>JBANSL010000009.1:73232974-75732974 GCA_037127255.1 Persicaria tinctoria
ACACTTGGTTAACCATGTTTTTTGGGTGTTTACAGATGTACTAGCTACATCAGGAGACGAATACTGACATGGTAATATATATGACACAGGTCCCTTTCACCAAAGGGGCACAAAGTGCAGATCTTTTGGCAATCAAATAAGGAGGCGATGTTTATTGAAATGAGGTGATGTACTAGGAATAGATTCCAACAAATTGTAAGCAACCCATAAACATAAGCCTATACATCATGGCATTCAGCTTAACCCACATTCATTGGACGCACCAATCATATTACACTTAACAGCCCCCAATCAAATCCTGTAAGTAAATGAATGAATTTTGGCATCAACAGCAGTTCTGAATTCAGATCCAAGGTGTGATGAATAAGACAGATGTTACATCGGCGTATAACTATCAAGGTACCAAAGATCAGACATCAAGGCACAGTGTCGCCATCATAGGTAATGAGACAGGTGCGTAAATCCCCAGAGCTGCAGAAAGAAATAAAATTATGAAACTCCATATTACAGTACTAGTTAGCACTCACTTATATACATCAATGCAGATAGAGACTTAAAGCTGAAAATCAGGTTGGATAGTTAATCCAATCCTATTCGATACTACTTGTGCCCTTTGAAAAGAAATACTTCTGGAAATATATATGCTCTATGCAAATACATTTTAATTTTGATTATACACTAATTTCAAGTTTTATGAATATGATGCGAGATTCCTCTATTCCAGTAACTTTGTCCATTGTTTACTATTAATATTTCACTTTCCAGCCAAAATTTGGTTAACTAAGCTGGCATCTGCTTGTTTTAGACTTTTATTTACAATTTTCGAAATGTTAGTTGAAATTTGACTTTAGTATTTTGTGCATCTTGTTGTGGGTTACAAGCTAATCAATGAAACATAAGGTGTACTCTACAAGCTTTAGTAGAAACAGGACTTCCAGTAAATCATCCGGGAGATCTGCTATATTTCTTCATCAAAACCCCTCAAATTTCCAAACATTAACAAATCAACACCCATGGGCAATCTACCAATCAAAACTCTATTAATATGTCAACTGGAACATATCAAAAACTCAATTTTTCCATTAAACAAATAATAAAAATATATCTTTGAACACTGGTTGCTATGAGTTGCTGGAACCCCCGGACTGCACTCGGCTATTGCTGCGGAGTGATGATTTGGGGATCTCAGTAGCAAGACATTGTAATTCCTAGTTTGCTGTGTTTATTTAGGGAGCCTTCTCCCAGTTATTTCACCAAAAAAAAATATATATATATATATCAATTTGCACTTCAAACTTTGCCCTTACATTATTACCCTATACTTCATTATAATTGCCTTATTGTTTAGTCCAAGAAAATGTGAGGGACTGAGGTTCAAGGAAATCAAGATTTGAGAGAAAAGGGATGCATTTTCATTTTGGCGAATCTTTACCCTACTTTCAAGTCTATTTCTCAATTTCAAAATATACACTAAAAAAAAATCAACTAGTTTTCAACGACTTGCTAGATTGCTAAGGACTTTCCATGTACTACTAGTTTCAAAGCACAGAGTAACTTTTTTCAGAAAATTTTCTGAAACAATTTTATACAAAGACTGGGTAATAGTGGAACACCTATTAGTATTTACCATTTTGAAGAGTTTTCAGCTAGCCTTTTGAAGAAAGGCCATGACTTTGATTTTCAATTTCAATTTTTTTTAATATCATGTCAAGTCTTTATGTTGTGAAAGTTCCATGTAATTCAGGGATCGGATACATAAAAATGGTCAGTAAAAATAATGCAGCAAGTCTGATATGAGAAAATAAAGTGCCAACAAGAGAAAGCAGAAGGAGAGAAATACTGGGTTTTAAATTAGACTGTTCCAAGTATTTGGCTTTTCTCCAATAAAAAGCATTAAAATTAAAGATGATAAGAGCAAACATAGAGCCAAAGGAACACTTCTCTAAACAAGTTAGCAGAATCACTGATTCTGTACTACTGAAGTCAACTGAGCAATAAGCCAAACCATGCTTTCTCAAAGCTAAAATCGTCTTTTGCTAGCTTTTAAATTTTAAAAGAAGAATCTTAATTATGACAAAAATTTATCTCATCTATTCACAATTAAAAGCACAAATTAAAAACTGAATAAATCTTAAGTTCAGGTGGGAAGATAAAAGAAAGGGGAGGTTGGGAGTGAAAAGCATATTATCTAGGATCCAGGTGTAAAGATATTACCTCAACGTTTTTCAATTCAAAGTCTGGATCATAGGCGAGACATTCATTCCCAAAAGTGTCACATGATCCACTGCTTCCACTCAGCCTTTTCAAAGACAATAAAATTAAGTAGATGCTTCCAAAAAGATTTTCAAGCGTGTGAAAAGGGCTGAACAGAAACTTACAGATCCCCGTCCAAAGATATTGCGAAATTGCCTCCCCCACCAAAAGCCAATAGGTCATTCAAACACATGTAGTAGTAACGGTTGACACCTTCAATGACATAAGATTGCCCATTAGTATCATCTAACTGAGAAGAAAAGGTCTTTGAATTAGAAAGTTAGGGTCAGCACAGCTAAATTGTGTTCATGCTTATATCAAGTTTTGGTCCATTTTTTTTGGGATTTGTTTAGGCTTTGATTATTTCATGATTCAGAGATTTCAAGTTTAGACTACTTTGGAATTTTTCATGCATGGGCACGTGCATACATACGTGAACATATTTCAGTTCACATGTTTGATGTTTCAGTAAATTTAGGGGTCAGTATATCTTGAGTTGAACAGGTATAAAGTGTATGTTGGGCTTAGTTTGTTTCATATCTCGTAAGTGTCTAATTTAATCCTGGACATCCCTTAGAGTGGGACAAATTGAATATTATATGGATGATGTGTATTAAGAAATTTTCAATTTCAGGAGGGTCAAGTTTCAGGTGGATCTAGTAAGTTCTTTCTAGTCAAATTGGGATCAGGTAAGCCGAATGGAAAATTAAAGTAGAGCTTATACTAACAGAAACCATCAAATAATCCTCAGGAGCCTGGTGCCTCAGCATAGTAACCTAAGTGAATGGTGAATGTTTCATGTTCTATTCACAAAAATTTGTAGATAACTAATGATCTTTTAGATCCATTCCTAAATAACGTCCCCTCCCCACAATGCTGTCTAGTTGAAAAACATGTAAATCTTTTCATTATGTAAATGTTTGAGCCATGCAAACATGCCACTTTCCATAATGAGCAATATATTACAATTAAGCCAACTGTGCACCAAAATTTAAATCCTTTAGCAATTGCAAGACAAAACAGTTTACCAGTAGGCCTGAATATCCTTGGTTGACCATAGATAGTGGTAAAGACAAAAGTCTGAATTGTTCCCTGTAAAAGTAAGCAAAATATCAATTCCTATTGGCTATTGTAACACTTTAGTAAAAAGTGCAATCAGTGATGCTTTCTTTATAATTGCATAGTGGCATGTCAACTAACTCACTTGGTATTTCCTCTTTGCGGATGGTTTAAGAGGGCCGTCAAGCAGCCCACCAAAGACAGCACCTTTCATATCCCCTAGAATCTGAAATATGTGAAAACGACATTCAGCTATACTCGATTCAATGCATCCTCTTAGCAAATAGCACTTTCAACTAAATCAGATGGTTAAACATTGTTCATCATACCAGTAAGCAAGGACCATTTAGGTCACCACTCTTACGAATAAGTGTACGAAGTGATATGCCATGTTTCAGGGTACTGCCCTTCAGTCGAAATAAAAAAACACTGAGTAAGGATTAAGACATAAGGACCGACTTCAGCAGTATTCAAATAAAAGAATTACCTGTACAGTAGCACCCATTGACGACCTTTCACAATGTTAGGAAGGGATGACTCCAAAAACTCATATAATTCAAAGGAAACAAATTTAGATTCCTCAGTGAGATTTGGCATTAGCTTCTGTTCAATTTGTGGCTTAACAACATCTTCAAACATCTCTGATGAATTGGTTGGCCTTTTAGAGAAAGTGGCTTCATATTCTTCCTGAGGATTGTGTCCTTTTTTATCTTCACAAGGAGTTCTTTCTGCATGACAAGGTAAGAATTCATCCGGCAAGGATGTATATCTAATCCCCCGCCTAGAAGGAAGTGACTGTATTGGTTTTAACTCCCCTTGAATCTTGTCTGAATTCTTTCCATTGAAGCTCGCTGAAGGAAGAATGAATGAGAAAAATGATGATAAAGAGTTCCCACCTTTAGAGTACGCAACAACCTGAATCAAAAAACAGATGTCAAAGCAACCACAAATGTTACATAATCACATTGTATCAAACAACCAAGTTCATCCACCAACATCATTCCATTATAACCTTCTGGTATCTGTCACCTTGGGTGAAGATTTTTTTTACCCTCCTAGATTAAGGAGATAGTGGGCATTGAGAGAGAAAGAAAGAGACTGAAAGATGTGCACTAGTCCATGCCAAGTAACTGCTCCAGACCTACTGTGTAGTTTGAGTAATCCCTTAAGACTTAAAAGGGAAGTGATCTTGATGGAATAAGTTAGCATTTCCTCCACCAAGCCCATCCCATCTAACCATTAAAATTCGAGTTACAAAACATAAAATAAGCCATACTGACCCACAAAACTCTTGTCTTGGCCGGCTCCAAGTCCAAGTCCCATGACTTCCATCATCATGGCTGACAAACATCTCATAGAAACTAGATTTTAATGTGGAATTAGCAATGACTACTAGCAAGCAGCCTACAAACCATTACTAATAATTCAACCACATTAGATCAAAACCAGATGACCTTCAATTCCGAGCTACTAGACACTGAACCGAAACGAATGATCACAAAAACGGAGGCAAACAAATCCCCGACAAAGACAAAAGAGATGAACAATGTGAAATCTAAATCAACGATCATCTGATTTTTGCGTACTAAAAAATTCAAACGATGGAAAAGCCATTGCTGCTTAGATCTACCTGGTAAGGCAATCAACGATAAGAAGAACTTCACATGTAAGCGCGAGGGAAATAACATTGGCATACGAGAAACGCAGTGAAAACCAATCTGGAGACAGAAATTAAGAGCTGGTAACTGAAATTGAGGAGAAAAGAAGAGAAAACAAACCTCAGGGGGTTCCCGGGGGGAGGACGGGGAATCGGTGAGGAGGCATGATATTTTCTCAGACACTTTCTCCTTCAACGAATACATCAAATTGAAATCCAAAAGAGAAAATGGAATCCGAACGATGATGATCGCAGGAACCGAATAAAAGTGGGAGTGGTAATAGGAGGTAATAGGATCGGTGGGTTCCAAACCCTAACCTGTGAATCCGGGAAAGAGGGGAAAGGGAAGGAGGAACGGAGTGAGATTCGGGGGAGAGAGAAAAGAGAAAAAGGAGACCAAGTAGAATGAGAGGTCCCACACCGTCACCGTCTTCTCTTTTTCTTTTTTTCCCTTTAAAACTAGTTTAGTACCCGCATTATTGTGCGGTCTTTTTTTTAAATTAATACATTTAATATTAAAAAAATGTATAAAAAATTTCTGTAAGTAAACTTTAAATTCTAAATACCCCTCACATCTAAACATTGTTAATTATTATATAGTTAACGGTAAAAATGAAATTTATATATGGGAACCGACCCTTACCTCATCTTTCAATTTACAATTAACTACCATCAAACTATATGAAAATCAAATCATAACCACCCGATCGACAAATCCTATCGGTATATATGATTAGTTGTATTTATCCTATCGGTATATATGTTTATTTCTATTTATTAATTATTAATTACTCTATCGTTTATAAGGATATTAATTTGATTTGAAATTAATTAATTAACAAATTCTATCCGCATATATATGAAATCATAACCACCTATAATATCTCAAAATTATTATTTAATTATTATTTAATTAAATATTTAATCTAAACCAACCAACAACCAAATCTATAATATCTCAAAATTAAAAAAAACAATATCTAACACTAAATCTCAATATCTAACAATGAGCCATCTTCATTAATAAATTCTATAATCCACTAATTGGAAACCAATATCTAAACCAACCAACAACCAAATCAAGTGATGCCCATAAAAAAAACATATATGGCTACTATTTTATTATTATTATTATTATTATCAAAATCAAATCATTCGACATCAAATTAAACAAAGAGGAGTTTAAAAACAAAAAAGATCTAGCATTTGGGCAAAAGAAACACTCATCTACATGTCTTGTGCAAACAACCAATGAACCACATGCACCATTTCTTTCCCTATTCACATAGCTCCGTGCACAACTCATGAGCTCTTGAGTCAGCTCCTCCGTGCGCTTAATCACGTTGCCCAAGTTCGATCTGGCCTTCTATTTTCGCTTAAGATCGATGTGCCAAGACCTACACACAATCACTCTCAATGATGGTACACGTAAGCTCTTCCCAATGTGCCAATTCAATTTGATCGCCAAGAGAAATGCTTCTGCCTTCACTGCTACGGGTGACGGAACTCCTTCGATCGAAAAATGAATGAAACTTTCTTGAATTAGAGTGAAAAAAGTATGAATTGTTAGTTTGAGCTATATAATAATTAAGCTAAAGAATGAATGAACCTACCTTGAATATTGAATGTCTCAAATTAAATGAATCAAAAGTTCTACACATAATGAGCGCAAAAGTTTGAGTAGATGGGCTAAACATTAGAAAGTCGAAGGTACGATTATTTACATTACTTATATGTCTAAAATTCATATGAATATACGTGAAAACAACTATTTGTATGATGTATGCATAACATTTACCTTTTGAGTTTAATTACAGGCACTGTACCAGTGGCTTCTATTGCATTCTGTTGTGTTTTCTCGTATGTCATCGTCGACCAGCATCTTGAGCACCACTTTCTGAATAATTTTGGGCCAAATTAGATACATCAAAAGAAGAAACGGTTAATGTACTTTATAAATTCATCGAATGACCAAGAGATTGGAGGAGGGGGGCTCATTGGAGATGAATTAGGGGCTGAGGGGGTTGTGCTGTGCCATTGGATTTTGTTGTTGTGGTAGGAAGGGGGAAAAGAGTATTTTGAAAATAAGGGTGGTGGAAATTGAATGATCGTTGAACAAATTGAATTTCATAAAAAAAAATATGAGATGAATTGCATATAAAGTAAGTACCCAATTGAGCAAATGGGAGTGGTAGGAACGTACCCATGCCAATTGAGCAAATGTATCGTTTGTATCGTGATAAGCATTTATCATGCAATTATAAAACAAAAACAACAAACGTATGAGTCATATCATAAAAAGATCAAAAAAAGTGAGAGGAAGAAAAGAAGAACAATTATTATATAGGATATGATGGTGTGTAAAGGAAGCTAAAACCCCAAAAGTTCAAACATATAAACTATAAATTATTTATTAATATTGTAAAAATAAATATGATTTTATTTTGATTTTATCTATTGAATATCTAAACCAACCAACAACCAAATCTATAATATCTCAACTGATTTCGAAATTATGGGGAATTAAAAGAAAATCCGAAAATTCAAGAAAATGACACGTAGATATGCAAATTAATTACTAACTAAAATCCAAATTTAATTAATTATTAATTAAAAATCCCTACTTTAAAGGAGAAGCCGCCACATGTCTTAGGCGACTTCTCCTTTAGTATTATAATATAGATAAGGAAAATTTCGTTTCGTAGCCATAATTTTTGACAATTTTCGTTCGGTGTCCTAAGTTTTCAGTAATTTTGCATGGTAACCATGAGGCTATGATTTTTTATTTTTTTTGAAAAGGAAATAATTTGACGCACCAGACAAGCTTGGTGGACCGCGAGGCCGAAAGCGGCAAACAGACTAACAGTCATGATACAACAACAAAGGCAAAAAAAATAAAAAGAAAGGCACGTCCCAATCAATCACAATAGCGATCTGCCCAACCAGCAAGAAAGCCCAGGGAAAGACTGTGAATGCCGAGAGCACGGGAGAGCCAATGGACTAACACGGTGTCTCGACGTCGGGGAGACGGGAACAGAAGCCCACCTTGAGGTTATGACTAATTTTGTGTGGTGATCATGAGATCGATATGAAATTATATATTTAAAAAAAATGAAAATATCAATTTGTTAAAAAGAATTTAAATAGTATTGGTTTTATTAGTGATAGATTGATAGTTTTTTTTCCTAACTCAGTTTGTTAAAAAAAAAAGATGTAGTTTAATTTTTGAAAAAAAAATTAAAATTTTGACAAAAAAAAATTAGTTGAAATGTCTTCATGAGTGACTTCGACGCGCTTGACTTCCATGTATTGGTGTTAAGCTGCTTTGAAGGCATAAATATAAGGTACTTCAGTTTAGGACCTATATTGTGCTTTTCATTATTTATCTGGGGAATCTATTGTATTAAAAATGGTGCACAAGTTGCCTCGTTAAAAACCTCAACTTGGAAAAGCTCAGTGGGATAAAAACCAAGATTAAGAAAAAGAGTACAACATTGTATGGTACTTCGGAACCTAATACAGTGTCACCACTTATACGGTTATAGGTACTTCGGGTACTCTTATAAAGTTACAAGTATCTTTAATCAATTGCATGTAACGGGACTTTGACATTAATGCTTCAGACATTTTCAATAAATCATTTTATTTATATTCAATGATCAATCTGGTATATATACAACTACCATACCCGTCAATTTCATATAGAACCAAAATGATATTCACTTCTGGTGAATACATTCTCATATAACCTTTAATAGGTTTTTGTGCAATCAACTTGACTTTATATTTTCTTTTGTACGAACACTCACTTAAAACTAATTGATGTTACACTTTTAGTACGTTGGAACAACGGGTCCAATACCATCATGCTTTAAGAATCCATATTTGCATGGATTGTTTCTTTCTAGCTCTTTATCATCATTTTGATGTCGATATCTATTATCTATTTGATGGTCATCATATTGTCATGAACTCTTTCCACTTCTGGTGAATCATAATCTGAGAGTCTAATGATCTTCAACACTTCTGGTGTATTTGAGAACCACTTGATATTGATTGGTTTGGGGTTACTTCTTGAACTTCCAATTGATCTAGTATAATTCATGTGACTTTATCACTTCTTAGCCTTTAGTAAATGCATTCAATAGCATATTTGTTAAACCTTATAATCATTTCATCCATTGAACTTCTGGTTCACTTGTATTTATCCGCGGATTCGAAATGATAGAGAAAAGTTGCACCCATGCAATCTCTTTCTTGATAGTAGATATAGTCTCATTTCCTCTCCCCTTAAATATCGAGCATTTGATCACCATTATAAAGCTCTAGGTATTTGATATCAATAGGGACTCAATCCCCATGTATCATCCAACTTCTTTATGGTCTCGTTGTAGTTTATTTGGAGGAGGTATCGGAACATATGTTGCTTATTCGAAATCTTTTAAATATCATGCTCTTTTTTGGAGATAATTTTAGAGATGTTATTGTGTCAAATTTGAAATGCAAACATGCATGAGCCCATTTGACCAAAGACTCTTCTGGGTCGTCGTGAGCTACCTTATACTCAACAATGTGTTTGATAACATTCTCTACCTTATGTTTCATATCAAAAAAGTGTTAAGGCATCTATAATATTCTACAATATTAGAATTACATTGGTCTATATGATGGTGTTCCGTAGTTGTCTCATTGAATACATTCAAGAGACATTAGAGACTTTGCATTTACTTTGAATTTAGATGGTCTTGTTGTTGCATTGATTTGCCAAGATGATAGACCATATATGCTCGGTCATCCTTATAGAGGATCTTCGGGTCCTAGGATCCTATGGTCCTTTTTCTTGGGTGCTTGTCTATGTGAATTTTAATGATCCTGCATATCATCGATTCACACGAGTGACCGAATGCCACAAAGAAAAATATTTTATGGTCAACTAACTTTTGGTTAGTGATAAGTTTCAATGGAAGAATGAGTATCAAATAAACCAGATACATTCTCATTTATGTAAGACTTGCATCGAGCTAGTGGTCATATTAGAAGTTAATCCCATGCATGTATATGTATATGTATATGTGTCAATGTTACTTCAGGTAACAAGATTAATGCTCTTCTGGAGCTATATGGTATTCATCCTGGTTTTTTCATTCACATAATTGTTTGAGAAAAACTTCAGGTTTTCAAAATGGCGTGACACTATATAAAACCATAAATTCTAATCCATTGAAATTCGTATTGGTAATCCATTTGTTTAATTTAGATGACATTAAATGGGTATTTTCAGAACTTTTGTTGGTGACATACTACATGTATGAGCCAAATGGCCAGCTTTGTGTATGCATTACATACAATTTATCTTTATTCATAATGTTCTTCAGGACATTAGAATTAATCGTATAACGGACCTAGCTAGCTATAATCCACAGCAATAACGGTGGTCAAGCGCGTCATGAAGACATTCCAACTTATACACATCGAAGACAATGTTGAGATTCAATCATAAGCTCATCATGAAGACATCGTCATTAACAAGAATGAGAAGACTTCGAGAAGGATGTTGAATTCAGAGGGAGTACGTATACACACACTGTACTCTTTTTTTCCTTCGATCAGGTTTTGTCCCACTGAGTTTTCCTACTAAGGTTTTTAACAAGGAAAATCACCAAATATCAAATGTCATATGTATTTGTTCTTTTGGTCCTAGTTTTGTCCCATTGGGTTTTCTAGGTGAGATTTGTAATGAGCTAGGTAGTATGTAAGGAGGTTTATCCAAGGGGAAGTGTTATAAGATTATTTGTATTTATCTTCTTATATGGATAAACTCTAAGAGAGTGTTGGATAAGCATTAGAAAACCCTAGTTCCCTTTTGTGCTTCTATATAAAGGGTCATTTGGAACCCCAATAAAGACATCAACTCATTCTTTTCTTCTTCTCTCTACTCTCTATTTCTTTCGGTTTATCATAGTTAATCAATTAGTTGACAATTTTTTTTTTAATAATTTGTAGTTTATCCTTTTATTAATTAATATATATAGGTTTTTATTTTATTAAATAAAAATATTCACATATAGATATACTATGTCTTTCCGTGACTTTGCATATATTATATTACTAGTACAACTCCCGCGCCATGTCGCAATTTTAAAAAAATAAAATTTTAACATAATAAATTAATATTATACAATTAAATAAAATATTAGTTTGATATTTTGAATTAAACTTATAAGAACAAACTCATAAAAAAAGGGTATAATAGGCTCATTCAAGATGGACTTCATTGTAATTAATAGTATATGAAGATTACAAATAGATATAGCTTATATATTAATTTAAAATTTTGAATTAAATCCATTGTTTATTTCAAAGATGAAAATCAATTATAAAAAAGAAAAAAAATGATTGGTTGAAAAAGAGAGAATTAAGGTGGATGTGATACGTAAACGAAAACTCTTCTGTTATTAAGAATTTATATAGATTGTTTATTTCAAAGATGAAAGTCAATTATAAAAAGGGAAAAAATGATTAGTTGAAAAAGAGAGAATTAAGGTGGTTGTGACACGTAAACAAAAACTCTTTTGTTATTAAGAGTTTTATAAGACAATTTTAGACTTTTAGTAGAGATAGATAGATAGATATAGATTTATTTTAAATAAAATATTTTAAGATATTTTAGAACCGTAATGTCCGTAATCCAATTGGAACCGGAATTAATATAAACTCCAAACCGAAAACCGGGCTAGAATATCCGATTGATCGAATGCAATTACGCAAGTGTGGTTTTACCGGTTTGATTCCAATCAGTTGTCATGTCTAAACCGAGATTTACACAGTATATTCTCTTGGGCCACGTACACTCCAATTTATATGATGAATAATTGTACAAAAAAAAATGTAAGAAACTAAGATAGATTCTCTCAAGAGGTATGACTCATCGAGAGGGCTACAAAGTTGGTAGATGGCAAACTGTCAAAAGTAAATGCTAAAAAATACAGAAATACAGAAAATAAGTGAAATGAAACAAACAGAAATAAACTCTACAACAAAACGATCCAAGAAGACCAACTCCCGGAAAGATGAGGAAGCCGCTGAAGAACGAAGTCAAGCACCACCGAACAGTGGCACCGCGGGCCAGCGGTACAATAGTACTCTATCTCCTGTGGGTAGTGCATACGAACTCCAAGGAAACTCGATCCCGGATACAAAGTCGCCCTGAACGCACCACCATGACCCCAGCCAGTCCCGACTCTAGACTTCACGTACCCCAACCAAGCAGAAGACCTCTTAGAAACATCGGAAGCAGAGCCGCAAGTTGCTCGAACAAAACGCCAATAAGATTTCGCCTACAAGAATATCGCCAGGCCCTTGCGGGATTTAGTCAAACCCTTTCGGGTGGGTGTACTCAAACCCTTTCGTATCATAGAATACAGTTGGGATTTTCTATGACATCCCCTACAACCCTCTCTACTCCACAAATTTTTTTAACATTTATTTAATCTTAAAAGAAATTATAAAAATTATATTTATATTCCTAACACCTATTTTTATATATTTATAAAATTTTATTTTGAAAAATCTTGATTTAAATTTTTTAATAACTATATTTTGTAAAATATTGCCTTTAAAAATTATAAAACATTATTTTTCAATTTTTTTTTATAAATATATAAAAGTAGATGTTAGGAATATAAATATGATTTTTATAATTTTTTTTAAGATTAAATAAATGTTTTAAGAAAAAATTGTGGAGTAGGGAGGGGAATATGAAGATGTTGTAGGAGATCCGGCTGGCATAGAATAGTACTAAATGGTAAAATCACCATATAAGATCGAAGCTTCTTCCAGTGAACCGTTCCGGAATGGCTCACTAGAAAGAACTTGCAGGCAGTGACGGACCCAAGGGGGGTCCTGGGGGGTCACGTGACCCCCCCTCGGCCCGAGAAATATGTAAAAAAAAAAAACTTGTTTTTGGATATAATTAAATAAAGAGAGTAAAAAATCACTAAAAAGTGTTGACTCAAATGGCAAAGGACGTGGGTAAGCTCTTTTGGCATCAGGAGATGCGAGTTCGACTCACCAAAATTTCATTTTTTACCTCTATTTTTTTTAAAAAATATTTTTATAGGTTAAAATTCAAAAGCCCCCATTTACATTTACGGTAGCCGCCGACTGTGAGAGAGAGCCAAGTCCGAGTCGAACCCTCGACCCACCCAGCAACCCGCCGCCGCACCCACCCTGTAGGCACGGTGACCCCCCTCAAAAGTTTCTGGGTCCGCCACTGCTTGCAGGTACTATCCAGAGGTCTCCAGTTCGAACCCCGGATATAACCGCTCTTTATTTACAAATTCAAGAAATCTACAATCTAATATACATATACACCACCCGCGTTATTCGAATCAATAAGCAAAGAAGAGTCAAGCAATATAGTACGTATATATTAATTTTTTGATAGATTCAATTCTGAGTCCCACGCATGGGCCATTTCAAGTCCACCAAACGTCTCTTTAATTGAACGTTCAAAGTAACGTTGGATCTTCGAAGGTAGCTAGCTAGTGAAAATCAATATATTAACAACACTTGCTAGCTAATTTACAAAAGTACGTAATTAAACAAGCGTAGACTTGCGACATCCAGATCAACGTACTCCTTAGAGCCAGAAGCCAGTACTACTATATATACATTATACATATATAAATTACTACTACTATAAACCAATTCAATTCAAGAGAAGTTAGAAGGGATCGATCAATTCAATTCGAGGAGATCCAACTCAACCCAAACCACCCACATTCTTGAATTACACATTAACAACGGTGCACATATAACCTAGGTCCTAGGTACGTACGTATACCGATCGATTTTATTTGAATATATATTGAAATTCAACTTATAATTAATGATTTTCTTTAACAGTCTTATGTATTTAGAATTGAAAAAATTGGATCGGTTTTTTTTTTTTAATAATAATTATGATTATGTGAATGCATATTAATATTATATACTCAACGACGCATATATAATTTGAATAAATTATGATTATGTTTAAGCAACTAGTTGGGGTATTGTAATTGTATGTGTAGGTGTGCGATTCGGCTTGATGAGAATCAAAAACAAGGAAGATTTCAGCATTTCTGGACCTCATCATCTCACCCGGCCGGTTGATTGGTATCTTAATTTCACCTTGCATATTTCAATAAATTAAATTAGATATATATATATATATATAGTGTATGGATCATTTGTTCACAAGCCTTAGGGTGTACCATGTTCACAAATATTATTCGGTGAAATGTGAAACATTATTCGGTGAAATTTGAAGCATTATTCGGTGAAATGCGAGTATTGTTTAGGGGAATGTGAAACATTATTTGGTGAAATTAGAAACATTATTCATATAAATTGTAAGTATTGTTGAGAGAATTGAGGTTTCTTTTATTTGAAATAGATGAATAAAAAAACTAAACATTATTCGGTAGAATGTTACAAATTATTCAGTGGAATTGGAACGTTTTCATCTGAACTGAACTGAAAAAGAAAACATAACAGTATTTGGTAGAATGTTTCACATTTCACCGAATAATGTTTCAAATTTCACCGAATAATGTTTCACATTTCACCGAATAATATTTGTGAACAAGGTACACCGTAAGGGGTGTGTACACCGGAACCACAAAATATATATATATATATATATATATATATATATATATATATATATATATATATATATATATATATATATATATATATATATATATATATATATCCCCTTACTTTAGTTTAATTTATTCTGATATAACTTATGTATATACGTACTGTATTTTTTAACATGTCCGATCCCTAACTATATATATATACTGATTGTTTAACAGGACATCAGAGGATGAATGTAGATCAATTGCAGCGAGCTTGGTAAATGGCGTATATCTGTTAGAACGTTTTCGCCAAAAGAAACGTCAAGGCCAACAACAAACCTTACTTATCTCTAACTGGTGGGAACATTTTCAATTCGAATTGACTGAAACTCACAAAGATGAGGTGGACGATTCCATTTTTGCAGCAACCTTTGAATACACGGGCAATGATTCAACACCAAACCACCCAAGATACGTGCTCGCGTTTCGCGGCACAGTTATCAAGCTCAAGAACTTGATTCGTGACCTCGAGTTGGACGTACGAGTGGCCGGACACCGAACATTGGGTAAAGACCAAAGGTATAAAACGGCCCTCAATGTCCTACAAAAAACGCCTTTGTGTGATATTAATCCAAGACAAATTTGGCTGGCCGGGCACTCTTTGGGGGCAACACTAGCTCTTCGACTGGGAAAGACGATGGCCCAAAGAGGATCCTACGTTGAATCCTATCTCTTCAACCCTCCTTTCCCTTCTGGCCCCGTCGAGCAAATCAATGAAGGGATACTCAAGAAGCCCATCCATGTTTTCCATAAGCTGTTCATCACATTCCTATCTACAATTGTGAAAGACAGCTCGTCCTTGCAGGAAGATATCGATACGTTTCTTGGGTTGAACGAATGGACCCCTCGTCTCTTTGTTCATCCAAGAGACCTGATTTGCTCGGGGTATATAGGATACTTTGAAAGTAGACGAGTTATGAATTCAATCGGGTTAGATTGTGTGAATAGAGTCTCAAGCAGTAGTTCTTTCATCAACTTGGTCGCGGAGGCGATGGGAAGGGGTGGAGAAGCTACTCACTTGATCCCTTCAGCTTATGTGATAAAGAATATTAGTTCAAATGCCAAGTTGCTCAAAGCTCATAAAATAGACAAATGGTGGCAGCCACAACTTCATTGCGAATCCAATCAATATTGCCTCCACAAGTGAACCTACAAAATATTTGTTAGATTTAATGTTTCAAAATTAAGATTATTAGAAATTAATTTAATTAAGTTAGTTGTGTGGCTTGAGTTCCATGAGCAGTTAGAAATATTTTTAGGATGTGGTTAATTAGTGGGTTAATTAATAGAAAGTGCTGCAAGTAGTGGACGACATTTTTTAGGTTTAGGATTTCTTTACATTGTAATCAAATTTATCAAATCAATAGAATTGACCTCTTTTCCAACAATATTGATTCCTTTTACAATTTAAGGTTTTATTTCAATTATTTCTTGTAAAGCTTCGCTAAAGTGTTAAATATATAATATATATATATATATATATACACACACAATCCTGTTATCATCCTATTTCACTAAATAATACTACTCCCTCCGTCTCGAAAAACAAGTCGTTTTTTAGTAGTGTAGTTGTATCAAAATACATGTCGATCGTTTTAGGTTTTCTAGGTAGAAGATAGTAATGATTTGTGTTGGTTTTTGTGTTGTTGACTTTTTAAAAGATTTTGATTGATTAAAAAATATAGTAGGTATTTAAAAATGTAGATTCGAGATCAACCTTCTACCTCTCAGATCGGAGGTAAGAGGTTAGGGTTTGTAAGTGAAACAACCATAAAGAATTGTAAATGAAGCGACACAGCAGATTTACGTGGTTCGATCCAAAGATCTACTCCACGGGGCCTCAGGAGGGAGGCACCGAGTCAAATCCACTAAGTACGAGCCGTGTTACAGAGTAAGGTTGCCGATGAACCAAAATCAGTCAAGGCAAGCAAAGATCAGACAAGATACAAGAGAAAAAAGTGAAGGTTTAAAACAAGAAAAGGTAGAACACTCCCCCGATCTGAAGAACAGGTCAGATTTGTGCGAAGGAGCTCGTCGGAGAAGAAGATCTTCGCCGATGGAGGGACTGACGCCTTGTTCTTCCTTGTTGTGGACGGGATCTAAGGTCTCGCTCGGAGATACGTCCTAGAAGCCGCCTTTCTTCACGATCGCCGTCGAGGAGCACCAGGAAACCCTAGCTCCCAGAGCCTCTCTCTCTGCTTTGGTGGAACTGAATTAGGTCATGAGAAAACCCTAGCAGCGCTTTAGCTTTATAGGCGGAGTTAAATAACCAAAACGCAGCTTCGAAGGAGCTGGAGAGAGCCTCTAGCTTCCGGGCTTCCATTGGAGCTGGCTACTGGGCCTCATCCGAGTGGGCTCGACAAAACAGGCCCAACGAAATAAGGCTGAGTCTCAAATGTACATATTATACTACACATACTATATACTTAACATATATGTGAGCATAGTATAAGACTACACTTCTAACATATAGTTTAGCCATATAATATATATGTATAATATATACTCGTATCTTGTTAGTTAAATAATTGCCTACGTCTTAAAACCGATATTAGTCTATCTACCATCCTATACTCCTAGATTAAATATGATTTAGATTAAGAAGACTTAACAAAAAATAATAAAATTAGTGAAAAAAGTGCGTGAATTGATGATGTTGATTGATGAGTGAGTGTTTTATTAAAATTAGTGCATAATGCTAAAACGACTTGTTTTTCGAGATGGATGGAGTAGTATCTAAAATGTTAAAAACTGGAGACGAGATCTATTAACTCATTTGGATTACATTAAGCTAAAGAAATGGGAGTATCCAAGCTACTGCTGGAATCGGATAGCGCGGTAATATGCGGATTGCTAGGCTTGGTAGAGGCTGAAGCTTACGCCAACTCCAATTTGTTAGAACAATGCAAGAGCATCATAGGTTGTGACTTGGAAGTCAAGATCGATCACCCACATCCGGAGAGAAGCAAATGTGGCCGCAGATGCCTTGCAAACATGGCCTTTAGTCTAAATAGTCAGATGACTTATTTTCATGAAGCTCCATTTTTGTATCAGTGGTTTTTGGTAGCCTCCTCCCCATGTCTTGGGGGGTCAAAACTCTTTTTTTTTTTTTTGATTAGGTAAAAATTTGGGTAGACAAATTCTACCCGATAGTATCATCTCGGATGATGTCTTAGAGCATATTTAACAGTTACTATTCAAGATGTTAATTTGTAAAAAAAATAATAAAATATGTTGGGAGGGGTGAGAGAGATGCTTATGGGATGCCAATTAAGCATCGATGCTTATTTAGTGTAATAAATGCTTGTGGGGTGCAAGTTTGCAAAGGGGGGACGTGTGGCACACTTTGGTTGGTGGATGGGATGAGCGGCTAAGATCAGTTGGACTCAACGGCTGAGATTTAACCTCACACATTTTAATTACATTCAAATAATGTCATTTTCGCCATTTAAAATGTATTTTTTTAAAAAAAAAATATTACCATAATATTAGATTCATTTTTCTCTACACGTAGACATCAATTTTGAATATGTTTCGACTAATTTTGAAAAAAAAAAACGATTTCTTTCGAAATAATTGTATTGTAATTTAATAATTAAATTTTTGTAATTAAATACAATATAATATTATAATCATATAATCATATTACAGATTATAAACACGTTTGAAATAATTGTTATAGAGGGGTATATTCGTAAATTGAATTGGTAAAAAAAGATGGATTGTGGGATGCTATTGTTAGAGTGGAGAAAGTGAGAAAGAGATGCTATGCTGATGTGGCGGAGAGATATGAATAAAAAAATAATAATTTTAGTATCTTGAATAGTAACTGATAAACATGGTCTTAAAGACCTAAATCAGTATAAATGTCGGTGCTCCAGACAAAGCGGCTAAGACGTTCAACCTTATCAACTACTCTATTGCCATTGCAAAGCACATGACTTTCAGTTTATATTGCAATTTTTATCTTAGGAATGACTTTCACAAGCAAAATTCCTTGATCACATGCAAATGAGTTTTTTTTTCAATGAATTTTGAAGAAAGAGTGTTGCTTTTAGCTTCAGTTTTGAGCTGTTTAACTCTGAAAATTCAGTGCACTGCATTAATAAAGGCAAAGGAAAATGTTCACCTTCAAATTTTGACTATATCTAAAAGGGGCATTTTCTTATTAGTGTTTGTAACTTTTGGTGTAACACTGTAACACATCTCATAATGTAGTATATTTTTCCTAATTTTTTTTTATCCTTCCCAATATGATCATATGAGTGTGACATTACTTCTCATTTTCTTACCTAGAATCTTCAAATTGGTAAATGTCTTCCTAAAACCATATATTACTCCTGCTAGAACTTGCACTGATTTCTAATTGTGTTTCTTATATGTTTGTTATCTTAATCTTCATAAACTTGGTCTTTGAAGAGGTTTCGGTTGTTGTATGTAGTTTGGTAATGCTTGGCTCACACCTCATAAATTGATGGCATTTTTTCAAAAGCTATGCTTGGCTCACACCTCATGAACTGAACAAATATGAAACCAGAAAAGACAAGTTAGAACTCATGAGCAAAAAGCCTATGTAACTCTTTGAACTGAACAAATATAAAATCAGAAAAGACAAGTTATAACTCATGAGCAAAAAGTTGGAAGCGGACAAAGAGAAGTAAAGGATGAGAAGGAATGAGACGGTATCCTGAACTAATTACATTGGCCAGTGTCATGTCTATCCACATTCTTTAACTTTTCTCTCGGTATTTTTCAAGAGATTTTTATCATTCTTATGGCCTGGCCACAATCAGCCCACTAAGCCATGATTTGGGCTTTAATGATAGACCATTATTTTTGGGTATTTGTTAGCCCATTGAGGAGGGATCCAACAATTGGAAGAACAAGGCGCAAAACTCACTGACGACTAAACTTCCATCTTACTGGCATTAAGATTGAAACTCTTCCTGTTGGCCGGGGATATTGGGGGCGGGTAATAATAAATCGGGTTTGGTTGTGATGTTTGATAGTTGATACGGGTAAATAATAAATCGGATTTGGTTGTTATGTGCGCTATTTTGAAAGAGATTACTCCAGACAAGATGGAATCACCGATCAATTAATATCCAAAAATAATCATGCTATTTTGAACTAACTTAACAAAATCATATCCAAATGAATCCAATCTCCCTTATAAATATCGTTCCTTTAATTAAATCGATCAACTCCATTCATTTTCATTGTCCATCCCAAAAAATGTTAGGATAAATAGTGATCCGATTGTTACCAAAATATAAGGTTGGGAGAAGCCCCTACACATTGGCTTAAGCTTTTGTGTAAAGTGGCGGATTCCAACCTTATAAACAAAAACAAAATTAAAACCCGACACGACCCCCGATTTGATACGACCCGGCTCGGGATTCTCGAAATCTCACGAAAAAGAAGAAGAGATCGAAGATGAAGGCGTCCGTTGTGGTCCTCATTGCCGCCGTGATGGCCGCCATGGTAGCCTCGCCAGCCACCGCCTGGCTGTTCCCATTACCGATACCTTTGCCCTTACCGCCCCTCCCGATACCGATCCCCTTCCCATTCTTGCCACCCCTCCCACCCTTACCCTTTCCTACGCCACTCTTCCCTGGCTACCCTCCGGCCGCCGGATCCCCTCCCCCGGCTCCCCCCTGCCGCCTCTCCATGTTTCTCTTGAGGACTGCGAAAGGTTCATTTCCGCCGAACCAATGACCGGGTGCGACCCTGAATCTGGAACGTGCTGCCGCTACTATTCCTACTTGAGAGATCATTGCAGCCAATCGACGTTCAAGGAGCCCGTATTTATTGAACTCGTCCAGATTATCTGCAATAAGGGAATGTAGAGCACTAGACACAATATTGATGAATAAATTCAGATATTAGTATCTATATATACATAGATATATACTATATCTAGATATTGGTGATTTTATTAATTACTACTTACAAAGTTACAATTACGTTATGTTATGAGATTTATTAATATATACATCAATTAATTAAGCTTATTTTCGCATTACTTATTTATATGTATGATACGTATATGTTTTATTGTTATAATTCTTGTTGTATAGTTTTGTTATTGTTATACTAAGCTAATATGACCGCTTCATCTAAACGCGGTTGATGGGGACCTAGGCTTTTTAGCGCAAAAAATATTAAGGGTTTGTTTAGCACACCAGATAATCTAGTTTAAAATTAAAATCTAGTAGACTCGTTGCTAACGTACCTCACTTGTACAGTTCGCCTTCCTCTTTCTACCGACCTTCTCTGTTGCTCGGCTCATCGCCTACCATTCTTCATCCTTCGACCTGTGCTAGCGGTGACGCCTCCGCTCGCCCTCGCTCTTCCTCACACTCGCAATCTCCCTCACTCGCTGCTCTCTCAATCCCGCTCGCAATCGTGCTCTGCTCGCTCACCCGACTCCGATCACGATCCGCTCCTCTCGGACAATAAGACTTCTAAGAGCAAACTAAACAAGAATCGAAAGGAGGAAGTTGCGGGGTGCTCACACTACGCCAGATTGCACTTCGGGCGACGGATTGATGAGCTTCCGTCGCCTGAGTTCACTTCCGGCGACGGACTTAGAAGAGTTCGTCGCCTGAATGTCTAGGGCTTGACCCCCACCCCAAATCACATTTGAGCGACCAATTCTATACAAAGTTCGTCGCTTGAATCAACTTTAGGCGACAGACATATTTAGGCGACGAACAAAGGAAGAATATATGGTTGCTCGAATAAAGAACTCATCCACCTTTGTCAGAACTACCATTCAGGCGACGAACATAGGTCAATGTTCGTCCCCTGAGTTGACTTCAGGCGACGGAAATTACATGTGTGGTCCATGTTGGTCGCCTGAATGAGCGATAAAAGTTGGTCACTCATTCAGGTGACGACATATTTTGAAAGTTCGTCGCTTGAGTTAAATTCAGGGGACGGAAATAACATGTGTACTCTATGTTGGTCGCCTAAATGAGTGACAAAATAATAGCAATTATTTAGGTGACGACATTTTTTTAATGTTGGTCGCTTAAATGAGTGACCCCATTAGACATTTTTTTTACAAAAAAAAATGTTTTTTTTTATAAATCTTATAAATTAAAAATATATTTTACGTATATTTTTAAAATTAATTATGTAATATTAATCTTATAAGTTATATTTATAAATTTTAAAACCATAATTTACAATGTTATATTTAAAAATTTAAAACAATAATTTTAAAATTATTTAATTGTGTAATAAATCTTTTAAGCTATATGTATAATGTTTTAAAACCATACTTTACAATGTTATAAATTTTAAAACCATACTTTACAATGTTAAAATTTTTAACTTAATTGTGTAATGTTTTTATAACGTTAAAACCATAAATTTACAATTAATTGGGTAATATTTTATACAACCATAAACCTTATACTAAGTAATAAATTATTATTATCATACTATAAGGTTATGTTTTGAGGAAAACTCATATAATTAACTAACAAAACCTTATAATAAGTAATAAATTCTTATTATAATACTATAAGGTTATGTTTTGAGGAAAACTCATATAATTAACTAATAAAACCTTATACTAAGTAATAAATTCTTACTATAATACTATAAGGTTATGTTTTGAGGAAAACTCATATAAGTTGCTAATAAAACCTTATACTAAGTAATAAATTCTTATTATAATACTATAAGGTTATGTTTTGAGGAAAACTCATATAAGTAACTAATAAAACCTTATACTAAGTAATAAATTCTTATTATAATACTATAAGGTTATGTTTTGAGGAAAACTCATATAATTAACTAATAAAACCTTATACTAAGTAATAAATTATTATTATAATACTATAAGGTTATGTTTTGAGGAAAACTCATATAAGTAACTAATAAAACCTTATACTAAGTAATAAATTCTTATTATAATACTATAAGGTTATGTTTTGAGGAAAACTCATATAAGTTGCTAATAAAACCTTATACTAAGTAATAAATTATTATTATAATACTATAAGGTTATGTTTTGAGGAAAACTCATATAAGTTGCTAATAAAACCTTATACTAAGTAATAAATTCTTATTATAATACTATAAGGTTATTTTTGGGGGAAAACTCATATAAGTAACTAATAAAACCTTATACTAAGTAATAAATTATTATTATAATACTATAAGGTTATGTTTTGAGGAAAACTCATATAAGTAACTAATAAAACCTTATACTAAGTAATAAATTATTATTATTATAATACTATAAGGTTATGTTTTGAGGAAAACTCATATAAGTTGCTAATAAAACCTTATACTAAGTAATAAATTCTTATTATAATACTATAAGGTTATGTTTTGAGGAAAACTCATATTACTAACTAATAAAACCTTATACTAAGTAATAAATTCTTATTATAATACTATAAGGTTATGTTTTGAGGAAAACTCATATAAGTAACTAATAAAACTTTATACTAAGTAATAAATTCTTATTATAATACTATAAGGTTATGTTTTGAGGAAAACTCGTATAAGTTGCTAATAAAACCTTATACTAAGTAATAAATTCTTATTATAATACTATAAGGTTATGTTTTGAGGAAAACTCGTATAAGTTGCTAATAAAACCTTATACTAAGAAATAAATTCTTATTATAATACTATAAGGTTATTTTTTGGGGAAAACTCATATAAGTAACTAATAAAACCTTATACTAAGTAATAAATTATTATTATTATAATACTATAAGGTTATGTTTTGAGGAAAACTCATATAAGTAACTAATAAAACCTTATACTAAGTAAAATATTCTTATTATAATTCTATAAGGTTATGTTTTGAGGAAAACTCATATAACTAACTAATAAAACCTTATACTAAGTAATAAATTCTTATTATAATACTATAAGGTTATGTTTTGAGGAAAACTCGTATAAGTTGCTAATAAAACCTTATACTAAGTAATAAATTCTTATTATAATACTATAAGGTTATGTTTTGAGGAAAACTCATATAAGTTGCTAATAAAACCTTATACTAAGAAATAAATTCTTATTATACTACTATAAGGTTATTTTTTGGGGAAAACTCATATAAGTAACTAATAAAACCTTATACTAAGTAATAAATTATTATTATTATAATACTATAAGGTTATGTTTTGAGGAAAACTCATATAAGTAACTAATAAAACTTTATACTAAGTAATAAATTCTTATTATAATACTATAAGGTTATGTTTTGAGGAAAACTCGTATAAGTTGCTAATAAAACCTTATACTGAGTAATAAATTCTTATTATAATACTATAAAGTTATGTTTTGAGGAAAACTCATATAAGTTGCTAATAAAACCTTATACTAAGTAATAAATTATTATTATAATACTATAAGGTTATGTTTTGAGGAAAACTCAAATAAGTAACTAATAAAACCTTATACTAAGTAATAAATTCTTATTATAATACTATAAGGTTATGTTTTGAGGAAAACTCATATAATTGACTAATAAAACCTTATACTAAGTAATAAATTCTTATTATAATACTATAAGGTTATGTTTTGAGGAAAACTCATATAAGTTGCTAATAAAACCTTATACTAAGTAATAAATTCTTATTATAATACTATAAGGTTATGTTTTGAGGAAAACTCATATAAGTAACTAATAAAACCTTATACTAAGTAATAAATTCTTATTATAATACTATAAGGTTATGTTTTGAGGAAAAATCATATAAATAGCTAATAATTGTGGAATAAAACCTTATATTATCTAATAAAATGTCATAAGAATACTATAAGTGTGTGTTTTGAGGGAAAATCAAATTAGAGCCAATGATTGTGGAATAAACTCTTATATTATCTAATAAAATATTATAAGAATACTATATATAAGTGTGTGTTTTGAGGAAAAATCATATAAGTAGCCAATGATTTTGGAATAAAACTTTATATTATCTAATAAATTGTTATAAGAATACTATAAGTGTGTGTTTTGAGGGAAAATCATATATGTACCTAAAAATTATGGAAGAAAACCTTATATTATTAATAAAATGTTATAAGAATACTATAAAAGTATGTTTTGAGGAAAACTAATATAAGTAATGAACAAATTCTTAATAAAACCTTATATTAACTAATAAATTCTTATTAGAATACAATAAGAGTATGTTTTGAGGAAATCTCATATAAGTAATGAACAAATGTTTAATAAAACCTTATATTAACTACTAAATTCTTATTAGAATACTATAAGAGTATGTTTTGAGGAAAACTCATATAAATGATGAACAAATGTTTAATAAAACCTTATATTAACTACTAAATTCCTATTAAAATACTATAAGAGTATGTTTTGAGGAGAAATCATATAAGTGACTAATTAATGTTGAATAAAATCTTATATCAACTACTATAATCTTATTAAAATAGTATAGTATAAGAGTATGTTTTGACGAAAACTCATACAAGTGACTAATAAATGTTGAATAAAATCTTATATTAACTAGTAAATTCTTATTAGAATAATATAAGAGTATGTTTTGAGGAAAAATCATATAATTGACTAATAAATGTTTAATAAAACATTATATTAACTTATACATTCTTTTTATATGAATTTTTTTATACCAAACCTAAAAATATTAAAATTGATATTTACAAAATTCGCAAAAAAATATGGATACTGAATTAGTTTAGTGATGTTGGATAAAATCATTCGCATAAGATAAGGATATTGATATTTATTTTCTATATTATGAATTGTGAAGGAAAAAAAAATTCACACTTCTGAAATTATTTTATCGCCTATTGTAATTTTGAGTGGTAAATTTCCCCCAAAATTTTGGTCAAAATTCAAAGAGGTCTCAAATAGGGCTCTAACCCTAATTTTTTCAATCGTCTGCTTCACAAACCAGAGCCGCCTCTCTTGCCTCCTCTCTCAAGTTTCGCCTCTTCTGTCCATGGTGCCTCTCCTTCCTCCTTCCTCCTTCCTCTTGGTCCCGTATCCCTGCTGCATCCTCTCGCTTCCTGCGTTGCCGTCGTCTCCTCGGATATGTGAAGTACCGTCACCACCCAACGACCTTCGTCCTCAAATCTCGAAACCCTAGCACCTCCAGACTCCAGTTGTTGATTTTCGCCGCCCCTGCTGCTTACCGCTTCCTCCTCCCCTGCTCCTCCTTCGATTCCCGCCACCTCCGTCCCTTCGACACCGTCGCCGCCTTCTCCTTCCTCTTCTCACGCTGAGCTCTCAAAGTCGCCCTTCAATGGCTTCATCCGTCCTCATTCCCCATCTTTCCCTCTCGCCGTAGCAGCCCTCCTCTCCCTTGCCACGAACGGCGCCGACGCCGACGCCATCTCTCCAGGCTCCAAGGAAGGCGGCCCTCCTCTCCCTCTTGCATCCACCTTCACGAACGAGGATGAGGACTGACCCACACAAACCTAGAGGCATCGGATTCACGCAACCCGGACACCACCTGGCGCCATTTGATCTCGCCTCGCCGGAGCTTGCTCTCCCATCTCATGTTGAACCCTAATCTCGCTGAGCTCTTCGCAGATCGTGCTCAAGCCAACATTAAGCTCCAAAATTTCACCGGATTCTCTTCTTTCTATCCCTTTCTGGTGTTATTTCATCACTTTATGCCCTAATTATGTGCTTGATCTGTTTACTAGCTGCTTGCATTGACCGATGGGTTCTTTTGAAACTGTGAATTTGTTTATGTTGTTTGCTAGAATGATAGGGGTGGATTTGTATACTTTTCTACCTTCTATCCGTTTGCTATTTTAGGGCGCATCATCTGTAATTCCTGTTTTTGGTTGTGTTTATCCTTTTCTCCTTGTAGACTATATGCATCATATTGGTTTACTGTAAATTGCTCTAAACATAAATATCTCAAATTCCTGAACCGAACTTTAATGTACTTGAATTGTTTTGTTGGTCTTGATTGTTGAATTGTTTTGCCTCATTATTTCTCCACCCTTTATGAACTGAATTTTAATGCTTTTTTTTTTCATTTTCAAAGTTTTCCTCTGCAATTTGCCTTTCTTTGAAAATGTGTATGTTTTGTGAATAATGCGTACATTATGCAATATCTGTACTTCTGATCTTGACATTCAATTATACTGCATTGTAGAGGCAGTTGCTGATACAAACAGAGCAATTGAGCTAGACCCTTTAGTGGCCAAAGCATTCCTACGGAAAGGGTTTGTTCTAGGCATCCAATCTTTTAATCTCGTGTTTTTGTCATGGATCTTATACACATATAGGGATATTTGGTTGTGCTTATTGCTGCACTATTTTTTTTCTTCTTCTAATGCTTGATTACTTGTTTATGACCTTAACTTCTCTTTGCAGTTTCTTTAGAAACAACCTCTTAGTCATTAATACACTCCCCCAAAAAAATTAAAGTAAAAGAAAAAAATGGAGAAAAAAAGAAAAAAATTGATCATTGTGCAGGGGTATCCACGAGCTCTTTTTATTGTCTTTATTTTTTTTATTGTCATTCTTGGAAGTTCCTGTTTGTCATCCTTGACCTAGTTTCCATGTGTATATTTTATTCCATATGTTGTAATGAGGAATATGTTGATTATAACGACTCACAAGTACTAATTGTATACTCTGGAAAGGGAAGAAAGATGGAGGCTTTTATGATTTATCATGTTGCTTTGCAATTCTAAACTCTATTTTTGTGACATTTGAGGTATGATTTGGACGACATGACTAGAGAATTCAGGATATTTGCCTATCAACATAGAGTTCGTTTTTGGGTTTTTTTTGTTTGTTTTTAATCAATCTATTCTTACTTCTGCCTGAATCTGGCTTTGGTTCATTGTACAGGAAGGAAGAGAATCTCTAATCTTCGGTCCCATGGCAGTTTAAGTATGTCTTTGAGTAGTTAACCATGAAATTTTCATTTTCATATATTTTTTTTGGTACTTTTCATTTTTTTATTCTTATATGACTAGTTTTTGCCATTATCATTGCAGGAGCGGCATATGTTATTAATTTTTACCTAGCGGGGAGGTATATAATTGAACAAAGTTTAGAGGTGACTTGCATTAGCCTTGCTCTTGATTTTTGTGACATTTGAGGTATGATTTCTATTTGTTATCTAATGCATATACTACCTATGTTGTAGGAGTGGGATAGTTCTCCAAGTGATAACTTACTCCTTGATCTCCCTTATTTGGAGTACCCAATATTTACACTTGTATTGGATCTAACTAAGACACTAGTTAGTTCCAATTGGAAGGTAAGTTTTCTTAGTCCCCATGAGCTTTGCAATTCTAAACTCTATTTTTTTTAAATGATGGTTGTAGTTTGGTTTTACTTACACCATCTTTTTCTTTGTTTGCAGAAAATGATTCAGCATTTCATCTTTTTTTTTTCACAACATTGAAGCTTCTAGGTCATCAATGGCTTTAGATAGTGACTTTGTAAATATTGGCGCGGTGGCGCCTTCGACTTTGAATACGCAGCAGCCTTCTCAGCACTTGTCGGATCCACAACCGGCTTCGGATACGCGGCCTTCTCAGCTCTCATTCGCGCAACAGTAGCCGGTATCTCTCGCACTCCTCTCCTACTTCCTCTTAAGTAATGAACATGAATTTGTGAATAGGTTTGTATTTGTGAATTTGTATGTAGTTGCAAACTTGGATTTGTGAATTTGTATGCGGATTTGTACGTGGATTTGTATGGGGTTGTGAACTTGGCCATGTTTGTTGTGTAAGATGAAACAGGTTTGTGCACATTTTTGTGCTAAAAATGTGCACAATTTTGTGCTAAAAATGTGCACAATTTTGGTGCAATTGAAAACAGGGGGCATCAACCATTTTTCAATTATTTTTTTTAAAAACAAATCACACTCAGGCGACGAATATTGACAAAACTTGGTTGCCTAAATTTTTTTAAAAAAAACCCTCATATTCAGGCGACGGACATAGCTTCTTTAGGCGACGAACTTAGCTAAAAGGATGGTCGTCTGAATTACATTTTATATTTTATATAATTCCCTAACCAAATTGGGGCGACGAACCTTTGAGACAAATCCGTCGCCTGAAGTCGGCTCGGCTCGGCTTGAAAAGCCCTTTTAGTTCTGACAATGAATTCAGGCGACGAACAATTTTTTCGTCGCCTAAAATATTTCAGGCGACGAACATACAGATGCTCGTCGCCCGAATAGTGAAAGGATGAAAGTCACCGGACCACTACTCAGGCGACAGATGTTCGTCGGCTGAGTTATCAGGTGACGAAAATCACATTTCAGGCGACGACATTGGTCCGTCGCCTGAAAGCCCTTCTGGCGTAGTGTCACCGAGATGCGGTTTTTCGATGGCTCGTCGGGGTTTGTTTCACCTGGGGATGGTGTGGTAACGTTAAAGGTGGAGTTTTGCTCTCTTAGCTTCGATAGACGTTTGCCGTGGCATGCAATTGGAAACCAAAGAAGGTTGCATCCCAAAAAAACAGGACATTAGCAACGGGTGAATTGCGTCGACACACTTCTCAAAAGAAAAAACGGTAAACCCAACAATTTCTAAAACTTGAAACAAAAAAGGGCCGCGTATCTTCATATTTAATTTCTTCATCCTTGTTGAATTAGGTAGACAATGGACATCTCGCAGATCACTTCATTCACGTACCTCTCCTTTCAAGCTCTGGTGGCGGAACGTGGTAATGAGTAATGACTATATTCACGCTCTGGTGGCGTGTATTACTTTGACGTATCCTTCATTGAGTGTCACAAATTGATGGGCTTCTCGATCTACGTACATACAGGTTTGGTTTGTATCAACCTTAAATTTCTATGTCAAAACTTCCATATTCTGCGAACTCATTTGTTTTGTGTTGAATTAGTGGTATGGCTTTCATGTGTTGTGCAAGTCCATTGTTAGTTTGTAATTAATTAAATTTTAAAAACTTTGATGCGTTGTTGGTGGAGAAAAAACCTAAAATTTTTAAAACAGCTGTATTTTTAATTTTAAAAGTAGCTGCCTTCCATATCCCTCCCTCTCCAATTCTTAAAAAAACTAAGAGTCCAAAATAGTTTTAGCCAAGGAAAAATCAATTCTTCAAATTTTATACTTGTTAGTTCTTCTAATTTTATACTTGTTAGTTCCTCAACTTTATCACCACATCTTTGCAAATCTCGTAGAATAGTTAAAAACGTATCAAATTTTGTAGAAAGAGGGCAAGAAACATCTATTTTGAAAGTAAAAAAAGCTTATTAAACAAGTTGACACGAAAAGGGAGAAATTTTACCATGTATAACTGTATAAGCTCACCAAACCTACCCACGGCTTTTCAACTGATTCATAGGTGAGTACCTGTCGAGCAACTTCATCACCCAAGCGAAGCATAATCTTGCTATGGGCTTGCTGATCAATTTCCTGGATTTTTTTCCTTGGATGTATCATCTCGGAATTTATTTATAATTGCAACCCAACATTTTTCGTTTATAAGGATTGCCTTCATTTTCATTTTCCACGTAGCAAAATCTGTGTGGCCATTGAAGGGCTTAAGATATGTACCCTTATCATCAATTATAAGAATTGTACATGTGATATAGCAAAGCAAAAACAATCAGTAAATGAGTAAATAATAATAGAAACGGTTTAAGAACATTTGAATCTTGCAGTGCAAACACAAATCCAAACAAGCCAAGCACAAAGCAAGAAGACTTGAAGATCTGAAGCACCAAAACTAAAGTACTAAGCACATAAGCACCTAGCTAGATCTAGCAAACAAGGTGTGGTATGTCACACAGGGGGTTCGGCACCAGCGATGTCGCCTTTTAGGTCCGTCTGAGGCCCTACGTCCGGTCTCTATCTCTAAGCTCAAGAATGAGTTAGAGAATCAAGAGCGGGAAACTCGAGCTCCGATACCACGTTGTAAAACCAAAGATCCTAAAACTAGAAATTGATTTTGAGCCGAAGCGAAGACGATCGAAATGATAAACGAAAGATTGAAACAGAAATCACAAGCAAGAATTAAACTGAGAAGGCAAAGAATTAAACAATAACAAACATTGTTGAGTTTCCTCAACTTTATCACCACATTTTTTCAAATCTTGTAGAATAGTTAAAAACTTTTCGAGATTTTCAGAAAGAGGGCAAGAAACATCCCTTTTGAAAGTAAAAAGCTTATAGTTGATACGAGAAAGGAGAGATTTTACCATGTACAAGCTCACCAAACCTACCCACAACTTTTCAACTGATTCATAAGTGAGTACCTGTCGAGCAACTTCATCACCCAAGCGAAGCATAATCGCGCTATGGGCTTGCTGATCAATTTCCTGAATTTTTTCCTTGGATGTATCATCTAGGAATTTGTTTGTAATTGCAACCCAACATTTTTCCTTTATAAGATTGCCTTCATTTTTCGTTTCCACGTAGCAAAATCTGTGTGGTCATTGAAGGGCTTAAGATATGTACCCTTATCACCCATTATAAGAACTGTACCTATGATATACCAAAGCAAAAACAGTCAGTAAATGAGTAAATAATAATAATAGAAACGATTCAAGAACATTTGAATCTTGCAGTGCAAACACAAATCCATACAAGCCAAGCACAAAGCAAGAAGACTTGAAGATCTGAAGCACCAAAACTAAAGAACTAAGCACATAAGCACCTAGCTAGATCTAGCAAACAAGGTGCGGAGCTGGGGGGTGCTCGAGCACCCCCTGGCTCGGAAAAAAATACAAAAAAAATTATTTTTTTCCCCATATATTTAGTATTTTAAGGTAATATAATATCTTTAAATGATATTTAAAATAAAAGTGATATCTAGCTCAAGTGGTAAGGGAAGAAAGGGAGGAAGTAAGGGCTTTAGACAAGATTCTAAAACGACTATTGACAAGACATTTTTAATGAAATTGTACATTGATCCTTTTCATTTTTGGCTAGAGCTCTCAATTCATTGCCTTATTGAACACATAAGCATCTCAACCCTCACAATAAGCAAAACAAATCTAAAGAAGCATATGAAGAAATCAATTACTAGTTGTTTTCAATTTAGGGTTTTCAAACTCAATTGGGGTTGTGCAGATCCTCGTCGTATCCGTACACCAACAACTCCTCGTCATATCAACACCTTCCTCCTACCGCCTCTATGTTCTCCAGCGTCATCTCCATCCCCTTCCCCACCCCCGATCATCCCCCTGTCGCCATTGCCGCCTAATTTGTTCTCCTTATCCCGCAAATACCACGATTTGATCTCCCAACATTCGGAAGCTTCATCAATTTAGATCTGACTGATCGAATCGACTTCGAGTCGTTGCGTTCGTACAGAAATTTGTGGCCACAAGGATGGGAATCCTCGTCGACGATCACGCTCAGCGGGTAGAGTCTCACCGATCTCTTTTCGGACGACGCCGATTTTTCGTTTCTGTTGCTAGAAGACGACGACGGCGCCATCGATTTACCGAGGCAAGACCTCGAGTACGAGGACGCGGAAGGGAAGCCGATGGCGAATTAGAAGTAGACATCGATGGCGGCAGAAAAAATGAGGTAACTCCAAAGCCTCATCACTGCTGGCCGAGACGACTCAAAAGCCTCATCGCTGTTGGTCGAGGCAACTCAAAAGCCTCATCGATGCTGGCCGAGGTGACTTCAAACCCTCATTGTTGTTGGCCGAGGCGACTCCAAACCCTCGTCGCTCCTGGCTGAGGCGTGCCGCCAATGGAAACACAACAAATCTGGAGCACATGAACGAAGGGCTGTCGCCGATGAAGTTGAGCAATTTGTCGACAGATCCTCTGGACGAAAGAATGAAGGCAGGGTCGCCTGGACAACAGATGGACGAGTGCGATGAGGAAGAAGCTAGAAGAGGAAGTGGCGGAAATGGTAGGAAGGAGATGGAGGAGGTCGAAAAGTGATGTAAGGACTAGTTGTGAAATTATATAAAAATAATCTTGTCAGTAGTCATTTCGGGATCTTGTCCCTAGCCTCACTCTTAATTCTTCTTAATTTCTCTTTGTACTTTTTGTTTCTATTAACCATTTCATTAAAAAAAATGTCATATTTATGTTTAAATTATATATTAAACCCTTTCTTTCAATATTGGTTTAAAAATAATTCTTCATCATTTTTTTCTAAATTTTTTTGTTTCTCTTCTATTTTTTTTTTGTTACTATCAACTATTTAAATACAAAAAAAATCATTAAAAATAACAATTTTAGTGTTTTTTCAATATTTCACAATTTAAATATTTCACAATTAAAAATAAAAATTTAAATACAAAATCTTCTTATCAAGCACACAAAAAACCCTTTACTTGCAAAAGAACGCGCCTCTACACGCGCCTATCAACTCTTCCCCAAATCGCTTTACCCCCAATCCTTCAACCTTCAAACTGAGAGCTCGATCTGCAAAAGCCCTCAATTTCTCTGTAAATCTTACTCAAAATTTAATCAGTAAACAAAATCGGTGTCGTCCCATCAATACTAAGTGCTATTGGCACTGGATTTGGAGCACAAAACAGATCTCGAGCGAGGGAAAGGGGGTTTCTCTATTTCTAGGGTTTGGTCTTCTTCGCACAAACAAATCGCTGCAATGGAGGTTTACTCTCACAATTATTGTTGTCATCAAAGGGGTTCTCTCAGCTCCCATCTGGCCTGGCTGCTCTCTTCGTTTTGAAGGGTCCTTCCTTCGTGGGTGCTTGGCTTGGACTTCTGATCGGGAGACGCATCGGTACCTGCAGGAGGAACTTTCTCTCTTTGTCAGGTATGGATTGCTTTCCTCAATCCTCTTATCCAACATCCAGATACGATCACAAACCTATGTTAAAAACCAAATTACTACTCGAAATCTGTACTTTAAAAGCTTTTTCAAGGTATATTTAAATGCTCTTCTCCTTCTTGGTTTCTCTTATTCTACTGCTCTGTACCAAGTTTCCTCTGCTTCTTCTGTCTTGTTATGTTGCAACGCCAAACACTTTGACTTTATGGCAACTGAACAACCATCTACTGGGAAGGGGGGCCTCGCTGAGGCTCTGCCGAACCCCACAAACAACCAATTTTCTGCTTTCTCTATATGTGTTAGTAACAAGTACCTCAGTCTTGCTTTCATGGCTAGTACCCAACCTACTAAAGGGAAGGGGAGTCCCAATGGGGCTTCACCGACACCCAAATCAAACACATCACCTAATGGGAAGCCTACCGGCGACACCCAATCAAACTCATCACCCAATGGGAAGCCTACCGGCGACACCCAATCGAACTCATCACCCACTGATTTTAATATCTCCACCCTCTATTTTCAACTGACCGAGTTAGAGGCTAACTTGGAAACTATACAAACCATCATCAACTTTGAAAAATTTGGAAGATATATCAAGATTGATCCTATTGGTGATATAAATGGTTGGTTTGTATGGCCAATAATACATGAGTACCACAGTTTTCGAATTTCCTATTATCTAAATAAGAATGCTATCCCGGCTGATATCCAAATCAACTGCCTGATCTACCTACTCCGAGCATTTTCTCCTTTGATTAAGCCAATATATTTTGCAGCTAACCCATCAGAATCACAGTACCTTCTAGAACATTGGCTCTGTGATGGTAGTGCTCTGAAAATCACAGCACCTCCTAGACCATATGTATTTCAACTTAAACATTATTCCAAGAGCCACCTATATCCATATGTTCTCTCATCTTTTGATCGTAAGTTCGAACTTATGATATACTCCACTCAATCACCACACACCCAACGAGCGCACATCAATTTGATACCCAACACTCACTTTTTTCATCCCATCAAACTAGCTTACTCTACACTGGGTTTCTGTCATAAATATGGCATGAACAATCACATTATTCTATACTTCTATGTTACTAACCCAGTTGACAAAATCAACACCATGAAGGTCACCACGAAATTCATTAGCAGTACTGTTGCATCTGTTTTCTGGGTGTTAAGACTCTTAGCACATGGGACATTTTTGTTCAGTACTCAAAATCTTATCCTTCTAAATTATAATTTGCTCATCATCCTTGAACTTGATTCAGTATTGGTTAACCTTAGCATGATGATGCCTCTAATCTACATCTGTATCTTTCTACTAAGTTGTGATGCTAAGAAATCTCCTACAGTATACTGTTTTTGCAACCACTTAACCAATCTACACTCAAGGGGCCTACACTCTTATTCCAGCATCAGCTTTTACATGATAAGGACTATATCAAGCATAACACATTATCCTACTGGCACACAGTTTGAATGCTTCTTTTACTATAATCTGTTACAAAACCTGTCTGTATGCTTCATTGACAATCTGTCTGTATGCTTCATTGACAATTTGGAGACTAACCCCTATCAAGTGAGACATACCCTAGACCGCCTGGCTACCTACATCTGCCTACAGACTTCTATGGAACAACTACAAAGGGTGAGATTTGCACTAGGACTTGTAAACTTCACTCTTGTTGTCTGCATTCTTAATCCTTCCTCTATTGCATCAATTGCTAATAAAGATCACTGTCATCATAACTGGCACTTCTACTCTCTTCAACTGTCATGCTGGTGGTTCTGGCTAGCCCTTCCATGGCTTGCTGGTGCTCCCTTTCAATTTGATTTGACTCCACCTTTTCTTCATTTCAAGTTTCTACCTCAAAGTTCTAGCCGGCAAACACTTTGTTGTGTTTGTCTTCAATCTTATTCTAGCACCAAGTTTATTTTAATTTATCTAGTTGTTTACAAGCTGATTAACCCAAGACTATATAATAAATTATACAAGGAAAAAAAGCAATTTACCCTGCATTATGTCAATTTTTCAGCATGTGTTTGGATACCCACTAAAAACAGTATCACTAACTTGGCTCGAGAGTGGTGTTCTCTCGAGCAACCTATATATCCATACAAAATGCAGGATCAAACTGAAATGCAGAGCAATTACAAGGGCGTGACTTCCGCACCTGTAACTTCAACGGTTGGAGTTTATGTCACCAAAGATCTCTCTGCTGCCCCTTGGTGCTTGGTAAGGGTTGTTGCCCCTGATCTATTTCCACTTCTTGATCCAAGTCATGTGAGCCATCAAACTGAAACCAAGAGCTGTAACAAGCTGATTATCTACCTAATAAAACATACCAATGTCAAAAAAAATACCTACCAAGCAAATTTCATCATATTCTGTCAGCTCAATTGTACGCTTGCTTTTAAATTCAAAGTTGGTCATGAAGACTTCTTACTTAAATACTCAGCTGCTATCATAAACCACTCATATTTGTATAACTGCATACATGAATGTATTATCTATCAATTTACTCTATCCTTGTTTCTGAATCAAAATTTACATTATGAACTGCTATGCTATCTAAACATGTCTCTATGGTTCTTTGTTAACCAACTCTCACTTTTATCACTTATAAGAATGCCACAAAACCTACACTACTTGACCTCTGTATATCACCATCACAACACTATCAATGCCACTATTAACCTTGCTTTTTCTAAACATGGAAGTTGGTATCTTGACCTGGGAAAATTCTTACTAGAGTTATATGCTGGTCACCTAATTTCATACTATAGCTGTTCTAGATCCAAATGTCTTACTACCCAAAATAATTTAATTTCACATCAGTTCTCAGCCATGCTGTCAACTGAATTACGACTTCACAAATGCATGATTTATATTATAACCAATAGGGATTCTATTTCTAATCCAAAACAAAAACATTCTATAAAACACCCAACTACTCATACAACTATGGCAAAAAATTCCTCCTCTATTTGCTGGCTTATTATGGACTTGTCTAATAAAACACCTACTATATCTTGGCATTTGGTTAGCTATCCTTACTTGTTCATCATTTGCTGGCTATGGGCTCCTAGAGGTCACCTATTCTCTACTCTCTATGCTTCTACATCTGATTGCATCATATCTCTAATCACAAACCATAACCCATGTTATGTACACTGGTTTTGCCAGAGCATGAATTTCCTATTTCTTACCAATAAATTATCCTTTAGATCTTGGCAATTGGCAATCTACCTTTACTTGTGCATCTTTTGTTGTTGGTTAAAGGACCCTAGTGGTTTCCTCTTTTCAACACTCTGTGCTTCTACAACTGCTTGCATACTCTCTCTAGTTACAAATCAAAACCCATGTTATGTGTATGGATTTTACCAGAGTATGTTTTCATTGCCTCTTACTAATAAGATCTCTAATTTATTTTTATCAAGACAGTATCAAAACCATAATAACTTCACCACTGATTCCAGTCATAACTTTAGTGTTGGATCTCATTTTAATCTTACTTACTACTTGAACGAGCACTTTAACATTCATCATGATGATCTGTCATCAAGGTTCTTAACTGCTAGCTCTCTGACTGCCTCCTACTGTTGTTCAGGATCCCTATCTCAGTGCACCTGCTTATTGCTTAAAACATGCTTTGCCATGTTACCACACTACCTTAAACTGCATCTCTGCAATAATTCTGTTACTAATAATCAAACATATTTGTATAACTTCATATATGAATATATTATATATCATCCTGCTAATCTTGCTCGGGGGAGTCATTCCCTTGAGCAACACACTTACTTGCATTCTTTGCAGCTTCTACCTCGGCTAGGCTGCTCTCATGGTGCCTGCCATGGTGGCTTCTGGTTTCAAGCTCAGGGAATACTCACACGCATGCTCCTAACGCCTCTGCTTTGGATCCAGGCTATCCATATTAAAGACAGCTGCACCAAACCACACCCCAGCTTAAGTGAGAGTCCTTATGCCATCTTCAAAGTTTTAGATCTTAACTGTACATGGGTGGGATTACCCAATCTGTTTTCTAAACTATTGTTTAAAACTGGAAACAACATACAAAATGATCCATACCACTTCAATCCAGCACGCTATATGATGGATACTCATTTACAAAACTATTCTAGCCCTTGTTATGAAAAACACGAACATTATTATCATTCCATAAAATCTTACAGGCTAATAATCGTGATTTATTACCTAGATTTTATCTCGAATACTAGCTTTCCTAATGCCTCATGCTCAATCCTAAACACCTACTGTGGTCTTGGGACTCACCCGCTTCCTTCACAAGGAGGAACCATTAACCTTAAGTTTCAGATCAGCTACTATACAAATGATACAACATCACATAAAGACAGATTTAAACACAACCAGAACAAAGTTTCTTTGAGTCTAGCGACCCTTAAGAAAAATGTTACACATATACTCACAACGATGGACGAAACAAACAACACAAACCATGAACAAACCAAAACCCCAAATAATCGGAGGATCACTACTCCTATAAACAAGGTTCTCAACCAGAAAACTACCATTTCCCCCTCAAAAGGTTTTAATGAAGTTTAGCTTTTGGAATATTAGAGGCCTTAGCAGAAAGAATGTTTGGACCCACATCGAAGCTACAACTAAAGCGGAGCACATAAAAATCCTAATGCTAGCGGAAACTAAATTAACAAACCCTCCGCCAGACAAATGCGGGAGGAAACCAGGATTTGACAGAATGCATTTCATTCCATCCAATGGTCTAGCGGGGGGGCTTTGCCTTCTTTGGAAAGAATCCCAATTCCATAATGAAACCTTCACAATTAGAAACTCGACAGACCGCATCATTCAGGCAGACTACATAAACACGACACTTAAAATTGATGTCGAAATCTTATTCGTTTATGCAACCCCTTACGCAAAGGAAAAAAACAACTTCTGGGCCTCACTCTCAGACTATATTCGCAATGCTAAGGACTCGCTGATTATTCTAGGAGACTTTAACGAAATTTTAGAACCTACCGACAAACTAGGGGGCAGGATACCGTCTGCAAATAGGTTTGCAAGACTACAAGACACTATTAGAACTTTCAATCTGGTAGATTCCCCAACCTGCAGAAACGATTACACTTGAAGAAAACGTGAACATGGTATCGACAACATATTTGAAAAGCTAGACCGTGCTATGATTAGCCACCCTATCCTAAAGCAATTCCCAAACCTTAGCACGAAAAACCATGCTTTCCTTAAGTCAGACCACGCCCAGATCACTTTGGACCTCATGGATAACCGCAAACCAAAATTGCAACCCTTCAAATTTGAAATGGCATGGACAACCAAACCAGACTATGAATCAGTTGTGCGATCAGCATGGAGGCTGGACACCCCTGGCTCGAAAATGTTCAAACTAACGAAAAAACTTCAAGAGGTCAAAAGAAAAAGCAAGCTTTGGAGCAAAGTAACATTTGGAAATGTTTTCCGCCAAATTAAGCAAGTAGAGACAGATCTACTAGAATCACAAAAGAATCTTTGCAATGCTTACAACCAAAACCTAGATAACAAAATCAAAAGGCTAACCTCAAAGCACACCTCCCTCCTTTCCTTTCAACAGAAATATTGGGGACAAAGGGCGAAAAGAATGCACATAAAATCCATAGACGCCAACACTAAATACTTTCATAAAATAGCAACAGGAAGGCGAAATAGAAACATAATAAAACACCTCCAAACCACGGTGGGTATAATAATTAACAAAGAAGAAGATATTAGAAACCTAATCAAACACGATTTTAGCCAAAGATTTACGCAACAGGCTAGGCAACAAACACAAAACAACCTACTTCGCCATGTAGGGAACGGAATCTCAAACGAAGATAATGAATGGCTAACCCGCCAAGTCACGAACTCTGAAATTAAAAACGCTGTCTTCAGTCTTGCCAATGACAAATCACCAGGACCTGATGGTTTTCCAGCTGGTTTCTTCAAAAAGTACTGGCATATTGTGGAACCATCAGTCATCAAAGCAGTTAAAAGTTTCTTTCTAAGCGGAAGGATCCTGAAGCAAACAAACCATACGTTCATAGCATTAATACCAAAGATAGACAACCCAACCACAACATCTCACTATAGGCCTATTAGCCTCTGCTCAACAACATATAAAATTATATCCAAGATTCTAGCTTCAAGACTCAAACGGGTAATCCCTAAAGTAACTAATCCACTACAAAGCGCCTTCTCTTCAGGCAGATCAATACAAGATAACATCTTAATTGCAAACGAAGTCTTCCACTCCTTCTCAAAGAAAAATGGAAAATCAGGTTGGATGGCTGTAAAACTTGATATGGAAAAAGCATTCGATATGGTCGACTGGAATTTCTTACTCACCATTATGTCTAAATTTGGGTTCTCACCCAAATTCACTCTTTGGATCAAAGAATGCATAACCACAGTAACTTACTCGGTACTAGTAAACAATGAAGCCACTGAAATCTTCTTTCCCGAGAGGGGAATACGACAAGGATGCCCACTTTCTCCATATCTATTCTTAATAATATCGGAAATTCTGGCCCGTGGGTTACAACATGAATCGGAAAAACCACAAAGCCACCTAGGAGTCAAACTGACGCGAGGGGGAACAAAAATTCCTTTCTTAGCCTTCGCGGATGATATCGTCATCTTTGCTTCAGCAACCAAAACCGGCTGCGACCAAATTAACAAAATTTTGACTGAATACTCAGCTATTTCAGGACAAAAGGTAAATAGGCACAAATCCCAATTCCAAACATCCAAAAACGTCACAACCACACAGAAAAATCTAATCAGAAACGAGCTAGAAATAGCGCACACCCCTAAGATGGGTACCTATTTGGGCTGCCCCCTAATAGAAGGAAGAATGACAAAGGAAGAATTCACGGAACTTCTAACAAACACCAAATCACAACTTCACAGTTGGAAGGCGAATTGCCTCTCACAAGCTGGTCGTTGCACTCTAATCAAAACAACGCTAGCAGCCAAACCTCTACACATAATGCAATGCTTTATGCTACCAAAATCAGTCCATACGGAGCTTGATAAAATCAACCGGAACTTGCTCTGGAACAAAGGACCCAACCATAAGCCCCTCATCGGTTGGTATGAGGTTTGCAAAACCAAGGAAAATGGAGGGCTAGGGCTGCGTAGCTCGGAGGATATGAATACGGCTCTTCAGATGAAATTACTCTGGAAACTATTAGCGGAACCGAATAGCCCATGGGTCAAACTAATTAAAGAAAAATATCTCAAAAACCAAAATATACTAACATATCAGAAGCATGGTACCTCTTCCTGGCAATGGACCCAGTTAATAAAACTAATCCCGCTGTTTAAACAAGGCCTTAATTGGTCTATTGGAGACGGCGCCTCTATCAAATTTTGGCAAGACCAGTGGTTAGGCCAAACACCTGTAAATTCATCTATCTTAGGAACTCAACAAATAGACGATACAATCAACATAAAACACTTTCTCAAAGACAACAAAGCATGGAACCAAGATAAACTACACGCAGAGTTACAAAACATAATTCCAAACAGCCTAATTGAAACTATCAAGACAATACCAATACCACAGCACATCCAAGTTGACAGACTTTATTGGAAATGGAGCAAAAATGGGTGGTTCAGCACTAAGTCTGCTATTGATATGATATACAACCATAAGAAACATGAAACATCAGACGCAAATTGGGTCTGGGGACTAGATATCCCCCCGAAAATAAAATCTTTCCTTTGGAAAATCCTTAAGAACGGAGTGCCTACTTCTGTCAGACTGGCTTCTCGGCACCTTGGGATTCCGACAACCTGCCCCAACTGCGACTCTTGCTATGAAGACCTAAACCATTTATTATGAAACTGTCCTGTTACGAGGGAGACCCTAATTGCAAATAACCCGGGAACATTTCGGAAAATGAATGGTTGTTTCAGCAAAGACGAACACTTGAACACCACGCTATGGGAAATAAAAAATACAATAGGAACAAAATGCTTTGAAGATCTCGCCTTTGCTTGGTGGGGTATATGGTACTTCAGAAACAAAACACTCTTTGAAAACATAAACCCGGACGTAAGACGCATTTTATCCTTTATAAAGGAACAAATATATGTCTGGAAGACATCAAATTTGAACTGCCCGGACTACTGTGAAAACAACAAACATACATCAACAAATGTGAACAAGCAAAGATCTATATCAAAGAGAAAGAGAACAAAATGGGAAACTCCACCAATTGGAACTCATAAGCTAAATTTTGATGGTTCGTTCTCCGCGGATGGTTTGGGCTCTTATGGATTCATCATCCGTGATTCTGTAGGAACCCCGATTTTCTCTGGTAATGGACCATCACCAATCAATTCGGTTTGTGGCTGTGAAAGTTTGGGTCTCTGGATGGGACTGCGTGCAGCGACAGAACTGAAAATAACAAACCTTATTATCGAAGGAGACAACTCAACAATAATAAAAAGTATGAAAAGTATGGGGAAGCCTACTGGAGACTCTGAAATGATTGTCTCGGACAGTCTAGTCTCGCTGGGCTTTTTTGGTTCTGTTGAGATTCGTCATGTCTTCCGTGAGGCAAATTTGGTAGCTGATCGCTTGTCCCGTATCACTCCAGCCTTCAACGGTACTTGGACTCCTGATGACTCTCTGTTGCATAGTCTCATCCGCAAGGATGCTCTTGGCTAATAGAGCTCAGCGGTCAAATTTTTTCCGTTTCAAAAAAAAAAAAAAAAAAAAAAAAGCACACAACAACAAAAATATTTCACAAAAAAAATTTAGCACCCCCTGCCCGGCATCCGGGCTTCCCCCCACTGTAGCTGAAGTTTTCATGGTTTTTGTTGAGATGATTATGTTTACCTGGGATCGCATCCACCAGTCCTTTTTTTTTTTGTTTTCGGAATTTCATATTTGTTCGATAGAATCATAGAAATGGTTCTAGTTTGGTCAAGAAGGGGTCAGAAATACTCGAGTCCACAAAGGAGCCCGACAAGCCAAACAACAAAGAAGAACAACAGCTCTCAAGGGAGAGTTCGAAACTTACAACAAACCGATCATATATATTTAGTTGAGAAGAAAAGAAGCAAAGCTTGTCCACTCTCAACGCTTCCTGATTTCGACTGATGTTGCTCGAAGCATTCTTTGCAAATCTGTTTGGGGTCACTTTTGTATCTTCCAAGTTCCTCCATATGTACTCGTAGTTTGGTTGAGAGAAGCTTGTATGCTTCATGAGTTCGGACAGAAAATATGGGTTCAGAAGAATGTAACCTGAAGTCAAGTAATCTCTGCACCTCAAGATTAGTTCAAAGGTGAAGTTGATCACTTCGTCGACTTTCTTTAGTCTTATTTGTCTTTATGCTTTTTTCATGAAGTGACAGTTTTTGTTCGGTTGTCCTCCTCATCGGGCAAAAACCTCTAGTTCTTCCAACCTGAGACAAGCCCTCAAAAAGGGAAAAACATAAATCAATCCAATAGGAGGCAAGAACAAGAAGCAGCAGAGAGAACAAAAGTATAAACAGATTTTTCAAGTGTAATTTTCTCTTAAGATCCTCTCATTGTACGCAATGCAAGTGTTCAAGTTTTGGATCATGATTTTCCTCAAGTTCTTGATGCACCAACCATATGCCAAGCACCTCAGACAAGAGTCTGCACCAACCTGCACAGAGAATTCAGAAACAAAAAAAACTCCAGGCAAGCCACACCAAATCAACTAAGGTCAAAGCACAAGTATACACACTAAGAGAGTTCATATAATTAATAGTTAGAACATTCAGAACAGGTCTACATCAAGATATAAGGTACTGGCTTCCAGCGGTAACTTTTTTGTGATTCTTGATTGAGTGTTCGAGATTGTGGTCAGAAGAACAAAAATAAATGATGCAAACAGAAGTGCTACTATTCTTTGGATCAATCAGACTTGAATCATGGGTTGAGGTTCCTTCTAGCAAGTTAGTTTTGAGTCTCAACAAGCAACCCCATTAGTGTTCCCTATCTTCCTTGTTTCTCTTATTCCCTTTTTTCCTACAGCAATAGATGCACAAATAAAAGACAGTAAACAACCGTATGCACAAATCCACACATTTAACATATATCTCCAAAACATCGGTGCAACATTTCGTAGCTCTTTTGGTTTTAGAGTCGACAGAGTTTTCCTTAACAAAAAACACATATCTTCGGTAATCAACAAGGTCAGAGAGAGATTTAGTATTAGGCCGAGAGTACCTGATTTCGAGGGTCTCCAAATCAGTCTCTCTCGTACATTTTGTCTTGTCATCTTTTTTTAGATCCGTTAGCTGCACTTCCTTTACCTGAGTTCTCAATCCAGTTGTAGTTTCCACCTCCATACCGTTCTCTTTTCAAATCTATTTTCAAATCTCCGTTGTTCGTGGGTTCATCTTTCTTTTTATCATAAAAAATCAGATCCTACTGTTGACTGGGATCAGGGGTTAAGTTTTCCAAACATTGCAAGCTTTTTACAAATTTTTCCTCTTCCAAAAGACCAATGATCAATACACAAACACATTCACAGTTGAAAGAAACAAAATGTTTAAACATCAGCTGCTCAAATTTTGTAAATCTTGGGTTCAAGATATCCCCTTTCTCAGTGTACGTTGTACCAATGTATGGTTCAATGGGCGGGTTCATATTGTCAGGCAGCTCGTAAAGATCTGTCGTTTGGGTCAAGATTTTCAGGGATATTCTTATCTTTTCTTTATTCAAGGTTTTGATTGGTTTAGGGATTTTGAGATTCAAGCAATTTGAAAAATCATAAGGGCACAACAATTCAACAAGGGTACTAAAATATGCAAGGAGCAGCAACAAATAGATTAAGGGGTTCATGAGATTTTCCTTTTCATATCTAAAAGGCACATACCAGACAACGGACGACGACCCCAACCGGACTGATGACCCGAGAAGAGATCCGTCCCCAGGCCGGAAGAACCACCACGGAGGCCGACGCCGCAACGAGCTCCGCCCAAGCCGAAGAAGGAGCAGCGGAACCCAGCCGTCTTCAATCACCCTCTCTTTGCTTTTCGCTTGACCTAGCCCCATTTTATAGCTTTTCTTCTTCTTAAATCTCCCTCTTTGGTGGACATTTCTCCACAGAACCAGTTTGGAGAAGAAGGTGACGTTTTTCGCTTTGAACTCAACTCGCTTTCTAGCTTTGTGAGAACATTCAGAGGTCTTTTTGTAGAGTTTTTGTGGGTTTTCTAGCCGGCATTTCTGAGGGGATTGAAGCCAGATCTCGATCTCGCTAACTCTTCCATCAGCGGAGTTGTTCGGAATCGGGGTCGGCGGTCGGAGATTCGAGGTTGGGGCCGCCGATCTGGGTTATCAGGTTGGAGGCGGCAAGGGAGATTCTTATCTTTTAACACCGGAAAAGAGATAGTTGAATACTTGAATGTTTGTTTATAATTATTCGGGACTCTTTCTAATTTCTATTGGGCTCAGCCCACTAGATGAGATCCAAAATAAGCCCAATTGTAATAGTAAATTCTATTGGGCTCCGCCCACTAGATGAGAAAGATAAATGAGCCCAATTGTAATAGTAAATCACTATACCGAACCATCATTTTCCATCCACTTCTCCTTTCTTCTTCCTCGGCTCTCAACATTAAGTTCATGAAAGTTAACTTTTTCATTTCCTACCTACCAGCCAAATTGATCTGATTAGACTACTCATTCCATTTATGCATTCTACCACAAAATTAATTTAGATGCATGATCTAACTGCCAACTTATTCCTCCATTCTATATGCATTGTAATTCTGATCATCCTACCACAAAATGGAGAAATGCATGATCAAACTACCTCTAATTTAGATGCATGGTAATGCATTGTAGTTGTGATCATTCTACCACGAAATGGAGAGATGGATGATCAAACTACCACTAAATCCATTCCATGCATTCTAAGTGTGATCCTTCTACTTTTATTTTCAGCTTCTTGTTAGGTCCATATATAAGCAAGAAAGTCGAGAGAGGGAACACCCACATATACAAGCAATTCGAGAGAAAAAAACTGAACTAGATTTTCAATTTAGGCGAGACGAATTTAGTCATTTCAAAGGAAAACACGAAGATGAACCAGTTTAAGTTGCAATTCTTGGCCATCCTTTTGGCAATGGCTTTGTGCAACGAAGTTCGTTGCACTCGGTCGGCACTTGTCCCGGCCATGGTTGTATTCGGTGATTCGATTATGGACGTGGGCAACAACAACCATTTGCCCACGTTGTTCAAGGCAGACTACTTGCCTTACGGACGAGATTTCGCCGGTCATGCCCCTACCGGTAGATTTTGCAATGGCAAGCTCGCCATCGATTTCATCGGTAAGTTATGCTACTAAATACTAATTAATCTTGATATATATCATTATTTTAGATCGGATATATAGTTGCTAAAATTCTATCTTTCTTTATGATGAAATGCAGCGGAGGAGGTTCAATTTGAAAGCTACCCACCGGCCTATTTGAACCTGTCACATGTGTCTTCGACTACGATTGGAGCCAATTTTGCATCGGCTGCATCTGGATATGACAATCGAACGGCCATCCTGAATGTAAGTTGTTCAACACTTTTTGATGTGCGCATATATATATGTCTTAGCCTATTTTTTGACGTCTATGATTCTAACACATTGGTTTTTATGTATTGTTTTGTAGCATGCGATTCCTCTGTCGCAACAGTTGAAGAACTACAGGATGTACCATCGAAGCCTCGCACGAGTCGTGGGTACAGCTTCGGCGAGGGCGATCCGCAACGACACACTGTTTGTTGTCGGTGCGGGTAGTAGTGATTTTATCCTCAACTACTACATCGACCCTCTGGTCAATCTGTTCCAGACTCCGTCGCAGTACTCCTCGTACCTTGTCAGTCTCGCCTCGAGATTCATCAAGGTAACATTTTGTATCTACTTATTTTAATCCAATGAAAGTACTTTCTAGTATTGATTTGTTCTTGTGAAATTGCCAACATTGCAGGACTTGTATCGATCAGGTGCAAGGATGATCGGGGTAGCATCACTTCCTCCACTCGGATGCTTGCCATTGGTGATAACCCTGTTCGGGTTTGGCAAGCCCGAGTGTATCGAGGCGAAGAACGACGATGCACTGGAGTTTAATGCGAAGATGAATGCGACAATAGCACGATTACAAGTCCGACTGCCCGGACTGAAGATCGTGCTATTCGACATCTACACTCCACTGTACGATGTCATCCAAAACGCCTCGGATATCGGTTAGTACAACAATTTCCCATTGATGCACGATTTATGTCCATTGAATATTCTAAGAACCATCTTACAAGTCCATTTGAATGCACACACTGCAGGTTTCATAGAAACCAGAAGGGGTTGCTGCGGGACAGGCCTGATTGAGACAACGTCATGGCTGTGCAACCCATTATCAATAGGGACGTGTACAAATGCCTCAGAATTTGTATTCTGGGACAGTGTGCATCCCACGGAGAGGACAAACCAGATCATCGGCAGCGCATTGCAACAACAAGGCGCAAGCCTGATATTTGGTTAAACGGCCGTTGATTTGTTAATTCATTTGTTGTTTTTTTTTTTTTGTTATGTTTTGTAATAAGTAAATGAGTTGAATGAAAATATAAGAAACTTGAATTGAAATGGCGCACGTTAGCTCTCCTTTCTCTTCCTTTTTGGTCTAAAAGGATGTAAAGGTCCTCCTTTATAACACTTTCTTTCGTCCTAGTCCATCCTGGTATCAATCCACCTTCGACGAAGCCGAATCGAGAGCACGATGATCATTTTTCCGGCGAATGGTCGGGATATGATTTTAAGTGTCTGTTGTTTAATTATATTGTTTTAATGTTATGAGAAATATTAAATGATTCCTTGAATTGTTGATTCTTTATGATTTATTTATTTGTTTGATGATATTATTTTCTGAATTATTCTATTTTCTTATTTTATTGAGAATCATTGTGTGTGTATTTTATTTGTTAAGTTTTGGACATTTAAATTGGTTAATTTTGAATTATTGGGTTGTTAAAATATTTTAAATGCCGAAATTGTTTTATTAACGGACTTGTTAAAAATGAATTTTAAAAAGAGATTTGAATGTTTTGATGAACACTTTTGGGGCTATGGTAACTTAAAGGAAATTATCTAACTGACTGACCTATTGGACCATTGAACTTTTTGACTTATTTAACTGGACTTTTTGGACCTTTATTTGTTGGACTTGAAGCTCCCCACCCATAAAAAGTGTATCATTATCGCCGATGTTATTGGGTTGGTTTTTTTATGTGCACAACTTATACCTGATAATCTATTATCTTCACATTCGCTTTGCTGGTGCTTGGCCCTCGACAGGTATGGGTTAGGAAGGGTAGCCACGTAGGTGATCAACTTGTATAATATAGATCTTAATATATTCAAATGTAAAGTGGACCATGCAAATTATGGACGGGCTTGGACCGCGCCTCCCACCTTTTTCACAACCTATTGTACTGGGCCGGGTTTGGATCAGGCCCGGTTATTGGGCCTACTACCTTGTCCAAGCCCGTCCTTGTTGGCGGGCCTACTGGCCCGCTTAGGTACTCATAGGTACTCATACGGAGTATAAATTTACATACATACATATAGTATATATAATATATTATTAAATAATATTATATATCGGACGGGCCTACTGGCCCGCTTAGGCTTCATACTCCGCCCAAGTCCAGCCCGGTTGGCCTACCAGGCCGGACCCACCGGCCCGCTTGGGTCAATTGTTCTGCCCAAGCCCGCTTTTTCTACCGGACGGGCTAGGCGGGCCGGACGAGTTAGCCCACGTCTGCTCAGGTTTACACAGGGCCTTCAAAAATTAAGGATCTCACATGCAAATGCAAATGGACTTGTGTAAAAAAAAATAGTGATATGGGCCTAACAAATGCAGCCCATTCAACAAGAGAATAAAGGCGTGTGCACTATTCTAACTTTCTAGACTCTAGTGGGTCTCATTATTCCACTTAAAAAGGGGGGAAGATGTTTAATTAGTACAACACATAATTACTCCATTTGTTAGCTATGAAACAAACCCGAACTCGCCTTCTTCCATGTTTTCAAGATGGGGCCACGGGTCGGATCCGTTGGGTCGACGAGTTCAATCCACTGGGTCAAGGATCGGGGAGAGGCGACTCGAACCGTAACCCGATAATTCCACGGATCGGCGGGTTCGGGTCACTCGACAAGTTGAAGGGATGTTAGGTCGACTCGCTGGGTTGGGGAATTTGTGGAAAAGGGGTTGACCCACCGGGTTGTACGAGTTGGGTCATTTTTTCGACAAAAAAAAAAGAGTCAGAGTTCGTGAAAAAACCCGTTCTGTTTAAATATTTGTTGGAAATTCTTATAATGAATAAAAACTTGGGTTGAAGTGACTTGGGAAAAAAAAGGGATGAATAGCTTGAATCAATTTTCCAATTGCTTACGTATTCCCCCGGGGAAGAAGAGTCAAAGCCCAAGTAGTTCTTTTATCTGTATTCTGAACCCCGCTTACCTATAGGGGCGGATCCAGAAATTTTTTCGGGGTGGGCACAATTTTTTTTGGCTAATTTTTATATTATTTTTTATTAGAAATATTTATTTTAAAAAATATATGAAAAGAATATCTTAAATTTGTAAGAAAAAATATAATTATTTAATTGTAAAATATCAAATAAATTATAAGAATTTTAAAATAATGGAAAATGGATTGAGGAAAAAATAAATGAAAATATGTGTCCAATGGGATTTGAACCATGGTTGATTGAATTCAATTTAAAATGTGGTGGGCTTAACCACCAAGCCACTAAATATACTTGTATTTTACCTTTCATTTTTTTTACATAACACATATATTCTTGTTTTTTTTTCGGGATCGGGGTGAGCGACGGCCCGGTGTCGCCCACCCTTGGATCCGCCCTTGCTTACCTACGTGTCGGATCCTCCATTAGTGACTCCGCCCAATCCATCATAGGCTTCGGACTCAGTGGATAAGATGTTCTTTTGAATCCTCATGTACGCATTCTTTCAATCGACAATGGAAACTTGGACTACGAGGTTCTTGGGGAGCAATCGTGATCTCTTCTTAATTAAAATTTGACCATCTCGGCTAAATAACGGGCAGCAACGGTAGACAAAGGGGCTCTGTGAATCTTTCGTGCGATCACCTGCAGAGTTGGAAATCTTTGTCTTTCAACCCAACCCTGCCATTCTAAAATATCGAAATCTTCGTCCTCATCACTGCAAAATTCAAAGTTAGTAGACAAATATTCGTCGAGCACCGAGTGGGGGCTCAACGAGGATCTCAACCTATTTGTGCCAAAGGCATCTCTAGCAAGAGCCTTTGTTCGAGCGGTAATACTAGTGCGGGAGGAGCCACTCGAACTAGAAGGCACAATATACCGAGGACTCGAGGGTTTGACACCTTATTGCCCGTAGAATAATGAGGATATAATTCTTCAAGTAAACCCCTAACTCTTGAAACTATAACTACAACATCGTAGTCGGGATCATCCTCGATCCGAAAAAATGTTTTAACCTTTCGATGTGTCGGGTTGGGATCGTGGAAGGAGTTCCATGAACGACAACTTCCTCCTCGATCTCCACCGGTTGACGACTCAATCCGCTCCCCTTGCTTTGAGGAGGGGGCTCTGCTAATGCTCCTTCGACCTCGGGAAAATATTTTCAATAAAATTGAATTAGATATTATATAAAATAGATGTAAATACGAGAAATAACAAAATAACTGAAATTTTTTAATAAAATGGAATTAGATATAATCTAAAATAGATGTAAATACGAGAAATAACGAAATAATTGAGGAAAGGAAGGATTGGAAGTGGAAATTGGTGATGAAAAGCACCGAATTATTGGGAGGGATTAGGAATCTATTTAGAGCAAGCCCAACAGCTTCTTTAAAAAATCTCTAAAATAGAGATAAAAATGTTAAAATCTCTAAAAAAAATTCACTCGAACTCCAACAGTTTCTCTATTTTACAGATTTTTACATTTATTACATTATAATAAATAAATGATTTTTTAAGGATATTTAATTCTATATTTCTACAAAATTCTTGTAAACTTAATTATAATATTTAGCCTCACATTTCTAACAATATTTTAGACATAATTTCTAACATTTCTAATATTTTTTACTTATTTATAACATTATATTACTAACCAGTGCAGATCCCGTCCCGTGTACGGGAAATGTGTTAATCTAAATATAAATTATTTTTTCCTCCAAAAATTAATATAAATATAAATAAAATTAGTTCGATAGGTTATATATAATCTAAATATCTTTTAATTAGATTCTCTCAAAATATAAATAAAATTCACAATTATAAGGTACTACGTAAAAGTTTTTTTTATCTAATCTATGGTTAATTAAATCTCATGTAATTTAATTAGATAGTTGATTTTTAAAAATATTTTAATATTCTTTTTTATTAAATATGTAGTACATATTTGTTACATTAGTTTACTAAAATATCTATGTACGGATGGATTTTGGCTACATATATAGCTATATAATATTTTAATTATTTATTTTGGCCTCAAAAAATACTATAGATAGATATAAAATAACAATTATTAAATGATTGATTTTGATATAAATAATTATTTCCACCAAAAAATAATCTAAATATAAATAAAATAGCACCTATCAAATATTACATATTTATCTATTAATATTTTTGGTAAGTATGACTATGAAAATTAGTTTTATTAATTATTTTTATTATTACTACTACTATGTTTAATTATATTGATATAGTTTTTTCCTTATATAATATTTACTCTTTTATAAGATATTCCATCTATCCAATTATATGTGTTAATGGTAAAATAAAATAATTATTTTTATTAGATTTCCTTTTTGACGGGAGAAAGCTTTGCGAGACGCACTCTCGCGCCGCCACGTAGGCAGATTCACTCACTTGCCGCCACACAGGTCTCAATGCATCTGTTTTAGTATATGTACTAGTAATCGGTACCCGCCCGTTGTGCGGTTTCTTAATAAACAAAATAATGTTTAATTGAAATTTAAAAGTTATAATAATTTGGTTGAAATGTTTGAATATTTTAATACACATTTTAGCTATATATATCTTTTTAGTTACATATAATAAATTCGAAGGTTATAATAATTTAAAGGTTTATATATAACCTTTTTACTTATGTCTACTAACTTTATAATAACAATATTTTTTATCAATTAATTATCCCTCTACATATATCTTCATTGGATATGATATTTTAGTACGTAGAAATCTAATCAAACTCGTTCGATATAATTTTAATAGTTGATGAAATAAATTATAACATGGTAAAATCAATTGATTATTTATTATCTTTTCTTCCTCTACCCTTACCTTAATCCATAAGAATTCTTTTAATTATATATAAGTATATTTTATATATTAGATAGTTATCGGATTTGGATCCACTAACGGTGCAAAATATAAATATATTTTATGTAGATTTCTTTTATAATATAGTTATAATTAATTTCAGTGATCTAGGCCATTTCAGACCTCTGCTTTAGTATTTTATATAGATGGATAGTCATAGATATAGATTGTTGAATTTAATTAATTATATCACATATTATTTAAGATTTATTTATTCATTAAGAAAATTTCTTATTTATAAGATATATTGAATAGGTCAAATTTCAATACCGGCATTGTATTCACTTTAAATATAATTAGGTGAAAAAAATTATAATACGCGTTAAGTAAAAAAAAATTGCCAGCATGAATAACATTAGATAGATTTATGATATAAGGTTGAATATTTATGAGAAAATATCTAATTAAGATATAAGATTATATAAGGTTGAATATTTTTTCTTTACCAAATTTCGTTGCCTCCCTCTTTTTTTCTTTTTCTTTTTATAAATCCCATGATAAAATTCATAGTTTCATACCATACCCCCAGATTATATAAAGTGGTAAATTTTAATTTTTTTTCCCAAATTTTTTTATTTTATTAATTCGCTAATATATACAGTATCAATATCTATATAAAATTTTATGGATCCCGTTGATTTCTTTTCTAAAATTTTATTTGAAAAAAAACTATTTGATAAGGAAGATAACAAAAAATAAGGAAAGGGAAGAGACGTAGAACATAGTAGAGAGTGAGAGAGAGTCATAAAATAAATCAAAGTCATGTAAAATATTTCTCTAATTAAAAAAAACTTTTGTATGGTGTTCGCATTAAATTTTAACTTAATTAGTAATGATATTTTGTATGGTGTTCATATTATTAAAAAGATTTTAAGTTAGTATCATATTTTAGTAATGATATTGTATGTTTAGTAAAAAAAAAAGCAGTGTTTGATTTCTAATTGATTTTACCAAACGTGTGATTTCTACTTGTTTAAATCTTTATATCATACATTAAGGGTTCGTATAGGACGGGGTTAATAAACTGACTAAAATTATAAACAGGGTAAAAATTTATAAACTGTTGGTAAAAGTAGTTAAAAATTTATGAAAAAATATAAATTCCGTATGAGACGAAAAACAGTTTATTTGTAAAAAGTAGAGTTTATTTGGTTGTTATTAGGGGTATTGTGGTACTTTCAAACCAAATAAACAAAATAAACCCCAAATAAGCTCACTCAAGTAGCATTTTTTTAACTCATAATTTTAACTGTTTTAGGCTTATTTTGGGTTCCCATACCCACTTTTTAATTACTGTTTATTTTTTTAACAGTTAAAAAGTGGTAACCATACACACCCTAAGTAATACGGAGTCCAATTATCTAAAGAATATATACTTATAATTTGGTATAATTAATTAACAACACTAATGAACAAAAAAAGTTAGTTAGATATAAGGCTGAATATTCATTAAAAAAATCTAATTAAGATATAAGGTTATATATTGGATAGATGATATATATTCAAAGTCACTAATCAAGTCCAAGCCAAAAAAAAAAGTCACTAATCAAGATATATAACATTTTTAACATTTTAGTGATAAAAGTTGCAATTGTACGTGTATAATAATATATTCAAATTTGACGCTAGATATTTATATATAGATTTATATTCAAATTTGACCAAATATTGGATAGATTATTTGATCTAATAAATGATTTTTATTTTTTATTTTTTTTAAATTTAATGGTTATAATAGATAGATTGTTTCATTTTGTTCAAATATATAAATTTCGATAGATTATAGGATTATATATACATATCAAATGTACGAACAATTAAGTTTAAATTAATTATATATATATCTTGTAAAATAAAATAAAAAACTTTAAACAACTATCTATTTTATCTTTTTGGTGAAGACTATCTATTTTAAACAACTATCTATTTTATCTTGAATCTTCCTCCCTTGTATATTCCCTTGTATATTGTTTACTTTCTTCCTTTATATCGATGTTAGATAACTTCGATCGCTATCTTAAACACCATAAATAAAAGGTTTATTTAACATATTTATATATAAATATATTAATTCAATTTGATCTAAAAGGATCTCATGTGATGATGAGATTAACATGATCAACTCAAATCTCCATCTGTTATTTGATAAATACCGATTGAAATCAAGGGGGCCGGTGGGCGGTTGTACCAAATTATAAGATGCTAAATTATTTAAATAATAATATATACTTAGTATAGGGTATAATATCTTTTACTGCCTACGGAGTATAATTTATGATTTTGATGTTATCAATTAAATGTTATATCAAATTTACGAATATTTGTAAAATAATAATAATTCAGATATAAGGTTATAGTATTAGATAGATTATTGATCTAAAAAGATAAGTTTTTAGCCAATTATATTCGTTTATTAATTGATGTGGCCCAGAAATATAATACCGCTTTAATCCAGAAAATGCCACGCAGGCAAAAATATTCCCGTTTAATCCAGAAAATTCCGTGCCAGCGAGGTCGCGCCAGCGGTCTCTGTTTTAGTATTTTATATAGATATAGATAGATATAGATTAAGATATGAGGTTATATTGGATAGATTATTTGATCTAGAAAGATCAGCTTTTCACCTAACTATATTGATTTATTAATTGATGTGGCCCAGAAATATAATACCACTTTAATCCAGAAAATGCCACGTATGCAAAAATAATCCCGTTTAATCCAGAAAATTACGTGGCAGCGAGGTCGCTCCAGCGGTCTCTGTTTTAGTATTTTATATAGATATAGATATAGATATAGATATAGATATAGATTAACATTATATTGTTAAATTGTTACAATTTTTTTTTTGTTGGTCAGAAAGAGGGCTAAGGGTCTAAGACTCAAGGCCCATAAGAGACTCAAGGCCCATAAGAATTTAATTAAGAGACATTAATCAACAAGGTGTTCATGACCCTGTCAAAGACTCAAAAGCCACGAGGGGTCACCCTCCAGCAAATTGCAGACCTCTGTGGAGACGTCTCCACCATAATCTTTCGAAACGAGGAATCCGAGCATAGCTTCAGCCCCTTCTATACGCCATGCGTTGAGGGTCTTCTGCACTCACGCCGGCGCCGGTTCGGAGGAAGGAGAAGCGCAGGTGCGTGTCTGTGGCTTTTACGGAGACGAATTTCACAAACAGAGCTGGCGGAGAAATCAAAGGCGGGGTGGGATGGATGGGACTAGCAAGAGGAGAAGTGACAATAATAAATTAATCATGGGGAGGAGTACACACATTCAATTCAATTATAGAGATAAATTTCTTCCCACAAATTTACATATTGAAAATTTTCGGTTTTTTTTTCTTTCAAATCTAATAGTTTCTTCCCGCTTTAATCACTATTTTACTAATTTTACACAAATATATAAAACATAAGTTTATTCCAAACCGAAACAACAATTACAACCCGAACTCCTCGGTTGATTTCGATTTCCGATTTCTAAACTTGAAATTATATAAAAACAACTTACTTCATACTTTATTTATTACTTCATCATAGTTCATAACTTCCTACAATTTATACAATACAAGTTAATTACTCGTTGTTTCGACCTTGTTAGGATGAAGAATTGCATAGGTCTCGAAAATGTGCTCGATCTTGATAATTTTTTAATCAAGAATAGTTATAGAAAACGAAAATGTAATGTTGCTAAAGTTAAGAAACAGGAAGACGAATGAGGGGAGGAAGCGAGGAACTAGATGAGGAATCCTTAGTAAGCATAGCACGGAAGCTCTCCAAGACTTCGTACCGAGAAAGCACGCTGTTGATACACAACTATGAACTATTCACTTATTCAGTCTGTGTCGTTCAGTTTTCGATAAATAAAGTTCCTGAGTTGCATCTTGATTTTAATTAAAAAAATATATATTGGATATGAGATTTATAGTCAAATCGTGATTCTAATTAAAATATATATATATATATATATATATATATATATATATTGGATATGAGATTTATCTAAATCATACACGAGTATATATTCCATTAACAAACTACTCCGTATAAGATAGATTAGATGGAATCAATCCAAAACTATGCCATTTAGATTTAACAAATTAAAAAAAAAAAAAAATGATATGCAATCATCATCTAACCTAACAAAATCATATCCAAATTATTAATCCAATCTCCCTTATAAATACCCTTTTAATAACATCGATCAGGTCCATTCATTTTCATCGTCCATCCGAAAAAAGAAGAAGAAGAGATCGAAGATGAAGGCGTCCGTCGTGGTCCTCATTGTCGCTGTGACGGCCGCCATGGTGGCCCCGCCAGCCACTGCGTGGCTGTTCCCATTACCGATACCATTACCCTTACCGCCCCTCCCGATACCGATCCCCTTCCCATTCTTGCCACCCCTCCCACCCTTACCCTTTCCGACGCCACTCTTCCCTGGCTACCCGCCGGCCGCCGGAACCCCTCCCCCGGCTCCCCCTTCTCCCCCCTCTCCTGCACCGCCTCTCCATCTTTTCCCTGACGAGTGCGAAAGGTTCAGTTCATTTTCCAACACGGCAACTGGGTGCTTCAGCGCCGTGACGGGAACTTGCTGCCGCTACTTTACGTTCTTGAGAGATAATTGCACACAACCGTTGTTCAAGGACCCCAGATTCATTCAACTCGTCCAAGGCATCTGCAACACGCCCCTCTAATTAGGGCAATAGATCCACAATATTGATAAATAAATTCAGATATTAGTACTAGCTCTATCTACATCGATATTAGTGATTTTATATATTAGGTACTTACACTTACGTTATGTTATCATATTATTAATTATTATTCAATATATACATCAATTAAGCTTTTTTCCCACATTCTTTTTAAGATGTATGTATGTATATGTGTGTTTGGCTTTGGATTGCGGTCTTGTAGCGAAAATCATACAAGTACTGCAGATTATATATATGTTGTCCTTCAATTTGGATCCCCTGTAACACATCTTATATTACACTCGGTGTTACACTTAATTATTTCGTTTATAAATTAACATTAAAAAGTTTTAAAAAGTATATTTATACTCTATACACTTATATTAACATGTTCATAAATTTTTATTATTAAAATATATGTTTTTAGTAAGATAAACAAAATATTTTCCAAAATAATCAATCTTTTAATTATTCATAATTTTTAATAACATTTTTCAATAATAAATTTTTTTGAACATGTTAATATAAGTATATAGAATATAAATATAAATTTTTTTAATGTAAATTTATAGCCAAAGTAATTGAGTGTAACACCGAGTGTTACACCTAGTGTTACAGGGGATCTACACTGGTTTTCCTGAGTTTCATATTTAAGTTATGAAAAAAGTCATACTAGTATTTTTTTCCCTCCCCTCTCCATCTTGCTTCTTTTTTCCTCAAATAAAGCATATTCAGGCCTCTGAGTTTCATATTTAAGTTATGTGCTCTTTAGAAAACGAAATGTTGATGTTGCTAAAGTTAATATTTCTAATGTTGACTGTGAAGCTTTGTGGAGAATCAGAAAACCTAACTGTATTGATCAAGAGAGAGTTTTACAGTAGAAGCAAGAGGTAGAAGAAGCTGTTAGCTTCGGTAGTTAGGAGTTGTGGGTTTATATATATAGACAACCACCCTTTATTCTCCTTTATTACAAAGATCATCCCTAAGTTTCTAAATAGAACACAATACCCTTGTCGTTTCTAAATAGAACACAATACCCTTGCCACAATATATCTCATTATTAACAATTGAGTATAAATTTTAGACATCATATACTTATTAGGAAGAGATGATTAAAGATTTTATTTTAAATAACGTTAGGATGGTTAACTCTTTTTAAATGATCCAGTTGAACCCTTCCTTTGAAATTGAAGACATTTAATTAATTGTAATATGAAGGGGTGGGCACAAATCCCGCAAATCCCGATCTCGTCACGGTCCCGTCCCGATTCCGTCCTGATCCCGGTGGGATTTATGACAAAATAGCGAATCCCGTCCCGATCCCGTCCCGCAAAAATTATGCGGGACGAAACACGGGACGATCCCGGTGGGATCCCGCAAATCCCGTCTCGTCCCGCATATAATAATAATAATATTTGTTTATAATAATATTATTATTATTATTTGAGCAAATATTATTTATAATTATAATAATAATTTTCAATTTATAATAATAATTGATTATAATAATATTATTATTATATAATATTATAATATAGTTTAATAATAATATTCCTTTATAATAAAATTATTATTATTATTATTATATTATTATATCATATTATATTTTTTTCTTGTAAAGTATAATTATTTTATAATAATAACAATAAAGATAAGTCATAATAATATTTTTTTTAATTATAATGTGGCATTATTATTATTATTATTATTATTATTATTATTATTATTATTATTATTATTATTATTATTATTATACTCATTTAAAGCTACAAGAGGCAAATAGCTAAATACGGTATTCTACCCAACTATCAATCGATAATGAGACAATATCTGGTGAATCTCGTCTCAATCCTTTTCCATCCCAGTCTAGTAAGATAATGTAGTAAAAAATGTTGAACATTATAATTAATTATACAATCATTGTATGAATTAGTAATAGTATTATAATATTAATATTATTATTATTATTATTATTATTATTATTATTATTATTGAATAATATAGTTGAGAAGAATACCGTATTCAACATATTATACAAATTAATGAATTATGAAAGCATTTTTCACTTTGTAAATTTATATAATATTTTATTATTTTTATTTGCGGGACAAGGCCCGTCCCGTCCCGTCCAGACACCATCCCGTCCCATAAAAATTTCGTGGGACGAGTCCCGTCCCGACTCAATCCCGTCCCGTCCCGTGCCCACCCCTAGTAATTTGTAAGGTATATACAACTAGATTATTGGAATACATTAGTAGACTTTTATAGTTTGATAATTTTTTATACTTATTATGAGGGAATTCGTTTCGGCTATATACACCGCAAATCCCCACGTCCTTAAGGACGTGCTTGCACGTTCTCAAAGACGTGCTTGCACGTCCTTAAGGACGTGCAAAAAGGGTGCACCCATTTTTTTTTTTAAAAACCCGGACGTGCAAGCCCGTCCCCAAGGACGTGCTTGCACGTCCTTAAAAACGTGCAAAAGGGCACGTCCCCAAAGACGTGCTTGCACGTCCTTGGGGACGTGCAAGCCCGTCCTTAAGAGACGAAGAGGACATGCCTCTTCGTCTTCCTTCATCGTCTTCATCGTCAGAGAAAGAGAGCGACGGAGCTTGCGAGAGAGAGAGCGACGGAGCTTGCGAGAGAGAGAGCGACGGAGCTTGCGAGAGAGAGAGAGAGAGCGACCCAGAGAGAGAGAGAGAGAGCAGCATCCGAGAGAGAGAGAGCGACCCAGAGAGAGAGAGAGCATCCGAGAGAGAGCATCCGAGAGAGAGAGAACGAGAGAGATGGAGAGAGAAAGAGAGGGAGACCTGGAGGCGGCGGTGGCGACCTTGGAGGCAGAGGCGGAGGCGGCGGCGGCGGCGGAGTCGACGGCGATGGAGGTGGCTCCGGTGGCTCCGGTGGCTCCCGGTCTGGTGGTGCTGGCGAATATGGCGGTGGAGGATAGTGGTGGTGGTGGGGCGGCGGGCGGCGATGTTGGTGGTGGTGAGGCGGACGTCGGTCGATTGCCGCCGCGGAAGCGTCGGAACATTGAGGTGTCCCCGGTTCCGACTCCACCGGTATGTTATTTGAATTATTTTATTTTTTGATTTATTTTTAGAGTTTGATAGTTTTTTTATAGTATATATATTAAAATGTTTAATAGAATATAGTTAGATAGAATATAGTTTGATAAAATATAGTTTGATAGAATATGATTGAAAATATAGTTTGATAGATAATATATATTGTTTCATAGAATATAATTAAAAATAGATTTTTTGATTTATTTATATATTAAAATGTTTTTTTATAGTATATAGTTTGATAAAAGAGAATATAATTGTAAATATAAATAAATTTAATTAACATTAAAATATATATTTCAATATATTCCATTATATTCAAATATAATATATTTGAATATAATAAAATATATTCAAATATAGAAATATATTGAAAGATAATAAAAAATATTAAAAAAATAGTAAAATACTTAAAAATTATTTATTTAACATTTGAATATATTTAAATATATTAAAAGATATTTAAATACTTCAAATATAATATATTTGAATATATTAAAATATATTCAAATTGAAAAATATATTGAAAGATAATAAAAAAAATTAAAAAAAATATTAAAATAATTAAAAATTATTTAATTAACATTTGAATATATTCAAATATATGAAAATATATTTAAATACTTCAAATATAATATATTTGAATATATTAAAATATATTCAAATATAAAAATATATTGAAAGATAATAAAAAATATTAAAATACTTAAAAATTATTTAATTAACATTTGAATATATTCAAATATATGAAAATATATTTAAATACTTCAAATATAATATATTTGAATATATTAAAATATATTAAAATATAAAAATATATTGAAAGATAATAAAAACATTAAATAAATGAAAAATTATTAAAATACATCAAAAGACATTAAAATACATTACAATATATTAAAATATACTGAAAAGACATTAATATTCAACTGGATCATAATAACAGGCAGGGAGGCTCATGAGGGATGATGGTACCCTCCGGCCTATTAGGTTCGGCGACCGGGCATCGGTCAGCCAGTTACCTAGCTCTACGGCACCCCCCGAGTAGAGTGTCGACGATCTGCTCGCGTCTGCAGAGCGATTACAGCAGTCGATGGGGACGCCACCGGCCGACGAGACCGACATATTCTGGTCGGGTATGCCACCTTGGGACCCGTCCGGCGATGCGACGATGGGGTTGCAGCCTTCCTTAGAGCCCCCGGAGGTTTTGAGTAGCTGCATCACAGAGGTAGTCGGTGGGCGACGGGCCGACATGCGTAGACAGCCTATTCAGGTTCCACCGACCATCCAGGAGGCTTCTACATCCGGCACACATGAGCCCGATCCTTCGACCTCCGCCACACCAGCGGCTGTCTCATTGGGGTCTGCAGATGATGTGATCCCTGACGTCGTTGAGGAGGATCACGACGGTCAGGAGGGGCAGGCTCAGGGCCAGGGGGGCCCACAGGTAGAGCCCCAGCCCATCCCTGCGCAGGCTGCCGCACCGGCTGCGCAGGTCGACCCTTTGTTGCCGCCGGGAGATCTGCTGCTGTCTTACCGGCATTACCGGGCATACGAGGTGTGGAGAGATCCTACGGTGGAGCTGCCGCTTCTGAAGTTCCACCACCGGGCGACTCACTTGGTGCGTTTCGATCCCTACATATTTGAGGGACCGGGGACCTGGGTCCAGGATCTGCTCCCATCCGGCGTCCCCCAGCTCAGGTCCCTCCATTGGCAGTGCGTGGACGAGTTCACCTGCACGGCCTTCTTGGAGCGTTGGCACTCGGAGACCAGCTCCTTCCACTTTCCATGGGGCGAGATGACCATCACGCTGCATGATGTTGCTTGTCTGATGGGACTTCGGATTGATGGCGAACCCTGCACGTCACATCTGCCTGCGGGAGCTCTTGTCCCCTCCATCGCGGAGTACTACCAGCTCACCCCTGCGGCTCTGAAGTCGTACAGGCACGCTAGCGGCCCTCCAGTTACCGAGTTCACTCGCCGGTGGCAGCAGAGACACGAGCCGCTCGTCGACCCCGCCCCCGCAGATGATCCAGAGGCCGCGGCTGATCCGGAGCAGATTAGGCTGCGCACGCATGTGGGAGGGGGGCAGCCAGAGGTTGACCCTGCACAGCGGCTGTTTCTGCTCAGGACCTACATGGGCATTGCTCTCGCCGCGACTTTGTTTGTGGACAAGTCGCAGAGCCGGATCCCATGGAAGGTGTTGGGCCTTGTCTGGGACATCCCACGTACGGCCACCCTTTCACTGGCTGCTGGTGCCCTGGCATGTCTCTACAGGGCCCTAGGCGAGGCCACCCGGTCCGGTGCTCAGGGCATAGACGGCTACACGCCGATCCTACAAGTACGAGAGCGTTGAATTAGAGTTTTTAGTTTACAAATATTTAAATTATATGCTAACGAAATACTTGTTTGTGTCAAGGCTTGGATATGGGCGTACTTCCCTCGCTTCGCTGGCGACCTCTCCAGCGACCCGGCTAGGACGCATGACCCTCGCTTCTACGCGAGGTTCATCGGTCCGAAGCAGCCATTGCGGATGATAGACGGGGCGAAGCTGACGAAGATGCGGGAGCTGCGGGACGAGGTGGACCGTCTGACCGTCGCTGATGTATGTATTCGAGACTCTATATATATTTTATAATTCTTAGCTATGAATTAAATCTGATTTTTTAAATTATAGGTCGAGTGGATGCCCTTTGGGCGTGGTCTGGACTTCGACGGCCAGTACCGTCAGTCCACCTATCGGGGCACCATCACCTTCTGCGGTGAGGAGGAGCCGTATATGCCCGATAGGTGCCTCCGGCAGTTCGGACGGGTCCAGGGGATCCCGCAGGCCGTCATCGCACCGATTCAGGTCTGCCGCGACGCGATCCTGAAGAACTCGAAGTACGTGGCCGTGTTCGCCCCGGGCGACAACAGGTGGCAGGACCAGGACGAGGGTCGCTTCTACAGGCTGGCCGATCACAGGCGCACCAGCGAGGATTGCCAGGCAGGTGTCACTGCAGATTACCTGGCTTGGTACGCGTCGCAGAGCCGGCCGTACGTGCTGCCCACCACGCCCCATCCCGACCCTCCGGCGCCCGTCCACCCTATCGCCATGGACCCTTGGGTTGACGTCCCTCACCCTCCCACCATCCGTCCGGCGCTGTTAGCCCGGTTTCGGGAGCTCGAGGGCTATCTGAGGGCCTTGGCGGCCGACCCTCGCATTGACCAGATCATGGACGAGCTGACGGAGATTGTGGATGATGCTTTACGTCATCCACCTGGCCAGTGATATTATACATTTTGTATCTATATACATATTTCGGATTGTATATTGACATTATATATTTATATTTCGGATTTTTTATCTATATATTTCTGTTAGACTCTTCTCATTTCTTCCGAGTCATATTGAACGTAAACATCAAAAACGATAACGTTAACATGATAAGGTTGTCCGATGACGAAAACGATAACGTTAATATGATAAGGTTGCCCGATTGTGTCAAGATTGGGGAGTACCGACCACGCGGGAGGAAGCTTCGGAGCACACAGACGAAGATAAGTGGTTGTCCATTCTCTCTACACGGACACGAAGCTCCGCCGGGTGAGTGGCGCATGACGGTAACCCATGGTGTTCATAACCACGGGCTTTCCACGAGCTTGAAGGGTCACGCCATCGCCGGTCAGATGACAGAGGGGGAAAAGAAGATGGCGAGGTGGATGAAGGAAGTTGGCACTCCTCCAAAAACCATTGGGTACGGATTGAGGCGGGTGGATGAGACCAGCGTCACGTCAAGGAAGAGCCTTACCAACACGCTCGCCGCGATGGTCGCCGAAGAAAGAGGTAGTCGGACGATGACCCAGGATACCTTGCACAATCTGCGGGAAAGAAGGTACTATTACGACTTCAGACGACATCCGGATGACGAAAACGTCTTGAACGACCTCTTCCTCGCGCATCCCGACGGGATACGCCTTCTCCGACGGTTCCATTACGTCATCATAATGGACAGCACATACAAAACAAATGCGTAAGTCACTTATTTACAATTACCTTATTCCACATATAGCCAATTATAACGTATTTTATGTGTAACATATTTACACCTTCAGATATGGGATTCCTTTGTGCGAGGTGGTCGGGCTCACACCCTCAGGCAATACTTACTGCATCGCCTATGCCTTCATGTCGCAAGAGAACGAAGACACATATGCCTGGGTGTTGCGACAGCTTCAGATCTTGCTTGGGAGCGTTCAGCCTCAAGCTATCATGACTGATCGAGAGCTGGGTCTCTTGGCGGCGCTGAATGTTGTCTTCCCCGACGTCCAGCATCTCCTTTGTTGGTTACACGTGACGAGAAGATGCGAGGAAGCTGCTCTGAAGATCACGAAGAATTTACACCACGCTGGAATCTTTAAGGGCAATTGTTGGGGGCTGTTCGAATCGAGGTCGGAGGAATCATTCAACCGACGTCGTAGGGCGCTACGAGCTTGGTGGCACCCATTCCCAGGTGTGGTGGCGTATTTGGAGTCGGTTTGGCTTCCATACAGCAGGAGCATAGTTCGGTGCTACGAAGATAATGTCTTCCATCTCGGCACCCGTACGACAAACAGGTACAACCTTACTTCATATCTCCCATTACAATGTGATATAATACCGAATATTTAGTGGTATGCACTTAAATGTGTACAGAGTTGAGGGTCAACACAAGGTTCTGAAGGAGGCACTTCACTCATCGACTGGTGACTTCCGCATCGTGATCGATGCAATCCATAGAGTCAATGATTGTCAACTGCATGAGCTGGAAACTGCTTTGGAGATCGACCGATTCAAATGGCCAACAGCGGCGTATCAAGTCAACCTTTTCGATGAGGTAAAGACTTTAATCTCCAAAAAGTGCTTCGATTATCTGTACAAGATGTGGCAGGACGTCGTGAACCAAAAGGTTCCTCCGGTATGCACGGACCGACATTGGAGGGTTTGTTACGGGATCCCTTGTGTCCATGAGATTCAGGCATACGTCAACTCCGGCACTCCGATACCCGCCGAGGACATCCACCCGTTCTGGATGGATTTGACATGGACTGACCTCGACGACACCCCACTGCCGTATGAGCTGTCATCTTCATACACGGCTTCCAACGATGTATGCGAGGATGAGCTGCACCCACCCTCATCAGCAAGCGTCCGAAGGAAGGGGAGGCCTCGAGGGTCGAGGAATGCCTGCAGAACCAACCCGTTGCCATACGAGGAGGTAAGGGAACGGTTTGCGAGAGAAGAAGCGCGTGCTGCTCGAAATGCTGCTCGGCCTCGTCCACAAGCGACCTCAGCTCGACCTGGACGTGATGATGTGTTCGGAGGGTTCAACTGGGGTCAAAACAACGTTGATCCCTTCATGTTAGGTCATATTGAGATGGTGAGGAACACTGTTGGAGATGGTCATTGTGGCTACCGTGCTTTGGCGGCTTTGACATCACCGATCGGCGAGACTGCTTTCCCGGAACTCAAGACGTTATTATGCAATCACTTGGAGGATCACGCCGATCTGTACGCCGTTTGTTATACGGGAGAGTACCAATTCCAGCAGTTCGTCGACTACCAGAGATGTGCCGGAGCCACACATGGTGATAGGAGACGGTGGATAGAGCTTCCCATCATGGGTTTAGTATTTGCGACGGTATATCAGGTTCCTCTCGTCGTCCTAGCTTGGCATCATCCGTTCACATGTCTCCCCATGATCTCGCCGGCATCTGCTAACAACCCTCCCCAATCAGCAACTCTTGGTGTAGCCTGCATCGGAAACCAAGACCATTTTGCCGCAGTACGACTTCAACGTCTTTTTTATTACCTATTCATGATTTTCATACATATGTCAATACTCTAACTCTAAATTTTTGTTCTCCTAGATCTGGTTGCGTCCTAACGCTCCTCTTCCGCCGCCTCCACTAGAATGGGTCGAACATCATCATCCGAGCGTCGAAGGATGGGATGCTCCGTTTCAAGCTCAGATTGAGAGATTTAGAGCTTTGCGTGCCGATGTCGGCCGTCCTTTACTATTTTCCTAGATTGTATTGCACAACTTTATTAAAATTATTAATGCAAACTAATATGCAAGTGCAACCCTAAAATATTTTCCTAGATTGTATTCCTAGATTGTCTTTCACTTTCCACGAAAACGCAAAGATCTTCCATCTTCGCCAAGATTAAGGTGAATCCCAATGTTTTCCTTTCCAAGAAAGTGGCTTCTTGCCATACTTTGTGGAACATACTACAAGACATTTTTTTGACATATACTTCAAATCCACTAGCTAAACACTTCAATTTTATTATTACGTCGGAAAACCTAAACCCTAACCCTAACCCTAAACCCTAAACCCTAAACGCAAAACCCTAACTAGGGGTTGCACGTCATTAAGGACGTGCAAGTATTGCACGTCCTTAAGGACGTGCAAGACTGAAATAGTGGACGTGCACAGTTCCAGACTTGCACGTCCTTAAGAACGTGCATGCACGTCCTTAAGGACGTGCAAATCCTTAATCCGGATTTGCGGTGTATATAGTGGCACCCGAGGGAATTTTACTTATATTAGCACAAGGCCTCTAAACCCCATTGGGTCCCCGGAATTTTTTTTTTTATGAAACATCCTACTCGTCACTTGTCGACCCGGCCACTTGATTTATCATTATAAAGTTCACCAACAATCAGCTAAAATCAAGCACACACAGGTGCAAAAGAGTGACAGAAGAATCAAAGAAGAATCTGTAAAAATGGAATCAATGGAACAGTAAATGGTGATGACATTCAAGTAAGAAATCCATTTTGAGATTGATGAAAAGAAGCCGTCAGAGGCCCTCCCCTTGATTGATCAAAACCCTACTCCGCTCAGGTTTTGGAAAGCAACAATATATAGTCTTGGACAACACGTGAACAACACGTGACACAACTCTTGGACAGCTAGCCTTATTACAACAAGACAAAAAAGCATAAAGAGGAATTGGTTATAAATGAAATGCAGATGAAATTGAAATGCAGATGACATAGAGATGCATATGGCAATGGAGACCATCCAGTGGTCACAGTTGATGTTTTCCAAAAAAATTCTTGTTTTTGCTGATGGGTATACAAATGATAGTCATTCCAAATTTGATTTCGATTTCTTAGGTCACCTTGTGTGTTCTATCCCCCCTAGAATTTGATTTTGATTTCGATTTCTTAGATCACCTTGTGCGTTCTATCCCCCCTAGAGCCGAATGGAGACCATCCAATTGCCTAGCAGCAGCCCAACGAGAAAGAGGTGGGAGCTAGCTGAGGAGCATTGAGCCCGAGTATGGGTAACAAGGGCAAGCATAGACACCTCTTTAGTTTTCTGGCTGAAGTTTTCATGGTTTTTGTTGAGATGGTTATGTTTACCTGGGATTGCATTCACCAGTCCTGTTTTTTGGTTTTCGGAATTTCAGATTTGTTCGATAGAAATGGTTCTAGTTTGATCAAGAAGGGGTCAGAAATACTTGAGTCCACAAAGGAGCCGGACAAGCCAAACAACAAAGAAGAACAGCAGCTCTCAAGGGAGAGTTCGAAACTTACAACAAACCGATCATATATATTTAGTTGAGAGGAAAAGAAGCAAAACTTGTCAACTCTCAACGCTTCCTGATTTTGACTGAAGTTGCTCGAAGCATTCTTTGCAAATCTGTTTGGGGTCACTTTTGTATCTTCCAAGTTCCTCCATATGTACTCGTTTGGTTGAGAGAAGCTTGTATGCTTCATGAGTTCGGACAGAAAATACGGGTTCAGAAGATTAGTTCAAAGGTGAAGTTGATCACTTCGTATAGTCGACTTTCTTTAGTCTTATTTGTCTTTATGCTTTTTTTCATGAAGTGAAAGTTTTTGTTCGGTTGTCCTCCTAATCGGGCAAAAACCTCTAGTTCTTCCAACCTGAGACAAGCCCTCAAAAAGGGAAAAACATAAATCAATCCAATAGGAGGCAAGAGCAAGAAGCGGCAGAGAGATCAAAAGTATAAACAGATTTTTTCAAGTGTAATTTTCTCTTAAGATCCTCATTGCTCGCAATGCAAGTGTTCAAGTTTTGGATCATGATTTTCCTTAAGTTCTTGATGCACCAACCATATGCAAGCATGAAGAACTCAGACAAGAGTCCGCACCAACCTGCACAGAGAATTCAGAAACAAAGCAAGTATACACACTAAGAAAGTTCATAGAATTAATAGTTAGAACATTCAGAACAGGTCTACAACAAGATATAAGGTACTGGCTTCCAGTGGTGACTTTTTTGTGATTCTTGATTGAGTGTTCGAGATTGTGGTCAGAAGAACAAGAATAAAAGATGCAAACAGAAGTGCTACTATTCTTTGGATCAATCAGACTTGAATCATGGGTTGAGGTTCCTTCTAGCAAGTTAGTTTTGGGTCTCAACAAGTAACCTTAGAGTGGTAGCAACCCCATTAGTGTTCCTATATTCCTTGTTTCTCTTATTCCCTTTTTTCCTACAGCAATAGATGCACAAATAAACGACAGTAAACAACCGTATGCACAAATCCACACATTTAACATATATCTCCAAAACATTGGTGCAACATTTCGTAGCTCTTTTGGTTTTAGAGTCGACTGAGTTTTCCTTAACAAAAAACACATATCTTCAGCAATCAACAAGGTCAGAGAGAGATTTAGTATTAGGCCGAGAGTACCTGATTTCGAGGGTCTCCAAATCAGTCTTTCTCGTACATTTTGCCTTGTCATCTTTCTTTAGATCCGTTAGCTACACTTCCTTTACCTGAGTTCTCAATCCAGTTGTAGTTTCCACCTTCATACCGATCTGAGGTGTCTTCCTTTCTTCTCTTTTCAAATCTATTTTCAAATCTCCGTTGGGTTAGTTGTTCGTGGGGTTCATCTTTCTTTTTATCATAAAAAATCAGATCCTGCTGTTGACTGGGATCAGGGGTTAAGTTTTCGAAACATTGGAAGCTTTTTACAATTTTTTCCTCTTCCAAAAGACCAATGATCAAAACACAAACACATTCACAGTTGAAAGAAACAAAATGTTTAAACATCAGCTGCTCAGATTTTGTATATCTTGGGTTCAAGATATCCCCTTTCTCAGTGTACGTTGTACCAATGTATGGTTCAATGAGCGGGTTCATATTGTCAGGCGGCTCGTAAAGATCTGTCGTTTGGGTCAACCGTTTCAGGGAGATTCTTATCTTTTCTTTATTCAAGGTTTTGATTGGTTTAGGGATTTTGAGATTCAATCAGTTTGAAAAATCATAAGGGCACAACAATTCGACAAGAGTACTAAAATATGTAAGGAGCAGCAACGAATAGATTAAGGGGTTCATGAGATTTTCCTTTTCATATCTAAAAGGCACATACCAGACAACGGACGACGACCCCAATCGGACTGATGACCCGAGAAGAGATCCGTCCCCAGGCCGGAAGAACCACCAAGGAAGGCCGACGCCGCAACGAGCTCCGCCCAAGCCGAAGAAGGAGCAGCGGAACCCAGCCGTCTTCAATCACCCTCTCTTTGCTATTCGCTTGACCTAGCCCCATTTTATAGCTTTTCTTCTTCTTTAATCTCCCTCTTTGGTGGACATTTCTCCACAGAATCAGTTTGGAGAAGAAGGTGACGTTTTTCGCTTTGAACTCAACTCGATTTCTAGCTTTGTAAGAACTTTCAGAGGTCTTTTTGCAGAGTTTTTGTGGGTTTTCTAGGCGGCATTTCTGAGGGGATTGAAGCCAGATCTCGATCTCGCTATCTCTTCCATCAGCGGAGTTGTTCGGATTCGGGGTTTGAGGTAGGGAGCGGCGGCTTGGGGTTCGGAATCGGGGTCGGCGGTCGGAGAGTCGAGGTTGGGGCCGTCGATCTGGGTTATCAGGTTGGAGGTGGCAAGGGAGATTCTTATCCTTTAACACCGGAAAAGAGATAGTTGAATGGAATGTTTGTTTGTATTGTTTGGGCCTTACAAGGATTCGGGCCTCTTTCTAATTTCTATTGGGCTCAGCCCACTAGATGAGAAATCTAAGCCCAATTATAATTTTAAAGCAATATACACAGAAGTCATTTTCCCTCCATTTATGCATTCTACCACAAATCAAACTACCGACTTATTCCATTCTATATGCATTGTAATTGTGATCCTTCTACCACAAAATGGAGAGATGCATGATCAAACTACCTCTAATTTAGATGGATGATCAAACTACCAACTTATTACATTCTATATGCATTGTAATTGTGATCATTCTACTCCAAATTGGAGAGATGCATGATCAAACTACCAACTTGTTCCATTCTATATGCATTGTAAGTGTGATCATTCTACCACAAAATGGAGAGATGCATGATCAACTTACCACTAATTCTATTCCATGCATTCTAAGTGTGATCCTTCTACTTTTATTTTTAGCTTCTTGCTAGGTCAATATATAAGCAAGCAAGTGGAGGGAGGGAACACCCACAATATACAAGCAATTCGAGAGAAAAAAGGCACGAGGAATTTAATCATTTCAAAAGAAAATATGAGGATGAACCAAGTTAAGTTGCAATTCTTAGCAATCATTTTGGCAATGGCTTTATGCAACGAGATTCGTTGCACTCGGTCGGCACTTATCTCGGCCATGGTTGTCTTCGGCGACTCAATAATGGATGTGGGCAACAACAACTACTTGCCCACGTTGTTCAAGGCAGATTATCTGCCTTATGGACGAGACTTCGCTGGCCATGCCCCTACTGGAAGATTTTGCAATGGCAAGCTCGCCATCGATTTTGTCGGTAAGTTATGCTACTAAATCCTAATTAATTTTGATATGTATCATTATTTTAGATCGGATATATAGTTGCTAAAATTCATCTTTCTTGATGATCAAATGCAGCGGAGGAGGTTCAATTTGAGAGCTACCCACCGCCCTATTTGAACCTGTCCCGTGTGTCTTCTACTACGAATGGAGCCAATTTTGCATCGGCTGCATCGGGATATGACAATCGAACGGCCATCCTGACTGTAAGTTGTTCAACATTTTGCGCATATATATGTCTTAGCCTATTTTTTGACGTCTATGATTCTAACACATTGGTTTTTATTTATTGTTTTGTAGCATGCGATCCCTCTGTCGCAACAGTTGAAGAACTACAGGATGTACCATCGGAGCCTCGCACGAGTCGTGGGTACAGCTTCGGCGAGGGCGATCCGCAACGACACACTGTTTGTTGTCGGTGCGGGTAGTAGTGATTTTATCCTCAACTACTACATCGACCCTTTGGTCAATCTGTTCCAGACTCCATCGCAGTACTCCTCCTACCTTGTCAGTCTCGCCTCGAGATTCATCAAGGTGCGTACTAACATTTTGTATCTACTTATTTTAATCCAATGAAAGTACGTTCTAGTATTGACTTGTTTGCGTGAAATTGCCCACATTGCAGGATTTGCATCGATCCGGTGCAAGGATGATCGGGGTAGCATCGCTTCCTCCACTCGGCTGCTTGCCTTTAATGATAACCCTGTTCGGGTTTGGCAAGCCCGGGTGTGTCGAGCAGAAGAATGTCGATGCACTCGACTTTAACAGGAAGATGAATGAGACGATAGCACGATTACAAGTCCGGTTGCCCGGACTGAAGATCGTGCTATTCGACATCTACACTCCCCTGTACGATGTCATCCAGAACTCTTCACGCTATGGTACGTACAACATTAACCTTTCATATTAACATTTCATATTGATGCACGATTCATTTATATCCATTGAACATTCTACGATTCTTCTTACACGGTTATATGATGGTACACACTGCAGGTTTCAGAGAGACAAGGAGGGGATGCTGCGGGACAGGGCTGATTGAGACAACGTCATGGCTGTGCAACCCGTTATCAATAGGGACGTGTACAAATGCCTCAGAATTTGTATTCTGGGACAGTGTACACCCCACTGAGGCCACGAACCAGTTCATCGGTACGGTATTGGAAGAACAAGGCCAAAAACTCATTTTTGACTAAACTTCCAATTGAAAGTACTCTTCCTGGTGGGGATATGGTAATTGGTGTGGTTTCGGGTAATAATAAATCGGGTTTGGTTGTGATGTTTGTTACGGCTAAATAATAAATCGGATTTGGTTGTTATGTATGTATGTATGCATGCTATATTGAAAGAGATTACTATGGAATCACCGAGCAATATCCAAAATCATACCATTTAAATTAAAAATAAAGGAACGCAATCGTGAACTAACTTGACAAAATCATATCCAAATTAATCCAATCTCCCTTATAAATACTCCTTTAATTATTCATTTTCAACGTCTATCCAAAAAAGAGAGATCGAAGATGAAGGCGTCCGCCGTGATCCTCATTGCCGCCGTGTTGGCCGCCCTGGTGGCCCGGCCAGCCACCGCCTGGCTGTTCCCATTGCCCATACCATTACCCTTACCGCCCCTCCCGATCCCGATCCCCTTCCCATTCTTGCCACCCCTCCCACCCTTGCCCTTTCCGATGCCACTCTTCCCAGGCTACCCACCGGCCGTCGGATCCCTTCCCCCGTCGCCCCCTTCTCCCCCCTCTCCACCGCCGCCACTCCATGTTTTTCCAGACGAGTGCGAAAGGTACAGTACGCATACCGGCACGGCAACTGGGTGCGCCAGCAGAGTCCCGGACACTTGCTGCCGCTACTATACATTCTTGAGAGATAATTGCACCCAGCCGTTGTTCAAGGACCCCAGATTCAGTGAACTCGTTACGGGCATCTGCAAGGCGCATCTCTAGTTAGGGGCAATAGCTAGAGACAATATTGATAAATAATTATATATTATATACACTATATCTAGATATTAGTGGTTTAATTTATTAATTAGTACTTACAATTACGTTATGTTATGATATATATTTATTAATAAATACACCAAGTAAGCTTTTTTTTCGCATTATTTTTTGGTACCATATGTATGTGTTTTGTTATTATATTTTTGGTTGTGTATTTTGTTATAATAATAATAAAAAAAAGTTAGTAGCACGTCGTAACGCATTTTAAATGCCACGCTAAAATTCCTTCCATACATAGATAGTAGATCATTTGTATCATCACCGATGATTTGCACAACTTATACTGTGCTTGGCTCTAGGCAGGTTCTTGGTGGCAGGCCCGGCCCTTGTGTGGACGCTTCATGTAGATCCACCATAAGGCCCAAAATTTTTTGGGTCCCGTAATATATTGGGTCTAGCCTGGTAGTTATATATACATCTATAACGTTTTTCCTTTACCTTATCAACCTTATCCTCTTATCCTCTACAACAATAAAACAAGAAAATAAATGGTACTCCCTCCGTTAATCAAAACTTGTCATTTTAGACATTTGTACATTATTTAAGAAAGCAAATAAAAGCAAACAAAAATACATTTATACCCCTAATTATTACTTTACTTTTTCACTTTATTGAAAACTACAACTAACAAACATTTAATCATGACAAGGGTAATTTTGGAAAGTTAACACCAAAATACCTAAAACGACAAGTTTTTCTTAACAAGATTTTAGTCCTAAAACGACAAGTTTTTCTTAACGGAGGGAGTATTATTTTAAGGATGTGCATATCCGGGTATCCGAAATGATCCGGTTAATCGTGTCGAGTGCCCAGAACCGTTAATAGCGAACAATATACGAACCATTTTAACCGATACGAACCGTTTTAACCGGGTACACGACACGTTAAGCTATTCGGTTTCGTGTCGGATACCCGGGTTATCCGACACGAACCATATGCTTTTTCTTTCTGTCCCTTTTTTTTTTAAAAAAAAAAATTTAGAGATGGCCATGGCATCGAAGAAAATCAAACTTAAAAATGATTTAATGGGAACACAACAAATTCGCACAAATCACAAATTCGCACCACAAAAACTCACAAATTCGCATAGGCCCTAAAAAGGAGGAGGAAAAAAAACACCAACAACACTACATTCGCACAAATTCGAGGTTTAGGGTTTGTTTACTTTGAACAAACTCGCACAAATCCCGGAACCGGAGAAGAAGGGTCGTCGGCTGGCTCGGAACTAGAGAAGCAGGGCTGGAGAAGAGAAGAAGGAGGCTCACCGCTCATTGGCTGGAGAAGAAGAAGAAGGGGCGGCTGTTCTGTAGATCGCCACGACTCTGAGGTCGGAATTGGAAAAGAAGGGCCGTCAGTTGGCTCGGGTCGGTTGTTCTGCAGATCGCCACGGCTCTGAAGTTGGAACTGGAAAAGAAGGGTCGTCAGCTGGCTTGGAACTGTTGGAAAAGGAGAAGAAGAATGGTCGGCTGTTTGTTCCGGTGATTTGTGAATCTGTGTAGGTAGGATTAGAACCTAGGGCTGTTTGTTCTGGTAATCTATGAATCTGTGTAGGTATGATTAGAACCTGGGACGAATGGGACAAGGAATTGGGCTTAAACCAATCGAGCTAGCGGATTTGTTGATACTCTATGGACATCATATATACTAGTACTATCATTTTAGTACCGAACCTTAAAAAAAAATTAAATGGTTCGTGTCGGGTATCCGACAAGGGAATTTGCCCGAACCGTTTAATGTCGTGTTTTAGCAGTTCGTGTCATTTTCGTGTAGTGTCTTTTCGGTTTCAGGTTTTTTCGTGTCGTGTCATCGTGTTTTCGTGTCGTATCAGTCGTGTCGGTTTTTTTTTTTGCACGCCCCTAATTATTCTATCAAATATTTAGGGTGCATTTGGCTATAGTAGCGGTTTGGAGCTGTTCGAGTAAATAAAGAGGTTAAAGTAACTGAAGATATATGTTAGGTCAGCTTTTTAAAATAGCTGTTGAAATGGGCGTTTTGTTTTTTGAAAAGTTACTTGGATGTTTGGATGTAATAGCTTTTCGGGCAGTTCTTTGAGTCGAAAACTACCAAAATGGGTGTAGATTTATAGATACGTTGAATGTGAATCCAGAGAAGCAAAATTTATTTCTTACGTCACAAGGATGACATTACACATTCTTTTTTACTTGAGTAGATTGAGCAAGACCATTCAAGATATCAGGGTTTTAAGAGGCGTGAGCCCATGCCACCTAGTCCTTTCAGGTCTGTTGTCCTCACTTGGAGTCTGAAAATAAAAAGCTCTTGTGACATGGGTAGGGCTTGAATCACTTATAAATTAAAACACTCCAACGTCCTTATTATATCCGATGTGGGACGGGGGTGTTACATTGTTGAATTAGGAAATTAGGTTGGAGTGGTATTAGATGATTAATTAAGAAATTCAAAAGCTTCTTTCTAAGCTTTCCACCCATATTCATGAAATCATATAGGCTTTTTCCAAATTTCAAATTGGGTTGATGTCCGGGCCGGCCTCGAGGCAAGGCCAGGCTGGGCCATCGCCTTGGCCCAATCTGAGTGAGGATCCAACCCGAGATTGTATGCATATGTAAATATTTTGCACAAAATATGCTTTACTTGGTTTATAAATGTCTAAAAAAAAGTCCAACTTAAATTAATGCTCATTTAAAAAGCCCAATAAACATACAGTGCAACCTTAAAAGCTAATAAGAGAATCAAAACTCTTCTTCTTTCTTTATTTTTATTGAACGATGTTTTTAGAGTTGGTCTTTATTAGAGATGGTTGAAGTTTATAAATGGGCCTTCTGTTTTTATTTATTTATTTAATAAACATATACCATGTCAACCTCCCTAATTTAACCTCTAAGTTTTGAAAACCGCAATAGTAGTATACATTTTGTACTCCGTATTAGTGACTAATCATTTTTTAAAATATTGTTGGATGAGATATATATGCTATTATTTTTAGGATATAACTTTAGAGTTTAAGTGATGATTGGTACTTTAAATTGATGTAAGATATTTTATATATATAAAAAATACTTATAGAAGATAATAAAGATATTATATATATACAAAGAGGATGGTTCTTTTGTAAACATTTCTTATGATGTAATTTAACAATTTTTTTAAAAATAAATGTATGTTAAAAAATGGGTTCATTTCTAAATTTTAGCATAGTTATTTTCAGGTCTAATAAAACTAATTAAATGTTATTTCAAAATTGATTCAGGTTTTTTCTCCACCAATTTACGATTTTAAGAATTGGAGAGGGAGGGATATGGAAGGCTTCAAAATTAAAAAGACAACTCTTTTAATTTTTGTAGGTTTTTTCTCCACCGATTTGTGACAACAAATCAAAGTTTTTTAAATCTAATCACAACACATGAAAGCCATACCACTAATTCAACACAAAACAAATGAGTTGGCAGAATATGGAAGTTTTGACATAGAAATTTAAGGTTGATAAAAACCAAACCTGTACGTAGATCGAGAAGCCCATCAATCTGTGACACTCAATGAAGGACACGTCAAAGTACTACGCCACCAGAGCATGAATATCACGTTCCGCCACCAATTCGAGCTTAATTGAAAGGAGCGGTGAATGAAGCATCCCTAGAAGTCATCTGCGAGATGTCCATTGTCTACCTAATTCAACAAGGATGAAGAAATTAAATATGAAAACTTGAACATGGTTATATAATATGAGTATTACCTTGAGTAATTGAGAGTTTGTGACAATTTGCTTCTGATCGATATGATCATCTGTGTCAACGAGTGGCTCCATTAATTATGGGTTCCCTTCTGATGCAGCTCATGTCAAAGCCATATACGTCCTTCCAAACTGATAGAACACATAAAGTACATCAATGGACAAGCAAATTATCAATGTAACAATCAAATCTAGAAGTATAAGTGCATACTTAGACACAAGATTCCAATATTGGAATGGAAATTTGAACAGGAACAAAACTTCTAAAAGGTGTTAATACTAAACTTTTAACACATCTACATATGCTCCTCAAGATGCCTCTTATCAGCTTGTAGTAATAGGACTGTAGTGTAAACGTTTGAGAATGATTGAGAGTGAAGTTGATGCCTTTCATTGATGAGATACAATGTATATATACAGTATGACAGATCTTATCCTCACAAGATCTTTACCAGTAACAGGATATACATTAGAAGATATTATAAGATCATATCTTAACTATAATATCCTAACACCCTCCCGCAAGGTCATGGGAGTTTACGAACATGAAGCTTGTCTCGTAAGGCGACAAATCTCGCACTGCCGACTGCCTTGGTGAAGATATCAGCCACCTGATCAGCAGAGCGAATATGGCGAACAACCAACTCACCGTCTTCAACCTGCTCCCGCACAAAGTGGTAATCGATTTTTATATGTTTGGACCGATCATGGAACACGGGATTGGAAGACATAAACGTGGCGCTGAGATTGTCGCAAAGCAGGATAGGTGTTGACGAGGGCGAATGTAGCTCTCCCAGGAGTTGGCGAAGCCATATTAATTCAGCAGCAGTGAACGCAATCGCCCGATATTCCGCCTCCGTACTTGATCGAGCAACCACACGTTGCTTCCGAGAGGACCAACTTATGAGATTGCCGCCGTAATATATAGAGAAGCCATGTTGAGATCGACAGTCGTCGGAATCAGAAGCCCAGCCTGCATCCGAATAGGCCACCAGGCGGGAATCCAGAGCCGGTCGTAAGGTGACGCCGTGAGAGATCGTGCCTTTCAAGTAGCGGAGGATGCGTTTCACTGATTTCCAATGCTCAACAGTGGGATTGTGCATATAGTGACAGACCCTATTGACGGCATATGAGATTTCTGGGCGACTGATGAGTACATATTGCAGAGCTCCCACAATACTTCGATAGAGATGTGGGTCTTCAAAAGGATCACCGGCTTTGATCAGACGGGAGGCTGGCTCGGTAGGCGAAGAAATGGGCTTAGCTTCTGTCATATGGGTCCGTTCTAACAGGTCTCGGATGTAGCGTTGTTGAGTAAGAACAAGTGACTTGGCCCCTCTGGACACCTCCACACCAAGGAAGTAGTGAAGTGGCCCGAGATCCTTGAGTGAGAACGAACCATTGAGCTGTTGTATGAGGGTGTGGACTGCAGAGGCATCAGACCCTGTAACAATTAAATCATCCACATATACCAAAGTATACATAATGTCAGTTGGAGTTTTGTGGACATAGAGCGACGTGTCCGATTTGCAGGACACAAACCCCTTGGCAAGCAGAAAGGCTTTGAGCTTGTGAAACCATGCCCTTGGGGCTTGTTTAAGGCCATATAGGGCCTTTCGAAGACGACACACATGATGAGGACGAGACAGATCAATAAAGCCCTTTGGTTGCTCCATGTAAACACATTCCTGAAGATCACCGTTTAGAAACGCATTGTTGATGTCGACTTGGCGAATGCTCCAGTTGTGAGTGAGAGCAATAGATAGGACAAGCCTGATCGTAGTCGGTTTTACCACAGGGCTGAATGTGTCAAAATAATCAACGCCCTCTTCTTGATTAAACCCTTTGGCAACCAGTCGAGCTTTAAACCGGTCGATGTTGCCGTCAGCCTTGCGTTTTATCCTGAAAATCCACTTACACCCAACGATGTTAGAGTTACTAGGTTGAGGAACTAAATCCCAAGTGCCGTTACGCATAAGAGCATCATATTCCGCTTGCATCGCATTTTGCCATTCGGGAAGTTTGGACGCTTGGTGAAAAGTTTTTGGTTCTTTGGGATGAGAAGAGTCGGGAGGAAGGGGGAATTTTGTGGTGAAGGCTTTAGGCTTGAACTCGCCAACTTTGGACCGAGTTCTCATAGGGTGAGTTGATTGGTCAGGGTGACGGAACATTGAGGGTAGTGGGGGAGGAGGTGGTGCAGTTGGTGAACTGTGGGATGATGCTGCAGTCGATGCAGGAGAGGCGAGGGGAGATACACTTCCTGGGACAGAGGCAGCAGCTGGTGAGCGGGGGGAGGATGCATCAGTGGCGGTAGGGGATGAAAGTTTGGGAAATGAATGTGAAAGCCAGCCGACGAAGAAGAGTTGCCGGAGGCTGCAGAAAGGATATTGGTTGTGGATTGTGACGAGGAAGAGGATGTGGTATTGGCCATTGGATCGACTAAGACCGCTGATACCATGTAAACGTTTGAGAATGATTGAGAGTGAAGTTGATGCCTTTCATTGATGAGATACAATGTATATATATAGTATGACAGATCTTATCCTCACAAGATCTTTACCAGTAACAGGATATACATTAGAAGATATTATAAGATCATATCTTAACTATAATATCCTAACATGTAGCACCAATTAAAATTCTCATATCAGGAATCCCAGTCATTAAAGGTTTATGCAAATAAATTCTCAATAATATGTTATATTTGTTAAAGATCTTCCCTCATTCCAAAAAAAAATAAAAAAATCTATAAGTAAACGTTCAAGCTTCTAATAATGAAATATGATACAAACTTATGCTCAATATTGTATTCCTTATAATCAGCATCCTCAATGGTTGTCACTTGTCAGAATTCCCAGAAAGGAAGAAGCTTTGTCCGTGGAAGAACAATTCCACCGTCAGCCTGCAAAACATAATACCCAGATAAGAAGTTTTTTTTACATACAAAAATAAAACATCTTATTGAACCCAATTGAAACTACTTGCCCAGTTGGGCTCCAGGATATTGGACTGATCTCCTTTAACCCATTTCCCCTTTAACCCATTTCCGACCGACTTAATCACTTTTACCCTTTAACCCGTTTCATTTGATCTTGGTCTTTTCGCCCGATTGAGTGGAGTCGTCTATTGGGTGCGTCTTCGTTTAGTTCCGGATTAAGTGCAGTCTCGGGCGCCCTGTTGTTCGAGTTGACCGTGGTAGTGTTCGTGATTCTCGAAGATCTCTCATTTAGGTGGGGGAACGTCGTTGATCCACACTTCCCTAGGTGACGCCTTTTCCGCTGATGGATTTCTGCATCTGTCTCCCCGGCGTCGAGTCGTCGTGTCAGTCCATCGACTTTCCCATGTTCTCGGCATTTGCAGCTTCCACTCGATGTCCTTCGAGTGTCTCTATTCGGGTCTTCTTGTTGAGATCTTTTGTTTTCGGATTTTCTTTTGTATTTCGCTTTTCTGATTGTATCATGACGGTTGACCCGTCTGCCGATTTCTTTCTGCCTCTCGTTTTCCCAGATTTCTATAGTCTGGGAATTCGAATTATTTTCGGTTCAAAAAAAAAAGTACAAATGATAATAGAAAAATTCAAGTGTCACATCTGTTAAGAGTATTATCAAATGAAAATCTAACACTCGTTTGTCAGCAGCAGAATCTTTCAAGTCAATAGAACGAGGGTAGTTTAGGTATTATTAAAAAAATGAACATTTACCTAAGAAGGAATTTAGGGTAGACAAATACTCGATTGATTTATGTAAATTTAATGTCTTTCATTAAAGACCCCATAATGCTTTTATTTTGTTTATCCTTTTATAAGTTTATAATTGCTCTCTTAATCATCCTAATGACCATCCTAATGTGTTTACATGGATGGTTTATTATTCTTACCAACTCTATTAAAGTTTATGTTGTCCTTATTTTTTCTTCCATGAAAGGAAAAGATAAAGGCTTAAGAAAAATTAAATGAAAGGTAGAAAATGTAGAATTGGGGTTTGGGAGTTGAATTGACAATATGATGACAATTCAACCACTGGGCTACTTGTTATTGTATGTATTTTAAGAAGGTTTATATTTATATAATGTTAAAACATATATTGGACTAAAAAAAATTGGCCCCTATACAGTTGGACTTCTTGAAACGCCCCTAAACCGGGCCTGAATATTGGATAAGAATTGAATTTCAAGATAAGCCTTATTCAAATTCATGACCATATATCGAACTGCCAATAGGGTATTTTTTTTTTTTTGGAAGCAGATAAGAATTAGGAAACACGCCGACGACCCGACTTCTTTCCTAGCGCGTCCGAGCGGACGAGAACACGAAGTTCTGGATCATCAGTGAAGCTATCATCGGCAGGGACAGTGTAGGCCAGACGTGCAATCCTGTCGGCCACGGCATTAGAATCCCTGAAAATATGACGAATAGCAACATGAGAGAATGTATATAAGTCAACAGTCGTATCAGCCATCAGCAGCTCGATATTCCAGGGGCAATTCCAGTCCCCCAGCAGAGCCTTTATGACGACCAAGCAATCTCCTTCGACCAGAAGGTTATTTATTCCCAGCGACTTTGCCTTGGAGACCCCCATCCGAAGGCCCATGGCCTCAGCGAAAACAGCGGAGCTATTATAACAAGGGCCCCCTCCTAGGGACAAAATATTTCCCATATGATCCCGAATCACAAAGCTGAAGGTTCCGACCCCTGACTGGCAGTAAGAGCCATCAAAGTTTAGTTTATAATATCCGGTCGGTGGTTTTTTCCATTTCTCAGACCTGGAAGTAGGCATGGCAGTTGGATTAGAGCTTGCAGCGGTTCCCCAGGTCCTAGTCCGAGGTTGATTTGTACCAATCGTCTCAGAGTCATCCACTCTGGCATTCCATGTTTGGTAAGTTGAGTTGCAGAAAATGGCTATAGCCTGGACAGATGCATCGTTTATGTGTTGGAAAACTATTTGGTTTCGAAAATACCAAATACCCCACCAAGCAAAAGCAAGTTTAGTAAAGGCCTTGATGCCTAGTTTGGTGTAAATGTTATTTAGCAGTTGATTTGGTTTGATGTCTGAATCGATATCATCATTTGAGGGGTGGCTGATCTGGAGAGTTTTTTTTTAGAGAGGTCGTTGTGGGGCATTGTACTAGAATATGACTTGTAGATTCGAGAGTGCATCCACAGAAAATGCAACCGGAGGGCACCGAGACATGAGACTGTTGCAGTCTATCAGTGGTTGGGAGACCATCGCGGGCAATCTTCCAAAGGAAATGCCTTAACTTATATGGGATGTCCAATTTCCAGATCCAGCTGCAACCAAAATTCTGGTCACCCCCGTGATTTGGGATTAGCTTTGTCGCTGATGACGTGGAGAACCAACCATCTTTGCTAGATCCCCAGAATAGTCTGTCAGAGAAAAAATTGTGTGGCAAGTGAATTGTTGTAATTTTGGATATGATATCCATGGTAAGTAGGCCTCGTAAGTCTGTCTCAAGTTTGGTAACGTTCCAAGTATTATTGTCATTAATAAATCTGTCAACCGTCCAATCCAAAATTCCCTCTGGAAGCGTTTGTATAGACATGTTCATCAACGGTTTTGGAGTTGCCCAAATGTATGTCCAGAACTGAGCAGTCTTTCCGTCACCGATTGACCAGCGAAGGCCAGATTTGAAAAGATTGGTAATAGAGTTTAGTTTAGCCCAATGCCATGAGGTACTGCCCTTGTGTTGGTATCGAAGAAGTGGGACCCCTTTTAAATATTTGCCTGTTATTACTTTAACCCAAATGTTGTCTGGTTCTGCAATTAATTTCCACAATAATTTCATTTGTAATGCTATATTCATTGTTTCGGCCTTATAAATGCCTAGACCCCCCGCAAGGGTATCCGAGCATATCTTGTCCCAGCTAATCAGAGGAGTACTCTTTGCGTCTTTGTTCCAGAAAAATTGCCTATAGATCTTGTCCAGCTCATGCAGGATTGACGAAGGCAAAAGGAAAGCTTGCATAAGGAACAACGGCTGAGCAGAAAGGTTAGCTTTAATTAGGACTTTCCTGCCTTCAGCAGAAAGAGAGGAAGCTTTCCACTTTGACAACTGTTGCTTCGTTTTGAGGATGATATCCGCAAAAGTATCTTTGTTGACACGTCCATTGATAATTGGACAACCTAGATATTTTTCTAGATTATTTGACTGGGGGATACCCAGAGCATTTGTAACGGTTTCGATTGTTGTGGTTGAAGTGTTAGGGGAAACTTGAAAGCTGGACTTATGGAGATTTACTTTTTGTCCAGAAATCAGACAGAAACGCTGGATTATGTTGGAGAACTCAAAACAAGTTGATTGGTTTGCTTTGCCGAAAAGCATGATATCGTCAGCAAAGGCAAGGAAGGGAATCTTAACCCCTCCTCCCCCCAAAGTGAAGCCTAAGTCTTTGGAGACGTTTGACCGTCGCTGTAAAGTTCTTGCCAGAACCTCTGCTGTGAGGATAAAGAGGAAAGGAGACAGAGGGTCTCCCTGCCTGAGTCCTCTTGACGGGACGAAAACTATAGATGGTTCATCATTAATAAGTACTGAGTATGAAACTGTTTGTACACATTCCTTAATCCAGTGAACAAATTTTGAGTCGAAACCAAATTTTGTGAGCGTAGAGAAAAGGAAAGGCCACTCAATACGGTCGTAAGCCTTTTCCATATCTAGCTTGACTGCCATATAGCCGGCCTTTGCTTTAGTTAATCGAAACGAGTGAAAAATCTCGTGAGCAATGAGGACATTGTCTTGGATCGACCGACCTTTAGTAAATGCACTTTGTAATGGGTGAATGAGTTTGTCGAAAACTGTCGACAATCTAGCTGTTAAAATCTTCGAGATAATTTTGTAAACAGTAGAGCAGAGGCTGATTGGCCTAAAGTGACTGACAGTTTGAGGGTCGTCGTTTTTCTGGATAAGGGTTATGAACGTGTGATTAATTTGTCGCAACATCTTACCACTTGAAAAGAAAGCTTTAACTGCTTTAATAATCGAAGGTCCGACAATAACCCAGTAAGTTTGGTAGAAACCCGCTGGCATGCCGTCCGGGCCCGGAGCCTTGTCAGCACCAATCGAAAATAGGGCAGTCTTAATATCTGCGTTGGTGATGGGCGCAGTGAGCATCTGGTTCTGTTGATCAGAGATCTCCCGATCAATGACAAGCAGATCATCGTCACAGGGGATGTCATGGTTATAGGATGATTTGAATCTTTTTGAGAAGCTGTCGACAAATTCGTTTCTGATTAAGTTATGGTCTGACAGAATCAGACCCGATTCCGTTGTTAGGACTTTAATGATTTTCCTGCCACGCTTTGCTGAAGCTATACGATGGAAATAACTAGAGTTTGTGTCATTTAATCTGATATGTTTAACCTTAGCACGTTGGCTCCAATACCGACGCTGAAAGTCGAGCATTCGTTCCCTCTTGTTGAGCAATCTCTTATGTCTGTCACTGAGCTCTTGGTTAGGGCTAACGAGTAACTTTTGTTGTAACTGTAGCAGTTGTTCATCTGTCTCGAAGATTTGTTTATGAATGTTGTTAAAAGTACGTTTATGCCAACGCTTTGCCATGTCTTTTAGAAGACTTGTTTTTTTAACGAGTTTAAACATGAAGGAACCTGTAGGGTTAAGTCTCCAAGCCTGACACACGAGGTTTGTAAACTCAGGTTTAGTTGTCCAAGCCAATTCAAAGCGGAAAGGTTTCCTATTTATCTGCGTCGGGGACCGCAGATCGATAGAAATTGGAGCATGGTCTGAGGCGGTGAACGGGTGGATTTTAACTCGAATGCCGTCGAAGGCTGAAATGACTTCGTTCTGAGCTAGTAAACGATCTAGCTTGGCAAAGCTATTGTTAGGCAAATCCGATTTTCTTTTTTGCCAAGTATAGCTACCTCCATGAGTTGGTACTTCAGATAATTGTAGTGAATGTTTTATATCTTGTAGTCTTTTAAATCTTGCTGGGGACGGATGGATACCTCCCAGCTTGTCATCTGGTATTGAAATTTCATTTAGATCCCCTAAAATGCAGAAAGGAACAGTAAGGTTTGATGCATAAGTGGTAAGATTATCCCAAAATGCGTCCTTGGATCGACGATCCGGTGGTGCATAGACCACAAGAATTGCTATCATTTTATTGACGTTCTTGTCAAGATAGTTTATGTGGATAAGTCTTTGGTTAACCGAAATGAGTGTAATCTCACCCTCTGAAATAGAAAGGTCTTTCCATAGTAGACAGATACCCCCGGAGAAGCCCCTAGCAGGATCAAAAGCAACATTTGAAAACCCACATTTCTTCCAGACGGCTTCTGGGGGTAGTTTATTAGTTTTAGTCTCAAGCAGTGCTAAGACATTTATATAGTTGTTTTTGCAGAACAGTTCTGTATGAGTCCAGAAGTTTCTCCTCCTCATCCCCCTACAGTTCCAAGAGCATATATTCATGGAAAACCTCGTTGTGCGCGTAACCGTTTGTACGTAACGTTATAGATGTCATTGAGATGCAATCTTTTTGCGGTTTTTGGCCTATTAGTCATAGTTTCGTTATGAACCGGGTAAGTTTTGGTTACATTATAACGGTGTGTACTAGATTGATGATCGGCAAGAGCACTTTGGTCCAAAGTGAATGTGATGTGCTGCAACGAGGCCAACACATGATTTGTACAATTTTGATTAAAATACCCATTATTGATCAAATTTTGTAGATATAAAAGAGTAATACAATTGGAGCATGTTGTGTCTGCACAGGGGTGTGAGTATTGAGCCTTGTGAGGCATGTGAGAAATGTGATTAGATTTTTGCAAGTCTTGTGAGACATTAAGGTGAGTTGTTACAGCCCCAATAGGGTATTGGGTATGAGGGGTGTTGGTAATTAATAGGTATTACAAGTTTAAAAGAATTTTAGTATAAAAGTTGGTGCTTTTTTCATTTCCTACCTACCGGCTACCAATCTACCAATTGAGGGCTGGAAATTATCCGCGGGTAACCGTTCCACCCGCCTCACCCGTATTAATTTTGCGGGCGAAAACCCACAAAAAAGTGGGTGACGGATGGAGCGGGTGATTGATGGAATCTATGTCCCTTCACCTTGAAAAAACGCTCTCTCTTCTCTCTAACTTTCTAGGCCTCTTGCAACTCTACAGTATTGCGCTCTGAGAATCTTTATTAGCCCAGAAGTAGTCTTTTGTCTGTCACAGAATTATAAGCCATTTTAGTTTTGAGTTGGTAATTTCTTTTCCTGATGAACTGTAGTGAAATATCAGTTTTTGAAGTTTATTTGGTGACAATGACACTCTTCTTATTTTCCTCCTTTTTGCCAAGTTTATAAGGAAATGCTTTTAACCAGGAATTAGTTATTTAGTGTTGTGTCTTGATATGTAACATTAACTGCAACTAGTTATGGTTCGTAGTCTCGTAGATGTAGGTTGAAGCACTACATTAGCATAAAAGGTTAAAAGCAATAAAATGAAGTAATTTTGAGAGTGAAAGATCAACGTGTTTAAAAAAACTGATGCCAATAAAATACAAAAAGGGATTTGGTGGTCAAATGGCAATGAGGCTCCCTACTCCCTCCCCTACACCACCAAAATAATTGTACATATATTTAATTTTAAAAAAATAAAAAATATAGATTTATATTCCTAATGTCTATTTTTATATATTTGTGTAATTTTATTTTGAAAAACCATGATTTAATTCTTTTAATAATTATATTTTATAAAATATTTTCTTTTTAATTTTTAAAAATTTTAAAATATGATTTTTCAAAATAAAATTTTATAAATATATAAAAATAGATATTAGGAATATAAATATAATTTTTAAATTTTTTTATAACTTAAATAAATGTTAAAATAAATGAATGTTGTAGGGAGTGAAGTAGGGAGGGTGCGTGGAGCAGAGGATCCTTCTTGGTCAAATAGGTATATTTAACCCGGTTCTTTTATGTATTTTTCATGGACTTTTCCCTGTCTCTTTGTGCAAGGTAAAAACTTGGCAAGAAATGTGTATTTGGGTGCAGCCTTGGCTATTATGTTAGAAGATTGTCCATTTCATGTTAAAAAAAATATCAATGCGTTTTCGGTGCCAACAATTTGTTCTTTTCATTTAGATATTAGGTTTTGCATTTTTATAAGCTTTGAGGACAAAACTTTTATAAGGGATAAGTATTGCATTTTATCGCTTGCTAGTTAGGTGATAATAAGTTTTTAACTCCACTTGTGTTTTGGTAAACAACCGGTCCCAAGTCCAGAAAAAATGATGAGGGAAGACATGTTATGTGGTATTTCATGTTATTAGATTCTTAAAGGTCATCATAAATGTGTCACCAATAAAAGATGTCACCAATGAAATGTAATCAAATTTTATGCTGATATGTTACCAATTGTATAAAAATGTTATCAATTGTATAAATAAAAATGCCAGCAACATACAGTGTCATCACAAAATGATTGAGATCAATGAGGCCAAAATTCAAATCACAAATGTCATCAATGAATAAAAATCATCATTAAAAGATGCCATCAATGAGGTTTAATCGCATTTTATGCTCTTGTGTCATTAATTGTACAAAAATGTCACCACAAATAAATCGATATACAATTGATTAAATTTAAAAAAGTGACATCAAACGATTAGATTGAAAAAATGGTATCAAAGAATTACATTAGAAAAATGGCACAAAAACACTACTTTTAAAAAGCTGCATCACATTAAAGAAAAAAATGTCATCAAAACACTAATTTGAAAAAATATGGCATCACAGAAAAAAAAATATCATCAAATAATTGACATAAAAAAAGTATCACTAGTAAAAAAAAAGAGGGATTTAAACAATATAACCCTTGCCCCGAAATGGTTTGCTAGCCTAACCCCCTATCCACAACATTTGCAAAGGTTACACCCCCCCCCCCCCACCAAAAAAAGGCAAATTTGCCGGTTGGATATAACCGGACAGAGGGCATTTAACCGGGACAGAGAGAAGGTAAAAGGAGGAGAGAGAGAGGAAGCGGGGGGGAGAGAGAGGAAAGGGGAAGTTATTGTGGAGAGAGAGAGTGGAAGTGGGGGAAGTTATTGTGGGAGAGAGAGTGGATGAGTGAGAGTGGAAGCGGTTTCAATTGAAAACTGTCGACCCCAACTGCTCTCACGGCTTACAAAAGAGGAAGAGAGAGAGAGAGGGCAACAGTTCCACATGCAAGGCTGAGGAAAAGAAGAAGAGAAGGAAGAAGAAGAGGAAGGAGACGACAGAGCGAGAGAGGAAAAGAAGCAGCAAAGGCGAGGAAGAGGACGACAGTGCAGAAGAGGAGACGAGACTTCGAAGTAAGTAAACCCTCACAGTGCCGATTAAATACGTTTTGCTTCGATTGGTAGGGGAGGAACAGATTTGAAGAAACAAAACTGGTTTGGATTGTGTGAAAATGGGAAGAAGGGGTCGAATGGGTTGACAGTACGCAATATCGCCCTGTCATGTCGGAAGTAACCGGCGTCAAGTTAAAAATAATTGGTGGAAAGTTTGGGTACTGGGGTTTGCGCGTCTGGGAGAGAAGGGGATTGTTGAGAACGGGGAAATTGGGCAACTGTGTTGTTGAATCCAACTTATCAGGAGAAGGGGAGTGTAGATCCGTTCAGTTTAGGTGGGAATTGGGCGAAATGGGGCTTATGACTGTAGATGCGGCGCATTAGGGGGGAATTTGGGGGAAATTGGTTGAAATGCGGCGCATTAGGGTTAGAGAAAATTGTAGAAAGGGTGAAAAGTTTATGTGGAATCGAAATTATCTGGAATAGGATTACTTGTGTGCAAATGGAGATGAACGGATTGAATACGTATGCTGTCATGTTTTCAGAACCATGTGTCATGTGTATATGTGTATGTGTCATGTGTAATTGTGTTTCTGTCATGGTGCATTTGATATTGATATGAAGGGAACCGTGGGTTGGGGGAGAAGAATTGATGTGTAGAATACTGAAGTTGGGTCTTCCACTGTGCAGGATATCTGGTGAATATTAAAAATGTCGCAGCGAAGTATGAAGAAGATTGTAGACCGTACAGCGCAAACATCCGGCGCGGTAATATGGCTTTCGTTCGAGTAATGTAAGTTGTGATTGTTGTGCTGCAGTGTGGCTGACATGTTGAAGTCTGTGCAGGCTGTGTACGCCGTAGAGGAAGAAAGACACTTCAAAGGAAAAATTAACCAATACTCCCGGATGACGTTCCTGGTTAACATTGACAACCGGTTGAGCGAGTCCCATTGGAAGCGCCTGACCGACAGCCCGTTGGGGGGCATTGCAAGACTGGGCACAAGGGTTCAGTTCTCGGGACAGCTTGTACACTATGTTCTCCAACGACAATTGAAGTCGAAGAAGGAGAATGAAACATGGTACAAGATCCATGAAGCGGTCGTCAGGTTCTCAATAGCTGAGTTTGCCATTGTCACCGGTCTCAACTGTGGCTATGGTGAAGAGCCCGAGGACGACGACGGGTTCGAGAAGGCAGTGTATGATTTCTTTGGAGTTTCAAAGATGAGGATGTCTGAGTTCGAGGTAGAGTTCCGTGTGGCGATGGCATCTGGGAAATCGTCCACCAGAAAGTTGAAATTTGTCCTGCTGATGTTGGTCGAGGGAGTATTGTTCGGGAAGGAAGCCAAAAACTACATTCATGGGTGGGTGGTCGACCTTGTCGGCGACGTTGACAGGTTCCTGGCGTTTCCGTGGGGTCGGCTTTGCTACGAGCGAACGAACGAGTTCCTACACCGTGCAATCGAGAAGAAGCTCCAACGGGATGAGGGCAGCTCCAATGCACGCCCGGCCTATTGCCTGATGGGTTTCCCTCTCGCCTTCCAGGTTCGTACACAGATATGACTGGACGCCCTATACTGGTTTACTAGGCGGCTAACATTTATTGACTGGACATGAACTGATTATTCACTGGACAATATGTAATTGCAGCTATGGCTGTACGAAGCCCTCACTCCAATGGCCGACCAATTCGCGAATGTCATAGATGAGAAGTTGTACCCCAGGTGTCTGCGATACGAGTTTAGAGACCCGAACCTCGAGTATGCCTCAATCGAAACCCGACTGCAGGAGGCGAAGGAGCTGAGGCACTTCAATGACCCTGCAGCCGTGAGGCCTCTTCTGCTCCCCGATGATGTGGAGAGAGCAACCAGTTTATACCGCGATGCCCGAAACACTCACGACAAGCGGGACAACTTCTTCGACGACATAGCCCGGGCGTTCTTATCAGCAAATGTCAAACCCTCAGCAAAGAAACAACCAAAGGGAGCAAGTGGGTCAACACAAGAATCAGGGGAGGGCACGCAGACACAAGCTACCCTATCACAGATAGAGTCACGGTTAGTGGCAAAGATGGACGAGTTGCTGAGGAGTATATCCGCGGAGGTAAATTCGAAGATGGCGACGCTTGAGGAGGCGATTGAAAACATGAGGAGGGAACTGCGGTTGAAGGGGACCAGGGAGTCGGAGGAGCGAGAGAAAGTTCTGGGAAAGGAGGTAAGGTTCTCCTGGTATTAGATCACAAGCGTCATGTCATCTCCTGCTAATGTCATGTTGTTAGTAATGTATGTCATGTTAGTATCAATACATGTCATGCCAATTCCAGTATATGTCATGTTAATAAGAGGTTATGTGGTTAGGTTCAGGGATCAGTGAAGGACAAGGATACCGGCAAGGAGGAGGAGGGCAAGGACAAGGAAGTTCTGGGAAAGGAGGTAAGGTTCTCCCGGTATCAGGTCATAATCGTCATGTCAATTCATATAGATGCCATGTTTATCATTTTAGATGTCATGTTAATATACGCGGAGGTCATGTGCCGAGGTTCATGGATCAGGGAAGGACAAGGATAAGAGCAAGGACAAGGACGAGGGCAAGGGCAAGAGAAAGGAGGACAAGTTGAAGGCCAAGGCCAAGTTGAAGGAGGACAAGTTGAAGGACAAGGACAAGGTTTGCGCATGAGACTGTCATGTGAATATATAAATGATGTCATGTTATTTGTGTTTACTGTCATGTCATGCGCAATGGGCTTCAAGTTGCAGGAGGCGCTGGTGGCATCCGGTTCTGATGTTGAGGCTGAGGCTGAGGTGCCCCTCATACGGCCGAGAAGAAGCACCCGTCAACATCCTGATACGTTGTCCCAGGCGGAGGAAACGCAGCCAGCGAAGAAGCCGCGTGTGGGCAAGAAGCCAATGGATGCCGTCGAGCTAGGCATGGCGACCAGGGCAGATGCTGATGCGTTCGCTGCGTGGATGAAGGACGGAAGTGACCCCGTCCGGTCGGTGGAAGGCACCGTACTGGCGAAGCAGTTCTTTGGGACACTTCAATCACCCACAAACTGGGTGTCATCCGAGGTTAGTTACGTTCCCACATTGTGGTTCGAGTCATCACCTTCTTCCTCGTATGGTCTTCCAAATAAAGATTTTTCCTTGCGTCCAGCATATTGAGCAAGCTTGCGCCCTACTGCGGAAGGACATCAACGCCGGTGACAAGTACGAAGGGGTCGCCGTTCTGGATTTCTTGTGGGGGTATCACCTGCAGAAGAAACTGGCGGACGCGAAGGGGGACCTTGAGGTGGTGAAGGGGGACGACACGATGACCCAATACTTCGACGGCAAGTTGCCGGAGAAGTTTCCGACGGGTTGGGCCGATGTCGACCGCGTGTTGGCACCTTGGAATCTGAAGAACGAGCACTGGGTGGCCCTTGACATCAACTTCGCGGAGTGGACATTGGACGTGTACGATTGCGACACAAGCCACGTCTTTGGAGACGTTTGACCGTCGCTGTAAAGTTCTTGCCAGAACCTCTGCTGTGAGGATAAAGAGGAAAGGAGACAGAGGGTCTCCCTGCCTGAGTCCTCTTGACGGGACGAAAACTATAGATGGTTCATCATTAATAAGTACTGAGTATGAAACTGTTTGTACACATTCCTTAATCCAGTGAACAAATTTTGAGTCGAAACCAAATTTTGTGAGCGTAGAGAAAAGGAAAGGCCACTCAATACGGTCGTAAGCCTTTTCCATATCTAGCTTGACTGCCATATAGCCGGCCTTTGCTTTAGTTAATCGAAACGAGTGAAAAATCTCGTGAGCAATGAGGACATTGTCTTGGATCGACCGACCTTTAGTAAATGCACTTTGTAATGGGTGAATGAGTTTGTCGAAAACTGTCGACAATCTAGCTGTTAAAATCTTCGAGATAATTTTGTAAACAGTAGAGCAGAGGCTGATTGGCCTAAAGTGACTGACAGTTTGAGGGTCGTCGTTTTTCTGGATAAGGGTTATGAACGTGTGATTAATTTGTCGCAACATCTTACCACTTGAAAAGAAAGCTTTAACTGCTTTAATAATCGAAGGTCCGACAATAACCCAGTAAGTTTGGTAGAAACCCGCTGGCATGCCGTCCGGGCCCGGAGCCTTGTCAGCACCAATCGAAAAGAGGGCAGTCTTAATATCTGCGTTGGTGATGGGCGCAGTGAGCATCTGGTTCTGTTGATCAGAGATCTCCCGATCAATGACAAGCAGATCATCGTCACAGGGGATGTCATGGTTATAGGATGATTTGAATCTTTTTGAGAAGCTGTCGACAAATTCGTTTCTGATTAAGTTATGGTCTGACAGAATCAGACCCGATTCCGTTGTTAGGACTTTAATGATTTTCCTGCCACGCTTTGCTGAAGCTATACGATGGAAATAACTAGAGTTTGTGTCATTTAATCTGATATGTTTAACCTTAGCACGTTGGCTCCAATACCGACGCTGAAAGTCGAGCATTCGTTCCCTCTTGTTGAGCAATCTCTTATGTCTGTCACTGAGCTCTTGGTTAGGGCTAACGAGTAACTTTTGTTGTAACTGTAGCAGTTGTTCATCTGTCTCGAAGATTTGTTTATGAATGTTGTTAAAAGTACGTTTATGCCAACGCTTTGTCATGTCTTTTAGAAGACTTGTTTTTTTAACGAGTTTAAACATGAAGGAACCTGTAGGGTTAAGTCTCCAAGCCTGACACACGAGGTTTGTAAACTCAGGTTTAGTTGTCCAAGCCAATTCAAAGCGGAAAGGTTTCCTATTTATCTGCGTCGGGGACCGCAGATCGATAGAAATTGGAGCATGGTCTGAGGTGGTGAACGGGTGGATTTTAACTCGAATGCCGTCGAAGGCTGAAATGACTTCGTTCTGAGCTAGTAAACGATCTAGCTTGGCAAAGCTATTGTTAGGCAAATCCGATTTTCTTTTTTGCCAAGTATAGCTACCTCCATGAGTTGGTACTTCAGATAATTGTAGTGAATGTTTTATATCTTGTAGTCTTTTAAATCTTGCTGGGGACGGATGGATACCTCCCAGCTTGTCATCTGGTATTGAAATTTCATTTAGATCCCCTAAAATGCAGAAAGGAACAGTAAGGTTTGATGCATAAGTGGTAAGATTATCCCAAAATGCGTCCTTGGATCGACGATCCGGTGGTGCATAGACCACAAGAATTGCTATCATTTTATTGACGTTCTTGTCAAGATAGTTTATGTGGATAAGTCTTTGGTTAACCGAAATGAGTGTAATCTCACCCTCTGAAATAGAAAGGTCTTTCCATAGTAGACAGATACCCCCGGAGAAGCCCCTAGCAGGATCAAAAGCAACATTTGAAAACCCACATTTCTTCCAGACGGCTTCTGGGGGTAGTTTATTAGTTTTAGTCTCAAGCAGTGCTAAGACATTTATATAGTTGTTTTTGCAGAACATTTCTGTATGAGTCCAGAAGTTTCTCCTCCTCATCCCCCTACAGTTCCAAGAGCATATATTCATGGAAAACCTCGTTGTGCGCGTAACCGTTTGTACGTAACATATAGATGTCATTGAGATGCAATCTTTTTGCGGTTTTTGGCCTATTAGTCATAGTTTCGTTATGAACCGGGTAAGTTTTGGTTACATTATAACGGTGTGTACTAGATTGATGATCGGCAAGAGCACTTTGGTCCAAAGTGAATGTGATGTGCTGCAACGAGGCCAACACATGATTTGTACAATTTTGATTAAAATACCCATTATTGATCAAATTTTGTAGATATAAAAGAGTAATACAATTGGAGCATGTTGTGTCTGCACAGGGGTGTGAGTATTGAGCCTTGTGAGGCATGTGAGAAATGTGATTAGATTTTTGCAAGTCTTGTGAGACATTAAGGTGAGTTGTTACAGCCCCAATAGGGTATTGGGTATGAGGGGTGTTGGTAATTAATAGGTATTACAAGTTTAAAAGAATTTTAGTATAAAAGTTGGTGCTTTTTTCATTTCCTACCTACCGGCTACCAATCTACCAATTGAGGGCTGGAAATTATCCGCGGGTAACCGTTCCACCCGCCTCACCCGTATTAATTTTGCGGGCGAAAACCCACAAAAAAGTGGGTGACGGATGGAGCGGGTGATTGATGGAATCTATGTCCCTTCACCTTGAAAAAACGCTCTCTCTTCTCTCTAACTTTCTAGGCCTCTTGCAACTCTACAGTATTGCGCTCCGAGAATCTTTATTAGCCCAGAAGTAGTCTTTTGTCTGTCACAGAATTATAAGCCATTTTAGTTTTGAGTTGGTAATTTCTTTTCCTGATGAACTGTAGTGAAATATCAGTTTTTGAAGTTTATTTGGTGACAATGACACTCTTCTTATTTTCCTCCTTTTTGCCAAGTTTATAAGGAAATGCTTTTAACCAGGAATTAGTTATTTAGTGTTGTGTCTTGATATGTAACATTAACTGCAACTAGTTATGGTTCGTAGTCTCGTAGATGTAGGTTGAAGCACTACATTAGCATAAAAGGTTAAAAGCAATAAAATGAAGTAATTTTGAGAGTGAAAGATCAACGTGTTTAAAAAAACTGATGCCAATAAAATACAAAAAGGGATTTGGTGGTCAAATGGCAATGAGGCTCCCTACTCCCTCCCCTACACCACCAAAATAATTGTACATATATTTAATTTTAAAAAAATAAAAAATATAGATTTATATTCCTAATGTCTATTTTTATATATTTGTGTAATTTTATTTTGAAAAACCATGATTTAATTCTTTTAATAATTATATTTTATAAAATATTGTCTTTTTAATTTTTAAAAATTTTAAAATATGATTTTTCAAAATAAAATTTTATAAATATATAAAAATAGATATTAGGAATATAAATATAATTTTTAAATTTTTTTATAACTTAAATAAATGTTAAAATAAATGAATGTTGTAGGGAGTGAAGTAGGGAGGGTGCGTGGAGCAGAGGATCCTTCTTGGTCAAATATGTATATTTAACCCGGTTCTTTTATGTATTTTTCATGGACTTTTCCCTGTCTCTTTGTGCAAGGTAAAAAGTTGGCAAGAAATGTGTATTTGGGTGCAGCCTTGGCTATTATGTTAGAAGATTGTCCATTTCATGTTAAAAAAAATATCAATGCGTTTTCGGTGCCAACAATTTGTTCTTTTCATTTAGATATTAGGTTTTGCATTTTTATAAGCTTTGAGGACAAAACTTTTATAAGGGATAAGTATTGCATTTTATCGCTTGCTAGTTAGGTGATAATAAGTTTTTAACTCCACTTGTGTTTTGGTAAACAACCGGTCCCAAGTCCAGAAAAAATGATGAGGGAAGACATGTTATGTGGTATTTCATGTTATTAGATTCTTAAAGGTCATCATAAATGTGTCACCAATAAAAGATGTCACCAATGAAATGTAATCAAATTTTATGCTGATATGTTACCAATTGTATAAAAATGTTATCAATTGTATAAATAAAAATGCCAGCAACATACAGTGTCATCACAAAATGATTGAGATCAATGAGGCCAAAATTCAAATCACAAATGTCATCAATGAATAAAAATCATCATTAAAAGATGCCATCAATGAGGTTTAATCGCATTTTATGCTCTTGTGTCATTAATTTTACAAAAATGTCACCACAAATAAATCGATATACAATTGATTAAATTTAAAAAAGTGACATCAAACGATTAGATTGAAAAAATGGTATCAAAGAATTACATTAGAAAAATGGCACAAAAACACTACTTTTAAAAAGCTGCATCACATTAAAGAAAAAAATGTCATCAAAACACTAATTTGAAAAAATATGGCATCACAGTAAAAAAATATCATCAAATAATTGACATAAAAAAAGTATCACTAGTAAAAAAAAAAGAGGGATTTAAACAATATAACCCTTGCCCCGAAATGGTTTGCTAGCCTAACCCCCTATCCACAACATTTGCAAAGGTTACACCCCCCCCCCCCCACCAAAAAAAGGCAAATTTGCCGGTTGGATATAACCGGACAGAGGGCATTTAACCGGGACAGAGAGAAGGTAAAAGGAGGAGAGAGAGAGGAAGCGGGGTGGAGAGAGAGGGAAGGGGAAGTTATTGTGGAGAGAGAGAGTGGAAGTGGGGGAAGTTATTGTGGGAGAGAGAGTGGATGAGTGAGAGTGGAAGCGGTTTCAATTGAAAACTGTCGACCCCAACTGCTCTCACGGCTTACAAAAGAGGAAGAGAGAGAGAGAGGGCAACAGTTCCACATGCAAGGCTGAGGAAAAGAAGAAGAGAAGGAAGAAGAAGAGGAAGGAGACGACAGAGCGAGAGAGGAAAAGAAGCAGCAAAGGCGAGGAAGAGGACGACAGTGCAGAAGAGGAGACGAGACTTCGAAGTAAGTAAACCCTCACAGTGCCGATTAAATACGTTTTGCTTCGATTGGTAGGGGAGGAACAGATTTGAAGAAACAAAACTGGTTTGGATTGTGTGAAAATGGGAAGAAGGGGTCGAATGGGTTGACAGTATGCAATATCGCCCTGTCATGTCGGAAGTAACCGGCGTCAAGTTAAAAACAATTGGTGGAAAGTTTGGGTACTGGGGTTTGCGCGTCTGGGAGAGAAGGGGATTGTTGAGAACGGGGAAATTGGGCAACTGTGTTGTTGAATCCAACTTATCAGGAGAAGGGGAGTGTAGATCCGTTCAGTTTAGGTGGGAATTGGGCGAAATGGGGCTTATGACTGTAGATGCGGCGCATTAGGGGGGAATTTGGGGGAAATTGGTTGAAATGCGGCGCATTAGGGTTAGAGAAAATTGTAGAAAGGGTGAAAAGTTTATGTGGAATCGAAATTATCTGGAATAGGATTACTTGTGTGCAAATGGAGATGAACGGATTGAATACGTATGCTGTCATGTTTTCAGAACCATGTGTCATGTGTATATGTGTATGTGTCATGTGTAATTGTGTTTCTGTCATGGTGCATTTGATATTGATATGAAGGGAACCGTGGGTTGGGGGAGAAGAATTGATGTGTAGAATACTGAAGTTGGGTCTTCCACTGTGCAGGATATCTGGTGAATATTAAAAATGTCGCAGCGAAGTATGAAGAAGATTGTAGACCGTACAGCGCAAACATCCGGCGCGGTAATATGGCTTTCGTTCGAGTAATGTAAGTTGTGATTGTTGTGCTGCAGTGTGGCTGACATGTTGAAGTCTGTGCAGGCTGTGTACGCCGTAGAGGAAGAAAGACACTTCAAAGGAAAAATTAACCAATACTCCCGGATGGCGTTCCTGGTTAACATTGACAACCGGTTGAGCGAGTCCCATTGGAAGCGCCTGACCGACAGCCCGTTGGGGGGCATTGCAAGACTGGGCACAAGGGTTCAGTTCTCGGGACAGCTTGTACACTATGTTCTCCAACGACAATTGAAGTCGAAGAAGGAGAATGAAACATGGTACAAGATCCATGAAGCGGTCGTCAGGTTCTCAATAGCTGAGTTTGCCATTGTCACCGGTCTCAACTGTGGCTATGGTGAAGAGCCCGAGGACGACGACGGGTTCGAGAAGGCAATGTATGATTTCTTTGGAGTTTCAAAGATGAGGATGTCTGAGTTCGAGGTAGAGTTCCGTGTGGCGATGGCATCTGGGAAATCGTCCACCAGAAAGTTGAAATTTGTCCTGCTGATGTTGGTCGAGGGAGTATTGTTCGGGAAGGAAGCCAAAAACTACATTCATGGGTGGGTGGTCGACCTTGTCGGCGACGTTGACAGGTTCCTGGCGTTTCCGTGGGGTCGGCTTTGCTACGAGCGAACGAACGAGTTCCTACACCGTGCAATCGAGAAGAAGCTCCAACGGGATGAGGGCAGCTCCAATGCACGCCCGGCCTATTGCCTGATGGGTTTCCCTCTCGCCTTCCAGGTTCGTACACAGATATGACTGGACGCCCTATACTGGTTTACTAGGCGGCTAACATTTATTGACTGGACATGAACTGATTATTCACTGGACAATATGTAATTGCAGCTATGGCTGTACGAAGCCCTCACTCCAATGGCCGACCAATTCGCGAATGTCATAGATGAGAAGTTGTACCCCAGGTGTCTGCGATACGAGTTTAGAGACCCGAACCTCGAGTATGCCTCAATCGAAACCCGACTGCAGGAGGCGAAGGAGCTGAGGCACTTCAATGACCCTGCAGCCGTGAGGCCTCTTCTGCTCCCCGATGATGTGGAGAGAGCAACCAGTTTATACCGCGATGCCCGAAACACTCACGACAAGCGGGACAACTTCTTCGACGACATAGCCCGGGCGTTCTTATCAGCAAATGTCAAACCCTCAGCAAAGAAACAACCAAAGGGAGCAAGTGGGTCAACACAAGAATCAGGGGAGGGCACGCAGACACAAGCTACCCTATCACAGATAGAGTCACGGTTAGTGGCAAAGATGGACGAGTTGCTGAGGAGTATATCCGCGGAGGTAAATTCGAAGATGGCGACGCTTGAGGAGGCGATTGAAAACATGAGGAGGGAACTGCGGTTGAAGGGGACCAGGGAGTCGGAGGAGCGAGAGAAAGTTCTGGGAAAGGAGGTAAGGTTCTCCTGGTATTAGATCACAAGCGTCATGTCATCTCCTGCTAATGTCATGTTGTTAGTAATGTATGTCATGTTAGTATCAATACATGTCATGCCAATTCCAGTATATGTCATGTTAATAAGAGGTTATGTGGTTAGGTTCAGGGATCAGTGAAGGACAAGGATACCGGCAAGGAGGAGGAGGGCAAGGACAAGGAAGTTCTGGGAAAGGAGGTAAGGTTCTCCCGGTATCAGGTCATAATCGTCATGTCAATTCATATAGATGCCATGTTTATCATTTTAGATGTCATGTTAATATACGCGGAGGTCATGTGCCGAGGTTCATGGATCAGGGAAGGACAAGGATAAGAGCAAGGACAAGGACGAGGGCAAGGGCAAGAGAAAGGAGGACAAGTTGAAGGCCAAGGCCAAGTTGAAGGACAAGGACAAGGTTTGCGCATGAGACTGTCATGTGAATATATAAATGATGTCATGTTATTTGTGTTTACTGTCATGTCATGCGCAATGGGCTTCAAGTTGCAGGAGGCGCTGGTGGCATCCGGTTCTGATGTTGAGGCTGAGGCTGAGGTGCCCCTCATACGGCCGAGAAGAAGCACCCGTCAACATCCTGATACGTTGTCCCAGGCGGAGGAAACGCAGCCAGCGAAGAAGCCGCGTGTGGGCAAGAAGCCAATGGATGCCGTCGAGCTAGGCATGGCGACCAGGGCAGATGCTGATGCGTTCGCTGCGTGGATGAAGGACGGAAGTGACCCCGTCCGGTCGGTGGAAGGCACCGTACTGGCGAAGCAGTTCTTTGGGACACTTCAATCACCCACAAACTGGGTGTCATCCGAGGTTAGTTACGTTCCCACATTGTGGTTCGAGTCATCACCTTCTTCCTCGTATGGTCTTCCAAATAAAGATTTTTCCTTGCGTCCAGCATATTGAGCAAGCTTGCGCCCTACTGCGGAAGGACATCAACGCCGGTGACAAGTACGAAGGGGTCGCCGTTCTGGATTTCTTGTGGGGGTATCACCTGCAGAAGAAACTGGCGGACGCGAAGGGGGACCTTGAGGTGGTGAAGGGGGACGACACGATGACCCAATACTTCGACGGCAAGTTGCCGGAGAAGTTTCCGACGGGTTGGGCCGATGTCGACCGCGTGTTGGCACCTTGGAATCTGAAGAACGAGCACTGGGTGGCCCTTGACATCAACTTCGCGGAGTGGACATTGGACGTGTACGATTGCGACACAAGCCACGTCGCTGAACGCCATATGCCGGGCCTCCTGAAGGCGGTTACCCACCTCCTCCCCATTTTGATGAACGACCACCCTGAACTTCGAGTCAAATGGGTTGGCAAAGTCCCGGAACCTTTGGCGTACAAAAGGGTGAAGGGGATTCCCCAAAACAAACAATCGTAAGTCATTATCGGCTTTTCATTTAGAAAACATTCGCACAGGTTGTGTGAGCAATTTTCGTTATTTTGATGTAGGGGCGACTGCGGTCCATATGCCATCCGTTTCCTGCAGCTCCTCCCGACCGGTGACACCAAGTTTCGTGGCCTGGACGATCCATTCATTGCGGCGTATCGCCATGCCCTTTGTGTTGCCATATTTCACGGACGTCTTACAACCCCATCCGATCCTTAAAAAAACGCCCCCATTGGTTTTATAAACATTGTTGGTTTGTGTAGACTTGTTAGTTGGTTTAGACATTTGGTTATGCACTTATGTTTGTTGGTTTTAGACATTTGGATATGTACTCATTGCTGGATTGTTGTATTCGTTGGTTTTTTAATTGTGACATGTCATGGCAATATGGAGCAACTGTCATGTCAATATGCAACTATTGTCATGCCAAAATCCGATAGTGTCATGTCAAAAGGGGGTAATGTCATATGGCATCCCGTTAACATAATAGAACAAACTAGAACTAGAACAAACTAGAACAAAACCCCCCATACGAAGTTGCAGACAGCCAACATAATTCTTTGCGAAAGGCATCTAACCAAAATGGGCGTACTATCGACTTCATTCCAAAAGGCCCTGCAGATGGAAGTTCCTATGCCCCCGCTACGTGCGGCGGCGCTTCTGCAATTTAAATTTCCCATTAGCAGGACGCGCCCACTCTATTGGTTCAAGTTTCACAGTCGTCGGAAACGCTCCGGTCTTCCCTTCTCCGCGTTGGTATGCTTCCTCTACTTCCCTTACCGCTCGCTCCGCGTCGTGATCCCACGGGCTGACTACATCATCGACGTCACTGCTCACAGAAATGACCTGCTTCCCACGGTCATAAGCAACTGCGTTGTACAACGCATCACTTTGTTCTAACTGGACACGTGGATTATCTAACTGGACAAGTGAGCTCTCTAACTGGACACTTTTAGTTTCTAACTAGACAACTCTTCCTGCTCGATCGACACCTTGTGCTACCACACCTTCCAATTCCTCATCCCCTGCCAAGAGGGTTTTAGTTTGTAACTGTGGGTGATCTTTTAGGGTCAAGTGTGGCCCACCCCCGAGTGGATGGGCCGTTGTGGATCCTTCCGTAGTGGTGAAATCGCCGCCAACCTTGCGTATCAGGGAGACATGGAGGTCGATAGGCCAGAATCGTTCACCGGAAAGACCATTTACGAACTTGTAGGCCTGCAAGTCTTCATCATCCCCAATGGAAAAAGGTCTGCACCCTTCCTTCTTCGGCTTTACATATGTGAGCTCAACGTCATGCCTCTTCCCATCGACATTAAACTTGGCCATCAGGTGTTTCTTCAGCGAGACGTAGTCAATACTTTCGTCTACCAGTACGGCCTTCTGACTCCTCGACCACTTCACGACCCAAGTGCCCTCTTCACAAGCCCACCATCCGCCAAACAATACAGTGATACACACGGATGAGTTCTCCCCTGTTCCATTAGTTAGTTGGGGGGGGGGGGGGATTCAGTTTTACAGGGAGAAGAACACATTGTGAGGAGAGATGTATCGCATAACCTAAATGGAAGGATGACTTACTCATTTCCGCCAAGAAGTCGCTGTCTGTCCAGTTAACCCCTGTAGGTGTCAAGCGCGTTAATGGGTTTATGGACTCCCCCTCCTCCCTCCTCTCCCTCTTATTCTCTTAAGGGGTAAATGACATGGCGGGAGATTTAATCTCACTCCCGCCATCTCTCTGTCCCGCCCTCTCTCTCTCTCTCACACACACACACACACACACACTCTCTCTCTCTCTCTCTCTCTCTCTCTCTCTCTCTCTCTCTCTCTCTCTCTCTCTCTCTCTCTCTCTCTCCTGTCTTATCAAATGTCTTTACCTACCCTCTGCGAGATTCCCCCCCGGTCTCTCAGAAGTTATTGTTGGGTCAAAATTTTATTCATTTCTTTCAACATAATATATTGTTTGAAAATGTATTTCGTGGTTTTAAATTACTATGGGTGTACTCCTCTCCCTATGGTTTTGCATCTTTTTAGTATTAATGGTGAGTGGCAAACCAAATTTTATACAAAGGTAAAAAATTTACTAAAACCACTGCTAAAGTTGTATAGTGGAAAACTGTTTGTTATCCAGTAGCTGTTAATTAACCGGCTAGTTGTTTTAAAGGGGTGTCATGTAGCGTCTACCGACAAGAAGTAAACCCACTTTATCTTTTGTCATGTCATAATTGACACGTGTCATGTGTAGATGAGTCCACTGCCATGTTCATTGTAGACAACAACAAAACACGGCCATTCAATCCAATTTGCTTTTTGTTTCTTTTTTCCCTCCCTCAACGGTCACATTGGCACAGTGTTGCTATTTCCCACAAACACCCCACTTATATGATAGCCATTCACCATCCATACTCCCCATAAATCGGTGAAGTTAACTCCCCATTTCCATTTAACAACCTCTCCAACAACCCTTCAACGAAATGGCATCCTCTTACCCCAGCTCCTCATCTGGCCTCCCTCCCCGACCTGTCCCCATCGTTATATCATCCGACGAATCAGACGATGGAGGTTTGTCGATCACTTCATTTGTGTAGATTTCAGTTGTGCTACTTGTATCATTATACTACCTTATTTGTTTCATGTTATGCAGGACCAATGTCGCCGCCGTCATACCGACGAAATCAAAGAGTAGAGATTGTCGGCGGTGAGTCTGGGATGCTCGGGTCGTTCTACGAGGCGACCCTTGTGCGCAAACTGGACCCTAACCACTGGGAGGTCGAATATGTGACCCTCCTACACAACAACAGAAGAGAGCTGCTGAGGGAGGTCCTCCCGGTTCAACGAATTCGTCCACGGCCGCCTCGTATTTCTTACGACGCCTACATGCCCGAAGACCGTGTCGACTGCCGCGACAACGATGGGTTTTGGGCCGGGAGGGTCCTTGGTGTGTCCGGTTATGGGAGTGACCGAACTTTCACGGTCTACTTCCCACTCAGCGACGAGACGTCTGACCATCATGCCCGCAATATGCGTCCACACTTCGATTGGGATGGATACAGATTCACCACGCAGCCACAATTTCGCGGCTTGTTACCTTAAGTTTGGTTTTCACTGTCTTCTATGTTCAGGACCTCTCCTACTATCTTTTAAATGTTTGCTCCTGTGTCGTATTTGATTAATGCAAGTGATTCTGTCTCCGCCATGTTGTGTCCAGTATATTTTAATTTCCGTCATGTCATATTTATTTCGTGTCCAGTAAAAACTATGGGATTACCAGTCGGCCCACGAATTTACCTCCACCCACTTTATTGTTATTCTATGGGTAAATATTATAATTGGCACACATAAAACAATATGTCATTATAGAGAATATGCTTATCCCATAAATCTTCTCCATTCGATTATGGTAGTAAATGACCTGTGTTTTTCGTACTTCCAATCGTGTCTAGTTAAAGCGAATATCTGACATGTTAATCGAATAAGGCTGTCCAGTTACACCTTACTGCTTACACGTAATCCGTAAAATAAACCCCAGACCCTTCCTTCTTCAATTGGTTTTATCTTAAACAATATGTCATTTAGTCGAAACAATATTTTTCCCCCTCACTGACACTCTAACTGATCTATCTGTCCTCTCAGCCTGCACTTTTACCACCACCTCTCTCTCTCTCTCTCTCTCTCTCTCTCCCTCTATCTGTCTCTCTCTTCTGTCCTCTGCCACTGCAGCAGCTACTTCTTCCCTCCTCTCTCATTGGTCCTTGCTTTTGCAGGAGTAAAGATGCCCCCCCTCCCACCGAGACTGTCCAGCTGTACCCCACATGGTGACCGGCCACCGACTCCCCATGTCAAGCGGATATCCGCTTTCATGCAAATTTTTTCCGGATTGGGTTACTCTTGCAAGCCATCCGGATATGGAGGTCATTTTAGCAAATTGCCCAAAAAAAATGGCATCAATGGTCAACGTGGCATCACAATAAACAAAAATGTCATCAAGGTTTGAAAAAAATGACATTAAAAAAGTATCATCAAACCATTTCATTAGATAAGTGGCATCAAAGCGAAAATAAAATTTAATAAAAAAAATGACATCTCAAAATATGTCCCAAAAAAAATCTGAATGAGTTGGTCAACATTGACCGTTGACGGTCAACGGTCAAACAGTTGACCATTGACCATCTACTCCATTTCGGAAGGGTGCTAGCTAAACTAATTAAATTAATTTCGGTGCTAATTACCTAATTAAAGGTTCAAAATAGGCTAGTTACTAAAATCACCCTTCTTTTTATTCTTTTATTTTTTAAATTCAAGCTTAATAATATTATATAGTATTTTATATTCCAATTATTAATGAAATATTACTTGATAACATATAAAAGCAATCCTTATTATAGTACACATTTTATGAATACACACACCAAATTAGGCCTTCTTTTGTAAATTCAGATCCGGCCCAATCCTTTTTAAAACCAAATCCGGATCATGCCTAAGAAGAAACCCAACCCATCTGATTTTGTAAAAAAGAAAACCGAACCGGTTTGATTTAAACAAAGCTCTAAACCGGACCATTCAATAAAACAGAAACCAAACCCAAATTAAGCAAAGGAATAAGAGGATGCTACTATGATTCAAGAATGTAGGAGAATGATGGGGATGTATGTGGAGGCTACTAAATACTAATTAATCTCGATATGTATCATTATTTTAGATTGGATATATAGTTGCTAGAACATGAAGAGGCGACGGAGGGGAGGAGGAAAACATGGAGAGGCGGCGGAGTGATTAACTACCCGTATTTTTTCAAATAGGAATGTACCTTTCGCACTCGTTAGGGAAAACATGGAGAGGCGGTGGAGGGGCGGAGTGATTCAATCTTGCACGGAGTAGTCTCTTATCTGGTTTTTAACACCAGAAAAGATAAATTTGCAAGTTTATACTTAGGATAGTTGAATGTTGTGTTTGTATTGATTGGGCTTTATGTGGCTTCGGGTGGAGGAGGCAAGAGGCATTTGTGTATCCGCCGGTGGAGGAGGCAAGAGGCATGTATGTGGAGGCTACTATGAATCAAGAATGCAGGAGAATGTTGGGGATGCAAGACTGGGAGATGCATTAGTTGGAAGAAAAAAGGTTGATTCATTAGCACACTGGGCATTACGAGCCAATTGTGAGTACTACGACTTTGACAAATGGGCAGATGATCCATTTATTGGCCTAAACATTGTAACAGAACTTGGAATATAATAAATAAAGGCCATCAATCAGGTATTTTTGGTTGCTAGGTGAGGAATGTAAAAAATATGGAGCCTAGAAGGTGGGGAATGTATAAAATATGGAGCCTGGTAGGTAGGGAAGGAGAGTATGAGTGATCTACCTTCGTCCGGATATACAAGCTCAAATGAAAAATTTTAAATTTCTATTAAAAAAATGAATAGAGTGAGAACGAAAATGAAATCAATATTTTATACAATTAAAATTTTAATTTTTTAATAATTACAAACTTAATAATAATAATAATACGTTTGTATTTATTAAAAGAAATTAATATTTTATATAGTTTTTAATTTTTAAAAAAATAAAAAAAAATGTATTAAAGAGTTAAAATAAACAAAGAGTATATATACAATATTGTTTGGAAAAGTATGGATGGACTCAAAGCTCACTCCATGCTTTGGACTTTAGATGGGGAGCTTTTAAAGTATGGGCTTGGGTAATTCAAACAAGTATGGGTTTGGTTAATTGGTAAGCTTTGAGAAAGTATGGGCTTGGTTAAGTGAAGGGAAAATGATTTTTCTCTATATTGTTTTACTATTATAATTGGGCTTATTTATGTTTCCCATCTAGTGGGCTGATCCCAATACAAAGAGACCTGAAGCCATGTAAAGGCCAATCAATAAAAACACAACATTCAACTATCCTATTTAAAAACTTGCAAATTTATCTTTTCCGGTGTTAAAAACCAGATAAAAGACTATTCCGTACACGATTGAATCACTCCGCCCCTCCACTGCCTCTGATCTGATGATCCATCCACCTACCTTCCAAAGGACATCCAAGTAACATTGTTTTAGAAACCCTCTCCATCCCCCATTTCACTGTGAAGCCGCCTCTCACTCTATTTGTTCAGTCTTCGTCCCTTTCCTCCAGATCTAGATCCAGATCCGATTTAAAAGGAACCCGGCCACGTCCCTCCTCTGTTCAACCCTGTATGTCCCGCTTGCCTCTCTCACTGGTTGCAGTCATTGATGGCTCTCCCGAGCTTCTGCCGATGCACCATCACCTCCCCCGCCCCTCCCTCCGTTCTCACTCTTCATCCGTCGTCCCTCTCGACGTCGTAAAGGTCAATCAATACAAACATAACATTCAACTATCCTACTTAAAAACTTGCAAATTTATCTTTTACGGTGTTAAAAACCATATAAGAGACTATTCCGTACACGATTGAATCACTCCGTCCCCCCACCGCCTCTGATCTAATGATCCACCTACCTTCCAAAGGACAACCAGGCATTTGTGTATCCGCCGGTGGAGGAGGCAAGAGGCATGTATGTGGAGGCTACTATGAATCAAGAATGCAGGAGAATGTTGGGGATGCAAGACTGGGAGATGCATTAGTTGGAAGCCGCCTCTCACTCTCTCTATTCAGTCTTCTTCCCTTTCCTCCAGATCCAGATCCATATCTGATTCCAAAGGAACCCAGCCACGTCCCTCCTCTTTTCAACCCTGTCTGTCCTGCTTGCCTCTCTCACTGGTTGCAGCCATTGATGGCCCTTCCGAGCTTCCGCTGATGCACCATCACCTCCCCCGCCCCTCCCTCTGTTCTCATTCTTCATCCGTCGTCCCTCTCGGCATCGGATCCGCTCTCCACTGTTCCTCATCCCTTCCTCAGATTTGAAAGAAGCCACCCTGTAAGCAATGAATTGGTTGAGAGAATTGTTGTCTGCTCTATTGAAGAGAATGATTACAATATAAATAATACAGGGGATTAACAAACTAAGCCTATGAGATCCTAAATACAAGGAAGTGGATCAAAGATATGTACACAAAGATAGGAACAACTAACAATATCAATTGACTAATTCAATTCAAAATTAGACATGTTATTACACCCTGACTGCTCTCCCGAAAGGAGCCACCTTGAAAGGAGCCACCCAACCATAGTATTAAATTTTTAATACGTTATCAAAAATTGACAATTGTCTTAAAGTATCATCATAGTATATACCACTTGATATTGATTTGTCAAAACCACTTAGTTACCTTAATAGTATGAGAATAAAGCTCAACCCCAACTTTTTTCACCCAAAAAAAAGCTTAACCCAATTGTTGTTACAAGCAATCCCCACTCAATTATTGTTAATGGTTCTATTTTTCTGTCAACAGGCTACTCAGGGAAGTGTTATCCTGAACATTTTCTCAAAATATTCAGAAGGTAAGAGTTAGAAAATTGCTGCCTTTACTCTTTGTCCTAGCATCTTTTTTTTTATCTCAAAGTGACTTTTTTATGTGTTTGTAAACAACTTTTTCTTCAATGATTGAAAGCAAGAATGAAGAGATATCTACATCTGAGCTATCTGGTGGAGCTCTATACACTAAATTTTCTAGTCAATTTTTGTCAAGAGTTTAAAGGTGTGTTTTGACTTTCATTTGTCACTCTCTATTTTGAGGATTGCTTTAAACTAACCTTGCACTTCCTGATTAAATTTGGTGCTTTAGTGTGTAAGAAAAACGACCATTATCTGTTAGTTCATTGGCTTCACGTTTTTGGATGTGTTTTTTAAGTTTGCTGACTCCAGAGTCCAGCCTCCTTATCTCTCCGAATCATGACAAGTATGCTGATTTGTTTTATCAATTCTTTAGGAAGTGGATCCATGTGAAGATTTGAGTGACAATGGTATCCGCACAGTTATTCATAACGCAACTGGACCAAGATCTGCTTTATTTGTACCAAAAGTAGGTCTTCAAAATTGTCAATAATGTTTCCCCCTTCAATTGCTTTGATCTTGTTGTTTAGTTTTTTCTTCCTTGATGCACTTACTTAATGGACATTTATACTTGATGGGCTTCAGACTTGTGGTGATTATTTTAAAAGTTCTATAATGTGATTTAACCTTTACAACGCATAGGTTCCATTTGAAGTTCTTATCGTAAGGCAAAGTTTTTATAAGCTAACAAACAAGTCCATTTCATGGTTAAACTTTAAAAGTATATTTCATTTCATCCACATATATTGGTGTACTCACCAAATCAATTTCACTGCAGATGAGTCACTGTTGTTTGGTTAGTGAACTGCAGCGATTTTCTATCCTTAGAAAGCGGATCGATGAAGTTGTAGGCAACTTTCTACGAGAAGGACTTAATAAAACTAGTTTTTTTTTATAAAAAAAATCGAGTTAGAAGATGGATAGCTAATTGAAAAATCTTATGAATATGGGTGGTTTATTATAATTTTACAATTTATGAGTGGTTTTTTTTTAGAAGATATCATAAATTATGGGCAATAAGTGTAATTTGTACTGGTTTTATACTCGTACAGTCAGTCGTACTCATCAACAATACATGATCTGAGGAAGGACCACCAGGTCACATTGTATGATCCACCTACCTGGAAGGACCAGGTCACATTGTTTCTCGACGAGCTCTCTCCCGCCTCCCCGCCTCTCGATCCGAAATTCTCAAACCCTAACTTGAGCACTAAAGCGCTCGAGAATCATCGCCAAATTTGTTCCAGCTTCCAGAACCCTCCCGAATCATCGCGGAACTTGTGTTTGAATCGGGAGACGGATTAAACTGAAGCCAGATTAGAGATTTGTTTTCGCATTTGAGGTTGATACCGAAGTGGGAAGTTCAAATCAGGTATTCCCGTTTTTCTTTCTCTAGATTTTTGGAGCGGGAATCTGGGCTGATGTTGAGTTAGAATTCATCACAAAGTTGAATCACTAAGATTTTTGGAGCGTGATGTTGAGTTAGAATTTTTGTTCAGTTGAAAATGAGATCTGGATGTAATTTTGCAGCACTTATATCTGAAACTACCTCCCCGGGCGTCAATTGCAAGTTTTATCATTCTTGTTCATGGATTCGCAGTCAAGAGGTAATATTATGTAACATTGTGCTTTTTTGGTGAAATACATCTTAATATGTGATAAAAATTTCCTATAAATGTATTTTGCGGTGTTGTAAGACTTGTATGTTGGTTAGTGGTTGAGATTGTTATATTAATTATTCAAAATTTTGACATATGTGATAAAAATTTCCTGTAAATGTATTTTGTGGTGTTGTAAGACTTGTATGTTGGTTAGTGGTTGAGATTGTTATATTAATTATTCAAAATTTTGACATATGTGATAAAAATTTCCTGTAAATGTATTTTGTGGTGTTGTAAGACTTGTATGTTGGTTAGTGGTTGAGATTGTTATATTAATTATTCAAAATTTTGACATGTCTTTCCTGTTATCTGAGTAGGACATCATGTTCAAAAGGAGTATCAAAGATGCTTTGGTGATAAGTTCATCTGGAGTCGTCCGGTATAGTGTACTGAGTTTGAATTTTGATAATTTGATAGTTTGATGCTAGTCAATGCTTATAAAGCTTGATCTTGCAGGTAGGTGTGGCATCCCTCAACTAGCGAAGAAGCTGAACCAGCTAGGATGTGCTACAATCACTGACCCATTTCTCTTTATAGGTATTCATCTTGCTTTTTTTTTTTTTTTTTTTTGTTTTGTTAATGCCAAGCATTGTGTTTTTACATGTGGCTGGTTTTGGTGCAACATATCAAATCAGCCCTTCCTAGTTTGAAGGCCCAAATAAGTGCTCAGCTTTTTTCTGTAAGGAGCATGCTAGCTATGGCGAAACTATAGAATCTGAGTTAATTTGTAACTCCAGTATTACTTTTTTGGAAGTTTTCATAAATGCTTTTGTTTGATTGGTCATTTTCTATGGATTTGGCTGGGCCACGAGTTTTATATTGAGACAGCTTGTTGATTAAATGAAGCTGGATAAGTTTCTTGAATTTAACAATACTAAGTTCTTTGCTCTTTTACTTTCAAGTTTGGTTACTCTTTTGGTGCTACTACTTTGTAGTATGACTATTAAAGTTCCTCTTTGGCCTATTTATGTACAAAAATACTTAATAGAACAGAACTCGGCTGTTGTAACGAGTAAATAGATGTTTGTTTTCTCTTTCCTGTCAGTATTTCTGAATTCCGAGTCATGAAGTCTTCTTGGGAAATTAAGTGTTGTAGGACTTGCTGCCATTCTTCACTTGATGCTATGTTTTGATTGCCAAAGAAACGAACGATTATCATTGTGGACGATTTTTAAACAGGATGAGAAGAATAGACAGGACTAAGATCTTATTATTTCAATTTATATGTTAAGCTCAAAATTCATGGCAATTAGATTCGCACTTTTGCACCATTTTGATAGTGTTTAGTTTTTAAGATGTTATCAAAAATTGAGAATTGTCTTAAAGTATCATCATAGTATATACCACTTGATATTGATTTGTCAAAACCACTTAGTTACCTTAATAGTATGAGAATAAAGCTTAACCCCAACTGTTTTCACCAAAAAAAAAAGAAGCTTAACCGAACTGTTGTTACGAGCAATCCCCACTCAGTTATTGTTAATGGTTCTATTTTTCTGTCAACAGGCTACTCAGGGAAGTGTTATCCTGAACATTCTCTCAAAATATTCAGAAGGTAAGAGTCAGAAAATTGCTGCCTTGACTCTTTGTCCTAGAATCTTTTTTAGCTCAAGTGACCTTTTTATGTGTTTGTGAACAGCTTTTTCTTCAATGATTGAAGGCAAGAATGGAGAGATATCTACATCTGAGTTATCTAGTGGAGCTCGTATACACTAAATTTTCCAGTCAATTTTTGTTAAGAGTTTAGAGGTGTGTTTTGACCGTCACTTGTCACTCTCTATTTTGAGTTTTGAGGATTGCTTTAAACTAACTTTGCACTTCCTGATTAAATTTGGTGCTTTAGTGTGTAAGAAAACGGCCATTATCCGGTAGCTGTACCAGTTCATTGGCTTCACGTTTTTGGATGTGTTTTTCAGTTTGCTGACTCGAGAGTCCAGCCTCCTTATCTCTCTGAATCATGACATGTAGGCTGATAATTTGCAATGTTTTATCAATTCTTTAGGAAGTGGATCCATGTGAAGATTTGAGTGACGATGATATCCGCACTGCTATTCAGAATGCAACTGAACCAAGATCTGCTTTATTTGTACCAGAAGTAAGTCTTCAAAAATTGTCAATAATGTTTCCCCCTTCAATTGCTTTGATCTTATAGTTTAGTTTTTTCTTCCTTGATGCACTTAGAAATATTTGATGTTACTTAATGGACATTTATACTCGATGGCTTCTGACTTGTGCTGATTATTTTGAAAGTTCTATAATGTGATTTAACCTTTACAATGTATAGTTTCCATTCGAAGTTCTTATCAGAAGGCAAATAGCTCGGCTGCTAGATCCTACTCTTCAGAGTGCAGGGTTCATATATGATTAGTTGATAAAGGTAACAAACAAGTCCATTTCATGGTTAAACTTCAAAAGTATATTTCATTTCATCCACATATGTTGGCGTACTCACCAAATCGATTTCACTGCAGATGAGTCATTGTTGTTTGGTTAGTGAACTGCAGCGTTTTCCTATCCTTAGAAAGTGGATCGATGAAGTTGTAGGCAACTTTGTACGAGAAGTACTTAAGCCTGCGGAGGCAATGATTGGACATACCATCGAAATGGAGGTATTTTGAGTTAACTGAATGTTCTAGTCACTGGTATTATTCACTTGACTATAATAAGATGAATGAAATGAATCGGTAATGGATATCAGCATCTTCTGTGTATTTTGTTGATATGGAGATGATTATTAATCTTCTTGGTTTTATCGTCTCCTTGCTGCATTGCTAGATCTGTCCACATCCAGTTTGACACTTTTTGTTCAATAAGCGAAGAATTGTGTTGCAATTGTTGGGCTATGCCGCTATTCAAATGTTTTGCGCTGCACATTGACGTCTGACGTCTTAAGTCTCTTTAGGATCCCCTCTAACTAGAAATTCTTTCTGTACGAGCCCACTGGTAATTAACTCTGTTATTTCAGGCTCTGTCAAGGGAGTACTTACAAGCTTCGGGTACCCTTCCCTAGACGAGCATCAAATGTGACTAATAATCCTAATTAAATGTCTGCTGAATATTCATGCATTAACAGCTGACAGTAACAGTTTCTAGAGGATATGAAATTGATAAAAAAAAAATAGGAAAACTGCAAGTATGAATAAATTAAAGGGCAAATTGCAAAAAAATAGTGCTGCAGTTTTCGTCTGGACAATAATGCTACAGTTTTCCTGTGTGAGGCTTTCCACTGTGCTGTTGATTTGCACTGTTCTTCACCCCTTGTGTTTGATTAGCAGTCTTTGAAATTGCACATTTTCTACATTTGATTTGTTGGTTTTCCACTGTGCTGTAGTTACTGAAAAAACTTTCTGCATTCATTTGTATTTATTCATATATTTTTCTAAATGTCATGATGGAGTAATAAGTGAGCAATATCATATTAGTCTCTCTATCTTCCATTACATGTGTAATTTCATTGTGAAATCTTAATGTTTTACAGGCCAAAGTATCATGTGAAGTTAATGTAAATCCTCAGAAACAGACAACCATTCGCCAGAATTGCTATCTTGAGGTTAGTTTCTCTTTTTCTGTATGATATTAATCCTTTAACATTGTCCACTGCCTCGGTTTTTCCTTGTTTTCTAAGGTTTGGGTGGTATTTTTTTTTTTGGCTAATGCTTTGGTTAATTTTTCACCGTAGTTGCACCACCAATGAATTAGTGACATATATATGTGTGTGTGCCAATTTCGAAACCCTAGGGCTTTGAAAAAGGTTGATAGTAAAGTAGTGACATAAGCCATTTTTGAAGCCCTAGGGCGTATGTACATCATCAAACTAATACAGGTCTTCGAATTAATCCCTAATATTGGATTTTTAGGGCTCTTAACCCCCTTAAGGATTAAACAGAAAAGATAAATTTGCACTTTTTTTCCAGTTCACAATTTTTTTTTTGTCAGTTTACAAAATTTAACAAATAATTAATCTATGCTAGAATTTAAAAAACCTGACTAACTCAATTTATTTAAGTTTGTTATCAACTACTTTAGTAGCCTGCATCATGTGCGATATATATCTATATATATATATAAAATAGTTTTATACATATGTGAAGAATAGGAAGAAGATGAATCCGGTCAGAATTGATTAATTCAGCCAGAATAATAGGCTTATAAACCTTAGATCTAGAATTACAAGGAAATGAAAGATAGGAAAGAATAAAAACTATCTAAAAATATACAAGATATTATATCTACCTATCTTAGAATATCTCTAGAATAATTCTGAATAAAATCTTTCCTTGAAAGATATTCAAACGTCAAAATAAATATTGATTATTTTTCTGCGGCCTACTGATTGGGCAAAAATTCAACTGTGTTAGTGCCATGTTTTCATTTGGGCAGAATTGGATGAAGTGGTAGTTGTAAAACTTTTTGCTTCTATTTTTGGATATATTCCAAAATGAAGCAATATAAAAGGTTTCTATGTTTAGTATAAAAGAATTTCTACAGAGTAACCTCTGCCGATCTAGCAGACTAGCACCAGTTCAATACATTTAGCTTCACTAAAAGATGAATATATTTTGAAAAATCTTGGTGTTTCTGGCATGCCAAATGCCACATGCATGTTAACAACACATGTTATCAGTATTGCAGACCTAGTTTTGAGATACATTTGTTGCTTCAACAGCTCAACATGTTTGTGGCCATCTACCCCAGCTATTCAGAAATCACGTACTTAATTTGGCTAAATTTCAGCTTCTCCATGACCATTTGAATCACTTTTATTGAGTACTTTCAATCAAACAGTAATACAATATGTGTCCTGTCGTGTCTGGACATTGTTCACATACTTCGCAATTCATCGTCTCGAGTCTATTCAGGGTTCCAGTTCTTTCCCTCGCCATGCATGTAATAAATGAGATTTGTTATATTTAAGCCCTCCCAAAACGAATCTGCCCCAAGTGAGCACGTTCCCCATGTTTCTCATCAATTCTTATGCTACTTTGATGCTGAATTACCTTTCTTGGATGAGACTTGTTTTTCGTCTATCACTTAAGCAACTTCTTGAGATACCTGGATATCATCCCAAATGGCTCTTACATTAACTCCTTTCTTTTCATACATCGCTTAGGCTATCACCAACTTAAGGTGTGTTTGCTTAGACAATTGCATGCTGTTATTTGTCATTTTAATCTTATGTAGATGAAAAAATAAATATAGGAAAGGTGTAGGATCTGGAGATGCCTTTGAATAACTATACTCTAACAGATGGAAAGCCTCATACAATCAAGCCCTAGTATACCATATCTTTGAAATTGGCAGTTTCTTCTCTTTAATCATTTTTATGAAATGGACATCTTTATTTATGTTTTCAGGATCATGAAAGTACAACTGTAGGATTGATGCTCGGCCTATCAGCATCTTATTGAGGGACTATGGCACCAACTATTGGAAAGGTAATGCAGATATTATGCCAATGCTAAATGCTTTCTTTCTTTGATAAAGTATGCAGGAGAGAGGATCCACTGAATATTGCAATATTTTATTACAATTTGGAAGAAAATATGTTTCTCTGCAAAGATATATCACTTTCTAAAAAAAATTAAAATTAAACTGACCGTTATGATTTAGAACAGCAAATCATTGTAAATCTACTGCCACATCTTGGAAAACATAGAAGGTTTTCATTATGTACAAATATGTGCATTAACATGCAAAGATTGCTAATGTCTTGTATACCTCTTTCTTTAAACAACTCGTGTACTAGTTGGAAGTAGAATATCTTATTTGTCTAACCTATTGCTAACTTCCTTACTAGTGTTGTTATTCCTTGTTAAGAAACTATTTGCGTATTTCTCTGGGGTTTTGTGATAACTATTACATTGTTCCATGCAGTCGTTTTATCTTCATTTACCTGCCCATCATCCTCCTTCATTCCCCGTGTTGGAAGTTCCAACACTTCTGCAGGTAATATTTGTCTCTACAACACCATGTTCTTGCTGGAATTGATTGTATGCTTAAATTTAAAACTGTATTTCCCATTCAAGGAGATCTTGTGGCTTATTTAAATTGCTTCTTAGTGTTTCTGTAGTTTGTGTGCAATTATTCTTTTAGGAGATGCCTTGTTTAATTTGAAAAATGACGCTTTTTATGGATATACATCTAGTTATGGTACATAATCAACTTATAAGCGGGTTTGGGGGAGATTTGGATTGAGCTGATAGGGCAATCATGCTTATAATAGGATGAACATAGCTACATGGTATTGGTTTGCATCTTGTTAGCAAACTGTTAGATTTCTAAACTGAAATCATAGAAGCGGAAACAACAAATCTTGGGAGGATCTTGAGGAAGAACAAAGAGAAGTTTAAGATCTTCTTCATATTGTCTTATCATATTATTCAAGGAGAAAACAACTATTTAAAGACAAGAGATGACCTTTGAAGCTTACAAGAGAAGCTGCAAAGTCTGAAAAGTGAAGCTACAAAAGACATAATAACCCATTAACTCTAGTAAAAACAGCTTAGGAAATATAAACCCACGACTAGAAAATTAAAGCTAAAGCAACACATTAAATGCAACAAACAACAAACTTGTGACATAGAAGTAAAACCAATTTATCCAACACTCCCCCTCAAGCTGAGTTTGTAAAGCTAGAAATCCAACACTCCCCCTCAAACTCAGCTTGGAAATAGCTCTTCAAATTGGTTGAACATAGATGAACATGGCTGCCACTCCTTGGAGAATGTTGTTGTAGCACCAGAAGTTCATCAGCAAACACCGAGATCTTCAGCCTTGGAATAGCAATGCATCATCAAACACCAATAAAAAACGAGCCAGAGTCCAAGACAATAGCACCAGCCGTTCTAGCATCAGCACCTGGTCAAACTCAAGGAACTATAAGAACAAGTCCGAAAGAGAGAACCTTCGGCAGCAATGTACAGCAACCTCCAGAAACCCAGTACATTCTGGAAATCCAAGAAGTGAACCGGAGAAGAACCAATTCAAACTAGGGAAAAGATGAAACCCCAAATCATAAGACTCGTTAGCAGCATTCATCTCTTCTACAAGGGCAGATGAAAATTCTGACTCCGAAGAGGAAATGATGTCACACACAAAATAGGACGAAGATTCAGCAATGAAGGCTTAAACCTTGAATATATGAAGGCTGAAAGAAACGGAAAACATTCCCAGCAATGAAGGCTTGAGAAATCACAAAGACACTTCAGCAATGAAGGCTGAAAAACAGGAGAAGTTTCCCAGCAATGAAGGCCGGAACCATAAACAAATTATTCAGCAATGAAGGCTGAAAAAACAGGAAAGGTTCTCAGCAATTAAGGCATGAGAAACCAGAGAGTTTCAGCAATAAGGTTGAAAAATAGATTCAGCAGTGAAGGCTAGAGAGAGTAAAGGTTGAAGCTTTTGAAAAAACAGGAGAAATTTTACAGCAATGGAGGCTGGAACAAACAAATTCGAAGCAATGAAGGCTGAGAAATCACAAGGACTTTGTAGTGAAGTATAGGCCAGAAAGTTCTTGCCAATGAAGGATGAGAAAAAAAAGAACATGCAGAAACTGAAGGGGATTTTCATCAATGAAGGCTGAAACTAAAAGAGAAGGTTTTTCTTTCCCTTTTAAACAATAGCTCGGGATCATGACCATGAGCTCTGATACCATGTTAGATTTCTAAACTGAAATCATAGAAGCGGAAACAACAAATCTTGGGAGGATTTTGAGGAAGAACAAAGAGAAGTTTAAGATCTTCTTCATATTGTCTTATCATATTATTCAAGGAGAAAACAACTATTTAAAGACAACAAATGACCTTTGAAGCTTACAAGAGAAGCTACAAAGTCTGAAAAGTGAAGCTACAAAAGACATAATAACTCATTAACTCTAGTAAAAACAGCTTAGGAAATATAAACCCACAACTAGAAAATTAAAGCTAAAGCAACACATTAAATGCAACAACCAACAAACTTGTGACATAGAAGTAAAACCAATTTATCCAACACAAACACATCTCGTTATGTTTGCTGTCATATTTAGTGGACACTTGTCAGAAGAAAAACATGTTATGGAATTGTATTGGAATCAACACTTGCTCCAATAACTTCTCTGAAATAACAATTATTTGATGAATATAGTACATTATGCATGATCATAAAGAAAACATACATTATTAGGCTATCAGCTAATTGCTTTCAGATGTGTCCATGAGCTGCTAATACTTTTGGTTTCCAAAAGCTTACAAAAATCCACCCAGTCCTATACTTTTGGTTTCCAAAAGCTTACAAAAATCCACCCAGTCCTTTTGGTGGACTCTGTATTTTTGCTATAAGTCTCAAATACAAATACATGTTGGGCCTTGTCAATGTAGTTCTTAGATCCTTAAGGGATAAGATTCAACCAATTGCTGGGCTTGTATCTAATTAGACCTGAAAATTACCTGGAGGTGTGAACTGGAATTTGCATGTCCTTCTGTTTTGTTTGCCTCCCTCTCTGGCCCACACACTTTTGGGCCTTCACCAAAGTTTTGAAAAGGTGAAGGAGCCCTTTTCAAAAGTCACATGGCCTTAAGAAAACTTATAAGCATTACACCCTTAAGCAATAATCATCTATTTGGAATGGTCATCTGTCATGAAACTAATTAACTACCAACATTCCATTTAATCTCAATGATCAAACTACTAACATTCCATGCCCCCTCTAAAGTGGAATGATGGTCTCAATGATCAAACTACCAACCTTCCATGCATCTCCGGTGGAATGATGGAACTGCCCATTCGATTCAATCTCAATGATCAAACTACCAACCTTCCATGCATCCCGGAATGATTAAACTAACCCTTCCACACAATCCACCTCATTCATCTACTTTTACATTACATCATTATATTAACTCCTTTTGGCCCACTCATTCATTATTAAGCAAGTTGAAAAAGTTGAGAGAGTGAAAACTTACCAAATCCAAAATTTTAGTGAAGAGAAATCGTCAAAATTTTAAGGGAAAATATGAAGATGGTTAATTTGCAACTCATAGTCGTTATTTTGGCGATTGCTTTGTGCAACGAGTCTCGTTGCACACGATCGCAGTTTGTCCCCGCTATTGTCATATTCGGGGATTCGATCATGGATGTGGGCAACATCAACCATTTGCCCACCTAATTAGTCTGCCTTGAACAAGGTGGGAAAATGGTTGTTGTTGCCCACATCCATGATTGAATCCCCGAATATGACAATAGCGGGGACAGACTGCGATCGTGTGCAACGAGTCTCGTTGCACAAAGTAATCACCAAAATAACGGCTATGAGTTGCAAATTAACCATCTTCATGTTTTCCCTTAAAATTTAGACGATTTCTCTTCACTAAAATTTTAGATTTGGTAAGTTTTCACTATCTCAACTTTTTCAACTTGCTTAATAATGAATGAGTGGGTCAGAATGAGTTAATATAGTGATGTAATGTAAAAGTAGATGAATGGAGTGGATTGTGTGGAAGGGTTAGTTTAATCCTTCCGGGATGCATGGAATGTTGGTAGTTTGATCATTGAGATTGAATGGAATGGGCAGTTCCATCATTCCACCTGAGATGCATGGAAGGTTGGTAGTTTGATCATCATTCCACTTGAGAGGGGGCATGGGATGTTAATAGTTTGATCATTGAGATTGAATGGAATGTTGGTAATTAATTAGTTTCACGGCAGATAACCATTCCAAATAAATGATCATTGCTTAAGGGTGTAATGCTCAGAAGTTTTCTTAAGGTCATGTGACTTTTGAAAAGGGCTCCTTCACCTTTTCAAAACTTTGGTAAATCCCCAAAAGTGTGTGGGCCAGAGAGGGTGGATCAAAAGAAGAGTCCAGTTAAAAAGTCAGTGGACCAAAAGCCCAAAAGGCTGGTAAAAGATCCACAGTCCAAAATGAATCACCTCTAAGCGGGACTTCATACTAAAATAAATCGACGCGGAGTTTGATTTCTTGTCATAACGGGATGCAGAAGTTAATTTGTCCGTCGCACTTATCGCCTTTTGGAGAATGAAGCGGAGCTACAAGCCGAGTTAGCCACCGTTATGCAACAAGAAAATCCAATGGTTACGTGCTGGAGATCGCAATACAAACTTCTTCCATATCTCGACGGTTATTTGTAGGAAATATAACCGACTGGACAGGCTTCAAGGTGAGAATGGTAACGGGATCATAGACAAAAAGGAGTTGGAGGATCATGTTGTGAATTTTTTTATGGATCTTTATTATCTCCAGCCGAAATTGGTGGCTCCTACTAGCTATTTTCGCAGAGGCTTTCCGATCTTGCAACAATGTGTTTGGAATGATTTGGATAACCCTATAAGTGAGGATAAGATCTCTGCGGCTACGAAGAAGATGGGTGTGTTAAAGTCCACGAGCATCGATGACCAATAACTCCCCTAATATAGATAGGGAAGGGGTGGAGGAGATGCGGCGGCTATAGGGAAGGGGCGGAGGAGGAGATACGGCGGGGGCTACTGCGCCAGCAACTCTGGAATTAGGGTTTCAAGGGAGAAGGATCGATTAAGATGATACATGTGAGAGAGACTAGGTTTGAATAAATTCCCCCAATATAGATAGCATAATATAATGCGATATCAACATATTCTATCAATAATGTATCACAATATACTAAGTTATTGGGCTACAATAATAGTGAGATGTGTTACAATAATAATGTGGATAATGTACATATTTTTAGTGATTGAATATAATAAATGATTACTTTTAATAATATATTTGAGTAGTTTTTTACCCGTTTTTCAAAATTATTATTTAAAGATGTTAACTTATCTTAAAAATAAAAAGCATTGAATGATATAAATAAAATAATACACATAAAAAGGCTTATATAATTAAAGAATTAATTATGGGTCTAAAAAGACAATGAAGAGAATTCATTACCCCTAAATTATTTCAAATTTTGACAAAACTTAATGATAATTACAAACTTCGATTTTTTTTTTTAGTAATTCAAGTCACAAACTTAAAATCTTTATCATGAATAAGATTTTAGAGAATGAATACGAAGTCAATCTAAGTGGAAAGAATGAATAGCGTGTCTGTGATTGTAACTTCTTAATAAAAAATAGAATGTAACCGAGTTTAGAGATTTGAGTACGAAGCAAAAAGAGAGGAGCTCACTGGAGGAATAGGAGTAACGAGTCAACGACAAAGGCAAGAGCCTAGTGGGTGAGAAATTAGAGGTATTCGGTGATGGTTCCTATCTCCTCTAGGAACAATTTTACCTCCTCCTTCCTCTTGGGTTTCCATAGTCAACATAGCTTGAATTTAAAAGATACACAAATAGTTAGTATTCTGCCGTTCAAACTGAAGTGAATCAATGTAATCACTAAAGGAACACCAAAGTTGCTGACTGTAACTCCAACAAAAAGCAAGTAATATATTTGTAAGGTTTAAGATGGTAAGATTCACCCCATGTTTGAAGCTAAGAACTTAAACAAATCAAGAATACTTAGCAAAACAGACCGTAAATCAATCATAACGATTCAAGACAATCTTGAATCTTAAGCAGAGCACAGAAACAAACACACACAAGCCTAAATCTAGCAAACAAGGCGTGGTATGTCACGTAGGGGGGTTCGGCACCAGCGATGTCGCCTTTTAGGTCCGACCGAGGCCCTACGTCCGGTCTCTATCCCTAAATTCAAGAACGAGATAGGAAACCGAGAGCGAGACACTCAAGCTCTGATACCACTTGTTGAAAACCGAGATTCGAAGGTAACGAAAACAACTTGGCAATCATGTACACAATATAGTTCAAACTTCAAACTGAAGTGAATCAATGTGATCACTAAAGGGACACCAAAGCTGCTGACTGTAACTCCAACAAAAAGCAAGTAATATATTTGTAAGGTTTAAGACGTTAAGATTCACCCATGTTTGAAGCCAAAAACTTAAAGAAATAAAAAATACTTAGCAAAACAGACCGTAAATCAATCATAACGATTCAAGACAATCTTGAATCTTAAGCAGAGCACAGAAACAAACACACACAAGCCTAAATCTAGCAAACAAGGCGTGGTATGTCATGTACGGGGGGGTTCGGCACTAGCGATGTCGCCTTTTAGCTCCGTCCGAGGCCCTACGTCCGGTCTCTATCTCTAAACTCAAGAATGAGATAGGAAATCGAGAGCGGGACACTCAAGCTCTGATACCACTTGTTGAAAACCAAGATTCGAAAGTAACGAAAACAATTTGAGCGAAAGCGATTGATATAGAAGCAAGATACTCAACAAACATGCAAGAATGAACACCAAGATTTTACGAGGTTCGGCAAAAATTGCCTACGTCCTCGGGGCCTCAAGAATCGGCTGAATTCACTAAGTAATCGTTCAATAGAGGGTACAATCAAGCACGCATGCAAAGAGAAACCCTAGATCTAGCATGTATGAGTATCAAGAGATGAAAAGAGAAGAAGATCCCCCTGTGTGGGATAACCGGAGATCGAAGAACGCTTCGAATCTCCGGATGCGGAGGAATGCAGCCACCCAAGCCAGGAGCTACGATGCGCCACCATCAAGAGATCGCCGAGACCAACCACCACCTTCGTCTTCACAGTCGTCGTGCATCCATATATATATACTTAAGTATATGTTATATGTATACTCATCATACATGATACAAGCACATAACAATATTACATGCAACATATATGAAAGTAAGACATAGGGAAATAAACACATAACATTACAACAATATTCATAACCCTAAATGCATGTATCCCCCAAAGGGAGGCAAACAAAACAGAAGGACATGCAAATTCCAGTTCACACCTCCAGGAGGTCTAATTAGATACAAGCCCAGCAATTGGTTGAATCTTATCCCTTAAGGATCTAAGAACTACATTGACAAGGCCCAACATGTATTTGTATTTGAGACTTGTAGCAAAAATACAGAGTGCACCAAAAGGACTGGGTGGATTTTTGTAAGCTTTTGGAAACCAAAAGTATTAGCAGCTCATGGACACATCTGAAAGTAATTAGCTGATAGCCTAATAATGTATGTTTTCTTTATGATCATGCTTAATGTACTATATTCATCAAATAATTGTTATTTCTGAGAAGTTATTGGAGCAAGTGTTGATTCCAATACAATTCCATAACATGTTTTTCTTCTGACAAGTGTCCACTAAATATGACAGCAAGCATAACGAGATGTGTTTGCTAACAAGATGCAAACCAATACCATGTAGCTATGTGCCTATGTTCATCCTATTATAAGCATGATTGCCCTATCAGCTCAATCCAAATCTCCCCCAAACCCGCTTATAAGATTATGTACTATAACTAGATGTATATCCATAAAAAGCATCATTTTTCAAATTAAACAAGGCATCTCCAGGTTATAGGCTTTCTCTGTTTTTTGGTAATTACATTTGTGCACATAAGTAATAACTAGTCTGTATGCATGCATGCGTTTCTTATTTAGCCCATGGGCATAAAATGGAATGAAGCTTTGGTATCATAGGTATCTTCACAACAACAACAATAATAATATGTTTTCAGTCTTTCAGATGTGAACATATTTGTTCTTTGTTAAATGTGTCTTAAAAATTCATTATTTTGCTCTAAGTTACTTACACCTGGTCTTAATTCCTTGTAATTTCAAAGTGTTTATTTTTCTAAAAATTGGAATCCAAATACACTCTAAAATTGCCACCATTAGTGGTAGGGTTGGCAAATAGTACGGAAATTACCATACCAACCACAAACCGACTATGTTGGTAACCACACTTGTGGTAACCAGCATGGTGGTAACCACGTGAATGTGGTACGATAATGTTAATGAAATCTAAATACCATGGTTACCAAGTATATATATTTATTTTTTTATTTAATGTTTTGTTGTTGTTACCTTTAAGTTTTTTATTTGTACTTTGTGTTTTGATTTTGACATAAATTGGTCATTTCTTTTTTTTTTCTTACTAGAAACAGTAGGAACATTTTGCCATGGTTACCAAGTATATATATTTATTTTTTTATTTAATGTTTTGTTGTTGTTACCTTTAAGTTTTTTATTTATATTTTGTGTTTTGATTTTGACATAAATTGGTCATTTCTTTTTTTTTTCTTACTAGAAACAGTAGGAACATTTTGAATGTTTGAAGACTTTGAACTTATTTTGTTTGAACTTGCAAAAACATTTTGAATGTTTGAACAATTGAACTTGGTTTGTTTCAAGACTTTGAACTTGGTTGATTTGAATTGGTTTGTACTTTAGGTTGTGAACTTGATTTATTTGAAATTTTAATAGGTGGTAACCATATTATTTTTTGTAACTATATTTTTTCGTTCGATAACTTTAATGACTACCGAAAGGTGGCCAAGTAATTTCAAAAAAATACAAACAGAATTACAATTTGGTAACCATGGTAATGTACTGATGGTAACCACAAGTCTTGGTTTTCACATATGCGGTAACCACGACTTATAGTTGGTACGTGGTATGAAAATCTGCGTACCACCAGTTTGTGGTTGGTACATGGTAATCACCATTTTTTTTGTGGTTACCGTACCATGTCAACCCTAATTAGTGTGGATTAATTTTAAATGGTGGATTAATCGTCCATTTTTGGTGGTGATTTAAGAGATTTGGTACCTATAGGAATTAAAAAAGGAAGGAATTTGGCCTATTGACAAAACCTAAAAGGGTCGTCACTATCCAAGTGGGACAGATGTTTTTTAAATAGAAATGTGGCCTAATGATATTTTGATCTATATAGAATATTTTTTTATCATTGGGCTTTTTAAATAGAAATGTGGCCTAATGATATTTTGATCTATATAGAAATTTTTTTTATCATTGGGCTTTTAAACTTATTGGGCCTTGAGCGAGAGCCCAATCTTCTCTTGCATCTGGGCCGAGCCTGAATAACACTGGGTGGTCTAGCATCCTTCCAATTAGGCACACAATTAAAAAAAAAGAAGGAATTGGGCCTATTAACAAAATCGAAAATGGTCACCATTATCCAAGTGGTCAGATGTTTGTAAGTTTGTTAAAAAGAAATGTAGCCTAATGATATTTTGATCTATATTGAATTGGGTAAAATCCACCTATGGTCCCTGAACTTTGACCAGATGTTCAAACGGGTCCCTGAACTTTATTTTTGTTCATTGAAGTCCCTGAACTTTGAGATTTTGTACACATTTGGTCATTCCTTTAATAAATTTGTTAAATAATGACATGCAATCAATGTATTTTTGTATTAATGACATGAGTTAGGTTATATACATGTAATTGTCCGGTATTTGTGTTACTAAAGTAAAAAAATTAGTTTTTTTCTTCTCAAAAGTCATCCTAGATAATAGAGTTTTCTTAAAACAAAACATATTTTAAAATATATTTTTATCAAAACACTTTCTATTTTTCAACAAAATGTTATAATTTTCCAATAAAATTCTATTTTAAAGTATTTGAATTTCCCAAATTTCCTTATTTAATTAAAAATTGAGTTTATTTTGTTAACACAAATAGAGTTTATTTTTTATAACAAAGTAGAATTTATTTTTTAACAAAACATATTTTATTTTTTTTATTAAATAAGAAAATTTTGGTCATTAAAATACTTTAAAATAAAATATCATCATAAAATTATACCATTTAATTAGTTGGAAAATAGAAAGTCTTTTTTATTATAAAATATTTTTTTTTAAAATATATTTTTAATATAATATAATTTTTTTACTTTATTAAAAACAAATACCAAGCAATTACATGTGTATAACCTAACTCATGCCATTAATATACAAAAATACATCGATTTCATGTCATTATTTAACACTTGTTTAACGAATTTACTAATAGAAGGACCAAATGTGTACAAAATATCAAAGTTCAGGGACTTCAATGAACAAAAATAAAGTTCAGGGACCCGTTTGAACATTTGGTTAAAGTTCAGGGACCATAGGTGGATTTTACCCATATTGAATTTTTATTTTATTTTTGGGCTCTCAAACTTATTGGGCCCTGGCCGAGAGCCCAATCTTCTCTTTTCTCTGGGCCGAGCCTGATTACTACCTTCTAATATCACATATCATTGTTAATCAATTATACTTGTAATCAAATCCGCACGCCTAAATTAGTTTATGGATGTATTTGATGATTGACTGATCTTTGTGAATGTCTGAGGATTTGAGAGTGTGAATCTGTTGATCAACGAGAGAGAAATAAGTCATGATCTTGAGAACATTATAGAGAAAGAGAGGAGCTCAATCAGATGATCATCATCTTCAATTACCATCAACTGATTACAGCTCATCCATGTAAGGAGAGAAAGTCGGTTACTGAGCTCTGCTCATCTGTGTCTCACACCCACATTAACTACCATGGTCATTAGTTGACCCTTGTTATTAAAACAGTATTGATTATGATTTATGAAAAATGCAAGTGTCGGGCTCAGCTTCAGATTTGACAATTGATTTTCATTGCCATTTCAATTCAAGTTAGCTTGTATTGTATTTGCTATACCAGAATTTAATTTCACTCCAAATAGGTCAATGAGGCTAAGGCTAAGTACACTCTGAAAAAACGAAATCTGATATTTGGGAATTGTTCATGTAGCTAGCAAATTGGTTGATCGGTTTGGGTTTGGGTTAAGCTTGTTCGGGTCGGATCACTGACGATTGGGTTAGATTCGGTAAAATCTGATATATTATATTAATAAACTTAAAAGTAAAAAATCCTTTCGTCTCAAAATATAGGCCCTTTTAATTTTTTTGATATGTTTTTTAAGAAGCTAAAAACTCAATAAAATATTATCCTTTTATTAGTTTTATTTGAGCATGTTATATGATTTACAATGTCTAAATAGAAGCTTTATTATTATATATTAGGCCAAAACATGGATAGTTAGCTTAGTGTCATAAAACATATGACAAATAAAAAAATGAATGAAACTCTTTTGGATCTCAAGCTTGTACTTTCAATTCATTTGTAAAAGAAAAAGAAGAAGAAGACGTGGAGGAAAACCATTAAACAAAATGGGAATTGAGAATCGAGCTCATAACCTATTGATAATGAAAATCTTGAACTTGGATTCAAATTTTAGTTCTCGTGCCTTGAAGGCACGATATATATGTTAAAATCTAATTAGATGAATATTTTATTATAATATGTTAAAGTACTAAAAAATTATTTTTATCTTTAACTTTGAATTAATTCGGTATTTGTATTTGAACTTTTTTTATATTTCCTATAATATCTTTTCCTTCATATGATTTTAAAATTTTTTATAGTTTAATCTATTTTCACCTATTTTGACATATATTATGCAAAACTACATTCCTATCAAATATAACATAAGTATATCATTATGAGGTCGGGTACCTCTCTAGTCTCTATAAATATATGGATAAATGATAAATTTTGATCATTATATATGATCAACATGGAATTCAAAACCACTTACCTAGACCACCCTTGGTTATTGATGCATATTGATACAAAGGCGCCTCATCAAGCAAATTAATTGCTTACGACAATAATTGATTAGTTACAGAAAACAATTTAGAAGAAAACAATAACATGCATTAAATAATCAAGATTATACCTTTAAAATAAATAAAAATAAAAAAAACATATGGAAGAAAAAAGAGTTGAAAGTGAAAAAATAATCAAAAGTTATGAGGGAGATTCAAGACAAATAGTTAAAGTTTCGAACCAATGACCCCTTGCTTTAATGGTAAGGGAGAGATGGCTCTTGCAAGAGGTCAAAGATTCAAATCTCACCACTTACACTTTGTGTAATTAGTGGACGCTCAAGCCTTCATTGGATTGAGTGAGCCTGTCTGGTGGCTTCTCGTTGGGCTTACCGATTTAAGTCATTTGCAGGCTAGTTCTCGAGCCCGTGTGGGATTAGTCGACAATCTCGGAACCCCCCACGGTACAAAAGAAAAGAATTAAAGCTTCACATATACCCCCTTCTTTTTTTTAGAGCGATTTACCCAAATCTAATTGGTGTCACAATTTTAAAAAATTGATTAGTAATTGGAAACAATTCGAAAGAAAACAATAACATGCATATTAAAGAACCAAGATTAAACCTCTAAAATATTTTTTTTTATAAAATAAAATAAAAAGTAAGTTATGTCTTTAGTGTATACTAAATTTTTGTTAAAGATACAAATGTAATTTTTTTTTTATATATTAAGTTCTTTATTAAATTGGAAGATTCAACGGAATATATTTGCTAATGAATGTATATTTTATATGCAATTTATTAATAAGGATCTTACTATATTAATATATTCAAAATATGTTTAGATTTAAATGATATTTTAACAACATTAAAAAATAATTAAGGCCTTGATATTGGTCTTATAAATAATTGATAATCAAGGTGTGTTTGGATTCCAATTGCACTTTAATTATAATGTATTTATAAATACAAATACTTGAGTAGTATTTGGTTATCAAATTTTATAATGTGCTTAAAATGATATAACTTTTAAATAAAAATATCTTATAAATTGTGTCAATCAAACAACCACTATTGTGTAAATTTTTTTAATTACATTATATAAATATAATTTACTATGTATTTAATTTAAAGTTTACATTATTTTAAAAATTGTCAAAATTGTTAACCAAACACTATTCAAGCATTTATGCATTATAATTAAATTATATTGGAATCCAAAGACACCCTCACATAACGTCAAATTTTTGTTTTCAAATACACTCATAAAAAAAATTATTTGATTAAAAAAAATGTAAGAATACCTATTTGCATTGGATGAAGAGCTTCTTAGGGAAGATTAAACAAATTTAACAAATATTAGAATGAAAAGAAATTTTTAAATTTTTTAAATGTTTAACAATTATCAATAATTGATTAATTTAAACAAACGCATAAATAGCTTTCAAACAATAAGAATATTTGACAATTAGGGAAAAGAAATAATTGTCACATAGCCTATTTTTAAGGAAATATTGTTTAGCGCTTATAAATTTTTTAACTCTACCCATAATTGTTACACAGCTCTAACTTAAGTTATAAAAAACATGCATGTCTATAATTTTCGAAGTATTTGTCACATCATTTTAATGTCGATGTGTTTGGAATTATAAAAGAGGTCTAAAGACCAAGTTTATTCAAGTAAAACTTTCACAATTATCGTGCGAAAAACACCAGTTTAAAAAAATAAATAAATATTTAACATCCATTTCTTTGAAAATAATTAAAAATCAAGTATACAATTTATCAAATCATAACCGTTAAATAAGAAGATTTCATCTGACCAAAAAAGAATTCTTTTTATTAACAACAATTTTTATGATATAAATTGATAAGTAATTATTGATTAAATCATTTTTTAGTTTTATATTTTTATTAATTTATTGTTATCTACTTAAGATTATAACAACCAAACAAACTCATCATTTTAAGGGAAAATTAATTTCTTATCTACTCATGCAAAAGAATGAAACATGACCAAAGAGATAAATTAAAAATGACACGTTAGTTGTAAATAGAGCTAAATAAAAAACCTAAAATTAGAGTTTATAGCTTGCAAAGTAGATTAACTTTGAGTTAAAAAACTGTTAAAGATGTATATATTTAGAAAAGAGTTTACTCATATGTGCACAAAAAAAAACAGAGAAAACAATTGTTTCAAAAATATTTTCTAATCAAAACACATCAAAGTTGTTTAAAAATGGATAAAGACAAATAACAGCTATTTTATTTATTAGGCAAACTTTAAGAATTAAAGAGTTGAACATTTGAACTTTAAATAAAATTCAAATAAATATTCTTGCTTTTTCTGTTCATATTTACGTAGGTTGCATCCGAAAGATTTTTTTTGGCTTAATCTTGCCTTTTGCGTTCAAATTTTATATTGAAATAAATGATTTGATTTGTTTTTTTAATTGGTTAATAAGATTTAATCGTGAATTTTTTATTTGGAGTATAAAGTTTTAGAAATTATAGATAGATAGATGATTGATTAAATATCATTGATTAATCATTAATGAGAATTGGTTTATGCTAGATAGATGAAATAATTCATTACATTTTTTTTGGTAAAGAATTGGTTTATGCTAGATAGATGAAATAATTCATTAGATGGTTAGGCCTTAATTTGTATATATAAAAAATTGTTTTTTTTAAAAAAAATTTGATTAGTGAGAATTTTTTAAATCTAAGCCAAAAATTTAAGATAGATATTATTTTTAATTAAAATATGGACATGAGCGTGATTAGAAAATTAAATTAGGAAATGACCTAAAAAAATAAAATTAAATTAGGAATTAATTGAATTAGATTAGATAGATTAAAATTAAGTAATTGATTAAAACTAAATTATGATTGGTTAGATGGTCTATTTTTAAGGTGAGAATTTTAAACAATTTGAGAAGTAATTGGGGATTTATCCTAAATTTTCAACTTTAAGTGTATGACCGCCACGTGTCCCAAAAATGCAAGTGTTTTAGTATTATACTAGTATGATTCCCGCACCATGGCGCGTTTTTTTAAACTAAAATATTATACATAAAAATATAATAAAATATTAAAAAGTATTAAGATAAAAGTCATAAAAAAACTTTACAATAAATGTACCTTATAATTATCTCATAAAATTATTTTTTTTAAATCTTATGTAAGGCATAATACATAAATATAGAAATTTTAAATTATGCAGTAATAATAATATCAATATCATTATAACATTGTTTATATGTGATGTGTCACGATCAGTAGTTATATTCAATGTTTTGAATTAAGCCCAATAGTTATTAAATAAATTTGATTAAGCCCAATAGTTATATTAGATTGAATTCAATGTTTTGAATTAAGCCCAATAGTTAGTAAATTTAAAGAAAAAAAAATTAAAGGAAAAAGAAGAAAAAAGGAGAATTAAATAAAATCAAAGAAAATTGGCAAAAAAAAGATTAGTTAAGACTTCTAAAATGCCTCTAAGATTGACACATCATCCAAAACTCTTCTAAATTAAGAGTTTATATAGATAGTTAGTAAATTTAAAGAAAAAAAAATTAAAGGAAAAAGAAGAAAAAAGGAGAATTAAATAAAATCAAAGAAAAATGGCAAAAAAAAAAAAAGATTAGTTAAGACTTCTAAAATGCCTCTAAGATTGACACATCATCCAAAACTCTTCTAAATTAAGAGTTTATATAGATAGTTATTAAATAAATTTGATTAAGCCCAATAGTTATATTAGATTGAATTCAATGTTTTGAATTAAGCCCAATAGTTAGTAAATTTAAAGAAAAAAAATTAAAGGAAAAAGAAGAAAAAAGGAGAATTAAAGAAAATCAAAGAAAAATGGCAAAAAAAAAAAGATTAGTTAAGACTTCTAAAATGCCTCTAAGATTGACACATCATCCAAAACACTTCTAAATTAAGAGTTTATATAGATAGTTAGTAAATTTAAAGAAAAAAAAATAAAGGAAAAAGATGAAAAAAAGAGAATTAAAGAAAATCAAAGAAAAATGGAAAAAAAAAAGATTAGTTAAGACTCCTAAAATGCCTCTAAGATTGACACATCATCCAAAACTCTTCTAAATTAAGAGTTTATATAGATTAGATACTTGAATTATTGAGTATGTAGAAATAAAATAAATAATTCAGACCATTGTAATTTAATTCGGGTTGAATACTTTAATACTTAAATTGAAATTCAAGTCTTTGAATCATATACATTCAACATTTAAGCATGAAAATATTGATATTGAACAACCATTTTAAGTCAGGTCGGGTTGTGTTCGGGTATATTTTGAGTCAGGTGAGCCCAGTCTAGGGTTCAGGTTACACTTACGAATGACTCCAGATTTTCGAATTTCGATCGAGTACGGGGTCAAGTGATTGGACTGGACTTGGGCCAAATAACAAAAACATAACAACCAAATCAAACAGTAACAAACATTACAAGTTTACAACCAATGTCATTCCTACGCCTACCGACTCCGACTATGAAAAGCGTGTCGGTGCGTTATATGTTAACGGTTTCTTAAATAAAAACGAGTTTATTTGGTTAAGTGATCGGATAAACTATTTAGCCTATATCCAAATTCGTTGGTTGTTGGGATTTATGATGAAACTAGCCTATTCTCCGTGCGCTACGCACGGGATTTTTAAAATTAATACAAGTACAATCATCTTATTGTTTGGATGTTATCATATTAATCCATAGTTGTTACTAATAAACCATGCTTTCTTTTTCCATGAATTTGTATGTTAGTTGATACTTTTAGAGTTTAAGCTTAAGGAACTCGAGAGCCAACCATTCTTGCTAGGGGTGATGAGTTCATGTACCTTTGACAAACTGCACCCTAAAGGGTCCTTGTATAAAAACAAAAGCCAATCAACCTTATTTTGTTGGACAAGTACTAAAATAGTGGGAATCAACTACTCTAAAATCAAAAGCATTTTGCTGAAGAAATTATCGTAGATGATTTTGAATTATGTTAAATGATTTTGTTCATCTTAGATTGCTACAAACACTATTTGATAACTTACACGGGAGCCCACGACATTGGAGCTGAAAAAGTGTGTGTCCAGGAATGCATTTGAAAGGAATAATGACCTAACACGTCTAGGGCGATGCTAAGCAAAAAGTTGTGCCAAGAAGCCTCCAAGTGATGTCCCATACATATATACCTGTTAAGTAAAACAAATATCGTGTCAATACAAGGCAAATAGTGTTAACATTATAGGCATTGCAAAAGAGTAGATGAGTTGAGAATGTAATCCCTTAACATCTAACATATTACCAGAATCTTCACTTCTTAATATATAAAACAATTTAGGTTTCAAAAGGAAAACATGTCAACTACAGATTAGGCCTATTTACGTTACCACCTTAAGTTTCTCAAATGCAGAGGAGCAAGATGACACTAAAAAGACAACATAACTGAGATAAATGCACTGGAGTATAGAGTATAGACAATGCATTAGCCACAAGTCACATTCAAGCCTGTAAGAGGTTGGGTTAATTTGGGCAGTGAGCTCGTTTCTTAGTGCACCAAACAAATCCAATATGACATCTAGTTCCAATTTGCAACGAAAGCTTAAGCTCTGTAAGAGTTCAATCCTTAGGACCACTTGTAAATCCATCATGCATTTTAGTTACCCTCCACGAGGAAGCAAAGTACGCTAAAAAGGGAGAGTAAAACAGCAAGGAAATTTCAAACAAATCCTTACATGATGAACATCAAGAGCATCCAAGAACTTTTCAAATGCCTGAATCCATTCTTGATAATTCCATACACGAGGAATATCAACAGAAATCACATGAGAAAATCAATAAGTTGAACGTGTTTGATATGCAAGATCTAAAACTTGACTGCCTGAAAATTCTGAATTGAATAGATAAATATCTATGAAAAACTGGTCACGGGAAATAATTTAACTGTAAATTGACAACAGAAATTGAAGTTATCACTTATCATGATGTACACTACCCTTTCTAGTTATTAAACTTACTATCATGTGCAACTATGCCTTTTAAAATATGAGCAGCTTAAAAACAAAAGAGGAAACAATGTTGGACACACTCATCTCAATTTTAAGCAACATTGAGAAAAAAGGATTGTTCAACTGCTAATATATCTTAATATGAAATATATCATCTTTCCTTCAAGGATTTAATTCTATTACTATCAAATTCCCATCATCATCTTTTATTATGTAAATTATAATTTCATATCTGCAAATGCAACAGAACTCAAACTCATTCAAGCAACATGTCAAGAACTGAAATTCAAATCAAATTCAGAATTCAGAAGCACAATCTGAAGTAAATCATCAAAAATTTCAGATCTTTAGAAAGTACCTGGAATAATCCTGGAAGGAATCATTCAAGCAGAGCTCACTCGACATCGGATTTTGTTCGATGCTTAACTGCGGGTAATCTTCGAACTCCTTAAGAACCGATTCCAACCTACTGTCTTTCTCCGGTAAGTAAATGTACTCATCCAAGAAAAACGTCCAATTCGCCATGAATCTGTATCTGTGCAAGCAATCATTCACCACCAGAAACTGGTTATAGTAGTAACCGTCAAACTGATCCTGATCCCGAATGTCATGAACCGTGACCCGGTCCGCCTTCACCCACGGATCGAGAACCGCCCTGACCTCCGGCGACACCCCGCCGGCGTCGTGGAAGACGAAATGCGACCTCGGGCCGAAGAACCAGGCGTGATAAGCAAGCCATTCCCGGATTCTGGCGAGATTTAGGGTTCCGTAAAGGGAGGAACCGCAATAGAGGTAATCGTAGGGGTGAGGAGGTTTGAATTTGGATTCGTTGTAGGAACCGGAAGGCTCAACAAAGGCGACGAATTTCTCGAATTTCTAATTCTGAGGGCTATGGAGGGAGTAGAAGGCGTGGAGGAGGAGATTACCGCCAGAGTTGTCGGAGTTGGGGTTGGAGAGGAAGGTGCAGTTGACGACGACGATGGTGTAGACGTGGCCGTAGCCCCAATCGAGGAGGAGCTTGTAGGCTTTGGATTTGAGTGAGGTGGCGTTGGAGGAGAGCCACTCGCACTTGTACCAGGGGTGGCCGAAGACGTGAAGGGGCTAGGAGGCGAAGCCGACGACGGCGAATACACAAGGCCACAACCCTAACAAAAACGATAACCCTAATTGAAGAACTAAAAAACCCGAAGAACAGAAAGAGTAAAGAACTGAAAGAGCGGTGATTTAGTAGAGAAATCAATTGAACGTGGGTTTAACCGGCAAAGAGCAAGAATGGTTACCTAGATTGAGAGAGTGTGGGCACTTCAAAGAGAAAGAGAGAGATCGTGGGAGAGAGACGGCCAAAGCAATCGGAAAGAGGAAGCAAAAATAAAAGGAAAGAAAAAAAAAATAAAAGGAAAGAAAAAAAATTAGAGGCTCCACGTGGATAGCCTCTCTGTTCCCTAAAAGACTCAGCTTTAAGATATAGGGGATATGGAGTTTTTTTTTAGGCAAAAATGCATAAAACCACCCTTTATTCACCTTTATTTGCAATTAACCACCCCTTATTCAAAAAATTTCACTTAACCACCCTTTATTCAACCGAGGCCTAAATAAGATGTATCTTTTTTTTTTTTTTTTTTGAGAACAAAATAAGATGTATCCTACAAACTCAAAAATTTGGCATTTTCTCTCATTTAAGCTTCCCTAACTTCTTATATATATATATTGTCGAAACTTCCTTCATATTTCAAAGCTCTCTAGATAAACTATATAGTACGCATGTGTTCGTTGAATAAGGGTGGGAATTGAACTTCCCCCATGGTTCCGCCTTTGTTCTTATCTCGCCTTATATATACAAATGCCTTTGATTTTTTTTTTAAAAGTACCAATTTATCATAAAATCGATTTAGGGTACGTAATTAATCAAAATTTTCATAACTTAAATATGAAACTCAGGAAATATATATAAACTGCACAGTTTATATGATTTTCGATACAAGACCGCAGACCAAAGCCAAACTGCTAATGTAACAGTGCTAGTGTGCTACAGTGCAATAAATGGTCAAGACTCAACGAGTACGTGAACTATAATAACTTGCTATTAGCGTAGTATCACAAAATACACAACCAAAAATATAACAACAAAATTAAACACATATTTATCTTAAAAAGAATGTGGAAAACAAGCTTAAATAATTGATGTATATATTGATTAATAATATGATAACATATATAACGTTATTGTAAGTACTAATATGTAAAAAACACTAATATGTAGAATAGAAAGAGTACTAAATACTACTCCCTCCGTTCCATAATACATGTCATTTTGCTTTTAGGCACGCTTTTTAATGAGCGAAAAACTCTCTAAAATATTATTTTTTTAATTAGATTTTTTATATAATATGATAGTTATTACTAATAACTATCATATTATATTAAAAAATTAATTAAAAAAATAATATTTTATGAAGTTTTTCGCTCATTAAAAAACGTGCCTAAAAACAGAGGGACATGTATTATGGAACGGAGGGAGTAATATCTGAATTTATTTATCAACATTGCAGATATTGTGGACGTATTCACTGAATTTGGGTTCCTTGAACAAAGGCTGTGTGCAATTATCTCTCAAGAACGATACGAAGCGGCAGCAACTTCCATCGCCCGCGCGGGTGTACTGGTTGAAGCACCCGTGTGACGTGCCGGCAATGAACCTTTCGCAATCGTCAGTAGAAAGAGGCGGCAGAGGGGAGGGGGGAGCCGGGGGAGGGGATCCGATGGCCGGAGGGTAGCCAGGGAAGAGTGGCGTAGGAAAGGGTAAGGGTGGGAGGGGTGGCAAGAATGGGAAGGGGTTCGGGATCGGGAGGGGCGGTAAGGGTAAAGGTATCGGTAATGGGAACAGCCACGCGGTGGCTGGCGGGGCCACCAGGGCGGCCATCACGGCGACAAGGAGGACCACGACGGACGCCTTCATCTTCGATCTCGATCTCTTCTTTTTCCGGATGGACAATGAAAATGAATGGAGCTGATTGATTTAATTAAAGGATCCATATTTATAAGGGAGATTGGATTCATTTGGATATGATTTAGTTTAGTAAGATCACGATTGTATGTCATTTTTTTTTTTAATTTGTTAGATTTAAATGGAATGATTTTGGATGGCCGGTGATTCTATCTTATCTTATATGGAGTAGTTTGTTAATGGAATATATAATCGTGTATGATTTAGATCAATAGATCTCATATCCAATATATATTTTTAATTGAATGCACTACAAATCGGTTACTAAGCTCAGATGATCATCATCTTCGATCACCATCAACTGATTACAGCTCATCCATATAAGGAGAGTCAAAGTCGGTTACTGAGCTCTGCTCATCTGTGTCTCACACCCACACTAACTACCATGGTCATTAGTTGACCCTTGTTATTACAACAGTATTGATTATGCTTTGTGAAAAATGCAAGTGTCGTGCTCAGCTTCAGATTTGACAATTGATTTTCATTGCCATTTCAATTCAAGTTAGCTTGTATTGTATATTTGTATTTGCTATACCAGAATTTAATTTGGCTCCAAATAGGTCAATGAGGCTAATTAAGAACACTTTGACAAAACGAAATCTGATAATTGGGAAATGTTCATGTAGCTCGCAAATGGGCTGATTGGTTCAGTTACTGCTAAATCACGATTCGCACATAAGGTGGCTTGTTGCACGGAGACCTGATGAATCGTACTAACTGCACCCTTGAATGCTATCTTTTTTACCCCTGGAGACAAAGAATACCATTTACTATATACACGTTATTTACGGATGATAAAAATAGGTAAAATATCATTTTTTTAAATTATTTGTTATAATTTCATTTTTTCAGTTTGAATTAAGAAATTATATAAATTATATAAATATTTTATACAATTTTTATCAACTTTAAAACTATACATGAATAGTAAACGACATTTAAAACTAATCAGATGGGGTATTTTTAATAACTATTTACATAGTTCCTAAACTTAAAATCGTTATATTACCCTAATAATAGTTATATTTTTGAAAAGAAGTAATTAATGTTGCTACAATAGTAATATGTATTTTTATATACATAACATTTTGCAATGTTAAATTATAAAATAAAGTTGATAATAAAAAAAGATAATATTCAATTCTAATTATTATTAGTAATAAATTTTAATATTAGGTTAAATTGTAATTTATTTATGTTTTTATTTAAATTGTAATTTATTTATGTTTTTATTATCTTAGAGCTTGACCTAATGGGTGACCCACGGATTGACCCAACCCGACTCAGAAATTTGTGGATTGAACGGGTTCGGGTTGGTTCGGGTTGAAATATTTGCGCCAAAACCCACATTTTACGGGTCGGGTTGGGTCGGGTTGGGTCGGGTCCTCGGGTCGGGTCACGTTTCAACATATCTACTGTTACTGTCTGTAACAGTGCTACAATAAATCAATGGAGTACGTGAACTATATTAACTTGTTATATACTACATCCGTTCAGAAATAGATGTTATTTGACTTTTTGGCAGTCAGAAATAGGAACTAAAAATTATACTCCCTCCGTCCAAAATACATGGGCTTTTAATATTCATGCACGCTTTTTTAGGAGCAAAAAACTATATAAAATATTAACTTTTTTATTAATTTTTTTTAATAATTACAAACTTATAATCAATAAGTTTCTAATTATTTAAAAAAATTAATAAAAAAATTAATATTTTATATAGTTTTTACCTCCTTAAAAAAACGTGGATGAATAGTAAAGTCCGTGTATTTTTGGACGTAGATAGTATAAAATATCAATTTTTTAGTAATTTTTTAATATAATATTGTATAAATCTTATTAATATTAATAAGTGTCATATTATTAATATAAAAAATTGTTTAAAAAGTTAATATTTTATATAGTTTTTAGCTCATAAAAAAACATGTCAAAAAATCAAACGGCGGAGGTAGGATTAGCATAGTATCACAAAATACACACCCAAAAATATAACAACATAACACATGTATCTTAAAAATAATACGGCAAAATGATTAATTGATGTATATATTGATTAATTATTATTAATTAATATGATCACATAACGTAATTGTAAGTGCCTAATATATAAAATCACTAATATGTAGAAAGAGTAGTAACATCTGAATTTATTTATCAATATTGTCGATCTATAATCTATTGCCCTAATTAGAGATGCGCATTGCAGATATTGTGGACGAGTTGAATGAATCTGGGGTCCTTGAACGACTGTTGTGTGCAATTATCTCTCAAGAACGATAAGTAGCGGCAGCAACCTCCATCGTACGGGCGGGAGTTGTAACGGCCCAGAATTATAATTTCTGGGTTACGTTTCAAGGGATAAAACCCCTTGTTCGGATCTTGCAATCCAGGTACGGGTCGAGGTTTCAAACTCATTTTAAGGTTATTTGAAAGAGGGATTTCAAACCCTAAAAACATCGAAGGGCCGTTGGGTACCCTTAACCTGTCCTAAGACTATGTCGCGGAAACCATTTCAAACGGAAGTAAAGCGGAAGTAAAGTACAGATACAAGTGCCACGGCGGAGCCGGGTCAAAACGGAGTCAAAAGTATAAATCCAAAACAATATAATCAGAGTCTGGTATAACTTCAGCGCTCACTCTCCGCCGACAAAATGACCCGCGCAATAAGCAAACAGCACCGATAGGATGAACATAAATAATTCCTAAAAAAATTGATTTGGAGCGGGATCAGATCGATGCCCACTTAACTCTGCATCCCAACCATAAGCACACATATACGCTATACCTAATAAAGATGCTCTAATGCAGTACGGAATTCAAACACACTAGCATGCTCCTAGTTCATAATAATGTGGAGAAATACTGTAAAGGGCCCAAGACAATGCCAAGTGGCATATCCCTCTCCTACCTCCACCCCTTCCGACAGGCGGAAACTGGCCAGCTCGTGAATGCATTCATTCATAATAGGGCGGCACGCATGCCTAACCCGCTCCACAATAAAGCCCGCAGGCATATCATAATATAAGGAAGTACTCGATTGACTCAGGGTACCCGGTGAGGCTGGGCTACCCTATGACCCTAGCAAAGACTCTAGGACTATCACAGATAACGGCCGTTCTGTTTACATACGCACAAAGAAAGCAGATGCTCATTCAATTAATGCAACCTAAATAGGATACTACATGGCATGCTGATCATGAATGCAAGCACCTAGTATATCATGCACTTAAAGCAGGGAATAGCTCTATTCAATCTGAGTAAGCTCCGAAGAGACTTACCTGAAGATGCAGAACAGCAAGATAACACAAGCAAGGGCCCAAATGCAAGTCCAAAGCAATCCAAAAGCAATAAGCACCTATCATCAAGCCATTTCCATAAGCTATCGGTTCATCATTCATACACACGATACCCAAGTTCTCCACATCTTCAAACCAATTGATAGTAAAACCATTTTCCAAAACCTTTCCAATTTGATCAACATCAACCAAAATCATTCTTCACATTAAACTCATCGATAAAATCGTACCAGCCATATTTTCAAACTTTCTTCTCAAACCCAACATCATCAAACCAAGACAAGGAATCTCAACATTTAAAATGACACTTTTAACATAACTTCAAGCTCAAGATCAAATAGTTCAAGTTCCGTCAAATCCCTTCTTTAATATTGAATATTAAAATAATATTTCAAAACTCATTTCCCAAAGTTTTCCAAATTCTTAAATTCCAAATTAAGTCAACTCATTTTCAAAATAATTTCTCAAATCGTACTTGGCCAAATTCCGACATTTATCATTTAATTCCTTAACAAATTCCCAAAATCATATTATTGACACAATCCCGGCATGTTTATTTTCAAAATCATTACGTAAATAAATTCGGACATTTAATCACAAAATAATTCTATATTACATTCCCTCTATTTAATATTTATAGATTTGAATATATAAATCCCTTAAAGCTCATTTTATTAACACATTTTACAAAATAGGCCCAAAATCCATTTAAAAGAAACCGGACCCCATGAGCCCAAATCGGATAGGCCCAACCCTTTGCCAAAATCGGATCCAAGAACCAAGCCCCAAATTTCATTTAAGGGAACCCATGAACCGGCCTTATTTTAATTAAAATTGCTGAACCGAACCCAAAATAAAAATAAAACAAACCGCTGAACCCATCCCCAACCTCCAAATCCTGTTTGCTCACGGAAACGACGGAAGAGAAGGAAAAGAAAAGAAGGCCCTCGCCGGAGATCCGTTCAACCCACCCTCGCTCAGCCTGGCCGACGCCTCTCCCCGACCCCAACCCAACAAAAGAACCAACGCGGAAAAGAGAGGAGGGAGAAAAGGTGCTCACTGCGGTGTGGAGTTCTCGCCGGAAATCTTCGTCGGAGATTCGATTCGGGCTCGTCGATGGCGGAATCGACACCGGGATGTCCTAGGAAGCGCGAGAGAGATGAATACGAGTTCGATCTGAGGGGTTTGGTATTGAAATCGAATGAAAATCGAAACAGACCTTCAAATCGGAACAAGGGGGCGAGTGGCTGCGTTTGGGGCTCCGGTGGTCGGCGTCGGCGCTCCTGGCGGTGCTCGGTTGCTCGGGATTCGCTTCGATCGTCGGAATCCTGCTGCTACTGCTTGACGGAAGGAGAAAGGGGGAAGCTCCTGGAGAGTGGCTCCGAAGACAGGGGAGCGGATAGCTCCGGTGGAGCTCGGTGTCGGAAGCTTCAAAACAGAGAGGTCGGGAGCGCTCGGAATGTGCCCGGAAGGTGCTCTGGGTGTTGATGTTCAGAAAGGAGGAAGACACAGGGGAGGGTGCACTGCTGAGTTCGATTGAATGGAAGGAATGTGGGTGAGGGCTGTGAAATTCAGGAGGAAAGGTGTTTGTGGGTTTGGGTTTCTACTGGCGGCCGAGTGCGGAAGAGGGGAGAGCAAGGAGAAGGGTGGGTGTTGAATTGAAATCAAACGAGGATAAGGGGTGTGGTGAGGGAGTGTTGTATGTTGAATTCCAATTGAAAGAGGGCGTGGGATCTGCAGATAGCCATAGGAGGTTATTGGGTTTCACATTGGGAAAGAGACAAGGCGTGCTACTGCTATAGCAACGAGACAAAGGAGAAGGGAACCAATTTGCAGGCTGGCTGGGCAATCAGATAACAAGAAGGGAAAGAGCTGCAATTTCTTTCTTTGATTCCGATGGAAGAAATAAGGAGACAATTTGTGTGGTTCTCAAAATATATTTCAAGATACCCGGAAAACAAATCTCAAAACCCGCCCACTCGACCTTATCTCGACGCGATTAAAATACTCCTCAATTTTCAAATCCGAATTTCACAATGAAATATGAACATTATTTTTAAATTCTCAATTAAATAATGCCGGAACTCGTTTTAAGGGTTTCAATTTCGATTTAGGAAATTAAGGACGAGTTTTTTTTTAAATATCCGAATTTTTATTTTATTTTATCTTATTATTTTTTCGTCTTAAATCCATTTATATTATTTATATTATTTATTATTTAAAAATCCGGGCCTTTACATCATCCACCTCTAAAAACAAGTCTCGTCCCCGAGACTAAAACCAAAACAAAGTAGGGGATGAAGTTTGAAATTGATGAGTCCAAGGGCCATGTCTGGAATCTTGTAATCATCTCGGTTGCGTCTTCCGGGATTCTCACAACATCCTAGTCACGGTCGTGACATCTCCAATTGGCCTTGACAAGTATGCGATAAGCGCCCCTATCACATCCACGCTTCGACTTTTCGGAAGTGTCACAACTCTAAAAGTTCTACAATGTCATCACTAGGTCTTAGCAAGCATCCTACAAGCGCCCTCATAAAATGATTGTATCCACTTCGTGAAGTATCATAGAGTTGCCCGGGTTTGAAAAGTTTCAAAGAGGATTCCGCAATTGAAAAAGATTGGCCTCAAAATCGTTGAAACTCTCGGTAATGTTTATTCTTTACAATTCAAATCTAATCCTTTTCAAAATTGTTCAACTCTTCAAATCCAACGTTTAATCAAGTAACCTTACACCAAAACCAGTCAAATCATTTCAAATCAAGATTTCTTCAAAATCTTCCAAGAACCCAATCAGTTTCCCACATAACAATCAATCAATTTCAGAAGCTCGGCGGTGGAATCATCCACCTCTAAGGGCTAATCCCATATTCTCTTCCTAGTTTCCATAATCAAATCAATCTATCAGTCTCAATTCAAGCAAGCTCCACAAGCTATAAGAAATGCATAACCAAATAACCAACCAATCTCCAATCAGTACATCATATGACAAGTCTAAAACATATGCCAACACAGTGTCACAAGATCACATCAAGCATCTCGAAATCACACTAAAGGTTATAAGGTGCATCTCAACAACATATCAAGATCATAACAACGTCTCGACATCACACCATAAATCATAAAAGGTATCTCACTATCGCATATCAACACCGCAATCATAGTAGGGTCAGTCGCAACAAGGGATCTCGTTTAACGCATAAATTTACATAGTCATCCTATCCAATTTCTATCCAGCATTATCATAACAGATTTATCACATAAGCAAGAAGATCGTGACATCATCACCACTCAAATAAAACGCAATTCCCGCTCGCTCGCTTCCAATTCCCAAGCCAAGACCATCCTTCTTCTAGACCCACCAACATCAACGCAGACAAAATTCCCTAAAGAAATCTCAATTCATTCTGATACTCCAATCTCGCCTCTCATTCCACCAAGCACTACCTCGCACCATCCACCTCTAAGAACTCGCTCCTATCTCTAACCTCACGCCCGAGTACCCCCTTATACTATGTACTGAATACTCTCAAGGGTCATTTCTTACACTCTCACACTTCACAAGACATCTCAAACATCATGCCCAGCTAGCCATACCCCTCACCGAAGATTTACCCAAAAGCTTAATAGAATCACCCAAGCATTGCCTCTCATAAATCCCAAGACTCACTCTGCCTCTCCTAAGCCTACATCTCTCTCGCGACTTATCTCATAACATCCCTGATCATCCTAATCACTCAAGCTCTTTCACCACTCTTCTACCACGCTACCAATGACCTCACCCACAGGTTTAAGGAAGAAGCAATAATGAAAATCATCAAACATGAGGTCTACAACATGTCAACTAGCAGTTATAAACATAACATCATGGGTTCAACAAGTCTCAGTTTACTATCATGCTCAATATTTATAGCAAACATCATATATGAACATAGTCAAGTCAACCTAGCATATTGCATTATAACCTCATCAAATACAATTCATGTCTCTTAGCATATGTAGTTCACATTTTACAGGCAACGGAATTCAAATCATGCTTAGCAACTTAGAGTAGCAACACGTCAAGACATTATGATACATGAGATCTATAAGGCATCACATCATATCATCATAGACGACAAGCAATTAGGAAACAGTCATCATCAAGTCAGCACATCAACACATAAATCTCATCGTAGGTCAGTGCAATATCATCGTCAACAAGTTTCAAAGGGTTAGCAATTCGAACGGAGAACACTCTCGCTTGCAAGTCACATCGTACTCAGCAACCGCAATCCTCTAAATGTGCTCATTATGTCGGCATCATCGATCCTGAGACCCGTGGGTTATGGGCCCACACTTCTGTTGCGCTGTTCCATTGCTAACTAACTTCTTGTTTCCTTTTTCACGCGGTCGCTCGTCCAAGCATTATAGGGGAGTCTAAGTTAGCAGAGATAGGGGAGTGACAGGGACGGGAAACCCAATGTTCACTTCGGAAATACAGACCAAGGCTAAAAGGATGACAAGACTGGAGACAAGACTCTGACCCGGGAATAGCGACGATGCCCTTATGAAAGTCTATTAGGTTATAATCGCGACGAGTAACATAAATTCATCATGGAGCATATCAATTACAATAACCCACACTAACATGTACCTATCTCAAGGGAAAAGAACATGCGTATTCATTCCAAAAGACACAATCAAGTCCTACACGGATGCATGTGAGATAAACTAGTAGTATGTGATTCCATGGAAACAGATATGCTCAGCAACTTTAAACAGGATACGTGGGATTTATTGAGCATCACAATTATCACATATATGAACAATGCACGAGCTTGGTGTATGCACCATACGAGAACATATAATAGCAACATAGTAACTACCTCATCTAACACAATGATCATATAATAGGTCAATCATGACACGTAATCATATGACGAGATACATTTAGAAATCATGAGTCCCACACGATACTAGCGATACATGATGTAATACAAGCATAGTCAAGAGTCATTAAGAGGAGCTCAACATAATATTCACGAAACATGAGGCATCATCAAAATAACAAGAAGGGCATCATTGGCGACATATTATAATCATGTTAAGAGCGAACCATCATAGAGCACATATATAGTACAATAGTCATCACATCATAGAACAAGTGCAACAAGTGATCCCTTTAGTTAGGTATATTGGAAATCATGAGCCCTACCAGACACTACTAGCATTTATCAATCATTAACACAATCAAGGTAACTCGATTAAATCCATTCTAACATTCGTGCATCATGCGTATGCGAAATCATGATATAGCGTGGTGTGTGATCATGCGAGGTGTCCAGTCATACGTTCGTGCAAGCACGATATGATATCACAGAGTAATAGGGGAAATACTACCAAGCGATAACATGTAAGCATGCTAGGATCAAGCATCACAGAAATTAAGCAAGACAGTCATCGAATTCAACATTAATCCAATCAGGATGAGTAAAACATTTTAAGAGGACAACAAGGGGGAAGAAACACACTATCAGGGACCTAGCTCGAGAGGGAATCAACAGTAGCGTAGGCAAGGTATAATTCACACAAGTCATGATCAAAGGTCCTACATGATACTAATGGCTCAACATAACACGCGATACATACATGCAACTAATCATGGCGGCACGTAAGAAATCAATTCAATCACATTCAAGCAATCTAGAAACATGAGGAAGGTTTTACGATGTATAACACGAGTTTAAGTAATGGCAATATGATTAGAGTGCGGGGCATGAGTGCAGATCAACACATACTGGGATGAAACAGGCATTTTCCAAGACTCAGTTATACCACATATTCTCCATTCAACACAACACACAACAATATTATGTGCAAAATAATCAGCAATAGCTAATCTGGCAAATACAAAATAGATGGGCATGATATGGATTCTTGTCACAAAAAGGATAATAAGCACCGACATGTCGTCATCCAACATGCTAAAGCGATAATCTACAAGCATTCCCGCAAAGAGGAGTTGATCACACTATCATGAACCTAATCCAGGGGGAAATAACGATCATGTAGGTTCATATCATATGGTTCATGCTTCCAATCAATGATACAATCAATAGGCCAAGTAAACATGTTATAACAACATACAGTCATAATAGAAGGCAAGACACAACACGAGACTTGAGCAATGCAACTAACCACAACATGAGCTTAAACAATTAAATCATGACAGAAAGCAAGGCACAACATGAGCAACTTCTTACTAACGATCATTTACAAGGTACATGCGGGAGATTATAAAATCATGTCATGCAATTCAGAGAGAGTCACCATTACAACCGAACAGAGATCCCTAAGGGCAACCATTGACTTCTTCCCGACTGACTTATCACCCCTCTTTCCCGTGAGATTCCGGTACGACTCTTCATGGCAAGAAGACACTGGTTGGTCATCATAAAAAAAAACAAGGAAAGACAACCCCAGAAACACCTTACTTCTGACTCAAAGTGACATCCAGAACTTCCAATACTCACTCAGACAACCTTAATATCTATACATGATTTCCGACACAATGCATTTACCAACCCAATTCCCCGTGGAAGACACTGACATCTAGGAGAAAGACTCGATAGAACCATCAAACGGTTAATAGACATAGTGTAAGGGGCTGTTTCACACAAGCTGGGCTTGACCATATAGAAATAAAGGTACTCCCGCTATCCCGTTTGCACAGACAAGTCAGTACACATTTCATTGTTAGGGCATCCAAATCAGATCTCTAGCATAGCAAGCACTCAGCATAGAATCAGTTAATGATACTCATAATCATCTCTTTAGAAACTCCCAACCCATCTGTAAAGAACAAGCTGATATTTCGCCTACCGTTCCCAACTACACCCAATAGGGGTGGTCTATCGCCTTCACTACCCACTCGTGCCATCGTTTGGTCGGTTTTCCTCTTTTATTACAAGTCGAGTTCATTACTTAGTCCAATTTGGGTTAGACATCTTAAGTTCATTTTGCCCTTTTTAAAACACTTTCAAATCATTTGAATTTCATGGGCGGTTTTCCAAAACATACACTCGACCCTTTTGTACCCGAATTGCACAACCTCGGCTCTGATACCATCTTTGTAACGGCCCAGAATTATAATTTCTGGGTTACGTTTCAAGGGATAAAACCCCTTGTTCGGATCTTGCAATCCAGGTACGGGTCGAGGTTTCAAACTCATTTTAAGGTTATTTGAAAGAGGGATTTCAAACCCTAAAAACATCGAAGGGCCGTTGGGTACCCTTAACCTGTCCTAAGACTATGTCGCGGAAACCATTTCAAACGGAAGTAAAGCGGAAGTAAAGTACAGATACAAGTGCCACGGCGGAGCCGGGTCAAAACGGAGTCAAAAGTATAAATCCAAAACAATATAATCAGAGTCTGGTATAACTTCAGCGCTCACTCTCCGTCGACAAAATGACCCGCGCAATAAGCAAACAGCACCGATAGGATGAACATAAATAATTCCTAAAAAAATTGATTTGGAGCGGGATCAGATCGATGCCCACTTAACTCTGCATCCCAACCATAAGCACACATATACGCTATACCTAATAAAGATGCTCTAATGCAGTACGGAATTCAAACACACTAGCATGCTCCTAGTTCATAATAATGTGCAGAAATACTGTAAAGGGCCCAAGACAATGCCAAGTGGCATATCCCTCTCCTACCTCCACCCCTTCCGACAGGCGGAAACTGGCCAGCTCGTGAATGCATTCATTCATAATAGGGCGGCACGCATGCCTAACCCGCTCCACAATAAAGCCCGCAGGCATATCATAATATAAGGAAGTACTCGATTGACTCAGGGTACCCGGTGAGGCTGGGCTACCCTATGACCCTAGCAAAGACTCTAGGACTATCACAGATAACGGCCGTTCTGTTTACATACGCACAAAGAAAGCAGATGCTCATTCAATTAATGCAACCTAAATAGGATACTACATGGCATGCTGATCATGAATGCAAGCACCTAGTATATCATGCACCTAAAGCAGGGAATAGCTCTATTCAATCTGAGTAAGCTCCGAAGAGACTTACCTGAAGATGCAGAACAGCAAGATAACACAAGCAAGGGCCCAAATGCAAGTCCAAAGCAATCCAAAAGCAATAAGCACCTATCATCAAGCCATTTCCATAAGCTATCGGTTCATCATTCATACACACGATACCCAAGTTCTCCACATCTTCAAACCAATTGATAGTAAAACCATTTTCCAAAACCTTTCCAATTTGATCAACATCAACCAAAATCATTCTTCACATTAAACTCATCGATAAAATCGTACCAGCCATATTTTCAAACTTTCTTCTCAAACCCAACATCATCAAACCAAGACAAGGAATCTCAACATTTAAAATGACACTTTTAACATAACTTCAAGCTCAAGATCAAATAGTTCAAGTTCCGTCAAATCCCTTCTTTAATATTGAATATTAAAATAATATTTCAAAACTCATTTCCCAAAGTTTTCCAAATTCTTAAATTCCAAATTAAGTCAACTCATTTTCAAAATAATTTCTCAAATCGTACTTGGCCAAATTCCGACATTTATCATTTAATTCCTTAACAAATTCCCAAAATCATATTATTGACACAATCCCGGCATGTTTATTTTCAAAATCATTACGTAAATAAATTCGGACATTTAATCACAAAATAATTCTATATTACATTCCCTCTATTTAATATTTATAGATTTGAATATATAAATCCCTTAAAGCTCATTTTATTAACACATTTTACAAAATAGGCCCAAAATCCATTTAAAAGAAACCGGACCCCATGAGCCCAAATCGGATAGGCCCAACCCTTTGCCAAAATCGGATCCAAGAACCAAGCCCCAAATTTCATTTAAGGGAACCCATGAACCGGCCTTATTTTAATTAAAATTGCTGAACCGAACCCAAAATAAAAATAAAACAAACCGCTGAACCCATCCCCAACCTCCAAATCCTGTTTGCTCACGGAAACGACGGAAGAGAAGGAAAAGAAAAGAAGGCCCTCGCCGGAGATCCGTTCAACCCACCCTCGCTCAGCCTGGCCGACGCCTCTCCCCGACCCCAACCCAACAAAAGAACCAACGCGGAAAAGAGAGGAGGGAGAAAAGGTGCTCACTGCGGTGTGGAGTTCTCGCCGGAAATCTTCGTCGGAGATTCGATTCGGGCTCGTCGATGGCGGAATCGACACCGGGATGTCCTAGGAAGCGCGAGAGAGATGAATACGAGTTCGATCTGAGGGGTTTGGTATTGAAATCGAATGAAAATCGAAACAGACCTTCAAATCGGAACAAGGGGGCGAGTGGCTGCGTTTGGGGCTCCGGTGGTCGGCGTCGGCGCTCCTGGCGGTGCTCGGTTGCTCGGGATTCGCTTCGATCGTCGGAATCCTGCTGCTACTGCTTGACGGAAGGAGAAAGGGGGAAGCTCCTGGAGAGTGGCTCCGAAGACAGGGGAGCGGATAGCTCCGGTGGAGCTCGGTGTCGGAAGCTTCAAAACAGAGAGGTCGGGAGCGCTCGGAATGTGCCCGGAAGGTGCTCTGGGTGTTGATGTTCAGAAAGGAGGAAGACACAGGGGAGGGTGCACTGCTGAGTTCGATTGAATGGAAGGAATGTGGGTGAGGGCTGTGAAATTCAGGAGGAAAGGTGTTTGTGGGTTTGGGTTTCTACTGGCGGCCGAGTGCGGAAGAGGGGAGAGCAAGGAGAAGGGTGGGTGTTGAATTGAAATCAAACGAGGATAAGGGGTGTGGTGAGGGAGTGTTGTATGTTGAATTCCAATTGAAAGAGGGCGTGGGATCTGCAGATAGCCATAGGGGGTTATTGGGTTTCACATTGGGAAAGAGACAAGGCGTGCTACTGCTGTAGCAACGAGACAAAGGAGAAGGGAACCAATTTGCAGGCTGGCTGGGCAATCAGATAACAAGAAGGGAAAGAGCTATAATTTCTTTCTTTGATTCCGATGGAAGAAATAAGGAGACAATTTGTGTGGTTCTCAAAATATATTTCAAGATACCCGAAAAACAAATCTCAAAACCCGCCCACTCGACCTTATCTCGACGCGATTAAAATACTCCTCAATTTTCAAATCCGAATTTCACAATGAAATATGAACATTATTTTTAAATTCTCAATTAAATAATGCCGGAACTCGTTTTAAGGGTTTCAATTTCGATTTAGGAAATTAAGGACGAGTTTTTTTTTAAATATCCGAATTTTTATTTTATTTTATCTTATTATTTTTTCGTCTTAAATCCATTTATATTATTTATATTATTTATTATTTAAAAATCCGGGCCTTTACAGGAGTAACGGGTAAAGCACCCGTTTTCCGTGTCTGAATGCGAAATGTACTTTTCGCACTCGTCAGTGGAAAAATCGAGAGGCGGTGCAGGGGAGGAGGGAGAAGGGGGAGCCGGAGGAGGGGTTCCGGCGGTAGGCGGGAAGCCTGGGAAGAGTGGGGGAAGGGGTGGTAGGGGTGGCAAGAATGGGATGGGGATCGGGAGTGGGACGGGGAGGACTGGGAGGGGCGGTAAGGGCAAGGGGAACAGCCAGGCGGTGGCTAGCGGGGCCACCATGGCGGCCAACACGGCGGCAATGAGGACCACGACGGACGCCTTCATTTTCGATCTCTTCGATCTTTTTTTCTTTTTTAGGATGGAATGAAGGGAGCTGATCGATTAATTAATTAAAGGTATTTACAAGGGAGACTATTAATATGGATATGATTTTGTTAAGTTAGATCACGATTGCATATCATTTTTTTTTTAATATATTAAATTTAAATGGCATGATTTGGATGGTCCGGTATGGTTTAGATAGGGTCACGATTTCACTACAAATCGTGCAACTAATGATCTTTATTTATCGAAAATTGAACGATACAATGGTTCTGTATTGACAGCATCATTTCACGAATTCACGGCAATCCAAATCCTCTATAACATAACACTCTTCACTAAATTATTTTCACACATATTCTTTTTTCTTTTAAAGTTAAATACATATTCTAAACCTCCATTTTAATTTTGTTTATAAGTTCTTATTTTGCAACAAATATGTTTTCAAAATTTTTAAAAATAAAAGAAGTATTATTTTATAAAATATAATTATAAAAAATTTTAAAACATGATTTTTCAAAAGTGGATTTTGCCATTTAAAAACAAGAAGATCACGTACAAACGAGAGGTTTGGAGGGCAAATCATACTCGCATCAATGGTTGATTGTTGTACGAGAGTGCCGATCACCATCATCCGAAGCAATTCGATTGGTCGTCTTTCGACCTTTGTCCTACCAGTCAAAGGCAAGGGAGATATATATAGACGTCGGGCTCGTGTGGACTAAATAGAAAGATCACATTTGGGGCTTTCATTCTCTCCCGAATCCTCCCCGTTCAAATTCGGTTCACACATCAATTCAAGCTAGAGATATCATCTAAACAATAACTGATATATCTATCAATATGCATGAAGATCCTTATGCTTAATTAGATGTTTAGATATGATATGAAATTCTGCTTAACGCATCTAATAAATCTTCAAAATCTTGGTGAGTTTCAATCAATTTGAATTGAAAATATGTTCCCACCATTTAGAGATTAAGGTTTGTTGGCCTTGACGTTTCTTTTGGCGAACACGTTCTAACAGATATATGGCATTTACCAATTCAAGAACGTTGCAATTGATCTATCATGATCCTCTAATGTCCTGTTAAACAATCAGTGTTCAGTTTATAGTTAGGGACATGTAGAAAGAAAAAAAAAAGTTTGGATGGTGATTAGAATGGGCGCATTTAGATGTCCCACCCATAAGTCTAGGCCAATAAGATTTCATAATAAAACCAACTAGTTAATTATATATCGGAGTTATCAAAATAAACTAATAAAAAATTAATATTTTATTTGTTTCAAAATATAGGTCATTTTACTTTTTAATATGTTTTTATAGAAGTTAAAAAGTCTATACTTTTAATATCTTACAAAACGTATATAAATAACTAAACAATCCTGGATAATTTTAATTTCAATATCTTTTGAGGTCGACTCTACCTATAAAGCTTCGCCTTTTAAGTTTGAAAATGCCTGGATACTTAGAAAGGATTTCCGTAATATAGTTAAACAATCCTGGCGGGCCAATTGCCCAGGATCTGCCATGTTTCAATTGATGTTCAAACAAAAAATCCTTAAAAAGAAGGCAAAGGAATGGAATAAAACGACGTTCGGAAACATTTTCCGCCAATTAAAGGAGGTGGAGACTGAGCTCCTACGCATCCAATCAAATGGACCAGGGATAATTGTTCAAGCAAACTACAATAAGGAGAAGTGTCTCATAAAAAAGAAGGAGGAGCTTCTTCTCTTCCAAAAAACATTTTGGAGCCAACGAGCCAAAACAAAACACCTCAAACTCTCGGATTCTAACACGGCTTATTTTCACCGAGTGGCGTCGGGGCGAAGGCATAGGAAACAAATACGTAACATCGTTTCTTCCACTGGGACTTTGATTGTAGGCGAGGATAATGTTCGGAACGAGATCAAAGAGGATTTCGACAGAAGATTTAAGAAAGAACCAATAGACGACAGTCTCCTAAACGAGTTGTTAGAGCTTATAGAACCATCAATTACACCAGAGGACAACATTTTCCTGGTGCAACTACCGTCTAACATGGAGATTAAAAATGCAGTTTTCAACTTAGGCAAGAATAAATCCCCGGGTCCTGATGGCTTCACAGCTGAATTTTATAAAAAATATTGGGATATAGTAGGCACCTCCGTAATCCGAGCGATTAAAGGTTTCTTCCATTCTGGATAAATGCTCAAACAAATAAACCATACATTCCTCTCCCTTCTCCCAAAAAGAGATAATCCGACTGCCAACTGTCATTACCGACCAATCAGCTTATGCTCCAATATATACAAAATTATATCCAAAATCTTGACTGATAGAATGAAAAGGATTATTGGTAAACTTATCCACCCGCTGCAGGGTGCTTTTGTATCTGACAGGGCTATTCAAGATAACGTCCTGATAGCACATGAAATTTTTCATTCCTTCAGATCTCGGAAGGGCCGTGAGGGATGGTTAGCAATAAAACTCGATATGGAAAAAGCTTACGATAGAGTCGACTGGGATTTCATAAAAAAGGTACTTGGGAGATTTGGTTTCCACGGTAAATTTATCTCATGGGTTATGGAATGCATCACGACGGTATCCTTCTCAGTGTTAGTCAACAACAGTCCTACTGACCTCATCTTCCCATCCAGGGGTCTCCGTCAGGGGGACCCGATCTCACCTTTCCTATTTATTTTAGGGGCTGAGATCCTGGCCCGACATCTCACAGCTGAGGCAAGTCTGGCTAGGACCTCTATCGGATTCCCGATTGGAAAACACGGACCCCGGATTCCGTTTCTCTCCTTCGCAGATGACATTATAATTTTCTCAAAAGGTGGATTGGAAGCAGGGTGCAAAGTCAAATCGATTGTAGATTCATACTGTAAAGTTTCAGGCCAAAAGGTCAATTACCATAAATCTAGTTTCCAAGCTACAAGAGGCATCCCTAACCACAGGATCCTAGAACTGCACAACTGTCTTCATATTACAAACGAAACCTCAATGGAGAAATATCTTGGTTGCCCTATTATCAATGGGCGGGTGACCAAAAACACCTTTGAAGAAATCATCTGTAAGTCTAAAGAGCAATTGAGTAAGTGGAGGGCCAATGCCCTGTCTCAACAAGGACGCGCTATTCTAATCAACTCCAATCTTTCTGCTAAGCCACTACACTTTATGCAGAACTTCATGCTACCTGCGACAATGCACAAAGAACTTGATCAGATAAACCGTACTTTCTTCTGGAACAAGGGTCTTCAGTACCGCCCACTAATCAGCTGGGATAGGATTTGCAAACCGAAGCATTATGGGGGCTTGGGAATTCGGAAATCAAGTGATATGAACATGGCTCTCCAAATGAAACTTCTTTGGAAGATTCTGGCTGAACCTAGTAATGTATGGGTCTCATTGATCAGACACAAGTACCTTCGCTCTGCTAGCATTTTCGAATACAAAAAAAGTGGGACAACCTCCTGGCAATGGTCTAAACTCACAAAACTAATTACCAAATTTAAGTCAGGGCTGATTTGGTCTGTAGGAAATGGGAAATCAATTAAATTTTGGACTGATAATTGGATCACAACGTCTTCTTTGTCATCCATGGAAGATTGCCCCCAATATTATAATCAAGAGGAGACCGTCAGTGATTACATCAATGGGGGGAGATGGTGGAAGGAAAAGCTCCAAAGCAGCCTACCTAACTGCTTGGTAGGTGAAATTCTAGACATTCCGCTACCCGCCTCGCTATTGGAAGACCGCTTATACTGGTGGCCCGATATGGAGGGTTGGTTTTCTACTGCTAGTGCATACAAACTGGTAACTGCTGAGTCAACGATTCTCCCTGACAACAATGCCTGGGTATGGGAGGCAAGTATCCCCCCAAAGATTAAAAATTTTCTTTGGAAAGTCTCACAGGATGGCCTTCCGACGGCTACCAGGCTAGCCTGTAGGGGGACGCCTGTCCCGACCGCATGTTCTCTCTGTAATGGGGGCGCCGAGGATGAGGTCCATCTGTTACTAGAATGTCAATTTATACGAGCGATCCATCAATTCCCCCCCCCCCCCAAGTCCAATCAACTATTTCTGGCATGATTGTCCAGTCTCGGGATATCAAGCCCATTTTATCGTTTATTGGGAAGGAACTTAACTCATCGGCACTGGAAAGTCTTGCTTTCTCCTGGTGGTCTACTTGGTATATTAGAAATCAATATTTGTTTCAGCAGGTGCCTATTCCGCAAAAAGAGAGAGTGTTACGTCTGATTAAGTCACACATAGACAACTGGAAAAAGACGTCTGTGGTTGAGGCTGGATTTGAGGAGGAGTTTAGTCATACTATCCCCAAAGCTAAAAAACAGAATAAAATACAAAAAAATGTTTCTTGGCGTAAGCCACAGTGGGGTACGCTAAAGCTCAATTTCGATGGATCATCGCTTACAAATAATGATAGCACTGCTGGGGCCGCTATCAGAGACTGGGAGGGTCGACTAGTATCTGTGTGTTACAAGAAACTAGGCAAACAACGTCCGCTCACAGCGGAAGCTCTCGCCCTCAAAGTTGGAATCCAACACGCTCGTCAACTAAATATAGATAAAATTCAAATCGAAGGTGATTCTAAGATAATCATTGATCATTTAAACAAGAAAACCAAATGCCCTTGGGAAATTGAAATGATCCTTTCTGATGTACAATTTCTTCTATCGACTGTGAAAGATGTCTCTTTCTTTCATGTTCCTCGCATGGGCAATAGAGTGGCTGATAAGGTTGCACACATTTGCCACTCTGCCCGAGGAGTCGATATTATAAATGATTCAGGTCTTCTGGACCTCATCCGCAAGGATGCTGCCGGGTAGAGTTTTCTCTCCCGAAATCTTTCCTAATCAAAAAAAAAAAAAAAAAAAAAAAAAACTAAAGTGGAGGGATATATCTAATTTATTGAAATATGTAAGGTGAAAAAATAAAGAGGGATTTTGTTCAAATGGACCTTTAAGCATATTTGGTTAGCTAGATAGGCCCATTAATTGTTTTTTTAGTATGTTTAGCCCATTAATTGTTTTTTTAGCTTGCTTAGCCCTCTTAAACGGTTAATGGTCAACCGTTGACCGGTCAACGTTGACCGTTGACCGGTCAACCCATTTTGATGCCAATTTTTTTTTATTTTTTTTTTGATGCCAACTTTTTTTTTTTTTTAGTTATGCCATATTTTACCGTTTTGATGCCAACATTTTTGTGGTGACAATTTTATATAATTGATGGCATAAGAGTTTAAAACGTGGAATCAAAATATTGTCACCTTATTGTCACTTTTCTAATGAAATGATTGGATGACTTTTTTTTAATGCCACTTTTTTAAAACACTGATGACATTTTTTGTGATGTCATATTTTACCGTTTTGATGCCAAAATTTTATTACATTTTATTTTCACTCTGATGTCACTTTTCTAATTAAATTATTGGATGACACTTTTTTTAAACTTTGATGACATTTTTTGTTTACTCTAATGTTACGTTGACCATTGATGCCATTTTGAAAATTTTGTATCACATTAAAGAAAAAAATGTCATCAAAAAATACTACTTTGAAAAAATATCATCAAAAATATGGCATCACGGTAAAAAAAAATATTATCAAAAAATTGACATAAAAAAGTGGCATCAAAGTGAAAATAAAATATAGTAAAATTTTGGCATCAAAACGGTAAAATATGACATCACTAAAAAAAAAAAAGTTGGCATCAAAAAAAAAAAAAGTTGGCATCAAAATGGGTTGGTTAACGTTGACCGGTCAACGGTCAATGGTCAAACGATTGACCATTGATCAACCCACCCAATTGGGAAAGGGGCTAGGACAAAACTAATTAAATTGATTTATGGGCTAGGTGACTAATTGAATATTAAAAAAAGGCCCTCTACCAAAATCACCCAAAAATAAATATGATTTTACAATGAAACTTGTGTGGGCTGATATCCAAAAATGCTGAAATATTAATCTTCCTCTTTCTGATTTTAAAGCCAAATCGCACACCTACACCTACAGGCTACAATTTTTTTTTTTTTTTTTTTAATTAGGTAAGAATTCGGTTGGAAATCCTAACCGATAGCATCCCGATGGATGAGATCTAAAAGATCTGGATGAGACTCCAGTGCCAACCCGTTAACAGGACGGCCAAGGTGTGCAACCTTGTCAGCCACCCTGTTACCCTCACGGGGCACATGGGAGAAAGAGATATCCCGAAAGGCCTGCAACAGACCTTTAATATCACCCAAAATCAATTCAATTTCCCAGAGACAAGGGCCTTTTGATTTGAGATGATTTATGACAATCTGAGAATCTCCTTCGATAATGAGCTTTTGATAATTATTTTCCTTTGCAACAACAATTCCTTCTCTAAGAGCAATAGTCTCTGCCATAAGCGGGGAAGTAGCACCTAGTTCCTTATAGCCTAGTTTAACAGCATCACCCTCCCAGTTCCTTATTATAAATCCTGCACTTGCCCTTCCAGTTCCACTTATAGCCCCATCGAAATTTAATTTCAGATATCCATTCACCGGCTTTCTCCATTTGACATTCTTTCTGCTTAGTCTGCGACCCGAGGAAACTTTATAGCCAGACGTCATTACCCCATCCTCAGTTTCATCCATTTCTGCCCTTCTCCAATTCTCCATAACAGATTTTAGGAGATATTGTACCTCTATTTGGGAAGGCTCCTTTAGGTTTCTAAAAGTTACTTGGTTTCTGTAATACCATATAGACCACCATTTAAATGTCATTTCATCCTTTTCTTTTTTATTCAAGCATTGACCTAGACTTTCCATTATAGTTTTGCCGGTTCTGTTTTGATAAGAGATGTTGTTGATCACTTCTGCACATTTCCCTGTTTTTAAGATTGGGCTTTGTCCAAAAGGACAATTTGTGAATAAGTGGACCTCATCTTCCCCATACGAATTGCAGAAACTGCAAACATTCGGAATCGATGCCCCTCTTCTGCTTAATCTATCCCTAGTAGGTAGTCCATTCTGAGAAATTTTCCAGAGAAAATTCTTGATTTTAGGCAACGTGTTCACCTTCCAGATCCAATTGCATGGGTTGTCATCAAAAGCCTCATTGTTTGATAAGAGATTGACAGCACTAGATGTTGTAAACCATCCTTGTTTGTCCATCCTCCAATACAACCGGTCCGACATTTGGTGGACGGGAAGAGGTATATCCATTATACGTTTTACCCAATCAGAATCCAGAACTTCTTCTAGCTTTTCTTCCCACCATTTCCCGTTCAAAATGAAGCTGCTTACATGGGAATCAACATTAATAATCTGCGTAGAATTAACCATCTTTAAGAGAGGTTTTGAAGAAATCCAAGGGTCCTTCCAAAACCTAACGGTTCTACCATTCCCAATAGACCAAAATAGTCCTTCTTTAAATTTATCGATTAGAGAAGCGGCATTTCTCCATTGCCAAGAGGAGTTTTTAACCCTCTCATAATTTAAGATGTCATTTTCTCGTAAATATTTATGCCGGATAATTTTTACCCATATATTATCTGGTTCCGCAAGAGTTTTCCATAGTAATTTCATCTGGAGTGCCTCATTCATCACCCGAGCTTTTCTAATGCCCAACCCACCTTTCCTCTTTGGTTTACATATTTTATCCCAGCCTATGAGCGGTTTAAATTGAAGATCTTTATTCCAGAAAAAATTCCTGTTTATTTGGTCCAATTCTTTATGCAAAGATGATGGGAGCATAAAACTCTGCATTGCATACAACGGTTTAGCTGATAAATTGAAGTTAATGAGAATTGTTCTACCTTGTTGAGACAAAGAGTTAGCTTTCCATTTTGCTAATTGATTTTTGGTCGTACTTATTATGTCTTCAAAAGTCGATCTGTTGACTCTTCCATTGATAATGGGACACCCTAGGTATCTTTCCAGTACCCTCGTATGAGGAGTTTGTAAAGAGTTTTGTAGTAGCTGAATTCTTGAGCTGGGAACACCCCCTGTTGTCTGGAACGTTGATTTGTGAAAATTCACCTTTTGTCCTGACAAATTGCAATATTCATCTATTATTTCTTTAACTTTCTGACTGGAGCTCAAAGAAGCTTTGGCATTACAATACCCCAACTAGTGGCTTAATCATATTCATAAATTATTATATGCGTCGTTGAGTATATATATAATAAGCATTCTGCATTCACATAATCATAATTATTAAAAAAATCGATCCAAAATTTTCAATTCTAAATACATAAATTGTCATGATAGGTCAAGGTCTTTGGGCCGAATCCAATGAATGGTGGGCTAAGCCCATGAATTGTAACTGCTGTATAAATGGTCTTGCCTAGTAGCTAGGAGGGCATCGATATACATAATACAGTTTCCTTTCTCTTATCTCTCTCTCTCTTTCCCTTATCTCTCCTTTTATCTCTAATCGGCATTATCTCCGACGAATTACCGATCTCCGATCGTGACATAAGTCTCTTAAAGAAAATCATTATAATTTTCAATTCTAAATAGATAAGTCTCTTAAAGAAAATCATTATGAGTTAAATTTTAATATATTTAAATAAAATCGGTGTACTCAGATACTGAATCAGAAACTAAATTTTGAGTTGGTTGAATAAGCTAAATTTTATATATATATACATAATTTTTATTAACAAAATTCTTATTCTAATAAACAAATACCTAATTTTTATTTATTTTTATCTATTTTTTAACTTGTAAAAAAATGAGATGGAGCGGACCCTCCCTGGGTTTACGTACCTAGCTTATATAATCTGCAGTTTATATGATTTTCGCTACAAGATCGCAATCCAAAGCCAAACACATATATGCATACATATCTATAACATTATAAAAGCATGAACTTATGAATGAACAGTAAAATAACGGTGTTAATTAACTCTGTTATTTCTTTGTTGTGGTTCCAGTTGTTTTCCACTCAAATTAGCCCCCTTCAATCGCAGCTTGTTTTCTTTGTCTAAAATTTGGATCCCAACCATCGCCCTCAACCCTCAAAAACCCCTCTCCTACCTTCGTTTCTGCATTAGATTCCTCCAATTTCATCTCACTGTGCAGCAATCAGCCTCGTCCTTGCCGGTTTCGATCTCGTGTTTGCCCGTCTCTGGTGTATCGTGCTCTGGCGAGATCTCCCTGGTTTCCGTCGATCGCCGGTCTCTCTATCTGGGGGCGTCGCCGTTCACCACTGGTCTGTCGGTGCGTCGCCGGTCGTCTCCTCCTTTTTCTTCTTCACCATTTCTCCAGCCTCTTCGCCACATCCATCGTTCTTCGCACTACCTCTCGGTGAAATTCAGGTAACCCATGTGAATCCCTCTCCTTTCAATTCGCGACCCTATAACTTGATTTGGAGTTCGAATAGGGTTTTATCTGGGGGCTTACTGTTAGGGTTCAAATTGGGATGTTTCTAATTTTCTATTGGATGTTGAATTGGGATGTTTCATCTGGTGGCTTACTGTTTGAATTCGATTAGGGTTTGAGCACAATATCAGGCACATTGCACTGATTTTTTGAATGTATGTTTCTTTGAGACAAGTTACTCTATAGTTGCTGCTTGTCTGGTGACCCTTCGATCAGCTTGGAGATAATAAGCACACAAATCAAGTGTTTGCCGGGTGATATAGACAGACTAAAGGTGTTATTCAGACTTCATATTTATAATTTCTTCCTTGTTTTGTTTCTTTTTTCTTGTTCTTAAGAGTGTACATTAATGCAAAGTATCAGGTTTTTCAAAGCTAAAAGTAAATGAATACTCATGAGTATGGGATTGTCTTGGCTGGATACTCAAAGTATCAGTTTAATGCAAAGTATCAGTTCTTTTTTCTTGTTCTTAAGACTAAAGTAAATGAATACCCAAAGTATCAATTCTACATGCCTCTCCCGCTCTCTCTTAGCTGGAGGAGATGAGCAAGGAAAGCTAGATGAGAAAATCATGGATGACAAATGAAAATCAGAGGTGCTTTTGGGTACCCCTATTTCATAACCCATATCGACACATATTTTTGAAAGAAATTGATTTTGTTATGGTCTATCTTTTCTATTGGTTTGATCTGGGTTATGCATATCTTGCCATTTTATGATCATTCTCTTTCCCTTGCTCTTGGGATTGTTATGACAGATTGGGATATATCTTCCATCACGAAGCTTTAACTAGGATGGAGAATGAAAATGGTGGGCCTAAGTTGCCTCCCATGATGAGGTTGTGAGAGCTTCTTGATTAGTATTTAATTGGGTCCACCGAAGATGTAACAAGAAACAATTTGTCTGTCAGATCTGTTAAGTTTCTCCGAAAGCTCAGGAACTCATAACAGGAAGTAAGATCTTTTTTTTTTATCATTCTATGACACTCTTATCTCCTTCAACTCTCTTGCTTTTATCTTTCAATTGCTGTTTGGTTTCCAAATTTTGTTGTTATTTGGCTGATTATGGTTATTGCTTTTGTTTGTGCTGTCATATTATACTTTCTACGACAAAGAGAACACTTGAAAGTGGGTGAAGTTTTATATTCATCAAATCCTTGCTTTATTTACCATCGTTGCCAATTGGAATGCATTTATTGTGCAGCTAGGACGTTGGCTATACACTTATACATAACAGATTAGGAACGAGAGTGCACTTTTGATTTATGTATTTAAAATTTTAAGTAGATTATGATTCAGAATAAAGTTAGTGTAATTTAGGGCGCTTACTTGGAGTGATTCAGTAAAGTATCAAATTGATCTCCAAATAATACTGATATATGCAAAAAGAAAGAGGATTTTCTAATCATTTGTGTTTACTATGCAATACATCGATGACCCTGTCAATGTCTATTCCAGAAAGCTACTCTGATCACTAAAAAGAAGACAATCAATTCCTTACAGCAACCAACTTGTCAGAATTACCTAATGGACTTGTTTTTAGCTTTGACATTGTACGAGTATGTAAATTTTTTTAAAAAAAAATATATCTTAATGATCTTTAGAATTTTTAGAATCGAAAAGGGCAACACTTGTCCTTATTTGATCCTGAAGGTGTTCATGATCAGCAATCTTGAGACCCAAAAAGAATAGCCATTTTTAGTGAAATTTAAAGGTTTCAAGGGTTTATGAGCATTTTTAGCAGATTATGGCTCAGAGTCTATGAAATTTACTGCTCTCTTTTATTTATGCTAATACAGAGATTGAACTGAGAGAATATGTTCCATTTGAATAATGAATAGAAATCAGCATTTCACACAAATCCCTCCTTGTCCTTCTTTGTGTTGAGTAAATATTTGTAGCTTGGAAATGCCTTGTGTTGAACGCAGCCAGTAGAAAGACTGTAACTGAAGTGCCTGATTTCTTATGTGAATGATTGAACAAGGTCATATGGCTTGTAAGTGGACAACAATGACACCCGTATATCTTTGAATTCGTTATGCTTGACCTTATGCCCCTTTATTAGAATGGACTAGCATGTGTTTATCTGACATCGTGTCGTTATTAAGCAATCCCATACATATAAGAATTTTATGGCATATTTTGTACTCTTCTTCAAAATTGAGTTCGTTTTGAAAAAAAAAATGATTTCCCTTGCTTGTAGTATTTATTTTCTAAATGACTAGATTAGGATTTTAAGTGGAATTAATTGATCAAATGTTATACCTTCATTTAGTTGAAGTAATGTGATTCAAAATAAGCAGTTGGACTCATTTTGTACTTTTATCTATTTAAAAAGTAATATAAAGACATCTATGAAAAGACCATTGCCTATCCAAATTTTACCATTTTTAACAATGTCAGGTTTTGCACTCCTAGACAAGATACCTTTCTGTATTGTATTTTTCATCTTTTTACCTTTTTGGTCATGTATATCTAACTGTAATAGTTTAGATTTAGATCTTAATTGTGCTCCTATTTCATTTCATTTCATTTGATTCCATTTTATTTTCAATATTAGGTATGAGTGTACTAATGCCATTTTCTTATTGCCCTGTAGGTTGTTTTGCACTCCAAGACCTCTTTGATTTAATATTTTAATATGATACTTCGGTGCTGCAAGAAATATATTATGCAGTTTACATGCTTCGTTGTTTATGTCCACCTGATTTGTTTTGTGACAAGCCAACTAGATATATCTTTGTGATCCACATAAGCTATTAAGTATTTTGATCCGCTGAATTCTTTAGGTGTGACAAGTTGAGATATTCTGTTCAATGCATGTATGGTGTTGTGACAACTATACTAATTTCTGGATTGAAGAAATCTGTTCACCTCAATTGGATAATCTGTTTGAAAGCAAATTGCTGATTGCATCCCATGCTTTCATAAATGTTATTTGCACTCCGTGCTCTTAACTGTGTCATTTTCTTCTTTCATGTAGCTGCAAGGAGTATCTACTTTCATGCAAGAAATGTTTGAGACGACACCAATATTGAAAGGGGCCTCTCATAAGTCTTTGATCATTATTGATGAACTCAACCGTGGAACATCAACTTATGATGGATTTGGTTGGTTTCTTTCTTTTCTCTTGTAGTTTTGCCTCCATGGTTCAATTTATGAGGATATTTCCATCTGACCTTTGAAATGAATGTAGATCTGTATTCTTTATCAAGTCTCCTGACTCCATTTTATGCCAAAAGGGGGCTGAGCTAGGACTAAAAGTTGTACAGCTATGTAACTTTTGCTCAGTGAGGCTTCCACAGAAGTTCTGCATATCAACTAACCTATTTTGCCTAGATAATATTCCAAAAATGAGATTTTTCTGTTTTGGTACATTCTTTCACTACATAAAGTCCTACTGAGCAAAAAAAAAAACTAAAAAAACTACATAAAGTCCTACATGAGAATGTACCATGAGATGAACTTCAGCTCACTTGTGTTTTTATATGCATCTTAAGTTTAGGCAGTGAGGATTTTTTGTGCTTGCAGTGTTAATATTTAATTAAAGTAATAATGTCTGGAGCCTTGCATTGGTCAAAAAATGTATCCTTGATATGAGCGGATTGTCTTGAGATTGTCGATAGTTATATACTTATATATACCTATATAGGTCAACATACTAAAAAAAAATTGACGTAAAAAAAATACGACAACACGATGATACATATATATAGAATGGAAAAACGACAAAACCGCGCGAATGCGCGCGGTTTCTACCTAGTATCTTAAAAAGAATGTGATCTTAAAAAGAATGCGGAAAAAAGTTTAATTGATGTATTATTGACTAATAATTAATAATATGATAACATAACGAAATTGTAAAGTACTAATATGTAAAAAGCAGTAATATGTAGAATAGAAAAGAGTACTAAATACTAATATCTGAATTTATTTATCAATATTGCAGATATTTTGGACGAATTCACTGAATCTGGGGTCCTTGAACAACGGCTGTGTGCAATTATCTCTCAAGAACGATAAGTAACGGCAGCAACCTCCATCGCCCGCCCGAGTGTACCGATTGAAGCACCCAGTTGCCGTGTTGGAAAACGAACTGTACCTTTCGCACTCGTCAGGGAAAAGATGGAGAGGTGGTGCAGGGGAGGGGGGAGAAGGGGGAGCCGGGGGAGGGGATCCGGCAGCCGGTGGGTAGCCTGGGAAGAGTGGCGTCAGAAAGGGTAAGGGTGGGAGGGGTGGCAAGAATGGGAAGGGGATCGGGAGGGGCGGTAAGGGTAATGGTATCGGCAATGGGAACAGCCACGCGGTGGCTGGCGGGGCCACCACGGCGGCCATCACGGCGACAATGAGGACCACAACGGACGCCTTCATCTTCGATCTCTTCTCCTTCTTTTTCCGGATGGACAATGAAAATGAATGGAGCTGATCGATTTAATTAAAGGAACGATATTTATAAGGGAGATTGGATTCATTTGGATATGATTTAGTTTAGTAAGATCACGATTGTATGTCAATTTTTTTTTTAATTTGTTAGATTTAAATGGAATGATTTTGGATGGCCGGTGATTCTATCTTATCTTATATGGAGTAGTTTGTTACTGGAATATATAATCGCGTATGATTTAAATCGATAGATCTCATATCCAATATATTTTTAATTGAATGCACTACAAATCGGCTTTCATTTTATCTAATGGCGTGGTGATAGTTTTCTGAATATTTGGATTTGGTCAAATTTTCATGAACAATGTTAAGGTTCAACTCATAATCTTTATGACTATCAGGAGCTATATTCATTTAATATGAATGGATTCTAGATTCGTTTAACCCATAGCTTGACATGTGTCTAGCTAGACCCTATCACCAAGAAACCTGCCTAAACCCGAGCACTCGCAAAGCGTTTTTTGGAACATTTGTGTGAAGATAGATTATCACGTATTTGTGCACATCAAACGAACCCAATAACGTCGTGAATGATGTTACAAATTACACAGAGTGCTGATGGGGAGCTTGAGCAACTATATAGTGAACAATGGACGATGCCCGGTCATCGTGGTCAAGCATCAGGGCTAACCTGCGCCGTACACTAATCAACACTTGAAGCTCCGTATATGCATATGCTTTGTTTTTTATGCAATTTATTGTTTAATTGCATTGTTAATCAATTATATACTTGTAATCAAATCCGCACGCCTAAATTAGTTTATGGATGTATTTGATGATTGACTGATCTTTGTGAAGACCTGAGGATTTGAGAGTGTGAATCTGATGATCAACGAGAGAGAAAGAAGTGAAGATTGAACTACCTCATCATGATCTTGTGAACATGATAGAGAGAGAGAGAGAGAGGAGCTTGATTACAACTAGTTACTGAGCTCTGCAGCCTCTGCTCATCTGTGTCTCACACCCACACTAACTACCATGGTCATTAGTTGACCCTTGTTATTACAACAGTATTGATTATGCTTTATGAAAAATGCAAGTGTCGTGCTCAGCTTCAGATTTGACAATTGATTTTCATTGCCATTTCAATTCAAGTTAGCTTGTATTGTATTTGCTATACCAGAATTTAATTTGGCTCCAAATAGGTCAATGAGGCTAATTAAGAACACCTTGACAAAACGAAATCTGATAATTGGGAAATGTTCAGGTAGCTGGCAAATGGGCTGATTGGTTCGGGTTTGGTCAGGCTTGTTCGGGTTGGATCACTGACGAGTTGGGTTAGTTCGGGTAAAATGTGTAGTCAGGTACTGGTCAGGTTCGATTCAGGTTTGGTCAAACTGAATTTTAGATTGGTCGAGTTTCGGGTTAAATCGGATCAAACCCATTGGGGTCGGGTCGAAGTGGGTCGGACTTGTTCAAGTTTCGGGTCAACAGGCGGGTCGGTCTCGTTTGGATTTCAAATCAAAGTGGATATAGTTTGTTTGGGTTTAGGGTCGAATAACCCGTTTGAATAATTAGGTCGATTTTGACTTGTTTGAATATTTTTTTTTTTTTATTTTTTGAAACGGAAAAAATTTGACCATAGAGCTGAGCTCTATCAGCCAAGAGCATCCTTACGGATGAGACTATGCAACAGAGAATCATCAGGAGTCAGGAGACCGTTGGAGGCAGAAGTGATACGTGACAAGCGATCGGCTACCAGATTTGCCTCACGGAAGACATGACGAATCTCAACAGAACCAAAAAAGCCCAGCGAGACTAGACTGTCCGAGACAATCATTTCAGAGTCTCCAGTAGGCTTCCCCATACCTTTCAGACTTTTTATTATTGTTAAGTTGTCTCCTTCAATGGTAAGATTAGTTATTTTCAGTTCTTTCGCAGCCAGAAGTCCCTTCCAGAGACCCAAACTTTCACGAATGATGAAGCCATATGACTTGTTTGAATATTTGAAATTGAATATGCAAGTAATTTACGTAAAATAAGTAATTTAGGTAATTTTGTTATTAATTTAGGTAAAATACTTGAATTATTGAGTATGTAGAAATAAAATAAATAATTCAGACCATTGTAATTTAATTTGGGATGAATACTTTAATACTTAAATTGAAATTCAAGTCTTTGAATCATATACCTTCAACATTTAAGCATTAAAATATCGATATTGAACAACCATTTTAAGTCAAGTCGGATTGTCGGGTCTGGTTGAGAGTCGGGTCGGGTTTGGATTTGGTCGTTTTATTTGTGTTCAGGTATATTTTGAGTCGGGTGGGACCAGTCTCGGATTCAGGTTACACTCACGGATGACTCCAGATTTTCGAATTTCGATCGAGTCTGTGTTCAAGTGATTTGATCGGATTTCTTGGATCGTGTCAGATTTTGCCAACACATTTATTCATGCTAAAACCATTGGACTGGCCGCACTAGGCCCCATAACAAAAACATAACAACCAAATCAAACCGTAACAAACATTACAACTAATAAACATTACTCCCTCCGTTTCTTTTGAGTGACTTTTTACTATTCATGTACGTTTTTTAAGTTGTGAAAAACTATATGAAATAATAATTTTTTAAAATATTTTTTTCGATAATCTTATACTTATTGGTGATAAGTATAATATTATGAAAAAAATATTATTAAAATATTAATATTTAATATAGTTTTTATCGTTCTAAAACTACGTATATGACTTGAAAAAGTCACTTAATAGGTAACGGAGGGAGTACAATCAATGTCACTCCTACAGGCTCCGCCTATGAAAAGCGTGTCGTTGCATTATATGTTAACGGTTTCTTAAATAAAAACAAGTTTATTTGGTTAAATGATTGGATAAACTATTTAGCCTAAATTATTATTTAGCTTATATCCAAAGTGACAAATATAATTGGTTGGTACCTACTGTATATTTTTAGTGAAATATTGATTTTTTAAACGATAAATTATAATTTATAAGATTATTTTTTCATGAATATTAATTTAAAAACCATGCAAGTCGCGGGTAATAATAAGACTATATCCTACAACGTAGAAAATCTGGCATTTTCTCTCATTTAAACATCCGCCAACTTCTTTTGCAGGAACCAGCTTCAATTTGGAGTAGGGTGATCAGAGGAAAGTACTGCAATTCGAGAGCTGACATTGACATGTTTGGACGGAGAGCGCAGGGATCAAACGTGTGGAAAGGGCTGGTCCATGGTGCGGAATTACTAACGCCGGGTCTAAGGACAAGCATTGGAGATGGCTCGACAACCCTGTTTTGGCAACATCCATGGTTGCAACCCGAGGCTTTCGAGGAGGTGGCTACGCAGGTGGTTCCGGAGAGTATTCTTGGGGCTACTGTTGCTGAGATGTGGGAGGGAGGAGATTGGAAATGGGAGATTATAAATCCCTTGTTACATGAAGACTACCGAATGAAGCTGAGAGCAACCAAAATCAGTGACTTACCGGGGGCGGAGGACAAGCTATATTGGGGATACACGACCTCAGGTCGATTCACTACGGCATCAGCCCTCCAGTTATTGAGACGCGATGATGGCCTGAGCGAGAATGGGGGATGGAAGCACATCTGGAAGGCCCCGGCTCAGCAAAGAGCGAGAACATTCGTGTACCTGGCAGCTCATGATGCAATCCTTACCAATAAAAATCGGGTTCGGCGCCACTTATCTAGCCATCCGGAGTGCCCACGATGTGGAGAGGACGAGTCGATCCTCCACCTTCTGCGCGATTGTGCTTCGATTAGATCATCATGGCAGAAGTTACGTGGTGGACGGATGCCGACTGTTTTCTACACCACTTCGAATATTCAAGACTGGATTTTCAAAAACTTGGAAGAAGAGGATCGATGGAGCGCGGCTTTTGTCGCGATGCTATGGACCACATGGAAGGTAAGGAACGAGCTGATTTTTCAAGGCCAAGATAACGCTCAGGGCTTGGTAAATAGAGTGTGGAGAATGACTTCGGGCTACTTCCGGTGTAAGCAAAGACAGCAGGGTTTGGTGCACAGCCGAACCGAGCCCGCAGCCCCCGCAGAAATCTGGACAAAACCGAGAGATGGATGGATCAAATTGAACACCGACGGGGCTTCCAGGGGAAATCCAGGCAGGGCGGGAGGGGGTGGCGTCTTGAGGAACTCAGAAGGAGGGTTCGTCCGGGCCTTTGCCTTTAATTACGGATGCTGTCCTGCTCTCGAGGCAGAGTTGTGGGCAGCCTATCAGGGACTCAAGTTGGCTCGTAATATGGAGATACCAAGGCTAGTGCTAGAGATGGATTGTGAAGTTGCTTGTAAGCTGCTTCTAAATGATCACAATGGGGCTCCTGCCCACTGCAACTTGATCCTTCAATGCAGACATCTCATCCTTGATACAGGGTGGGAGGTGGAGATACACAAGATCCCTAGGAGTGCAAATGAAGCTGCTGATGAGCTAGCCAAAGTAGGAGTAGGAGCTACTATTTCTTTTCAAAGTTTCAACTCGGTTCCGGATTGCATCCGGCCTTTCATGTATCCTGCTGAACAACCTTTCTAATTTGAATAATAATACGGGGCTCTAGCCCCCCTAATTACCAAAAAAAAAAAAAACATCCGCCAACTTCTTATATATTTTGTCGAAATGAGTATAATATAACTTACCTCATATTTCAAAGCTCTCTAAGACCATCTGCCACCGTACCCCAAAACCCCTCAAAACCCCAATTATACCATATAAGCCACTTCCACCGTAGTATATCTCACATCTCCCCAAATTTTTTTTTGCCAATTGTCCACTGGAACTTGTTATATATATGCCATTTTAACTCATATGCTATACTCCTTCTATTTATTATTCTTTTTTTCCTTTTTTTCCCTTTTTATTATTCTTATTTCACATGTATACTTTGTTAATTTTATTTTTCTCCTTTAATTTTATGCTATTAAATTTCGATAAAAATAAAAACTATGCCAATACTTTATTCATAACAAGTTTTTTCATATAAGTCTAATATTGAATATAATCGGACAAAATGACTTCAATACATAATCATTAATTAATGTGTCGTAATACAACATAAAAAAAAATTACACAATATGATAATGACATCTTCATAACACTTTGAAAAAATAACAAAACCATACAATAAATTAATAATTATGTATTTGAGCTTGATAATGACATCTTTTTATCGATCATAGTCGACGAGTCAGCGAATTATAAAAATTACACTGTTACAAACTCATAAACAAGCTTGTAAATTTGAGACTAATATTTGAATATAATTGAACCAAATTAATTTAATACATAATCATTATTTAAGGTTTCTTAAAATAACATATATATTAGTACATTATAATTTGTAATGTATAATATAGCTGGTATTTAGTTTTGTAAACTAGTTGTTGTTCATAATTTTAAATATATAACCTACCCTTTTATACACTATGGTGGGAGGAGTTAAGAAAATCTGGATGGCTATTTTTGAAGCTAGTCTTTTCCATATGCTAAAACCAAATATATAACCAATCAAATTTAAGGTATGGTGGCAGATGCTCTAAATAAACTATAGTATGTGTTCGTTGAATAAGGGTGTGGGACATATTCCCCCTCAGTTCCGCCTTTATTCTTTATCTCACCTTATATATAAATTAACATGCCCTTGATTTATTTATTTTTTTAAGTAAGGACCAATTTATCAGTAAATCCATTTAGGGTACGTAATAAATCAAAACTTTCATAACTTACAAGATCGCAATCCAAAGCCAAACTGCTACAAATTAGCAATAAATAGTGAAGAGTACGTGAACTATAACAACTTGATACAATGCAATAAAAAGAATGTGGAAAACAAGCTTAAATAATTGATGTATATATTGATTAATAATATGATAACATAACGTAATTGTAAGTACTAATATGTAAAAGTACTAATATGTAGAAAGAGTACTAACATTTAACCAAAAAAAAACAAATTAACCAAAAAAGAAAAAAAAGAGTACTAATATCTGAATTTATTTATCAATATTGTCGATCTATAATCTATTGACCTAATTAGAGATGCGCATTGCAAATATTTTGGACGAGTTGAATGAATCTGGGGTTCTTGAATGGCGGTTGTGTGCAATTATCTCTCAAGGACGATAAGTAGCGGCAGCAACCTCCATCGTAAGGGCGGGAGTAACGGGTAAAGCACCCGTTTTCCGTGTCTGAATGCGAAATGTACTTTTCGCACTCGTCGGGGGAAAAATCGGCAGGCGGTGCAGGGGAGGGGGGAGAAGGGGGAGCCGGGGGAGGGGTTCCGGCGGTCGGTGGGAAGCCTGGGAAGAGTGGGGGAAGGGGTGGCAAGAATGGGATGGGGATCGGGAGTGGGAGGGGGAAGACTGGGAGGGGCGGTAAGGGCAAGGGGAACAGCCAGGCGGTGGCTGGCGGGGCCACCATGGCGGTCAACACGGCGGCAATGAGGATCACGGCGGACGCCTTCATTTTCGATCTCTTCGATCTTTTTTTCTTTTTTCGGATGGGTGATAAAAATGAATGGGGCTCATCAATTTAATTAAAGGTTTTTATAAGAGAGACTGGATTAATTTGGATATGATTTTGTTACGATTGCATTTATCCTTTTTTTTTTTTTTTTTTTTAATATGTTAAATTCAAATGGCATAATTTTGGATGGTCCGGTATGATTTAGATAGATCTCATATCCCATACATTTTTTTTAAATTAAGATCACGATTTGACTACAAATCGTGCAACTCATTATCTTTATTTATCGAAAATTAATTGAACGATACACTCGTTCTGCAGTCCCGATAATTTCTTCTTTTTTAAAAAATTTATTTATTTATTATTCATTTAAATTTTGTGTTACTCATTTACCCATCAACGGATTTGCTCTCTTTTAACATACCAAAACCTCAACGGTCTAGCAAAAAACGTTAACGTCATCATTTGTAATTGCATGTGTGTGTTTTTTTCTTCCCAAGAACAAAACAATTTCATTTTAAACTAAAACAACATTGTTGTAGCCTTTAGGGAAAGCAATTAAAAGACTGATTATTTTAAAAAATATTTTTTATATTTTTTTTAAACACATATTTTAATAATAAAAGTTTTTAGACATGTTAATATAAGTGTATAGAGTATAAATATATTTTTTAAAATTTTTTAATGTGAATTTATATCCAAAATAATTACGTGTAACACTGAGTGTGTTGCTAGTTCTGTATTGACAACATCGTTTCACGACAATCCAAATCCTTTATAACATAACACTTCCTACAATCCTACATCACTAAATTATTTTCATATTTATTTAATCTGTTTTTTAAGTTGCCTATTTTAATATGCTTATAAGTTTTTATTTAGCCAAAAACATGTTTTCAACATTTTAAAAATTAAAAATGTATAATTTTATAAAATATAATTATTAAAAATTTAAAACATGTTTTTTTCAAAAATAAAATTTATAAACATATAAAAATAGATGTTTAGAATATGTATATAATTTTTTATAATTTTTATAATATTAAATAAATGTGAAAATAATTTTAGTGTTTTTTTTTGGTAAGCATGATATAGGTAGGGTGTGTACGAGGCTCCTCAAAGTAGTTGAAATTAAAATTTCTACCACTTGAAGATTTAAAAGGTGTATGGGGTAAAGTTATTAAGGAGATTTTGGTTTAATTAGGGAGTTAAAAGAAAAGGCTTGTTTTGATAGTTTTTTTTTGGGTGATTTAGGTAAGTAAGCTGTTTAGAAAGTTCAATTAGCTAACTAGATAACAAACTTGTTAAATTGGATTAGGTAGTTTATTCTCCAAATGGGGTATTAATTGGTCAATGGTCAACTGTTTGACCATTGACCGGTCAACGTTGACCGTTGACCGATCAACGTTGACCAACTCATGTGAATTTTTTTTTTTTATTTTTTTTTTAAGTGATGACATTTTTGTGATGCCACCGTTTTGATGCCATTTTTTATAACATTTTATTTTCACTTTGATGCCACTTTTCTAATGAAATGGTTTGATGACACTTTTTGAATGCCACTTTTTTCAAACTTTGATGACATTTTTTTGTTTACTATGATGCCAGGTTGATCATTGATGCCATTTTTTTTACGGTTGACTACTAATGACACTTTTTATGACAGTTTTTTGATGATTTTTTTCCCGTGATGCCATATCTTTTCAAAGTAGTGTTTTGATGACATTTTTTTCTTTAATGGGATACCACTTTTTGAAAGTAGTGTTTTGATGCCATTTTTCTAATGTAATTATTTGATGCCACTTGTTTAGTCAAATCGTTTGATGCCATTTTTTTTAATTTAATCAATTGTATATCGATATATTTTCATCGATTCTACTTTTATTCACTGATGACACGTTTGTGATTACACTTTAATTTATTGATGCAATCACTTGTGGTGACATGTTTATTATATTTTTATTCATTGATGACATTTGTGATTACACTTTATTGATCTCAATCATTTGTGATGACATTGTTTGTTGATGACATTTTTATTGATAACATTTTTTTTGTTTACTATGATGCCACTTTACTAAGTGGTTTAATCTATATCGATTGTATATCAATAATATTTTTATTGATAACATTTGTAATTGGATTGGATCTAATAACATAATATACTTTATTGATGTTATTTTCATTGATTCAACTTTTATACATTTGATGAAAATTTTCATTGACAAAAAAATTAGGAATCAAAATAAAGGAGTGGTTGTCTCAAACTGTGTGATCATTGATATAAAAAAAGTAGGAATAAAATTACACTTCTTGATGCTATTATAATTTACTGATGAGTGATGACACAATTGTGATAAAACTTCGTAATTACACTTCAATATTGATGACATTATTTGTTGATAATATTTTTATACAATTGGTGACATATGAGCTTAATACGTAATTACAATTCAATATTGATGACATTTTTTTATTGATGACAATTTTTATTGGTGACTTTTATTCATTGATTGACACATTTATAAGTATAATTAATTGACTTTTCTCAATAGATCATAACCTATATCTCATTGTATATATAGCAACAGCTCACCCATACATCCTCACATATCACAACGTTCAACAAATTCAATCAATTTACAAAGCATAAAAGTGATCGATCAAACACAGTCATCTCATGAGCTCATGTTCTTAATTAACCTCCTTAGTGATGATGATCACCTCACCAAAACCGCTTCAGAGAGTACATAGGAGCAGAGTTCAAAGGCGTCAAGTCCTCAGACGTGCCCATCAACTCGAAAGCTCGATTCGACTTCATCATCTCCTTCGCCATAGAATACACAACTTCGACCTCAAACCCTACTCCGACCAACGACCAATTCAACGTCTTCTAGGACTCATCCAACCTTAGCCCTTCATAGGTCTCCTCCATCAAAGCACACTACCTGAATCTCCAGGTCGCCCTCAGCCTCGGAGGAGACTCGGTGGCCAGCAAAACTGCGTACTTCCAACCCACGTTGATCGAATCATGTGTATCCAATACAGTCATCTCCCTCACCAAGATCATCAAGGAGTACCATCTAGACGGGATCAACATCGACTACGAGCACTTGAAGGCGGATAACACCACCTTCGCCGACTGCATTGGGAGGCTGATCATGAGGCTGAAGCAAGATGGGGCGGTCAAGTTTGCTAATTGGTCAAGAGAGCATCGTTGATGCATCCGGTTGCACCTGTACGCCAAGTGCAAATTGACATTAATTAGTACTAAAGTGAATATCATCCCTTATAATTGTAAAGGTATTTCATAATCCATATTCCTAGCACATTAAAAAGGGCAACCGATGCAAATCGACATCAGTATTGGTGACCTTATTTTGCTTGTGCTGATACCACTCATATCCTTCCTTGTCCTGGACCATCGAGATCATTGGCACTGCGAAAGAGCTTTGCAGGGAACTCGTTGGCATTCCATCGAGCTGTTGGTGTGCGCCCGTGTTGACGAGATCTTTTGCAAGGAGAGGACTGGCGCCTATAGACTTGGACATCTTCCTCAGCAAAACATTGTTGCAATTCAACGTTTTCCCCAGAAAACCACTATGGCAAATCATCGAGCATAACCTCCCGGATCGAAAGACAGCAACTCATCATCATCCCTGGTCGGAACATGATCTTTTCCTAAATCATGAATAGGATGTATAATTACATCGATACGGGACTCGCCTGATAGAGATTCTGTCAATTATATGTCCTCATCGGTTTCTTTAGAGATCTCCATCCCCTCCCTGATCTCCTCTCTTCCAGGTTCGCGTGAGTCTCTTTCGTCATGGTCACAGGGCTCTAAATTCCCTTGATTCGGCTCAATCTGTGTAACTTTGTGCAGATCGACATGCTCAGGGGAGCTAGCGCCGGGATTTCGGTCCGAACGGAGACCATCGGAGGCAAGAGAGGAGAATCGCCATGGATGAGAGCTCCCATCAGATATGAGGAATGAAAGGGGATTTGGGGAAGTAGAACGGGGTACAACAGACCTATTAAATTTCAAAATAGTCTAGAACGCCTAATAAAACATTAAAACTAGCTAATCTCCTAGTTAAAAGGTTAAAAAGGTATAAAACACCAAATTTTCTCAATTCTTTTTGGGTGTTTTTTAGAGTTTATTTTATTTGAAAGGATAAGTATATTCCTAATAACAACCAAATATATTTTACTTTTCACAAATAAAATATTTTTCACCCTATACGGAGTTGTAGTGTTATAGGGAGTAATGTAAAGGATTTGGATTGTGTTAGAGTGGTCTTTCTTTTTTGAAACCTAGGTTGAGCCCATGCTCGTTTCGGTCTTTGAGGGTCTCAAATATGTCATTGCAGCACCGATTCTGATTGAATCTATTAAAAATCTCGTTAGGAGCCCAAAAAATCCCCTTGGGATTCATAAAACTTTCGATGTCGGTTCTCTCTGACTGAGATTTTGGGTACAAAGTGAAGAACTCAGGGACCTCGAATGGATCCGTTCGTCCGACGTTCATTCGCTTTGTCAATTGGGTTGTGCCACCTTCTCCCCACCGCCTCTGACTATGCTTATGCCGCTTTCTTCTCGATGCTGCACCCCCCATGCTGTTGAAGGTTGCAAAGCTCTACTCCCGCACATCACATCTCCTTTGGGCCCAAGTTTTTTATCCCTTCGGGCCCTACTTTAGATATTTCGGGCCCAAGTCACAATACTTGGTGCAAGACTCTGTTTGGCCTTTCATCATAACATAGTTAAAATAATAATAATAATTTTTATAATAACCGGGTTTCTATTTATATCTATTTATAAGTAAAAAGTCTTTGTATAATAACCGGAGTTTTACTCCATTTGAGTTAGAAATGTTATACTAGCATTATTCTTTGTATATTGAGCATAAAATCCCTTAAGGGCGTCAAATCCCGTTCAAAATGGCGTGTATTAAATCTCAATAGGGATAGCTAAAATTTCATTAGGGTTCTTGGTGCTTTCTATTTAGGCGGTGTGAGACTTTGCGTTTAATGTGACTGCGCTTTCTTCTCCGATTGATGGGGTATGGCAGTTGGTGTCGGGACATGCTTGGGTAGTGATAGTGTGTATCGAAGTGTCTCCTTTCCTTGGGAAGACTCGTTCCTTTGAGGTTCGTCTTGGCTGCCCACAGGTGACTCCTGATGTATCGTTGGCATGTGGTGCTACTTCAGGGTAGTGTTTGGCTTCGTCCGTCGTCTACGTCCTCATCTCGTTTGGTTTATTTGTGTTTAGTTTCGTTTTTGTAGAGTGCTCTTGCCTGTATTTTGCACCTTCTATGTATTTTATATTTATTTCAACGGTTATCTGTCTGTCGACTTGTCGGCTTTTGAGGTTCAAGTATCTCTGACCTCGAATTTTTACCTAATTAAAAAACTGTAGCAGGTTGATCCTTGTAGGAGAGTTAGGCCCTAAGGTTAGGTCGAAGCTTAAACCCGGGTTCACTAGATCTAAATGGTTTGGGTTTCTAATCCAAACCTATTGGGCCAATAGCCCATTGATGTTTTAGCTGACCCAAACCTAAAAGCCCTAATCACCACTTCCTAATAAATTAGCAGCCATCAATGGTTCCAATGCTCCATCATTCTCAAGTAAATTTAAGGGAAAATTACATAAAACCACCCTTTAAATTTAGCACTTTGCACAAAACCACCCATTAAATTTTTTATTTACACAAAACCACCCCTTAAATACTGAAACTTTCCTAAAGACCACGCATTCCCTTCTTTCCGTTAAGATTGATGTTAAAAAGTGTGTATTTACTATTTTGCCCTTATATTTTTAATAGATTTAAAGGGTAAAAAGGGAACAACACTTTAACCCTTTTTGCCATTTGAGAAGAGGGAAGATTGAAGAATGCATGGGGAGTTGGAGACGGAGGTATGGATGTGTGGTAAGTTTCAAAGTTCAAACCAACCGCTAGAGCAATGAGAGAGAGAGAGAGGGAACGTCGTCGTGTAATCACCGCATCTTGTTGCTTCTTTGATTCTTAAGTTGTTGAGTAGGTGAAAGTGTCCTCGACACATTCGACAGCTACGTCGGCGAGATTGTTTCAGCATAGGAATTGGGGATGTTGCTTGGGGAAACACAGAAGAACCTCTTCATCCTTGTATTTGGAGAGCATAACATCGCTATTGAAGCTTATTGGATTCTTTTATGTACCCCTCTCTAATTCAAAAGTTCAAATTGCTCTAACTTGGGGATTTTTTTATATGAAACCCTAATTTGATTTTGTATTAATTGGTTTTTGAGTTGTCTAAACTTTGAACTATAGAATCGATGGACTAAATTAGTGTGTAATGATTCAAATTTGATTTTGTTATTCTTGTTGGTGTTCAATTTGTGCATGAAATTTCAGTTAAAAATGAAGTTGTAGAAATCAAAGTGATATAATAAACGGTGGCCGACGAAGGTCATCGGTGGTGGGGGAATAGAAGTAGGACTGTAGGAGGAGAGGGCGGTGGTGGGCAGTTATGGTTGATGAGCCCACCTTGAAAGATTTGTTTTAGTGGGTGATTTTCTACAATTTTTATTTTATCGGGTGGTTTTGTGCAAATAATCCTATTTAAGGGGTGGTTTTCTGCAATTTACCCTAAATTTAATAGAGAGTCTGGGAATAGACATGGCCACATGTCAACCCTAGACTCATTAGGTCCGGATCGAAGGATGGCCGGATTGCTCGCATTGGTGGGTTAGGGTTAGGGTTGAGTTTCCTCCAACCCGCCAGGTCGACATATTTTTAAAAAAATGAACGTTGGAGTGGAAGGTGGTGGGGCCCACATGTTGGCCGAGTATTGTTTGAAAAAAATAGTCGTTAGGGGCTAAATTTTTACCTATAAATTCACTCATCCTCTCTCAAATTCATTTTTTTCATCGAAATCTCAAAATCCACTTCTCATTTTGTAAGTTTCATCATAATGGTTTACAGGGCCGGACCTGAGGCGAGGCCCAACAGGCGCTTGCCTCAGGCCCAATATGTGTAAGGGGCCCATCCATTAGTTAAATGTAATATATAGCAAAAATGTATAATAGTAAACACAATGTATGTTTGGCTCAATTGGCAAGGGGTGATTATGGGGGCTGTGTGCGGTTTGAGCTAGGGCTGTGCAGAAAAATACAACACGGTTGACACGACACGAAACCGCAACAAAACGACACGAAAAAACACGAAACGATATGGATACGACACGATTATGACACGAAACGGTAAAACACGACTATAATCGTGTCGTGTTCGGATCGGCATATTTCTCTTGTCGGGTATCCGACACGACACGGTAATTTTTTTTATTTTTTTAATATTAGTATTATGTGACAGTGAATATATAATAAATGTCTTCATGTAACAGTGAAATTGGTTGGTCCAGTTGGTAGGACAAATGCGCCCGCGTGCGATGGTATCGGTGTTAAAGGTTGTGAGTTCGAATCCCGGGGGAGGAGTTACAGATTTTATTTTTTTCCCCCTTTACTTATTTCTTTTTTCCCCCTACCGCCTTCTTTCTAATTCTAGGGTTAACTGAACCGTCTGAACGGCCGCCTTCTTCATTTTCGCCTTCTCGCTGCTCGCATCTCTTCTCGCTCGGTTGCTGCTCGCCTCTCCTCTCGCTCAGTCACGCTCGCCTCTCCTCTCGCTCAGTCACGCTCGCCTCTCCTGTTTCAGTCACTCTTGCTCAGAGTCCAGGTGATTTTCGCTGCTCGCCTCTCCTCTCGCTCATTCACTCTCGTCTCTTCTCTCCTCACTTCCTCATTCACTCTCGCTCAGAATCGTCTGAATTTTGGTTTCGATTTTGAGTGGGTTGTGGGATTCGATTCAGATCTGTTGATTTTGGGTTTGTGGGTTATGGGATTCGATTCAGATCTGGTGATTTTGGATTTTAAGTGGGTTGAGGGCGACTATTTAGGGTTTTCAAGTTCAAGCTGTATCACCCCCAATTCCAACCATCCCCACCGCCGCCATTGACGAATGGAGATGTAGTTCAATCTCCGACAATCACCCGCTGCAGTTGTCTTCCTCTCCCTGGAAAATCTTACCACTTCTCCAGAAAACGAAGTCCCGTCGCCCAGAAAACATCCAATTCGACTCATACTCCACCTTCAATGGTTGATCCGACGGGGCAACAAATTCAGTAAAAAAAAAAAACTTTATAAATGGTTCGTGTCGTGTTACACGGGTATCCGACACGAAACCGTTTCGTGTTTTCGTGTCGGATATACGGTACTTATCGTGTCGTGTTCGGATCGGCCATTTCATTGTTAACGGTTTCGTGTATCCGACATACCGTGTCGTGTCATGTCGGATATCCGGTTATGCACAGCCCTAGTTTGAGCGTGGGTTCGATTCCCACTTAGTCCACTTTTTAAATGTTTCCATCTTATTTATTTATTTTTACTGTCATTTTTTTTTGTTTACTAATTCGTTTTTTTTTCTTTTATTTTTATTGCCATTTTTTTTTGGTTTACTAATTCATTTCTTTTCTTTTTTTAATCTTTATTCTATTTATAAAAAAAAAAATTGGTTAATTCGTTTCTTTGTCATTCTTTTATTTATTCATCTCATTTTTTTTTATTTTTACTGCCATTATTTTTTGGGTTTACTAATTCGTTTCTTTTCTTTTATTTTTAGTGCCATTTTTTTTGGTTTACTAATTGGTTTCTTTTCTTTTTTTAATCTTTATTCTATTTACAAAAAAAAAAAAATTGGTTAATTCATTTCTTTCTCATTCTTGTATTTATTTTTACTGTCGATTTTTTTTGGTTTACTGATTCGTTTATTTTCTTTTTTCATCTTTATTCTATTTACAACAAAAAGTAATTGATTAATCCCTAAAAATTTTAAGGAAAAATTATTATCTTTCATAGGTAATTAATTTAAATATAGATAAAAAAAATGGCTTCATACTTTTTAATTAAATAGATATAGTGACTTGTGGAGAAAAAAAAATTATATGCAAATTCAGCCAACCCAAAATTATAATATTCCTGAATTTGTGTCTGGTAACTTGTGTGTTTGGATTTTGAAACTGTGATAATTTAGTTTCTTATACAATATAGTACATTAGTATGTTAGTATTAAATGACATATTTGATCCATCAACAATATTTTTTTTAACTATAGTAGAGGGCCCCACATTTATAATTCGCCTCAGGCATTATAAATCTCAGGTCCGGCCCTGATGGTTTATCAATCCGGAAGTGAAGTTGATGTTCTGAGGGAACATTTATTCACGCGTCATTTTGACAAGGAGGTGATATATAGGACCGGGCAACTTCGAAGCGGTGTGTCGCCATTGTAGTCAAAGATACAAGGTGAAGAATAACTTAGGCTGCGAGAATTTAAAGAAGCACATTATGAAGAAGCATCCCGACAAGGTTGAAACAACGAGTAATTAGCTTGTATTGTATATATATATTAGTAAGTTATGAACTATGAAGAAGTAATAAAAAAAAAGTATGAAGTAAGTTGTTTTTATGTAATTTCAAGTTTAGAAGTCGGAAATCGAAATCAACTGAGGAGTTCGGGTTGTAATTGTTGTTTCGGTTTGGAATAAACTTGTATTTTATATAATTATGTAACATTAGTAAAATAATGATTGAAGCGGGAAGAAACTATTAGATTTGGAAAAAAAAAGTTTTAAACCCAAAAGAAAAATAAACCAAAAAATTTCAAGAACAAAGTGTCAACTAGTGGAAAAAAAAGTGTCAACCAAGTAAAAAACGCAGGGGCAATGTTCGAATTCCATTGGTTGACATCGCTGGTGGACCATTTCCCAACACTCGGTCCCGCGGGTCAACCGTTGTCCGAAGCTCAAAAAGACTGGTTTTCTACCCAATTTCCCCTATAAATAGGTGCCCAATACCTCCCATTTCCCTCACACCTAGATCATCTCTTCTAGACTTCTAATCTCATCTCACTCTCTCTAATCGTGAAAGGACCCGGAAGTAGGATTTGGCGCTTTTCATCACCAAATCCTACTTCCAATCCTTCCTTTCCTACTCTTAACGTTTCAGTTATTTCGTTATTTCTAGTATTTACATCTATTTGAGATAATATCTAATTCAATGTTATTGAAAATATTTTTTCCGAAATCGAAGGAGCATTAGTAGAGCCCCCTCCTTGAGCAAGGGGAGCGGATTGAGTCGCCAACCAGTGGAGCCAAGCCTTTAATGTAGATCCTCGGTTTCTGGAGCAGCCGGATCCCGAAGACGTCGGGATGAGACCCTACTCGAGGATCGACCGGAGGAGATCGAGGAGAAAGTTCTCGTTCAAGGAACTCCTTCCACGATCCCGACCTAACACATCAAAGGGTCAAAACATTTTTGCGGATTGAGGATGATCCCGACTACAATGTCGTAGCTATAGTTGCAAGAGTTAGGGGTTTACTTGAATAATTATATTCTCATTATTCTACAGGTGATAGGGCGTCAAACCCTTAAGTCCTCGGCCTCTTGTAGTCCAAATTTTCCTCCTCTTCTCTTGGTGTGTGTGTGTGTGGGTGGGGGGGGGGGGATCAAATTCTAACTAAGAAGAGATCGTAACTGCTCCCTGAGAGCCTCGTAGTCCAAATCTGCCTCGTCGATTGGAAGAAGGCGTACATGAGGATTCAAAAGAACATCTTGTCCACCGAGTCAGAGGCCGACAATGGATTTGAGTTGGAGTCAGTCGGGAGCTCCATTGATGGTGGGGTCACTGATGCATGGTCCGAAGCGTAGGTAAGTGGGGCTTAGAATACAGGTAAAAGAACCCCGTGAGCTTTGACTCCTCTTCTCTGGGGAATATGTAGGCAAATGGGAAACCGATTCAAGTTCTTCATCTCGTTTTTTTTCCCAAGTCAATTTAACCCAACAAATATTAAAACAGAACGGGTTTTTCAAGAAGTCCGATTTTTTTTCTTCGAAAAAATGACCTAACTCGTACAACCCGGGGCCAACCCGATGAGTCAACCCCTTTTCACAAATTCCCCCGACCCGTTGGGTCGACCTGACAACCCTTCAACCCGTCGAGTGACCCAAATTCGTAGATCCGTGGAATTCCCGAGTTAGAGTTCGAGTCGCCTCTCTCTGGGCTTTGACCCAATGGATTGAACCCGTCGACCTAACAAGTCCGATCCGTAGCCACAACTAGTTGGGAACATGGAAGAGGACGAATTCAATTCGGGTTTGTTTCCGGAGCCAACAAATAAAGTAATTATGTATTGTACATTTGTACTAATTAAATATTTTTCCCCTTTTAAAGTGAAACTAGTACAGTCCCCGCGCCATGGCGCGTGCGCGAGGAAAAAAAATATAAAATATCTATTATAAGGATGAACAAAAATAAAAATGAAAAAAATACAAATGGTGAAATACATTAATGAATATAAAACTAAATATATGAATGGATGTTGTCGTTACAGTAGACTTCGTCCATAGGATTCCTGGGGAAAAAAAATAGTTTGGTTATATGAAGGGATGAAAATGTATATAAAAAGAAATAATGTAAGGCTAATCTTACAAAATGAGGATAATAAGGATTATGGGTGGGTGACACCAAGTCCTCCAAACTCTAAGTGAATGTACTCCGTCTGTATAAACAAATTAATAAACACAATAAGACCAATATTATGATTAGCATATTGAAATAAAAGTTATAAAGGCAAAAAAAAAAAGACAAACAGTAAAGTGCTAAGTATATATAATAGCATAGGGCCAGAGGATATGCTGAATTATCAGATAATCTGAAGGGGAAAAAAGAAAAGGATCTTCAAAAAATCTGAGATATTCTAAAAAGGATCTTAAAAAAATCATAAATTAATGTATTAGGATCAGGATAAATATGAAATATCAAATAATCTGAATAAAAAATACTAATATATTAAAACAGCTCAAGAGTATAACACACAGAATTGAAGAGGCCAACTATTTTAACTATTATGCTTAAGAGTGTAACAATATTTCAAATACAAAAAGTCAATTCTTTCTTTTGCTATAATATAAACTGAACTGAAACCCAATAGCACAATTGGGACTGCATTTTTGCCATTTAAAAATATAATTACCTCAGTTCCTTAAATCTTATTGGTAGATGTTTTCCAGAAGGAAAAAAAAGGGTTCGTCTTCATAAAGAAAATATGACACTGCCAAATGATACAATCTTCTACCTATCTTATTATTATTAATCTACGCTTATCTTTTTGTAAAAAATCATCAAGTAATAATTTCGCCAATAGCCAACCTCGTGATAAAACTGGGGCGGGTTTTCACTTGCTTGAGAGGAGAATGGAAGCTATTATACAACCAAATTACAAAACAAACACAAACCTTGTTGCTGCAAAAACAAATACACCATTCAAGACCTCTACTCCATCCAATTCGGTTAAAAACTGCAAGGCAATATAAACAAAATCATATTATTCATTTCCGAAATGGTCAAATGGCAGAAGATATGATACCCAATTGAAAAAGCAACCCGATTGACAACACGATCAGTAACTCCAGTATTATCATGCCCTCTCTTTGGTGCAATAGAATCAAATTCATCAAAGAACAGTAGGCAAGGTGTTGCAGCCGCTGCTTTTGAAAATACATCCCGCACCTAAGATCAAGCCAATTAGTGAGAACTTGTGTAATAGCTTACTTGAGAGGTCTACACATTCAGTGAAGAATATCTAGGACTGAGAGAGAGACATATGATTTCTCATAAAATAAATTCTTACCGATTGCTCAGAAGCACAAATATATTTGTTCAAAAGCTCGGGTCCTTTAATTGATATAAATATCAGTGATGAGGCAGCAGCAGCAGCCCCAACAATGTGCGTCTTTCCACAACCGGGGGGGCATATAGAAGGACATTTGATCGTAATCTTAGAGGTGATTTAGCAAAAACATTGGGAAACTTGGAAGGTAATTCAATCCTCTGCAAGCAACGAAAGACATTACATGAAAACTCCACAAGAGTTAAATATGAATTGCCTGTACCCAACAAAGGGGGTATTTTGTCTTGAAACATTTTTCAATAATTTTCAAGCACAGTATCTGAAATAGTGTCAAAGGGCATGTTCCATAAACATTCCAGTTTCGGATATTCAGGTAAAGGTCTTTACAAAAAATAGCTATTTTTTTCTGCAGAGAAATAATTAGTATAGATGCACATGCATACCTGTTGAAAATTCTTGTGGCATCAGCCGAACTTTGAGAATAAGCCTTGAGAACAAAGGACAGAAAAATAGTATGGAAGCCTGGATAAAAAGCAAATATGCCCAGAAGAAATGAAGTAAATACCATGATTCCATCTATTAAATAATATTTGAATATTTTCTTTCTAAAACATGAGTAAGCACTGTGAAATATAGGAAAATAATTTTAGGATAGGTGCACAAAATATTATGAGATGGCATTAACCACAAAAGCAAATTCAGATTATATTTACTATGAAAAACTGCGTGTTGGGTATCTGAATTTAGTTCCTTGACAGAAAACATTATCCCCTCCATTTAAGTTCAAAATTTTACCGCTTTATATAGCATCATATATCTATTTCCATAATAGACCTTCAAACACCTATGATACATAACAAAGACAGCATCTCACAAAGCAAAAAAGTATGCTAGTGAAATCATGAAGCCAAAGACTCTTAATCATTTAATCAACATCCTCATATTGTATAGTAAGAAAACAAAAAAGATTCATCACTCTTTAACAGCATAATAGCATAGAGGAACTTCAAATGGAATGTAAAACAAATAAGACATGTCAATTTTAAATTGGTAAGTAAAAGATCATGCAATATTAATTCCATCTAGTCAAGAAAGTAAGGTCTAAGAGCAACATACAGCAGACAATCTTAGCTGACTATCTGCAGCTTCATCATCCTCTCCAAACCCTTCAGCAATCAAACACATTAGGTTATGAGCCACCTTAACATTCACCAAATCACCAGCATGCTCGAACACCTTATTCATGGTCTGAAAAGCGGAGGCGTCAGTTGCTGGAACTTCCAAATTTATCCCCTGAAATATTCCAAAAACAAAATGACCCAAAGGCCATTAGATTCACTCAAACTACTACTACATGTAGACTAAATTTGCTCCTACATTCGTCACAGGACATTTATGAGATGATCTGTAAAGTACTTTTCATCATATATAGCAAATTTGAAGTTCAACAATATGTAATTCTGTTGAAACAAATGAAGCTCGTGTGTGCTATTACGAAGAGATACATTGCCTCCATAGTTTAGTAATTTCGAATTTGTATACCTGATATAAAGATTGCCCATGTTAATTGTTGTTTGTCCGTTGTCACTTCCCAGCCCCAATATAATCAAATTTACAGAACTAATAACGCAGTTGATTTGATTTCTTAGTAAAGTACTCTATTTCCATCAAATCTTGCAGCACAAAACTGCCATAACCAAATTAAAGCACATGAAGATGCATCTTCAATTCTAGTGTAGTGATTTCCAATAAGGCATAATCAGAACACCCTAAGGCATAATCAGAACCCCCTAAGCTCACAATTTGTCTGTGAGAGTTGCATCAACACATCCGGACAGTCATCAAACTCATAAACCAAAAACAACAATTAAGCACACTTAAACCAAAACAGGCGCACAACCACAAACACAAAACAAAAGAAGAGGGGTTTCAAGCAACAAAGGTGTGATCGCATAACTCGGGAAGAACTTGAACATAAGATCAACCATGCTTGGGTTCTCATATCCAAACACGTATGAATCATAATCAATTTAGATAGAACAAACATGTTGAATTCATTTATGCATCAAGATATGAAATAAGCCAATACCAGAAAAGTATATTGTACATCATATAAGGGAAATCAAGTCACATACACAAAGGGGAACTGAATACCAAAATTTGTTCTCCATTGTTATGTTGAATTCATTGATTTATGGTTTGATTATAAGTAACAAAATAAAATTGCAACAATAGATTGAAGAAAGATAGGTGAGGCGAAAAAACCTGGCTAGAGGGGAGAAAGAAGATGAATCATCAAGTTTCCAGCCCATCAGTGAGTCGATTTTGGAAGCAAATAGAACGACGGTGAATAGAAAAACGACGGGGAGTAAGATCTTGACCTTGAGAGCAGCGTCGATCACCCTCCGAAGCCGTCGAACCACAGTCGAGCGGCTGGTGTAAGCAGCAAAGGGAGGGTGAGACCACTTGTGAGCCTCGATCGGAACAACGTCGGGCAAGGACTCCTTCAGATGATGAATTTCCGGTATCCAATTAAGAATCAAGAAAAAGATTGAAGCGTCTAGAGAGAACGGGCAGAAGGATAGCCAGTACGGATTCGGAGGAGAGTCGGATCGGTAAAGCGTCGGAGGCGGTGGGAGGTGGATTCGGAGGAGAGGCGGTAAAAGGCCGGAGGCGGTGGGAGGTGGGAACACTGGAGGTGGATTAAGAGGAGAGGCCACCACGGACGGAGGTTGTGGGAACCCTAGGCCGAAGATCAGGTTAGGAAGGGAAGAAATCTGGAAAAAAAAAAATTAATAAGGGGGGAGAGAAGGATAAAATGTGATTGGTGAAAACAGCTAAATTGAAGGATTGATTGCCACATCAGCCAACTCTTCTCTTTTAAAGTTATATATAGATATATAGATTGCTAGTAAATGGGTAAAAAAAATAAAAGGGAGAAAAATGTAAATGTATGAAAGAGATGAAAAGAAAAAAAAAGAGAAAATTATGATTAGTTGAAAAAACCTTAAATTAAGGAGGTGTTAAGACATCATCAAAAGTCTTCTAAATTAAGGTATTATATAGATATAGATTGTTAGTAAATGGCTAAAAAAAATAAAAGGGAAAAAAATGTAAATGTATGAAAGAGATGAAAAAAAAAAAATAAAAAAATTATGATTAGTTGAAAAACTTTAAATTAAGGAGTTGTTGACACATCATCAAAAGTCTTCTAAATTAAGGTATTATATAGATATATAGATTGTTAGTAAATGGGTAAAAAAATTAAAGGGAAAAAAATGTAAATGTATGAAAGAGATGGAAAAAATAAATAATAAGAGAAAATTATGATTAGTTGAAAAACCTTAAATTAAGGAGGTGTTGACACATCATCAAAAGTCTTCTAAATTAAGGTATTATATAGAATATAGATTATATAGATTGTTAGTAAATGGGTAAAAAAATTAAAGGGAAAAATATGTAAATGTATGAAAGAGATGAAAAAAAAATAATAAGAGAAAATTATGATTAGTTGAAAAAAATCTTAAATTAAGGAGGTGTTGACACATCATCAAAAATCTTCTAAATTAAGGTATTATATAGATAATGAGACCCACTAGAAAGTTGGAATAGTGCACACGCTTTCTCTCTTGTTTAATGGGCTGCATTAGTTAGTTAGGCCCATATCACTATTTTTTTTTTACATAAGTCCATTTGCATATGATAAAATTTATTTTATACCAATTGATCACCTACGTGGCTACCTATAGTAGTTACCCTTGCGCAGAGTGCGGATGGGGATTATGTGAAGATAAGATTATCAGGTATAAGTTGTGCACATGCTTTCAATTCAAGTTGCTTATATTTTCTATACCATAATTTAACTTGGTGTCAAATAGGTCAATGAGGCTAAAAACACTTTGTTTGATTGTTTTTAAGATGATTCATTCACACATGGAAAATGCAATTGAGATGATTGAAGCAAGAGGAAGGGGACGAACAAGGAAAAGAGAAGGGTAAAACGTAATCTGATATTGGGAAAGATTCAACTCATATTTATTTATATTAAACTCATTGGGCTGGACTTAGCCCAAACAACAAAACATTACAACCAAACCAACCCGTAACAAATTGACAACTATTTTGTCAAGGCCGTCCAATACAGTTTGAAGCCCTTATACAAATATGAAAATGATGCCTTTAATATTGTAATTTTCCATTAAGGATTGTATTTTATATAAATATAAATTATAGTTTATGTCTAATTATTCTATTAATATTGTAATGGAAGAAAATACTCGAATTCTTAAAATACAAAATAGTTTTCATATTTTTTTTATAAAAATATCAAACTAAAAGGTTCATGGTAGAGATTTTTTACACTAAAAAAATTATAAGTATTTGTTTCATATAATATACTACTCGCATATGATAAATATTAATAGTATCATCTTGTAGTATGATAAGTCTATCTAATATCGCGTCCATGAAATGAATAAAACATATATATGTGTAAACACTTTCAATATAATTAAACTATTTGTCACTATCTATAAATTTACTACAAGTACTTACCCCTGCAATCTTCAAGCTTAACTAAATATGTAGTATGTTTAAATTATCTCTGATTTTTTTTTCTCATTGCATTGGTAACTAGTTTATTCACTCAAAATAGCAATAATTTTTTTTTAAAAGTGACGAGAGCAAAAAAAAACAAACAAACACTGAAATAGAGGTGAAAAATTACACACTAATCAATATCAATCAATCAATCAATCAATCATCAATATCAATCAATTCATCAATCAATCAATATCAATCAATATATAATACTAAAACAGAGGCCTGGAAATCCTATGTGGCGGGCTCTGGCACGATTTGCTTACGTGTCTTTTTTCTGGTGCATTCTGACCGGATTTTTTGGACACGTCAATTAATGATGATCCAATCAATTTAAGTCATGTTATATGATGACCCCATATCTTTATCCACGTATCATCCTATATGTCATTTTCATATCTTAAACAGTTACAAAATCTATCATTTTACCACGTAATACTAAAACAGAGGCCTGGAAATCCTATGTGGCGGGCTCTGGCACGATTTGCTTACATGTCTTTTTTCTGGTGCATTCTGACCGGATTTTTTGGACACGTCAATTAATGATGATCCAATCAATTTAAGCCATGTTATATGATGACCCCATATCTTTATCCACGTGTCATCCTATATGTCATTTTCATATCTTAAACAGTTACAAAATCTATCATTTTACCACGAGTTATTTTTATAAATATTTTACCTTGAATTATTTTATCTTTAGTGATTAAGATTGATTATTTTATTTCATTATATCTAATAATAAGATTTTATTATTAATTAATTATCTATTGAAAAATAAAATCTTATAACTAAAATATTTATATTAATTTCTAGCAAGTATTAACCAAAGTAAATAACGCCAATGTTTATCTATAAACTTAACCTATACATGCCCACCGGCCTATGGGTCACAAAATATTAACAACCATTGACTAAAATTTTTGGTTTACAGTATGTTTCAAAAATTATGTATTTTATCAAGTTCAGTTAGATTAATGTAAATAAATCACAAAAGGCTATCAAAATATATTGATTATGATAACGATTTTTTGAGTTTCTTTGATTAATTAATTGATAAATATTCGGTATTAATATTAGTATAATATATTTATTAGTATAATATTTATTTTCTTCATGGGATATGATATTAGTATATTATATGTAGTTGTACGCTTTTAAATACTATTCTATGCTACTTATGTTAATTTTTCCAAGAAAAAAGAGATCAAATCAATCTAACTTAAAAAATTATCAAAAAAATAATATAGCTCATAAGTTTAAAATCTTGGATTAGGGGAAGTACGTATGTTTGCAAATTTATAATGAACATATATATAGACCAATTTAATTTAATTTATTGTTTGATCAAATCTAGCTCTCTACATTTTTTTTTTCACTGACATTATTTTTAATAAACTATAATCTGTTGTGAGTTCAAAATGATCACATACAATTAGATTCATTATACATATTGCTTTGTTTAACGACAAAATAATTTGTTTTATGAAAAAATATTAGGAAAAGAATAATAAAATTATATCATAAAAATTTAAAATTAAATGTCCTTAATCCAGCCTATAAATTATCACACGCTTCTATAAAATTAAATTATTGCTATAGAAAAATGAAGATATAATTATATTGAATGATTGTTTATATATTAATATGTGTGTGTATATATGAAGTGGAGAAGAGAAAGTATGTATTTTATAATATTTTAGAGATTAAAATAATAAATTGATAATAAGTAGGAAATTAAAAGGTTAAAAAATAATATTTTATAATCTTACACAATTTGTGTATGAATAATAATACTCATATAAAAATAAAAATAAAATAGTCATATTAAAAAAACCGCGAAGATCACGGGTAATATAAAACTAGTTTAATATATAGAAGAGCAAATAAAAAACGTAAATATTAAAGGTTACAAAATGACAAAAGAGCAAAAAAGGCAATTGAACGTGGTCAAAAAAAAAATTGAAATACAAGAAACAAAGAGAAAAAGGATAAGAAACAACCCAAAAAAAAAATTATAAAAAGACGGAAGATAGGGAAGTGCAACAACTCGAACTCGGAGGCCCTGTGTGACCCTTGCTGATGGCCGGCCCTAAGCTTAACCAAAAATCAGGTTCCCAGCGCCGCTTTGTTCTTCCAGTGCCCTGCCAATGATCTGGTTTGTCGCCTCGGAGGGATGAACGCTGTCCCAGAAAACATATTCTGAGGCATTTGTACACGTCCCTATGGATAGCGGATTGCATAACCATGACGTGGTCTCAATCAGCCCTGTCCCGCAACATCCCCTTCTTGTTTCTACGAAATCTGCAGTGTGTACATTCACATAGATGAATCTAATAATGTTCAATGGATATAAATGGTGCAGAAATAGGAAAGGTTTTACGTACCATGGTCCGCAGGGTGCTGGATGACGTCATAAAGAGGAGTGAATATGTCGAATAGCTCCATCTTCAGTCCGGGCAATCGGACTTTCAACCGAGCTATTGTCGCATTCAACCTCGCGTTAAAGTCCCGAGCATCATTGTTCTTTGCCTCGATACACTCGGGCTTGCCAAACCCGAACAGGGTTATCACTAGTGGCAAGCAGCCGAGTGGAGGAAGTGATGCTACCCCGATTTTCCTTGCACCGGATCGATGCAAGTCCTGTGGCAATTTCAAGTGAAGAAATCAATACTAGAGCTCTCATTGGCCGGATTGAAACAAGTAGACATGAAATTTTATTTAAAACACATACCTTGATGAATCGGGAGAAGAGACCGACAAGGTAGGCCGAATATTGTGAAGGAGTATGGACAAGGTTGAGCAACGGGTCAACGTAGTAGTTTAAAACAAAATGCTACTACCCGCACCGACTATAAACAAAGTGTCGTTGCGGATGACCCTCGCCCTAGCCGTACCCACAACTCCAGCCATGCTTCGGTGGAACTTCCTGTAATTTTCCAACTGTTGCGACAGTGGAATTGCGTGCTACAAAGCAATACAAAAAAAACTGTGTTAGTATCATAGGCGTAAAAAAATTGGCTAACATAAGTGCACTTCAAACAAATGTTAACAACTTACATTCAGGAAGGACGTCTGATTATCGTATCCAGACGCAGCTGAAGCGAAGTTGGTGCCGTTGATGGGAAACTGTCTCGTCGTCATAGACCGACGTGACAGGTTCAGGTAGGCCGGTGGGTAGCTGGCAAATCCAACCTCCTCCGCTGCATTTCAACACTTTGATCGTTAATCATAGAGAAAGAAAGCTGAATTTTACAAACTACCTATCCTATCTAAAATAATGGATGAGATGTTATCATACTTACCAATAAAATCAATGGCAAGTTTGCCATTGCAGAACCTCCCGGTAGGGGTATGACCGATAAAATCTCGGCCATACGGAAGGTAGTCCGCCTTGAACAGGGTAGGCAAATGATTGTTGTTGCCCACATCCATTATCGAATCGCCAAATACGACGATTGCGTGAACGAACGGCGCCGCCCGAGTGCACCGAACTTGGTTGCAGAGAAGAATTGCCAAAAGAACGGCTACGAACTGTAAATGTGATTGCTTCATCTTTCTATATTATCTCTTAAAATCACTCAAATCCTCTCTCTGAAATTTGCCAAATAAAAGTAGCTTGCAATACAGAGACTTAGTTTGCTTGTTTATTGTGAGTGTTCCTTCACTCAACTAGCTTGCTTATATATAGAGACTTAGCAAGTGAACTAAAGATAAAAGTAGATAGATCAATTAAAATGCATGGAACCAATATGTAGGTAGTTGGATCATGAATCTCACTATCTCCAATTTGTGGTAGAGTGATCATGCATCTCATTATATCAATTTGGTGGTAGAATGTTCATGCATCTCATTAGCTCAATTTTGTAGCAGTTTAATCATGCATCTCATTATCTCGATTTTGTAGGATTGTGGTAGGAAATGAAAAAAAATTGGATCAAAATGATATGTGATATTAGAAGGTAGTATTCAGGCTCGGCCCATAGAAAAGAGAAGATTGGGCTCCCGCCAAGGCCCAATAAGTTTTTGAGCCCAATAAAAAAATTTATATAGATCAAAATATATTTAGGTCACATTTCTTTTTAAAAAACATCTGACCCACTTGGATAATGGTGACTATTTTCGAGTTTGTCAATAGGCCATATTCCTTCTTTTTTAATTCCTATAGGTACCAAATCTCTTAAATCACCACCAAAAATTGACGATTAATCCACCATTTAAGATTAATCCACACTAATGGTGGCAATTTGAAATTACAAGGTAATTTAGAGCAAAATAATGATTTTTTTTCATGAACATGAGTTATTTTAAAATAAAAAATAAAATTCTAAATTATGAGGGTCCTTAGTTTTTATATGCCGCGAGCCTCACTAACATTAGAATTGGCCCTAATAGAGTATATCAAGCCATTGGGTGCAAGCAGCCTTAATTATCTTTTTTCTATAGAGCTTGTTCAGTTTATCCATAACACTTAGCCCGTGCCACAAACAAGTGTAGCTGGGCCGATGGAACTGGGCCTCCAAAAAATTTAGGCCCAATATGATATAAATTGTGTCCTGATGGTATAAAGCCTCTAACAAATGTGGATCAGTTCTCCTTTGCTCCCGAGTTCGATCCCTTCTAATGCATACACAATGTTTTTTTTTGGTGGCCCCTTTTTCATTTATACTATCCTCTTATTTTTTCTTTGTAATTATTTCCTTTATTTTCCATACGTTATTATTACATACAAGTCTTTTTATTTCTTTTAAAAGCTATGATTCTAAAAGGTTTTATTGACATACACAATAAAAAAAATGTTTTTATTTCTATTATAGTCATTTTATGCTAATATTATATTTAAAAACAATTTAATTATCATCTTACTTGACAACTAAAAAAATAATAATCAGGATAGTTTATTATATAGATATTTATACCATTAGTACAACAGTTTTTTTTTTAATTTTTAAGGAAATATTTTCATAGATAAATTTTCTAAAAGAAATATTATTTGCTTATATTTATTATCTTCTTAATTCATTTCATTTTAATTTTCGTACATGGCCTCCAAAATATTTGGCACGACCCTGATAACACCCCTTAGCTTATATATACCCGGGTCTTTTATTGGTAGTTGGATGTTCATGAACATCATGAATTTGAACGAGGTTTATCTTGAAATTCAATTCTTATCCAATGTAGTAAGGCTGTAAGGGCAAAGAGTTTAAATTAATGTATGATTGAAAGCTCAATATATAACGTACTGCTACCTCCAACACCTTTTGTAGGTTAATATATAGTTAAAGTGATCATGCAACGTAATATTTTGAATGTAAAATTAATATTATTTGTCTCCAGGGGTAAAAAAGATAGCATTCAAGGGTGCAGTTAGTACGATTCATCATGTCTCCGTGCAACAAGCCACCTTATGTGAGAATCGTGATTTATCAGTAACTGAACCAATCAGCCTATTTGCCAGCTACATGAACATTGAACATTTCCCAATTATCAGATTTCGTTTTGTCAAAGTGTTCTTAATTAGCCTCATTGACCTATTTGGAGCCAAATTAAATTCTGGTATAGCAAATACAATACAAGCTAACTTGAATTGAAATGGCAATGAAAATCAATTGTGAAATCTGAAGCTGAGCACGACACTTGCATTTTTCATAAAGCATAATCAATACTGTTGTAATAACAAGGGTCAACTAATGACCATGGTAGTTAGTGTGGGTGTGAGACACAGATGAGCAGAGGCTGCAGAGCTCAGTAACTAGTTGTAATCAAGCTCCTCTCTCTCTCTCTCTATCATGTTCACAAGATCATGATGAGGTAGTTCAATCTTCACTTCTTTCTCTCTCGTTGATCATCAGATTCACACTCTCAAATCCTCACACATTCACAAAGATCAGTCAATCATCAAATACATCCATAAACTAATTTAGGCGTGCGGATTTGATTACAAGTATATAATTGATTAACAATGCAATTAAACATGGATTGCCTATAAAACAAATCATATGCATATACGGAGCTTCAAGTGTTGATTAGTGTACGGCGCAGGTTAGCCCTGATGCTTGACCACGATGACCGGACAACATCCATTGTTCACTATATAGTTGCTCACGCTCCCCATCAGCACTCTGTGTAATTGTAACATCATTGACGACGTTATTGGCTTCGTTTGTAGTACACAACTTATCTTCACATAAATGTTCTAAAAAACGCTCTGCGGGCTCTCGGGTCTAGCCAGGTTTCTTGGCAGTAGGGTTTAGACAGGGTAACCATTTAGGACACTATCCCCAGGTGATCACCTCATGAAATAGACTTTGATCATATTGGTGAAAATCTAACATAAATACATCCTACTTGTCAATCGTCGACCCACCTGATTTATCATCTGTGCCCAATTTGAACAACTCGCAGAGTCGAATGATGGGTCAGATGATGGTATGGCTTCACTCTTCTATCACCCGATCCATTTCTAGATATATGCTGCTAAAAACAATCGGAAAAAGAAAAAGAAAGTGTTTACCTCTGGAAGCTGCCAAGTCTTCGGGTGCCCACTAAATTTTCAATGGCTTCACACAGCTTTTCGCGAGAGTCTCCCCAATAAATTTTCATCAGCACATCAATCTACTCATCATTTTTTTGTCATAATTTAATCAATATTCACCTAAAATTAAGTTCTATCATAGTTTAAAGATTGTTAATGAAGTTACCTCTTTCTGCTCGGCTGCGATCTTGATCATTTCGAGCGTATCCTGGTCGGGTTTAATGTCGTATTTCTTAGTCACCGCTGGGTCCTGCAAATCGATCAACCTGATCAATGATGATGAACCACACAACACCAGAACACCAGTCATTCATTAAGTTCAATTCGATTCTGAGACTTGTAGCAAAAATACAGAGTCCACCAAAAGGACTGAGTGGATTTTTGTAAGCTTTTGGAAACCAAAAGTATTAGCAGCTCATGGACACATCTGAAAGCAATTAGCTGATAGCCGAATAATGTATGTTTTCTTTATGATCATGCATAATGTACTATATTCATCAAATAATTGTTATTTCTGAGAAGTTATTGGAGTAAGTGTTGATTCCAATAAAATTCCATAACATGTTTTTCTTCTGACAAGTGTCCACTAAATATGACAGCAAACATAACGAGATGTGTTTGCTAACAAGATGCAAACCAATACCATGTAGCTATGTTCATCCTATTATAAGCATGATTGCCCTATCAGCTCAATCCAAATCTCCCCCAAACCCGCCTATAAGTTGAGTATGTACTATAACTAGATGTATATCCATAAAAAGCATCATTTTTCAAATTAAACAAGGTATCTCCTAAAAGAACAACTGCACACAAACTACAGAAAAACTGAGAAGCAATTACCAAAAACATAAATAAGCCACAAGACCTCCTTGAATGGGAAATACAGTTTTAAATTTAAGCATACAATCAATTCCAGCAAGAACATGGTGTTGTAGAGACAAATATTACCTGCAGAAGTGTGGGAACTTCCAACTCAGGGAATGAAGGAGGATGATGGGCAGGTAAATGAAGATAAAACGACTGCATGGAACAATGTAATAGTTATCACAAAACCCCGGAGAAATACGCAAATAGTTTCTTAACAAGGAATAACAACACTAGTAAGGAAGTTAGCAATAGGTTAGACAAATAAGATATTTTACTTCCAACTAGTACACGAGTTGTTTAAATAAAAGAGGTATACAAGATATTAGCAATCTTTGCATGTTAATGCACATATTTGTACATAATGAAAACCTTCTATGTTTCCCAAGATGTGGCAGTAGATTTACACTGATTTGCTGTTCTAAATCATAACGGTCAGTTTAATTATTTTTTTTTTTAGAAAGTGATATATCTTTGCAGAGAAACATATTTTCTTCCAAATTGTAATCAATTTTTACAATATTCAGTGGATCCTCTCTCCTGCATATTTTACCAAAGAAGAAAGCATTTAGCATTGGCATAATATCTGCATTACCTTTCCAATAGTTGGTGCCATAGTCCCTCGATAAGATGCTGCTTGGCCGAGCATCAATCCTACAGTTGTACTTTCATGATCCTGAAAACATAAATAAAGATGTCCAAAGTCCATTTCATAAAAATGATTAAAGGGAAGAAACTGCCAAGTTCAAAGATATGGTATACTAGGGTTTGATTGTATGAGGCTTTCCATCTGTTAGAGTATAGGTATTCAAAGGCATCTCCAGATCCTCCACCGTTCCTATATTTGTTTTTTCATCTACATAAGATTAAAATGACAAATAACAGCATGCAATTGTCTAAGCAAACACACCTTAAGTTGGTGATTGCCTAAGCGATGTATGAAAAGAAAGGAGTTAATGTAAGAGCCATTTGGCATGATATCTTGGTATCTCAAGAAGTTGCTTAATGATGGACGAAAAACAAGTCTCATCCAAGAAAGGTAATTCAGCATCAAAATGGCATAAGAATTGATGAGAAACATGGAGAACGTGCTCACTTGGGGCAGATTCGTTTTGGGAGGGCTTAAATATAACAAATCTCATTTATTACATGCATGGCGAGGGAAAGAACTGGAACCCTGAATAGACTCGAGACGATGAATTGCGAAGGTGAAATTTAGGCAAATTAAGTACGTGATTTCTGAATAGCTGGGGTAGATGGCCACAAACCTGTTGAGCTGTTGAAGCAACAAATTTATCTCAAAACTACGTCTGCAATACTGATAAAATGCGTTGTTAACGTGCATGTGGCATTTGGCATGCCAGAAACACCAAGATTTTTCAAAATATATCCCATCATCTTTGAGTGAAGCTAAATGTATTGAACTGGTGCTAGTCTGCTAGATCAGCAGAGGTTACTCTGTAGAAATTCTTTTATACTAAACATAGAAACCTGTTATATTGCTTCATTTTGGAATATATCCAAAAAAAGAAGCAAAAAGTTTTACAACTACCACTTCATCCAATTTTGCCCTAAATGAAAACATGGCATTAACAGCACTATTAGGGATTAATTCGAAGACCTGTATTAGTTTGATGACGTACATATGCCCTAGGGCGTCAAAAATGGCTTATGTCACTACTTTACTATCAACCTTTTTCAACGCCCTAGGGTTTCGAAATTGGCACACACATATATATGTATGTCACTACTCATTTCATTGGTGGTGCAACTACGGTGAAAAAATAACCAAAGCATTAGCCAAAAAAATACCAACCAAACCTCAGAAAACAAGGAAAAACCGAGGCAGTGGACAGTGTTAAAAGGATTAAGATCATACAGAAAAAGAGAAACTAACCTCAAGATAGCAATTCTGGCGAATGGTTGTCTGTTTCTGAGGATTTACATTAACTTCACATGATACTTTGGCCTGTAAAACATTAAGATTTCACAATGAAATTACACATGTAATGGAAGATAGAGAGACTAATATGATATTGCTCACTTATTACTCCATCATGACATTTAGAAAAATAAATGAATAAATACAAATGAATGCAGAAAGTTTTTCCAGTAACTACAGCACAGTGGAAAACAAACAAATCAAATGTAGAAAATGTGCAATTTCAAAGACTGCTAATCAAACACAAGGGGTGAAGAACAGTGCAAATCAACGGCACAGTGGAAAGCCTCACACAGGAAAATTGTAGCATTATTGTCCAGACGAAAACTGCAGCACTATTTTTTGCAAGTTGCCCTTTAATTTATTCATACTTGCAGTTTTCCTATTTTTTTTATCAATTTCACATCCTCTAGAAACTGTTACTGACAGCTGTTAATGCATGAATATTCAGCAGACATTTAATTAGGATTATTAGTCACATTTGATGCTCGTCTAGGGAAGGGTACCCGAAGCTTGTAAGTACTCCCTTGACAGAGCCTGAAATACAACAACAACAACAACAACAACAACAACAACAACAACCCAGAGTTAATTACCAGTGGACTCGTACAGAAAGAATTTCTAGTTAGAGGGGATCCTAAAGAGACTTAAAACGTCAGACGTCAATGTACAGCGCAAAACATTTGAATAGCGGCATAGCCCAATAATTGCAACACAATTCTTCACTTATTGAATAAAAAGTGTCAAACTGGATGTGGACAGATCTAGCAATGCAGCAAGGAGACGATAAAACCAAGAAAATTAATAATCATCTCCATATCAACAAAATACATAGAAGATGCTGATATCCATTACTGATTCATTTCATTCATCTTATTATAGTCAAGTGAATAATACCAGTGACTAGAACATTCAGTTAACTCAAAATACCTCCATTTCGATGGTATGTCCAATCATTGCCTCGGCAGGCTTAAGTACTTCTCGTACAAAGTTCCCTACAACTTCATCGATCCACTTTCTAAGGATAGGAAAACGCTGCAGTTCACTAACCAAACAACAGTGACTCATCTGCAGTGAAATCGATTTGGTGAGTACGCCAACATATGTGGATGAAATGAAATATACTTTTGAAGTTTAACCATGAAATGGACTTGTTTGTTACCTTTATCAACTCATCATATATGAACCTTGCACTCTGAAGAGTAGGATCTAGCAGCCGAGCTATTTGCCTTCTGATAAGAACTTCGAATGGAAACTATACATTGCAAAGGTTAAATCACATTATAGAACTTTCAAAATAATCAGCACAAGTCAGAAGCCATCGAGTATAAATGTCCATTAAGTAACATCAAATAATTGTAAGTGCATCAAGGAAGAAAAAACTAAACTACAAGATAAAAGCAATTGAAGGGGGAAACATTATTGACAATTTTTGAAGACCTACTTCTAGTACAAATAAAGCAGATCTTGGTCCAGTTGCATTCTGAATAGCAGTGCGGATATCACCGTCACTCAAATCTTCACATGGATCCACTTCCTAAAGAATTGATAAAACATTGCAAATTATCAGCCTACATGTCATGATTCAGAGAGATAAGGAGGCTGGACTCTCGAGTCAGCAAACTGAAAAACACATCCAAAAACGCGAAGCCAGTGAACTGGTACAGCTAACAGATAATGGCTGTTTTCTTACACACTAAAGCACCAAATTTAATCAGGAAGTGCAAAGTTAGTTTAAAGCAATCCTCAAAACTCAAAATAGAGAGTGATAAATGACAGTCAAAACACACCTCTAAACTCTAAACAAAAATTGACTGGAAAATTTAGTGTATACGAGCTCCACTAGATAGCTCAGATGTAGATAATCATATCTCTCCATTCTTGCCTTCAATCATTGAAGAAAAAGCTGTTCACAAACAAATAAAAAGGTCACTTGAGTTAAAAAAGATTCTAGGACAAGGAGTCAAGGCAACAATTTTCTGACTCATACCTTCTGAATATTTTGAGAGAATGTTCTGAATATTTTGAGAGAATGTTCAGGATAACAATAACTGAGTGGGGATTGCTCGTAACAACAGTTGGGACGCTTTTTTTTTTGTTGAAAACAGTTGGGGTTAAGCTTTATTCTCGTACTAGTATTAAGGTAACTAAGTGGTTTTGACAAATCAATATCAAGTGGTATATACTATGATGATACTTTAAGACAATTCTCAGTTTTTGATAACATCTTAAAAATTAAACACTATCAAAATGGTGCAAAAGTGCAAATCTAATTGCCATGAATTTTGAGCTGAACATATAAATTGAAATAACAAGATCTTAGTCCTGTCTATTCTTCTCATCCTGTTTATAAATTGTCCACATTTATAATCGTTCGTTTCTTTGGCAATCAAAACATAGCATCAAGTGAAGAATGGAAGCAAGTCCTACATCACTTAATTTCCCAAGAAGATTTCATGACTCGGAATTCAGAAATACTGACAGGAAAGAGAAAACAAACATCTATTTACTCGTTACAACAGCCGAGTTCTGTTCTATTAAGTATTTTTGTACATAAATAGGCCAAAGGGGAAATTTAATAGTCGTACTAAAAAGTAGTAGCACCAAAAGAGTAACCAAACTTGAAAGTAAAAGAGCAAATAACTTAGTAATGTTAAATTCAAGAAACCTATCCAGCTTCATTTTATCAACAAGCTGTCTGAATATAAAACTCATGGCCCAACCAAATCCATAGAAAATGACCAATCAAACAAAAGCATTTATGAAAACTTCCAAAGAAGCAATACTGGAGTTACAAATTAACTCAGATTCTATAGTTTCGCCATAGCTAGTATGCTCCTTACTTACAGAAAAAAACTGAGCACTTATTTGGGCCTTCAAACTAGGAAGGGCTGATTTGACATGTTGCACCAAAACCAGCCACATGTAAAAACACAATGCTTGGCATTAACCAAAAAAAAAAAAGCAAGATGAATACCTATAAAGAGAAATGGGTCAGTGATTGTAGCACATCCTAGCTGGTTCAGCTTCTTCGCTAGTTGAGGGATGCCACACCTACCTGCAAGATCATTATACACCTAAAAGACCCCAAAGCTTTATAAGCATTGACTAGCATCAAACTATCAAAATTCAAACTCAGTACACTATACCGGACGACTCCAGATGAACTTATCACCAAAGCATCTTTGATACTCCTTTTGAACATGATGTCCTACTCAGATAACAGGAAAGACATGTCAAAATTTTGAATAATATAATATAACAATCTCAACCACTAACCAACATACAAGTCTTACAACACCACAAAATACATTTACAGGAAATTTTTATCACATATTAAGATGTATTTCACCAAAAAAGCACAATATATGTTACATAATATTACCTCTTGACTGCGAATCCATGAACAAGAATGATAAAACTTGCAATTGACGCCCGGGGAGGTAGTTTCAGATATAAGTGCTGCAAAATTACATCCAGATCTCATTTTCAACTGAACAAAAATTCTAACTCAACATCACGCTCCAAAAATCTTAGTGATTCAACTTTGTGATGAATTCTAACTCAACATCAGCCCAGATTCCCGCTCCAAAAATCTAGAGAAAAAAAAAACGGGAATACCTGATTTGAACTTCCCACTTCGGCATCAACCTCAACTGCGAAAACAAATCTCTAATCTGGCTTCAGTTTAATCCGTCTCCCGATTCAAACACAAGTTCCGCGATGATTCGGGAGGGTTTTGGAAGCTGGAACAAATTTGGCGATGATTCTCGAGCGCTTTAGTGCTCAAGTTAGGGTTTGAGAATTTCGGATCGAGAGGCGGGGAGGCGGGAGAGAGCTCGTCGAGAAACAATGTGACCTGGTGGTCTTCCAGGTAGGTGGATCATACAATGTGACCTGGTGGTCCTTCCAGGCAGGTGGATCATCAGATCATGTACTGTATTGATGATGAGTACGACTGTACGAGTATAAAACCAGTACAAATTACACTTATTGCCCATAATTTATGATATCTTCTAAAAAAAACCACTCATAAATTGTAAATTTATAATAAACCACCCATATTCATAAGATTTTTCAATTAGCTATCCTATCCATCCTCTAACTCGATTTTTTTTATAAAAAAAAAAACTAGTTTTATTACCGCATTCTGTTTCTTAAAAATTGCATAAAATCACCCTTTATTCACTCTTTTTTTCAACTAACCACCTATTATTCAAACAAATTCACTTAACCACCCTTTAATAGCATGTCTATTGCAATTAACCCCTCATTTTCTCTTTTATCTATTTGAAAGACCAAAATGCCCACAAAATTAATTACTAATGTTTATTTATTTATGATTATTATTTTGGTTGAGTTGTTTTTTTATTATTAAATCTCAAGTAAATGTTTTAGTAGATTCTATATTATATTTAGCTTACTTTCAAAATTTTAAAACTTGCATGTCTATACTAAAATATATATATTCTATTTTAAAATTCATGGTCATGGGTTTTGAACGTAAGATCTCACCGCATGAATGAATTTTTTTAAAATGAAGTTAAAATGTTTTATATTAATTAAATATTGTGTTAATCATAAAAAAAAATCATATAGGTTTAAATGTTTTAAAGTAAACTAAATATAATATGGGAAAACTAATTAACATACCCTCACCTCTGGGGTATGGTAAAATATATTCTCAACTTTTAAATGTAATAAAAATACCCCGACCTTTGAGGGTAGTGGTAATAAATTACCACGAGTTTTCTCACGGGTCAAAAATGCTGACAAGACAACTTACATGGAATTTCTTTTTAGAAGGGTTTTCTTAACCGGTTTCCTTAGGGAAAAAAAATAAATAATTGAACCGGGTTCATACCCAACGCCTTTTCCTCCCTCTTATCTTCTTACGATGCGCCTCTTGAACTGTCTTCCAGGTCTACTTGGCAGCTCATGGTTCCTCTTCAATGATAGTCTTCCTCCCTCGTGGTCGCCTATCTTGAATTGTATCTCTCACATCTTCTTCCTCTTTGATTCATTCACATATTTGGCTAAGTTTTTTTTTTCCTCTGCGTTGTTGTTGTCGGTTTAGTTTTGTTGTCGGTTTCGTGTTAGGAATTAATAGTCGTACTGTGTTAATTTGAGGCAATTTTTATCGGATTAGTTGCTTGTTGGTTGAATCAATTTCGTTTTTCAGGTTTAATTTTGTTGTCGGTTTATTTTTTTCTTAAGGAAATCGTTCAAGAAAACCCAATTTTAGTGATAATTTGTAAAAAAACTTCCACACAGGGCTGCCTTGTTTTAAAAAAAATCCACGTTTGTCGTATTGTTAGCATTTTTTACCCATGAGAATATATTACCACTAACCTCAAAAGTCGGGATATTTTTATTACATTTGAAAGTTGGGGATATATTTTTACCATACCCTCAAAGGTTGGGATATTTTAATTAGTTTTCCTATATAATGTAGACTAACCAATTATATTAAAATTTTCTTATATTTAAACTGTGAATGTTAGAAATTTCGTATAATAAACATTGGGGTGATTACGAGAATGTCCTAATTTTTGGACCTTATAAGGAAAAAGGCTCCCACTCTCTCCATATTTGCAAAACGTCCACCAATTTTCTGACACTGCTGAAACGAACTTGCTAACTTCTGTTTCAGCAGTTTTTTTTTTCGCTTTTTTTCGGTTTATTTTTTCGCTTTTTTTTTCGGTTTTTTTTTCTCGCATTTCCAGAGTTGCTGAAACCCCTGTGCCACCATCTGTTTCAGCAGTTTTTTTTCCACTTTTTTTTCATTTTTTTTCCGCGTTTCCAGAGTTGCTGAAACCCCTGTGCCATCATCCGTTTCAGCAGTTTTGTTTTTCTTTTTTTTTTTCTTTTTTTTTTCCACGTTTCCAGAGTTGCTGAAATCGGGGTTTCAGCATCAACAACGTTGCTGAAACCGTGGGCTTAGCATCAACAACGTTGTTGAAACTGGGGTTTCAGCATCAACAACAATGCTGAAATCGGGGTTTCAGCATCAACAACGTTGCTGAAACCGTGGGCTTAGCATCAACAACGTTGTTGATGCTGGGGTTTCAGCATCAACAACAGTGCTGAAATCGGGATTTCGGCATCAACAACAGTGCTGAAATCGGAGTTTCAGCAACTCCGGTTTCGACAACGTGAAAAAAAAACAATAACGCGAATAGTACTGATTTTCATAACTTCACTTTTACTATTCAAAAGCAAGCACAATTGATACAAGATGAACACCAATTATGCTGCAAAACAACAGTTCAATTCATACTCTTCAAATAGCTTCACCTTCACTGATCAAAAGTTCATACTCTTCAAATAAGAATCTCGACAAAAACTACAGTGAAGTAAAGGAATCCGAAAGTCGCAACAACTGGAAAAAACCTGGACAGTGTGAGACTGGATGCTAAGGACTCATCCAGTATCGGAAGGCAAAACAACTAGTGGATGCTAAGGACACGCCACGACCGCACATCGGAGACGCCATTGGAGGCAGAGGACGGGGGATCCAGATTCGGCGGCGAAACAGGACCCGAACTACACACCGCGAGAGGCCGATTGTGGATCCAGGGATCGAGATCGAGATCGGAAACAAGGTCGCATCTGCTAAAATCGGAGGGACGCTGATTCCATGGCCAAATCGCAAACGACAGGCCGCATCTTCCTCCACCGCCGCCGCCGCCTCCTATGCGAAGTAAACTGGACCTCCGCCTCCTCCACCGTCGTTGCCTGTCGCGGAGCACGATGAGGCGGATCTTGCGGTGGCCGTTCCCGCCGCTGTCTCCTGCGAAGCCGATTGAGGAAGGAGATGGAGGACGAGGAAGGAGATGGAGGAGCCGGTTGAGGATTTGGGTTTCTTTTACCTTTTGGTGCTGAATCGGCGAGGGATCAAGGAGAGGGATAAGGAGATATGAGATTAGGTTTAGAGGGTAATTTTGTCCAGAAAATTTTTGATGGACAAATCCCCAATTTGACTAGGGTGGGAGACACTCCCTCATTTAGGCCCAAAAAATAGGCCCGTTGGGCAAATTTTCTCATAAACATTTTGTAAAATTGTTAGTATCGCAAAAAAAAAAAAAAGATTGGGTGAAATTGTGGAATATGTTTGATAGTTGATAAATTTACGGTATTAGAAGGAGGTGGGCGAGGACTTGGTAGTTAGCTCCATTTTAAAACATGTACTTGAGATTTAATAAGAAAAAAAAAACTCTACCAATATAATAAGAGAAAATTTGCGTTTTTGGCCATCTAGAAGGTTTTAATTAGGTTATTAACTAATTTAAATGTTTTTTTAGGAGTTATAACCATCATCGTTTCTTAGGTAAATTAGAACCGCCTCCTCTCCGCATAACCTTCCTGTACCTTCTCCCCCTGCGATAGCCCTTCGTCCTCCTTGGCTGCTCTTTCTCCGACCGAGAAACCCTCGGCGTCCTCGTGGTCGTCATCACCTTCGTCAACCCGAATCTCCCTGGTGCCTTTTTCGCTCTCTCCGTTTCGGCCTGAGACCCAAAGTCTCTCCCTGTCTTTCAGATCTGAAGATGCAACAACAGGGAAGAAAATTGGGGGAGCGCAACCGTATAGCCGACGCCAGTTGATGCCTCTCCTTCCCGTCGCGCCTCGTCGTTCCTGCAAGCTCTTAATTTATCGGATTCTAATTCATCGGTGCTAATCTCTCTCCCTTATTGTCGGTGTAAGTTTTCTTCTCCGACCAAATCTCTTTATCGGATTCTAATTTTGCTTCCTGTTTTTCGTTGATTTCTGCATCATCGTGGTCGATTGCAGTTAGTGTGTTCATTAGCTGCCATTGATGCTCGAGGTTTGTGAATACTTGCTTAGTTTGTTTAACAGTTGGTTAATTCGTTTGATATAAGCTTTTGAGGACCTGTTGGTTTGCATTGGAGGTTTGAGAATGGTTTGTTTGGGAAAGGACAGGTGTTTATGAGCAATTGGGGGGTAATTTGCTACTTTTCAGTGGACTGATCTGCTTGATTATTTTTCTTTAGGTAGGTAACTCTATGATACCAATGAAATCTCACCCTTAATCTATGTCCTTTGGTTGTTCTTTTTTTATTTGGGATTTTGAATTGGATTGGAACTACCTAGGGTTATTGGATGCGAATATTTGTGGAAAAATTGGGGCTTTTCGCCTAGAGTCGATAATGGTGGAGTTTGAGGTTGCGTTGGATTATTTGTGGATAAAAGAGGACAGTAGTCATTCCTCATTCGACTGTCGATCCCGAAGTGGTTGATGCTCTGAATTTTGGGCTTGGAGGAGGATGACCATTTCACTCTATTCATCCACTTGTTCTTATCCAGGTTAATATATACAGTACATATTATTTCTCAATTAAGATGGGTCCATTTGATCGATTAATTGATGAATATATATTGTTTGATTTGATTAGTTATGATCGATGATATATGGATGGATGGATTAATTAGGTTGTGTGCAACCATGACTTCTTTATGATGGCTCCAAACAAATGGCGTCCTCCTACTAAAACACTGACTAAAAACTTAAAACTTAAAACTATATAATATGGAGGAGGATGGATACATCAGTTACGGATCTTAAAAGTAGCTTTGCTGTAGGAATTATGATTTAGTTGCATTATCAAAACTTAAAACTATATAATATGGAAACTGACTAAAAACTAAATAGGAATAGGATGAATTCCAAGTATATGATATGGAAAGGATAGCAATCCTCAAAGATTTCTATGTATATTTCTGAGGAATAAATGTGATATCTGGAGGTTTTGGAACAAAATCATGATAAGTTATCTTGTTTATAATCTAAACTAGGAAAAGAATTATTCCAGTGTGAACAGAAACCAGAGAAAAAAGTCAATATTCATAGAGAGAGTTAGAAAGATACTTTGCTCCTGCTGACATAGTCGGACAGGTGTTTGAAGTGCAGAATTCAGTAAGGGTACCATACAGAATGTTCACTTGATTGAAGAAATCAACCGCTGTTCAAAAGAACGTCGTCCTCGCTCTCAGTCATCATTCCCTCCCGATGTATGTGCTTCAAGTCTACATTCTCCCCTCAAACTCAATGCCTCTTCTTCCAATATGCTCTATAGAATAACAAGGAGGAAAATGGTTTGAACTTGTTTCTTCTGAATTCCAAAGGAAAGAATAAATAGCCTTACAATGTAACTGATTAGAGAGAATATCTCTCCCATATTCTAACCACACTATAAATCAGCCTATTTACAATATTGATCTAAAAAGTCAAATAAGATATTATTAATCTTTAACATTCCCCCGCAAGCTGGACACCGGTGAGGAGAGGCCAAGCTTGGACACTAAGTCATGAAACCGACTGCGAAGAAGCGGTTTGGTAAGAGCATCAGCCAGCTGGTCTTGTGTGGGAACATAGGATACTCGAACCTGCTTCGATTGAACCTTTTCTCTGATGAAATGATAAGCCAAAGCCAAATGCTTCATCCTTGAATGAAAGACTGGATTGGAGCTTAGGCTCATAGCACCTAAATTGTCACAGTAGATGACAGGTTGAGGCAAAGGTGGGAGGCCAAGTTCAGAGATAAGAGAGAGGATCCAACATAACTCTGAGCAAGAGTCGGCGAGGGCACGGTACTCGGATTCAGTTGATGAACGAGCAACGGTCTTTTGTTTCCTAGAGCTCCAGGCGATCGGGGTCTTACCAAGGTAAAAGATGTAACCTGTGGTGGAGGTATAATCGTACTTGTTGCCAGCCCAATCTGCATCGGAGAAGCCATGAAGGAGGCGAGGTGAGTTCTTGTGAATAACAATTCCATGGTCTAGGGTACCCCGCAAGTAACGAAGCACTCTCTTGAGAGCCACCCAATGAACTGAGGTTGGCGATTGCATATATTGGGACAGTTTACTGACAGCAAAACCAACATCAGGCCTTGTTAGAGAGAGATATTGAAGGCTGCCGACTATCATTCGGTAATCTGATGGAGTGTCAATGACAGTGCCAGAGGCCTTTGTAAGAGGTGTTGTCGCACACATGGGAGTCGACATTGGTTTGCAGTCGGCCATGCTTACTTTGAGGAGAAGATCAGAGACATACTTTCGTTGGCTAAGAAATAGACCAAGAGGATGCGGCTGAACCTCGATACCCAAGAAATAGGAGAGGTTTCCTAGATCTTTGAGCGAGAAACGAGTAGACAATCGCTGGATGACCTGCAGAAGGGTTGGATGATGACTACCTGTGACAATAATGTCGTCAACATAAACCAATAAGTAGACCACTCCAACACTGGTTTTGAGAATGAATAGGGATGCATCGGCGACCGAGTTTGTGAACCCAAGTTGCAAAAGGAACATCCGGAGTTCATTGTACCAAGCCCGGGGTGCCTGCTTCAACCCATAGATCGCCTTCTTGAGCTTGCAAATATAATCCGGATGGTGTCGGTCCAGGAAGCCGGGTGGTTGATCCATAAAAACATCCTCAAACAACGTACCTTGGAGAAAAGCGTTGTTGACGTCCAATTGCCGAATCGACCAGCCAGATTGAACAGCTATCGAAAGAATAGTTCGCACAGTGACCGGTTTGACCACCGGGCTAAAGGTTTCGGTGAAATCGCAACCTGGTCGCTGGTGGAAGCCTTTTGCGACAAGCCGAGCTTTGTATTTGTCGAGCGTGCCATTCGGGTGAACCTTGACTCGAAAGACCCATTTACAGCCGACGATGTTGGTTTGAGCATCTCTAGGGACCAATTCCCATGTGTTATTGGAGCGGAGAGCATCGAGCTCCCTTGCCATTGCCTCACGCCATTCCGGATTTTTCAAGGCCTGGGTAATGTTTTGAGGTTCTTTGTGAATAGGAATGGAGGCATGAAGATTTAATTTGGAGATGGGTTTATGAATATTGTGCTGGGAACGAGTTATCATCTGGTGAGTGGGTGGGGTGAGAGGTGAAGGACGGGAGGTGGACGCAGGGGACGGCGTGGGATTTGGGTGAGGGGGAGAAGAGCCAAGAGTAGGGTTGGTGGGGGTTTGAACAGGTGGGTCCGGATTGGGTGGAGTAGCACGTGGGGGTGAGTGCTCATTAAGGGGGATATTATTAATTGTTGGAGAAATGGAAGGAGATAAATTGGGTGGGGTGGGTGGGATAGGTCTGACTTGGGGAGAGATATTAGGAGAGGATGAGGGAGTGGTGGGCCCGAGTTGTTGAATGAGGGGGATATGGATAACGGTGCTCCCTGGATTTGGAGGAATGGGAGGAGAGTAGTTGGGATTGGGAATTAAATTTTTGAATGGAAATTCCATTTCCACAAACGTGACATGACGCGAGGTATAAACCCGGTTAGTTTGAGGATCCAAGCAAAAATAGGCACTTTGAGTGAGGGAGTATCCCATGAAAACACAAGCAATGGATTTTGAGTCCATTTTATTGTTGGTATAAGGTCGTAACCAAGGAAAACATAAGCAACCAAAGCTTTTTAATTTTTGATAATTTGGGTGAGTATGAGAGAGTTGGAAAAATGGAGTGTTGTTTTGAAGGCCCGGAGTTGGCATTCGATTAATCAAATACACTGCCGTTTGAAAGGCAAAAGGCCAAAATTTATGGGGCATAGCAGAGTGAGCCATCAAAGTTAAACCCGTCTCAACAACATGACGATGACGTCGCTCTGCAAAACCATTGTGTTCCGGAGTGTGAGGTGGAGATGTGAAATGAGAGATTCCATTAGTTGCTAAAAAACTTTTTAAAGCAATAAACTCTCCACCGTTATCAGAGTAAAATATTTTGATATTGTGTTTGAAGTAGGTCTCAACAAGGCCTTTGAAAGTGATGAACACATCTTTAGTATCTGATTTTTGTTTGAGGGGATATAGCCATATGTACTTGGTGAAATGATCAACAAAAATAACGTAGTATTTAAAACCATCAAACGACTTAATAAGAGAAGTCCAAACATCCGAAAATATGACTTCTAAAGGAGCAGTCGATTGTATAGTAGATTGGTGAAAGGGAAGCTTATGAGCTTTATTCGTGGAACAAGATAAACAAAATTCAGAACTAGAGGCTAAATGGCCAAGGCGAGAACTCGAATGAATAAGCTTAAAAATATGCGGAGAAGGATGTCCCAGCTTGTGATGCCACACCGAACCAAGTGATAGACGAGCCGAAAAAGAAGATGGTGCTGATGAGAGTGGCCAAGAATAAACACCATCTTGTAAGGGTCCCCTAAGCAGGATTGTGCCCGAATGCAGATCCTTAACAAAAAATCCACGGGGTAAGAATTCAACGGAAACTTGATTTTGTTCGGTAAACTGGGAGACAGAAATAATGTTTTTAGCAATATTAGGAACAAAGAGAACATTATCAAAATTAAAATCTTTGGTTGCAGTTTTGAAGCAAAATTTTCCATGATTAGAAATGGGCAAACCCTTACCATTACCAACAATAAGCTCGTCAGGACCATCATAAGGATAATGGTGGCTGAGATTTTGAATGTCATTAGTCACATGGTGGGAAGCTCCACTGTCAACAAGCCAAGGTTGAGTAGGGTGGGTGGTTGCAGAATGATGTGCTTGAGGGTTTTGGGGAACCGGGGCCTGTGGACGAGTAGGTGGGGGTGGGGGTCGGAGGGTCGGGGCTTGCTGGCGGAATAGTGGGCAATAGGCGATGACGTGACCCTGCTCTCTACACCACTGCCAACGGCCTTGAAAGGGCTTCGGAGGAGGTCGGACGCTTGGCGAAGGGGCTTGCCAAGCTTGAGGAGATTGCTGCGGTTGAGGTGACCAAGATGGTTGCTGTGGTTTCGGTTTCTTTGACGACTTTGCCTGCATCGTCATAGCCGACGCCGGAGATGAGGGAACGCTCGACTTTGTGGCAAGGCTGAGATATAACTCCCTATTGAGGAGTTTCTCGTGGAGGGCTTCAATGGTTAGGGTGGTGTCACGAGCATGAACACCGTCGATCACCGGCTGGAAAGTATCATCCAAACCTTTGAGAATGGCATCGATGACATCCTCGGGGTCCTGTGGTTTGCCAAGGGAAGCTAGATGATCAGCAACTCCTTTGACTTGTTGCACAAAGTCAGAAACGGACTGTGTGCCCTTGGTAAGAGTCTTCATCTTCTGGCGGAGAAGATTGATGTGCACTCGTGAAGGCTTAGCATATGTATCCTCCAATGTTTGCCAAGCTTGTCTGGCCGTCGTTGCACGAGACACCAGAGAAGATACGGAGGTGGATAAGGTTCCAACAAGAGCGCCGTAGATCAACTGATCTTGACGAACCCATGTGGTGTATGCCGGGTTTGGGGACTCCACGCCATCGTTGGTTGTGGTTGGGGATGGCGCAGGAGTTGAGCCGTCTAGAAAACCAAACAAACCAAGTCCTATGAGGATGGACTTGATCTGTGATTGCCAGGAGAGATAATTGGTGGGAACCAACTTCATAACATTGGTAAATTGGACAATCACAAAGGGTTTAGTGGGTTCAGCCGGATTGGAGAGGGTTATATTGGTTGAGGAGGCCATTGAAGGCAAAAAGTAGGCAACAGTATTGGAAATGGTTTAGGATCGGTAAAAATCTGATACCATATAGAATAACAAGGAGGAAAATGGTTTGAACGTGTTTCTTCTGAATTCCAAAGGAAAGAATAAATAGCCTTACAATGTAACTGATTAGAGAGAATATCTCTCCCATATTCTAACCACACTATAAATCAGCCTATTTACAATATTGATCTAAAAAGGCAAATAAGATATTATTAATCTTTAACATGCTCTTGTGTCATCAATGAGATACTGATGCTATTTGCTTTTTAATTCCACATGAAACAGGGCCAAGATGCTTTAGATTAGATTGTCAGTGCTGAAGAGATCTCATCAATGGTACGTGCTTACAAAGATGAAGAAAACCGCATAGGCTTATCTCGGTACAACCATCAAGAACGTTGTAGTGACAGTCCCTGCTTACTTCAACGAATATGGATGCTGGTGTTATTACGGGCCTGAATATCATGTGTATTGTCAACGAGCTCATTGCTGCTGCCATCACCTATGGCCATGACAAGAAGTCTAGCAGCATCGGCGGTAAGAATGTGCTCATCTTTGATCTTGGTGGTGGGACATTTGATGTTTCTCTACTTACAATTGGTGAGGACAGCTGCGAGAAGGATGTACTTGTTTTCGACGTGAAGGCATTTGGTCGGGGTTCTTGCAGCCCATGAACACCAAACGGCATAATGGTGAGCGGGTCGAAATGGACAAACGACATAATAGGAGGACAAGAACAATTCTTGCAGCCCATGAACAGCAAAAATGCATGACAGATGGGGAGCTAGTTGATATGTTTCATTTGTATCTTTGACATATCATTCACTTAGTATCTATCTATATATCCAGAAGCTCTTCCTGTCATTAAAATGTCTTAGAATTCATACTCGGTAGCTTCTGCCCTTTCAATCTTCTGCTTGGGTTTGTTAATAGTATTATACAATTATACCTGGGGAAGTTGTAATTAATTAATAACATCAACTTTGTAATAGTGGGTGGATAATGATATGATCTTTATGAATTTCAGGAAATTACAATATTAACTTTGAAAATTCATGCATTTTATTATAAAATGTATTATCTTAGGTAGCTCTCTATGTAGGCTAGTAACTCAAAATGTGCAATTACCTTTTTTATATGAGTAAATAGGTATATAATGTCATGACTTGATAACCTTTACTAATCTCATGGTCCGTTAGTGCAAATGTTTTTACTATATGTCGATCTTTTATTTGTCTTGATTAATTTCATCTATTATTTAAAAAAATTGTGGGATTTTAAAAAATAAATTAAATCCCGTCCCACTAAAAATATAAGGGACGAGACGTTGGATGACCCCAATCTCATCATGTCCCATACCCACCTCAAATATGTCATCAAAACATTTTTAATAAAAAAATGTTATTGATATACAATCGACTAGATTAAACCACTAATCAAAGTGACATCATAGTAAACAAAAAATGTTATTAATAAAAATGTCGTCAACAAACAAAGTCACCACAAATGATTGAGTTCAATATTCCATCAAAAAAAAGATTTGAGTTCAATATTCCATCAAAAAAAAAGATTGAGATCAATAAAGTGTAATCACAAATGTCATCAATGAATAAAAATATAATAAACATGTCACCACAAGTGATTGCATCAATAAAGTGTAATCACAAACGTGTCATCAGTGAATAAAAGTATAATCGATGAAAATATATCGATATACAATTGATTAAATTAAAAAAAAATGACATCAAACGATTTGACTAAAAAAGTGGCATCAAATAATTATATTAGAAAAATGGCATCAAAACACTACTTTTAAAAAGTGACATCCCATTAAAGAAAAAAATATCATCAAAACACTACTTTGAAAAGATATGGCATCACGGGAAAAAAATCATCAAAAAATTGACATAAAAAGTGTCATCAATAGTCATTCGTAAAAAAAAATGGCATCAATGGTCAACCTGACATCATAGTAAGCAAAAAAATGTCATCAAGGTTTGAAAAAGTGGCTTTCAAAAAGTGTCATCAAATCATTTCATTAGAAAAGTGGCATCAAAGTGAAAATAAAATGTCATAAAAAATGGCACCAAAACGATGACATCACAAAAATGTCATTACTTAAGGAAAAAAAAATCCACATGAGTGGTCAACGTTGACCGGTCAATGGTCAAACAGTTGACCATTGATCAATTAATACCTCATTTGGAAAATGGACTACCTAATCTAATTTAACAAGTTTTTTATCTAGTTATCTAATTGAACTTTCTAAATAGCCTACTTACCTAAATCACCCATATAATAATGATAAATAAATAAACATTACTTCCTCCGACCCAAAATATATGTCGTTTGACTTTAGCACGTATTTTAAGAAGGTAAAAATTATATAAAATTTCGACTTTTTTTTATAAATATTTTTAATAACTTAATATTTGTTAGTAATAAGTATTAAATTATATATAAAAAATATTATATATTTTTTAGCTCCTTAAAATACGCGTTGAAAATTCAAACGTCATATTTTGGATCGGAGAGAGTAGTAAATAATATTGGGGCCATTTTGGTCTTTTTAATAGGAAAAAAGAAAAGAGAAAATGAGTGGTTAGTTGCAATAGATATGATATAAAGGGCAAGTGAAATTTTTTTAATAAAGGGTGGTTAGTTGGGAAAATAAATAAATAAATGGTGGTTTTATGCTATTTGGCCTAAAATATATGGAAAATCTCCTTAGAAGCCCAAAACATTCCCTTGGATTCATAAAAGTATAAAACTGTTGACGTCGGTTCTCTCCGACTGAGATTTTGGGTAAAAATTGAAGATCTCAGGGACCTCGGATGGATCCGATCGTCCGACGTTCATTCACTTTGTCAATTGGGTTGTGCCACCTTCTCCCCGCAACCTCTGATTGTGCTTCCGCCGCTTTCTTCTCGGTGCTGCACCCCCTAGGACGATGTTGAAGATTGTAGAGCTTTGCTACATCACATCTTCTTTGGGCCCAAGTTTGGGTATTTTGGGCCCAAGTCACAATACTTTTTTTTTTTGGTAAGGAGCCCAAGTCACAATACTTGGTGCAAGGCTCCATTGAGCCTTTTATCATGACATAATTAAAATAATAATAATAATTTTATAATAACCGAATTTCTATTTATATCTATTTATAAGTAAAAGTCTTTGTATAATAACCGAAGTTTTACTCAATTTGAGTTAAAAATGTTATACTATATTGATTCTTCAACTATGGAATCAACCAATCTATACACTCAAGAATACTTATAATGAAGGAAATGGAAGAAACTGAACTATCAGAATATAGAATTTTATTACTTTTAAAAACAATTTGGTACAATGGAGGAGCTGAGTATTTATAGGCAAAAAGTGCACACACACACACATCTGCACATGACGTGTTCTGTTACAATAGAATTGGAGCTCTTCTAACAAACTATGAGCTCACTTCAACACTCCCCCTCAAGTTAAGAGTTTGAACATGTTTACAACTCATAACTTGCTCATCATCTTCTCAGAAATGTCTTGATTCACAGTCTTTGTAAATATATCGGTTGGTTGTTCTTTAGTGGAGATGTAACCCATAATTATCTCCTTCTTGAGAACTTTATTCATTACAAGTTACAATGTGGCAATCACCTTCAATATGCTTCGTTCTCTCATGGTAAACTAGATTCCTAGCAATATGAAGGACAGATTGATTGTCACAATGTAGTTGCACGAGCTCCATTTGCACTCCTAGATCAAGTAGCAAGTCGATCAACCAAATCCTCTATAACATAACACTTCTCACTAAATTATTTTCACATATATAATTTTTTTTCCTTTTAAAGTTGCATACATATTCTAAACCTCCAGTTTAAATTGTTTATAAGTTTTTATTTTGCAACAAACATGTTTTCAAAAAATTTAAAAATTGAAAAAGTATTTTTTTATAAAATATAATTATAAAAAATTTTAAAACATGATTTTTCAAAAGTGGGTTTTGCCATTTAAAAACAAGAAGTTCACGTACAAACGAGAGGCTTGGAGGGCAAATCGTGCAGGCATCAACGGTTGATTGTTGTACGAGAGTGCCGGTCACCATCATCCGAAGCAATTCGATTGCTCGTCTTTCGACCTTTGCCCTAACAGTCAAAGGCAAGGAAGATATAGACACCGGGCTCGTGTGGACTAAATAGAAAAGTCACATTTGGGGCTTTCATTCTCTTCCGAATCCTCCCCGTTCAAATTCGGTTCACGCATCAAGAGGTATCCTCTAATTGATATATCAATATGCATGAAGATCCTTACGCTTAGATTTTTAGATACGATATGAAATTGTGCTTACCGCATCTAACAAATATACGCCATTTACAGACCCGGACCTGAGGCGAGGCTCAACAGGCCATCGCCTCAGGCCCACTTTCATTAAGGTCCAACGGCTATATATATGTATATAAAATATATATTAAAAATAATTGAATGCACATTAAGAATGTAAAGACGATTTGGCTTGGTAGACAGGGACGCTGAGAAGTGGGAGGGAGGGTAAGGTGAAGCAGGTTCGAATCCCACATTTTGCTTTTTTGCCTCTTTTTTTTTTTATCAGAAACATCAAAGGAATAACTTCCTTTTTTCACCGAATTTCTGCTATTTTTCTTTTTTGTTTTGTTTTTATACTTTTATGTTTGTTTTGTTATAGAAACATCAAAGACACTAGCTTCCTTTTTTCACCGAATTTCTGCTATTTTTTTTTTATACTTTGATGTTTGTTTTGTCATGGTTGAAATTAGTAAAAGGACCTATTTTGAAATCTCGCCTCAAGCATTCAAAGACAATGACTTTTTTTTTTTTACCGCATTTCTGCTATTTTTCTTTTTTTTTTTGTTTTGTTTTGGGAAAACTAATTAAAACACCCTCACCTTTGGGGGTATGGTAAAAATATATCTCCAACTTTCAAATGTAATAAAAATATCCCGACCTTTGAGAGCAGTGGTAATATATTACCACGAGTTTTTTCACGAGTAAAAAATGATGACATAAGGCAGCCTATGTGGAATTTTTTTTAACAAGGGTTTTTTTGAACGATTTTCTCAGGAAAAAAATAAAAAAATGGACCGGATTAATTCACACACAACGCCTTTTCCTCCCTCATATTTTCTTATGTGGTCGCTTCTTGAACTGTCTTCTAGGTCTTCCCGATAGCTCATGGTTCCCTCTTCAATGACAGTCTTCCTCCCTCGTGGTCGCTTATCTTAAGTTGTCGCTCTCACATCTTCTTTCTCTTTGATTCGTTCACGGATTTGACAGAGTAACTTTTTTTCTCCTCTTCGTTGTTGTTGTTGGTTTAGTTTTGTTGTCGGGTTGGTGTTAGGAATAGTCATGTTGTGTTGATTTGAGGCAATTTTGACCGAATTAGTTGCTTTGTTGAATCAATTTTGTTTTTCGGGTTTAATTTTGTTGTCGGTTTATTTATTTTTCTAAGGAAACCGTTCAAGAAAACCCAGTTTTAGTGCTATATAATTTGTAAAAAAAGCTTCCACGCATGTTGCATTGTTAAAAAAAAATCCGCGTAGACTGTCTTGTCATCATTTTTGACCCATGAGAAAACTCGTGGTAATATATTACCACTACCCTCAAAGGTCGGGATATTTTTATTACATTTGAAAGGTGAGGATATATTTTTACCATACCCCCAAAGGTAGGGGTATTTTAATTAGTTTTTCCTTTTGTTTTTATACTTTGATGTTCGTTTTGTTATAGAAACATCAAAGACAGTAGCTTTTTTTTCCACCGAATTTCTGCTATTTTTCTTTTTTTTTCTTTTCTTTTTTTTATACTTTGATATTTGTTTTGTTATGGTTGAAATATATCGGAGTTATCAAAATAAACTAATAAAAAATTTAATATTTAATATTTTATTTATTTCAAAATATAGGTCATTTTACTTTTAATATGTTTTTATAGAAGTTAAAAAGTCTATAATTTTAATATCTTACAAAATGTATATAAATAACTAAAGTGCGGGGATATATCTAATTTATTGAAATATGCAAGGTGAAAGATACCATGAGGGGGAATTATCACGAGGGGGGTTTACAATATATGTGTTTGGTATAAATTTTGAAAACTAAAAAAAACGTAGGAATTAGAATTCACATGAACTGGAATTCCCATGAAAAGGGGGAATTCAACTTACCATGAGGGGTGGGTAAGATCTACTCCTCCCTTTTCTTCCCTAATCTTTTATTATTTTTTATTTTTTATAATGAAAATATCTAATTTATCCACATTTATATATAAAGGTAATTTAAAACTAATTGCTACTACGTATCAAATATATGTGTTCAACCAAACAAAATGCAGCAATTGAGTTTCTGGGAATTTATTTGCAAACAAACACATTTTCATACTTCCCGACAAGTAGAATGGGAATTTATTTGCAAACAAACACATTTTCATACTTCCCGACAAGTAGAATTCACGAGAATTGTATTTCCCAGGAATTAAGTTCCCGAGAATTAGAATTCCTACATTTAAGGCTTAATCATATAATACATTCTTTTAGTTTATAATGCATTTAAAAAATGAACAGTGTTTGGATGACCATTTAAGAAATTCAATTATAATGCAATCTGTGTTTAATTGTTTTATTTGTTTTATTTGTTTCATCATCGATCGAGGGTTTGAGAGAGAGGGAATTGGCAAGGGCAAAGGGGCTACCAAGCACCGACCTTTTCACCCTGCCTACCTTCCGCCGCCTGTGTGTGATTGGCAAGGGCAAAGGGGCTACCAAGCACCGACCTTTTCACCCTGCCTACCTTCCGCCGCCTGGGCTTCACACACTGCTCGATCTTCTATAGGGTTTGAAGACGCGAGTTGCTTCGACTGCTATCTAGACCCTGAAGAGGAGCTGCGCTATGGCCACTACTAGTCCAGATTTGGTGGATTTTTTTGACGGAAAAAATAGGTGGCGATGGAGGCAAGGCTACTACGATTCCGGATCGGCAAATGGTCTCCCTAGTTCTAGATTGAACAAGAAGAATTGGGCGGGGAGCAAGAGAGCAGGTGTTGTCGTGGTGGTGGGATGGTGAATTGATGATGGAGGACCACTTGGCTTACCGAACCCCGATCCGAACTCCGTGCGTGAACGAGGAATTTAGGGAGGGAAAACAACGAGAAATTGATCGAAGATGTGAGTATAAGATTAACCCAATTTCATAAAAAAAAAGTAAAAAATTCATCTAGAATGGGTGATTATTAGAGTACCTAAGATGGAGGGATGAATTTAGGAGGGAGGGGGGAGAACCTAGAGCATTCCAAAAAAGTAAAAAATTCATCTAGAACGGGTGATCGAAGATGTTTTTTTTTTAAATTATTTTCATCAATAAACCACATAAATTATCCTTATAATTAACTTTGTCATTTAATACAAATTTGGATCGGTTGAATAAACTAAATTCTATATATATATATATATATACATAATTTTTGTTTCTAATAAACAAATACATAATGTTTATTTTTTTTATCTTTTTTTTTAAGATATAAAAAAACGAGATGGAGCGGACCCTCCCTGGATTTACGTACCTAACTTTATATAATCTGCAGTTTATATGATTTTCGCTACAAGACCGCAATCCAAAGCCAAACACAAATACACATACACACATCTTAAAAAGAATGTGGAAAAAAGTTTAATTGATGTAATATTGACTAATAATTAATAATATGATAACATAACGTAATTGTAAAGTACTAATATTGAAAAAGCACTAATATGTAGAATAGAAAATTAGAAAGAATACTAAATACTAATATCTGAATTTATTTATCAATATTGTCGATCTATTGCCCTGATTTAGAGAGGAATATTGCAGATATTCTGGACGTATTCACCGAATCTGGGCTCCTTGAACAACGGTTGTGTGCAGTTATCTCTCAAGAACGATAAGTAGCGGCAGCAACTTCCCTCGCCCGGGTATACGCCGGTGTACCGGTTGAAGCACCCGGTTGCCGTGCCGGAAAACGAACTGTACCTTTCGCACTCGTCTGGGAAAAGATGGAGAGGCGGTGCAGGGGAAGGGGGAGAAGGGGGAGCCGGGGGAGGGGTTCCGGTGGCCGGCGGGTAGCCTGGGAAGAGTGGGGGAAGGGGTGGTAGGGGTGGCAAGAATGGGAAGGGGATCGGGAGGGGCGGTAAGGGCAACGGTATGGGTAAGGGGAACAGCCAGGCGGTGGCTGGCGGGGCCACCAGGGCGGCCATCACGGCGACAATGAGGACCACCACGGACGCCTTCATTTTCGACCACTTCTTCTTTTTTTTCGGATGAACGATGAAAATGAATGGAGCTTATCGATCGATGTTATTAAAGGGTATTTATAAGGGAGACTGGATTAATAATTTGGATATGATTTTGTTAGGTTAGATCATGATTGCATATCATTTTTGTGTTTTTTTTTTAATTTATTAAATTCAAATGGCATGGTTTTGGATTGATTCCATCTTATCGATCATATACGGATTAGTTTGTTAATGGAATATATACTTGTGTAAGATTTAGATAGATCTCATATCCAATATATTTTTTTTAATTAAGATCACGATTTCACTATAAATCGTCCAACTCACGATGTTTATTTAGGGACCGTTTGTGGAATATTCATAAAAATGGAGGCTGACACCCCTGTTTTGAGCCCCTATTGATCCTCGAATCCCTCCCTCCCGCGTTCACCCTCTCTCTTGTGTGTTTTCGCGTCGCTCCAATTCGACTGCTCTCGTCTCTCTCCGCGATTTCAGCGATTGGAGCCAGACAAATCTTAGGAGCATTCACTGTAAGTAGCTCGCTCTATCAAAGCTGTTAAATCTCTAAATCGCGGCTTGGGCGGTTTCATTCTCCTGCTCAAGCTTGGGCCGACTTCTCTGGAGTGCGTATTGGCCGGATCTGGTGGTTCTCCGGCAACCTTCTCTGACCACCATGTCGTTGCCCCTATAGAAGATGCTATCAACAACGTTGCCCCACTTCTCTTTGTGTCCCCCTGCTCTTTCCTTTATAAAAAGGTCAGAATATCAACTAAGAGTCTGTAATGTACAAGGAGATTATAGTCAACAATGGAGAGGATACGGTGGATATGATAAGATCCATGGACACCAACCATGATTTGTTCAGTTGGGAGAGGCCAAGGTTCATCTCCCCTAACAGAAGGCCTCACAGCTTGGAGTGAGTGCCCGGAGCTGGGCTGGGAGCCATAGGAGGTTGGAGTCTTCAGATTTTGCATCATCGATCTCTGTTTTGGTGGTACATCAGTATGTAGGGATGGGCTCACGAGGCAATCAGAATGAGATGTTAGATAGTCCTACTCCTACTCCCAAGGGTAGTGACGATCAGTTCCAAGACCGATTAGATCCATGGGAGCATGTAAATGAGTAAATCAATGGCAACAGACAATGCCTAAAAACCAACACCAAAACCAAAATGTGGTCAATCCATGATCTTCAATAATCCTCCAAGTATATAACTTTCTGCTCTTACTTACCCTGAAGCTATTAATACTGCTTTAGATTGGCATTTACACATTTATACAACCTCTTGTAATTCACTTTTTTCCTACTATATAAGTACTTTGCAATTTTTATAAGATCAGGGTACAAGGGAAAAGCAAACAGTGCACTTTGTCCCTCACCTGAATCCTTTTCTAAGCTTCCTCCAGCTGAAGAGTCTCCAAAAACCTTGCCAGAAGGTATGCATTTCCAACAGCATTGCAGTTCATATCCCTGCTTTTTGGGTTTGTTTGCCCGTCAGCGCCATTAAACTCCTGAGTAATTCCAGGTTCCAATTCTCTTACAGGTCCTTTAGCGGATGCAGGTACTTGTCCCTTAACTTCCCTAGCCTTCCTCCTTGTAGTAGATTGCATGAATTCATCAGTTAGTATAGAATCTTTTCAGGGAGAACAAACGACGAGACATACAGAACTAGCTTAATTCTTCCATCATGATTTCAACTGTTGAGATGTTTAAAGAATCTGAAGTAGTCGAAATCTTCATACTAGAGAAAGCTAAAGTCACACACTCGGGGTAAGATAGATGATGGTGTGTTTATGAAGGGCTTGGTTGGCATAGGCAAGTGACTCGGGCCAAGTAGAGTTTATAACTATATGCTGACAAGTGTTGAGAATTACCTTCTCTTCTCTTCACGGAATTTAACATCCAACTCTTTTGCTGGGTGATATTTAGGTAGACTTGACGGATCACAAGGAAGTGGCTTTTTAGTGAAGAACTGAAACCAAGGGTCAAATTAAAGAAATTAGGACCAATAAATGAACAAAGACACAGGTTGAAAACGATCTTATCTTTTCAGCAAATGACGATAATGTTAAGCAGATGTGCAAGTGAAGTTCAGAAGACTAGTGAAAGCAGATGTGCAAGTGATGATAATGTTAAGCAGATGTGCAAAGAGTGCAAGATGAACAACCTTCTTTGTTCCATAGGTTGTCAGCAATGGAGCAGCAGAGATGGAAGAGGAGCATGGGAGGAGGAACAACCTTTTTTGTTCCATACATTGGAGAAATTAGCAATTTCAATCATGTACATTGGAATTTCATAATGAGCACAATTTCAATCACCCAAACAAGCAATCTAAAATCTCAAATTTTAATGAATTTAAGGTTGAGCTCAAGTCCAATCAAGGAATTGAGGTGCTTGGGCACTTTCAATCATGATTCATGAGTACATTAAAAAATCAGAGATAATTGCTATCAGCAGTTGGCAGTGCAAGGGATATCAAAATTCAAAGCCAACTCCAAACCAAATAAGCATAAATTGAGGCTGAAAAAATCAGAGATAGTTGCTGTCAGCAGTTGGCATTGCAAGCGACTGACATTTACTATTTAACTGTCATCCTTGTGATTCAATGAGAGATTCCACATGTATTATTATATAAATGCACACAAGGATGAAATCCTCTTATATAGCCATAAATAGGCTGCATACAGCTCCCCTGGAAAACGAGTCCTAGTTACTAACTATGCATTTTTTAACTGTCCACCACAGAGAGTTATTTGAAACATACTAGCCAAGGTGAGTAGTGTAAATAAATGGAGATCAAGAGACAATAGGCCTTCTAAACTAGAAACAGAGCAACCATAAGTTCTCTCTGTAAATAAATGGTGACAGAAAAATAGAATGCAAAAGTAAGATTCCACTTACCTCCCTGTATATAAGTTCTCTCACATCTTCCTTTCTCAATTTCTTCTCAAATGCAAACTCCATTTTTGAAATAGATTGTGCAGAAGGTTCATTTTCTGGTTGTGCAAAACCATAAAAATATGGATCTAACAGTGCCTGAAAGCATGAATCAGGGTAATTGAGGAAAAATGGGTCTTACATAAAAAGTAAAATCACCTTCCACAAGAAAAACACTTATGAAGAGCCTGGGGATGGATGTTACCTCTTCAGCACTAATACGATCTCTAGGATCAAATGCAAGTAAACGCTCAAGCAGATGAAGCGCCTGGGGATCTACATCAGGGATTTTTTGTGAAAAGGGAACCTGTGCCTTTTTCCTCATATTATTCAAGTACCTCCTAGCCTTTTCATTACGAATCTGTAAGAACAACAAAGCATACACAATTTTAGCTAACAAGAATGGCCAACATAATGCTCAAAATTTACAAGTGCAAAGGATAGAACTATAGAAGTGCTTATATATAATCCAGTGGGCAAACAGACCCTTGTAATGCAATCTGGAGAAGGTGTTACGAGCGGTCATTATATCGAGTTGATGAACAACATTCTTCCCCAGGAAACAGTGGCTTACTGGCCTCCCTGTCATCATTTCAGCAAATATACATCCAATGCTCCAAATGTCAATAGCGGGTGTATACTGCAAAACGAGTCAGAGGAAACACATACTGGAATCAACAACAAAGATTGTTCTTCCTGATTTTAAACTGCTTCCTTCTTAGCTACAAACATCAAGCAGGTAGGAACTGATTATAAGCATCAGCAATAGGTCATCAATTATTGTTCAAAATGCACAAGATACTACCACACAACATTCCATGCAAGCAAAAGCAGCACCAACACACAAAACTCATGCAGCTGACATGTAAAGAAACTGCAATGGTATAAACTCTCAAATCTACCAAAGAAGCAACCGCCAATTCCATAGAAATTCATCTTGAAGACCATGTCAGCACACTAAGTATAGTAATATAAACCTTCCATGTCAGCTGCAAAATCACAATCATAATCATATTTCACATCAGTTGTAGCTAAATCATCCAAACCCTAACCATGTCGTCCATTCCCATCATTCAAATCAATTCATTAACCATCACAATCATAATCTACTATTCTTCACATTTTTCTTGCTCTTACCGGAAATTCACATTCTGAAGTAGCGTCTAGGAACCAATTTTGCTTCTTTAATTCGTCACAATTGAAGATTTTCCCCAATATCATGATTTGCCTGAACTCAAAATCTAGGTTTTCGTTGCTCACTCTCTTCATTCCTTTTCATCATTTGTCACAATTTGATTTCTTCTTTGCTCGTCAGAGGGACCACCTGTTGATTTCCGAAACCCTATGCAGCCCATAATCTAGGTTTTCGTTGCTCACTCTCTTCTGTGCTGACATGGTTTTTGCCCTTTGTACAGATTAGTGCTTACATGGTTTTTGCCCTTTGGAGTTGTGAACACTGATAGTATCTTCAATGCTCCTCTTCTTGGATTGTTCGCGATCACTGGAATCCCAACATCTTTGAGTTTCTTCTCCAACTAGTTGCTCTTGATTTAACATTCACTCAACTTTGATTTCACTGAGAACAAGCCCGTCGCTATTGTGTCAATTACAACGGCTTTGTCCCGTAGGTAAAGAGGAAAAATCAACTAAGTAAAGAGGAAAAAAAGACCTGCCAGAGAAGAAGAGAATTGGAGCCCTGCTCGGCGGCATCAGCTTCAAGCTTCACCGGCTCCGCCTGAAGCTGGCTGAATCGGAGTAGAACCTCTCCTTTTCCTTCCAGTCGCCGATTCCTTCCACTCCGTACTACAAATAATTACTTTTAGCAACGGTTAAACAAAATCACAACTAAAGATAGCAAAGGAGTAAAATTACCAAGTATACTGTGGAACTGGTGTAATACCCGTGCCTCAGGGCCGTTCAATGTATTTTGGGGGCTATGTTCAATACTACTTTCGTATTAAAATATTTAATTTTTATATGGTTTTTTAATTAAGATAAAAATTATATAAAATATAAAAATATATGAAATTATTATAAATAATATTTCAAAAGCCAATATTTTATCGAGTTTTTTTTAAACCCTGTGAAAAATTCAAATATAACTATTTTAATAGGAGGATTATTTATTAAGATTTACTAATAAATCACAAACATGTAGGAGAGGAAATTAGTATCGAATAAGTTTATATTTGAAAAATAAAAGAAGACCAAAATAAATTTAATGTAGAACTACCTTCTATTAGTTATTTAGTGTTTTTTTATTGTTATGTTTATGTCAATATAACATGAGGTTGTTAAATTAACAAATAAAAATACTTAATAAGAAGGCCCCAAAAATAATTATAAATAGTTGATTAGAAGATGTATTAAAGTAACAAATAAAATTAGTTAATAAAGATAAAAAGATTAAAAACAAAAATTGAAGAGGGGTGGAGATTCGAACCCACAATCAATGGGTAATTGTTTGAATTTGGTTGGGCCACTAACCATTAATGTGATTATCTAGACAATAAATAATATAAGTACTAATAATTTTTTATACAGGGCCCTAAAAAATTTTGAGGCCCTGTTCCGTTGGGCTTTTTGAACATGCTATTGGACGGGCCTGCCGTGCTTTCAAGGCACGGAAGCTTGATCCATTTTAATTTGAATATCATTTTATATATCTATATAATACTGTATTAATATATATACGTGTTTACAACAAAAATATATATATAAAGTATTTTTTTATAATTTATAAATTAGTTGGAAAGGGATACGATACAAATGTTGAAAATGTTTTAATAAGGTAAAGAAAATAATACTCAAACACACCACCTAATATAATTTGAAATAAATATATAATTATTATCATTAGCATATATCTAAAAAGTAAAATATAAGCTCTCGTACAAATGTTAAAAAATATAAGCACATGATTGTGTGAATAATTTTGAAGTTATGTAGATGTACATAACTTATTCATTATTTTGAAGTTAATAGATATATATTGCAATCGGAAAAAAAAATAGAAACATGTCTCAATATTTACGACAATATAACCGAAAATAAAAAAAAGGAAATGGATTCAAATCACATTTAAAATAGGAAACAAATATTTTAAAGTTTCCATAATAATATTGACCAATAAGAAAATGTTATTTGAATAAAATATTGATCTTTAATTGTGGGTGTGACACATTAGCAAAATGCTAGCAGAATTAGTAATATTAATAGATAGATAATAGATAGATAGATATATTGCAATCGGAAAAAAAAATGGAAACATGTCTCAATATTTACGACAATATAACCGAAAATAAATAAAAAAGAACGGATTCAAATCATATTTAAAATAGGAAACAAATATTTTAAAGTTTCCATAATAATATTGACCAATAAGAAAAGCTCATTTGAATAAAAAAAATTCAACTTTAATTGTGAGTGTGACACGTCAGCAAAATGCTAGCAGAATTAGTAATATTAATAGATAAAGGTAAGATGGTAAAAATAAAAAGATCCTAAAAGGTAGAAAAGTGATCTAAGAAGCCTCATCTAAGATGTAAAATAATCATTAGTAATGCTTGTAAGTCTTAAAATATTATTTATTTTTCGATAGTCATTTAAGATGTCTAAAATAAGTAAATTGTAAGAAAAAAAACTTTTCAAAAATAAGTAAATTGTAAGAAAAAAACATCCCTTATTAATATCGATTAATAAGAAAAGAAACATTTGATTAGTATAAAAATAGGAAACAAATATGTACAAAATATGAAACATGTATTTTAAAATTTCAGCAATAATATTGACCAATAAGAAAATACCATTTGAATAAAAAAATTAAGTTTAATTGTGGGAGTAACATGTCAGCAAAAAGAAAATACCATTTGATTAAAAAATTCAACTTTAATTTACAGAGCGACACGTCAGCAAAATGTTAGCAGAATTAGTAATATTAATAGATAGATAGATATATTGCAATCGAAAAAAAAATGGAAACATGTCTCAATATTTACGACAATATAACCGAAAATAAATAAAAAAAGGAACTGATTCAAATCATATTTAAAATAGGAAACAAATATTTTAAAGTTTCCATAATAATATTGACCAATAAGAAAAGCTCATTTGAATAAAAAATTCAACTTTAATTGTGAGCGTGACACGTCAGCAAAATGCTAGCAGAATTAGTAATATTAATTAATAGAAGATTAATAGATAGATATATTTTTGTTTTTCATTGCAATTGTTCACATCTAAAGCTAAATTCTTTAAGTTCTCCGAAATCAGAGGCCTGAGTATACTTTATTTGAGAGAAAAAGAGGCAGCAAGATGGAGAGGGGTAGGCCTGTCCACGGGTCGGACCCGCCGATTCAACGGGTCTGACTTGGCGGGTCACGAGTCGGGATAGGCACGACCCGCACCCGAACCCGGGAAATAGCCGGGTCGACGGGTCAGCTGACCCGGCGGGTCACGGCTTCGAAATAGGCAAAACATTCATGCCTATCTAACTCTTTATGAATCAATAACTTTAACAGTAGCCATTTTATTATCTTTAACAATCACTTTTATTATCTTTAACAATAACTTTAATGTTAATATACTTCAACAAAAAAAACTAAGTGAGTATGTGACATGATCACATGAAAATAGTGTTAGTATGTGAATTTCATCTTCTTTGTCCCACGTTGAAAATGAGAGGTTTTTTGTCCTACATTGGAAATGAGATGGTAAGTGGTACCCTAACTCTATAAAAAGGAGTTCAACCCATGTACAACTTATCATGCATTACATATATTGCATATATATTGCATATGAATGTAATATGAATATGAGTTCATATTTATATCTTAAACCTTATAATAGCATGAAGTTGTAAGTGAATAGTAACTCCAACTTACAATTTTTTAATTGCTTTTTTATGGTTGAAATGTCTATCTTGCTCTTACAAATTGTATTCCCTTCTTCTATATGCTATACCCTTTTAGGTAATTTCCTTATTTGTTTGTAAAATGCCTTTTTTAACATAAAAAGTTTGAATTTAAAAATATTAATTTTTTTATTTCTATGTCCTTTTATGTCTTTTCAAAATTATAAATTTTCATATTTCATCAATTTCACCCAACTTTATGTTTTTCTTAAAATACCCAAATTACAACTTTAAAGTTTTCTCAAATAAATCATACTTTATGTTTTAAATTAAACCACCCAAATTGTAACTTTTAGGTTTTATTAATTATAATTTATCATATTTCATCAATTTCACCAAATTTTATGTTTTTTTTTCTTAAAATCCCCAAACTGCAACTTTAAAGTTTTCTTAAATCAACCATATTTTATGGTTTTAATTAAACTACCCAAATTATAACTTTTAGGTTTTCTTAATCAACCCGACTTATATACATTAAATGATAAAAAGTTATCCTACCAATTAATTTATAACTCTAAATTAATATAGGAAATAATAATATTGAAACGGACATTTTCTAGGAACTATGAATTCTTAAAAAAATATTTAGTACGTTTTGGGTTTCTTTTTTGTTTTGATTAATAATTTTTTTTAAAAGACTACCTTTCTTTATATTTTTTTAATTGAAAGACATCATTCTTATTACTTAAAAAAATTCCAAAATAATATACTCACAGTTTCTTATAATGATGCAATTATTATTTTTACTATATATTTTAGAATTGTATAAGGAAATAATTCAGTTAGAACTATTTGTACATATGAATATTTACACGCATATAAAAAGTAACGTGTACAACATTTGTAAGGAAAACAATCAAGTTACAACTATTTGCATATATAAATATTTACACACGTATAAAAAGTAATTTGTACAATCCAAATACGATTAGACCGCGCGCATGCGCGCGACGCTTGGCCTAGTATTTTATAAGTATATAAGTATGAATTCTAGTTTTTTTTTTAATTTATATTTATATTTATAATTTATAATTATAATATAATTATAAATATAAATTCCAATTTTTTGTTTATAATTTATATTTATAACAGTAATAATAATAATTATTATTGTTATAAATATAAATGTATATTTCAGTTTTTTTTTTTTTTTGTCACGGGTTAAGGGTCGACCCGGCGGGTTGCCGGGTTGAAATATGCTCGACCCTAACCCGGACCCGTAACCCGCCAAGACTCGTGACCCAATTGACCCGCCGGGTCCATGACCTGCCGGGTCCATGACAAAGTGTCAACAGGTGAAAAAAATGTCAACCAAGTAAAAAATAACAGGGGCAATGTTCGAATTCCAACGGTCGACCAGTCGGGTTGACCGTTGCCAAACGTTCAAAATGGCCGGTTTCCCACCCAATTTTCCTATAAATAGGTCCCCAATCCCTCCCAATAATTTGTCGCTTTTCATCACCAAATCCTACTTCCAATCCTTTTTTTCCTACTCTTAACATTCTAGTTATTTCGTTATTTCTCATATTTACATCTATTTTAGATAATATCTAATTCAGTTTTATTGAAAATATATTTCCGAGCTCAAAGGAGCATTAGCAGAGCCCCCTCCTCGAGCAAGGGGAGCGGATTGAGTCGCTAACCGGTGGAGCCGAGCCTTCGATGTAGATCCTCAGGTTCTGAAGCGGCCGCATTCCGAAGACGACGAGATGAGGCACTACTTGAGGATCGACCGGTGGAGATCGAGAAGGAAGTTGTCGTTCAAGGAAATGCTTCCACGATTCCGACCCAACACAACAAAGGGTCAAATTATTTTTCCGGATCGAGGATGATCCCAACTACAATGTTGTAGCTATAGTTTCAAGAGTTAGGGGTTTACCTGAAGAATTATATTCTCCTTATTCTACACAGGGTGTCAAACCCTCGAATCCTCGGCCTCCCGTGCCTTCTAGTTCGAGTGGCTCCTCCGACACTAGTATTACCGTTCGAACAAAGGCCCTTGCCAGAGATATCTTTGCACAAATAGGTCGAGATTCTCGTTGAGCCCCCACTCGATGTTCGACAAATATTTTTCTACTAACTTTGAATTTCGTAGTGATACGGACGAAGATTTTGATATTTTAGAATGGCGGGGCTGGGTTGAAAGACAAAGATTTTCAACTCTGCAGGTGATCGCACGACAGATTCTCAGAGCCCCTTTCTCTACCGTTGCAGTCAAGCAGTTATTTAGTTGTGGGGTCAAATTCCAACTAAGAAGTGATCATGACTGTTCCCCAAGAACCTCGTAGTCCAAGTTTGTCTTGTCGATTGAAAGAAGGCGTACATGAGGATTCAAAAGAACATCTTGCCCACTGAGTCCGAGGCCGATGATGGATTTGAGTTGAAGTCAGTCGGGAGCTCCATCGAGGGTGGAGTCATAATGGAGGATCTGATGTGTAGGTAAGCAGAGTTCAAAATACAGGTAAAAGAACTACGTGGGCTTTGACTCCTCTTCCTCGGGGGGATACGTAGACAATTGAGAAATCGATTTAAGCTCTTCACCCCCCTTTTCCCAAGTCAATTTAACCCACGTTTTTATTCATTATATGAATTTTCAATAAATATTTAAACAGAACAGTTTTTTCACGAAGTCTGACTTTTTTTTTTCGAAAAAATGATCTAACTCGTACAACTCGGTAGGTCAACGCCATTTTCACAAATTACTCAACCCGATGAGTCGACCCGGCATCCCTTCAACTCGCCGAGTGACCCGAACCCGTCAACCAGTAGAATTCCCGAAATAGAGTTCGAGTCGCCTCTCTGGTCATATGGGTCGAACCCGTCGATCCAATGAGTCCGAACCGTGGCCACATCTTGAGAACATGGAAGAAGACGAGTTCGGACATGGAAGAAGATGAGTTCGGATTTGTTTCATAGCTAACAAATGGAGTAATCGTGTGTTTCCTCTCAAGTGAAATACCCACCACAATCTAGAAATTTACACTTAGAACAGTGCACATGCTTTCTTTCTCTTGTTGAATGGGCTACATTAGTTAGACCCATATATATCACTATTTTTTTTTCCACACAAGTCCATTTGCATATGAGATCCTTAATTTTTGAAGGCCTTGTGCCTTGTCCACTTTGCATTTGCATATGATAAAATCTATGTTATACAAGTTGATCACCTACGTGGCTACCCCTTCCTAACCCCAACCAAGGGCGGAGCTAGGGGGTGCTTGGGGTTGCTCGAGCACCCCCGACCGGAAAAAAAAAGCATAAAAAATTATTATTTTTTGTATATATTTAGTATTTTCAAGGTAATATAAATTCTTTGAATAATATTTAAAACAAGAGTGATATCTAGTTAAGTGGTAAAGGAGGAAAGGAAGTTAGGTAGGAAAATTGAAAGGTCTTGGGTTCAAGATTCAAGTTCTTCACTTTTTATTTGTTTTATTATATAGTTAATTTTTCTTGATTTCTCTCTATATTTTTTGTTTCTATCAACTATTTCATAAAAAAATGTCATATTTATGTTTACGTTATAAATTTAATCTTTTATTTCAATATTTTTTTGGTTACTCTCAACTATTTAAATACAAAAAATCAATTAAAAAATCACAATTTTAGTGTTATTTCAATATGTTTTTTTAAATCTTCAAAATAAGTGTACACACACAAAAATAAATTCAAGGAATTTTTTTAGCATCCCTTTGACGGAAATCCTGGTTCCGCCGCTGCCCCTACTTGCCTAGCGAAAACGTGTTTTTAGAACATTTATGTGAAGATAAGAGACATGTATAAGTTGGGCACATAAACCAACCCAATAACATCTTCGATGATGATACACTTACCCAGAGTGCGGATGGGGAGCTTCAAGTCCAATCGTTAAGGTTCAAATAGTCCAGTTAAATAAGTCCAAAGGTCCAAGGGTCTCTAATAGGCCAGTCCATAGCCCCAAAAGTCATCAAAACATTCAAACCCTTTTTAAAACCCATTTTTAACAAGTCCGTTTAATAAAACAATTTTGGCATTTAAAATATTTTAACAACCCAATAATTAATGTCCACACAACGATTCTCAATAAAATAAGGAAATAGAATAATTCAGAAAATAATATCATTAAACAACTAAATAAATCATAAAAAATCAACAGTTCAAGGAATCATCTAATATTACTCATAACATTAAAACAATATAATTAAACAATAAGACCCACACTTAAAATCATATTCTTAAATATCTTATAATAATAATAATTAAATACTCATAATATTTCAAAATAGCATTTAAAATAATAATTTCAGAAATAAATTAAATAATAATTAGATAAACAACAATTTATATGATAGCAAACAACAATTAAAACACAATCATATAAATCTGGCCGGCCCAACCAAAAGGAAACTAGAGGCCCAAACCCGAATCCAGATCCAATAGCCCAGCCCCAACCCAATCTCAGATTTTAAAAGGAGTGAACCGGCCGGATTTTAAAGAGAAGGGAACCCGGACCGGTTTGAAGGAAAAAGAAAAAGGAAAGTGAGAACCGGGCCAGTCGGACCCGTCTCTCACCTCTGCTCCTCTGTTCGAAGGGAAGAAGAGCAGGGCTTTGCCGGAGCTCTCTCTCGCCTTTATCACGACCATTCCAAACCTTCCCGACCTCCAAAGACACGAAGATCTTATAATGGAACTACAGGGTAGGGAGAAAGGGGCTCACCGAGGATTCAAGTGCCTCAAATAGTTTATGGACGTAGAGATTAAGAAAATCCAATTGTCGTGCTCAATCAGCTTCAGATCTGACAATTAATTTCCATTGCCATTTCAATTCAAGTTACTTATATTTTCTATACCAGAATTTAACTGGGCGCCAAATAGGTCAATGAGGCTAAAAGGACTTTATTTGAATTTTTTAGGATGATTCATTTAAACATATGAAAATGCAGTTGAGATGATTGAAGCGAGAGGAAGGGACGAACCAGGAAAATGGACAAAACGTAATCTGATATATTCAACTCATATTTATTTATTACAAAACATAACCAAAAAAAAAAACCAAAGAAAACAACCAAATGAACCAGGAAAATCGACGACGGTTTAGCCAAAAATCAGGCTCGCGCCTTGTTGTTCCATTGCCGAGGCGATGATCTGGTTTGTCCTCTCCGAGGGATGGACACTGTCCCAGAAAACATATTCTGAGGCATTTGTGCACGTCCCTATGGAGAGTGGATTGCATAGCCAAGACGTGGTCTCAACCAGTCCTGTCCCGCAACACCCCCTTCTTGTTTCTCTGAAACCTGCAGTGTGTACATTCACATGAACCTGTAAGATGAATCTTATAATGTTCAATGGATATTAATCGTGCATCAATGGGAAATTGTTGTACGTACCGTTATCCGAGGGGTTTTGGATGACATCGTACAGTGGAGTGTAGATGTCGAATAGCACGATCTTCAGGCCGGGCAACCGGACTTGTAACCGTGCTATTGTCGCATTCATCATCGCGTTAAACTCCAGTGCATCATTATTCTTCGCCTCGATACACTCGGGCTTGCCAAACCCGAACAGGGTTATCACTAATGGCAAGCATCCGAGTGGAGGAAGCGATGCTACTCCGATCATCCTTGCACCGGATCGATACAAGTCCTGCAATGTTGGCAATTTCATGTGAGCAAACCAATACTAGATCTCTCATTGCCCGGATTGAAACAATTAGACATGGAAAAACACGTACCTTGATGAATCGGGAAAAGAGGCCGACAAGGAATGCCGAATATTGGGAAGGAGTTTGGAACAGGTTCAGGAGAGGGTCTAGGTAGTAGTTCAGAACAAAATCGCTACTACCCGCACCGACTATAAACAAAGTGTCGTTGCGGATGACCCTCGCCCTAGCCGTACCCACAACTCCAGCCATGCTTCGGTGGAACTTCCTGTAATTTTCCAACTGTTGCGACAGTGGAATTGCGTGCTACAAAGCAATACAAAAAAAACTGTGTTAGTATCATAGGCGTCAAAAAATTGGCTAACATAAGTGCACTTCAAACAAATGTTAACAACTTACATTCAGGAAGGACGTCTGATTATCGTATCCAGACGCAGCTGAAGCGAAGTTGGTGCCGTTGATGGGAAACTGTCTCGTCGTCATAGACCGACGTGACAGGTTCAGGTAGGCCGGTGGGTAGCTGGCAAATCCAACCTCCTCCGCTGCATTTCAACACTTTGATTGTTAGTAATTTGGCAGAAGGAGATGTCACTCTACTCTAAGATGAATAAAAGATGAGATGTTATCATACTTACCAATAAAATCAATGGCAAGTTTGCCATTGCAGAACCTCCCGGTAGGGGTATGGCCGATGAAATCTTGGCCATACGGAAGGTAATCCGCCTTGAACAGGGTGGGCAAGTGATTGTTGTTGCCCACATCCATTATCGAATCGCCAAATATGACGATTGCGGAAACGAAAGGCGCCGCCCGAGTGCACCGAATTTGGTTGCAGAGAAGAATTGCCAGAAGAACGGCTACGAATTGTAAGTGTGATTGCTTCATCTTTCTATATTATCTCTTAAAATCACTCAAATCCTCTTTCTGAAATTTGCCAAATAAAAGTAGCTTGCAATACAGAGACTTAGTTTGCTTGTATATTGTGAGTGTTCCTTCACTCAACTAGCTTGCTTATATATAGAGACTTAGCAAGTAAACTGAAGATAAAAGTAGATAGATCAATTAAAACGCATGGAACCAACATGTAGGTAGTTTGATCATGAATATCATTATCTCAATTTGGGGGTAGAGTGATCATGCATCTCATTATCTGAATTTGGTGGTAGAATGATCATGCATTTCATTAGCTCAATTTTGTAGTAGTTAAATCATGCATCTCATCATCTCGATTTTGTAGGATGGTGGTTGGAAATGAAAAAAATAGGATCAAAATGATATGTGATATTAGAAGGTAGTATTCAGGCTCGGCCCATAGAAAAGAGAAGATTGGGCTCTCGCCAAGGCCCAATAAGTTTTTGAGCCCAATAAAAAAAATCTATATAGATCAAAATATATGACCCATTTGGATAATGGTGACTATTTTCGAGTTTGTCAATAGGCCATATTCCTTCTTTTTTTAATTCCTATAGGTACCAAATCTCTTAAATCACCACCAAAAATTGACGATTAATCCAACATTTAAGATTAATCTTGAAATTACAAGGTAATTTAGAGCAAAATAATGAATTTTTTTCATGAACATGAGTTATTTTAAAATAAAAAATAAAATTCTAAATTATGAGGGTCCTTAGTTTTTATATGCCGCGAGCCTCACTAACATTAGAATTGGCCCTAGTAGAGTATATCAAGCCATTGGGTGCAAGCAGCCTCAATTATCCCTTTTTCTATAGAGCTTGTTCAGTTTATCCTAACACTGAGGCCTGTGCCACAAGCAAGTGTAGCTGGGCCGATGGAACTGGGCCTCCTAAAATTTAGGCCCAATATGATATAAATTGTGTCTTGATGGTAAAGCCTCTAACAAATGTGGATCAGTTCTCCTTTGCCCCCGAGTTCGATCCCTTCTAATTAGGGGTGTTATTCGAGCCGAACGAGCCGAGCTTGACATGTTCAAGCTTGTTCATTTGTTAAACGAGCTCGAGCCGAGCCGAGCCCAATTTTTAAACGAGCTTTCTTTTTTGTTCAAGCTCGGCTTGTTTTAGTAAATGAACGAGCTCGAGCCGAGCTTTTTTCGAGTTTTAAGTAGTTTTACTTGGTCATAACATATAAACTTAAAGAGAATTTTAGAAATTCCACATTATTCGAGCTATTCGAGCCTAAATCGAACGAGCCGAGCTTTCAACCGAGCTTAAAATCATATTCAGGCTCGGCTTGTTTAGGTGAGTGAACGAGCTCGAGTCGAGCTTTTTTCGAGCCGATCCCGAGCCGAGCTCGAGCTGTTCAGCTCATATAACACCCCTACTTCTAATGCATACACAGTGTTTTTTTTCGGTGGCCCCTTTTTCATTTATACTACCCTCTTATTTTTTCTTTGTAATTATTTCCTTTATTGTCCATACGTTATTATTACATACAAGTCTTTTTATTTCTTTTAAAAGCTATGATTATAAAAGGTTTTATTGACATACACAATAAAAAAAAAATTATTTCTATTATAGTCATTTTATGCTAATATTATATTTAAAAACAATTTAATTATCATCTTACTTGACAACTAAAAAAAATTAATCAGGATAGTTTATTATATAGATATTTATAAATATTGTACCATTAGTATAACATTTTTTTATTTTTTAAGGAAATATTTTCATAGATAAATTTTCTAAAAGAAATATTATTTTCTTATATCTATTGTCTTCTTAATTCATTTCATTTTAATTTTCGTACTAGCCTCCAAAATATTGATTTGGCACAACCCTAATAACACCCCTTAGCTTATATATACCCGGGTCTTTTATTGGCATTTGGATGTTCATGAACATCATGAATTTGAACGAGGCTTATCTTGAAATTCAATTCTTATCCAATGTAGTAAGGGTAAAGAGTTTAAATTAATGTATGATTGAAAGCTCAATATATAACGTACTGCTACCTCCAACACCTTTTGTAGGTTAATATATTATATATAGTTAAAGCTAACTTCAATTGAAATGGCAATGGAAATCAACTGTGAAATCTGAAGCTGAGCACGACACTTGCATTTTTCATAAATCATAATCAATACTGTTGTAATAACAAGGGTCAACTAATGACCATGGTAGTTAGTGTGGGTGTGAGACACAGATGACAGATGAGCAGAGCTCAGTCAATCTCGTTGATCATCAGATTCACACTCTCAAATCCTCAGACATTCACAAAGATGAGTCAATCATCAAATACATCCATAAACTAATTTAGGCGTGCGGATTTGATTACAAGCATAATTGATTAACAATGCAATTAAACATAGATTGCCTATAAAACAAAGCATATGCATATACGGAGCTTCAAGAGCTGATTAGAGTACGGCACACGTTAGCCCTGATGCTTGACAACGATGACCGGGCAACCTCCATTGTTCACTATATAGTTGCTCACGCTCCCCATCAGCACTCTGTGTAATTGTAACATCATTGACGTCGTTATTGGGTTCGTTTGTAGTGCACAACTTATACCTGATAAGCTCTTATCTCTACATAAATGTTCTAAAAAACGCTTTGCGGGTACTCAGGTCTAGGCAGGTTACTTGACAATAAGGTTTAGGCAGGGTAATCCCCAGGTGATCAACTCATGAAATAGACTTGATCAGATGGGTGAAAATCTAACATAAATACATCCTACTTGATTTATCATCTGTGCCCGATTTGAACAACTCGCAGAATCGAATGATGGGTCGGATGATGGTATGGCTTCACTCTTCTATCACCCGATCCATTTCTAGATATATGCTGCTAAAAACGATCGGAAAAAGAAAAAGAGAAGTGTTTACCTCTGGAAGCTGCCAAGTCTTCGGGTGCCCAGAACCAAGCAATTCAAAGGGATATTATCAATGGCTTCACACAGCTTTTCTCGAGGGTCTCCCCAATATATTTTCATCAGCACATCTATCTATTCATCGTCATTTTTTTGTTGTCATAATTTAATCAATATTCACCTAATATTAAGTTATATCATAGTTTAAAGATTGTTAGTGAAATTACCTCTTTCTGTTCGGCTGCGATCTTGATCATTTCGAGCGTATCCTGGTCGGGTTTAATGTCGTATTTCTTAGTCACCGCTGGGTCCAGCAAATCGATCAACCTGATCAATGCTGATGAACAACACAACACCAGAAACCAGTCATTCATTAAGTTCAATTCGATTCGAAATGTGCATGGATGGAGGTGTGCGTACGAGATCCGGTGGATTCCCAGAGCTGCATTTCACCACTTTCGTAGCTTTTCGAAGGGCGAATTGTGATGAGGAGGAGGTGATCGCCTTTCCTCGCCATGTTGTCGATTGTCCAGGAAAGCGCCTTCTTGCTTCCGACTGAGAAATTCATGGCCACTCCCAACCTTCTCTGTGTCGTCATGATCAATCTATTTCGAGCTATCTCCCTTTACTTGTTCTCGATCTCGATCGCCTTTGTACAGTGTCGAAACAATGAGAGAAGTCTAGTCTTTGTTCTTTAAAGCTAATTAGGGGGTGAATATCCACCCGAGTGCTACGTTTCCGTTTGGGGAGATGAGCGGTCAAAACACTCGAGACCGGAAAACACGTCTTGCACTTTTCTCTCCTCTCCTTCTAAAATTATTGAAAAATCCACAAATTTGGATTTCGTTGATCATGCAGGATTTCCCTTGCAATCGACATTACTAAAAATAGTAGATTGAGATAACATTGAGGAGTAGCTGTAACACGCCTGCACCTAATAAGATGTCTTGAATTTCCGAGTTATAATGCAGTTACTATGTCGCGACATTGAAACTTGTTGAGCTGCAAGCAATGATGTCAGAGAAAAAACTAGAAGACGAACGAGGGAGCGAGGAACTAGATGATCCTCAGTAAGCATAGAGCGGAAGCTGTCAAGAGCTATGTTTGCCAAGCATACATGTAATGTTGCTTTACTTTATGGACAGGAAATGGGAGACACGGGAGAGGGTATGGGATTGACGATTTTGACTACCGTGAAAGGACTCTGTCGATACAGAACTATGCAGTCTGTATCGTTACATTTTTTACAATAAAGTTCTTCAGTTGAACCTTGTTCATGAAAATTTTGCCAAATCCAAATATTCAGAAAACTATCACCACACCCTTTGGATAACAATGGAAAAGGCCTTTAATCGAAGGGGAAAAACGACTGCTTCTCAACAATCATAACCCTATTAGTTCCCCTGGTAAATAAGTATTCAAGAGCCGAGAGGTGACACAACAATGTTTAGTCAACCAGGGATCACATTAACTAATAGAGGACTATCCCACTAGCTAATAGAGAGCTACGCTACCATTAAACTGGAGGACAGCCCAAGAATAGAATCTTATAGAGACCGAGAAAGGCCAGTTAAGTTAACCACCATACCTGGTCTTAAGGGATTCAGGGGGCTCCTCTTCCATGATTCCTGAACCAGCTGTGGCTAAGTATTCACGAATTGTGGTTCTACGATCCCCAAGGTAAGTATGGTCTAGAAAGTTGTTCAAGGCCTCCTCTCCAAGATTCTTAGCTGCCAATACACTGTATGATTTTTGTTGCTAAGTACTCGTGAATTGTAGTTACACCCTATTGAATAGTACTGAACTAGAAGAGATTATTATGGAAACCAGTGATACCTACCAGTGGCGAAGATAAGTTCGACAAGGCAAAATGTCATCCCTCCAAATCTTGTGTATGTTATATTGACCATACCACTGATGATAGATTTCCTTGTCTCCTACATCATAGAAACAGTTCTTTATATTACCCAATTTTCTGGTTATTTAAGGCCCAATATACTTATCATAAAACTCTGTACTTGTACTGTAATGCCACTGCCAACAAGGACATTACCTTTACATCTAACATGGAAAAATTCCTCATCACTGTAACGCGCACAAAGGACCTGATATTGACAATGAAAAAAGGGGTGAGCTGTAAAGAACCAATTTTTTTTGTTGTTGTTGGAACTTGAAGAAATGAATTGTGTACTATTAACAGTCAAACTCAAAACCAACAGAAAGATTTTATTTTTTTAATTTCAACTTACTGCTGGACTGGCTTGTAATTGTCCATCTAATGTTTCAGGAAATACCTGGAAGCAAATATATTAGGATGAAAGACATTAATGGAGGACAATAACCTACAAAGAAAAACAACAACACAAAAAAGGATATGAGCTTACAGCCAAAAAGCGGAACTCAAGCTCCCTCTTCATAAAAGACGGAATCTGTGATTTCAAAAGCAACAAATTCAAAAATGTGACTTTTTTTTTCACTCTAGAGAAAAGAAAGCAGCCAAGATATGGAAATATTTTATTTAACAAGTATCATCCACCTCAGATTTTTGAACCTCAAAGACTGTAACTAACAGTATTTCACCATCACAGGATTCTACACTAAGGCTTGATATCTCCTGAAATACATAGAATAAACAGATCAGATATGTAACTTCAACATGAATGAATCAAGCAGACATCCATAGATATTACATTTCATTCCAAAAAATCTCAACCATTCAAACCATTAAAAGGAAACAGATTCCCTTCACACTCTCTCCTCTTATGCAACGTTATGCAAAACTAGGCTGAATTGGAACTCAAGTGATGTCTAAATGATTTGATGATAATAAACCCATGTCTAAAGAATATTCCCAAAGTAATGAAGGGGATATTACAGGGAATATTGCAAACAGAAGTAGATGCGACTTGCTAGAAAATTAATAAAGCAGTAATTGACGAGCTCACATTTTCAGGGGATAAATATACAGAGGTCTTTGTATGCACATTTCGTGCTTGAACCCTCAATCAGTTCAGCTTATGTTCCCTCAGATGAACAAATGTTCTATAAGATCTTTCCTCTTCAAATAAGACATCTTTTATAATGACCCGGGCTTTCCCAGTACTAATCTGTTCAACTGAAAGTATGAATTGACATCTCATCAGACCATCTCTATAAACCTTCTCTATATATAAAACAATAAAAAGTCTATTAGATCCCGTAACATAGCAAATTGTACAAGCACACATTTGGCCAAGTAAGAACTAAGAACATAGTAGTTGGTCAATACCTTTTAAAAAAAAAGAATGGTACGTGCTCTCGACCAAAAGGGATAAATATTTAAAATTCATTTTCCAAAATACACACGAGGAATAACATGCCTTCCAACTTAGTGGAGCACTTTTCGATTTGAAGAAGATTTCAATAAGAAGGCTTACAAATTTGGTAAGACAAGTTTTTTAATAAAAAAAACAAGTGAATTTAATTTTTTTTGTCAACACAGGAAGCCACCATGTACTCTGATTGGGAGGTCATACCATCTCCAAGTGCAGTGTAAGCTAGATAAAGGTATCCAAAATTCCAAACTGAACTTTAGCAGTTGGTAAGTACACTTCAAAATTCCACTAGCTCATCATTTTTACATTTGACAAGAATGTTTCCTCACCCTTATTTAATTTTTCCGAAAAAAGATTGCATATAAGGTTTTGATACTCACATTACTTGCACTTTTTTATAATTAAGAATCAGAAATGATTTTTCTACAGAAAACAAATTCCTTAGTTTAGGGGTCCGTCCTTTGGCAAATGAAAGGGAGTTATTTATTTCTTAGAAGAGTATCAATAAAGTACAGTTTAGATTGAATCAAATATGCATACAATGTAAAACTAACTCCCTTATTTTGACATCTTAGAGAGTGGATCAAAGAGACATAAAACCCCATATGCATAAGAAAACAAGTACATGTCAAGTACTGTAATCCCAATTCAATCATTTTCTTTCAAATTTGGTCTTACATGTTACATTTACCAGATCACCCTCTACTCTCCCACTTCCTATAATCCTAATACAATGTTTGTCATGTCTGTCTGGCAAGGTTTGTAAGACCATTCAAGCTACTGATAATCGAATCCATACGTTCTCCTTTTGCTTGATGACAGGAACATAGATGATCTGCTACAAGGACCTCCTGTGAACTGAACCTATCTCTCAGTTGGTTGTTTATCTGAATTCGCTAATTAACTCATTCTTCTTACGCTGGATACCAGCTCAGTTTTATTAGTTTTGTTAAGAATCTTACCAGCTGTGCAACTAATCATAGCCTCAGAGCCAGAGGTTAGTTGTAGAAGTCATCAGAATATGCATTTGGTATTCTCTCAATGCAACCCTAATTCTTCACCACCTTTATGCTTTCTGATTCTTTCTTCGTGTAATTCATGAACGAGTACTAATCAATATATTTTCTTGATTTCACTCTTTGAACAACCACTTATCTATTTCAATGTTCTGCGATGCTTCTATTATTCAAATTCCCCAAAATCAGCAGCTTCATGAAGTTTAGCACAGACAACATAACAATCAGCGGAACAAATAGAGAGAAGTGACAGAAGTGGACCTTAGTTTCCGGCTTGGCAATGCCACGCTCGAAGAATACCGGAGCTGCGTGAGCGAACACTCTCCTGAACCCTCTCAATCTCGCCTGTCGGAAGTTGATCAAATCCGGAAACGTGCTCCTCGCACTCCGCTCTGCTCCCCTCAAAAGTTGAAATCAATTTCAAATTTCTTAACATCGACCTCCAATTTCTCGATTGCGAAGCTTCAAACTATCACCAGAACTCAAATTGCATAACCTTAGCAAAATCAGCCGGCGCGGCGTACCTGAGAGGAGAGAGCCGAAGCCGCAGATGGAGAAGTACCCCTCCGGCGAGATAATCTTCTCGAAATCGGACTCATCGTCGAGCTGTTCAGCCGCGGATTTCGGCTCGGAGAGTGTCGATTTGTCGTTGTTGCGGAGAGCCATGGCCGTAGACGCCGAGGAGAAGCGATCGATCTCCGATGGAAGTCGATGGTTCGAGGGAGCGAACGGGAAGTAGAGCCGGGAACTTTGGTTGCGGTGGCGTGTGGACGAGAGAGGAGCGGGGAGCGGAACTCTTGGCGGTGGTTGGCACGCGCTACGGACGATGATCGGAGTGTATTGAGGCTTGAGAGGGGACCTGATCACTTCCAGTGAAGATCTGCTGTGCCAGATCTTCCACTGTCCCCTGTCTCTCTCACGAAACAACCCTTTTCCATTTTTCTTTTTTTTTTCTTTTTTCTTTTCTAATCATTTTTTTTTTTTTTTAATTTCGGGGGGAGGGGGAGGCACAGCACAGAGCCTGTCCCTTTGGGACAGGTGATCCCGGCCGGATCACTTCACTCCGTAGAAGCGTCATACTGTCGTATTGAGAGAGTCAGAGAGACCCCGGTCAATCCACGTAACATTTTTTTATTATTATTAGGAAAAAGTTCGGGTGAGTACGCTCTATCCGAAATAGAGCTGGAAATAACCCGCGGATACCCTCTCCACCCGCTTTACCCGCGTTCATCCACCCATAACCCGCCCCATTTTCACCCCTAATCCGAAAGAATCCTTACGGATGAGGTCTGTAAGATCGAAATTGTTAGAGGATGAGGTCTGGAACACCGAAATTGTTAGAAATATCAATACCCCTGCCCTGGCAGAGTGGCTAAGGTGTGCAACCTTATCAACCACTCTATTGCCATGACGGGGTACATGAATGAAAGAAATATCTTTCATAGTCGATAGAAGAATTTGTACGTCAGACAAGATGAGTTCGATTTCTCATGGGCATCTGGACTTGTTGCTGAGATGGTTAATAATTATGCTGGAATCACCTTCAATATGTATTTTGTCGATATGTAGTTGTAGGGTCAGTTGTACCCCAAGTTTGAATGCTAGGGCTTCAACTTGAAACGCGTTTTTGATACCTAATTGTTTATAGCCTATGTGTATTGGGTGTCCATTCCAATCTCTGATAACCACACCAGCAGTACTATGGTTATCAGTGAGAGTCGATCCGTCAATCCACATAACATTAGTACAGTAACTGGCTAACGAAGTAGTAGATAAAACTAATTAAAATAATTTAATATTTGAATGGGTGTTAAAAAATATCTTTATCTTTTATTGGTTAGAAAAATAAACAATTTTTTAGGGAAGCCGTAATCAGTGGCGAAAAAATTCGAGAAATTTTATTATATATATTGAAAAAACCTTAAATTTGAAATTTAATTAGTCATTTTTAGTTAAAAAAAAACTATGAGAAGCAAAAATTATGGGAAAAAAAATCAAAATTTTTTATTTTACATGTAGATATGAAAATGTTTTTTAAATAAAATATATGAGAAAAAATCAAAAAACTATTTAGCCTCATGGTTTAAACTTTAAACTCATGGCCTCAAAGTTAATAAATACATTTTTTTACCAATTAAACTAAGATATCTTTGTGATTCGTTACTTTTTTTCCACTCTTTTACCTCTAAAATTAGTAAAAAAATCCAAAAATAATTTTTTTTTTTATGTTTTTCTTCTAGACTAGGGGGTTGCAGCCCCCTCGAACCCCCTAGCCCCGCCACTATGTACTCTTTATTATTTTATCACGTGTTTATCCAATAATGAGTGGATAATAAAGTAAAAAAATTTATTTATTATTTCAAAATATAAAAGTACATAAATCATAATAAAATATCAAATATTTATTTATTGGTGGTAGTCACTTGTTATTAGAGGAAATTTTATCCCATAAGATGTAGAAGATAAAACTAATACTTACTCGTTTAAATTACGTTTTGTTAGGAACGAGTTTGTTCCGAGATGAATTAGGGTTGAAATTTGATTGCAAGTGAAGGTGAAGGTGAAGGGAGATGAGAATGAGAGATTAGACAAAGATGAGTTTAGACTATGGACAGAGAGAAAAGAAAGAGGTTTATAACTTTAGGCTCCCAACTCAACACCGGGAAAGTTGCCCAAGACAGTCGAAGACTAATAGCAAAATGCCAAAATTTTGAAGGTAAAGACCATAAAGTAGTAGGTAATAGCTTCTACCGTTCTACCTAATCCCTATAAGGCTTTGTATTATTTTTGTCTTTTCCCAATGCTGGTGCAATTGCTACATTGTTCCATAAATTGCGCTTGTCCATTCAGTAGTTGTTTTCCCTTGACTTTGCACTCTTTGTTATGCTCCATGTTAGGACATTAACATATGCCTCCTGATCCTATTTGCCCGTTTCACCTCCTTGTTCTTCCATGACCCAATCTAACTCCTCCTGATCACACCCACTATTCGTCACTTCGTATGCAACTAATTAAGCAATGCAGGGTGGCTTGGGTCTTGCATTTATGACCCACAAAATATTTGTCTCCACACCTATAGCAAAGCCCTACATTCCTCTTAGATTCTATCAAAGACAATGTATTATTGCCCCCTTTGATCGACTCCACTGTCAATTCATTATTCTCAAACGATTTTACTCCAGCTCGATTCATAAACATGTTTGAGTTTGATTATTCTTGGTTTGGCGAGAAGGCGTTGGTCTTCCAGGGGGCTTACTCAATTTCACAATAGCCTGAACAGCATTGTAGTGCAACCGTGATTGCTCGAACATCGTTGCCAAGTTGTCCGGTCGTCCTAGTTTAACCAACGACTTGATCTCGTCCATCAGACCACTTATGTAGCTTGAAATGAAGTAGGGTTCAGGCAAAGAGGGATTATCGGACAATATATACTATATACGCATGGATCTCTTCGAACCTCTAGGTCGTCTCCATAACTGATTTTATTGAATTCTTCGACCACATCCGAACCTTATTTCTCACCGAATCGGATACAGACCACCTCTACCAATTCCTTCCATGTTGTTGTAGGTTTCTGAATCAAGAATCCTTGAAGCCAAATATCTGCTCGATTTGGCATATACATGACAGTGATCTCTACTTTCTGGCTTTCCGCAGTCGAAAACACAACAAAATACTTGTCGCTTTTTTGAGACTGACTCCTGCGTTTCTTGTCGTCGAAGGTCGGGAAATCCAATTTGGGAAACCATGCTCCACCGAACCTACCTTCGGTGGTCCCGGAGTTCCAAGAACTCGAGCTTTCGCTTCTTTTCCCTGATTTATGACTAATATCGACGATGGCACTTTCTTTTCATTTGTTCCAAATGTGGCTCATGAATGACTGGGTTCCGGATCTCACAGTATTTCTCTACCGCTTCCAAGACTCCTGCCACTGACTCGCTACTACTTGGAACCTGAGTTTCAGTCGCCAACGGTGAGATTGAATCTAATCCTGAGCGTAGTCCAGACATTTTCTCAACGAATTTCGTCCACCTGTCTTCTTTCTTCTAGTTCACCTTCAACTGTTATTCCCGCTGCTTCCCGAATTCGTTCAAGATCTGTTGGAATTGAGCGACATGCGCATCAAGTCGTTGATTGGTCTGTCTAGAGGAATCTTCCATTGTCTTTGTGCATGTTTCGTCCGCTATTGTTGATGTTCTTACAAAAATCTGTAATTTATTGCGGAAGTGATGAACCAGGCTTTGAATACCAATTTTTTAGGAACGAGCTTGTTCTAAGATGAATTAGGGTTGAAATCTACATGCAAGTGGAGGTGAAGGGAGATGAGAATGAGAGCTTAGACAAAGATAAGTTTAGACGATAGATAAAGAGAAAAGAAAGAGGTTTAAGAAAAAAGGATTTGAAATTATGATTTATGATACCTATTACACATTCTCTCTCTCTCTCTCTCTCTCTCTCTCTCTCTCTCTCTCTCTCTCTCGTATATCCTATGGGCTTAGCCCAATTACATTACCTATAGTTTATAAGCCCACTATATTGTACTACATTGAATAACAAACTAACCTAAAATATATTACACATCCTCTCCCTCCTATATGGCCTATGGGCTTAACCCAAATACATATCTATACTATCTATATAAAGTTAGGTGAAGGCCCAATTAATTGGGCTCATGAACTCATGAAAAATCAACTTAATATATATATTACACATTAGTTTCAAGATTCATGAAATCATTATAGCTCATTGGTTCTAGCCTTCTAGGTGTCGTCCTATATCACCTTAAACTGTTATTCACGCTACTTCCCGAATTCGTTCAAGATCTGTTGGAATTGAGCGGCACGCGCATCAAGTCGTTGATTGGTCTGTCTAAAGGAATCTTCCATTGTCTTCGTGCATGTTTAATCCGCTATTGTTGTTGTTCTTACAAAAATCTTTAATTTATTTCGGAAGTGATGCACCATGCTTTAAATACCAATATATTAGGAACGAGCTTGTTCTGAGATGAATTAGGGTTGAAATCTGCATGCAAGTGAAGGTGAAGGGAGATGAGAATGAGAGCTTGGACAAAGATAAGTTTAGACGATAGACAAAGAGAAAAGAAATAGGTTTAAGAAAAAAGGATTTGGGATTATGATTTCTGATGCCTATTACCCATTCTCTCTCTTGTATAGCCTATGGGCTTAGCCCAATTACATTACCTATAGTTTATAAGCCCATTATATTGTATTACATTGTATAACAAACTAACCTAAAATATATTACACATCCTCTCCCTTCTATTTGGCCTATGAACTTAACCCAAATACATATCTATACTATCTATATAAAGTTGGGTGAAGGCCCAACTAATTGAGCTCATTAACTCATGAAAAATCAACTTAATATATATATATATATATATATATATATATATATATATATATATATATATATATATATATATATATATATATATATATATATATTAAACATTAGTTTCAAGATTCATAAAATCATTATAGCTCACTCGTTCTATACTTCTAGGTGTCGTCCTAATGCATATCACCTATTACTATTATTCCCGCTGCTTCCCGAATTCGTTCAAGATCTGTTGGAATTGAGCGGCATGCGCATCAAGTCGTTGATTGGTCTTTCTAATGGAATCTTCCATTGTCTTCATGCATGTTTCATCCGCTATTATTGTTGCTCTTACAAAAATCTTTAATTTATTGCGGAAGTGATGAACCAGGCTTTGAATACCAATTTGTTAGGAACGAGCTTTTTCTGAGATGAATTAGGGTTGAAATCTGCATGCAAGTGAAGGTGAAGGGAGATGAGAATGAGAGCTTAGACAAAAATAAGTTTAGACGATAGATAAAGAGAAAAGAAAGAGGTTTAAGAAAAAAGGATTTGAAATTATGATTTATGATACCTATTACACATTCTCTCTCTCTCTCTCTCTTGTATATCCTATGGGCTTAGCCCAATTACATTACCTATAGTTTATAAGCCCACTATATAGTACTACATTGAATAACAAACTAACCTAAAATATATTACACATCCTCTCCCTCCTATATGGCCTATGGGCTTAACCCAAATACATATCTATACTATCTATATAAATTTGGGTGAAGGCCCAATTAATTGGGCTCATTAACTCATGAAAAATCAACTTAATATATATATTACACATTAGTTTCAAGATTCATGAAATCATTATAGCTCACTCGTTCTAGCCTTCTAGGTGTCGTCCTAATGCATATCACCTTCAACTGTTATGCCCGCTGCTTAAAGAATTCGTTCAAGATCTGTTGGACCAGACCGGAATGCGCATCAAGTCGTAGATTGGTATGTCTAAAGGAATCTTCCATTGTCTTCGTGCATGTTTTGTCCGCTATTGTTGTTATTCTTACAAAAATCTATAGTTTATTGCGGAAGTGATGAACCAGGCTTTGAATATCAATTTGTTAGGAACGAGCTTGTTCTGAGATGAATTAGGGTTGAAATCTACATGCAAGTGAAGGTGAAGGGTGATGAGAATGAGAGCTTAGACAAAGACAAGTTTAGACGATAGACAAAGAGAAAAGAAAGAGGTTTAAGAAAAAAGAATTTCGGATTATGATTTCTAATGCCTATTACACATTCTCTCTCTCTTGTATAGCCTATGGGCTTAACCCAATTACATTACCTATAGTTTATAAGCCCATTATATTGTATTACATTGTATAATAAACTAACCTAAAATATATTACACATCCTCTCCCTTCTATATGGCCTATGAGCTTAACCCAAATACATATCTATATATACTATTTATATAAAGTTGAGTGAAGGCCCAATTAATTGGGCTCATTAACTCATGAAAAATTAACTTAATATATATATTACACATTAGTTTCAAGATTCATAAAATCATTATAGCTCAATGGTTCTAGCCTTCTAGGTGTCGTCCTAATGCATATCACCTTCAACTGTTATTCACGTTGCTTCCCGAATTTGTTCAAGATCTGTTGGAATTGAGTGGCATGCGCATCAAGTCGTTGATTGGTCTGTCTAAAGGAATATTCCATTGTCTTCGTGCATGTTTCGTCCGCTATTGTTGTTGTTCTTACAAAAATCTGTAATTTATTGCGGAAGTGATGAACCAGGCTTTGAATACCAATTTGTTAGGAACGAGCTTGTTCTGAGATTAATTAGGGTTGAAATATGCATGCAAGTGAAGGTGAAGGGAGATGATAATGAGAGCTTAGACAAAGAAAATTTTAGACGATAGACAAAGAGAAAAGAAAGAAGTTTAAGAAAAAAGGATTTGGGATTATGATTTTTGATACCTCTTACACATTCTCTATCTCTTGTATAGCCTATGAGCTTATACCAATTACATTACTTATAGTTTATAAGCCCACTATATTGTATAACATTGTATAACAAACTAACCTAAAATATATGACACATCATCTCCCACCTATATGGCCTATGGGCTTAAACCAAATACATATCTATACTATCTATATAAAGTTGGGCAAAGGCCCAATTAATTGGGCTCATTAACTCATGAAAAATCAACTTAATAAATATATTACACATTAGTTTCAAGATTCATAAAATCATTATAGCTCACTCGTTCTAGACTTCTAGGTGTCGTCCTAATGCATATCACCTTCAACTGTTATTCCCGCTCCTTCCCGAATTCGTTCAAGATCTGTTGGAATTGAGCGGCATGCGCATCAAGTCGTTGATTGTCTGTCTAAAGGAATCTTCCATTGTCTTCGTGCATGTTTCGTCCGCTATTGTTGTTGTTCTTACAAAAATCTTTAATTTATCACGGTAGTGATGAACCAGACTTTGAATACCAATTTGTTAGGAACGAGCTTGTTCTGAGATGAATTAGGGTTGAAATCTGCATGCAAGTAAAGGTGAAGGGAGATGAGAATGAGAGCTTAGACAAAGATAAGTTTAGATGATAGATCAATAGAAAAGAAAGAGGTTTAAGAAAAAAGGATTTGGGATTATGATTTTTTATACCTATTACACATTCTCTCTCTATTGTATAGCATATGGGCTTAGCCCAATTACATTACCTATAGTTTATAAGCCCACTATATTGTATTACATTGTATAACAAACTAACCTAAAATATATTACACATCCTTTCCACCTATATGGCCTATGGGCTTAACCCAAATACATATCTATACTATCTATATAAAGTTGGGTGAATGGCCAATTAATTGGGCTCATTAACTCATGAAATATCAACTTAATATATATATATATATATATATATATATATATATATATATATATATATATATATATATATATATATATATATATATATATATATATATATATATATATATATATATATATATATTACACATTAGTTTCAAGATTCATAAAATCATTATAGCTCACTAGTTCTAGCCTTCTAGGTGTCGTCCTAATGCATATCAATTTCAACTTTTATTCCCGCTGCTTCCCGAATTCGTTCAAGATCTGTTGGAATTGAGCGGCAAGCGCATCAAGTCGTTGATTGTCTGTCTAAAGGAATCTTCCATTGTCTTCGTGCATGTTTCATCCGCTATTGTTGTTGTTCTTACAAAAATCTTTAATTTATTCCGGAAGTGATGAACCAGGCTTAGAATACCAATTTGTTAGGAACGAGCTTGTTCTGAGATGAATTAGGGTTGAAATCTGCATGCAAGTGAAGGTGAAGGGATATAATAATGAGAGCTTAGACAAAGATAAGTTTAGATGATAGACAAAGAGTAAAGAAAGAGGTTTAAGAAAAAAGGATTTGGGATTATGATTTTTGATACTTGTTACACATTCTCTCTCTCTTGTATAGCCTATGGGTTTAGCCCAATTACATTACCTATAGTTTATAAGCCCACTATATTGTATTACATTGTATAACAAACTAACCTAAAATATATTACACATCCTCTCCCTTCTATATGGCATATGGGCTTAACCCAAATACATATCTATACTATCTATATAAAGTTGGGTCAGAGCCCAATTAATTAGGCTCATTAACTCATGAAAAATCAACTTAATACATATATTACACATTAGTTTCAAGATTCTTAAAATCATTATAGCTCACTGGTTCTAGCCTTTTAGGTGTCGTCCTAATGCATATAACCTTCAACTGTTATTCCCGCTGCTTCCCGAATTCGTTCAAGATCTGTTGGAATTTAGCGGCATGCGCATCAAGTCGTTAATTGTCTGTCAAAAGAAATCTTCCATTGTCTTCGTGCATGTTTCATCCGCTATTGTTGTTGTTCTTATAAAAATCTTTAATTTATTGCGGAAGTAATGAACCAGTCTTTGAATACCATTTTGTTAGGAACGAGCTTGTTCTGAGATGAATTAGGGTTGAAATCTGCATTCAAGTAAAGGTGAAGGGAGATGAGAATGAGAGCTTAGACAAAGATAAGTTTAGATGATAGACAAAGAGAAAAGAAAGAGGTTTTAGAAAAAAGGATTTAGGATTATGATTTCTTATGCCTGTTACACATTCTCTCTCTCTTGTATAGCCTATGGGTTTAGCCCAACTATATTACCTATAGTTTATAAGCCCACTATATTGTATTACATTGTATAACAAACTAACCTAAAATATATTACACATCCTCTCCCACCTATATGGTATATGGGCTTAACCCAAATACATATCTATACTATCTATATAAAGGTGGGTGAAGTCCTAATTAATTGGGCTCATTAACTCGTGAAAAATCACCTTAATATATATATTACACATTAGTTTCAAGATTCATCAAATCATTATAGCTCACTTGTTCTAGCCTTCTAGGTGTCGTCCTAATGCATATCACCTTCAACTCTTATTCCCGCTGCTTCCCGAATTCGTTCAAGATCTGTTGGAATTGAGCGGCATGCGCATCAATTCGTTGATTGGTCTGTCTAAAGGAATCTTCCATTGTCTTCGTGCATGTTTTGTCCGCTATTGTTGTTGTTCTTACAAAAATCTGTAGTTTATTGCGGAAGTGATGAATCGGGCTTTGAATACCAATTTGTTAGGAACGAGCTTTTTCCGAGATTAATTAGGGTTGAAATCTCCATGCAAGTGAAGGTGAAGGGAGATGAGAATGAGGGCTCAGACAAAGACAATTTTAGACGATAGACAAAGAGAAAAGAAAGAGGTTTAAGAAAAAAGAATTTGGGATTATGATTTTTGATACCTATTACACATTCTCTCTTTATTGTATAGCATATGGGCTTAGCCCAATTACATTACCTATAGTTTATAAGCCCACTATATTGTATTACATTGTATAACAAACTAACCTAAAATATATTACAAATCCTCTCCCACCTATATGGCTTATGGGCTTAACCCACATACATATCTATACTATCTACATAAAGTTGGGTGAAGGCCCAATTAATTGGGCTCGTTAACTCATTAAAAATCAACTTCATATATATATTACACATTAGTATCAAGATTCATAAAATCATTATAGCTCATTGGTTCTAGCCTTCTAGGTGACGTTCTAATGCATATCACATTCAACTGTTATTCCCGCTGCTTCCCGAATTCGTTCAATATCTGTTAGAATTGAGTGGCATGCGCATCAAGTCGTTCATTGGTCTATCTAAAGGAATCTTCCATTCTCTTCGTACATGTTTCGTCCGCTATTGTCGTTGTTCTTACAAAAATATGTAATTTATTGCGGGAGTGATACAATAGGCTTTGAATACCAATTTGTTAGGAACGAGCTTGTTCTGAGATGAATTAGGGTTGAATTCTGCATGGAAGTGAAGGTGAAGGGAGATCAAAATGAGAGCTTACACAAAGATAAGTTTAGACGATAGACAAAGAGAAAAGAAAGAGGTTTAAGAAAAAAGGATTTTGGATTATGATCGATTTCTGATGCCTATTACACATTCTCTCTCTTGTATAGCCTATGGGCTTAGCCCAATTACATTACCTATAGTTTATAAGCCCACTATATAGTATTACATTTTATAACAAACTAACCTATAATATATTACAAATCCTCTCCCTCCTATATGGCATATGAGTTTAACCCAAATACATATCTATACTATCTATATAAAGTTGGGTGTAGGCCGAATTAATTGGGCTCGTTAACTCATGAAAAATCAACTTAATATATATATTACACATTAGTTTCAAGATTCATAAAATCTTTATAGCTCACTGGTTCTAGCCTTCTAGGTGTCGTCCTAATGCATATCACCTTCAACTGTTATTCCCGCTGCTTCCCGAATTCGTTCAAGATTTGTTAGAATTGAGCGTCATGCGCATCAAATCGTTGATTGGTGTGTCTAAAGGAATCTTCCATTGTCTTCGTGCATGTTTCGTCCGCTAATGTTGTTCTTACAAAAATGTGTAATTTATTGCGGAAGTGATGAAACAGGCTTTGAATACCAATTTGTTAGGAACAAGCGTGTTCTGAGATGAATTAGGGTTGAAATCTGCATGCAAGTGAAGGTGAAGGGAGATGAGAATGAGAGCTTAGACAAAGATAAGTTTAGACGATAGACAAAGACAAAAGAAAGAGGTTTAAGAAAAAAGAATTCGGGATTATAATTTCTGACGCCTATTACACATTCTCTCTCTCTTGTATAGCCTATGGGCTTAGCTCAATTGCATTACCTATAGTTTATAAGCCCACTATATTGTACTCCCTCTGTTCCATATATATATATATATATATATATATATATTACACATTAGTTTCAAGATTCATAAAATCATTATAGCTCACTGGTTCTAGCCTTCTAGGTGACGTTCTAATGCATATCACATTCAACTGTTATTCCCGCTGCTTCCCGAATTCGTTCAAGATCTGTTAGAATTGAGTGGCATGCGCATCAAGTCGTTGATTGGTCTATCTAAAGGAATCTTCCATTCTCTTCGTGCATGTTTCGTCCGCTATTGTTGTTGTTCTTACAAAAATCTGTAATTTATTGCGGGAGTGATACAATAGGCTTTGAATACCAATTTGTTAGGAACGAGCTTGTTCTGTGATGAATTAGGGTTGAAATCTGCATGCAAGTGAAGGTGAAGGGATAGGAGAATGAGAGCTTAGAAAAAGATAAGTTTAGACGATAGACAAAGAGAAAAGAAAGAAGTTTAAGAAAAAAGGATTTTGGATTATGATCGATTTCTGATTCCTATTACACATTCTCTCTCTTGTATAGCCTATGGGCTTAGCCCAATTACATTACCTATAGTTTATAAGCCCACTATATAGTATTACATTGTATAACAAACTAACCTAAAATATGTTACAAATCCTCTCCCTCCTATATGGCATATGGGCTTAACCCAAATACATATCTATACTATCTATATAAAGTTGGGTGAAGGCCCAATTAATTGGGCTCATTAACTCATGAAAAATCAACTGAATATATATATATATATATTTATATATTTATATATATGGGTAAACTGTAGAAAACCACCCTTTAATTAGGGTGTTTTGCGTGAAACCACCCCTTAAAAAAATTTGCAGAAAACCACCCTTCAACACCGTTTTCTTTGCAAAGTCACACCCATCACCAAATTTCCGTTAATTGGATATTAAAGTCTGTGAAAAATAAATTATATCCGTTGTTTTTATTTTTATTTTACTTTATCAAATATGTCTTAATTAATTTTTACCTTTTTAAAATGGTTTTTTCAAAGGTAATTTTTTTTTATTAAATATCATTTTTATATATAATTTCACAATTATTATTAAAAACAGTATAAAATAGATATAATTGATGTTTTATATATTTTAAAATGTGTATATTACTAAAGGAATACTTGAAGAAAATAAAATTTTAAAAAATTATATTTCATATAGTTTTTATTATTCTAAAAATATGTTCACTATTTCACAAACATTTTTAGAATAATAAAAACTATATGAAAGATTATTTTTTTAAAACATTTATTTTCTTCAAGTAGCCCTAGTATTACACATTTTTTATATGTATAAAACATAAATTACACATCAATTTTTTATAGAGTTTTGAAATTATTTTTTAAAAAAAATAATACTTTTTTGATATTTTATAGTGTTTTTTGTGTAAAATAATAATAAAAATAAGGGGTATAAATGAATTTTCACACACTTTAACATTTAATTAACGAAAATTGGGTGATGGGTGTGAGTTTGCAAAGAAAATTGTTTTAAAGGGTGGTTTTCTGCAATTTTCATTTTAAGGGGTGGTTTTTCGCAAAACACCCTATTTAAAGGGTGGTTTTCTGCAATTTTGCCTATATATATTAAACATTAGTTTCAAGATTCATAAAATCATTATAACTCATTGGTTCTAGCCTTTTAGGTGTCGTCCTAAAGCATATCATCAAGGGTTCAAATATCCTCAACTACACAACATTGTTATATTTTTTTTACCTTTGATTATTGACGGAGGGAAACCTGTCGTTGATTCCGCCAAAGAAAACTCAAACCTAAAACTAGTATAGTAATAAGCAAGAGGTCGATCCCACAGGGAAAATTATAAACTCAAGCGTGATTTCAATGCCGATTAAGTAACCAAAGAGGGGGTTTTGAGTGTGAACGATCCGCCTTTTATCAAAGCGGATTAAACAAAGCAAAGTAATTGAGGTTGGTTTAGACAATTATGAGAGGCAATTCCACCTACAATTTTCCACTTTATTGGATTGAAGCGATCATTGTAACTTCTTCTTGTCCTATTATGTTTCCTATGAATGCCCTTGTCCCGACCTAATATAGCTACTAGTCCAACCAGTCCTAGCAACCCTTATCAATCGAACAGTCCCTAAAGAAGGATTTAACCCAATTGATAGCTTTAAGTCCAGAGATTAGCCAAGGTATTTGCAGTCCATAAAAAAGGATTTAACAACACATCCAACTTCCTACTCATTCAATTAGTTCAACCATCCCTAAAGGAATAAGTTTGCTACTTGGGTTAAGGTTCGCAACCAGGAATCTACAAAACCCTAGCGATTGAATTGATTCTACCAAGTTGATCAGTCAAGATAGAACAAAACAATAAGCGATCAAGCACAAAGAAGTTGAAGCATTCACAAATAGGAAACCAGGAGCGAGAATTAGAAACTCACAATCAATCCGAATAAAGCTTCAAATTGCAGGCAGAATTGATGAGTTTAGTTCCTCATGGAAGACATGGCTCAAAATCTCTCAAAAGTCTAATGGTTCAATCAATAGAATGAATGGTCATCCAAAATAACATAAAAGTGCCTAATAATAATATCCAAGTCGGCCCCCAACAATCATAGAATAAAACTAGGGTTTCCAAAACGGCGCATACGCGCTGTCCGTACGTGCGGCGGGCGCCGCAAAGTTGCGGCGGGCGCAGCAAACCATGCGGCGGGCGCAGCAAACCATGCGGCGGGCGCAGCATGAATACCGCCCCTGGCGGCGGGCGCAGCAAACCATGCGGCGGGCGCTGCATTGCTCTTTCACGGAAATTCCGTCTTGAATCAGCTCTCAACGTCAACATGAAAGTTGTAGCCCTCTGAAAGAGCTTTCCAACGCATGGTCATAATAGTCGATCGGACAACCGATGCCTCCAGAAAGTGCAAAACAAGTTCAGCATGTCTGGCGACAACTTCTGCAGACTTGTTCTTCGTTTAGGTTCGCTTCTTCTTCTCAGGGCCTCTTGAGATCTTCATGTAAGCTTCTTCGATCAACTAGACATTCTCATCCAATGCGTTATCAACCCATGTCTCCTCCTCGGATCCACGATTACCTGAAATAATCAATAAAAGCGTGTAGATTCTGATTCCGACAACATAGAGAACTAATATGCAAATCGTGCTTAAACCATCTATGAAATGCATCTTAACTAAGCTAAATGCAACCTATTATGCCTACCTAAATGCACGCTATCAATTATTTTCATGCCTTCTATTATATAAAAATAATTAGCAAAAAATGTTGTAATAAAATAAAGAATATATAATTCTATGTAAATTAAGTGGTTATCAATTGCCAAAATAAAATGAATATTTTTTCTAAAGATTACAACATATTTTTAATTGTCATAAAAATGATCAATTCTATTAAATACGGAGTATAGTATAAGATTAAATATTGTACACGCTCAATTATAGTATTATTTAACTTAACTAACAAGGACTAAAATCAATATATGATAGATTGTAATATAAGACTAATGACATGAGAATATATAAAAGCATAGTTACCTTAACATGTAAATAACATTTTCAAAAATGTCACATGCATTATGTAACATATAAGATTTAAAGTTTAACCCAATAAATAATGTCCCCCGGTTTGCCCTTCTAGTTTATACTCCCTCCGTTAATTAAAACATGTCGTTTTAGACATCTACACATTTTTTAAGAAAGCAACTAAAAGTAAACAAAAATACACTTATACCCCTAATTATTACTTTACTTTTTCACTTTATTTAAAACTACAACTAACAAATCTCTTACCCTTACAAGGGTAATTTTGGAAAGTGAACACCAAAATATCTAAAACGACATGTTTTTCTTAAAATGTTTTTCTTAACAAGATTTTACTCCTAAAACGACATGTTTTTCTTAACGGAGGGAGTATTATTTTTGGTGCTTTCATTGTATAACAAACTAACCTAAAATATACTACGTATTAAATAAATACTTAGTTATTAGAGTATTGTAAATAATTTAATTTTAAAATCATGCACGCTATAAAAGATATTATTTAAAATTTAAACCAATTTTATATTGATGAATACTTGATTGTGTTAAATACATTACTATTGACTTTTCGTAAATTGGGATTTGGTCATTATATATATTATATTGTTTTTATGAACCTGCATTATGAATTTGTTACTATCAACTTGCACTCTCCCGTGGGTTAGTGCTATTCGTCTCTCCAGCGTTGAGATGTCATGTGAGCCCTTACATTATATCGTGTTCTCGACATTCGCAACCTGTCATAGGTCTTCCTCGACTTCCACTCGGATTGACGATTTTATGGTGTTTGATTGAGTTATGAGTCATTTTTTCTCGTTGATTTGTGTTGTTGTTATGATATTTCATGATGATTAGTCTGTATCAATCTATCGACCTCTCGAGTTATTCGACAATACGTTGTCTAGTCTATATATAGATAAATAAATCATATTAGAAAATATTTACTAAATCTAAATGTTTAAACTCTATGAAATTATTATTAAAATGGGTTAAAACCATTGAAAGTTTGAAACTTAGATAATCTTTCCAAATGTAGCATCAAGGACATTGGCTAGAAATTTTGTATTTACATTGACACTAGTCTTATTATTCCGCAATGTAATATTGTAACGTGGTTTCTTAATAAATACTGTATATTTTATTATATCAATCATGATTGTTTAAATATTTTTTATTCAATTTTGATGGTTAAATTTAATAGATTGATTGAAATCTTTCTTGTGATATTTCAAATAACCATAAACTAATTTAAGATTAAATTCAATTAAAATTGATATACATCATGCATGCATTAAGATTAAAATCCACTAAAAAGCTGATCTTTTACATAGTTTTTAGCTGTTTAAAAAATGCATTAAAAAGTAAAATAATGATGGAGTAGAAGGTTTGACATCCTAGAAACTCAAACCATGGACACTTTGGTAAACAAAGATAATCCCATTTGAGCCCATGCGATTTAAAGTCCTCTCATGCGCCTCTTGTTGGCATTAACCCATTTGGTAAAAGAAACACAACATCCTTGTTGACATTAACTCCTTTGGTAAAAGAAACCCAACATCCATATGAATGTGTTGAATAGCTAACCTGACTTTAGTCATCTGACACCTTAGAAGATGGCTTTAACTTTTGTGCATCCCACCTTTGGTTTCCTTCCATTTCCTTGCTACTTCCAAATTGCATGTCCACATTTTCAAACCCTTTGAATTCGGATGCTTTACTTTAGAACTAGGGTTTCATAGCATGTTGTATTGTCCTCACTCAGCATCAAAGTTTTCTTGTAAATTCAGATTTGGATCTTCTTTTTTTTCAGAGAAATGGATTAAAAAAGGACCCATTTAGAATAAATAAATGCAATGACGAAATCCTTTGAAAATGAGCAAAATTTTCAGTTACAAATCTTTTCTCCAGAAGTCATACTTTAAATCTGTAATTTACAAACCTCTCACGTTTCACACCAGATTGGTAAACTTTGCAAAATATGGCAACCTCAACTAAATTGAATCAACAAAAGTAATCTTGCTGAATTTATACAGACTACATTTCTACTCATTTCACTGAAAAGATTGTAGTTCTTTTTCCCTTTTCCAAAAGTAATAAGATGCCTCAAACTATTTATAACAAGGACCCAATTCAGCAAAAACAAATTTTTCTTACAATTTGCTCCACTACTCATCCCTAACCCAAAATGAAAAAAAGTAAAACAAAGTTCTTAGTTGGTTGATTTTTTTTGTAACCCCCAAAAAATAAATTACAAGATTCAATTCCCACCTCAAAAAGGAGTTGCTGGGTTCCTCTTCCAGCCCTAGTTGAGTTCCACCCTCAGTGATCTGTGCACAAACCAACAAAAACCAATGCAAACATTTAGCATGTGAACCCCCCAAAAAATATTATTAACATAAATAAATAAATAAAATAATTTATGTTTTTTCACATTACCATCATCTTTTTTCTTCAATCCTCTTGCAAAAAGCACACAAATTATTAAGAATCCCACACCAGCTGTTCCTCCCAGTATGATAGCAACAGTTTTGCCTGTATTCTGACCTGTCCCTACACCATTCAACACCATCAATTTTCCCTTCAAAATCCAATCTTATTCGGGGCGTTTGGTTAGAATTGTTCAATTGGTATCGATGTATCATTATCAGTATCAGTATCGGATTGGATGTGACAATGTGACCCATTTGACTATAATTGATATTGTCATCGAGTATCGAGTTGGTTGATTTTGGAATCGGATGCTGAAAAACCCTAATTTCTCAATTTAAAACTCCAATAAGCAATTGATTAAATAATTACCTGATGGAGATGAAGAGGAGGAGGAGGAGTAGGAGGAAGATCTCGTGGGGACACCGTTAGGGTAGTAGCTGTAGCTGATGAAGCACTTGTTGAGGTAGACCTGTCCGGAGATGGAGTTGCCGCACTCAACCTGAGAGGTCTGAACGGCCGATTTGACGCACTGCGAGCAATCGGCGGAGCTCAGATCGCCTTCGCACTGCCCCATGGCGTATACCTGCTGGTAGGTGGTGGCGAAGAAGCCGCCGTTGCCGCTTCCGCCGCCGGAGATGCCGGTCTGCATAACGGTGAAAGCGGTGTCTCGCTTCATGTCGAAGCCGGTCCCAGAGGCGTCGGAGCGGCTGCAGAGCTTGAATAGGGTCTGGAGGCCGGAAATCTGGGCAAAGCCGGAGACCTCGTAGAGGAGGTAGCACCCCTGGAGCTGAACCCTAGCTGAGGTGACCTTGCCGCAGAGCTGGTCGGCAATGGGCGGGATCTTGGCGACGCAGGCGTAGCATTGGCCGGGGCTTAGGTCGCCGCGGCACTGGAAGAGCCCCGTGACGGCGCTGGCTCCGGCACCGGCGGAGGCCTTGTTGAACTTCGATTTGGACGACTGCTGGATGAGCGAGCTGTACAGGGACGAAATCGATTGGGCGTAGATGCCGGACGGATCTGAGAGAGGTTGCTTTGAGCAGCCCCGGTAGACTAAATCAGCGTAGTCGGAAGCCGAATCGACTGAGATTGGGCGTTTGAGGATGAGTAAGAGGATGAAGATGAGGAACTCCATTTCATGAAATTGAAGGTGGGAGATGAGTGCTTGGGAAGAAATTCAGGGTTTCAGATACTCAGATTTGCATATCTTGGGGCGATTTGGGAGGGTGTGTGGGGTTGTCTCCCACCATTAGCTTTGTGAAAAACAGTGCAGAGGAGGGAAAAGGGCCAAAGGGAGCCTGTGTTAGTGTGTATAGTGTGCGCAGTAAGTAGTCTACGAAGCACAATGGCATAAAACAAGAAATTTTTTGGTGTGTGTACTGTGTAGTGTGGCGGTAAAAATGGACTCTTTTTTTTTTCTTCTTTTCCAATTTTTTTTATAAGAAAAATAGCGTGGATGTGTTTGCTCTGTGTTGGGTTGCAGTATTGGACGATCTGTTTGAACGAAGGATCGTGGTTGTATTTCTAGTCTTCGAAAGATCCTCCATTTAGGTGGTTGTAGTGTGGATGCCTAGGGTACTGTCGTGAGTTTTTGCACACTTCCGCGCTCTTGACACTTGTAGCGTGTCTTAATTCTCCATCGACTTCTCTCCTGGCTGACGCGTTGTATGAGTTGATTGGATTTTTCTTTCTTCTATGATGACTTGTGTTATTGTGTACTGTATTATTTGTATTGAATGTAGTCCATCTACCGACTTGTTCGACCATCGAATTTCAGGTATGAATGAACTCGAATTTTTACCTAATAAAAAAAAACATCAAAACATTTTGAGGCAATCGAGTTTCAATAATTAATCTTTGATAATGAAATATTTAAAAAGATAGATATATAATTGTATTTTAGTTACACAATTCATCGATAAAATAATATTACAAACATTTTGAGGCAAAAAACATCAATGGTAGATCCAACAAAAATGGGGGTGGGGGGTGGGGGGTAAATATTTTTTCGGATAATTTTTTTGGCATGTATATATGAAAAATAATTTTTTATTTAAATATGTTAGAAAAAATCTTAAATTTATAATCTATATAATACTCCCTCCGTTAATTAAAACATGTCGTTTTAGACATTTGCACATTATTTAAGAAATCAAATAAAAGCAAACAAAAATACACTTATACCCCTAATTATTACTTTACTTTTCCACTTTATTGAAAACTACGACTAACAAACATCTAATCATGACAAGGGTAATTTTGGAAAGTGAGTACCAAAATACCTAAAACGACAAGTTTTTCTTAACAAGATTTTACTCCTAAAACGACATGTTTTTCTTAACGGAGGGAGTACTTTAAATTAGAATACTTTTTTTTTATCAGAAAAATTAGAAGACTTTGACTAAGTGTCATGTTCTCCTTATTTTTAGTTAATTCAACCGATCCCCTATTTTCTACTTTTTAATTTTTTCCTTTAATTATTGTTTTTATTCTTCCATTTATATTTTTAAATCAAACATATTATTTCTTTTATTTTCAACATATTTTTTAACAATTGGGCTTAATTCAAAATATTGAATTCAATTTAATATAGCTACTGGACTTATCTCAAATTTATTTCTTTTAATTAATTTTTTTCTCCTTCTTTTTACCTTTTCAAACCAATTACATTTTTTTTATTTTTATCACATTTACTATATTATATATTCTTAAAATAAAAGAGCTTTATAGCCCATATGATATCACTACTTTTTTTATCACTTTAAATCAATCTATTTTTTCCTTTAATTTTTCTTCTTTTTCCCTTTAAACCAATCACATTTCTTTTTTTTTATTTTTAATATATTTACTAACTATGAGGCTTAGTTCAAAACATTAAATTTAATATATTCTAATGCTTACTATTAATCTATATGTAAATATTTATATATTATAAATATCTAATCTATATATACTACTTAATATATATATATATATATATATATATATATATATATATATATATATATATATATATATATATATATACAAGCCTTTCTGATGACATAACATAACCAATATCATTTTAGATAACTGTTATAACACATCACATTTAAACAAAGTTACAATATTATCATTATTTTTACTAAGTGATTTAAATTTCCATATTTATGTATTATACTTTTACATGATATTTTTAAAAAAAATATTTTTTTGAGATATTTATAAGATACATCTATGGTAAAGATTTTAATGAATTTTATCTTAACTTTTATTAATATTTCATAATATTATTTTTTATATTATCAAGATTTTAGTTTAAAAAATCGCGCCATGGCGCGGGAATTGTACTAGTTTATTACTCCCTCCGTTCAACAAAACTTGTCGTTTACTATTCACGCACGCTTTTTTAGAATGATAAAAACTATATAAATTATTCATTTTTTTCAAAATTTTTTTTAACAAGTTTGTACTTATTAATAATAACTACGAAATTGTTAAAAAAAATTATTTAAAAAGTCGATATTTTATATAGTTTTTAGCTCCTAAAAAAGCGTGCATGAATAGTAAAACGTCAAGTTTTGTTGAACGGAGGGAGTATTTAAGTATGCAGTTTTAATAGAAAAAAAAAATAAGAGAAATCAAAATGATAAAAAGTGAGGCCACAATGTAATAAATACTCCTCTTTTATCTTTATCAACTAAGTTAAACCGTCTTTGTGATCTTTTACTCTTTTTAAGATCTTTTGCTCCTAAAATTAGTAAAAATTACATACCAATTTTTTTTTTTCTCGTGATTTTTCTTTCGGACTGGAACGGCTTCAGCCACCGCGACCCCCCTTGATCCGCCAAATAATCTTAAAATGATTATTTATTTGCAGTTTAAAATATAGAATTTTAATAATTAACCATTGATAAAAAAAAAGAGTAATAATTATATTTTAGTTACGCAATTAATTGATCAAATAATTTTAAATATTTTGAGGGAAAAGACACGAGGATTCTCCATATATGTAAAGTTTTTGATAAAAAATTTTTATCTCTACTAATAATATGGATCAAACCCGTGTTGAAAAATTCTCAAATATAATATATATTTGACGCTAGCTTAAGAGGTGGTTTTATATAAATTTAAATTTAAAGGGCGGCTAAGTAAAAATTCTCATATTTAAAGCGTGATTTTCTATAAATTTCTCTTTAATAAAAGTTCATTTTAAACTTCAAGTATAGTTTTTTATATAAAAAATAATCATGAAAGTAATTCTTACTCCGGACAGGTCAGACAAGTTGATAAATGAACAAATCAGTATACACAAACCAACAACATCAAAACAAAAACAAAAACAAAAACAAAAACAAAAACAAAAACAAACGAATTTTTTCCAGAAATATTCATAAATAAATAAATAATTACGTAAATATTCAACGTTTCAAAATAATTACAGAAATATTCATTTTTTGCAGGTGGAGCAGAAAAACGCGGTCCCAGCCCGCGTTTTATTCACGAAACAGGAGAGAGAATTGGCGCCCGGATGGAAGTTTGAAATTTACGAAAGAAACGCGGTCTGGGACCGCGTTTCTCTTTTAAAATAAAAGAAAATTAAAGAAAATAATACAGCTGCCTACCTGGCACTAAAAACGCGATCCCAAACCGCGTTTTTAGTCTTGACCTGGGACCCACTCGTCAGCTATTGCTGACGGGGATGGGACAAATAGAGAAACGCGGTCCCAGACCGCGTTTCTCTTTTCAGTAAAAAAAAAAAAAAAACTGGTCAAAGGTTCTTTTAGGGTAATTCCAAATAAAACGCGGGGCTGGACCGCGTTTTTCTGGTCCATAGCTCTCTGCAACGATCCCCCCTACTAGGTTAGGGGAATCTGGCATAAAAGCGCGGAGGGAGTCCGCGTTTTTAGGTGTATACATCACTCGCCCGAAACTTCATCCCTTTCTATTCATCATCCCTTCCTATTTGCTCTTGCTTCTCGCATGAAACTCTTCCTATAGTGCTGGTTGAAGATTTCATTGAGGTTAGGTAATACTTTCACCTTGTTGTCTGAAGATTTCATTAAGGTTAGTTTCACTTTCTTATTAGACTTATTTTCGATCTTCATTGAATGATTAATATGTTTGAAATCTTTAATATCTAGGCTCTCATGCTTGTGCTTTGGAGTGATTATGTGTTTTGATTCCTTAAAAAAAAATCGCAGGATTATGTAGTTATTATTGCGAGTATGATGTGTTTTGAATCTTTATAGTAAGTAAGATATAAGAGTATATGCTGAAGAGTATAATGATTTTATGGTTGTTGGAGGATTATATTGATTTATATGAACTTGTCATTATTATTATGAATAAGTTGTTGAACTTGTAGGATTTTGAAGTTAATATTTGTTGATTAACTAACTTATTGTTAATAAAAATATAGGATGAATGAGCATAGCAACATACCTCAACAAAGGTTTGAACAACTGAGTGAGATCTATGTGGATGGTCTTGGTGTTGATCGTGAAGATGACTTGGATAATTCTGAAAAGGACGATGATGCTACTAGGGAGGTTGCGATTAGGGGAGAGGCCTCTAATCCGAACTGGAATATTGTTGAAGCTGATCCAATTACAGCAATTCCATGGCCAGGGTTAAATTTACACGTCCCATTAGATGACGGAAGACAGTTTTTTCGGGGACAGATGTTCAACTCGCTGGAGGAGCTGAAAGGTGATTTGACCGAGTATTCTGTGCGTATGAGTAAGCCATACAGGACGAAGAAGGCGAGTCCAGAATGGTACACAGTTGTTTGTGACAGGAAGGACAGTTGCGGATGCACATGGCGACTATCTGCTCGTCGTGTTGATCGAACTGTTGATATGTGGATGGTCGTCAATTATAGTGGGCCTCATGCATCCAATTGTGTTGGAGAGGTTTTGCAGTTGGAAAATCGTAACGTCACCTCCAGTTTCATTAGAGGTGAGATTCTTCGGTTTCTTCGCGAGGATCAAGACACGAAACCAAGTACTATTTTCTCGCATCTGACTACAAGGTATGGGATTTCTGTTTCATACATGAAAGCCTAGAGGGCAAAGCAGAAAGCTATTGCAGAGATCTATGGTGATTGGGAGGAGATCTATGGTGATTGGGAGGAGTCTTCCTAGCTTCTCGCCTTCTCGCCCTTCGAATTGCATTTTGGTCGTCACCTTCACCGAGGGGGACAATGCAGTGTGGTCGTCCAATGGGTATGCGCTCCCATGCCCACATCTAGTGTCATTGTGAAGTTAATAATGTAACAAGTTAGATAGTTAGAAAAAGCATACAATGAAGCGGGTTTCATACCTGCAATAAGATGACGGGACCTACGATCTCAACTTTCTCTCGTTCTGAAGCTCTGCAAAGCTGTCGATAGAGGAAGGCCAATGTTGCACTGCCCCAGCTGTACTGGCTAGCAACCTCCAAATCCATTAGCAGTGGGAGGTACAGTAATTGCACCTGACTTCCACTGTTATCGGCGAACAGGACACCTCCCAATAGCAGTAGAATGTACGCCCTAGCCTGGCACTGCACTGCATGTTCCGCCGCATCTTCTGGTAAGGGCACTAATAGTAGTTGTCGAAGCCAAGCCACCTTCACAGACGAACCCCTTATCTGATTTGGAGGGGGTCTTTGCCCAAGCAATGTTTCAGCGAGAGTTGGCCAATCGTAGCATGCAGATCCAGTAACTGCCGGACCATCAACACGTAACCCCAATATAACTGAAACATCTTGGAGCGTGATAGTGGCCTCCCCAACATTGAAGTGGAAGGTGTGGGTCTCAGGTCTCCATCTTTCTATGAGCGTCGTTATTAGCTCGTTGTCTAACTCAAACTGGGAACCAAGCTTGTAGATGCATTCGAATCCCGTCGACTTTATGTACTGCATGACTCTATGGTCTGGAACTAGATCTCGCCCAAACTTACGCAAGTGCAGTCTATGTTGGATCACACCATTGGTCTACAAATATTAAACTCACAAGCATAAACATCTGATCTATTTGTAATGTTTCATGTAATTGTATACGTCATGAAAACAATACTCACATATTCCTCCCGATTCCACACATCAGTTGACCTATGAAGATGTTGTCTATGGAGAACCTCATTCACCAGCGGGCCGGGATTCAGTTGCATTGCCATTTTCGCCTCCCTAAACAAAGAACTTAATTTGTTCAGAATCACAAATAAATTACATACTGAATCTATTTTGTTTATCATGCATTTCAAAATTATTTAACCTACACTCACTTAACAAATCAAATTCGATTATTTACATCGTTTTCTCCTCTATATATATTTAACTTCATGAAATTCTACTATTTTATAAAACAAATTCTTATATAGAATCTATTATTATACAATTATTTTATTATGTTCTCAATCAAAACTTCCTAATCTTTCCCATATTCATACAATCTAATTCTTTCATGTCACTTCAAATATACTCCCTTTTTATTTCATCCCACATAACATATAACTCATATTCATACAATGTAATTGTTTCAACATGCAATTATCCCACAATTTCGGATCTACAACTATTATAAGATTTCGGATCTATAATAATCTCTAATTAAGCAATATCCACAAACATTCAACTATCAACCCATTATTTAACCCCTACATCTCATCTCCTAATCCATTTTTCTTCAAACCAAAAACAAATTAATCAAGAAATCACACTAAACTCAAATTATTATCACAACCACACAACAATCGCACAATCTACATAAAGAACAACCCTTAACATCTCATACTCCTAATCGTTCAACACAAAACCGGAAAAAAAAAATAAAAAAATAAAAAAACAAAAACTAACCTCGAATCTGCGCGATACAAGACGGAGGGGATGCGAGGGACGAGAGGTGGTCGTCGGCGAGAGGCGGTCGGTGGCGAGAGGCGGTCACTGGCGAGAGGCGGTCGCTGGCGAGAGGGACGAAGACGGACGAAAACCTCCGAAGCAGGCGGACGAAGAGGGAGGAAGAAGAAGAAGTGGAGAGGCGGTTTCTTTTAGGGTTAATAAAGAAACACGCGGAGCCACACCGCGTTTTCTGTGTAAGTATTCAACAACCACAATCAATGCCCCTTTGACCAGTTTTTTTTTTTTTACTGAAAAGAGAAACGCGGTATGGGACCGCGTTTCTCTATTTGTCCCATCCCCGTCAGCAATAGCTGACGAGTGGGTCCCAGGTCAAGACTAAAAACGCGGTCTGGGACCGCGTTTTTAGTGCCAGGTAGGCAGCTGTATTATTTTCTTTAATTTTCTTTTATTTTAAAAGAGAAACGCGGTCCTAGACCGCGTTTCTTTCGTAAATTTCAAACTTCCATCCGGGCGCCAATTCTCTCTCCTGTTTCGTGAATAAAACGCGGGCTGGGACCGCGTTTTTCTGCTCCACCTGCAAAAAATGAATATTTCTGTAATTATTTTGAAACGTTGAATATTTACGTAATTATTTATTTATTTATGAATATTTCTGAAAAAAATTCAAAACAAACAAACAAGATAAAGACATGGAAAATCCTATAGAAATTGTTGCATATAGTTACATTCGTTCGGACAGAACTTGTAACTTAAGGGTTTTTTTGGGGAAAATAACACGGATAATTTTTATCGGATACACTGTAAATATCCGCAACAAGTTGAGGAATACCTTGTCAGGCGTAAAAAAAATTGAAAGAAAAAAAAAAGGGAATTCCAACATATTACGGAGTTTCCATGCCTATTTGTAAAAAAAAACAGAGAGAGAAAGGCGGCCATGGTCCGTAACAAGTGACAAACTTTTTTTTTTAATATGGGTGTGAATTCTAACACTAGTTGCGGAATTAGTGATGTATTTATCAATTCCCTTTTCTCTACAATTTTTTATTGTAAATAAATTGATATGGAATATTAAATCAAAAAAATTGGATTATCAAATTAATGAACCGAATAAATCTTTGGTAGATTGAGATAATCGTCTCTGATGCTCAGCACATCTGCATTCTTTTGAGGAAGCTACATGCAAGCATGTGTTTCGCGAAGTGAATCAGGTTGCGAATAAGATGGCCAAAGTCAAACACGGGATGGATCATAGACCTCTCACTAGTGTCACATCGCATACAAAGTTTCTTATCATCATCGTAAAAACGCAATTAAATAATGGATCATAAGAGTTTGATACCACCTAAACTCTTATATTAACTCCATCTGTTTGATAATAAAAGTCACGTTACTTTTTGACACGTATTTGAATGAGGTAAAAACTCTTATTTTTTAATGATTTTTTATAATTTCATACTTAACACCAACAAAGTAACAAGTATGAAATTAATTATATAAATTGATTAAAAATAATATTTTATAAAAAAATTATCTCTTTAAAATGCGTGCACTAAATGATAAACACCATTTATTTTAATACAAAGGATTTTTTTTATAAAATACCGAACAAATATACCGACGAATAGGACAAACGGGTAAAGAGGGTAATAAAATAAAAAGGTCAGATTTAATTGTAATAAAGAAATCAACAACTTTGCAGGAGAGTGTGTGCAGCGGAATCTGATTTGGTTGAGTCAGGGGGGCTAGTTTTGGGAGCAAATTGCGTGTTGGTTTGACCCTAGTATCAACCTCTTTTACATTTTTAATTCCCTGGAAGTGTAGGGTAACTTCTTTTTTTTTTTTGATAAGGTAAGAATTTGAGGGTTAGTCAGGTTCGACACTTTGAAAGGTCGAAAAAGTCGGTATACGGCAGTTAGAGATGTGAATGAGACAAAAAATATCCCACAACGGAAAGTTGAACATATAAAGGCCGGTCTAGTATATGAGTCAGTGAGCTACTCCTTCTATTGTCAATTGGTTTTAGAATAGAATCTCACTCGGCTTGTGTGCTCGGCGACTAGCACATGTGTGCCCGTGCACACGACCCCCAGTCATCGGTCCGAGTCGGACTTTGATACGGTATCAGAGCGGTTAGCCTAACGGCCCGTGTCGATCACCCAGTTGTCCAAGTCTCAACTAGATAGTCATTCCTAGTTGGACTTGCGGGGGCGTGTTAGAGATGTGAATGAGACCAAAAGTGTTCCACATCGGAAAGTTGAACATATAGAGCTCTAGTATATGAGTCAGTGGGCTACTCCTTCTATTGCCAATTGGTTTTAGAATGAAATCTCACTCGGCTTGTGTGCTAGGCGACTAGCGCATGTGCGCCCGTGCACACGACCCCAAGTCATCGGTCCGAGTCTGAATTTGATAACGGTGAACCGTCAAAATATACAATCAAACTAACAAAAGGTGCAAACCAAACAGAGACAAGCAAACAATTCTAGACGACCCAGCAAACCTAATCCTAACAAGTTGGAGATGACATAGACTACGAACTGAAGTCAATCCGACTCAATCGCTATCAGGAGTCCCTGTGGACAGTGAAGACGAACTTCCAAGGAAATTTCTGGATTACGTAGACGTCCTGATACACACCGCATTGACTCTAGCTAAACCCGACTCCGGGACGCCAGGACCCCAACTAAGAAAAGGACTGTTGAGACCAACTAAAAGAGAAGTTGAAAACCACCCAAGTACAAAGCACCTGAAAACCCTTTCAGGATTTAATTGGGATCCTAACGGGATTTAATCAAACCCTTTTGAGATTTAGTTTCAACCCTTTCGAACGGGTTTACTCAGTATAAATATATAAATAAAAGGGGGCTACCCCCAATATTTATATATTTAAAAATTATTATTATATTTTTTCCCTATCCACTTTCTATAGTTCTATTTGGTCCTTAACATTTCACAATTCTTTTATTAAAAAATTTATTGAGTATATGCTACTATTATTCTAGGGGAATTAGTAGTAAATACCCCACTTCTATAATTGGTTTGCAAAAATACCTACTTTTAAAAACAAATTTACCCACATATGAAAATTTGTGAATATACCCTATTCAATTAGCAAAAACTACCCTATCTACTATAATTTCCAATAAATAAGAAAAGATAAAATTTTCTTTTTATTGAAAATCGTATTTTTATTCATTAATCTCCCTCGGGCGGCAAAAGGGCGAGAGGACCACTAGTGACTCTTCTTCTACCACCATCACAACACGTACCACCCCATCCTCCACCATCTTCACCATCCTCCTATATTTTTGCAAATCAGCCTAATAATAATAAATACCCTTTCCTCCGTTACACCTCCCCCGTCAATCGTCATCCTCCTGTCCACATTTCGAAAGTTGCGGATTTTCAATTCCGCCGGCGTCCAGATGGTTTGGCGCAACCCTGGTGGTAGCCTTGTTATATCTTTATTCTCTTCCCGATTATAGATTTCATCATGTTAGTATTAATTCTCAACTCTGTGATGATGAACATGTATCATGTCAATGTAAATAAATAACTATGTCCCATGTGACAAGCCTTTAATTTCTAATTATGGTTAATAATATAATATTTATGGTAGGGATAAAATCGTATTTTTATTATCTTCCCAATTATCTTAATATATATTTCATTTTTGAAAATATTTTTTAACATTTCTTTTAATTCATAATTCTCCTTTTAAAGATTTTTAAATTTAAATTTAAAGATAAAATCATCTGTTATTTTACGTACATATCCTTTTTTGTTTGCTATTTTCACAAAACGGGAATACTTTTTACAAACTGAACACCGATTTGGTGTATTTATGCAAATCGGCTTTACTTCAATTCAAATTTACATGGATATTATTTTTGTTAAATATTAAATAATTTATTATTTGAAATGATTTTAAACCAAAGATTCACCGATTTTTAGGTCTTATGATTTGTCGCTTAAAGTCAATATATGCTTACTTCAAATGAGTGTAGGGATGTGTATGATTCGGTCCAAAGTCCAAACTAAAATTTTGGGTTGAATCAACACAAACCGAACCTAATCGAAGTTTTTCAAATCGGCTTTCGGTCTGATATTTTCATTTTTTGGTTTCAGTTCGGTCTGTATACAGTTTGAGTTCAATTTGGGTTAAACTGAATTAAAAAAAAATGGATGCATGGAATTGGGGTATAGGTGAATAGTAGAAGTTGGATATATTACGTAGGATTAATGGGTTCGTTGTCATTTATTTTGACGTCTCGGATTGATCCATTTGGACTGGATAATTTAACCCCCTTCGCCTTCGGTAACTTTCACTTTACTGACTCGTTTAGTATTAACTTACAAGATAAATGAAATGAAAATAAATTTTATATAGAAAATTCGGTTCAATTATGTTAAAATCGAACCGAATATAAAATAAACCGATAAATAATCAACCGAATCTAATGTTTTCGGTTCGGTTTTTTATTTGAAATTTTGAGATTTTCGATTTGGTTCAATTGAATCTGGTTTGGTTAGGTTTTAAACCGATGCACAACCCTAAACGAGTGGGCAAAACATAGCTGATTTCAAGATATGAATATGTCACTTATTAAGGGTGTGTTTGACGCACCACCTCGTCCACCTTCATTTAAGGGGTGGGCTGGGTGAAATCAGCCTCCACCTCCTCCACCCTCTCTCACAAGGTAGGGAATTTTTCTCACCTCTACCTCCTTCCACCTCTTTAAAAAAGTGTGAAGAAAACACACCCTAAGAGTCTAAGACTACCATTAGTCGATTTTAGACCACAAAGACGGTTTCAGGTTCAAAATAGACAATTCTAAACCATTACAAGACTGTCTTCAAATATTTGCCATTTAATTAAAGGCCAAAAGTTTTGTCATTAGAGTAAGTTATCCACCAATTATAGCCAAAAGTTCCACCATTTATATGCCATCGATCACCACATATATCTATATCTTTTCTTTTTTTTTGAAATAAAACGGTGGCACACTCCGCAATCTATATCTAAAAAGAGATAATAGATAATCTCCTTATGAGCACTAATAAATTATTCCAATTTTGTCGCAACAACCGCCAAATTTGACTGAATAATGGGCTTACATTCCAAGCAAATATTGGGCCAATAACTTTTGCAATACTTAGCCCACAAAATCAACCCATTTCCAGCCCACAAACATAACCTAAGATTATATCCACCACTCTTTTTATCCTTTTTAACATCTTTCCAGGTCCTTGGTAAGATTCACCCAATATCAGCACTCAAAATCACACGTCCACACCTTTGCATTTGGGTCAATTTGTGGCCCATATTACCGTCTAATTTTAACACTTCTTTTTTTTGGTGCAATAATTTTAACACTTCTAATAGCCCCTTATTATTTATTATCTCCCTATGTTATTTTTGCATAAGTTATTAAACTATTTGTTCATTGTACACTGTATTAATAATCTGCGATAAAATTATGATCAAATATGATATAACTCCTACAAGTAACCATTATACATTTAGTAAAAATATACAATGTCGTAATCGAATAATGGTAAGGGAACCAAATAGTAATTGCGGACTAATCAAACAAAGGTACTCCGGTAATAAGTTAATAACCAATTAACACCTAATATATCTTAAAAATTAAAGAATGTGGAAAAAAAGCTTAATTGATGTATATATTGACTAATAATTAATAATATGATAACATAACGTAATTGTAAGTACTAATAACATGTAAAAGCACTAACATATATCTAGAAAGAGCTAGTACTAATATCTGAATTTATTTATCAATATTGTGGATCTATTGCCCTAATTAGAGGGGCGTGTTGCAGATGCCGTGGACGAGTTGAATGAATCTGGGGTCCTTGAATTCCGGTTGTGTGCAATTATCTCTCAAGAACGTATAGTAGCGGCAGCAAGTTCCCGTCACGGCGCTGAAGCACCCGGTTTCCGTCCAGGAATGCGAACTGAATCTTTCGCACTCGTCAGGGTAAAGATGGAGAGGCGGCGCAGGGGAGGGGGGAGAAGGTGGGGCAGGGGGAGGGGATGCGACGGCCGGCGGGTAGCCAGGGAAGAGTGGCGTAGGAAAGGGTAAGGGTGGGAGGGGTGGCAAGAATGGGAAGGGGATCGGGATCGGGAGGGGCGGTAAGGGTAATGGTATCGGTAATGGGAACAGCCACGCGGTGGCTGGCGGGGCCACCACGGCGGCCAACACGGCGACAAGGAGGACCACGGCGGATGCCTTCATTTTCGATCTCTTCTTTTTGTTTCCGATGGATGAAAATGAATGGCCGGAGCCGATCGATTTAATTAAAGGATCGATATTTATAAGGGAGACTGGATTCATTTGGATATGATTTAGTTTAGTATGATCACGATTGTATATCATATTTTTCTTTAATTTGTTAGATTTAAATGGAATGATTTTGGATGGCCGATGATTCTATCTTATCTTATATATAGTAGTTTGTTAATGGAAAATTTGAAATATATAATCGTGTATGGTTTAGATATACTCATATCCAATAGTTTGACTGAATAATGGGCTTACATTCCAAGCAACTATTGGGCCAATAACCTTTGTGTTAGCCCACAAACTCAATCCACAAACATAAGCTAAGATTATGCCCACTACTCTTTTTCTCCTTTATATCGGGTTCGTATGGGCCGGGTTTAATAAACCGACTAAAATTATAAACAGGGTAAAATTTATAAACGGTTGGTTAAAGTAGTTAAAAATTTAAACAACAAGATAATCACTGTATGAGGCGAAAAACCGTTTATTTGTAAAAAATGGAATTTATTTGGTTGTTATTAGAGGTATTGTTGTACTTTCAAACCAAATAAGATAAAAGGGAAGGGATGAAAACGTCTATTTGCAAAATAAACACCTACAAAAGCACCGATTTGTAGCTTATTTTGAACTCGTTTTTTAAACAGTTTTTACATGTTTTTGAAATCACATACACCCATATTAACTACTGAAAAAATAAACACATGTTTTTACTTAGTTTTACCTGTTTATTTACACACCCATCATCTTTCCATCTCCTTAGTTCTACATTTAACTCTAAATTTTCAGTCTTTAGGTGAAACTAATTAAAATAACATAACTTTTGGAGAGGTATTAAAAAAATATCATCACCTTTTAACCGGAAGAAAAATAACCTGACCTTTGAGGGAGATAGTAACAAAATATCATGAGTTCTTTTTTCGACCATAAAAACAATTGGAATACTTTGTTACCATATTTTAAAAAATTGGGTTATTTTTCTTACGGTTGAAAAGTGGAGCTATTTTTTTAACACTCTTCCAAATGTTGGATTATTTTAATTAATTTTACCTACTTTCAATAATGTCACAAAAATACCTTCTCTTATCCTATAGAATCAACGATGGTAAGATTCACCCAATATCAGAACTCAAAATTACACGTCCACACCTTTGCATTTGGGTCAATTTGTGGCCCATATTACCGTCTAATTTTAACACTTCTAATAGCCCCTTACTATTTATTATCTCCCTATGTTATTTTTGCATAAGTTATTAAACTATTTGGTATTGTACTCGGTATTAATAATTTATGTATATAAAATTATATTATCTCCGTCTCGCAAAACTTGTTGTTTTACTTTTGACACATTTTTGAAGAATGGTAAAAACTATTTAAAATATCAATGATTTTATAATTTTTAAAAAATAATTTCATACTTAATAAAATTATCTATAAAATTATTAAAAAAATATATATTTTTATAGAGTTTTTACTCTTAAAAAACGTGTCAAAAAAATTAAGCCTACAAGTTTTATGAGAGGGAGGAATAAAATATGATATAACTCCTACAAGTAACCATTATACATTTTTAGTAAAATCTTACATTGTCGTAATCGAATAAAGATGAAGGAATCAAATAGTAACTGCGCCACTAATAAAACAAAGTTACTCCGTAAATCCGTAATAACCAAGTAACACCTTTTTTTTTTTTTTTGATTAGGTAAAAATTCGATGGTCAGACAGGTCTGACTCATTGAGAGGCCGACCAAAGTCGGCAGACGGCGAACCGTCTAACAGAACAACCTGAAAACAGAAATACAAATAACAAGCGTACACCCGAACAGCTGAGGAAGCCACCGAAGAACGCAGCCAAGCACCACCAAACAGTAGCACCGCGGGCCAGTAGTACAGCAGGACTCTAACTCCTGTGGGTAGTGCAGACGAACTCCAAGTAACACCTAATTTATCTTAAACATTAAAGAGTGCGGAAAAAACTAGACTAAAAAAAAAAGAGTGCGGAAAAAAAGTTTAATTTTTTTTTTTTTGAAAAGGAAATAATTCGACATACCAAACTTGTTTGGTAGGAAGAGAGGCCAAAGAAGGCAGACAGACTGACTGTCATGATACAACAAAGAAGCCAAAAATACATAAAGCAAAGAAGAAACTCGCTCACGACCTGTAACACCCCCTTTTATAACCCAAGGGAATGCTACAGCGCCAGTGGTTACTCGGACTTTAATGTCTTCATAACCACCTTAGGCTTATAGGGACATGCAACCATGCTCCCATAAACAAGATGATAATATTAAATATATAAATAAAATACAATTAAATTGCGGAAGACTTTAAGTGGGACAAATAATTAAATGTACAACAATGCCGTTACAATATTTCGATAGCAAAAACAAGATAACATTTATACTTTAACGATAAAAGAGACTCTTGAATCAAAACGATGGTAAACTACTAGAAATATTTGAAGACGATTCCGACTCACATTTCCAACCTTCGACCTTGTAGTGCTTTATCTAAACTTGTGGAAACCAGCCATCCAAACAAAGGACGGTTAGTTCGCGAGAACTAGCCAGTGACGGCACGAAAGCAAAGACAACTTTGGATTCAAGTGACCATGAAACGGTAAGAATTAAATCCAAATGAGATTTGAATATTTGAAGTGAATTGACTTATTTGTGACCCGACCCTCCTATGACACGGATAATCCAAAAGGATTGAGTTACAAAAGATGTATTAGGAATCATATTCCGATTACGGATGAAATATGACATAGCTTGAAACAAGTCATGATTACTACCCATTGCTTTATTAATACATTATTTATTATACGATCTAAACTAAGTATTGGTTACTACCCATTACTTTATTAATACATTATTTATTATACGATCTAAACTAAGTATTGATTCAAAAGGTACTTGATGTGGCCCAAAATCGATCCAGAGGGCAGGACTCTTCCGGAGAGTTTTAAACCGCGGGCTGAGACAGTCGATTAAGGGTTGATCATACTCACATGATATGCATTTTACATCTTTTATCTTTTTATCGATTACTACCGGTCTCACTCTGTCTATAGTGGATAGCGACCTACAACCATTGGTTGTGTAACACCTCGCATGGAAGTGTAGTTTCATGAAACATACTCACATGATATGCATTTTACATCTTTTATCTTTTTTATCGATTACTACCGGTCCCACTCTGTCTATAGTGGATAGCGACCTACAACCATTGGTTGTGTAACACCTCGCATGGAAGTGTAGTTTCATGAAACCTTAAGACCGAGGAGTAACGGCCCCGACCTACACTTTACAACATCACTTTCACTTTACTTCACACATTGTTTTACCATTTCACATTGCTTTTCGTTTGATTGATTATACAATTCTTCACATTACTTTAACTGTATGATTCACATTGTTTTTGATTGGTTTGGATTCAATTTAGTTTCACTCGCAACAAACGATCCTCACACTATTACTACATATTTACAACATTGATCACAACGAAATAAATAGAATGAATACATAAAAGAAACATATCCCTTTCTTAACAGTTAGCATGAAAGGCCAAAAATAAATCATGCTTTAATAAAAAGGTGGGTATTTATATAGAGAAGTCGAATAATAACATTACCCAATTATACTTGCCAAATTCAAACTGAACGGTAAATAAATAAATCACACAAGATGAATTGTAATTTATTTTAATTAATTTGGCAAGCATTCCAACGGAAAGAGAACAACAAGACACGAAGGCACCAAATGAGCAGAAAGGCTCGGAAGGTCACTTGCCTCGATTTGGAGTTGCAAGCGTTAACGATTGGTCGGACTCAAATTCCTTGGTAGCGGCGTAAGGGTAGCCTATCTTCTGCGAATTAACGATATTGGAAGCAATTTATGCCCACATAAAAATACGGGTTAGAATCTGGAATTTTAGAAAATTGAACAAGGGCAGATTTTGCGAAAATCGGAATTATGGGAGGTTTTATGCGATTACCCTTCTTCAACCTTCAATCCGATACGACGCTCTTGCACAGTGTTTTCCGACGAGGTTCCGGCTCGACTTCGGCGAGACACTGGCGGCAACAGGGCTCACGGCGGCGCACGAGGCTGGCGGCTACGGACTCGTGGTGACTGGGCGCTCCTCCTGGTGGCGGCTGGTGGCTCCGGCAGCGGTTGGAAGCGGCGGACGAGGGCGGCTTCGGCGAGTTTGAATTAAAAAGAGGGTTTTCGAATTCGGGATGTTTTTGTGAAACTTTTGTGAAGGGGATTGTCGATTAAGGTGTTTAGAACACGATGAACTAGTTTGAGAGCTCGGATATGGAGAGGAATGGTGGCGGTGTGCTTCGAAAGTGATCCCGAAATGGGTATTTATAGGAGGAGGATTTGGGGAACGAATTTGATGAAAATAAATCCACAATTCGATCAGATAATCACTCTTAACGTTATCCCGATCCTTAATTTGGTGAGATTCGGCCTGAATGGAGCGGATTGGGGTGATTTTCGAAATTGGGGATAAGCTCGTTCGGTTGAGTTTGGACTCCGAATCTCCAAATTGGTTACATAAATCTAATCTTCAACGAGTAGGGAACCTTCTAGAAACAAAATCGTTGAGCTTCGGGCGAGATTTGAGGGAGGTAAAAATCAAGCGCCTTTAACAGTGAACTGAACGTGGGGAGGAAGAAGAAGGGTTCAGGGGCCGGTTCGGTTCAACTTTTTAAAAAAATATCCGGTTCGGTTCACCCAACCCAAAGAAAAACCGGTTTAATCCATACTTGTTTATAATATATGCATATATAGATATATCCGAATAAATTTTTATTAAAAACCCACACAATTTAAATAATAAACTAACAAAACATTTACTTAAATACATTTTATTTTATATACAATATTTTCCTAAAACCTCATATTACTTATATTTTACGGAAATTAAAATAAATTACACCTCTTTATTTGAAGAAAATGTGCAAACTTGTTTTAAAATAATATGACTTAAAATAAATAACTTGTTTATTGAATTTCACTCAAACGAATAAAAAAATGAAATGTGTCAAAATAGTTACGAACTTTATATACATTTAATTTCCAAAAAATCATTATTAAGTTCAAAATAAAAGAACTTTTATACAAATATATATATATATATATATATATTTTTTAAAACGAAATCCACAAAAATACTTTGGGGTATTTCACGACCGATCACAAAAACAGCCCAACAAAGAAGCCAAAAATACATAAAGCAAAGAAGAAACTCGCTCCCGACCGGTCACAAAAACAGCCCAACCAGCAAGGGAGTCGAGAAGGCCCAATCTGGGAAAGTGCGGATCACCGACGTTCCCCTCACCTAGACGAGGGATCTTCGAAAACCACGAACACTGCCACAATCAACTCGATGAACAGGGCGTAGCAACATCGGAGAACGACCTCAAACGGAACAGCAACACCAATCGTGATCAGAAAAAGTGTGATCAGAAAAAGTGAATGAGAAGGGCTTATCACATAAGTCGAAATAGGGAGGTTATCCCACATAAGCAAGTGTTTTTCATTATATTATAATTTTGTAGTAAAATGATTGTACCCTTGGTAAGGGGGGAGAGGAAGACCTTACACGCGCCACGGAGGTCAAGAGGGTAAGACCTAGTAAGCCAGGCGAACAAGCCGAGGAGGATCCCCGATAGAGAACCACGAGCGACGGATAGCAAGCCAAAGCGTTACTAAACATAACCAATATAAGATGGAAGATCGATCAACGCCCACTGAACCTCGAACGAGCCAAGGAGGGAGGCCGCATCAGGCCGCATCGAAACAGAGGTCATCAATGGCGAGGGGTAGGGGTAGACAGAGCCCATGCCCATATCAGGGGGTACATCACAGATTGAAGTCGAGATGGCAGAGTCGAGATGGCAGAGGCTCAGAACACCCGACACAACACGACAGATATTGGGCCGGGTTTGAGCACAAACTATTTTAGCGTGTGGCGTTGATTTTTTTTTTGATAAGTACCAATTTACAATTCGTTGCCGTTAGTGTGACGTGCTACATTAACTTTTTTATTATAACAAAATACACAACCAAAAATATAATAACAAAACACATACGGTACCAAAACAAAAAAAGCTTACTATGCATATATTAATAAATATTATATATCATAACAAAACGTAATTGTAATTTGTAAGTACTAATTAATAAATTAAACCACTAATAACTAGATATAGTGTGTCGCTATTGGGCCTAACTAGAGAGTAGAGATGGGCTATTACCACTTATTATTTATTAATATTGTGTCTCGCTCTTGCCCCTAATTACACTAGAGTTGCGCCTTGCAGAGATACCGGACGAATTGGCGGAATCCGGGCTCCTTAAAGTACGGCTGCTCGCAAGCATCTCTCACGAACATATAGTAGATGCAGCAACTAAACGGGACGGTGCTGGTGCACCCAACTGCCGGCTCGGTATCCCAACTGTACCTGTCGCAAACGTTACCGGAAACACGGTGAGGCGGCGGAGGGGAGGGGGGAGCCGGAGGAGGGGATCCGATGGCCGGCGGGTTGCCTGGCGTCGGGAAGGGTAAGGGTGGGACGGGTGCTAAGAATGGGAAGGGGGTCGGGATCGGGAGGGGCGGTAATGGGAACTGCCAGGCGGTGGCTGGCGGGGCCACTAGGGCGCCCAACACGGCGGCAATGAGGATCACGGCGGACGCCTTCATCTTTGATTTCGATCTCTTCTTTTTCTTTTTTGGGATGGATGAAAATGAATGGTCGGACGGAGCCGATCGATTTAATTAAAGGATCGATATTTATTAAGGGGGATTGGATTCATTTGGATATGATTTTGTTTAGTTAGATCAAGATAATATATCATATATTTTTTTTAATTTGTTAAATTTAAATGGAATGATTTTGGATGGCCGGTGATTCTATCTTATCTCATATGGAGTATCACTTGTAATGTAATTTGTGAATAAATCTGCAGTGTTAGATTAAAAAGATAAATGATTGAGATTTAAAGAAAATTTCAACAGAAATTTTATTTGTCTGAAACACTATAATTATTTTTACATAACTCATATGAATAATCATATTGGCGAATAAATTTTAAATGAAAAATTGTTAATACAGTACATACTTATATTAGATGAATAATTATATTATTACATATAAGTAATCAATTTATTAAACTATAAGGTGTTCACAATATATATCAAGCATACACGTAGTCAAACATATGCTGGCAGTCATCATGTATGTAAACTTATTTCAAATTAAGGATAAAAAAAAGTAGTCAATATATACTTTTTTTTTCATTCCACAACTACCCGTGCCAAAACAACAGAAGAAAACATAAAACTAATTAAAATACTTTCAAATGTAATAAAAATATTCCGACATTTGAGGGTAGTGGTAATATATTACCATGGGTATTCTCACGAGTAAAAAATGTCGATAAGACAACCTATGTGAAAGTCTTTTTACAAATTAGCACTAAAATTGAGTTTTCTTGAACGATTTCCTTAGGAAAATAAATAAATCAACAACAAAATTAAATCCGAAAAACGAAATTGATTCAACCAAGCAATTAATCAATTCAAAATTGCATCAAATTAACACACTACGACTATTCCCAACAACCTCTTTGTTTTTTCCTAAGGAAGCCATTAAAGAAAACCCTTATCAAAAAAATCCATGTAGGCTATCTTGTCAGCATTTTTTACGCGTGAGAAAACTCGTGGTAATATATTACCACTACTCTAAAAGGTCGGGATATTTTTATTATATTTGAAAGTTGAGGATATATTTTTACCATACCCCCAAATGTGAGGGTATTTTAATTAGTTTTTCCTTATTATTATTACTCCATGTAAGAGCATCTGCATTGGTTTCAGTTTCTACGGTTTCTTAACTATCATTTATCATTTTCTCTCTCCTTAAAAAAACTCAACTCTATTTTCAACCCACATCCATACAACCCATTTTAATACTATACCTATTTAATTTAACAATTAAATTAATTGAATAACCCCACTATTTTTTCCTCTCTCTCCTCTTCTCACTCTCCACCACTACCTCTTTTTGGGTTTCTTGAGTTTGTTGTTGAGTTGCTAGGTAATAAACTATCTAACACTATTTTTTAAACTATTCATCTCTCCTTTCTTTATTTAATTATTATTTTTGTCTTAAAAACCCTTAAGAAACCCCAATGTGGATGGTCTAATCAAGCTGATCGATCAATTACTTTCTAATGGAGATGGAAATCAACATGTGAAGGCGAATCCATTTATTAATTCATCTCCGAATACGGGTTTGTCTAGTCTTATAGTTTTGGAGACCCGCCCTTGCAAAAATTAGGCCCCAACAACAATGTAAAATTATACTATCAACAAAACAAAATGATGTAAAGACCACCATATCTTAAATCAATCTCACAATAAGAACAAAAATGAAAAGCCCATACAACCAATAGGTCCTAACAAATATAGGGCTCCCAAATTTGGGGTTCGGTTCCGTCGGGCCTGTTGCATCAGGCTTGGACCAGCCCTGTGAATGAAAACACAGATACCTATAGATAAATAGGTGAATTAATGGATAAATATTTTAAATTTAATATATTAAATTTTTTTTTTTTTTCAAAAAAATTTATTTCATTTAGGATAAACAGCATAAAATCACCCCTTAAATATAGCATATTGCATATAACCACCCCTTATTTATGAAATTTTGCCAAACCACCCTTATAAGATCTCTGTTAGCAAATAAGCACCCAAGGCTCTATTCCGGATTTTCACTTGTCTAAACATCCAATTTAGTTGTACTAGAGATAGCGAGTGTCTTAAATTCTTGATTGAATTCAATGGAAATTTGAAGGAAAGTTATGTTATTGATTTTAATGGCATCCAAGCTAGTGAAAATTGGATCATTGGATGTTTAGACAAGGGTATTTTAGTCATTTTAATATAAATTGGATGTTTAGACACTTTGATCCACAATAGTAGTTGCCAAGCTCCCTTATTTTGATCTTGGATTAACCAAGTAAAAATCAATCCTTGTTAACGAAAGATCATTCAAAACTGCGATGTCATAAATCTCGTGCGTTACGTACAGGGCATAGGCTAGTACTAGTTACTCTATATGATATCAACTCATGTAGTCTGATCGGACATCACGTTATTTTATATCCACGACACTTTGATATGTTCAAGACTGCAATCACCTTGAACAAATGAGCACCGGTGTGAGCATCCACAACACTAAATTGATCATCAAGGATCGATATACACATCCAGATCGCTGTACTTACACTGCCCTTGCTAAATGCTAATTGAACCCTTTCCTTAGTTTCCTATATAAATATATTTTTTGTAAATTATTTTTAGCTTCTTAAAATATAATATTGTGGGGCAAGCTCTAATATTCCCTTATTTGATAAAAAAAAAAAATATGTCACTTTGATTATTTAACACATTTTTAAAAAGTTAAAAATTATACAAAATATTAAATTATCTATTATAATTTTGTTTAATAATTTTGTACTTATTAAAAAAAATTATAATAAAATACTAATGTATAACTAGTATATAGCGGACAATTTATCCAAGTTAAGTTTGGGCCTTGTTATTGGGCTTGAAATGTTGGGCCTTTGATCCACAAGTTAAATCTGTATGATGTCCTACCTGTATCTCTAAAGTCTAAACGTGGAAGAGATGTTTTAGGTTTGGTGCTTCACACAATGTAGTTTCAGGTTTTGGTGCGTCACACAAACAAAGTGCGCCTGTTTAATTTTGTGATCCGGCCCCCTTCAAACAATCAAACCTTCACCACACCTCTTCCTTCTCCCTCCCATTTCCTCTTCTCCAAATTTTCTGCCCTAGACAAAACAAAACACATCCCCCTTCCACTTCCACCTTGTGACTCCACCTCCGAGCCGCCCTGGACTGGACGAGCCACCACACCCCAGCAGCATCACCAGGCGCCCTTCGAGATCTTCCCCTGTTCGGTTTTCGGAGGCCCACACGAGCACCTCACCACACCGAGTCAGGGCCGAGCCGAGCAGCAACCTAGCAGCAGCAGCAGCAGGAGCCACCGACGCTGACACCACTTCTCCGAGCGCAGTCTGCTTTCCGATTTCAGGCGGTAAGGTTTTCGTTTCCCCTCCTTTCTCTTCCTTTCACCTCCAAACTACATTAAAGGCGAGACTTTTAACATCCTAACACCCTCCCTAGGCCACCTCCGGCGATATTTCATTTCCGACGAGGCGAATCAAGGCTAAATCGATAGATTTTCCGGGCTTGAAGAACACCTCGGTGAGAACCCCTCTCTCTCCCCTTTCTTTTTCGATTCATGTCCTTAGTACTAAAACAGTTTCAAACCCGTCTTTCTTGTACTCTAATTGTGGATGGTTTCGGAACTTGTAGGATCAGTCTGGGACTGGATCACGATCAGCTAAAAGGGTTCCACTTCTCCCCAGCATTTCACCCGAGCCCAGAGGAAGACACACCGTGAAGGACTATGGAACCAGTGGAGGCTTGAGGAAGACCAACCGGCACTCTCTAACTAAGAAAGTGTGTTCACCAACGCCGTTTGTTCATCGGCGCTCAATACTGGTAAAGACTAAAGACTCTTTCTTTTCTTTGCTTTAATCTAGAAAATGAATGTTGCACTAATGCTAAATCAATTTCTGCATTAAATCAGTCCAATTTCCCTTGTTTGATTCACTCTGGGATTTGCTTTGAGAAATAGCAAACCAATTTCTGCATTAAATCAAATTTTTTTTTTGCACTACTTACATAATAAATCATAAAGATCATTTATTTGTGTTTAATTGAATGGGAACTATATCTTTCTCCTTTATGAGTTGTTCATTTGCGCATCATACCTTCTTCAATTGATACTTTTCCATAGATTTCCAGAAAAAGTTTATGAGTAAGAAAAATAGTTTTCAAATGATACTCTTTGTTATTCTTTCAACCTAATCTTCTATTGAATTTTCATCAACTTATATCATCCTAATCTTCTTTTCGAGGTCTTCTTTGTAATTCTCTCAAATCTTGTCTTGCGGCTCCACCAAGGCTCATATGGAACGGTCCTATTGTTGCCCTGCAAGGAGGATAATACATGGTAAGTTCAATACATATTTTAAAATATTTTTATATATATAAAATTACAGGAGGGGTTTCAGCATGCCCTTTATTTTTTTTATTTTTTAAAATAAGTACCAATTTATCATTAAATCGATTTAATGTACGTAATTATTCTTTTTTTTTCATAACTTAAATACTATAGTAATTAACTTCAAAACTTTTTTTTTTGGTGAAAGATCAAATCATCTATTCCACAAATCTTAAATAATACTGTAATAAAATAAATAAGTAAAATATAAAATAAGTCAACTAAATCTCCAACCATTAGTAGGAGGAGAAATTAAAAACATTTTTTTTTACATAATGATAAGTCTAGAATTTACCCTAATAAAAATAAATAATAATATAAATGAATGAATAAATCTATATAAGAATTGAATACTTTATATTAAATTAAATTGTAAGAATGAACTTATTAATAGAATTTAGCGGACAACCCATGGTGAATTATGTGACCCACCAACTCAATTAAAAGAAAATAATTGTGATTACACCTACAACCTACCTACTATAAGTGGAACGCTGCGTTTTACCTTGAGCTCACCTCTATGTAAAAGAAGTTAGGGTTGGAGTTGGCTCACTTTTGACAGACGCTCCTCAGGTAAAACACTCTTCCGCTTTCTCACTCTGGCATGCCCTGGAGGAGCTTTTTCTCTCTAAATCTTTGCCCTCCAGGATTTCTCTGTTATGTCATCTGTTTACATTCAAAATGAACACTGCTTTAACTCTTGATGATAATTTGGACAAGTTTCTTAAGATGACTCAATAATTAGAACTCTGTGATGATGACATTAAAGATTCTCTTTGTTTGTGCATGTCTCTTGTTTCTCTGTGTTCTTGCCTGTATTTGCCTTAGTTTGAGTTTAGGGCAACCTATTATGTAAACTTTCTTACTGATTAGTTGATTTGTGCTCTCAAGCCGTTCGGCTGAGGCTCCGTGGACGTAGGCTCCGGCCGAACCACGTAAATCCTTGCGTGTTGGTTTCTAGTTTGCGTTTCTGTTTTGATTAGCAATCGATTACCCCGTTCTTGATTCCCAATTTGTGAAATCTAGATCGTCTAGGAATTACAAGTTCAATACATATATTATAAAATTTTGAATTGTTTATATGTAGAGTATGGTAATTTAGTAAAATTGTGATCAATGCTGTTATGCATGGTCGATTGAATATTTAAATTTAAGAGGAGAAAATTATTTTAGTTATTATTTTATGAATGCCTAATCATAATGCACAAAAGGTTTTTGATAAAATGTTTAAGTGAAACAACTCCTTGTTAATTTTGGAACTAGAGCTAGATTGATTGTGTTAGATAAATTTCACAACCTAGCTATTTTCCTTAGCAAGATTAGGGTTATTAAGAAAGTGGATTATCAAGTTATGGTGTATAGGATTGGTACCTGTAGTGAAATTTCAGCTTATTTGATAAAAATTATTGGTGTACGATAGTTTTTTTTTATTAAGTAAAAATTCGAGTTCAGGCATATCTGAAACTCGATAGCCGAACAAGTCGGTAGACGGAAAACCGTCAATACAAACAGAACACAATAATACAAAATATCAGAGAGGAAAGATAAACCCAAACAACCCATACAAGTCGTCAACCAGCAGAGAAGAAGATCGAGAACCAAGACGCGCCACGAGTCCGAAGAACAAGAGAGAGTGCAAAGACTTACGACAGTATTCCAGCCGAAAAGGGCGACTCATTGATGTTCGACAGTTGGTAACATTGAAGGCTAAATATTGATTTTAAAAATTGAACTTAAGATATTATTGTACGATTATACGAGGGGAAAAAATGAACCAAACCTAAAACCGATTTTTTTTAAAATTGCGAATAGAAAATCGAACCTAATCTCTTAAAATTACGAGGGAAAAAATTGAAATGCCAACAATTTCACGCGAACAAATCAATACTAGAGCTCTCATCAACGAGTAGCAACGAAATGTTGGTTAAACTTCGCACCTTAATGAATCTCGAGAATGTACCAACAAGGTAAGTCGAGTATTGCGAGGGCGTTTGGACAAGGTTGACCAAAGGGTCGATGTAGTAGTTGAGCACGAAATCACTACTACCGGCTCTGACTATAAAAAGTGTGCCGTTGCGTATCGCCCTCGCCCTGACATTACCCACCACTTGTACAAGGCTTCTATGATACGCCCTGTAATATTGCAATTGCCTCGACAAAGGAATTGCGTCCTACAAAAAAAAATATAAAACTATAAGTTCGAATTCGATAATGAAAGTGTGTGAATTAACTAACATGATCATCTCACACAAGTATTGAACCACATACGTTCAAGATTGCGGTTTTTTCATCATATCCCGATTCAGCCGAGGAAAAATTGGTGCCATTGATTAGTTGCCTCGTAGATACCCATGAATGGATCAGATAGGGCAGTGGGTAGTTGCTGAGTTGAAGGTCATCCACTGCATTTGATCACTTTGATAGTTATTATCAAAGTGATCAAATGCAGTGGAGAACCTTCAATTCAATAACTACCCACTGCCCTATCTGAGCCAACCATGTGTATCTACGAGGCAACTACTCAATGACACCAATTTTGCCTCAGCTGCATCTAGATATGATGAAAAATCTGTCATCTTGAATGTAATGTAAGTGGTTCAACACTTCTGTGAGATGCACATGTTAGCCAATTCGCATATCTACATTTTCAAATTCGAACTTATAGTTTCATATATATTCTTTTGTAGCACACGATTCCGTTTTCGCGACAGTTGTAATATTACAGGGCGTACCATAGAAGCCTTGTACAATTCGTGGGTAATGCTAGGGCGAGGGCCATACGCAACGACACAATTTTTATAGTCGGAGCAGGTAGTAGTGATTTTGTACTCAATTAATACATCGACCCTTTGGTCAACCTTGTCCAAACGCCCTCGCAATACTCGACTTACCTTGTAGGTACATTCTCAGGATTCATTAAGGTGCGAAGTTTAACTAACATTTCGCTTCTACTCGTTTTAATCCTATCATTCTTATGAGAGCTCTAGTATTAATTTATTCGCGTGAAATTGTTGGCATTGTAAGACTTGCATCGATTAGGTGCAAGAAGAATCGGGGTAGCGTAACTTCCTCCAATCGGGTGTTTGTAATTGGGGATAACCCTATTTGGATTTGACAACTCAGGGTGTGTTGAGGCGAAGAACGCTGGTGCACGAGAATTTAACTAGAAATGAACGATAGTTGCCTGACCCTAAAGCGATAGTTGCCTACATAAAAAACAAGTCCTACTCTTGAATCTATCTGATAATAGTAATGATCAACAACCCATCCCGAGTCGAAATAAATCAAACATGCACATCAAGGCCATGTGGTCAAAACCACCTAAAACACATCTCAAATTAAACTTCAACGGGGCATTCTTAACAGATAATTCCGAGTCGTACGACTTTGTTATTCGTAACCACCTTGTAACAGATCAATACTAGAGCTCTCATAAATGAGTAGCAACGAAATGTTAGTTAAACTTCGGACCTTAATGAATCTCGAGAATGTACCAACAAGGTAAGTCGAGTATTGCGAGGGCGTTTGGACAATGTTGACCAAAGGGTCGATGTAGTAGTTGAGCACAAAATCACTACTACCAGCTCCGACTATAAAAAGTGTGCCGTTGCGTATCGCCCTTGCCCTGACATTACCCACCACTTATACAAGGCTTCTATGATACGCCCTGTAATATTGCAATTGCCTTGACAAAGGAATTGCGTGCTACAAAAGAATAGATATAAAACTATAAGTTCGAATTCGATAATGAAAGTGTGTGAATTAACTAACATGATCATCTCACACAAGTATTGAACAACATACGTTCAAGATGGCGGTGTTTTCATCATATCCCAATGCAGCCGAGGCAAAATTGGTGCCATTGATTAGTTGCCTCGTAGATACCCGTGGATGGCTCAGATAGGGCAGTGGGTACGTAGTTGCTGAATTGAAGGTCATCCACTGCATTTGATCACTTTAATAGTTAGTATTAAATAATAATAATATTATTTTTGATAGAAGAAGAGGTCATACTCTATGATGAATGGAAGAAAGATAAATTTATCAACTATGCGATCTTGAAAATATAGATGCACTCAATTAGATGTATTGAGGTTAATTTACCAACGAAATCCATACATTAGGTGATCGTTACTATTAATTATTTCGACGGAGGGAGATATATGACATAAAGAAAGATGAATTTACCAACTATATAATCTATCTAAAATAATGGTTAGACTCGATTAGATTTACGTATCGAGGTTAATTAGTGGAATACGTACCTATAAAATCGATGGCAAGTTTGCCGTTGCAAAAACTATCTATAGGCTGATGAAATCACGGTCATAAGGTAGGTAGTTGGCCTTGAACAAAGTCGGTAAGTGGTTGTTGTTGGCTACATCCATGATGGAATCGTTGAACACAACGATGGCCGATACAAGTTGTGACCTAGTATAATGAATCTCCTTGCACAAAGCCATTGCCAAAAGTAGCAATGCTTTTGGCAATGACTCTGTGCAACGAGATTCGTTATACTAGGTCGCAACTTGTACCGGCCGTCGTTGTGTTTGGCGATTTCATCATGGACGTAGGCAACAATAATCACTTACTGACGTTGTTGAAGGCCAACTACCTACCTTATGGTTGAGATTTCATCAGCCATGTGCCTACCGGTAGGTTTTGCAACGACAAGCTTGCCATTAATTTCATTGGTACGTATTCCACTAATTAACCTCGATATGTAGATCTAATCGAGTCTATCCATTATTTTAGATAGGTTATATAGTTGGTGAATTCATCTTTCTTTGTGTCATATATCTCCCTCCGACGACATAATTAATAGTAGCGATCAAAGTGACCTAATGTAGTGTATTTTGTTGGTAAATTAATCTCGATACATCTAATTGAGTGCATCTATATTTTTAAGGTCGCATAGTTGATAACTTTATCTTTCATTTATTAATCATAGAGTATGACCTCTTTTTCTGTCAAAAATAATATTATTAATATTTAATACTAATTATCAAAGTGATCAAATACAGTGGATGACCTTCAATTAAATAACTAACCACTGCCCTATCTGAGCCAGCCACATGTATCTACGAGGCAACTACTCAATGCCACTAATTTTGCATTAGCTGCAACTGAATATGATGAAAAATCTGCCGTCTTGAATGCAAGTGGTTCAACACTTGTGTGAGATGCGCATGTTAGGCAATTCACATGTCTACATTTTCGAACTCGAACTTATAGTTTATATATATTCTTTTGTAGCATGCAATTTCTTTGTCACGACAATTGCAATATTACAGGGCGTACCATAAAAGCCTTGTACAAGTCGTGGGTGATGCTAGGGCGAGGGCCATACGCAACAACACAGTTTTTATAGTCGGAGCGGGTAGTAGTGATTTTGTGCTCAACTACTACATCGACCCTTTGGTCAACCTTGTCCAAACGCCATCGCAATACTCGACTTACCTTGTTGGTACATTCTCGAGATTAATTAAGGTGCGAAGTTTAACTAACATTTCACTTCTATAAAATTTGAGCTATTCGAGCCTAAATCGAACTAGCCGAGCTTCAACCGAGCTTAAAATCATATTCAGGCTCGGCTTGTTTAGGTAAGTGAGCGAGCTCGAGTCGAGCTTTTTGCGAGCCGGTTTCGAACCGAGCTCGGGCTGTTCAGCTCATATAATAGCCCTACTTCCGGCTTTTGTTGGGAGTGGGACGTGGGAGAGGTATGAGATGGTATATATATACACTATAAAGGTAAAGAGGAGGAATGATTACATTTACTCAGCATGCACCTACTGGCTACTACTAATGTTGTAGAACAATGGTGTTTACCGCTCAATAAAGGGACCATTTACTGTTTGAATTGGAACTAAGATCAACCAATGAACGAAAGAAAATGCAGTCTTGAATCTTGCTTCAGAACACAAAATGAAATTGATTTTTTGATTTTTCTGTTTCAAGTTTCAACTAACTGAGTTCACAAGTTCCGTTTGGAGCTATTTATATCAACTGAAGTTGGGTTGGGCTGGGCCGGCCCATAAGACAAAGGGGAGAGAGAGGGGTTCTCACCGAGGTGGCCTAGGGAGGGTGTTAGGATATTAAAGGTCTCACCTTTATGTCGTTTGGAGGTGAAAGGAAGGGTTACCGCCTGAAATCGATAAGTAGACTGCGCTCGGGGAAATCGTGTCGGCGTCGGTGGCTCCTGCTGCTGCTGCTGCTAGGTTGTAGCTCGGCTCGGCCCTGACTCGTCGGATCCCGAAGATGGACAGGCCGTTGCTCGTGTGGGCCTCCGAAAAGCGAGCAGGGGAAGAGCTCGAAGGTCGTTGATCAATTGATGCAGCAAAACCAACATAAGACAGAAGAAGAAGAAATCAAATAACCACCGACAGAAGAATAAAACAGAAGAAGAAAATAGAGGAGCATTGATCATTACCAATTTCGAGCAGAGGTTGTCAAAATTTTCCCTCTTCGTGTGATCCATGATTCCAATTCCCAGCACAGGTTGTCAAACTTTTCCTTTTAAACGAGGAGTTAGGGTTTAAGGGAAGCAAAATCGGAAATCAGAAACGGGCAAACACTTGGGGATGCAACACTGGGAGGTGAAGCTATATATATAGTATTTGTTGGAAGAAAAACAATCGATTCATTAGCGCACTAATATGGAGCCTCTGTTAGGTGGGGAATGAAATGTACATGGAGCCTGGTAGGTGAGGAAGGAAAGTATGCGTGATATATACTGTCTTCGTCTGAATATACCTATTTGCGCTCCAAAAAAATACCTTTTTTATTTTTTATTTTTTGCCACCTTTTTTTTAGAGATAAAAACTACTATATAAATACTGCCACAATCCCTCTCTGATCTCTCACTCTCCCCATGAAAATGTACAAAATTAAATTGCATTTGCATTGATTTAAGTCTATTAAGACACAGATTTCGTATGAAAGAGATTAGGTTAGGGCTTTCAAAAAAAAAAATAGGTTAGGCCTTTACTTTTGTGTGACAAGAACCAAAATTTGATGGACTTGAAGGGAAACGTGATACTTGGATACCGTACGGATTTAACTTAACAACGGATTCAGATGTTTCAATTTCACAATGTGGTGGATCAAAGGCCCAACATTTCAACAGATCAAAAGCCCAATAACAAGACCCAAACTTAACTTTGATCTGGTGAAATTGAAACATCTGAATCCGTTGTTAAGTTAAATCCGTACGATATCCAAGTATCATGTTTCCCTTCAAGTCCATCAAATTTTGGTTCTTGTCACACAAAAGTAAAGGCCTAACCTACTCTTTTTTTTTTTTGAAAACCCTAACCTAATCTCTTTCATACGAAATCTGTGTCTTAATAGACTTAAATCAATGCAAATGCAATTTAATTTTGTACATTTTCAAGGGGGGAGTGAGAGATCAGAGAGGGGTTGTGGCAATATTTATATAGTAGTTTTTATCTCTAAAAAAAAGAGGGCAAAAAAAAAAATAAAAAAGGTATTTTTTTGGAGCGCAAATAGGTATATTCGGACGAAGACAGTATATATCACGCATACTTTCCTTCCTCACCTACCAGGCTCCATGTACATTTCATTCCCCACCTAGCAGAGGCTCCATATTAGTGTGCTAATGAATCGACTGTTTTTCTTCCAACTAATACTATATATATAGCTTCACCTCCCAGTGTTGCATCCCCAAGTGTTTGCCCGTTTCTGATTTCCGATTTTGCTTCCCTTAAACCCTAACTCCTTGTTTAAAAGGAAAAGTTTGGCAACCTGTGCTGGGAATTGGAATCATGGATCACACGAAGAGGGAAAATTTTGACAACCTCTGCTCGAAATTGATAATGATCAATGCTCTTCTATTTTCTTCTTCTGTTTTATTCTCCTGTCGGTGGTTATTTGATTTCTTCTTCTTTTGTCTTATGTCGGTTCTGCTTCATCAATTGATCAACGGCATTCGAGCTCTTCCCCTGCTCGCTTTTCGGAGGCCCACACGAGCAACGACATGGCCATCTTCGGGATCCGATGACTCAGGGCCGAGCCGAGCAGCAACCTAGCAGCAGCAGGAGCCACTGACGCCGACACCACTTCCCCGAGCGTAGTCTGCTTATCGATTTCAGGCGGTAAGGTTCTTTTTTCACCCTCCTTTCCCTTCCTTTCACCTCCGAATGACATAAAGGTGAGACCTTTAACATCATAACACCATCCCTAGGCCACCTCCGGCGTGATTTCATTTCCGACGAGGCGAAATCGATTGGCTTGAAGAACACCTCGGTGAGAACCCCTCTCTCCCCCCTTTCTTTTTCGATTCATGTCCTTGGTGTCGGGTTTAGTGGTCGGAGCAAGCCATTGTCGCCGGCTAAGCTTGAAATACCCCAAATTATCTCTGGGTATTTCTTTTTACGTAAATATAATTTTGGTAATAAAAGTTATTTTATTTTGAACTTAGAAATATTTTTTTTCTTTCGAATTGAATATATATATAGTTTTATAACTAGTTTTAAGTTATATTGTTTTGAGACAAAGTGATATATTTCTTAAAAAAAAATAATAAGGAAGGATTCATAATTATAAATTTATTCTAATTTATTTAAAAATTTAATATAACGTTTTAGAAAAATAATGTTGCACAAAATAAAATGTATTACAATCAAAGGTTTGGTATTTATTATTATTATTATTATTATTATTATTTAATGGGTGTGGAATTTTAATCAATAAAATTCCAAAGTGTAGACATATGTGTTTATAAATAGAAATAGGGTAAACCGGTTTTCTTTGGGTTCACGTGAGCCGAACCAGCAAAACAAAAACAAAACCGGACCGGCCCTGAACCGTTGTCTTCAACCTCCTGCTTGCGCCGTTCACTGTTGAAATTTGTGAAATTTCACTCCCTCAAATCTCGCCCGAATCTCACCGTTTTTATTTCCAGAATGTTCCTTACCTGTTGGAGATGAGATTTCTGCAACCAATTTGGAGATTCGGGATCGAACCACAACCGAACGAACTTATCCCCAAATTCGAAGTTCATCCAAATCCGCTTCATTCGGGATGAATCCCATCAAATTGAGGGTTGTGATAGCGTTATGAGTAATTATCTAATCGATTTTCGGATTTATTTTAATCAAATCCATCCCCTAACCCTTCCCCTATAAATACCCCTTTCGGGATCACTTTCGAAGCACACCACCACCATTCCTCTCCATATCCGAGCTCTCAAACTAGTTCATCGTGTTCTACACACCTTAATCAACAATCCCCTTCACAAAAGTTTCACAAAAACATCCCGATTTCAAAACCCCCAATTTCGAACTCACCCCTCGTCGGAGCCGCCTTTGCCACCCTCGTCTGCCACCACTAGCCGCTGTCGGAGCCACGATCAACCACCAGGAAGGAGCGCCTCTTTACCACGAATCCGTAGCCACCGATCGCATGTCATTCCGAGTACTAACAAAACCGCTACGACTCGCCGAAGTATTGCCGGAAGCTCGCCGGAAAATCGCTGGGTGTTGCTGTCGGGTGTGAGGTTGAAGAAGGGTAATTACAGAAAACCTCCCTAAGTTTTTGGTTTTGTTAAAATATGCCCTTGCCTAGTTTTCTAAAATTTCAGATCCTAACCCGTATTTTTATATGGGCATAAATGCTTTCCAATTCCGTTAAATCGCAGAGAATCGTCAACCCTTACGCCCATACGAGAGAATTCAAGTTCAACCAACCACAAGTCAAAGCTTGCAACTTCGGATCAAGGCAAGTGACTTTCCGAGCCTTTTTGCTCATTCGGTGCTTTCGTGTCTTGTTGTTTTTGTGTGATTTATTTACCGTCAGCAAGGTTAATTGGGTGAATGTAAGATAATAATATAGTTACCCACCATTTATTTAAAACATGATTTATTCTTGTTCTTTCATGCTAATTGGTTAAGTAAGAAAGGGGTATGTTTCTTTTATGTACCCATTCTGTTTATGTTGTGATCAATGTTGCGAGTGAAACTAAATTGAATCCAAACCAATAAAAAACAATGTGAATCATAAAGTTAAAATTGTAAAGTAATGTGAAGAATTGTATAATCAATCAATCAACGAAAAACAATGTGAAATGGTAAAGTAATGTGTGAAGTAAAGTGAAAGTGATGTTGTAAAGTGTAGGTCGGGGCCGTTACTCCTCGGTCTAAAGGTTTCATGAAACTACACTTCCATGCGAGGTGTTACACAACCAATGGTTGTAGGTCGCTATCCACTATAGACAGAGTGGGACCGGTAGTAGTTGATAAAAAGATAAAAGATGTAAAATGCATATCAAGTGAGTGAAGAAAAATGTACAAGTAACAAACATGGTTTGAACTAGGTATTGGGGGACACAAGATCAACCCTTAATCGACTGTCTCAGCCCGCGGTTTAAAACTCTCCGGAAGAGTCCTGCCCTCTGGGTCGATTTTGGGCCACATCGAGTACCTTTCGAACCAATACTTAGTTTAGACAGTATAATAAACGTGTATTAATAATGTAATGGGTAATAATCATACTTTGTTTCAAGCTATGTCATATTCCATCCGTAATCGGGATATGATTCCTAATACATCTTTTCTTACTCAACCCTTTTGGGTTATCCGTGTCATAGGAGAGTCGGGTTACAAATAAGCCAATCCACTTCAAATATTCAAGTCTCATTTGGATTTAATTCTTACCGTTTCATGGTCACTTGAATCCAAAGTTGTCCCAGTTTTCGAGCCGTCATTTGCTAGTTCTTGCGAACTAACCGTCCTATATTTGGATGGCTGGTGTCCTTCATTCCGGATGCCAGACCAGTCTTCGCAAGTCTCATTTGGATTTAATTCTTACCGTTTCATGGTCACTTGAATCCAAAGTTGTCCCAGTTTTCGAGCCGTCATTTGCTAGTTCTTGCGAACTAACCGTCCTATATTTGGATGGCTGGTGTCCTTCATTTCGGATGCCAGACCAGTCTTCGCAGGTTTAGGTTGAGTCTCAGAAGAGCAGAGAAGTTGAGAAGACATTAAAGTTACTTTTAACATTGTATTTAAATTTTAAAATTCCTAGATATGTTGTATAAGAGTTTTATTGTTTTAATTTTATTTAAAAGTCTTCCGCTGTATTGTTCTCAATTTGTAATTAAATCCTCGATTTTTGAGGAGAGTTTAATAGAGAGTTATTTTTATATTTCAAGACTTCCGCTATTAAATTTTATTTCATTTATGTATTTAATTGTTATCATCTTGTTTATGGGAGCATGGTTGCATGTCCCTATAAGCCTAAGGTGGTTACAAAGACATTAAAGTCCGAGTAATCACTGGCACTGTGGCATTCCCTTGGGTTATAAAAAGGGGTGTTACAAAGCTCCTCTTCTCCTCTTTTTCCAGGATTGTCGAACATCCCTCTTGCTTGATTTGGATTTGGTTTATGTTTTATTGAATGGTCCGGTTCAGAGCTTTGTTTAAATATATATGTAACGGCCCAGGATTATGATTCCCGTGTTACGTTTCGATGGATGAAACCCCTCGTTAGGATCTTGCGCCCCGAGTAGAGGTTGAATGTTTAAAATTCTACTCTAACGTTTTCAAGTGGGATTTCATACCCAAAATTCGAAGGGATCGTTGGAATCCATGGGGAAGTTCCCTGTACCTATCATAAGTCTAAGCGTGAAGAACTAGTAGTCATGCAAATAACGGAATCAAGTTGTAATACAAGAGGGTGACACGGTAGAGCCGAGTCAAAACCAAATCAATAAGAGTATTTATCGAAATCTAATAGGCGAGGTTAGTGAGGTTAGACCATTTCTTTGCAATCACCCAATAGAGTTCCCACGTCACGGAAACAATGAACAATCATACTGCAAAACAAACCTAAAAAAAATGTATGCGGGGCGGTGTAAGATCGAAGCCCTACGCAATATAATCCCAACAAGCAGACACATACACACGCTAGTCCTAATAAAAATGCTTCTAGATGCATGGCGGAATATTAACACACTAACATGCTCCTGAGATCAAGTGCGTAAATATAATAAGGCCTTAGCACCGAATACCAAGTGGTATATCCCTCTCCTACCTCCACCCCCTTCCGATAGGGCGGAGACTGGCAAGCTCGTGAATGCATTCCATAATAATCGGGTGGAACGCATGCTCAACCCGTATCCACAATAAAGCTCGCAGACATCTCATAATATAAGGAAGTTCATGACTTGATTGACTTAGGACGGGACCCGATGAGACTAGGTCATCCTATAACAGTAGCAATGACTCTAGTTACTTCACAGATAACGGTCGTTCTATTTACAAAAACAATGAGTAAACGAATGCTCAATCATGAGTGCAATCCTAACAGGATACTACATCGCATGCTTTATTATGAATGCAAGCACCTAGTATGCACATGGCTACAAGCAGGGAAATCTCTTTTCGAATCTGAGTGAGCTCATATAGGAACTCACTTGGAAGTGCAGAACAGCAAAAGGCAACAACTAGGTATACATAAAGCCAACATGTCACAGATGATCACCTAACACATATATAAGTAATATAAATAAGTCTACTTCTAATGTTACTAGCATATAATATAACACACAAGTCATCAAATTTATTCCTCATTTTCCCAAGATTTCCCAAAACTGTTTTAAAACCTCAAGTTAGGTCAAATCATTATTAAAAACGCTTTCTCAAATCATCCAAAAATCCATTTATAGAACATTACCCTTTCATCTACTTATTTTATTATTATTCCAAGACAAACCGACAATGTTAGTATATTTCCAAAATCCTCTTTTTAGTTTTATTAAATCAAATTCCAACTTTTAAAACCTTTTTCAAATCCAAGTCCAAATATTATACTTTAAATCTCAATAATAATATTCTATTTTATATTCCATCTATTTAATAATATATTTATCGATAATATTTATAAAATAAGCCCTACAATTAATACACATTTTATAATTATATCCACCAAATTAGGACCAAGTTTGGTTAAAATGAGATCCGGCCCATAAACTCAAGCCCATTGTTTTGTCCCCCTTTAAAAATCTGATTTTGTTTTCCTGAACCAAACCGAACCGGTTCCCTTTTATAAAGAAAAACTGAACCGAACCCCCTTGTTTTAAGTCCTCCAAAACCGAGCCTCATCTTGTAAAATAGACTCAAATTCATTTTTCAAAAAATTAGGCCCACAAGTTGTTATAATGAAAAAGGCCCAACAATCTAGTCTCCCGTTAAAAATTGAAGTCCGGATTGGAAGGAAAGAAAAGAAGGGGGTGGGCCCCACGCTGACATGGCAGATGAAGTGGCGCGGCGGGACCCACAACTGAAGAAATGGGGGAGAAATGAGCCACTTCATGGTCTTCCCAAACTCCCAATCTGCTGTGTTTGAAAAGCCAAGGGAGAAGGAGGAGAACTCTCCCCGGCGGCTCTCAAGCTCACACTCTCCTCGACCCATCCCTAATACAGAAACAGAGGAAAACCGAAGCCAAGTAAAAGAGGAAGAGGGAAGCTCACCGAGGCGTCGCCTCGCCGGAAAAACGTCGTCGGAGATCCTCGAGGCTCGTCGGAGTCGAATACCTTCCGGGGATGTCCTAGGGAAGAAGGAGGGTTAAAGGTGGATTCTTTCATCGGGTTTGAGAGCAGAAAAGCGAGGAGTGGATGGCCTTACCGTGCCTAAAACTGAAAGCAGAGAAAGGGAGAAGCGGGACTGTTTTTCGGCTCGTCGGAGTGCCTCGAGGGCTGCTGCTGCTTGGGAACGCCGAGGAGGGTGAGGCGGAAGTGCTGCTGCTACTGGGAACGAATGAAGGAGGGAGAACGATTTGTGGGCTGCTCATTGTGGCTTGCGGAAAACAGAGCGCGGAGCTCCCGGGAGGCGCTTAGGTTGCTCGGACTGGCGCTTGGTGGCCGACGGGAGGCGCTCAGCTCTCGGGGGAGGTCGTAGCTTGAAGGAGAGAGAGAGTGCTCAGGAGGATGAGGGATTGTGTGTTTGAAAGGAGAAAGGGATGGGAGATAGAGAAAAGGAGGAAAGGCTGAGGGTGTGTTGTATTGAATCAAGTAAAAGAAGGGGAGTGGGGCTCTGTCTAAAATCAGATTTAAAGTAATAGGGGAGGCTCATCCTGCCACTACTGAACAAAAGAGGGTAAGAAGGGGAGGCTCATCCTGCCACTGCTGAACAAAAGAGGGTAAGAAGGGGAGGCTCATCCTGCCACTGCTGAACAAAAGAGGGTGTTTAGCTACAATGGGAAATGGAAGAGTTGTTGTTGACTCGTATTGTTGAAATTCAGAAGTGTAAGAGGAGATGAAGACCACCCTTTTGTGGTCCTTAAAAATCAAATTTGGAATATCTGGAATTAAAGCCCAAAACTTGCTCTCTTGACCTTATCATGATCCGATCGAATTTGATTTTAAAAAATCCGAGGAAGATGTTTCCATGTCGAGTTAGCTTTCAAATTTTTATTTTATGTTGAAAATCCGTTGGACGAGATTAAAATCCGAGTTGGAGAGTTTTTTTTTTCCCCCGCTAAATCTCGCTTTAAAATTTATTTTGATTTTCTTTTTCCGAAAAATTGGGATTTAAAAATCCGAGCCTTTACAAAATCAAACCGGTTCGGTTTTCTTTTTACAAAATCAGATGGATTGGGTTTCTTCTTGGGCAGGATCCGAATTTGGTTTTAAAAAGGATTGGTCCGGATCTGATTTTACAAAACATGGGCCGAATTTGGTGAGTGTATTCATAAAATGTGTACTATTAATTATAAGGCTTGCTTTTATATGTTATCAAGTAATATACTAAAGAATTAATAAAAAAAATGCACTCTTGATGATAATTTGGACAAGTTTTTTTAAGATAACTCAAGAATTAGAACTCTGTGATGATGACATTAAAGATTCTCTTCGTTTGTGCATGTCTCTTGTTCCTCTGTGTTCTTGCCTGTATTTGCCTTAGTTTGAGTTTAGGGCAACCTATTCTGTAAACCTTCTTACCAATTAGTGGATTTGTACTCTCAAGCCGTTCGGCCGAGGCTCCGTGGACGCAGGCTCCGGCCGAACCACGTAAATCCTTGTGTGTTGGTCTCTGGTTTGCATTTCTGTTTCGATTTGCAATTGATTACCCCGTTCTTGATTCTCAATTTGTGGAATCCAGATCATCTAGGAATTACAAGTTCAATACATATTATAAAAATTTGAATTGTTTATATGCAGAGTATGGTAATTTAGTAAAATTGTGATGAATGTTGTTATGCATGGTTGATTGAATGTTTAAATTTATGAGGAGAAAGTTGTTTTAGTTATTATTTTATGAATGTCTAATCATAATGTTATGGTGTCTAGGATTGGTACCTATAGTGAAATTTCAGCTTATTTGATGAAAATTATTGGTGTTCGATAGTTTTTTTTATTAGGTAAAAATTCGAGTTCAAACATACCTTAAACTCGAGGGCCGAATAAGTCGGCAGACGAAAAACCGTCAATACAAACATAACACAATAATTCAAAACATCAGAGAGGAAGATAAACCCAAACAACCCATACAAGTCGTCAACCAGCAGAGAAGAAGATCGAGAACCAAGACGCGCCACGAGTGCGAAATGTGGGAGAGTGGAAAGACTCACGACAGTATCCCAGCCGGAAAGAGCGACTCATTGATGTTCGACAGTTGGTAACATTGAAACCTAAATATTGATTTTAGAAATTGAAATTAAGATATTGTATGATTATAGGAGGGGGGAAATGAACCAAACCTAAAACCGATTTTTTTAAAAAAAATTGCGAATAGAAAACCGAACCTAATCTCTTAAGTTCAGTTTAGTTGGCGTAGTTTGGTTCAAAATTTCGATTTAACCCTCCCTATCAATTAGGTGCAAGAAGAATTGAGGTAGCATCACCTCCTCCAATCGGTTGTTTGCCATTAGTGATAACCTTGTTTGGGTTTGGCAAGCAAGGGTGTGTTGGGGCGAAAAATGCTGATGCACGGGACTTTAATAAGAAGATGAAAACAACTATGACTTGATTAAAAAACGATTGCCCGGACTAAATATGGAGCTTTTCGATATTTACACTAATCTTTATGATTTTGTTCAGTACCATTCGGACTATTGTACAATTTTTCCCACTAATTGTACTATTTATATCAATTGATCAAGTTCAATTTGTTCTCTATTGAACATTCTAAGCTAGATTTTACTTACACAACCATATGAATGCATGTACATAGACTTAGCAAAAGCAAGAAGGGATGTTATAGGCTTGGGTTGATTGAGACGATGTGAATGCATGTGCAATTCACTATCAATAGGGATGTGTGCAAATGCATCTGAATACATTTTCTGTGATAGTGTTCATCCTTTTGAGGCAACAAACAGTTTAGTTGCTAAAACATCGGTAGTCTAAGCCCTAAGGCATGAACCTCATTTCCTACTCAACTAGACTTTTTTTTGGGCAACTTAATAAGCAATAAGCAACTTGAAGCCGAGCACAACACTTGCTTTTTAATAATCAATACATTCATAAACTATCCTAGTAAGTTGGCAAAAAAATAAGTACAATTTAGTCGGAAATGAGGTCCACGCCTTCGGTTACCAATGTTTGAACGACTAAACCGTTCGTCACCTCAAAAGGGTGAACACTATCCTAGAAAACGTATTCAGATGCATTCGCACACGTGACACATCCCTATTGATAGTGAATTGCACAACCATGACGTGGTCTAAATCAACCCGAGCTCACAAAAAATCCCCTTCTTATTTCTACAAAGCCTGAGCACATGCATTCACATGTTCGTGTAAGATGAATCTAGCTTAGAATGTTCAATAGAAAATGAATCGAACTTGATTGATTGATATAAATAGTGCAATAAGTCGGAAAAATTGTACTACAATCCGAAGGGTGCTGAACGAAATCATAAAGAGGAGTGTAAGTATCGAAGAGCTCCATCTTTAGTTCGAGCAATCGAGTTTTAATCGAGTCATAGTAGCGTTCATCTTCCTGTTAAATTCTCGTGCATCAGTGTTCTTCGCCTTAACACACCCTGGCTTGCCAAACCCCAAAAAGGTTATCACTAATGGCAAACAACCGATTGGAGGAAGTGACACTACCCCGATTCTTCTTGCACCTAATCGATGGAAGTCCTGCAATGCCAACAATTTCACGCGAACAAATCAATACTGGAGCTCTCATAAACGAGTAGCAGCGAAATGTTAGTTAAACTTCACACCTTAATGAATCTCGAGAATCTACCAACAAGATAAGTCGAGTATTGCGAGGGCGTTTGGACAAGGTTGACGAAAAGGTCGATGTAGTAGTTGAGCACAAAATCACTACTATCGGCTCCGACTATAAAAAGTGTGCCGTTACGTATCGCCCTCGCCCTGGCATTACCCACCACTTGTGCAAGGCTTCTATGATACGCCCTGTAATATTGCAATTCCCGCAACAAAGGAATCGCGTGCTACAAAAGAATAGGTATAAAACTATAAGTTCGAATTCGATAATGAAAGTGTGAATTAACTAACATGATCAAAAAATAATATGGTTACAAAAAATAATATGGTTACCATCTATTAAAAGTTTAGATAAATCAAGTTCACTACGTAAAGTACAAACCAATTCAAACTAACCAAGCCAAAAGTTTTGAAACAAACCCAGTTCAATTGTTCAAACATTCAAAATGTTCCTGCAAGTTTAAACAAAACAACTTCAAAGTCTTCAAATATTCAAAATATTCCTACTGTTTCTAGTAGAAAAAAAATACAAATGACCCATTTAGGCCAAAATCAAAACACAAAATATAAATTTAAAAACTTAAAACTTAAAGGTAATAACAATAAAATATTAAATAAAAAATTTAATATATATACTTGGTAATCATGGTAACCATGATATTCAGATTTAATTACCATTACCGTACCAACTTCATGTGGTTACCACCAAGATGGTTATCACAAGGTTGGTTACCACAAGTATGGTTACCAACATAGTCGGTTTGTGGTTGGTACGTGGTTGGTATGGTAATTTTCGTACCATTTGGCAGCCCTAATTTTGGGGTATAATTTTGTCCTTGAAATATATAACTTCAACCTCTTTTATTCCAAATTTTATGTTAAGGCCGGTGGGAGTTGTTATTCGATTCCTAGGTTACTCGCCAAAGATCCGATCGAGGCTTGGTAGTGCCTTGTACCCCCACCGTCTTCTTTGTCGGAGTACTAGTCGCCTGGGGTCACTAGTTGGAGGCTTTGAAACTAGAGCTCGGATCGTTTAAGGAGATACCCGATTTGAAGGATATCGAGTTATTTCAAAAAACATCCTTCTTTTCTAAGGAGAAAAAAGAGTCCCACATTGATTATACAAACAAAGAAGTCATAGTATATAAGCTAGTGGGTTCTCCTCCTATTGCCAATTGGTTTTAGGATGAAACCCTGCTCGATTTATGTGCTAGGCTATTAGCGCATGGGCGCACATGTGCACACGACCCCCGATCCCGAAGGACTTCAGTAAGATTACACAATGTAATAGCATGAAAATTCAACCAATCAGAGTTTAGATTCAAAATGCATTTATATTGTATAAGTGGATCAATGCCTAAATGAATGAGATTTTTTTTTTCCGTATATGTAATATTAGCAAGGTGCATATATTGACTAATGTAGCTTAATTGTAAGTTGTGACATTAATTGGACTAGGAAGAAGAATCCACTAGTTGCCGAACGTTGATGGGCGACACAATGGAGGTGTCGCCATTCATCAACCTGTCCGCAATGATCACATTGGCAGCATCCGACGGATGGTATGGATCCCAGAACACATACTTTGATCTATCGCTGCATACTTTAGACGTTGGTCCGCACGGAATCAATCCCCCGTACCTCCCACCTCCGTAGCAACACGCTGAATCCGCATTTTCAAATCCTGTTTGCTCGACACCAGATCGATAAACAAAAAATAGTTTCAACTCAAAATAGTACTATTAGAAAATGTAATGTAATGTAATGACTTGTAAGGGATCGAGAATGCGAACCATAAGAAGAGTGATTGAAGATAATGTTGTTGACGGTATCGTAAACGTTGGCATAGACGAAGTTGGAACCCGGTAGGGTGTCTCTGAGCTGGGCAACGAGGGATTTGAGCTCGATGTTGAATAACGTGGCGAGTTGGTTGGGCAAAGGCACGCAGTTATCCCCTGTGGAAGGGTTCACTGCCCTCTGGTAGGGTATACACCCAATGGGGCCCACATTCACCACTACTATCTTCCTCGCTCCCATCTCGTACAATCTCTATTCCCGAAAATGCACCAATTTTAGAGGTCAGATTGGGCTCAAATAAAAGATGGGCCTGTTTTTCATGTGGGCTCATATCCGGTCCAATTAGAAAACTACCCATAAGTTTGGTTTTCTTCTTTGAAACAATACTCCATAATTTGTAAGACTTGTTATGTCATTTTATGTGTAAAAAATGTTAAATTATCACTTTATTTTTCAAAATGAACCTCATAATAAAATATATTTCCTAAAATATTTAATTTATTCAAGAAAATAAGATAAAAATATAATAATTATATTTATATATGCAACTAAAAATTGAAATTATAAAATAAATATGCTTTTAAAATATAATAATTATACTTCCAAAATAAATAAACTATTAAAAATCAAAGTACAACAGTGTATCACAGGATCGTCCACTAGTGGAGTATTAATTCAAAATTTCCCTAACATTTATTGCACGTAAAGGGTTGTAGACTTGTAGCCCTTGTGGATTGTTGTTTGAAAGGAAATGCATGAATTTAATACCCAAACTTAAATGCCTATAGTAAAATATACTCCCTCAATTTAATTCCTCGGGAAGTGTGATCCTCACTTAAAAAAACAACCTCCTCCAAAATTTTAAAAAAAATGTTTATTTTTATTATATGATGATAATGTTATTAATGTATGTGGTGAAGGCAAGCTTAAAGGAAGAAAAAGATGTATGTTTACCGTAAGTTGAGACCCAAATTTGGATATCATGGAATCTACAAAGGCTTGAGGAGACACCAAGCTCTGCTCCACGCTCGACGTCACCGGCGTCAAGTAGTTGTTGATGAAGTCATTCGAGCCCATCGTTACCGAGAACAACGCCCTCCCTAGCAACTTCGCGGCTTCGTCTTCCCCTATCATCGCCACGATATCCTCCCTCGTGTCCGCGAAATTGTCTAGTTGCGCATCCATCCCTATCCTCCCACCCTTGACATACATAAAATCGCAATGCACGACAATACATTATAAGTATCCAATAACATAATTACACTATTTCATTAAACATCTGTTACGTGATGTTTAATGAAATTACATATACATGGCCGAGAAAAGAAAACACTTACGAATAGTTTTCCAGTGTCATGTAGGATTCCACCGGCACCGGAAGCGTAGTTGACGCCTTGTAGGATGACACTCCCGGTAGTAGTGGGAGCCAAGTAGGGAGGAGTGAAGTCTCGGATTCCGATCTGTTGGCCGATGATGTCGACGATGGTGCGGTCGTTGGTGAATCGCCCCGTAGGGCGACCGAAGTCAATGCCGTTAGGGGGGTAATCGGCCTTGGAGAGGGTTGCGATGTAGTTATTGTTGCCGGAATCCACCAACGAGTCTCCGAACACGAAGCTCGCGGGTGGGGGCATGGTTTGCTCGTCGGAGCAGCCGCCGAACCGAATCAAGCTGACCCACATGGTCAAAAAGCAGTACCAAATCTGCATCCACAACGCCATTTTTTTCACACAATGTATATTGATTGAGCAAAATATATGTGACAATTAAATTAAGCCTTTGGTGCGGAAATGTGAGGATACATATATAGTAATATAGGTATATATTAATGCAGTGCAGTGAAGAGATGCGACTGTTAAAGGGATCGAAGTTGGGTGGATTTTGATTGGACCAAATTTTAGGCGGAAGTTGAGAGATCATTATTATTACTTGTACGTATTAATTTCAGCACAACCTAAAAGCTACACGACGAGTCTAGTGAGAAAAAGACTATGTATTTGATTTACATATTATGCTCTAGAAGGTGAAAGCCATAAAATCGTTCACTCCGGACGTCCCTACGCTCATCTCTGGTCTAACGAAGGAGATAAATCATGGTGACTCAACCGGGTACCGTCTGGGACTAACGCTCATGCGCACATGGAGCTCCCTCATTTGAGAGATTGCTCCCATGTTGTCGCTGGTGAGACTCGATCATTGATCCATATATACTTCAAATGCCACCTCTGTGACCGGTTGAGCTAAGCTCATGCGGACTGACTTACCTATTATAGTGATATGTAATGACGGAGTTAGAAATATTGAGGGTGTTAAATATATTGGAATCAATTTCATGAAGTTCATTCATGAGATCCTAACCCATGTTTTAATTTAATTATATATACTCGCAAACTATAAACAATAAGAGTAATAACCATTAACTTTACATATAGTTAAAAAAAATATTCTTATTTTAATATAAGATAAGGATTTGAGAGACGTTAAACCACACTAACTCAACATCCAACTACGTCCTTATAAATAAATATTAGAAACTTCGGATGCAATGTGAGAGATCTAAGATCTAAGTTGTATCTGAGATAAGTCATCTTGTCTGCAACCTGATCCATTTCACAAAAGACATTTTGCGGATAACTTCTTTAAAACACTAAATTATAGAGGTTGTTGCGGATAGCCCAACCCACTAGCCATTGCTAGGCTAGAGTAGAGTGTCATGGCTTTAGCCCCATCAAGGCCAATACTAACCCACAATGGGAGGCGCTAAAGGATTTTATTGATCAACTATGGTGAACCCAGTTAACGTAACGTATATTGTTGTTGTCTGCTCTAACACGCTCTCGCAAATTCAATTAGGAATATGATCATCTAGTTGAGACTTGGACAACTGAGTAATTTAGATCAGGATCGACACGGGCCGTTAGGCCAACCGCTCTGATGCCATATCAAAGTCCGACTTATACCGTTGACTGGGGGTCGTGTGTACGGGCGCATATGCGCTAGTAGCCTAGCGCACAGGCTGAGTGGAGTTCCATTTTAAAACCAATTGGCAATAGAAGGAGTAGCTCACCGACTCATATACTATGGCTTGATATGTTAAACTTTCCGATGTGAGACACTTTGGTCTCATTCACATCTCTAACAACTAGTATGATCCATTTAAGATTTTTCTCTCGTCTTGATGATCGTTTCATGCTTCCTTTGATTCCATTTTGTCTAGATGAGCATCACTATTCATATCATATACCATAAAAAAAAAGGAAAAACGACATTGTATTTTTTGACGAAAAAGGAAGAACAAACTGCATATTGACTTTGTAGGTTTTAAACGATATATTTTTAGACGAAAAAGGAAAAACGACATTGTATTTTTTGTGTTTAAAGATAAAAAAAAAATATAACAACTAATGAATGATTTATTTTGAACAAAAAGAAATTGTCTTAATTCTTAAACCAAAATATTATCGTTTAATCTAAAATATCATAGTTTGATTTGCTAAACGTACTATAAAAATAATCTATCGAAGAGTGAATCAACCATTAACTTTGTCCCTTTCGATAAAATTTTGGCTCCGTTCCTGGGTAACAGTCGAACAGGGCGTTAAAAGGAAATGAAGATGAAAATGAAGTTTAAAAGAAAAGCTGGGATGGGAGAGATTGCATTCAATGGTGTTTGCAGATAATCATCACCTACCCGTGAGATTTGTTGACTGCGATAAGCTATATGCCTATATATGACAGTGATTCAAATAATAGAATATGCCGATTGAAGTTTTTTAGCAATTTTTGTTTGATCGTATTCTGTAAAGCAATTAAACTGGATGATCAAACGACCAGCTGCCTGACGAGAGCTCATTAAAACCAACCTGTGGAGTAGACACCAAACCCTGTTTCCTTTGATCTTTAAATATCATTCACTGCTTTTACGTGTGAAACAAACAGGAAAAATATTTGTTTAAAAAAAAACTGTAGCAGTATTGATTTTGCCACTGTACGTATTGATGGTTATACTGGATCCGTATTTAATTTTATATTACCTTCGTTCAGAAATAGATGTCGTTTGACTTTTTGACCCGTTTTTTTAATGAGCATATAAAATATTAACTTTTTAAACAATTTTTTTAATAATATGATACTTATTATTAATAAGTGTTTATATTATATTAAAAATTTACAAAAAAAAATAATATTTTATATAGTTTTTAGCTCCTTACAAAATGTATCAAAAAGTCAAACGACATCTATTTCTGAACGGATGTAGTATTACTTTATGAACGGATATAAATATTTCTTCTTTAATTTGAAAATATATGAAATGCTACTTATATAACTATATTTATTATGTTACGGATGATCTAAAAATTGGATAATAGAGGAAGAATGTTATGTTAGATGGACCACAACAAACACGAGAAATTTTAGATAGACCAACCGACAATTGGAGTTTTCAAGAATCAAGATCAACTTCAACGGCTTCAAGCTGTCATCGGGAGAGTCACCTGCTGGCGTGGCTAGGATCACCACAACCATTTCAAAGCTTCTGGCATCTCTATTTGTGGATCCGTTTTAGCCTTTGATGGCCGTTCAAAGACCTTACAATCTACTCTGACATGTTAGCTGCTAGAGATTTGGCCGGGTTACAAACAGATGGAAAATTTATCATTAATTAGAAAAATGATCAATCACATCTATGTGTACCAAAGTCAACTATCTGCCCATATATTGGAATGAAAAGAAAAGAAAAACTCACGTATTAATATGAAGAAGCCCACAAGTCAAAACTGTAGTAAGGTAGAAACGCCATGACAAGATTGTTGCGTGGTCATGCAAACTTAATTAATTAACTGTGTGAAATAAAACTTAGAATGGAGAAACCATGGAATGGATTGAATAAGCGGTAAAAGCTTGGTGGGACTCAGAACTCATTTCTGGAGGAATTATATATACAATATCTTTTAGTTGGAGGTATTCGAGCCAAACGAGCCGAGTTTGATATGTTCAAGCTTGGTTCATATGTTAAAAGAGTCCGAGTCGAGCCGAGCCGACTCCCTTGCCAAGTTTAGCCTTGCCATTCTGCAAGGGATCCATGTGTTGACAGATCCTTCTGATGGCGTGGACGTGCTCTTAGAGAATGATTGTAGGGGAAGGACTACTCCCCGTTTTGTTATAGTGTAGTCTGGATTCGGTTGTGTTGAAAGGCTTTTTCCCTTTCGGTTTGTTTACCAAAAAAAAAAAAGTTCGAGCCGAGCAAAACCCAAAATTTTAACGAGTATTTTTATTAATCAACCTTGACTTATTTAGGAAATGAACGAGCTTGGGCTGAATTTTTTCCGAGCTTTAATTTAAACAGTTCTACTTAGTCATAACATAATAAGTTAAAATAAAATTTAGAAATTCCAGCTATTCGAACTTTTTTTCGAGCCGAACTCGAGCGGTTAACCTTACTTTTGGCTTTTGTTGGGATGGGATATACACTATAAAGGTAAGAGGATGAGCGATTACATTTACTACGGCACAGTCATTTACTCAGCATACACCTACTCTAATGTTATAGAACAATGCAGTCTTGAATCTTACTCCATAACACAGAAAATGAAATTGATTTTTGATTTTTCTGTTCCAACTAACTGAGCTCAGCTCAAAAGTTCAGTTTTGAGCTATTTATATAAACTGAAGCTGGGCTGGGCCAGCCCATAACACAACCAAGTTCATGTGTGCATGTATGTATGTTCAACACTGTATATGTCATCATGTACAAACATTCTTATGCACCATTTAATATTTACATGCAGTAGCTCCGCGGGGTCGACCCCCACCCGACAAATTAACCAGGTGTATTCTCCTCATCAATAGCTTCGTTTTGATATATAATACGCCATAATCCGACATCTGAGTAAAAGGTTATGAATGTTTGAAAATTACAGCAGTATTAATCACTTTAGTTTTATTTCAATACTCCGTATATTATAATTATAATATACTTTAATATTTTACATAAATTGACATACACATATTACAATTCATCTCGATAGCTTTAAAGCCATAAAAAAAAGCCATAGGCTATATTACTAGCTTATTTTGAGAATATGGTAAAAAGTTACGCAAGTTTAAATTTTTTTATATCTAGTTATACATTATTACATGTTAATAATGTAATGTTTATTTACTGTGTTTTATATCTTTATTTTTCGTTTTTTTATCCTTATTTTCGTTTTATATATTTGTAGTATTTTCGAAACCATAGGTTGACACTAGTTTGTCCTATCAAACACATTGGGTGTGTATGGTCAGAATTATAACCTGCTAAAATTTTAACATTTGGGGTTGTTTATAAAATAAACGGATTTTTCGCCTGGTAACACTGAGGTCTTGCATATTTCGCGTGGTACCCAACTTTTTTACATATTTCGCCAAATAACCCTGAGGTTTTGTTTTTTTTCGCCAAATAACCTTGTCTCCAAAATTCACTTTTTTTTCCTGTTTTTTTTAATAAATCCTCTGTTAAATAATATTTTTTTTTAAAAAATTAAAACTACCTAGTAATTAAGTAAAACAACAATACGTTTTTTTTTTAAATTTTGACAGAGCGAGAGACAGAGGCGACAGAAAGCGAACAAGGCGAGACGACAGTGGTGGAGCGGAGACAGAGGCACACGCCGGAGGGAAGGGTCGCACGCTGGTGGCTGGTCGGAGGGGCGGCATCACGCCGGTGGTGAGACAACAGTGGTGGAGGGGCGGTGTCACGACAGGTATGTGAAATCCCCAAATCTTAGGGTTTGATAATTCTAGGGTTTATGTATTTGAAATTGTGGGTGTTGGGTCTTGATTTCTTTGGTGCATAGTAGGATTTTAACATGTTTAAAACTGATTATAGTTTCTTTTAAATTATAGAATGGAAGGGAAGATATTGTTGAAAATTCGGTATATTCATAGAGAGTATGTGGAGATAGAGGTGGAAAAGGAAGGGAAGATATTGTTGAAAATCCAGGACAACCTTCACATGACCTCTTTTGGGCATCTTGCAAAGCATTCTCAGAATTCAAGTTCAAGAAAGCGATGGAAAAGGTGGGAATTATACTCGGATTAGGTGCTGTCCAATGGCTTCAGAGGTTGGGTGAATATGAGTGTTGGACAAGGCATAAGTTTGATCCAAATTTACATTCTCCTGAAACATCAAGTAATTTTGTAGAGTCATTCAACTCGACTTTAGGATCAGACAGATCCCTTCTAGTGCTAGCACTTCTTGAAGGTATATTCCATCTTTGACTTGTTTTGGGATTATGTATCACCTTGTTTAAGTTTCTAAATGATATTGTGTAGGGACTAGGAGAACAATAATGGTGAGACATTGTATGCGCCAAGAAGATGCTCAAAAGCTCCGGGACCATGACATTACTAAACATGCGAAGGACACATTGGCAACGGCAGAAGATAAAGCACGTTCACTAGAGGTTAGTATGCATGATTGTAGGTTTTTATGCTTGTAGAATTATATTATTGTTTTATTGAAGCTTATTAGTTTTTATTGGGTTGATTTAGGTTTTTAGAGTATCTCCCACAGAATTTGAAGTTATAGAAAATCAATCATCCTTAGCTGTCAATGTTGAAGCTCGAACTTGTGCATGTGGTGAATGGCAAATTAGTGGCATCCCTTGTCGACATGCAGTCAGGGCTATACGCGAGCTGAGAGGGCATCCTGAGCATTATGTTTCAGATTGGTATTCAGTCCGGTTGTATAAGAGAACATACTTGACGAATTATAGGCCTGTGCCGGATGAAGAACAATGGCCTACCTTTGATTTTCCAAGAATCAGTCCATCAACAATGAAAAGGAGAGTAGGAAGACCTTCACGAGTTAGAAAGAGACAAGAGGGTCAACAACCGCCATCAAAGAGAACTCGTGTTGTCCAATGTTCACAATACAAGGTAATAACTTCTATTAATTACACATAATTTTTTATTTGTTTATTTTCATTATTTCACATTACAAGATGTGAAAATAATGGTATTGTTTTTATATCGCTATTTTAGGCATTCGGTCATAACAAGAAGACATGTAAGGGTGGGCTAACGGCAAGAGAAATGAAGGAGCAAGGAATTCAAGTTGAGCGGAGGCGAAGGAAGAAAGAGAAGAAGAAAACAACCAATGAAGAACAACTCCAAGATGTGATGTGCTCAGCCCCGTGGAATCCAGGAAGTCAATAGTTGTTCTTATCATGGGTGCCTTTCTTATGTTAAAGTTGAGATTTGGATTGCTTTCTTTTGACTTGGTTGTGTCTTTCTTGTGTTAAGGCTTATTTGGATTGGCTTCTTTTGACTTGGTTGTGTAGATTTCCTACTAAATATTGTCTGGCATTAGCCCATTTTGCAGCGGATGGTTGATTTCTTATTGCATTAAGATGTTGAGAAATCATTTCTTATGTTAAGTAAAATTCTTTTTGCTTGAAGTTTGATAGATGTAAAATTCTTTCTTTTTTTTGCAAAGTGGGCGTATTTGATACAACCAATACATAAGCTAAAATCGCCAACTAAGTCTAACAAGTGCAACAAGAACTACAACTAAAACAAACACCACCACCCAAGAATACCGTACAAATCTGGATTTTTTTACTTTTCCGATTTGTAATCGTTCTTTGCCATGGTCAATCCCCTAAAATCACCAAGTAGGTAGTTTTATTTTTTTATTTTTTTTAAATGTTATTTAATAAAGGAATTATAAAAAAAAATGTGAATTTGGGATAATTTGGGACACAAGGCTATTTGGCGAAAAAAACAAAACCTCAGGGTTATTTGGCGAAAAAAAAACAAAACTTCAGGATTATTTGGCGAAATATATAAAAAAAGTTGGGTACCACGCGAAATATGTAAGACCTCAGGGTCACCAGGCGAAAAATCCGAATAATAAACAAGGTTGATTGTTGTATGGATGCTAAAAATAAACTAAAAGGAGTTAAAAAAAGGAATTTAAAAATAAGCTACAAAATGAAGTTTATTTTGGGGTTTATTTTACAAAAGTATCGTTTTACCCTTCTCTTTTATCTTATTTGGTTTGAAAGTACCACAATACCCATAATAACAACCAAATAAACTCCATTTTTTACAAATAAACTGTTTTTCGCCCCATACGGAGATTATCTTGTTGTTTAAATTTTTAACTGTTTTTACCAACAGTTTATAAATTTTACCCTGTTTATAATTTTAGTCAATTTATTAACTCCGTCGCATACGAACTCATTGTGTTTTACTATTTTTTTCTCGATCTTATTGTCGACTACTATGATGACCCCCGCTCAAAACTTATCAGCTCAGCCCCTGTTTACATGTACAACAATATTTACTCGTGGATGGTGAGATTTGTTGGGTTCATTGGCGGATACAGGTAGCCCACCCCCCAAAAAAAAATTAAAATTGACGGGATAGTTGCTCCAGTGCAACATCTTCATTCTTCAACACTGGAGTCCTAACTTTGCCCGTTATGAGACTGATTCCCAATCCCAATTTTGCTTTCCCTAAACCCTAACCCGTTTAAATGAAAGTCGAAGAGGCTGAGCGGTTGCAACCTCGGCTGGAAATATGTAAGTGTTCATCGCTCTTCTATTTTATTCTTCCGTTTTATGCTTTTTCAATCTTTCGGTAATCGGTGTTATTTGTTTTTCTTCTTCTTCTATTTTGCTGTTGGCTTCATATTGTAGTCTGCTACTGTGTTTTACTGCTATTGTGTTTTGCCGTTGGTTTCTTATTTCACTATATTGTAAATTGATCTTATAAACACTTTTTGCAATGATTTTGTCGTTGAAAAATCTGTAGAACAATTTCCGCCTTCAGATTCTTTCAATCTCGCCCACCCCTTAAGGCTCTCGTGGCTTCGACACTGGTTGGGTTTGGACCGTACTGTTGGGAATAAAAAGGCTCTTTCACATCGATCAGTTAGGGAAACTGGAAATTAAATAACAAAATATAAGTTTGTTTCTTTTCAAAAACCCTAATCTCATAAGCAAGTAAAGGTTGGGAGGAATTTCGATCAAATTTTGATTATTAACACAAAGATACTCCTATAAGATTCAAAATTGGACTCACACCAATTAACATGAACTTTGTTATCTACTTATCTCCACCCCAGGAATCACTCAAATCTCCTGCTTTCCTCTTTCCTCGCAGTCACCAACAGACAACAGTGTTATCTCCTCTTCTCTTCCTAGACGCCTACCACATGTTCGATCAAATTCCAATCACAGACATCGCAAGTTTGGCATTTTCGTCATTTTTTATATTCAGGCGAGCCACATAGTTACTGCAAGGACAAAATACCCAAAATAACAACCCATCTCAACCCTCTACCGAAGCTCAAAATCAAGATGTGATTTTGTAAATTATAAGATCGCATTATCGAATTCTTAGTATCCATTTCTAATTCGATCAATAAAGACCCCAATTTCCCGATCTAGATTCGGTCTCTACCAAGGAGGGAACCCTATTTCCTAATTTCAAGCCGAATTCATCAAAATCGAACAATGTAAATTGATGCAAACATAGCCTAAAGCTCTTGTACAGAATCAATGTTAACAATCGAATTGGATTAAAACCACCCAAAAAAACATCATAAGTATGAATCGGAAGTTGCAATTCAACCATTTTCAGCAATATTCACCGTATTCAACATCAGAGCTGGCATCAATTTCAATCCATAAACAATGCTAATTAAGTAATTAGAATTAGGTTGCAGGCTAAGTTGGTCTCCCACCATCACCTGTTTGTCTCCCGGCTGGATGGGTCTGGCCGCCTCCGAAAGTGATCCCATTGTCCTTGGACTTGGAGACACCCACTTGCTCCGGCTCGAAGGTCGTATAGTCGCTCAGATCCGGTCCTGCAACAACACCCCATTAGCATCAACTCACTTGTTGTGCAGGCTAGGTTTAAAATAAATAAAATTGTAGTGATTGATACTTGGAGCGTCATCTTGATGGTTAGTGATGGCATCCTTGATCTCGGAGGCCTTCACCTTCACCTTCTCCAACACCGATTTCTTCTCATGCTCTGCTCCTGAAGACATTAATTTAGTTTATGTGAATCACCAACTTACAACCAAATCAAATAGAATGACAATCAAGTACTTGTTAGATATAGTAGATCCAAGAAGTAATGTGGGCGACCTGCAGATCCCAATCCGGGAGCTTGTTGGTGGCCCTTACTTTCCATTTGTCTTCCTCCTCGTCTGATCTTGCTTTGTTTCTATCCGGGGGTACTTGTTAGATAAGTAGGTGAAGGTGATACTCACTGAGTCCGACACGTGTTGGAGAGGATGGACACTTTGTTTTGTACTCATCTATTCATGTATCGGATAAGTTTTATATGGCCATCAGGTTAGCCACGTTAAAATAACATAAATGAAATAATGTTGTTGAATTTTACGGGTTGAATAATCTTAGGCGGGGACGTAGGCGGTTGTGCCGAACCTTGTTAACAAGTACCGTATGCTTACTTTCTGTCCTTTATATTCGTGCTTGTCTCCTCCTTACAATTTATTTGCTACGTATTAACTTGCTACTGTTTTACGGATAAGGTCTTACCTCTGGCGGTAAGATCTTACCAGCTTCAACATTTTCGAAAATTATTATACTCTATTCTTCCACCTTTCTAGAGTATTTGTTTGACTTTTATCTGCCTATTTCGCACTTCAATTTTTATATTATTCATTGGGGTGAAAGAATGAGGAAGAGGCATTCAAGTAAAATAGCAAAGGATTTAAGCAATGGACTAATGGCCGACAGAAAAACCAGACATGAATTGCAGCAATGCAAATACCAAACAAGTTGATTTTAAAGGATCCTGTTATTCATACCGCCACTTTTTCACCATCTTCACGGTACCGATGTCGACTTTTCAGGCAGGCACTATGCCAATGCCGAGTTCTCGGGTCGACATCATTGCACTGGTTGTCAGCCCTTCATTGAGTGGAAGATCACCGTTGGATCAAGCCGCCTTTTATACCGATGCCGACTTCCCAAGTAGGCACCGTGCGGATTGCGAAATTCCGCCGTGCGAATAGCAAATCCGTTTTAAAGCTTGCCAACTTATGCGCCCAAGACCTGTCAAGTGTTCTTACTGATAATCATATATGTGTCCAGTGTTCAAAAAATCGCGTCTAGACGGGTCTCTCAGTGGAAATCCGCCTAGATGCTGCTTAGACATGTCTAGTGAGACGATTATTTAGTTTTAGCATCTAAATAGACAATTAGTCGACTTAGTGGTTTTTTTTTATCACCTAAGTCTGAATATATTTGCTTTTGACAAATTATGCCATAATACTCCCTCCGTATAACAAAACTGTTGTGAACGAGGAAGCAAGGGACGTCAGACAAACCCTTTTAACACACACGAATCGGGATGGACAAGAACTGTAAACCAGAGAGCCAAACTCAAGCAACCCAAACCAACAATCAGACACAAACAGAAGATAAATAACCAAGCACAAAGAACACCAGATTTACGTGGAAACCCCAAAACGGGGAAAAAACCACGGGAGACAGAAACTTCCACTATCAACAATAACAAGTGGGTACAATCTTCCCTAGACAAAGCTAGAGGCATACAACATCATCAAGCATCAAGAAGCTTGGCCAAATCTCCAACTATCATCACCCAATTGGTGGAAATCAACAAAACCCAAGAGAGAACCCTAACAAAGGGGATATGAGATTGGAGGCTCAAAACGACGATCCAACCGTACAAAATGAAGCCTATGATGAGGTGAACAACATACCAGAAAATCGTCCCAATCGGAAGTCGTTTGGTCGTCGATCGGGGCACTTCAAATTGGGCTGAATAGTAGCATACGAAATTCTCTCCAAAGTCTCTCTTTTTCTCCCTTTCTCACTCTTGGTTTTCTCTCTCTTACTTTCCCAAATGGAAAGACATCCCCTTTTATAAAGGAGGAGGGTAAAACTTCACATGGTAAAAACCACATGGTAAATAGTCCATTGGACTCTTCCCCCATATAGGAGGGAAACACAACAAACTTGTAGTTTTGTTTTTTGACACGTTTTTTAAGAAGCGAAAAACTCTATAAAATATTAATTTTTTAAATAATTTTTTTAAATAATTTCATAGATATAATTGTATTAAGTATGAAATTATTTTTTAAAATTAATAAAATTATTGATATTTTATATAGTTTTTTATCGTTCTTAAACGACGTGCCAAAAGTAAAACTACCAATATTTTTTTTTTAGGCATGTATGAGAGGGATTTTAGCGTGCCCTTCTAAACCCCACATTACCCCAACATCAATAACTCTGAGGATTTGCTTGTCAGGGATTTTACCTGATTTTCAATCTACTTCTGATTGGTTTTCTGTTGTTGCTTGTTTGGTATCTATCTGAGTGAGAATGTTTACCTTCCATTACAATAATCAAGCAATGCAGGGTTGACTCATCTACCGCTACATAACCAAATCGCCACATTTTAAACGCGGGGACTTGTATTTTCTTTCTTACTTTAGGCAAAATGAGCATTCATTTAAAAACAATTTCCCACTTCTACATGGTGTCATATACAATTATGCAATTTGATTAAAGGAATATTTTGAAAGATGTTTAACAAAAGTGTTTAAAGAGGGATATATATTTTATGTACCCATAAGTAAACACATATTTAATTCTAAGGTTTTTTTACTAGCTAGAATTACTAATTTAACCAAAGAAAATCACAAATGTTAAACATACTGAAACCAATAAGAGTTTAAATTGAAATTATTTGAGCATTTCAAATATTTTTACAATTCTGTTTTATATATAACTCAATTATTCCAAAACTCTATTGCCACAAACATTATTATTTAAGGGTCGTATAAGATCCAAGATACAAATAAAACATTTAATGAGGACTATAAAAACATAGCAACTATTGAAATTAATACATGTGCAAAAGTCGCAATTCCTTTTAGAACAAGGCTCACAGTTTCTTTGAATTGGTGAGCTGCTCTTTTGTCGTATGCCGCCTGGAAAAAGAACGGTTGATGAGTAAATATTAAAAAAATTCTTATAATTAATATTTTATAGGACCGTTTGAGTCGAATAAAAAATCAGGATTATTTTTCCATTTTTAAATCATAGAGTTGGAATTATCTGATTGAATCGGAATAACATTTGTATATGTGACACACGCTAAAGTCGATACATAAAAGTCTATGTGGAACATAACCCACAACATATTTAGATATTTTAATTAATAAAATTATAAATATATCTATAAACTAGAAAAAAAATATTGACTATATATATATAGAGTCTAATTCTCACCTTATAATTTAAATTTATTTGGTTTATTGACATATTTTTAATATATTTTAAAAAATTATTAATATAATTTTAAAATATTACATGAAAATATACTAGTGTATAAATGCTTTTAGCAGGTAAAAAAATAACATTAATTACCAGGATGTTCATGGCACGATCAATGGTCGGCTGAATATCTGACATGAATTCGTCCCATATCATTCTGGATTCCGTAGGTGTAAGTATAGTATAATGTGGAGAAACCTACAAAAGGAATAAAAATATAAATTAATCCAAGTAACTTAGGTGCACGTACGTACGGCCGGTTTGATCAACTCCGAAATCTTTTATAAAATAGAGAAGGTGGTAAATTTTGAAGAAAATTGTGCATCTCCCCTCTATGCTAATATCTAAAATAAAGAAACTTAATTAAAAAGAATATTTTCCTTCTACATGTAAAGAAAAAGATATAATATGAAATAGCAAAAATTCTAAAATATAATTCTTCTCATTCCAATGCAAAATCATTAAAATCCATCAACAAATGAACAAGTTAGGAATTTTTGTTATAATTGAACAAGTTTGTTCTATTTATACACAAATCCATTAACAATTGAAAAAGTTTGATATATGTAATATAATATATACTCTATATATGATGTTGTTGTATATTGATTTAAACTAAACATATTCTTAATTATTGTTATTCAAAGATCTAACACTTCAAGCTAAGTAAACTCTTATAACCTTCAATTTTAATTTTTAAGAAAGAAAATATATATAATTTAAACATCACCTTTGTTTATTAAGAAGACGTACAATGGTGCGAGTACGTAATAAGATCGACTAGTATATATATATATATATATATATATATATATTGAGATACCTTATTCCAGCAATCAACGTAATTAGTAATGGGGGAGCCCTCTTCAGCATTCCCATCAAATTCTGGAGCACTTAAACATGATACTATGTGGTTGATATCAACTGGCTGTTCATCCAAACGAATGGCCGCCATAACAGACAGCAACTCCGCACACTGCATGCGCACACAAAATAAATGGATATGCATGAGTATATATATACTAACTACATTCTAACTATGTATGAGTACATGCAGATTAGTTAGATTACCTGACGTGTTGCATCTGACATGATTTCTTCCATGTTCTCATTGCCCTTCCAAACTCTTGGTTTGGAGTCTTGGTCAATGTTAAAGAGTTTTAAGAACCTACATTTCGGTGATAGTGAGTATGCAGACATTGAGAGAAATAATTAGTTACATTTTGATAAATTTTTAGGTAAGGAAAGATAATAGTTAACCAGCCTTTTGAATCTAGTCAATTTTTAAGGTAAGATTCATTGATCAATACTTTAATCTCCTCCTTCCCTCATTTTACATACAAAATCTATTTTATTTACCCCATTACCGGATGCTCTAACTATTTTTCTCTCCATTATCTACACTCGAAAAAAGGGAGGATCATAAAAAATTTACATATAAAATTTGATTCATTTCTCTTCTATTCCTTTTTACGTAAATAAACGAGGCCTTAATTTAATTAACTGACAAATATTAATTCAAGATTGAATATACACACACTTACCTCAACGTCATGTATTTAAGAACCGTTTGAGGTTTACCGGTATCTCTTGCTGCCTTCTCCACTATACGAGTGGCATAGTTTTTCAATTCTTGTAGTAGATCCTCACGTCTTGATTCCTCCAACTCGAACCCAGAAATAGAACCATTGAACTCTGATGACACGGATTCAATTTCTTTGCGAAGAAGATTCCTAATCGAAGACCAGCTGTATTTGTTACCCTGTTCTAGGAACGATATTGTGCCATCCTCTAAACGACCATCTGATAATTTTTTCTGCATGCATGCAAAACAATATACTTGCATAATATATATTCAACTAATTAAGAGCATCTCACTTTATGGTGGGAACTAAATTCTCCATTTTTCGAATGTTTCACATGAACAAATAAAGACAAACTATCAACTTTTCGAATGTTTTAATATATTGGGAATCTTTCCAAATCTAAGTACTAATAAAATGATGTCACGTGTCTTTATGATAAATCATTTTTCTTTCTTTTTTTTTATTGGGGGTGAGCGATGGGGAAAGTAATTTGGAGAAACCCATGTGAGAAGTGAAAAATGACTTGGGGAGGATTGAAAATAAAATTTGCTAGTAGAAAGTGAAATGAACGAATAAGGAAAGAAAAGAGGAGTTTCTATTGTTTATATAAACAAAAAGCACATATATGCATGGGTACGTGCGTACGTACCTTAAGACGAGCAACTATATCAGTTAATTTTTTGTCACCAAAGGAGCTTGAATATTCACTGATCTTGTGTGATAATGTCGTCTTTGCCATTTTCGAATCATTGCTCCAATCAGCTTGCTGTATAGCGGCATCTGTAATACCGAACCAGTAATTAACTCATCAAATGAGTCACCGGAAGTTGAAGAATCAATTGAACTGATTCTCCAATGAATTTTAACCGAAAAAAAAACAAAGTAATTGAAGATCGTGTATGTATACTCCTCCGATTCATTAATTAGTTAGTAGTTATGTAAATAGATAACTACGTACGTACCTGCACACCATTCGTCAAACTGATGCATACAAGAGTTGCGACACTCGTCAAAGGAGTCTGCGAGTCCTAAATTTTTTTCTCTTAACGTTTCATGCAGTTGAGTTTCGAACATTTTAGTAGCAGTAATGATCAGATGCTTCAGCTTGGTTTCATAGGCAGACCGCGCCAGCTTTACGTGTATTTATAAAACCATAAAAATTTGAGTGAGTTGTCGATCTCATTGATTGATTGAATTGGTACGTAAAACCATAAAAATATTAATTATATACCTCTAATAAATATGACTTCCTCCAAAAATAAAATTACCTGTAATAAGTCGAACGCAAGTTTCTTGCGTTTAGCATCCCGAACGCCTTGGTGATTAAACACCTCCAGCTCGGTCTCCTTGTCATACCTTTCAAGTGATCAGAACAGAGATTATTGGAAATTTCAATTTCAAATAATGAACGAAAAATAAATTCATTAATTAATGCTTTCTTCTTCTTCTTCTTCTTTCTGAGAAACAACAGAAAGGATCGAATTTCTACCCATGCAACAATAATCCGGAATAGTCGATAAGATTCTATACAATCATTCCTGACTAATAATGAGACAATACAATTGAATTGAACACTTATAAAAGTGTGACAATACAATTGAATTGAACACTAATAAAAGTGTCATATTGACCCGATATATCGTTGATATTAACTGATATTTTCACCCGATATGCCGATATCGTAGCGACTTCCGAATATCCCCGATATATTCGATATTTAGAATACTGTATATAGGCAATATGCGCATATATTGAACTTACAATGTGAGAGAGTTCTCCAAGAGTGAGCTTAGCTGCTTTCCAAAACCGAGAGATGGTGGTGATTTAGCAGCTGCAGCCCCGAATCCTAACCAACGCTATTTATGCAAACAAATGAAAGATAATTGTAATTTGCAACAATATATATATATATATATATATATATATATATATATATATATATATATATATATATATATATATATATATATATATATATATATATATATATATATATATATATATATATATATATATATATATATATATATATATATATATATATATATATATATGCATACGTACTACACAATGAAATCGTTATTGATGATATTGAATTAATATTGAATGAAGATGAAGAAGTAATTAATCGATCTGCATGTGGTGTACGTGTGCACACACGACACATATATACATACCCTATGTGCACGAAAACGGCCAAGGATATCTCCAGCAATCTCTTCACAACTAGAATTCGCCGTGTCGACCTAATGTACGTACAACAAATGAAAACATATACATGCATGCAAGTATGAACATACATACACATGCTGACATGCACTAGCCACTAGGTGAAGTCATAACTGCAGAAAATCTTATTCAGAAATTAAATTATGATAATTAACAACGTGTGTATGTGTTAGAGATGTGAATGAGACCAAAGTGTCACACATGGGAAAGTTAAACATATCAAGCCCTAGTATATGAGTCGGTGAGCTACTCCTTCTATTGCCAATTGGTTTTAGAATGGACCTCCACTCGACTTGTGTGCTAGATTACTAGTGCATGTGCGCCCGTGCACACGACCCCCAATCATCGTTCCGAGTATGTATACATGGTGACGACGTGTGTGAATTACAGGCCAGGCTTTCTCGTTTTGTTTACTTATTCGTCTATATATACTCCACATATATCATGTGTGTGTGAAATTATGAATTAGTATCCATATATTATACTCCGTATATATGCATGTGTCAGTCGGTTATGTCCACGTACATGCGTAAGTCATTATTATTTGTTTATAAGTAGCTTAAAACATTTGCAAATATCCCTTCATTAATACGTTAAATGACATGTCAATTGTTCCTATCTAACTGTTGTGTTTCCCTCCTATATGGGGAAGAGTCCAATGGACTATTTACCATGTGTTTTTTACCATGTGAAGTTTTACCCTCCTCCTTTATAAAAGGGAATGTCTTTCCATTTGGGAAAGTAAGAGAGAGAAAACCAAAGTGTGAGAAAGGGAGAAAAAGAGAGACTTTGGAGAGAATTTCGTATGCTACTATTCAGCCCAATTTGAAGTGCCCCGATCGACGACCAAACGACCTCCGATTGAGACGATTTTCTGGTATGTTGTTCACCTCATCACATAGGCTTCATTTTGTACGGTTGGATCGTCGTTTTGAGCCTCCAATCTCATATCCCCTTTGTTAGTGTCATCTCTTGGGTTTTGTTGATTTCCACCAAATTGGGTGATGAAATGTGGAGATTTGGCCAAGCTTGTTGATGCTTGATGATATTGTATGCCTCTAGCTTTGTCTAGGGAAGATTGTACCCACTTGTTATTGTTGATAGTGGAAGTTTCTGTCTCCCGTGGTTTTTTCCCCGTTTTGGGGTTTCCACGTAAATCTGGTGTTCTTTGTGCTTGGTTATTTATCTTCTGTTTGTGTCTGATTGTTGGTTTGGGTTGCTTGAGTTTGGCTCTCTGGTTTACAGTTCTTGTCCATCCCGATTCGTGTGTGTTAAAAGGGTTTGTCTGACGTCCCTTGCTTCCCGGCACAACAGACTGGTATCAGAGCATTTGGTTTAGGATGGAGGAAAAGAACAGTTTTCAGGGAATGATTGTGTTGAATTCAGGCAACTACTCAGATTGGAAGATAAAGATGGAAGATCTTTTGTATGTGAAAGATTTGTATGAGCCGATTGTGCACAAAGAGATTCCAACGGGTGTCGTTGATGTTGAATGGAAGATTCTGAATCGAAAAGCGGTAGCTACGATCCGACAATTTGTTGATGTGAGTGTGCTCCAGCATATTGCCAATGACACGAATGCTTATGAGTTATGGTATAAGCTTGAGGGGATGTATGAGAGGAAGAATGCTCTCAACAAGGCGTCATTGATGAGAAAGCTTGTGAAATTGGAGTACAAAGATGGTGAGAGCATTGTTGTGCATTTGAGCACATTTCAGGGATTTGTGAATCAATTAGCTTCTGCGAAAATGTCGTTAGATGATGAGTTGCAGGCTCTACTACTTCTCTCCTCATTGCCGGATAGTTGGGGCACACTTGTCGTGTCACTTAGTAATTCCGCTCCGGAAGGCAAGCTGACTATGGAATGTGTGAAAGCTAGTCTTTTGAACGAAGAGACTAGAAGGAAGGAGATGGGTGTCTCCTCACAGCCAGAGGCTAATGTGACGCAAGGTTCTGGTAACAACAGAGGAAGGAGTAAGCAACGACAGCAGCAGAACAGAGACAAGTCCAAAGGGAGATCGAAGTCTAGAAGCAAGTACATTTGCTATTATTGTGAGAAGCCGGGTCACATTCAAAAGTATTGCCGAAAGTTCAAGAGGGACAAAGGCAAAGAACCTGAGAAGTCAGAGACGTCGAGAAATCAAGAAGATAAAGACACTGCTGCTTTTACAATCAGTGATGAAATTGTGGAGTTGTTTGTGGCGGTTGATGAAGGTTCCTTGAATCTTGCAAGTGATGAGTGCACTTGGATTGTTGATTCAGCTGCTTCATATCACATTACTCCACACAAGGAGTACTTCTCGTCTTACACTTGTGGAGATTTTGGCCGTGTGAGGATGGGAAATGATGGCGTGTCCAATGTTGTTGGTATGGGCACAGTTTGTTTGTTGACATCCACTGGTTGCAGTTTGATTTTGAGAAATGTTCGCCATGTTCCTGATATCAGATTGAATTTGATATCTTCTGGGATACTTGATGATGATGGGTATGCTCAAAATGCACAAAGCGGTGTTTGGAAGTGCTCCAAGGGAAACCTGATTGTAGCCCGGGCAAAGAAGCAGAATACCATGTATGTGATGCAAGCCAAGATTTGCAGAGAAGAAGCAAATGTGATTGATGATGGTGCCGGAGAGCTATGGCACAAGCGGCTTGGACACATGAGCGAGCGGGGTTTGCAAATGCTTGCCAAGAAGGACATTCTCCCGGATATGCAAGGTATTTCTCTCAAACCTTGTGTTGATTGCCTAGCTGGAAAGCAACATCGAGTAGCATTTCATACTCGACCTCCATCTAGAAGAAAGCATGCATTAGATCTTGTTCATACTGATGTGTGCTCCATGGATTGCAAGTCACATGGTGGTGCACAATATTTTGTCACTTTTATTGATGACTATTCTAGAAAATTGTGGGCTTTTGTGTTGAAAAGCAAAGATCAGGTTCTGACAGTTTTCAAGGAGTTCCAAGCCAGAGTTGAACGAGAGACTGGTTTGAAGTTGAAGTGTGTCAGATCAGATAATGGTGGAGAGTACAGGGGTCCATTTGAGCAGTATTGCAAGAGTCAGGGCATCAGGCTTGAGAAAACAGTTCCGAAGACGCCACAACTGAATGGGCTTGCAGAGAGGATGAACAGAACCATAGCACAAAGAGTCAGAAGTATGTTGTCGACTGCAAAGCTGCCAAAGTCCTACTAGGCGGAGGCAATGTTGACTGCTGTGTATCTCATCAACCGCTCGCCTTCAGTTCCTCTTGATGGTGATGTTCCACAGAGGGTTTGGACTGGGAGAGATGTTTCCTTCCAGCATCTGAGAGTCTTTGGATGCCTAGCATATGTTCATGTTGCTAGAGATCAGAGATCCAAGCTTGATAGCAAGACAAAGCCATGCATCTTCCTAGGGTACTCAGAGGATGAATTTGGGTACAGATTGTGGGATCTTACAGACAAGAAAGTGGTCAGAAGCAGAGATGTTGTGTTCATGGAAGACAAGACTATTAATGACTGGAAGCTCCAGCGACCGTCGTCTTCCTCTCCTGCTCCAGTCACATTTGATCCCGTTTTTCCTCAAGTTGTGCAGAGAAGTTCAGTTCAGAATCAGCAGGAAGATGAGAATGATGATGGTGATGTTGATCCACCAGAAGTTCCACAACCTCAACAAGAGGAGCCCCCTATCCAACCTGAAGTTGAGTTGAGAAGATCCACCAGAGAGAGACAGACTTCCTCCCGATACTCAACCAACGATTATGTGTTGTTGACTGATTCAGGAGAGCTTGAATGCTATGAGGAAGCTATGTCAGATGTGCATCAGAAAGAGTGGTACAATGCCATGCAGGATGAGATGAGTTCCTTGCATGAGAACCACACCTATGACTTGGTGAAATTGCCTAAGGGCAAGAAAGCTCTCAAGAACAAATGGGTTTTTCGTTTGAAGTCTGGAGAAGATGGTACACCTCCCAGGTTCAAAGCCAGAGTTGTGGTGAAGGGTTTTGAGCAGAAAAAGGGTGTAGATTTCGATGAGATTTTCTCTCCAGTTGTGAAGATGTCATCCATCCGGGTTGTTCTAGGCATGGCTGCTAGCATGGACCTAGAGGTCGAGCAGCTTGATGTGAAAACCGCCTTCCTTCATGGTGATTTGGAAGAAGAAATCTACATGGAGCAACCTTAAGGTTTTGAAGTCAAGGGAAAAGAGAAGATGGTTTGTCGTCTCAGAAAGAGCTTGTATGGTTTGAAACAAGCACCTCGGCAATGGTACAAGAAGTTCGAGTCTTTTATGATCGACCACAAATTCCACAAGACACATGCCGACCATTGCGTGTTTGTAAAGAATTACGCCGAAGGTGACTTTCTGATTCTCTTGCTTTATGTGGATGATATGCTTATTGTTGGTCGGGATACCAATAAGATTGCTAGTTTGAAAACTGCGTTGAAGAAGTCCTTTGCTATGAAGGACCTTGGCCCTGCAAGAAATATTTTGGGTATGCAGATTACCCGTGACAGAAAGAATCAGAAGTTATGGATATCACAAGAAAGATACATTGAGAAGGTGCTGCAAAGATTCAACATGGACAAGGCTAAACCCGTGAGTTCTCCACTTGCAGTGAACATGAAGCTGAGTTCTGATCAGTGTCCTACAAGTGAGAAAGAGAAACAGGAGATGAAGAAGGTGCCTTATGCTTCAGCCGTTGGTAGTCTGATGTATGCCATGGTTTGCACTAGGCCAGACATCGCCTATGGAGTTGGGGTTATCAGCAGGTTCATGAGTAATCCTGGAAAGGAGCATTGGGCTGCAGTGAAATGGATTCTCAAGTATCTCAGAGGCACTTCGAGAGTGTGTTTGTGCTTTGGTTCTGGAAAACCTATGCTTGATGGTTTTACAGATGCAGACATGTCAGGTGATATTGACACGAGTCGATCCACATCTGGATATCTGATTACATTCGCAGGGGGAGCAGTCTCATGGCAATCGAGACTGCAGAAGTGTGTTGCTTTGTCAACGACAGAAGCAGAGTATATGGCTGCAGTTGAAGCTGGTAAGGAGCTGATATGGATGAGAGACTTCCTAGAGGAGTTGGGAGTGGAGCAAGCAAGCTACCCACTCTATTGTGACAATCAGAGTGCCATCCACCTTGCCAAGAATGCCGCCTACCATTCTCGAACCAAGCACATCCGAAGAAGGTATCATTGGCTTCGAGAAAGAGTAGAAGATGAAGATTTTGAGCTCATGAAGATCCATACAAATGACAACGGATCAGATATGCTGACGAAGACCTTGTCAAAGGAGAAGCTCATCAAGTGCCGCTCAAAGGCGGGCTTGCTCGAGCCCCCCATATAGGATTGAGGGGGAGCTATGTTGTGTTTCCCTCCTATATGGGGAAGAGTCCAATGGACTATTTACCATGTGTTTTTTACCATGTGAAGTTTTACCCTCCTCCTTTATAAAAGGGAATGTCTTTCCATTTGGGAAAGTAAGAGAGAGAAAACCAAAGTGTGAGAAAGGGAGAAAAAGAGAGACTTTGGAGAGAATTTCGTATGCTACTATTCAGCCCAATTTGAAGTGCCCCGATCGACGACCAAACGACCTCCGATTGAGACGATTTTCTGGTATGTTGTTCACCTCATCACATAGGCTTCATTTTGTACGGTTAGATCGTCGTTTTGAGCCTCCAATCTCATATCCCCTTTGTTAGTGTCATCTCTTGGGTTTTGTTGATTTCCACCAAATTGGGTGATGAAATGTGGAGATTTGGCCAAGCTTGTTGATGCTTGATGATATTGTATGCCTCTAGCTTTGTCTAGGGAAGATTGTACCCACTTGTTATTGTTGATAGTGGAAGTTTCTGTCTCCCGTGGTTTTTTCCCCGTTTTGGGGTTTCCACGTAAATCTGGTGTTCTTTGTGCTTGGTTATTTATCTTCTGTTTGTGTCTGATTGTTGGTTTGGGTTGCTTGAGTTTGGCTCTCTGGTTTACAGTTCTTGTCCATCCCGATTCGTGTGTGTTAAAAGGGTTTGTCTGACGTCCCTTGCTTCCCGGCACAACAGTAACTTGTCATGTATGGGTTTAGTACGTGGTAGGAATAAAGCTGAATATAAATAGTGCATGTATATTGTGTATGGGAGATGTTGAATGCTAATTAAACAAATTACCCTTTTCTTACCTCTCTCTAATTTCCTAATTAATCTCTCTGCGTCGATCTCTCCACGAAACTTCTTCCCGTCTATATAAACTCTTAATTTAGAAGAATTTATATTTATATAAACTCTTAATTTAGAAGGATTTATGCTGAGGTGTCAACATTAGAGATATTTTAGGAGTTTTGATCAATTATAATTTTCTTTTCTCTTTAACCCAAGTGTATTTTTTTCTATTATTTTTAACACATTTACTAATCAATGAGTTTAATTAAAAATATTGAATTAAATCTAATGTGTATAATTTATCTATATCTAAATATTATTTATAAAAAAATCGCGTCATGACGCGTGGATCGTACTAGTTCCTCTTAAAGTCTAAACCCTCTTTCTCATTTTTCTTCCTTTCAACTTTTCATCAAGGACTCATTTGGTATAACCATATAAAGTACACAGAATAGATACACATTTTTTTTAAGAAAAATAAGATAAGAGGGGTAATAATTATAGGAGTATAAGAGATATGGTTATACACTTATACCCTTTATTCAAATAAGTGATTGAAATAAGGAGGACCAAAACCAATTTTGTATTAAAAGTTGGGTGGGGAAGGTAATGATTAATTTTTTTTAACAATGTATCTTAAACTGTAAATGGACTACATTCCACCCCCAATCAACATCATCCTTCCACTAATTTTTTCATACATTTTTATTGTTTTTTAATACCCACTACATTTTTTAACCAATCAAAATCTTTAAAAATGTCAACAACACACAAATCAATACAAATCATTACTATCATCTACCTAGAAAACCTAAAATGACATATATTTTGATACAACTAAATTAGTCTAAAACAACTTAAACTAGTATAATTCTCGTGCCATGACGCAATTTTTAAACTAAAATTTTAATAATATAAAAAAATATATTATAAAATATAAATTCATTTAAAATGACATATATTTTGATATAACTAAATTAGTCTAAAAAGACTTAAATTTTAAGACGGATGGAGTAAAAGTTAAGATACAATTCATAAAAATGTTTACCATCCATGCATCTTATAAACATCTTAAAAAATTAAGAATATATATAAATTTTGATTGGTGGAAGAGAGAGGATTAAAGAGAGGTTGACACATAGCCTTAAATAATTTAAATTAAGAGTATATATAGATATAGATATAGATATAGATAGGGATAACAATTTCACTCGCACTCGATCCGAACCCGAATCACCCGACTCGAAAAAGTGGGTGAAAAACCGGAAAAAAAAAAAAGCGGATGGAAAGTGGATATGGGTAGTGGGTCGGGTGGGGTGATATTTTTTCCACCCGCACCCGATCGACCATCCGACCCATCATCCACCACCCGACCCGATCCACAATCCATCTACATTATAAAATATTATTTATATATTTTATATAAAAAAATATATAAACTTTCTAATTTCCTAAATCCTAACATCCTAATCGACACTTAGTTCTACAAACCTCTTGCCCTCTTCGTCTTCTACCACTCTCGTTTTACTGCTGCTAGGCAGCTTATTTTCCTTAAGACAATGCTATTTAAATTCCCGTTTGTGTTTAAGACTTATGGTCATGTGTTTAAGATAATGTTTTTTAAACTTATGGTGACATATTTAAGATTTAATGTGTAAGATAATATTATTTTAGCCACTGTTTTGTCTACATTTTTATTGGAATTTCATGATGTGTATTTAGCAAAAATCACCTATATGTCATCCATATTTTACTCATTTCACCTGATCACCCGATGGATATGGTTGAAAATGGATATGGGGGGTGGATCAAATGGGGTGATTGATCATTCATGGTGAGTCGAGTGAAAGTGAAATAGGAATCCATCCACCCACCACCCGATCATATTCCTAGATATAGATATATAGATTTTGAGACGGAGGGAGCGAGTAGTATTCAATTCAAATACGTATAAGAGTACTAAATTCAATTAAAATGTACTGCTAAAATTAGAAAGAAAGAAAAAATTAATTACCAGGGTTTCCCTGAATTTATTAACGGTCTCCGGGATATCTGACAGGAATTGCTCCCGTATCTTGTCGCATTTCAATGGTGTAATCAATATATAATCCTGGGATACCTATAAATATAAATTAAAGGAGGGGTCAAATATAAATTACTCCGTAATCAACGCAACTCGATCACCTAATAAATTAAAATGTACTTACCTAATAAAATACGGACTACTAATAAGATATTCAGTTGTAACAAGTGAATTTCTTTTAAGTAAGATATTAAATTCTAATATAGGTGGTTCTTGAGTTGAAATAAATAATTATTCGATTTGAGGGTTAGGGTGGAACTGGACATAACCAAGCCCTTGTTAAGGGGCTTCTTTATGATGATTAATAAGAAGAAAATGTGGGTGAAGATTAAGGGCCCGTTTGGTTGGCTTAAATTAGGCCCATCAAACGGAATATTAGAGCCCAGTCCATTTAATTGTGTTTGGTTAACTTCCTCAAACGATTGATTGTGTTTGATGGTTCAAACTGATCGGCCTATTTGTTTACCTGCATAAAATAACATCAATCGCTTTTCGCTTATGTGAATCTTGCCCCTCTCTCTCTCCTCTCTCATCAATCTCCTCCCGACTCCCGTTGTCGTTGCTCCTTCCTCCTTCCTCCTCTCAATCTGACCCGGCCTTAAGTTCTCTCTCGATAGATCTCCATCTCTGAATCCCTTCCCTTTCTCTTGTATCTCTAGCTGCTCGTCATTGCTCATACCCTCCCATTCTCCATCCTGGAACGCCAACCTTCTCTCAAAACCAAATGTCGATATCAACTGCGCACCACACCAGAGATCTGTTGACGCCCAACGCTGGGACTGGGAGCCTTCATCGGCGATAGGAACTAGTCCCCATTCCTAGCGAATGCTGAATGTATGTCACGCGGAGCCTCGATGTCGGATCTGTTGAGCCCTTGCTTTCGCCAACACCGGCCTTTGTCACCTTGTCCATGACTTGGTGCCGAGTCCGACAGGCCTTGGTGCATCCATCTTCTTCCTCATACACTCTCCAACTCTACTGGATAGAAAACCCTAATTTATGAAATTGAGGAATCATCCCTCTGCTTTCAAACTCTACTGGATTGAAAAACTAATTTGTGAAATTGGGAGCCAAAATCCCTAATTTGTGAAATTAGCAGGTGATCTGAAATGCTTATGGAAATCAATTTGAGAACTTGGTAGAAAATTGAAAACCCTAAAATTTGAGGAAATTGGGAAAGTTTTTTTAATCATTTTCATTGTTCTCAATCCAAACAAAATGAGGCAGTAACGGGAAGTGTTTCCTTTCCCTTCAATTTTTCAATCCGTTTACGTTTCCAATTTTAACTCTCAACCAAACGGGCCCTAAGTATGAAAGGCTACCTAACTTTTGTTATAAGTGTGGATTTATTGGCCATGTTGAAGGGGATTGTGAGGCTGAGGGGAGGCAAGGGGTGCATAATGAATATAGCGAGGAGTTGAGAGCATCTCCATATAAGAGAGTGAATAACAGGGAAGGTGGGGGAAGGGAACCAAAGGGGGCGGATGTGGACAGACGGAGAGGGGAGGAATTTATTGATGTGAGCGGTGATGGGAAAAACAAATGTCGAGATGCAGGCCGACGAGCCCTGTCAGAGGTGCTCGAAGAGCTTGAAAAGGAGGATGGAGTGGGGAGGGAGGTTCTGATGGGGCGGAATGAAGAGAGAAACTTGATTAAGGGGGTGGAAGATGTGCAACTGAGGGAGGAGGGGAATCTCATCACGGAAAGGATTGAGAGGGGAGCAACAAAGGTGGGTGATGGGAACCAACAAAGGGAGGGCGAGAATTATGTAGGGGGAGGGGGGTTAAAAAAGGGAGAGGTTCATGAAAAACAAATGGGGAGGAAGAATTTGGCAGAGGGCGATGTGGTAGGGGTAGTAAGGGAAGGGGAGAAAACAGAAAAAGAGAATAAGAAAGGAAAATGGGTTGAGAACCAAGGGTTGGGACATGAAAAGATAAAAAATACTTGGAAAAGGAGGGCAAGGGAAGGGTTCATATGGGACAATGAGAGAGGGGTAAGACTGAGTGGTGATAAAAGAAGAGGGGATGAGATGGATGTTGATGAGGAGGTGAGGGGAGGGAACGAGGATGATAAGAGCAGAGATGAGACCCAACAAGGAAAGAGAGTTAAGTTATCGGCGGGGGAGACGGAGGTTCTTTCCTGCTGGGACAAATGAGTATTTTAAGCTACAACTGTCGGGGATTGGGGAAGGACCCGGCAGTTGGCAAACTCGCCTTGTTGGTGAGAAAGGTGGACCCCAGGTTGGTATTTTTGATGGAGACCAAGTGTGGTAAGAGGAGAATGGAGGAAGTGGGAAGACAGCTAGGATATAGTAATGTGTTTGCGATTGATAGCATTCGAAAATCGGGCGGACTTTGCTTGTTGTGGAATGAAGAGGTAACACCGGTGGCGATCCAATCCTACACAAGGCATCATATTGATATCCTGGTTGGGGGATGTAGATTCACTGGCATATATGGGTGGCCGGAACAGGGCGAAAAGAAACATATGTTTGATCTCTTGAGGAGATTAAGCCAGGATGGGAGTGTAGCTTGGGTGATAATGGGTGATTTTAACCAGATCATCAGTTTGGCAGATAAGGAAGGAGGAAATGATTCGAATTTCAGTAATATGATCGAGTTTCGGAGTGCGGTGGAGGAAGGTGAGCTTAGGGAGATTGGTTTCGAAGGAAACAGGTTTACATGGGATAATGCACGAGAGGGTGCTTGCTTCATCCAAGAACGGCTTGACATGGCCTTTGCCAACGAAGCGTGGCTGCAGCAATATCCGCATGCTCGAGTTCAACATATGCAGAGAATCGGGTCGTACCATGTCCCTATTGTACTACACTGCGAGGGTATGGGATGGAGGTGGAATAGGAAGGGGGGTCGACCTTTCCGGTTTGAAGCTATGTGGTGTGAGCATGAGGGTTATGAGGAGGTAGTGAGAAATGCGTGGATGAACCCAAAGAGTAGTGTGGTGGAGGAAGGGATCACGGGGAAAATCGATATATGTAGGATGGATCTAAAAGAATGGGATTTTCTGACTTTTGGGAATGTCTCTAAGGAGTTAGGTGAGATTGGGAAGGAATTGCAACAAATGAGGGAAGGGGGCATGACAGGGGAGCTAGTAGGGAGCTAGAGAGGAGGGAGAGGGAGTTACTTAAGAGGGAGGAGATCATGTGGCATCAAAGGGCAAGAGCAAACGAGTTTCGATGTGGGGACAGGAACACGAAGTTCTTTCATCAGAAAGCAAATGGGAGGCAGAAAAGGAACCGGATAACGAGATTAGTGGATGACGAGGGGAGAGAATGGAAGAGTCAGGAAGGGATGGCCAAAGTAGCAATTAATTATTTTAATAATATTTTCAGGTCCAATGTGGAGGTTTCCCCTGGGTCGGCTACTCAAGGTATCGAGCCTATTTTGTCGAACGAGGACAACCAAAAGCTGCTTCTGCCCTTTACTGGTGAGGAGGTACGCTCAGCTCTCTTCTCAATGCATCCCACAAAATCCCCTAGGCCTGATGGTATGCCAGCGTTGTTCTATCAGCGTCACTGGGATATTATTGGACCTGGGGTTACTAGTTTTGTTCTTGACATTCTGAATGGTAGTCAGTTCCCTGATGGACTTAATCACACGTTTATTACACTAATCCCGAAGGTGGCAGCGCCTTCTGTGATGAAGGAGTTGCGACCCATTAGCTTGTGTAATGTGCTCTATAAGATTGTGTCCAAGGTGCTGGCGAACAGGTTGAAGAAATGTCTTGATAAGGTGGTCTCGGAATATCAAAGTGCATTTGTGCCAGGGAGAATGATTACAGATAATGTTATAGCGGCATTCGAGCTCTTTCACTTTATGAAGACGAGGGAGGGAAAGAAAGGGTATATGGCGCTGAAGTTGGATATGGCTAAAGCATATGACAGAGTGGAATGGGGTTTCCTGGACCACTGTATGAGAAAGTTGGGGTTCTCGGACGGGTGGGTTGATTTGATTATGAGGTGTGTTACGTCTGTCTCTTTTGCCGTGCTGATGGGTGGAGAGCCGACGGAAAGTTTTCGGCCGTCTAGGGGGCTCAGACAAAGGTGGCTAGAGGGGCGCCTCGGGTCTCTCATTTATTTTTTGCAGATGACAGCGTCATTTTTGCAAGGGCATCTTGTCAACAGAGCATGGAATTGATTGATATTCTCCATACATATGGAGCGGCATCGGGACAACAAGTTAACTTTGCAAAGTCTGAGCTGTCGTTCAACAAGAATGTGGGGAGTGAACTGAGGGGCCAGGTTAAGAACATTTTGGGGATTAAGGAGGTGGAGAAACATGACAAATACTTGGGTCTACCTACTATAGTGGGGAGGTCCAAGAAGGTCATATTTGCTAATGTTAGAGATAGGGTTTGGAAGAAACTAAAGGGGTGGAAGGCGAGAACTCTAAGTAATGCAGGAAAAGAAGTGATGATTAAGGCAGTGGCTCAGGCAATTCCGATGTACACTATGTCATGTTTTTATATGTCGGATAACGTGTGCCATGAGATCGAGGGATTGATGAGTAGGTTCTGGTGGGGAGGGGATGTCGATAAGAGAAAGATCCATTGGATGAGCTGGAAAAGACTCTGTTTAGCTAAAGAAAAGGGTGGGCTGGGGTTTAGGGATTTCCGGAGCTTCAATCTTGCCCTCCTGGCCAAGCAAGGATGGCGGCTGATGGAGAACCCGTGCTCTCTGTTTGCAAGGATGCTCAAGGCGAGATACTACCCAAATGGAGAGTTCCTAGAGGCACCATTAGGCTTCCGATCGAGCTACACATGGCGAAGTATATGGATGGGGAAGCAACTGTTGGAAGCGGGCATGGTATGGGATGTGGGAAGTGGGGCGAACATATATGTGTGGAAACATCGATGGATTCCGAGGCCGGTTAGTTACAAGGTGGTGGCGAACCCCACGAATAGTTCAGAGGAGTTGAGAGTCTTGGATCTTATCGATTGGAATAGTGGGAGTTGGCGGCAAGAGATGGTTAAGGAGCTATTCTTACCTTGCGACGCCGATATCATATTGAGACTTCACCTGGTGAGTCATGATATGGTGGATGAGAGGATCTGGATTCACTCGACGGATGGTAAGTTTTCTGTCCGGTCGGCGTACCATGTGGCTTTCCAGAATGAAATGAATAAAGATGGGTGCGAAGGGGGATCGACAGATAGGCTGAGCAGGGAATTTTGGAAGCGACTATGGAAGATGGATACGATCCCGAGAGCCCGTTCTTTGGTGTGGAGGGTTGCGCGAAATGTAATCCCTTGTAAAGAACGTCTCATGGAGAAGAAGGTGATACAAGAGGCCGGGTGCGACTGGTGCGGACGGCGAGAGACAGGGCTCCATGCACTCTTTGAATGTAGCAGTGCGAGGCATATGTGGGAACTGAGGCCGGAGCTACGGAGATTGGGAGAGGGATGTGTGGACGTTAGGGGTTGGGTGGAGAAGGCTTCTAGGACACTGAAACCGGACGCGCTGCAGCTATGGAGCGTGATGGTTTGGACCATTTGGAAGCATCGAAATAAGCGAGTTTTCGAGGGGGAGGTGGTGGATAGGGAAAGGGTATTGGAGGAGGCCACGATGGCAGCCGAGGGGTTCTCAAAGGCGACAGGGGGTGAGGATAGGGAGAGGGAGGAGAGGAGAGGGTGGTGAAGTGGAAGAGGCCGGAGAATGGATGGGTTAAAATAAATTGCGATGCTGCTGTAGATAGGGATCTAGGGAGTGGGATTGGGGTGGTGGTGAGAGGTGGGGACGGGATTCCTTTCATGGTGGCGGCGAGAAGGTGTGTGGGAGCTCCGAGGGTGGAGGTTGCCGAAGGAGAAGCTCTATTATGGGGACTGCAGATTGCTATAGACCAGGACATCGAGTATGTAGTGCTCGAATCAGACTGTGTTAATCTCGTGAGTAGGCTGAACAATTGCTTGGTGGGGGCGGGGCAGCTAGGGGGAGTCCTTGGTGCGATTAGAGAGGCGATGAAACAACTAAAGGATTGCTCGGTAGTCTTTGTGCGGAGGAATGGAAACAAGGTGGCTAATCTGTTGGCCCAGCTTAGACCTGCACAACCACTTACTCTGCTGTATGAAGTGGCAGCTGCTTCTAGTTTACATTTCTTTGACAAGTTGAATTCTCTTGTACTGGATGATTTAGATGCTAATTAATTGAATGGTTTGTTTGTGCTCAAAAAAAAAAATCTAATATAGGTGGTTCTTGAGTTGAAATAAATAATTATTCGATTTTATTATTAAGTTATTTTTTTTTGGTATAAATTTTATTAAGTTATTAAAGTGCAGTTATATATTTGGTTATTATGCTAGTTTATTTTGTGTATTTTTTAAAATTTAATTTAATCAAATAACTATTTGTCACAATTGAATAATTTTTTTACTGCACTTGAGAACAACTCGCTGAAAATAAAAGATAGGGCTTAGATTCCTATATATATATATATATCCGCAATTTGCATTCCCGGACTCCCCGGCCACCAAGATAGTTTGTTTGGTCAAGACTAAGATTAGTTAAACCGTCTTTCTATCCTATGTCTACAGAGGATAAGATAAAAACCTTAATCGGAAAAAATTCTTTACTAAAAAAAGGCAAAACTAATTAAAGTAACCAAGCTTTACACTAGACATGATGGAATGCGTGAAAATGAAAGGTTACCTTGTACCAAGAGTTGTTGTCGTTTCTGTCGCCGTTCCAAAACTCCAAAGGATTGAAGTCTAGAGGATTGTATTTTTTATTATTTGGTAGAAATGATGACATCAGTCTGGATTCAATGTGATCTAGCTTTTCATCCAAACGAATGGCAGCCATAACGGACAACAATCCCACACACTGCACAAAATAAATGTATGAGATGGTCGCGGTGAAGGTAAAAATTATATAAAATATGAAAATTTTAAATAATATGTAATGACCTTAGCATTGTAATTGTCTAAGGCTAAGACTTGGCCGGTTGAATTGTATAAGGCCATGGTTGTATGCCTATAAATAGGCTCTTACACCTTGAGGATGGGTATGAATATACACACTCATATTTTCCCTCTCAAATATCTCTCTAATTCTCTTCTCACCCAATCTATCTTCTACCTCTCATCTCCTTCTCATTCTCGTTATCCAGGAGCCGAGCTCCACTGTTATTGCCCAAGCCGAGGGCCATAACAGATTTGGTATCAGATTTAGGTTCGATACAGCAGCGCACACCATGGCGGATGGCACCAGATCGAAGGCATTGAAGGTGCAGTTCCATGAATTCAAGGAGGATACAAAGTCTTTCATGGCTTCCACACTGAAATTCATGGCGGATTCACAGAGGTATCGCGAGGATCAGGCGAAATTGTTCGAGGAATTCAAATCCTCGAATGACAGAAGAATGGACCAACTGGTTGAGTTCGTCCGACACCCCCCGCACCAAGAACAACAGCAGGAGCAATCGTCGGAGTCAGACAAGGGCGCGAATTTCCGAGGATCAGCTTCAGGCTCAAGATCGGATCAACGGAGAGAATCAGTGATGGGAAACGGGCCAGCAGGGCAAGAAATTCCGGGATCAAGATGGCATCACAGTTTCAATGGAGGTCAGTCATTTGCAGGTATGGGAGGATCGGAATCCAGGTTCTTGAGACTTCCGAAATTGGATTTCCCCGGTTTCGATGGCAAGTAACCGAGAAATTGGATCAGGAAATGCGAAAAGTACTTCGGCATTTATGCAATTCCTGAGCACCAACAGGTGGAGATAGCGGCGATGTATCTCACCGACAAGGCCGATACGTGGTTGCAAGGTTACCTTATGCAGCATCCTCGGGTTTCTTGGCTAGAGTTTTCAGAGGCGATTTGTATCCGATTTGGAGATCGGCGAGAATTGGAAATCGTTGGTGAATTCAACAAGTTAGAATAGTCGGATGATCTCGAGGAATACAATGAGAAGTTCGAAGAATTACGAGCTTGTATGCTCTCATTCAACCCACAACTCACTGAATCATACTTCATATCGAGTTATATTAGCGGTTTGAAGGCCGAGATTCAATCGCTTGTTAAGCTCGGAAGGCCGACGTCAATGGCGGATGTCATTGAGCAGGCGAGACTGCATTTCAGAGCAGTACAGGCGCTGATCAGGGTATCAAGGAATCCTTGGAGACCAACATCAATGGGGTCCCAGACCAGTGTCTCCAAGAATTCATCAGTCGGCGACCGCAATTCTTGGAACAAAGATGGTTTCAAATCCTCAGGCTCCACGGGCATCAACAATGACAGTGTTAAACCTCCACCTCCAGCTCATCAAGCTTCGTCAGAATTGAGCACGGGGCGCTCAACTGATCCCAGAAAAGGGTTGTGTTACAAGTGTGGGGAGAGGTACTTTCACGGCCACAAATGTAAAACGCAATCACTCTTTAGCTTGATCGCTCAAGAAGTTCAGGACGGTGGACCTGGTCTTGATGATTCATCACATGATTGGGGCCCGGACGAAGAACATGAAGAGGAAGTGTATGTTCATGCCTTGACAGGGGGTGAATCGGGTAGTACAATCCGAGTTAAAGGGTCTGTAAAGGCAAAAGAAATCACCATCCTTATAGACTCAGGAGCCACGCACAGTTTCTTGGACTCAAGAGTGGCAAGGGATGCTGGGTTTGAGGCTTGCAACGCTGGCATGATGCAGGTAAATACAATTAGTGGTACCATGTTCAGTACCAAGGTTTGCAAATCCTTTGTTTGGGAAATGCAGGGTTGCACTTATGAACATGATATTAGATTGCTGAAAATGGAAGGTTGTGATATGATTCTAGGCACGGATTGGTTGGCTGGATATAATCCTGTTTTGTTCGACTTTATTGAAGTTCAGATTTCCTTCATGAAACAAGGGAAACAGGTGGTGTTGAAAGGGTTCAGAGATGATAAGGATAGCCAAGCTGCTTTTGTAAAAATGCTAACAGGAAAGGATCTCTCTAAGCTGTGCCAAGGCCAGCAACTTCTGTTTGTTGCCCAGATAGCTCAAGTTTGCAGTGTCAGGAAGGGAGAAACTCAGTTACCACAGGAGATCACAAAGGTACTAGAGGATTTCCAAGATATCTTCAAGGAGCCTAAGGAGCTCCCACCTGTTAGGCACCATGAGCACTCAATAAGGCTGAAGGAAGGATATGCTCCTGTGGCTTCGAGGCCATATAGGTATCCTTACTTTCAAAAGACAGAGATAGAAAAGTAGGTTTCTGAAATGCTCAGCAATTGCATCATAAGGCCAAGTCACAGCCCTTTTGCATCCCCTACCTTGCTAGTCAAAAAGAAGGATGGATCTTGGCGGTTTTGTGTGGATTACAGGCGCCTGAATGAGATCACAGTCAAGGACAAATTCCCAATTCCACACATTGAAGATCTTCTGGATGAATTACAAGGGGCTTGTATCTTCTCTAAACTAGACTTGAGAGCTGGTTACCACCAAGTTCGAATTGTGGAGGAAGATGTGGCAAAAACTGCATTCCGTACACACCATGGTCACTATGAATTCAAAGTGATGCCCTTTGGTTTGACCAATGCTCCTGCCACCTTCCAAGGATTAATGAATGATGTTTTCAGCTCCCTCCTCAGGAAATCTGTTTTGGTGTTTATAGCACTGATATTGCTCACCATGTCAAACACCTACATGAAGTGTTGTCCCTCATGAGAACTCACAAACTGTTTGCCAAGCAGTCAAAGTGTGAATTTGCTCAGCATGAGGTGGAGTATTTGGGCCACATCATATCTGACAAGGGTGTTTCTACAAATCCTAAGAAGGTAGATGCAATGCTCAAATGGCCTCTTCCCAAGAATGTCAAAGCTCTTAGAGGTTTTTTGGGACTCACTAGCTACTACAGAAGGTTCATCAAAGGCTATGGATGCATTGCCAAACCCCTGACGGATCTCCTAAAGAAGAATAATTTTTTGTGGTCTCCAAAAGCTGAGACAGCATTCCTAAAATTGAAGAAAATATTGAGCTCACCACCTGTGCTTGCAATGCCTAATTTTTCAATTCCATTTGTGGTAGAAACTGATGTCTGTGACAATGGGATAGGTGTTGTCCTTATGCAGAAAGGTCAACCAATTGCCTTCCTCAGTCAGGCATTACATGGAAAACATTTAGTGTTGGCTGTATATGAAAAGGAGCTTTTAGCTATTCTCCTAGCCGTTGAAAAATGGAGGCATTACTTAGAAGGGAATCATTTCATCATCAAAACGGATCACCAACCACTGAAGCACTTGTTGGACCAGAGGCTGTCAACACAGATTCAAAGAAAGGCTGTAAGGAAATTGCTCCTATGAAATTGCTTACAAAAAGGGAGTAGATAACAAAGCAGCTGATGCTCTCTCCAGAGTTTATGAGCAAGGTGAATGTGAAGCTATGACTGTGGTCCAACCTATATGGGTTTCTGAGGTACTGACCAGCTATGAAGCAGACAAGAGTGTGCAGGGTTGGCTACTACAGGCCCTATCTGCTAATCCAGGGCCCTTCTCAGTGACTAATGGGTTGCTCAGGTACAAAGAGAGGTTGGTGATAGGGTGCAATACAGATGCCAGAAATAGACTGGTGACAGCCTTACATGAAGAGCCTGTAGGGGGCCACTCAGGGATCCATGCCACTTATCAGAGAGTTAAGAGCTTATTCTACTGGGTGGGCATGAAAAAACAAATAACTGAATTTGTTAGCCTATGTGACATTTGCCAAAGAAGCAAGACAGAGAGCATTGCTTCCCCGGGTTTGCTACAACCTCTTCCCATCCCTGACAAAGCATGGAGCCATATCAATTTAGACTTTGTGGAAGGGCTGCCTAAGTCACAAAGGAAAGACACTATCCTTGTGGCAGTGGACAGACTCACAAAGTATGCCCATTTCATGTCACTCTCCCACCCTTTCACTGCTGCTAAAGTAGCCTCAGTTTTCATGGAAAATATTTACAAGTTACATGGTATCCCGAAGAGCATTGTGTCAGACAAGGATAAGATTTTTCTGAGCACTTTTTGGCAACATCTCTTCAAAGCACTGCACACAAGCCTAGACATGAGTACCTCCTACCATCCTCAATCGGATGGACAGACAGAGAGAGTAAACCGCTGTCTTGAAACGTATTTGAGATGTATGACTGCAGGCAATCCAAAGAGATGGTCACATTGGTTATTTCTGGCTGAATGGTGGTATAACACAACGGTCCACTCCACCATCAAGATGACCCCATTTGAAGCCTTATATGGGTTCCCTCCTTCTCAAATGGGGCTACCTACACTGTCAGCTTCAGGGTCTCCTGTGGATGATTGGCTCACAACAAGGCAACATATGGTGAAGCAGCTCAAAGATCACTTGCAGAAAGCTCAAGCCAGGATGAAGACCTTCGCAGATGCTCATAGGACAGATCGCTCACTCAACATTGGGGACTGGGTTTTTGTCAAATTACAACCATATCGTCAATCTTCAGCAGCTATCAGGAAGTCTGTCAAGCTATGCTCTAAATTCTTCGGGTCCTTCCAGGTGATAGCTAAAATTGGGCATTTGGACTATAAGCTGGACTTGCCACCAAATTCCAGAATACATCCGGTCTTCCATGTGTCTCAACTGAAGCTTAAGAGAGGACCAGTAGTGGAAGTGTGCACACAGGCGACAGAGACGGATGATGATGGACAGGTTGTTGCCGAACCAGAGAGCATCGTGGACACAAGAGTGCAGTACCTGGCCAATGAGGATCCTGTGACGGAGTGGTTGATCAAATGGAGGAACCTACCAGCAGACAAAGCTACCTGGGAAGCTGCAGCTCACATCCTGCACCAATTTCCTGACTTCCAAGGCCGTCCTACGCCAGCTCCATGACCTTAGCATTGTAATTGTCTAAGCCTTGAGACAAGGCTCTCGAAGGGATGAGCAATGTAATGACCTTAGCATTGTAATTGTCTAAGGCTTAGCCTTAGAGACTTGGCCGGTTGAATTGTATAAGGCCATGGTTGTATGCCTATAAATAGGCTCTTACACCTTGAGGATGGGTATGAATATACACACTCATATTTTCCCTCTCAAATATCTCTCTAATTCTCTTCTCACCCAATCTATCTTCTACCTCTCATCTCCTTCTCATTCTCGTTATCCAGGAGCCGAGCTCCACTGTTATTGCCCAAGCCGAGGGCCATAACATAATATTATATTTATTATTAATAAGTATTAGTTTATAAAAAATTATGTATATAAATAGTAAAAAAATCACTTGTTTGTGAATAGATAGAGTAATGATAATAATGATGATAACGACCATGAGAGCATTTTCCTCTAAAATAACCTATAAAATGGAGAAATAAATATCAAATTAAAAACATTATATTCTAATTCCAATATATATATACTATTTAAACGAAATTTAATTTCAACTTTCCTTTTTTTTTTTGAAATATAATTTCAACTTTCCTTAAACTTTAGGTAAATTGTGAAACAATTTACTACGACATGAACATGAATTTTAATTTTAACAAGAAGCTATTCTAACAAAAACCGTAACTTAATTTTACATGAAGATAAAGATATACTCCGTAAATAAATAGAATAAAATTGTCCATCACTTGTCCACGATGGATTCCAATTAATTTGTATTGGGACTTTGGGAGTGAAATTAAAATTTAGATTTTTCGCTACTCAAAATTTTGTAAACCAAGCGTTGTATAACTTTTAATATTTTTTAGTTGGGGATGCTTTAAATAATCATATATTTAATACTCCGGTAACAGAATAATTGACCTTTTGATTAATTTCACACTTTTTAAAAAAACTAAAAATAAAAAGAAGAATAGTTAAAATTTTAACAAAATAATAATGTGGAAAAGAATGGACCAATGAAAAAAAAGAGAATAGTATGAAAAGTTAGAGCATTAATAAAGTATTTTGAAAATCAAATACTCCCTCCGTCCAAAAATACATTGACTTTTACTATTCATGCACGCTTTTTTAGGAGCTAAAAATTATACAGAAAATTAATTTTTTTTAATAATTACAAACTTATTATCAATAAGTTTGTAATTATTAAAAAAAAAAATTTAATATTTTATATAGTTTTTACCTTTTTAAAAAAGCGTGTGTGAATAGTAAAGTCCATGTATTTTTTGACGGAGGTAGTATAATTAATGAGATAAATTGATAAAATTAGAAATTTTTGTTATTAATATTTTTCAAAGATACAAATATTTTTTTATATGAAAGGTGGCTAAAATGCCAATTAATTCGTTACGGAGGGAGAATAAATATTTGGTAATAAATGATGATGAAATATTTAATATTATAATATATTTAATTACGTACCTCACGTGTTGCATATGATACGATTTCATTAATGTCTTCATCACCATTCCAACGCCTGGAATCTCGGCCGGCAAGGCGTACGAGATTTTTGAACCATTTCGACGCTTGGACTCTAGGCCGCGAATTGGAATCTTGGTCATGGTGATATAAGAGGCTTGAGAACCTTTAATTTGGGCAGTAGTAAGTGTGTGTATATACTATATATAAGCGCGCACTATAATATAATAGAACGGGTGCGCGCCCGGCCCTGATTAATTAAAAGCAGCAGAAATTATAAAAACACACCTATCCTTCATGTATGAAAGAACCCTTTGAGGTTTAGCAGTATCTCTTGCCGCCTTCTCCACTATACGAGTGGCATAGTTTTTCAATCCTTGTAGTAGCTCCTCACGTCTTAATTCCTCCAACCCGAACCCAGAAATACAACCATTGAACTCTGACGACACGAATTCAATTTCTTTGCGAAGAAGATTCCTAATCGAAGGCCAGCTGTCCTTCTTACCCTGTTTCAGTAATGATTCTGTCCTATCCTCTAAACAACTCGCTGATAATTTTTTCTGCATGCATATATATGGAAAACAATATTTAATTCAATGGTAATACTAAATGGTCTTTCCATCCTATATCTTAATTAAGGAAAATGGATTAAAAAATCTAGTTTAAAGTATAGTTAAAACATTAATTAGAAAAATATTTTTCAAACAAGAATACGTCGTATTATGCTTTCAATGATAGGTTAGAAAACTTGAATGGGTCTCTCACTCTATCTACACTTATATATATATATATATATATATATATATATATATATATATATATATATTGGGGATACTAGTACGTGTACGTACCTCAAGGCGAGTAACTATCTCAGTTAACTTCTTCTCACGAACATATGATGAGCGTCCATTGATTTTACACTCCACTTTATCTCTAACAATTGAAGAATATTTATTCCAATCAGCTTGCTGTATTTTGGCATCTGTAAATCAATTTAAAAAAAATTAGGAGTTGAATATTATCCCCTCGATCGGTGAGGATTTATATATGAACAGCTCACTTTAAAATTTTAAACTTTTAACATAAAAATTTGAATATATATATATATATGTGTCCGCATATATATATATATATATATATATATATATATATATATATATATATATATATATAGACACACACACTCACACTCCCTACCTGCACATCGTTTGTCAAAGTCAGCCATACAAGAGGTGGTGCACTCACGAACGCAGGCTGCAAATCCTTTTTTTTCTCTACTTAATTTTTCCTTCAGCTGAGTTTTAAAACTTTTAGTAGCATGAGAGCGTAGATGGTCCAGTAGAGTATCATATGCAGGACGCACAACCTGTACGATTTAACACCATATATGTGCAACACGATTATGAATTAATTTGTTGATGGATCTGATTAATTGGTACAACAATTAATACAATAAACACAAACACACGTACGTACGGCTTCAACATATTACCTGTAATAAGTTGAACTCCAGTGTCTGGCGTTTAGCATCCCGCACACCTTCTTCAAAATACTCTGTCTCCTTGTCATACCTTTCAAAATTTTAATTGAAAAAATGAAAAAAGAAGGGGAAAAAAAATTTAATTGATATAATTTATGCTCAAAGTCTCATCTGCGGTAGTATATATGCACAATATTTAATTTTAAATATTTTAAAATTATATTAATATTCTATAAAAAAAATTTATAAGTTTAATTTACGGAGTTTTAATTTAGTTAAATTGATTGGTTTTGTCATTTATGTAGTTTGATTTTAAAATATTTTATTCTAAGCATATTAAAATAGTTTTGAGGGTTTCTATGGCATTTTTCAAATTTGAATGAAATTTATTGTGTGATATTTCTTAATTTAATTGAGTTGAAAACTTGAAATTTTATAATTTCAAAAATATTAGACTAATTGTCTGATTTTCCTATAAACTAACTCATATTGAAACTGAGCTTGTTTAATAGCATTTAGGGCATTTTCAATTTAAAAAAATATATGAGTTGTATTTTGTAAATTAATTTGAAGGGATATATTTACAAAATAAAATCCTGTGTCCCCAAAAATGTCCCCCCATCCTGTCCCTCCACCCTCTCCTCCTCACAACTCATAATTAAAAAAAAACGAAAATAAAATATATAAATAAAAATAGATTAAAAGGAAAAAAGAAAAAGAATTTTTGTGAGGGGGACAGGGGGAGGGGACATACCCGGGGACAGACGATTTGGATCCCTATCAAAAGGAATCAAATCCTGTGTCCCCAAAAATGTCCCCCCATCCTGTCCCTCCACCCCCTCTCCCTCACAACTCATAATTAAAAAAAAACGAAAATAAAATAAATAAATAAAAATAGATTAAAAGGAAAAAAAAAAATTTGTGAGGGGGGACAGGGGGAGGGGACATACCCGGGGACAAACGATTTGGATCCCTATCAAAACCCAATTGAACGGAATCAAATCCTCTATTCTAGTGTTTGTCCCCCTGTCCCCCCACAATCCTCTATTTAAAAAAAAATCAAAATTATTTAAATTATTTTTTTTAATTAAAATAAAAAGAAAATTAAAGGGGTTTGTGAGCAAACAAGATCTTCTATAACACATTTCATACTCCACTCCCTACTCCACCAATTTATTTTAACATTTATATAATCTTAGAAAAATTTAAACATTTATATTTATATTCCTAACATTTGGTTTTATATATTTATAAAATTTTGTTTTAAAATTTTTTAAAACTAAAAAGGCAATATTTTACATAATATAATTATTAAAAATTTTAAAACATGATTTTTTAAAACAAAATTTTATAAATATATAAAAATAGATGTTAGGAATATAAATATAATTTTTTTCACTTTTAAAAAAAATAAATAAATGATCAAATAAATAGGTGGAGTAGGGAGTGAAGCATGGAGGGTTGTAGAGGATCCCTACTTTGGAAAGGAGGAGTACATCGGCGCCAGTTTCAACCCAAAGTAAGAAATGACCAATAACAAAAAGACACATGTCAAGGAGAGTTGTATTAAAAAAAAAGCAATTTTGGGGCGATGGGTGACACGGGGCAACACAAAGCAAGTTTTCTGTTATTGAAACCCATTTTATCGGGGTTTAGTGTTAAAAAATACATATAAAAAAAAGTGTTAAAAAAATATATTTTTCAATTGATCTTAATTACTCCCTCCGTCTCAAAATATTTGTAGTTTTACTTTTTGACACGTATTTTAAGAAGTGAAAAACTCTATAAAATATTAATTTTTTTAATAATATCATAGATAATTCATAATTGTATTAAGTATGAAATTATTAAAAAAAATTATTTAAAAATAAATAATATTTCATAGAGTTTTTCGCTTTTTAAAAAATATGTCCAAAAGTAAAACTACAAATATTTTGAGACGAATGTAGTAATAGGGAGTAAATTCATATACTATTTTAATAACTTTAATAAAAAATAATTTAAAAATTATATGAATTTATAATGTCGAATTAGTAGATAAAATGCAAATGATTAAAAATTAAGGTAGAGTATGTACATGAATGTGAGTATAATTTGTAAAAAGTAAAAAGATATTCTTATGTTAATGTGACAAAGATAAAGTTGGTGGAGTACAAGAGAGAAATGTACAACATTGTGCATCCATGACCTTTATGGAGTAGTGTTATCATCTATTTAAACAACTTTAAACAAAAAAAAAACTTTTTTTTTTTTTGGTGGGGTAAAAAAAAAAAAACAACCTTGTAATTGGTTTTAATTAAGCAGTAACTAGTACAATTCTCGCGGCATGGCGCGGTTTTTTAAAACTAAAACATTAATAATATATATAAATATATTATAAAATACTAATAAAAGTTAAGATAAAAAAAACTTTACCATAAATGTATCTTATAATTCTGAAATAATTTTTTTTATATCTCGTCTAAAGTATAATACATAAGTGTAGATATTTTAAATCACCCAGTAATAATAATATCAATATCATTGTAACTTTTTTAGAAATTTTGAAATCTGAATAATGCATTTAAATGTGATATGTCACAACTAATAATTATATTCAATGTTATGAATTAAGCTCAATAGTTAGTACATAAATGTGAGTTAAGCCTAATGGTTATATTAGATTGAATTCAATGTTTTGAATTAAGCCCAATTGTGAGTAAATATGTTAAGAATAAAAGAGAATGGAGGATTAAAAAAAATTAATGGAAAAAAAGAGAAAAGGAGAAATAAAAAAATCAAGGAAAAAAAACATAATCGGTCAATAATCCTAAAACTCCTATAAGATTGACACGTAAGAAAAGTCTTCTAAATTAAGGTTATATATAGATAGTTAGTACAAAAATGTGAGTTAAGCCTAATTGTTATATTAGATTGAATTCAATGTTTTGAATTAAGCCCAATTGTGAGTAAATATGTTAAGAATAAAAGAGAATGGAGGATTAAAAAAAAATAATGGAAAAAAAAAAAGAGAAAAGGAGAAATAAAAAAATCAAAGAAAAAAAACATAATTGTTCAATAATCCTAAAACTCCTCTAAGATTGACACGTAAGCAAAGTCTTCTAAATTAAGGTTATATATAGATTGTTAGTAAATATGTTAAGAATAAAAGAGAATGGATGATTAAAAAAAATTAATGGAAAAAAAAAAGAGAAAATGAGAAATAAAAAAAATTAAGGAAAAAAACATAATTGGTCAATATCCCTAAAACTCCTCTAAGATTGACACGTAAGCAAAGTCTTCTAAATTAAGGTTATATATAAATTGAACTGAGATTTGCCCACAAATTTCTACTATTTTTTTAGTTCCAACATACGTTACTTTACATCAAGTATGATTTGTGTAATAAATATGGAACTCACATTGAAAGAAAGTTCTCCAAGATTGAGCTTAGCTGCTTTCCAAAATTGGGAATTTGTTGTGGATGTGATGCCGTCTCGATTTCTAACCAACGCTATTTATGTAAACAAATCAAAGATATCATAATTAATTTGCAACAATATCATAATCATGATTAATTTTACGAAGTATCATATATATATATTTTGAAATTGTTATTCGTATTGAACCAGTGCTTAATTAATAGTGCAGACATATATATATATACCTCATCTTCACGAAAACGACGAGTGATCTCCGTGATAACCTCATCACATCTAAAACACGCTACCGCCATCTACAAACAAATTCATGTCAACATATATAATTATGTACACACACATACGTGCTAGACTGCATGAAGTCATTATAATTAATTTATTGTCTCTTACACAATGTAATTTTAAACAGGGTTCGTTTGGTATAAGAATGTAAGATAAACGGAATAGAAACAAATTATATATAGTAAAATGTATTTAGATAAGATAAAAATGTTATTTTTTGTATGTAAAATAAGATAGAAGAGATATATTAATGATTAGAGGAGTATAGGAGATATAATTATCGATTGTACGTATGATTTGGAATTTTCGGATCTGTGTGATTTTTGAACTGTATAGGTGAAATTTGTATCTTTTAAAGATTGACTTTATAAATGCTCTTTCTAATTTGGATTCGGCTCCCATCCCGTTCCTAAATTAACTGGAGCCTGCATTTGGACTAATTTCCACCCTTCAATTAAATCAACGGCTAGAATTAATTTCTAATTATTTTTTCAAAAAAAAAATAAAGGAAGTGTGACTCTGCACATATCTTTTCTTGGGTTTCTGGATTCTTCCAAAGTGACGTCTCCCCCTTCCTCTCAGTCCACCGCCGTGTCTCCATCTCTTTCTCCGACCCCTCACCGGAGTCGCTACCGGTACGAATCCTTCGATCTATCTCATTATTTGTTAATCCACTACCGCTAAACCCTAACCCTCGCTGCCGTCTGTCTCCTCCCTCCGTCGGAAACCACCGCGCCTTCTGCAACGCCGGCTACCACCACTGCTTCGGTGCATCTCCCTTCGACCACCGGCGCCTCCCAACCACAATTTCCGGCCTGTTGTCCGGCCACCAGTCCCCCCCCCCCCCCCCTCCCTCCATTGAACCCTTGAATACATAGACAACGACCAAGGAAATCCACCGGCTTCTCGGATGACCCACGATCCCGAATTCGCTGGGTTGTAGGTAATTAGTTACTACGAATGCGGAATCAGGGTTGAATTGCAGAATCACACTCGGAATCAAAGTTTGGGGAAGAGGGGGAGAAGTTAGACTTGTTTTATTTTTTAAAAAATATAATCAAAATTAATCATAGCCATTCATTTAATTTAATGGTGGAAGATTGTCCAACTTTATCCTCCAGTTAATTTACTACTTCACTGGAGCCGGATCCTTCTAATCTAATACCAATTTTTTATTCCGATTTCGATTTTCATTTCCATTTTGATTACTACACATGTACCAAATAGGGCCTTAATTAGAATGATAAATTACATGAACAGGATATGGATGGGGGAGTAGACCTGGTGAGATGCTGCTCTGCTGCAGCCCACGGATAAAACACGATCTTAGGCCGCGTTTAGAATGTTTGCACGTCCTTAAGGACGTGCAAGCCTTGTGTCTGATAATGCACGTCCTTAAGGACGTGCAAGCCTTTTAATCATGCACGTCCTTAAGGACGTGCAAGATTTGCGGGGTATATAGCCGGAACGTTTTTTTTTATCATTTTTGTTTGTTTAGAAATAAAAAATGAAATAAAACTCTAAAAACGCCGTTTGAAACTGATCTTTTATATATTAAAAAAATGTAATTTCTCCGTGGCGTTAGGTTCAAATTTGTAATCAATCAATATCAATTCAATATATATCCTAAACAATACTAAAGTAGAGACTGTTTTTGCCACGTGTCAGCTTCTGGTGAATTTTTTTCCCGCTCATTTTACTATCCATATATATAATACTGTCTTTCCATTTGTAAATAATTTGCCAACTATTTTATTCTTTATTTCTATTTTATCATCTATTATTTTATATGGTGATCACATTGTTGATCCTCTCCTGTTTTATATATATAATAATGATTTTATTGAGATATACTTTCATAATATTTTATTCTATTCCATTATTTTTTTTTTTTTTGTGTACTATTTCCGATTTTATAATTTTGGATATTGTCGATTTTTATTAAATTTTATATACCATTATTATACTTTTTTTTAATTGATATAAGTTTCCATGTTCTACTATTCTTTTATACTAGGTAAATTTTTTGCCATGATTTTAAAATAAGTAATTTCAATTTTCAACCACAATTTCATGCATATGTTTAACTTTTATTTTTATAATTTGTACATACATATATTTTATATACTAATTGGTATCTTTTTGAGATAATTTTGAAATAAGTAATGAGTATATTATAATTCACTTATTCACTTAATCGATTATATTGATTTTACTTTATTCAATTTTATTTATAACTTGATAGAAACACAATCATATTTGTTTTGACAAAGTATCAATTATGTAAAGTGTTTTTTTTAAATATGACCCCTTGCTATTTAATTTTTTTTATTGAAAAACATATTATGTTTTTTTTAATAATTGGTTAAAAAAATAGTATCTTATATATTATCTTATGTATCCTATATCCTATATCTTACATCTTATATCTTATCCTATATATATAATACTAAAACATAAGTTGAACTGCCAAAAATAATACAAACTATAAACTTTCGACTTAAAATAATACAAACTTTTGAACTTGGATTAAGGGAAAATTAAAACAAAATTGTTCAAAGCTACAATAAACATCCAGAAATAGTCACACTTCTATTTATGCTTTACTTATAAAAACAAAAAATAATCATAACCTAGAATTCATGTAACTTAAAAAATTGGGGTTGTATTGAATAAAGTTAGACAAACAAACAATGTTCCAAAAAACGTTTGGCGGATCCTCGGCGGCTAGATAGGGTCAAGAGTCTAGGTGGATTGTGAGGGGTCTAGGAGGATTTACTATTCTGAGATGTATTTTTAATACTAAGCCATATTCAATACGTATATAAAATAATAAAGTTTAATTCATAACATATATAAACAAATAAACTTTAATTAATAGTCTAGGCGTTAACAACAGAAGTTAGGTCGTGAGTTAGAGGACTATGAGAGTGAGGGATCAAGAGTAAGAGAGAGTATAGAGGTTGAGAACTAAGAGAGAGATCGACATGTGGGGGTTTTAGGAGTTAAAACCTCAAAATGGTTTTTTTCACTAACTCGCCAAATCCGCAAGGCCGCCAAGACATTGCGAGTGACCTTCAAGGGTCTAGGCGGCTAAACTCAAAGGTGGGAGACCTTCAAGGGTTTAAGCGGGGTCTAGCCGGAGGCCCGTGCCTTTTTTTGGAGCAATGCAAACAAATAATGGTTTTGATCTATTTAAACCATAAAGGGTGGATATGTGCAATTTTGAGAGATAAAGGTTTTTTTATGAATAATATAATATATAATTCAAGTTCAAAATTTGTATTATTTCAAGTCAAAATTTTATGATTTGTATTATTTTTGGTTGATTTTATAGTTCATATTAATTTTGGCTTATATGAGGATAGTTTATACGTATTATTTTAAGATTTTTTCTATCCGTATTATTTTTTGGTACAATTTGAGAGTTGGTATTACTTTAAGTTATTTTACCTTAGAATTAGTAACCAAAAAATTTCATAAAAATACTTACTATTTGACGATATCATATGTACATATTAATCTCTAATATAGTGTTTTTTATATTGCAAAATATCACACATTCAATATTATACTATAATACTTATATTAGTTTTATTTAGTTATTGAAATTTAACTTTTAACATTATATTTATATTTATATTTTTTAAATAATTATTTAAACTAAATTAATATATCCGTGCAATGCACGGGTTTTTTACTAGTATATAATACTAAAACAGAGGCGTAGAAATCCTATGTGGCGGGCTCTGGTGCGATTCGCTTACGTGTCGTTCTCTGGTGCAATCTGACCCGTGTTTTTTACCACGTCAATTAATGAGTATCCAATAAATTGAATTAAGATTATATGTTAGTTATATTTTGATAAAATTTTGCACTGATATTTGAATAAATAAAATGTTGGTAGATCTTTTATCGTTTTGAAGCATTTTATTTATTAATTAGTTACTTATAAGGTAAATATTTGCCTTTTTTACTGCCGACCAAAAAAATTACCTTTTGACTTCTTTTAAAAAAAAATTACGTACATTTAAATTACATACATTTACCTTTTTGACTTCTTTAACAAAATAGTTTTTAAAAAATAAAACGGGGCATTTAGCATTCTTCCCAATAAATGAATACTCCGTATAATTTATTTATAATTAGTTCTTTTTACATTTACCCTTTTTTACTTCTTAAAAAAATAAAAAGGGGGCTGATGAATTTCCTTTTCATTTATATTAGGGTTTTATAATTATAATAAATTATTCAAAATTTATTTTTAACTTTTTGATATCCTAAGCTTTTGTTACATTAAGGCTGCTGACTTTTAATGAGTATCCAATAAATTTAAGCTATTTCATAGAACGACCTAATCTATTTATCTACATGTCATCAAAATATATCATTTTACCATGAGTTATTTTATAATATTTGTTATTAATGTTTTATATTTTAAGTGGTTACAAACTTTATCATTTTACATTGAGTTATTTTGAAAATATTTTATCTACAAAAATCATATCTTAAGTGTCATATCTTAAATGGTTAAAAAGACATATCATTTTATATTGAGTTATTTTATAAATAACTCACTTTGAATTATTAGTCTTTTCAATTTTTATTTGTGAATATTATTTAACTTTGTAACTAATATACAAACAATAAATAAAAATTTTACTCCGATTTAGTAATCAAGTTTTTAATTTTTGTAATAAATATTCAACCATACATTTTAAATGATTAAAAAATCGTTATTGAATTAATGGATTATTTTTACCAAATATATGATATCTAATAATAAGAATATAATACACATGCATGTTCTTAATCAATATATATGCTATAAAATTCACGTTAAAATATTAGGCTATAAAATTTTCACTTCAGAAAATATCACTTGAGCCCATAACTCATATTAGAATGATTGTATTTTGATAAATTATAAAGTAAGCCTTATTAGTTAATTAATCAATCATATATGATCAACTACCAATGTAATTTATGATAATAATATATATTATCCATTGAAAATAATAAGATTAAATTTGAATAATATTTTATCCAATTTTATGTTAACTTTTATAGTAACAATCTAAATTTAATATTAATATCATTTAAAAATAAATGTCAAATTTATCAATAAATTTTGTTTTAAAAAATAACATACGATAATATAATAGTAAAAAAAAATTTTAACATGTCGTGCAAGCGCACGGGTAACATATATTAGTATCTATCTATATAAAATACTAAAATAGAGGCGTGAGAATTCTATGTGGCGGGTTCTGGTGCAATTCGCTCACGTGTCGTTCTGTGGTGCATTCTGGCTGGATTTTTTGTCACGTCAATTAATGATGATCCAATCAATTTAATCCATGTCATACAACTGTCTAATTAATCAATTATCTACGTGTAATTTCAATCAATTTTATATATTTTTTTGTTAAAAAGATCTTCAATTTAAGTGATTGAGATATGCGGTTACAATAGTATTATCTTTTTTAGCCACCTCAACTAACAGGTCAATATAGTTTGATAAAAAAAACTTATCTTTTTAGATCAAATAATCTCACATATTTTTATAAATATTCAACTTTATATCTTAATTAGTTAGAAAACTTATCGTTTTAGATCAAATAAACTATCTAATATTTAGTCAATTAAGCCTTTTAGATAAAATTAAATATAATATATTTAAATATAAATATACCAAATTGATTTTGTATGTCCGATTAAGTTTGTTTTGTTAAATAGATATTGCATATGATTAATATAACAAAGAATAGAATTACGAATGAATTTTATATTTATAAAAGTATATTTGAATCAACCCATCTCGAAAAATTCATGTATTTAAAAATCAAATCCACTTTGTATCCCATTTAATTAATCTCAAATTAAATATTAATAATAGTAATCCATGTGTTTAAGTCAGCAATTAATTGTCACTTTTTGAGGAAAAGTGTATTTTATATATATTTGTTTTTTAATTAAGAATTATATTCAAATTTTATTTATTTTTATATTATATCAACACATTTAAAATAGTTATTTATTTTTTTAATTAAGAAGAATTTATAATAAAAAACGACATCCAGTGTGCTTTGCATACGTGTATAGTGTATAAGTGTAATTGTACTTACAATTTTTTTTATTAGATAAGACTTCGAGTTCAGACATATCTGAAACTGGAAGGCCGGCCAAACCAGCAAACGGGAGAACCGTATGTACTTACATCTGATTTAATATATATATATATATTAATTATAATGTTATCATTACGTAAATATTTCAAGAAAACTATTGTGAATTTTTTTTCAAAATATTCAAAAAATAATAATTATTTAACAAAATATTCAGACTTTTAAAATATTTACAAAAATATTCAATTTTTGCAGGTCCGACAGAAAAACGCGGTCCGAGACCGCGTTTTATTCATAAGGTAAAAGTTTTAAAATCAAAGAAAAAAGTGATAAAAATTTAACAAAAGAAACGCGGACTATGGTTATTTTTTATTTCGGGATAAATTTGGTAATTAGTTAATTTTTTACACTAGAAGCGCGGTCTCATGCCGCGTCTCTCTCTGTTTTTTTTTTTTTTTAATGGGGAGCGGGGGAAGCAGAGGAGGCCGGAGGAACTGCGACAGAGGAGGCAGGAGGGCCACCGGAGAGGAAGGAGGAGAGAGGAGGCCACCGGAGGAAGGAGGAGAAAGGAGGCCACCGGAGGAACTGCGGCAGCCATTGGAGGCGCTGGAGGCGGAGGAAGAGGGCTCCGGAGATGGGGAGGAAGTACAGGGGAAGTAGTGCCGGTGGCGGCCGAAATTAGGGATCCGGTGGCCCCCTCCGATTAGAATTAGGCACTCCGGCGCCCTAGAGAGCTCGATCTCGAATCAATTTCAAGGTCCCGTCGCCTAATTGGGCAGAAATGGTGCAATTGGAGAAATAGAGCCGTCAGTGGAACAAATCGGATTCCAATTCGGCTAGGTATTCGGCGAACAGAGTTTCCCCTAGGCACAGGCCATGGGCGAAGAAGACGGTGCTGTTCCCGAACCCGCTCTTCAGTTCGTCGTCGAGGCGTGGTGACGATGAGATTCCGCCTCCGCCTCCACCGCTTCTAGTGGCTGCCGCAGTTCCTCCGGCCTCCTTTCTCCTCCTTCCTCCGGGCTCCAGTGGCCTCCTCTCTCCTCCTTCCTCTCCGGTGGCCCTCCTGCCTCCTCTGTCGCGGTTCCTCCGGCCTCCTCTGCTTCCCCCGCTCCCCATTAAAAAAAAAAAAAAACAAAACAGAGAGAGACGCGGCCTGAGACCGCGCTTTTTGTGTAAAAAATTAACTAATTACCAAATTTATCCCGAAATAAAAAATAACCATAGAAACGCGGACGGAGACCGCGTTTCTTTTGTTAAATTTTTATCACTTTTTTCTTTGATTTTAAAACTTTTACCTTATGAATAAAACACGGTCTCAGACCGCGTTTTTCTGTCAGACCGGCAAAAATTGAATATTTTTGTAAATATTTTAAAAGTCTGAATATTTTGTTAAATAATTATTTTTTCGTGAATATTTTGAAAAAAAATTCAACTATTTTAACCTTCACACTTTAATAAAAAACATAATATAAAAAATACATAAAATAATTATAAAGAAGCCGCATAACGGGCGGGTAGTAAAACTAGTTTACATAAGAAACGCAGTGATGGGCTTGCAAAAACTGAATATTTTGGCAAATAAATATTTTTTTAGTTAATATTTTGAATAAAAATTCCATTTACTACACTATTTTTTTAATATTCTTTGAAATTATAATGAAAAATCCTTTAGTTATTAAGAAATGGACTTTCAGGAAATATTTATATATATATATATCACATATTCTCCTTAATTGTAATAATAATAACCAATTAAAAAACATTTCCTTTGCCTGGATCAATATTAAGAGAATGGTTTTTCTAATTTTGTAGATATGAATATCTTTTGGAAAAAAATTACCAAATTTTGCAAGATCTCGATGATAATTAGATATATAAAAATTCTCTTATAATGTGATTATATGTAGAGATAAAAAAAAAATTGACAGTTTTTCGATTGTGTTACCGATAAATAATCAACTTTTTTTACCGCTCACGCTTACGGTGTTCACACCTCTCTCTCTCATACGGAGTATGTATTAGTGTATTACAGATCGATTAAGAGAAAAAAAGTTTAGTTGGTTGAAAATATTATAATTAAGGAGAAGGTGATTAAGGCCAAATATCTTGATTGAGTTGAAATTGGTTTGTAAAAAAGTTGCAAGCATAGAATTTAGAATAGAAAGCCACACCTTGTAAGTAGGCAGGTCGAGATCTTTGTTTTTCCTAATGTCCTTCCACATCTCTTGTGCACTGAATTCAAATCCCGAGGCTTCGACGACACCTTGTCTATCACAGGCAAGACCACCAGGGGCAATTGAATTCTGAAACTTCTTCTTAAGCTTTGCTACCTACACATCCACTCAAAACAAAATTGAAGCAAATACAGCGGATTATTCATATATATATAACCAATTCAGGGATAGAAGATGGAGTTAATTATTAGAGGAGGGCATACTTCCTCTGTGAATTCAAATTCTTTATCTTCATAATTAGGCAAGGCAGTCACTTTGACCTGAAAATGATTAAACTTTGCAGTGTCAACTAGGAATTTATAAATGTTTAGAATCAAATTAACAATATATATGCCAACATACAGTGAAAAAATCACTCAAAGCTGAGTTTTTGCGAACTTCGGGCTTACGAACATCCTTCCATATCTGTGAGGAATATATCATAATTGAGCAAGTTAAGATAACTAATTCATCTAAAGGAGTTAGTTAGCTAGAAGTTAATTATGAACGTTATATGAATAAAATTAATCAGGAAATTAATGAAACTACATATCGTATATACATATATATATAAATATAAATATATATATATATATATATATATATATATATATATATATATATATATATATATATATTTATATTTACGTACGTACATTTTCAGTTGACTCAATCAGCTGTTTCTCTAATATGTGAAGAGGAGTCTAAAATGAATGAAAACTGAGTTAAATTAGCAACATAGATCGATGGAAGACCAGTAAAATGTAAAGATCGATATATATAATCAATTTAATAAATAAAGAAAAAACAACTTTATATATATAATGTAATTAAAGTGTAACCATAGTCGTCATATCACGGAGTACAAACAGAAGCGTTGTTTTACGAGGGGTAGCTGATATTGATAACTTGGCCATAACCTACACATTTACATAATACACACGTACCCACTAAATCGATTAGCTCCATCGTAGCTGATCGATAACTGATCAAATTCACTAAATTTAAAACATTAATCATATCGTGGAAATTAACAAAAACAAAATTTAGAATTAAGGACACGTGAAAGCGGTTATATAAGATGGACCTCGAAAACAGTTCTAAGAATGGGCTTGCCGGCACCAGAGTCACGGCCTATATCTCTGCACCATCTGTACGCACATGCAAGCACAGAATTAAGACTTATAATTTGGATATGTTAGATATATAAACGAAATCATTTTTATACGTATAATTTTTATTAATAAAAACTATTAATTTAATATAAAATAAATAGATCATGTTTCGTATGGCAAGAGGGGCAGAACCCAGCAATTATAGACAAGATGCTAAGGATTTCTTATGGCAAGAGGCCATGGACAAGGAGCTTGCAGCTCTTGATCGAGCAGAATTAGACATTGTTTTTAACTGATCTTCCTACGGGACAGAAAAATGTTGGTTATATATGGGTATATAAAGTGAAGTATAGACCAGATGGGTCAGTGGAGAGGTACAAGGCTAGGCTGGTGGAAAAAGTATACACACAGATAGAAGACACATTTTCTCCTGTGGCTAAGCTTGCCACAATGAGACTTTTGTTTTCAATTGCTACAAAGAAAAGTTGGCTTATGTACTAAGTAAACGTCAATAATGCATTTCTCCATGGAAAATTGGAGTACGTAAGATGTTTGTATGGAACCACCTGAGGGGTATGCAACTAGGCCAGGTCAAGTTTGTAAGTTAAACATGTCGATCACTATATGGGCCCAAACAAGCATCAAGGCAGTGGAACAGAGAGCTCACATAGTTCATGACATCACTTGGATTCAGACAATCCAAACATGGTTATTCACTCTGTGGAGAATATATGAGTTGGGAGTGTCCCACATTGAATAGAAATTTAATCCAAGCCTTGCATATAAGCCGGTGGGCTACCCCACCTAACACCAATTGGTTTTAGGATGGAACCCCACTCGGCTTGTGTGCTCGGCTTGGTTAGCGCGTTTGCGCCTTGGCGTGCGTTGACCCCAAATTTATTGATTACAGGAGATGATGTGGATGTGATCAATTCGGTGAAGAAGTCGATCCTTAAATGAGGCTTATACCATCGAAGATCTTGGCCTCGCAAGGGTACATTGACCTACCACCCGACTCTTTGCCATTCTTAGATCAGGATGACACACACACAGAGATATTGATGATGACACCCGCATTAATTTCAAGAATTTTTTTTCCATAATGGCCAAAAAGGAGGGGAAATTTTGGGATTTATCCAAAATTCGAAAGTATTTTGATAATAAGTTGAATGAATTTTTTTAATTTTTAACAATAGAACTGTAATTTTTTTTAAAAAAAATACTAAGTTGTTATATATATATATATTTTAAGTTGGATTAAAACTTTGGTATTATATTTTTTATTTAAAGCTGGGATAGCGACTTATAGTCACGCTAATTAAATCTCAAAATATCTTGGGATCTTAGCTAGTTCCCAATTTTTTTACTTTAGCCAATTCTAATTGCAATTGGCATGGTGTGAAAAATATCCACAAGTGGCAGCTCTGCATGTCCACACGCACGCCACCGGTTGAATTATTTTTTAAAATAAAAATGGCCGGTGGGGCATTGATCGACTCGGTATAATTAGTTGGGATATTGAGAAGAGCGCGATACTCACATGTTTATCAATACAACATCAGCAACAGCTAAAGCAAACGTTGCACTTTGCCTCTCGAATTTTTGATCCTGATTCATATATACATATATGTCTAATATCAAAATACGTCTGCTTGTACTTTCAATTAAGAGATTATATATATATATATATATATATAAATTAAATCTATGTAAGAAAAATAGATGATAAGCACTCGGATTCCCGGCCAAAACCACAATGGAATTCGTATTAATTTGTACCTCTCCTCTTTCCTGACCATCATTGCCCTCTATGTCTAACACAATGGTCAAAGGCTCTACATCATCTGCTTTTGCTATCCAAATGCCTTTCGTAGTTTGGCTCCTGCCGAGAGTTTAAAAAATTATACTACGTATAATAAACCATTAATATTCGGACGTACGGAACAATTTTAATAATTAATAATATATATAATATCTCTCCGTTTGAAAATATAAATTCATTAAAGAGTTAAAAACTATTTAAAATAATAATTTTTTATTAATTTTTTTACATTATTATATATTATTATAATAAGTATATAATAATGTAAAAATATTAATTAAAAATATATTATTTTATATAATTTTTAACTTTAAAAAAAAACGTGTTAAAAAATTAAAAGATTTATATTTCCAAACGGAGGTAGGACTGACCTGCCCTTTGTCGCATCCATTACCACGAAATCTGTACCGAACAGATGGTTCAACAATACGCTTTTGCCTATATATCGATCAACCAGTGTGTATGCAAACAGGTACTTACGTTATTCGATGATATGAAAAAGGAATATTATTAATTGGACTATACGTAGTACGTACTACGTTTTTATTTGTTAACTAGTGTAAGTCCCATCCGCATACGGAGAATACATTAATACAATATTATAAATAATTTAGATAATTTTCAATAAATAAATAAATAATAATCTAAATATAAATCATTTTTTCACCAAAAAATAATATAGATATAAACAAAATTAGTTCGACAGATTATAAAAAATCTAAATATATTTTATTTAGAATCTCTCAAAATATAAATAAAATTCCCATTTATAAGGTAATTTTTTTTCTAACCTACCATTAATTGAATCTCATGTGATTTAATCGATAACTCTTTTTTAAAAAAGATTTTAATATTTTTTTTATTAAATATATAGTATAGATTTATTACGTTAGTTTACTAAAATATCTATCCACAGATTAATTTTTTCCACCAAAAAATAATCTATATATAAATAAAATAGCACTTATCAACTACTACATATTTATCTATTAATATTTTGGTAAGTATGACTATGAATTATTTTTTATTTATATTTATGTCAATTAACTATATATATATAGAGAGTGTGGATCGGATGAGAACACCTCTTATAATGAGAACGTAGGAACAATTCTGGGCCATCGATTAAGTTGGAATTAAGGGTTGAGATTAAACCCTATTTTCTGAATTTAATTTTTAAAAAAATTGGGGCCCACCGCCAGAAAATATTCCAGTCTCATGCATGTGCGTGTGCCGCACTACCGGCTCCCTCCTCTTCTCCCTTTCTGCGTTGAAAAGCTTCACTGTACATGCAAACTTTTTTTTTATACACTGTACTTTCTAATTTTTGGATTTTTTAGTGTAATGGTTTATCAATTATAATTTAATCGAATAATCCCTCAAAATTGACCGAATAAACTCTGTAATTTAACCGAATAATCTCTCAAAATTAACCAATTTAACCGAATAATCTCTCAAAATTTTAATCGAATAATATATCACATTTAACCGAATAATCTCTCAAGTTTAACGGAATAATTTCTAAAATTTAACCGAATAATTTTGGAGGTCTCACCGAATAATATACAATTATGTTATTATCCTTTTAACCTCTTTAAAACTAATAAATGCATAAAACACCGTTCTCTTACATACGAATAATCTCTCTAATTTAACCGACTAATCCCTCAAGTTTAACCGAATAATTTCTTTTTTGAAATATATTGATTATTATTTAAACCTTCCCAAAAAAAAATTATAAGTAATTAATCTTCCTCTTAAGTACAAATAATATCTATAATTTAAATGAACAATCTCACAAATTTTACTGAATAATTTCTAAAATTTAACCGAATAATCATCTTTAAATATGAATAAGTTTTCTACTTTTACCGAATAATTCAATTTGAACTAAATTATCTCAATAGCAAATGTAAAAAAAAAAAACAATAAGTTTGTAAACAATCGTTCTCTTATGCAAGAAAAATCTATATAAATTTAATCGAATAATCTCTTTAATTTAACCGAATAATTATTTCTTAAATATGAATAATATTTATAAGTTAACCAGATAATTGATGTCAACACAATTTTGTTGGTAACAAATGTATAAAAAAAATTAAAAAGTACGAGTGTATTGGTAATTTGGTGCAGTTGAAAACAATTACAAAGGGTTGGTTTTCATGCGCTTGAGCCACTAGTTTTCCTTCAAAATAAAAAAAGAAAAGAAAATTATGTTTAATCTAGGGACTTGATTTCTTTTAATTCCATGATTAAGATTTGTTGTTAGGTTCCTATCTTAAGGGGTGTTCTCATAGGTTCTTATATATAGATTGTGACTTATATAACTTTCTATAAACTAAGATAACATATTATTTTATTAATTTTTTTTCCTAGAATCATATAACGCGCCACATAGGTTTTTTGTCTCCAAAATCAACCACAACGCGACACATAGGACGTTATGCATCAGTTTTAGTATGATGTATGGGTTAGCAAATTTACCGCTACTCTGAGGTCCCATGATGGCTACAACTGCATACGAAACACCGCACTTTGACAGCTTCACCGATTTTATGAAGCTGCTGAGACCGGTAGCGTTGAATTCCCCATTGCCGTCTACCAACTGCGCTGATCTGCAACCTTCTTCCATAGCCATACTTCACGTACCAACGAGCAAAATGCCGAACAAAGATAAAGTCGAGAGACTTAATTAACTTGAAGGCATGGAAACTGAATTGCATTGTGTACAGACCGGGTGCTTTTATATAAGCGATCGAATTCAAACTAGGGGGTTACTATCTAAGATGACTTTTCAGCATACCTAGCTGCGCGTACGTAATGGGACGCAGTGTAGATCCTCCCCTGTAACACTAGGTGTAACATTCGGTGTTACACTTAATTATTTCGGTTATAAATTTATATTAAAATTTTTTTATAAAAAATATATTTATATTTTATACACTTATATTAATATATTTATAAAATTTTATTATGAAAAAATGGTATTAAAAATTATAAATAATTTAAAGATTGATTATTTTAGAAAATATTTTTTTATTTTACTAAAATATATATTTTAATAATAAAAATTTATAAACATGTTAATAGAAGTGTATAGAGTATAATTATAATTTTAAAAAAATTTAATATTAATTTATAACCGAAATAATGAGGCGTAACACACAAAGTGTTACAGGGATCCAAATTGAATTGGACGAGGAATGGAATTAATATTCTACGTTCAAATTAATTAATTAGCATGGAGATTTTTTTTCTTCTCATTATTCATTTAAAAATAATTATTCAACAAAATATTCATATTTTAAAAATAATTATTAAAATATTCATTTTTTACAGATCCGTCCTACCGCGTTTTTATTTGCAAGATGACATATTTAAAATTAAAAGAAAAAATAACAAAAAAATTAACGAAAGAAACGTGGGTTGAAACCGTGTTTCTAATGGTAATTTCATTTTAATATTGCGGATGAATTTTTTTTCTTCAAAAGACACGTGGGTTAACTAGAACTGCGTGCTTTTTTCTTCGGAAATTTCGCGAGGTAACCCTGAGGTTTCGCGAAATTCGCGTGGTAAACAAAGGTTTCAGATATTTCGCCTGGTAACCCTGAAGATGAGGACAAATATGTGATGAAGATGAGGACAAATCTGTCAGATATTTCGCCTGGTAACCTCATGTGATGAAGATGAGGACAAATCTGTGTCTGAAACTCTGTCAGATACAGAAGGCAATGTAGGGGAGGTATCATGGAAAGGGATATGGGCAGGATTGACCAAAGGTAAAGGTGGTATAGGTGTTGGCAGAGAACACTGGGAATGTGTATTTGCTAATGGAAAAGATGCCCCTAACTACCGTCCCTCCTCGTCATATCCCCTGGATCACAACCGAAAGTGATAAGACCATCCTTCTCTTTCATTCGCAGGGGATCGAGAGAGGGTTGGTCTTTATCACTGTCGTATCCAATGGGCGGTGGGAACGTAGACGAATAGATGTTCAAGGGGCGAAATTCCCACGTACAAAGCCATATATGCAGTTTGGGGGTTGGACTCCATCCGCTATAAGTTGGAGTTTGGAGTACTCTAGCTTCCAGGGGAGACCTTGCGGGACGCTCAAGAATATGTTCATGGGGAAGTTCATGGGGGTGGGCTTCACCCGCTACGAGTTGGGGTTTAGGGCATTCTCGCAGGGGAGACCTTGCAATTTGAGACGCTCAAGAATATGTTCATGGAGAAGTTGGGGGTAGATTCCGCCCGCTACGGGGATAGCAATTGAACCCCGAATCCCTTGCTTCCGCGTTCCCAACTAACTCCATGCATGAACCCGAGATAACAATTGGTAGGGAAAGAATCCGAAATCCAAGTCAACACCTTCCAATTTACTCTTCCATAGTCAAGGTCATGAGCCTCTGAGGGCCCGAGGCTGTCGTCCTGGGTTGGCAAGTCTACCTTACTTCTACTAGTAAACTTAGCTACGGAGAAAGTTTCCTCCAATTTGGTCCATTTGGATTGGACTCTAATTTTGAAATAATGTAAACTAAATGAAAGTATTATTTTTTATTTTTCTATTTTTTTAGTTATGATATAAATACATGTGTTTTTTTTAGATATAGGATTGTTTGGCAAATAGAATTACGAACTCGCCATAACTCTGGTTTTACTTCTCACATGCATCCACCAATAATATTTCATCGATAAAAACTAATGATAAAAGAAAATACATCTTATACAACCCAAATTAAGTTTATAAATTTTTCTCAATTGAAAACACATTTAATTTAAAATTGCTAATACATTTTACTAATATTCTACTTATCACAGTAGTTATTGAATCTTTAAAAAAATTAATGAGAATTTAGGTGATTTTAAATATCAAACATTAAATTTGGTTAAAGTGCTTAAAATAAAATATTGATACTATATAAAAATAATTAAATATTATTTTTTCGATTACAAATTTAAATAATGATTTACAAATAAATAAATTATTTTTAAAAAGTAGCTAAGATGATAAATGAAAAAGTAAATATCATATTTTTGTAGATATTAAAGTTAAATAAAAATTAATAAATAAATAAAAGAAAAAATAAATTCAATTTGTTTTATAAAATTGTGAATAAACAAATAGTGATTAATAATTATTTAATATATTTAAGTCGCATCAGACAATGATCATATCTATTTTATATAGGTGTCATCCTATGTGTCTATATCATATCTTAAGTAATTACTAAATCTAACATTTTAGTATGAATTAATTTATAAATATTTTACCTTAAATTATTTTATCTTTAGTCGTTAAATCGATTGTGTGAGTACATTATATCCCATGATATGATTTTATTATTAATTAATTATCTATTGAGAAATAAAAACTTATCATCAAAATATTTATATTAATTCTAAACTTCATATCTTAACTCACTACAAAATCTATTATTTTTAGCACATTAAGAAAATCCAGAGGAGCAAGCTAGTATTCCATTTCTTGCTTAAAATCAATTCATTCATAAATTATATATAAATAATTTATTTTATTGAGTTATTATGAATATCGCAGTGTTGTTTTTTCAAATAAAAATATAATAGGTTAACCGATTTGTATTTTAGAAACAATATATGTTAACCTATTGTTATCTTAAACAAATCTAGAGTACAATGAAGATTCCAGATCATTTATTAGATTATTGCATGATTGTTGTTATTTTATACCTTCTCCGTTAATTAAAACTTGTCATTTTATAAATCTGTACATTTTTTTTTAAATAAAACAAACAAAAATACACTTACACCTTTAATTATTACTCTACTTTTTTACTTTCTTGAAAACTACAAGTAATAGTTATCTACTCGTTATAAGGGCAATTTTGTAAAGTTAGTGACAAAATACCTAAAATAAAATGTTTTTCTTAAAAATATTTTCATCCTAAAACGACATGTTTTTTTTAACGGAGAGTATATTGTAGATAATTTGTCAATTTTATAAATTAAGTTCTGAATAGTTATATGCAATTATCTTAATAAATGGACTTTTGTTATGATATTGACTTAATAAATATACTTTTGTTATGATATGGACTTAATAAATACCGAGTATTTTTTTAATTCAGATTCATGCATTCAAATAAGTCGCCACAAAATTAAATGTTATCAAAATCATAATATATACAATATTGTTACTATTCCAACTAATTTTATTAAGGTCTTGTTTGGTTACACTTTCACTTTCCAGGAAGTACAAATTCTCAGGAATTGATTTACAATATATGCGTTTGGTACAATTTTTTTAAACTAAAAAAACCAGGATAATTCCCAGGAATTGGAATTCATACAACATGGGGGAATAAAAACATAAATCGTGCCTATTTTATTTCATTGTTTTCAAATATTTCAATAAACCTTCTAATTTGAAGTTTTCGGGTATAATTATATTATTAAAGCAAGAAGTTTAACAAATGATAAATACGATAAAAGTATATCAGTTTGGTAAATGATGTAAGAAATAATTTACATATGTTCAATCCTGAAAATTGAAATGCTTATCACTTTTTGATCAGATATCGGATTTGAGCTTATTATATATCAAATCGAAACTATCGATGAGAGTAATATGTATGGTAAATTTTATTTTTGATTGGGGGTGAGTGTCACCCTTGTCCCTAAAGATGATCCAGGATTTAGATTTCCCAAGAATTGGCCTTTTAGGCCAAAATACCAAATTAGTATTTAAAACGGACAACGTTGGACATTTGGGTATTTATAAAGACCACGGTGCCAAATTGGTATTTAAAATTGCACCGATGGACAAATTGATATTTTTTTCTGGTCGGAATTTCGGTTTTCATACGCGTGACTCCTACGCGTATACTGACCCTTTTTTGTGTAGCTTGAACCGGTTTCTTTCTCCTAATAAAATATCGAAATCCCTATTGAATCGGAGAGTTATGCGCATGAAAACCTAAATTCCGCCCAGAAAAAATATCAATTTGTCCATCGGTGCAGTTTTAAATACCAATTTGGCACCAGAGGCTTTTTAAATACTCAAATGTCCAACCTTGTCAGTTTTAAATACCAATTTGATATTTTGGCCAAAATGTTTATGGTAATTTTTGGTCTCCTCAATTAAAAGTTGAGAAAATTTGCGCATAAGGCGCAATTTTTTCCCCAAATTAACGGAATGTCCCCCAAGTTAGACAAATTGGGGTTTTGTCCACCTAAAATTTTATGGACAAAATTTCCCTTCCATATATAAGCGTACATGTTGTACACGGGATTCTCTCTCCTCATTCCCTCACCCGTCTGGCTTGTTGAAGACAATTCACTCTCTTTCTCTCCATCTTGCTCAAGCGGGTTTTGCAGTTGAAATCGACGGCTTTCTTCGATTCTGGTTCAATGGCAGAGAACAAAGGCTCCGACGACATCGAGGGAGTTGCTGTTGCTGCAATCGACAATAAAAGTGCAAGCGATCCTTCAAATAGGGGTGTGTTTTGTGTGTTTATAGTGTTTTACCGGTTTTGAAGTTGAATCCGACATTTCTCTTCTATTTTTGTTGAATTGCAGAGAATAAAGGCTCCGATGAGATGGAGGCAGTTGATGTTGCTGCAATTGACAGTGAAACTCCATGCGATCCTTTAGTGGGGGTTTGTTTTTTTGTTTTTTTAGTGTTATGCCGTTTTTTTATTTTTATTCGACATTTTCTCTTTGATTATATGTTGGATGGCAGAGAACAAACCATCTGACGAGGTTGAGGCAGGGGATGTTGCTGAAATAGAGAGTAAAACTGCAAGCGACCTCAAATGACGGTTTGTATTTTGTGTTTATGTCTTTTATCCCTGTTTTTCGTTTTTTTCCCTTATGATTGTGTTTGATATCTAATGTGCCTGGTTTGCAGTGAACAAAAGTTCTTCGGAGAAGGTTCCTTCAGTTGAAGGTAGCAGTTCAACCGGTTCTTCAAGCAGAGGTGTGTTGTTTTTGTTCTAGGGCTTTTGATTCATGTTTTTCCGGGGTTTTCTTGTGTTTTTCTCTCAAATGTATACATGCATTTGGTAATGTTTCTTTGATTTTTATCAATAATACCTATTTCATCATAATCTGTAAAATACCTATTTCAGCAGATTTTGTTATTCATGCTGACATTGTTGTTGTGTATATTTTGTGTGTGTGTGTGTTTTTAGATGATATTGCCTCTGAAAGTGATCTTCAAGAATATAAATGTCAATTTGATGTGAGTATATTTTTTTCATACTTTATTGCCCTCTGTGTGTGTTTTTATGTTTATTCATGCTTATGAATGTGTCTTTTTAACAAAGATTGAAGTAGTGCATTCCTGTAAAGGTTAGATTTTGTGCAAAATCCAATGTTTATTGTGCTACAGATGTCTGTGATGTTATAGAGAAACATCTGTCTGAAACTGATTTTGAGTTGCTGAGGAGAAGTTGTTTTGGATGGATTTTTGTTCAAAGGAATAAGATGAAACTTAATTTTCAACTGATTCATCAAATGATGCTTCGTACGATTAAAAGTGATAAGCTGCATGAATTGTGGTTTGATGGTCTTGTGGCTCGGTTCTCGTTGGTAGAGTTTCATGCAATTACAGGGCTTCCTGTTATAGATACTTCCGTGAAACCATCCGGGAAATTTTCGTGGTCTTACTTTCTTGGGAAGAATCAGTCAAAGTGTACTTACAATGAGTTGTTGGAGGCATTTAAAACATGTAGAAAATCGTCTCCAAGGAAGCTGCAGATGGCAAAGTTGTTGATTATCGAGAAAATGTTAATGTTCAGGCGTTCAAAAAGTGTTAAGAAAAATCATGCTGCTCTTGTATGCAATCCAGCAAAATGTGAACTGTATCCATGGAGGAGATTGTCTTATTCTTTGGTGGTGAAGTCTTTAAAGAAGGTTCTCCTTTGTGATCGATTATATCCGAGACCATCATATGAATTGTTTGGATATATTTATGCTTTTCAGGTAATTAATTTCATGCATATATGTTTCAGCATGTGTTTGTTCCGGCATTTGTGTTTCAGCAATGTTTTTTTTGTATGATATAAACTGTTGCTTGGTTATATTTATAGGCTTGGATACTAGAGGCTTTCCCTGTGCTTTCTGATAAGTTTCTTTGCGATTTCAAGATGCGTGCGGACGATCCCTACTCTCTTCGCTGGGAGTGTTCGTTACGACATACTTATATTGAGTTGTTTAATGGTGACCTGGTATTATTTTTGTCTTAGCTCTATCTTACTACAATCTTTTTTTATTAGGTTCATTTTTATAATTTCAGCTATTTTATTGTGTGTTAATTTTTTTGGTTGTGTAGGCGCCCATGTTCCCAAATTTTAGCGAGTTTGCAAGGTCCCTAGAGATGGTCTTTAATTAAAGATGAAGTTGTTCACCCCATTCTTGATCACATAGTTGAACCTGTATTTTCACAACTTGAGAGTGATAAGCTGTATGATTGTCGGAGAATGAGAAAAAAAGCATATGGGCTGAGGTTCAATTGCCTTGCAGAAGGTGATTTATCATTGGAGATACCTTCTGTTGAAACCCAAGGGGAGGAATAACAAGAAGTCAATGAAGGGTCAAGTGGAAATGAAGGTGGAGGTGCTGCAGGTTCCAAGAAGCGAAAGTCTGCGAGTAAAGTCCTATTATCGGTGAAGAAACAGAAAATTGAAACAAGCAAACCTACCACAGTGAGGAGGGGTCGGTTTGATGGTTTAGTTTCAGCTCAACAAGCTAATGTCATTTCTAAACCATCTTGGGAAATTGGTTCTACTAAAAAAAAGACAAGGGGTAAGAAAATTTCACCTGCAAAGAAATCACCAACCATTGAAGATGCAATTGCGAAACCTAGATTTGTATTTCGCATGAGAGGTAATTCTGTTTCCGAAAATTCTAGTGATTTGTGTATGCCAATTGAAGTTGCATGTCCATCTTTTCATCGAGTTGCTGAAACTGGATTGAGGTCGTCCATTGAAGCTGCACCTGCAAAGGATTCTTTGTTAGTTAACGATGGGAATGATGATGCTAATGATAGAGTATCAGAGGGTTCTGGGGGGATGTGGCTCAAGGAGGGGAGGATACGATGAATGTTGAAACTGATTAGCACTTAAACAATGAAGGCACTGAGAAAGTTGTTATGGGATCTGTCAAAGATGATCACATGAAAGGAGCGGGAAAGAACGCGGTTGGGGCTCAAACTGATGATTTCAGCAAACAAGGGGAACATCCTAGCTGGTTGAAAGAAATACATATAAGGTTAGATAAGCTTGAAGAGTTGCCTCAAAGAGTTTCTGATTTGGCTGCGAGGGTGGACATGCTTGAGGAACGCTTGTCAGGATGTTTAAAATTGGTGGCCGTTGCTGATGATGTTGTGAAGAAGGTACATTCCTTAGAAAATAGGTTTACAATGCAAGAGTCAATGCAGTTTAAGACTCAGTCATCCAATGTTTTACCTCGTGACCCTGTGATTTCAAAGGTTGTGAATGATGTGAAGAAGGTAATGTCCGTGATAAAGCTTCCAGTATCCCTTTCATCAACTGTGTTTCCTTTCCTTTTCATCATGACATAGTGTTCATTCCAATACCCATCATTGGAGTTATCTGAAAATGATTCACTGTTTTCAGCATTAGAGGAATATGAAAATATTTCAACATCCATATTGTCTCGTGGCACATCTTGAATCTCATCAAAAATAGAGATATCTTCTGTTATATCCATGTTTCTGCTATATCTGTCATCAGTTTCAGCAAGCTCAGCAAAAAGTGTGTTTATGGCAGAAGCATCTTCACGAATTTGAAATTCATGGACAACAATATCCAATGGCAAGGTGCTGCTGACACATAACTCAACAACAAAATTTACTCCATCCAGTTTACTTAACAACAAGAATTCTCTTAAATGAGCGTCAGAATCTACCTTAAGCGGTGCTTTCAATGTCTTGAAGGGGGTGTAAATGGCTGAATTCCAATTCAACAGATTCATCAACATTGAATCTGTTGTAAACCTTGTCCCTTAAGGTTGATAAAGTGATTGAATCCTCTAGCACAAAAGCTTTTGAAGTAGTGTTTCCATCGAACAGTAATCTTGTTTCAGCAATTCTCCACTTTCCCCCATACACAACTGTTACAATATGTTTGATGACATTTCTATCCCTGCAATTCAATGTTGGACAATATTAAAGTACTTGAAATATAATTTGAATGCATTTCAGCAAAAATGAACAGCGCAATAAAAAAATAGAGTTGCTGAAACAATTAAAAAACATATAACTGCAATTCACACGAGATCAATACTCGATAGTTTCAGCAATTAGTGAGCATGCTAATGTTATATAGAAAATCTAAACACAGACCCGCAGAAACACTTTCAGTAGCAATAAAAAACGATAGTTTCAATCATAAATTTCATAGCAGCGAATTAGAATTGATAGAGAGTATTGAATTATAGTATCAATCGTAATTTCAGGAGCAATCATAAACGACTAGTAGAAAATCTGTGTGTTTCACAATACTTATAGCAGCAAATCGAAAATCTATGTGTTTCAGGCTTTCAGCAGATTTGGTATGCAAAATCGAAATCAAAATCAATTGGTAGAAACTTTTCGCCTTCATATCAACAATCAAAATCAATTGATAGAAATTATTGAATTATATTATCAATCGTAATTTGAGGAGCAATCATAAATGATACTTATAGTAGCAAATAAAAAATATGTGTTTCAGCAGATCTGGTATTGCAAAATCAAAATTTTTGAAGAACGTTAAATCAACGATTACAACAGATATGTAGTGAATCAACATCATAATCATAAGTTCGAAGAACATTGCTGAAGAATAGTCCAAAATTACAGCAAAAACGACCGATAATGCTTACTTCGTTGATATGCGTACGTAGTTGAAGCAATTAAGCGACAGATTGATCGATTGAGAAACATATCGATCGTTTATAGTAGATGGATCGATTGATAGGCAAAAAACGATCAATTACAGCATGTATGATGAAGGAGAGGAAGCTTGGGTGGCAAGGTTTTTGGTTGTTTTCGATTTCAGCAAAAAAAAAATGGTGGACAATTCCCTAATATGGAGAGGTTGGAAGACAAATTCCTAATATAGTCCAAAATTTTGGCCTATATGGTAAACGCCCCTTAAAAGTTTCAGAATTCGTCACTGATTGTACAACGACAGTTCACACATTCAATGAATATGATTTTTCCCTTCCCTGTAAATTTTCGTTTCTGACACACCAGGGCAGCCAACACGGCGACAATGAGGATCACGGTCCATACACAGAGGACGCCTTCATCTTCGATCACTTCTTTTTCTTTTTCGAATGGACGATAAAAATGAATAGTGTTGAAAGATTTAATTTAGGGCAGGTGCAAAACCAGTATTACAATCTTGGGTAGGCTAGATTTGCATATGATTTTTTTTTCTCCCCATTTATCACTATATTTATTGAGTAAAAAAGAACATTTTGGTCATTTAAAAGAAAGACAAAAAAAAAACACTAAAAAGAAAGAAAAAGAAAACTACAAGGGGGTAAAGTATTGGTGGAGAGCTTGGCAGGAATCAAACCCCAACCAATACTACTCCGGTCCTGCACTCTCAACCAGTTGCACTAATCAAGCATTTTGTTCATTTATGCTCTCATATTATACCTATATTAATTGTAAAATGGGGTGGGATGTAGCCTACCCCAACCCACCCCTAGTTCCGTCCCTGATTGAGGGGTATTTATAAGGACATTTGATTAATTTGATACGATTTTGTGAAGCTAGATCACGATTGCATATCATATTTTTTTAAAGGGAGAATAGCCATATCCCAAAATGAAAACTTAGTTATAAATATTCCTTGTTTTTATCAAATATGTTCCGAAGTGAAGCAAATTAAAGCATATCTTTTGGAGGAAAAAAATTATTTACTCACCCATTTTCCTTCCTTTTTAAAAAAAATCTTATAAAAATAAATTTCTCTTTCGGTTAAAAGTAAATTTCTCTCTCTTTTTTTTTCAAAAATATTGACTTTTAATAATGTTTATTTAAATTAAAAAATTATTGAAATCACAATAATTTTATTTCAAAAATATGCTCAAATTGCCTGGCAATTTGGTGAAGCTATGATACTCTTATAAAGTTTTTTTTTTAAGGAGATTGATAAATGCACCGCTAATTTTTACTTGGTAAATCTCTAATTTCCGCAACCTGGAAAAAAATGTCGGCAAGTACTGTGCATGGGAGGATTTTCTTCTCTCTTTTTTTCAATAGGCATGTCCTATATTTAATTTTCTTTTTTTCTTCATAATTTTGACGCCTCAGGTACTCCGCAAGTAAGCCGATTTTAGCCATGTATCCAGGGGCGGATCCTTTAAAGGACCAGATGTGGCAGTCGCCCCCGCAATCAAAAATGAAATTTAATATATATGTTCTTCTCCTCGATAGCTTCGATTTGATATATTATAAGCTTAAAACTGACACCCGAGTAAAAAGTTATAAACGTTTAAAGATTGAACTTTTATACTACGTATCATTTACCTAACTAATATACTTCTATCGTAATTATCGTTTGTTAAACATAGTAACTTAGTAGTTAATACTATAATTGAATCCGAAACCTTTAAATTAGTATGCTATATTAAAATATTTGAAAACCATGAAATAAAGTATATACGATTTATGTTTTTATTCTAACTCCACACTCATAATATTGATGATTTTTCAAGGAAAAAATTTAGGGTTTTAATTTTTCGCCCCCTCAGCTAATTGTATCAGGATTCGCCACTGCGTGTATCTAATTACATGTCCCTATCATTAATGGATTGCACATTTGCACAGCCATGACCTGGTCTCCATCACATTCATATCATATGACGTGTAAGATGAATCTTAGAACGTTCAATGGGGGTATAAATTGGGGGAACCCCACTTTTGAGGAAAAACAACGCGTCCACAAATTTTGTCCCGATCAACAAAAGGGGGTATACATCGTATTTGTAACAAGGCTATTTATGTGCTACCTACCTTTTTTTTAATTAGGTAAGAGTTTGGATAGAAAAAACCTATCGACTGGCGTCCTGACGGATGAAGTTTCGAAGAACTAAATCATGGATGATGTATAACCGACTAAAAGAATGACAAATGTATACAATCTTATCTGCCACTCTATTCTCAGGACAGAGTATAGAGGGGGAGTGAGTTCTCCCAGGCTTGCCAATGGTGCTTTAATATCTGATATTATTAATTTTATTTCTCACGGGCATTTAATTTTATTGGCCAGGTGGTCTATGATTGTTTTCGAGTCCCCTTCAATAAGGAGATGTTGTATATTCATCTTAGTCGCCTCTACAACACCAAGTCGAAGAGCCAGAGACTCGGCGAGAAGGGGCGACATAACTCCAAGCTTCTGGTACGCTATACGAATTGGTTTGCCATGCCAGTATCTAATGATTATGCCGGCAGTGCTCTGGATATTCTGAATAGACGAGTCGTCAAAATTTAGTTTGAATGTACCATAGAATGGTTTTTGACTTTTTTTTCCGGGACAAATTTTTGTGTTCTTTTCCGATTGGGGTCGTGCTAGCTATCTATCTATCTACCTATCTATTAACTTTTTTTTTCGATTAATCAATACTATAATATAACAAGACCTGTCCAATCTCTAGTTTTGACAGCTTTGGGATGGGGGTTAAGTTTGGATTACAGATTAATTACCAGTCGAGCAAGGCAGGGGCCATTACGGGTAAGGTTTGAGTCACTCATTGTTTGTTCAAAACAGAGGTTGGATTCAAATCACTTCATCTTCCCAAGGTCACAAGCACAGGCTAATCTTATCTAGCACATTTGACAGCTTCTGCACCCAAGGGATGTTAAAGCAGACCATTTCATGGAATGACCATCTGTTGCAAGTGCAACCCATGTAAAACCAACCCGTTTCCATTACTCCATGAAAATGCGCCAAAGACAACCTACGATGCACAAATTCAAGAGGAGAGAAGAACGAGATTTATATTTCATCCTCCCCTCCAGCACAGAATGCACTACAAGGCAGCGATATGCGTCATAGCTGCACACTTTATCTGAAAGAAGGAAAAAATATCTGAGATCTAGTGTTCATGTTAATTTTCTTACAGAAGACTATGCAACGGAATAGAGGCGAAGGTGATTTAATGAAGCTACAACATTTAATACACAATAAAATGGCGGTATGGGAACCAGTATGTATTCGCCAACTTGCTTGATTTTTGGACCCATCATGGTCTCAATCAGCTTGCAGCACATGGTTGTAAAACCTGCAACATGACATGAGAGACAACTAGGCATATTTACTACTCATTCAAAGCAAAGAAGAGTACAGTGAACCTTTGTGCTAAAACCTGCAATATGAGAGACAACTAGAGTAGGCATATTTACGACTCATTCAACGGCTTCTGAAAATATCTCTAGTTGTTCTTCAATAATTAAGTTTTATTTGCACAGAGAAACCATAGAGAAAAAAAGATTTTTGAAGATCAATCTGAAAGACATAATCAATTGATAAAACTGGGAGCGGCTTCAACTGCTTTTTTTTTCCCTTCTTTTTTTCATTAGATAGGGGGTCAGGGAACTTTAACAAATTAGGATTGAAAGAAATCTGCAAAGGAACTTTTGAAGGTGGTTGCACTTGGTTGCATGAACTTTTAACAAATTTTACTAATAATGACAAACTTTGGAGGTGGCTGTAGCCCGTGCCTAATTGGCAGGATGTCTCCACCCAGTAGTAGTATATCATGACATGACATTGGGTGCAAGCAGCCCCAAATATTTTTTTCTATAGAGTTTGTTCAGTTTACGCCACTGAATGCAACCAACCCATTTACCCATTACCTCAGTCCCTCCGATCATCCAATACTTCAACAAAAGCACCAACTTTTATACTAAAATTCTTTCAATAAAGAAAAACCTAAGTATCCACATTAAACATCAAATAATACTGATCAAAACTAACAAGCTGAAGCTTCAAATATTCATAAAGGAGTGAGTAAAGTAAGTATCATATTAAGCAATTTCCCTAAATAATAAACTCTCCTTTTCCTAATTTTCTATCTTAATCATTTAAGAGATTAAAAGAGAGTACTGATAAGGTTCTTTGTTAATGCAGAAGAGCTAAAACTTCCAGTAAAAAGAAGTTTGATAGATTCATTGAAAATGCTAAATGTGAATAATAAGGTTTAATAATGGTCTGTTTACAATTGAAGAGGGTACAAATTTATAAGCATTCCCTTCAAAACAAAAAAATAATTGCCAAAATCATCAAGCAAGCAACAGAAGGTGAAAAAGAAGCAAAAGGTGCTACTCATTGTACAAAATAAAAAATGTGTTGATATCGAATGTTGAATTAACAGTACCACTTCATAGATAGTCTCTTATTGGAACCAGCTTTTGGGTATGAGCACATATGTTCAATATGTATCAATAATGCATGGGAGGCAACCAAACTGAAAACTAATTGCAATAGAGAAAAAATGCTAAAGGAAAGATCTCTAAACTTACCCTACAATCAAGACACAAATTCCCATTCTTCTTTTGACATGTCGAGAGTTTCAAATCCACTTTCGAACAAGATCTGTGCAATAAGATCAACGAATCATTTCTTCATGAATTAGTTCATTTACTTGAAAAGATGGGATTGATGTGGAATATGCAATAAAAATGGGGAACCTTACCATGTGCTTCTTTGTTATGTAATTAAAGTCCGTTATCTTACCAAATGACCTGCAACAGCCCAATAATGGAAGAATTGTTTAATAGCTGAGAAGATGATGGGAAAAAAACTGTTTTATTTGAGCACTAAGCAAGAGGTTGGCAGTTTGATGTTCATGAACATCATGAATCTGAATGAGGCTTATCCTGAAATTCTTATCCAATGTAGTAAGGATAAAAAGTTTAAATTAATGTATGGTTGAAAGCTCAATAACTGCTAGCTCCAAACTTTAGTAGGTTAAAGTTTTAAAGTGCTCATGCAACGTGACATTTGAATGTACAATTAAAGTTCTTGATCCTCCAAGAAAAAAAAAAAAAAAAGCATTCATGACAAAAGTAAAATACTCACGCACAACCCATAAACTTGCAAATTTATCTATTCCGGTGTTAAAAACAGATGTAATCCGAGGCTACCAGCCTACTGCCTACCAAAGCAACAATAAAGGGCTTTAGAGTGTGTTTGGAATACACTGTTTTTTAAGTGTGACACATTTATTTTCATTATAAGATACCTTTTTTTATAATGAGAATTTAGAGTATGATAAGGGATCCGCTGAGGGATGGGAAAAAATGTATTACTACTGAATTTTTAGTTTACCTTTCCAAAAACCACTTCTCTACAATACATACTGTAAACCACAGTATTACTAATATACTACACATTCTCGTTTAATGTGTGCAAATGCACATTAGTGTTAACATGCACACTTCAAATACACTTTGCAATTTTCAACTTCTCTTCTTGCATTTTTCAGCAACACGATCCACACAATTCTAAATTTCCATATACTTAAGGGCCAGTGATGATTGAAGCTGATTCCAGACCATCAAATTCAAGCTACAATGTTTCTAGTGATAAGAATGTACATATGAGAATATGATCATTATGAAAAGTTTCAAACTAAGCAAAGTCAAAAACAAAGAAAAAGAAAAATAATTTTAAGAGAGGTATTGCCAGATATCCGAATGTAATAGTCTGATTTTGGACAAGCATCACTACAGCTATTTCCTGCTTTCACTACAAGGGCTCCTTTGCTACTTCATCATATCACTGAAAAGGAAAAACACTTATTTACGGAATCATACCTCATGTCTTGCAACCCTTTATTGACACGGCGGTTTATCATAACAAGTTTACCAATGCAACTATGAACAGTTGTCCTATGATCTGCAGCATGCCCATACAAAGAAAATAAGAACCAAGTCAAATGGAGGGCTGGTTGAAGGGGTGGTTGAAAACGGAAATCACTATTTAACAAGTGAGATAATATAATTACCTCCATAAATGCTTCCATTCTGATAAACCTTTCCAATCAAAAGCCGAAGTTAGACAGATACCAAATATTGCATAAAATGCTTAAGATATTCAAGTGTAATGCAACTATGCTAACTATCAACAATTGGCCTATTTTAGGGGTGGTTTGGTAAAGGTATTCTATTTTTAGAGCAAAGCTTGTGTTTGAGAACAATAGGAGGTAAAAACCACATAACATGCATTTATTCAAGAAAGAATTGCTTTCACATTGAGAAAGGATAGTTTCACCTGGCTTGCAACAAGTTTCAGCGTATCATCTGAAGAAGGTGTCTTAGGCTTGTTGGCTTTGACACCAAGTTTTCTCCTACAGCCAGGAGCACCACAGTGGCAATCTTGATCAGCACCAAACTGTACAAACCTGCTAAACGTATTAGACTGGCTGTATAAGAGTGAATAATTAATTGGATCAATGTTCTCATTTCACAGCATTCCACTACAATGGAGCAATTAAATCATAATTAACCATGCCCAATGGAAGAAAACAATCCTGTATCAGTCCTTACTGATAATCATATGTCAAATGCTCGCCCCTTTTAATGTCACAAATTGCAAAAATGCCGATTCTGGTTTCACCATCAATGCTCCTAAAAAAAAGCCAAAGTCAGATTTAGATCATAACCGTTCAACTCAAACAGTATAGGACACAAAAAGAAAGAAGGTAACTGGCTAATAACCATTTCTGCATCTCAGTATTGGGCGAACAACTATGATTGATATATCTTGACTTGTTTCCTTTGTATGTGGCATCAATGACCATATCTCGGTTAATCTCACATAGGTAGAACTTTGTCTCCCCACCATGTTTCATCTTCCAAAGCCTTTCTTCACATGTCTTGTCATCAATAACTGTACAAAGAATGAAACTTTGCTCATTAAAAAATAAAACCAAGAACAAGTATAGTGGGATAGCATGCAATAGAACCTTCTCCCACGTATTCTATGATAAATTCTCCTCGCTTAATATCTTCTTCAGCCACTATACCAGCTCCACACTTCTCGGTCTGCAAGAAACAATATAATTTTGAATTACATGTTTGAAAATATATTTTAGAACATAAAAGGATGTATACCCAAGTAGGAAGGGTGTCTGAAGTTGTATGTAAAGGTGTCATCGCATAAGTCTTGTGCAATCTCTTTACTGGACATCAAGTATCACCAATGGTTTATAATCAAATTTTCAAAGAGCTTTTTGCCCAACTTCTGTATTTCCTACAAGCGCTAGTGTAGTAGCAAAAAAGGGAGGCAGAACATTATGCAAGATAAATCAATTGGTGAAGAAATCTATCCAACTGCATCACCCCTAATGAAAAGAAAGTGCTCTAGAAGTGAAAGCGAAACTAGGAAGCCAGGAGCAGACAACCCATCAAGTTCACTTCATCTTTTGTTTTACCAACAATTTTTTATCCCACGCCTATAAAATGTTTCGATATACACTGGAACTGGACTGCTACTCTGACATCAGCTATGCTTTATATGTAACACCATTATCGAGATACCACATAGAACTTCATCTAGGTGTCCTTGAATTTTCACAAGTCCAACCCTTGTGAATTGCCTTTCCTCTCAGCTTGAGAATTCCACTCTCAAATATTCAGCTTACTTCCAACTCCTAGGCTGCTAATTAGATAATGCCTTTGTCTCTACACCAAATCTATATGTAGATGCATAATCCTTTTTATTTACAATAAATTACTTAAACTCAACAACAATACAAGCTTTACACATTCATGCATGAGTCTGTCTGTAAGAGAGAGATTCATTCACATTATAACCCAAATGAAGTGCTTTTTCCCTGCTACACAAGAGCAATTCCTCACAGTAATATGATACTACTATTCCCCGCCTTCTCAATTCAAGAATGAATATCTTTTATCACACAATTCCTGAGAAATTAGTCTAAGAACAAGTCATACCTGTACTAGTTTCATCTTTTTTGTTGGCCGTAGATGAAACGGTTTGTTTATGCAGGAACTACCACATTTGCACCCTGAAGCACAACTGGAAAGGAGCATCCTGAACAAAGGAAATGGAAACTGCGGTGAGCATGTATTTGATATTTGCACAGAATTACACAAAGGTGCAGGTCAATGTAGATTAGCAAGAATCAAATCTAGGGCACCAACATAAGAAACTATGCCTGATATTCGGATATTTGGTTCCCAAATACTGAAAGGTGGCATACAGATTATATAACTGGCTCAAAAGCAGCATTCTGCATAAAAGAAAATATACTACTATTAACGTATGTTGTTTTTGTAAAAAATTTAGGGTAATCCAGCTTTGAACAAGCTTCCACAATGATCACTGGCTCGGAATCATAAGCAGTAAGAGAACTAGCAAAAACCGACTTACCATACCACATCATAATATTGTCCACATCCACAATGCCGCTTATTTATTAAAAAGATGATAAATTACATGATTTAGAAAACAAAAGGCATCCAACACCAACAGCCAACTGATTCCCACTCTTAAGCGTGGACATGAGGTAGCTCAGATTCAAGAAACTTCCCTGATCCCTCAAAAGTTTGACAAGCACAAACTTCTACGTGTAGAAGTTACTGGTTAACAATGTCTAGGTGTTCAGTTATTGGAAGTTACTGGTTAACAATGTCTAGGTGTTCAGTTGTTTTCAGCAACAAATTCATACCCAGAAACAAGTGAATAACTAGCAAAAATAAAGAAAAAGGTTCTAAAAGGCTGATGACAGTGCCAGCCAAGTGACACCAAACAGAAAATGCTGAAGAAAATTCAGTGAATCTAATTGTTTGTCAAAGGACAAACCAACCACAGCATGATGATGGAACTCACCAACAATGGCAGTCTCTACCACACACTGAATTGGACCCTGGTGACTGGCTGCAAGAACAGAAGATGCCATCATCCTCATGGCGTTTCTTCACCTTCTTGGTGAGATATATGTCTAGATTGTCAAAGGAAAATATGGCAGAAAGAAGAGAGCAGTCCAAAAAGTATAAACCACAGGGAGAAAGATACTGTTTTTACAATTAAATGTAAAAAGAACACCAGATTGAGTAAAGTGTTACAGAAAGGATGTAAAGGAATAGCTTAAAAGGCTGCATTATTAAATTAAATTAGGCATGACCCTGCTGGAAAATACATGAAAGAAGCTCAATGTCCCATTAGGTTATTAACCATCGAGAGGTATCATGCTATGCCCCACTAACCCAAGTTGCGTCACAAGGTTTTCCTTGCACTGGAGTGAAAAAATAAACAAGATTTAGGACTTACTATCTTAGCTAGTGTCCCATACTCGTTTGTCATACTGGTGAGCTTTCACTACCTTAACACCTTAACATACCCACGGTTGAGTTTTGAAGGCAAATAGGAAAACACATTCATGGGGGCAAGTATACTCATCCCTAGGGGGGTGGGATGTACACACTCTTTCCCCAAACTAGTTAAGGGGGTGTTTTTGAGAGACCTTTAAATTGCAATTTTTGGGACAATGCAATGTATACATCTATTGGATCTATACTTCAATTAATTGCAATGCTACTCAAAATAATATGCATAAATGAAATCAAGGATACTGCGCTTTAAAAATTTATACGGTTTACGTTTCCATTTATTGAATCGTTCTGGAAGTTCAAATTCTACAGGATCACCTAATTCGTTGCCTAATCTGCCAAATATTTGTCTCGTGCTGTTGGATTCAGGTTCCTGGGCAAAACAAAACAAAAACACATATGAAAGCAAGCTCTGTCAAACGAAGGTCTACATATTGATCATAAAGGAGCACTGAGAGACCCAGAAAAATAAAGCAAGTGAATTTCGGATGTTAAAAAAAATTAAGGACAAAAATGTGATTGAAAGGAGTAAAAAGTTCAATAACATGCAAATCTTCATTAAATTATAATGCAGGTAAAAAGAAAGGTCTCTAATTCATTTCTTATAGGCAGCAGTAGCATACGTAGATTAAATGACTAATATTCTAGATCCCGGTTCAAGGCTCATCATTGATTAATAATGCAAAATCAAGTGCTTTCAAGATTGAATATTATCCAGGCATACTAATCCTTGTCAAAGGACACTGAGATGTTCAAATTTTGCAGAGAAAATAAACACAAAACATAATATTCACACAAGATTTGGTTGTTCAAGATTCCCCAGCCAAAACTACCATTCTTAACACTGACCACACTACAGAACTACTTCAAACCCCACCTCTAGTAAGTTCTGTTGTTGCCTACTCACTATCACTACCGAAAATTGCAACATAAACTAGAATACTAAAAACTGAACACTCTCTGATTGCGAATTCGAGTCCACCTTATTTATTGACATAGCGTATCTGAAGGAAATGGAGAATGGACCTTGTTTGCATCTTGTGCAAGAAACATAAACTAGAATACTAAAACATTAGCTCAATTAATAAGAGAAAATGACAGAAAATAGCGAACAACCTCTTTTACTGTGGCCATTGGTAGCATTGTTCGCAGTTGCTCCGATGCACTGAAATTGGATTCGTGGTACGCCCTATCGCTTTCCACTACGGGAACGTCGAACCGAAATTGTTCTGAAACTCGGACCAGATCGATGATGGGCGAACCCAATCGGCGTGGCCAGAAGAAAATAAAGACCAAGTGAAGAGCGGAGTGAGAAGAACAACTTACAGAGAACAAGCGAAGCGAAGAACAAGGATTCCGCTTGAGAGAGAAGATCAACCCCCTCTTATTTCAGGGCTAGGGTTTGCAAATAGATACATCTCAAACATAACCCCCAAATTTGGCCCAATTCTTTCAATCGACCCCCGCTTCCAGGAAGAGAAAAATTTAACCCCTCCGTTGCAAATAAGTATCGTTATTTATATAAGTTTGACTCTTTTCCTCACAATTGTATCATACTTCAATTAAAACCAGTTCTACAAATGTCATGGAAATTAATGGATCCAAATGAATTTTTATACTCCACGGCAGTACAATTAAAGTTACAATGAGAGAAAATTGTATAATTGGAAAGTGAAAATGGGAGGTATGTTTTGCTTCTTGTCATCCTTTGAATTGCTCCATAATAGTATAGTACAAGATTATACTCTTTAATTATTGTGCCCAAATGTAAAATGTCATATAATCCCAATTAAAATGCAAGGTTCTACTATTTTTTTCATAGGTTTGTGACATTTGTCTAAAAGAAGCTTAAATATTACTATTATGAGCACAAATGCACAAAATCATACCACTTTTAACAATTTTTCAAACAATCAATCCCATTATCAAATCAACCCACCCAAAAAACACTAATTTGTCCAAACTGCCCAAAATTTTAATGAAAAAAGTGAACATACATTATACATTGTAGAATATATGATCATAGATATGTAGAATTGATCATATATGTTTGTATTTCTGTAAAGGCATTTTGGTAATTACAGCACATAGAACCCGATTGCTGTTAGTGCTATTTGTGTTGTGTTTCCCGCCCACTTTCAGTTAGAACTTGCAATTGTAACAAACACAGATCTAGAGTTCTATGGAAGCTCTCAATCACAGTTCTGTCAAATTGTCTTTTGCCTACAATTTCATATGATCTATCTTGTTCAAATGGTATCAGAGCTTGTTCGATCTAGATCGGAAAAGCGTAGATCAGATTGTGTAATCTGATTGTTTTTTGTTGATTCCGCGGATTACGTTGTTTTCTTTTTCGATTGCTCGCTTGTTGAGATTGCTCATGGCTGGAAGAGGATCGCCGAATCCGAATGGACAGACTTATGCTGATGCTGTCAATGGAGGAGGCGCCGGTCGTGGAACATCTATCGCAATGACTCCCCCTGCTCCTGGATTTGGGAGAGGTGGCAATGGTGGATTCAATGGAATACAATTTGGAGAGCTGAATCAAGGTATGAATAGCGTGCACTATATAATCCTCTATTTTTGTCCAATTCGGACCACCCAGGGATGCAACTTGTGAATAATGTATTTAATGGATTGAATTTCGCAAGCTGGAGTAGAGGAATTAGAATGGCGCTTGGAGCCAAAGCCAAGCTCGGCTTTATCACATGTAGCTGTGTGAAATCACCACCGAACAGTGAGGATTTCGAAAAATGGGAAAGAGCTGATTTCATGGTTAGATGTTAGATGATAAATTCGATGGTGAGTGAAATTGCAGAAACGCTCATGTATGTAGAATCTGTTGTTGAACTATGGAATGATATTCGTGAACGTTTCTGTGAATCAAATGATCCCTTGATCTATCAATTGCGTCGGGATTTAGGGAATATTCGTCAAGAAAATCTGTTAGTAGGTGAATACTATGGCAAATTAAAGAAATGTTGGGATGAGCTACAGCTGCTAGATTCTGTGCCAAGATGCAACTGCGGAGTAATTGGGAATTGCAGTTGTGGGTTGTTGAAAAGGATCATTAACATGGAAGAAAAAGCAAAGGTTATGCAGTTTATGACGGGGCTCAATGATGTGTATGAGCCACTGCGTGGAAATGTCCTTTCCAAGGACCCTATGGCAGGTTTATTGAAGGTTTTTCAGATGGCAGTCTAGTTGGAGAGATCAAAATGTGTCACCTCAGTAACTCATGGTGACATGAGTGCTTTGGCTGATAGCAAGATTCAGCAAGCTGGAGTTGAAGCCAATGTTGTGAACAGATTTGGTTATGGTAAGCAAGGTGAGCAACATGGATATGGTAAGCAAACTGATTAGATGAGGTTTGAACATGCCAAAAGAGAATATAAGAAAGCTACGCTAGAACGCAAGTGTGACTATTGCAATGAAAGAGGTCACACTAAGGATTATTGTTTTAAACTGGTGGGCTATCCAGAGTGGTTCAAGGGCCCTAAAGAAGATGACAAAGGAAAACCACATGGAAAGTTTGTAGCTCAATTCGAAGGAGCTCAAATGGACAATCCTTTTGAACATGGAAATCAAGAGATGAGGCCAGATCCACCTATGGTCAATGCCATATACAATGAAGTGATGAGACTGATGAAAGAGAAAGGGCTTGCTGATCATTCAGAGAGCTCTGTGAACCAAGCTATGGTTCACTTTGCAGGTACCTTAAGCTTGTCCTTTCTTGTTGGTATACATAAGGGAGACAAACACACCTGGACAGTGGATTCAGGAGCAACATACCATATTGCTTTTGACAAAGGGATATTTTCTGAGATTGCTCCTTTACCTACTTCCATTTCCTTGGGATTACCTGATGGTACTCATATCTCAGTGAAATGGTGTGGTACTGTCGTTTTATATGACACATTTATCATAAGAAATGTGCTATATGTTCCTCAATTATGTCATAATCTCCTTTCAGTTTCTAAAGTCCTTAAGGATCAGAAACTTCTGTTCCAATTTGATGAAGCATCTTGTTACCTACAGGACCCTATAACTAAGTGTTTGCTGGTCAAAGGGCATGAAGACGGAGGACTATATATAATTCAGACTTTGCTTTCAGGAGATAAGAATGGTAATTTTTCTGCTGCTGCTACTGATAAGGCTCTTTGTAATAATGTAGACAACTTATTGACTACTCATGCTCATCTTAGCCACATGTCTTGGTCCAAAATAAGGCATTTGAATTTGTGTAAGAATACCAAGGATGTTTGTTTCATATGTGATACTTGCTCAGTGTCTAAATTTCACAAACTGAAATTTGATAGAAGTGAGTCCGTTGCGCGCTACTGCTCCATTTCATTTGTTGCATATGGATTTGTGGGGACCATACAGAAATTTGATAGAAGTGTGTGAGAATGGTAACTTATTTTCATTAGATTTTCGATTTAAATGACCTTACTTGAAGGAAAATGAGTAAAAGGGTGTTGTGTTATGGGATAACGGAGACCGAGAGAAATGGGGGTGGGGGTGGGGGGTATGGTAGTTATTTGGTTAGACTATAAGGGTATTTGAGTATTTTCGTATAAACGTTGTCCTCACCACCCTACTTCTCTTTTTGTTTGGTTCTTGCATAGTAACGTTGCCTCGAATTGAAATTGATGGAAAACATCATAGTTTTAAATTACAATTAAATAAAACTTCCACACTAGCTAATGTGTGGTAGATTCGTTTGGTATTTTTTGATAAGAACATATATCCAATTAGTATAGAATACCAATTAATATAGAATTTACCCCTCAAATTGGAAAGTATCAATTTTCTTCGATGTATTTCAACAAATTTAATATGGTTTTGAAATCGAGGGATTTCAATAACATTGTTGGACTCATTTAGTTTTTGTTTGGCCCTCAATAAGACTTATAAATATTTTCAAAGACGGGAAGGGACTTGAGTGTAATTTATTAAAATTTATCCTGTTAACCGAGACTCTCCTACCGCGGGTGTAATTTTGAAAGGTGTCAAAAGTATAGGCGATATTCTGCAAATGTTGAAATGCAAGTGACCCAAACCCCGGGTTCTGAAAATATGCCGCATAACACAAATTAAACTCAACTCGTCTCCTCCAAAGAGTAAACCCTCGTTGCGAAGTGCAAAGTGCAAACCCGCCCGTCCCCGTGAACACATTCCACAACACATATACTGTCCTCTCTCCTCCCTGAAAATGGCTGCCTCGTCAACGGTGTCGGAGAGGAGGGGCATCCCCGCGGCGGCGTTCGTTGAAGATGTCCGTAGCTTTCTCACCGAATCAGGCCTCGAAGTAAACTCCGCCCTCGCTTCACTCCAAGAAAGGTCTCTGTCTGTGCTTTTTGTCCCCTTCTTGTTTGATCTCGTATAAATTTCCTACTTCTCTGTCACCTTCTTCTTGATAATCCAATCCATGGATGGATTTCGATTGACACTTGATCGATTGATGACCGGAGCAACCTTATAAATTAATTTATTTGATGTAAATCGTATCTGGATGGAAAATGAAGCAACTTTAGGTTTTGATTGTGATTTGTTGTCTACTGAGCTTTGTACGGGCTTGTTTTGAGCTGCAATCATAGGGGATCATATGATGGAGGACGCGATTGAGCGGATTTGTGTGAGCACAAAGGGGTTTTAATTACAATGCTTGTTTGTTTTAGTACTTCTCCGGATTGTTTCTGTGTTGATATTATTTGGTTTAGCTAGTTGGTTCTTAGCTAGCAATTTTGGTCAAACTAGTCAACTTTAGTTGATTAGTTAATTAGACAGTGCTTATTTGAATAACATATTTGAGACTTTGAAGTATTTTCTGTTAAACTCAATTTTCGTATTGAAAGAAGCTCCACTTATGACTTCTAATGTCTGTTCTTCTACCCGGAATCGTCAAGGAACTTATTAATCCTACTTTAGATTTTCAGTTTCATATTTCAGTTTGTTCTTTTCAGTTTGGTAGGGTCTAGAAAATTATGAAAGAGCAGTCCATTTAGGAAGTTAGTGATCTCTTACAATAAGAGAGTTGATGATAATTGAGTGTAACAGTTGCCATGTTTTAGGACAGTTAGAATGAATATATTTGTGCAGCAGTCGAGGCTTTGTTTGGTCTGATAGCGATAATATTGTCAAAGTGAAGCTGAGCAAAGAGGTGAAGAGTTTGGTACCTTCATTGAATGCAGTCCTGTTACTTTTTCTTCTCTCCATATTCTGTGTAGCCGTTCTGGATATTAAGAAAGAGAAGTGGTGGGATCTGGGATTATTTGCTTTCCAAATACCAAAGTTAACTTCTCCTCTAGGAGGCTGCAATATCTATCCCTTTTCATCTGTAACTCAAAGGAGTGAATGAACGTAATATGAGAGTTCTCTGTGTTGCATTTCAATCAAATGCGCTTTACTCTCTTCTTTTAACCCCTTTCCCCCTTCTATTAAGTTATTCTAAACATATGACGGTCTATCCACACTATCTGTGTGGTATTGTAAGAACAGTAGAAAAATGATTCTGCATAACCTCTTTTAGCATAGAAAGGAGCAAGTTACATTTGAGTTAGGCCACTGTTTTCTCTTCATTTGGCCGATGTTACTTCGTCTTCTATAAAGTTCCTTCTGTGGCTTCCTTTATTGGGAACCATTTACGTCTGAATTAGTTAAGTAGTATTTGTTGATTCTTGGTTGCGATTAATTATACACATTCTCATGAGTACTCACGACAATTCACAGGCTTCAGCAATACAAGGTGGTAGAGATGAAACTTCTTGCACAACAAAGGGATCTTCAGGTGTTAGTGTTACTTTTGTTCTCTTTTCTGTAACTATAAGCTTATGTAATTTGGATTCTATTACCTATTGGATTTGTCATGTAAAATTAACGGATTTCACTTTTTACATCAAATATACTAGATTTCTTACCAATTCTTGGAGGGATTAGACATTATTGTACTCTTGTTTGTTATGATCCACATAGCTTTGTTAAATAGTTTACTATTGATCTTGTTTGAAGTGTTGGCATGATAAAAAAAAAAAAAGAGTCATCAGTGATGAACTGATGATATCTATTACTAATTTCAATTTTCTCTTAGCTATTGATGAAACAGATGGTTAATTTGGTATGAGGACATGAAAATGAGACTAAACGAGAATTAAGGTCATACAATGAAATGGTTGCCCATGGTTTCTGGTAATGAGAGGCACACTGAGCTTATGCATGATATCCAATCAAATCTACGAAAATGGGCTTTAACTCCTTTCAGTTTTCTTGTAAATAACGACGTTGGTGTCCAGTCAAATCTTCAAAATTGTAATTGATCCAGTGCTATATTTCCAGCATGCTTAATGCTTTTTGGTGTCTTAATTGAGTTAAAAAAAAACATTTTCGATGGTTATAGCTGGATTTTTTCGAAATTGACATTGTTAATTGAGCAGATGCTTGCTACTAGTCTTGAAGTTATCAAGTTCTTGGTCCATTTGACTCATACATGAATTCAATTTTTCTGTGCTTCCAGGCAAAGATTCCTGATATTGAGAAGTGCTTGGACATAGTTTCTACTTTGCAAGCAAGGAAGGGTAGTGGCGAGGTTCGCTTTCTTTATTTTCATAACTCCTGTTTTTATTGTAAGTTTGATTGCTATCTTTTTATCTCTAGTCCTAATAAAAATAACTAGTACAAATTTTACTGCTTGCTTAAACATTTGACTGTTTCATGAAAGTTGATGTGCACTAGCAACCAACTATGATTTCCGAACGCATGTAATTTGATGGACTAGCTGACTACTCATTCTTCTGCAACATAAATTGTTTTCTGAAGGCTTTATTTTGACATTGTTTTGAGAAAAAAAATGGATATGGCTTGCGGCTGTAGACTAGCATTTTTCTTCCTCAATTTCGGTGTGTGGACCAATGAGCGAGAAGTTTGTCATTTTTTTTTGACTTAATAGAATTGAATTCAACTCGACTTCCTTAAGGGGAAAAATTAGCACATCCATCATCAACCATGGGAAATGAGGCATTTGTTTTAGTCAAATAACAATATGACCATAGTTTGATAGGTAATACAAAGGTACATAATGTTAATTTCCGGTCTGTTAACTGTGGTTTAGGAAGACCTTAAAATGAACCTACCTAACCACAACTTTGAGTGGCCAGTAACAGGATTGTTTCAATCTCGTATCTAACCAAATGAAGTGGTGGTTAATACAAAAAATTCTTGGTCTGTTACTGAAAGTATGGATAAATCTACAGTGGTGCTACTACTAGAAAGTAGAAACTGATTTGCACTTCAGAGCAATCCTGAATCTCCTGATGGATACGATATTCACCAATACATTCAGTTATGTCCATCAGCTTGTTGAACCTTGCTGTCAGTCTGCAAATAGCCACATATTGAAGTTAAATGGGAAGGATAGTCCTGAGATGAGAGAGTCCTTTATCTTATCGTATTGATCAGATAGGAAAACGCTTCTTATATTGATTATGATTTCTTATTCCTGTTTTCTTGTTGACCACTTCTGTTTTTGTTTTTCTCCCTTTCATACTTTTCCTATAAAATGGAAATTAACTATACTTGAAGTGTGTTTTCACACTTTCTATTCAGGAAGTGTGTTTTCACCTTGACGGATATTTAGCATCCTAATATGACGCAAGAGTTTCATATCTATATTTTCTCTAGTTTTCTGGAATGGTTCCCATGCCAGTGCCATGATTACTTGTTTTGCAATTTATTTAACTACTCATCTTAGTCATAAAGGGTTTTAGAGTTTCCAATTTCTGTGTCAACCTTTGTAAGGTCTGTATAGCATGTAAGAAAATCAGGTGAGAATAATGATTCCACCTCTGTCTCATGGGTCTCCAATTGGGATAGTTTTCATTCATTCTGCCCGATTCCTAAATGTTTATGTCATTTTAATAAATAGATGATGAACCAAATGTATCTACCAGTTGATATCCTTAACTGCGAAAAAATTGAGAGGATTGTCAATAGTGTTACATGTGCAGAATTATAATTTGTTGAAGGTTAAATGCTACACAGTGCAAAAAAATTAGTGGTGAAACTCTGCTCTTTGAAAGCATAAGACCCATTCGTAGCTATAAATTTAAATATTTATTGAACACCGCTACTTGATCTATTTATATCCCGATTAAGTTTAGAGAAGGGCCATCCATAAAGAAATGAACCAAGAACAAAGAGATTTTCAGAATGTACGATCAAGAAATAAATAAAAAATGTGCACCAAATTGTGCTGCTTGTTAAATATTGCATGCATTTCCCGAGTAAAGACTACCATCAAAGGATTTAAAGCAGCTGTACAAACTTCTATTAGGATTGCTTCATCCCTTCATAATTTTTTTCATCTTCTAAATCCCAGAACCAGACCCTTCTTTCTTCTAAATTCCAGACCCTTAAGATGCCAAAACACCTTTCTGCAAGACCGAGTGTTTTTAGTATGATTAATGTTATGGTACAATTATTTTTAAAATATTTTATTATGTTTTTTCACTACATACTTAACAGGCACTGATTGCCGATTTTGAGGTCTCGGAGGGAATATATTCACGGGCCTGCATTGAGGAAGCTGATTCAGTATGCCTGTGGCTGGGGGCAAATGTCATGCTGGAGTACTCTTGTGACGAGGTCTGTCATTTCAAGCTGTCATGTGATGCTTCATTGTATAATAACATTTGACCGGGAACATATCTATAGTTTTTGTCTTATTTTGCTGCAGGCCAATGCTCTTTTGCGGAAAAATCTAGAAAATGCTAAGGCCAGTTTAGAAGTTCTGGTTGGTGATCTACAGTTTCTAAGAGACCAAGTCACAGTAACACAGGTACATTGCCTGTTTTGAATTGTTAAGTATATTTCGGACTGAGGTAACATAGTTATAAAAGACGTAGAGCACACCGAGGGTCTAGTGTAAACCCCAAAAGGGTCTCCATATAGCCTATCAACCTCATTGGAGGTAAAGCAGACAACATCACAAGCGGATCTATACATCCCCTAAAAAGCAAGCCAAAGAAAACCACCAAACACCACATCAAAAGAAACCTGCATTTAGCTAACATTCTACCATGAAAAATAGCAAGGTTTCTCGCCCTCCATGTATGGTAGCCAAGAGAACAAAGAGCCATAAGCTTGCTTTGAAACACAAGGTGCTTCTTTTTAGGGTCATCATCAAACCACTCACACCATTCCCTAAGGGAAGATTTATGATTAGAGTCCCCAAGCCAATGCAAGTATGCCACATCATTGTTGCAACTTGCTGTACATAACCGCATTCAAACCATATAGGGATCTTACTCTCTCCAACTTGGCATCGGCTGTTATTGTATCTATTGAGAGCCCAAACTGTTTTATTGCATTCTCTTTCCACACTGTTTGAGACCACACTTTGATTATTGTGTGTCTGAGTTGGTTTCATGTCCAAGACTTCCATCCATTCAACTTTTTTAATGATGTGAGAAATTTAAATTTGTGGATTGGTTTACCTGCAGAACTCCAATGTTCATTAGAACTTTCACAGGCCTAGTTTGTATCAGCTTTGTTAGCATCAATGGCAATTCAGTTGCTCAAATTATTGAGATGATAAAGTAAATATGTATATTTACCATTAAAAAATTGTTGGCATATGAATGAATAGAATTCCATTAAGTAGTTGGACAGTGTGTTCATTTGGTATCAGTAATATATAATTTGGAGGAACTTTTGCTAGCTGTGTAAAATCATTATTCTCAACTTGTTACACATCATATAATCAGGTGACAATTGCTCGAGTATACAACTGGGACGTACATCAGCGTAGAACACAACAAGTTGCAACAACCAGCAAAGATTCATGAGTAACTACATAGTAAAAAAGGCAGGTGGCCCTCCCCCTTGGTGAGACTCAGCTCTCTGATTCTTGTTCCAGTTTAGTGAGTGGTGTTGTAATTTCTTGCATTTTCCTTATCACTTTGAAGAATTAGTTGGCTTTTGACTTGCTATCTCTGTTGTGAAAGTAGGTCAGCCTGGCTCCATTTTTTGCCTTCACAAACCTTAGCTTGAGCTATAAAAATCTATCTATACAGTTGTTTAAATTAAACCATGCAATTGGATTTTTATGTTAGTTTCCCGTGTTGTAATATTGCTCTTTTAATGGTATTGACCAAGTCGTCGTACTCTCAAGTCTCAATGCAAGATTATAGTACTTTATTGGATATAGAATTCCAGCAAGGTCAGCTGAAAAAGCATATCATGTGGAAGTTATTATCACACTTTTGAGCCTTTAGACATTTTCTTAGCCAGAAGAACCTTTTATGTCATTAAACTTGTAGTATTGTGGACACGCAGCAGAAATTTGCCTCTCCCTCGTAAAGGATCTTGGACTAGAAAACAGAAGGTAAAACAAAAAAAGGCTAATAGATAAGGGGATTTTTTTTTAGGGTGGGGTTTCTCCTTGATATAATTCAAAGTTATCTTAATCACTGTATGTTTAGGTTTGACCTATGACAGATTGAGAGGTATCCCAAGTTATACTCAATATTATTTACTGTATCTTTCGCCTTTCTTCCTAGATACTCCATATTATTAAAAGTTCAAATTTTGGGAGACAAAAGTTTAGTTTCAACATTGTTAGTACTTGTCTCTGATTGTTTTGATGAGGCCAAGGTTTCTATAGATCTTTGGATCAGGTAGGATGTGTTTTGGGTTGAATTGAATTGGAGCCTAATCTTCAAAATTGTGGCCCCAAATTGTTTGGATGTGAATTGATATAGATTGCATTATCACGATCAGGTTGTTTAGTACATAATGCTTACTTATAAAACATTTTAATGGGTTTATAAAGATGCATATAGTTGACGAGGAAGTGCCCCCGAGTTGAGGAGGGCTACCTTTGTGCACTTGACGGTAGCAAAACTCCTCGACCTACTCTCTGGGTCTCTGTAGGATTTATTGGTTTGTTGTTTTTTAGGCTTACTAAACAAGCAAAAAAATATCATATGAGCATAACGCACCAAACATTCAGTGGCGGATCCTGAAATAATTGACCGAGGGGGCGGAAAATGACGATAAATAAAATTGTTTGTAAAAATTGTTTCCGAAAATTCATCAATAGTATGGATCTGTAACTATAATAAAAACCCAAATCTTGCATGTTTTATTTCATAGTTTTCAAATATTTCAATATATATAACCTCCTACTTTGAAGTTCTCAGATATAATTATTATTAAGATATAAAGTTTAACAAATGATAATTACGACAAAAGTATACTACCTCCGTTGCAAAATATAAGGGCTTTTACTTTATGACACGTTTTTTAATGAGCTAAAAACTCTATGAAATATTAATTTTTTATTAAATTTTTTACATAGTATTATACATATTACCAATATGTATAATACTATGTAAAAAAATTTAATAAAAATTTAATATTTAATGGAGTTTTTAGCTCATTAAAAAACGTGTCATAAAGTAAAAGCCCTTATATTTTGCAACAGAGGTAGTATTAGTTTAGTAAATGATGAAATAATTAATTTATATATGCTCAGTCTTGAAAATTAAAACGCTTATAACTTTTTGTTTAGATATTGGAATTTAGCTTATAATATATCAAATCGAAGCGATCGACGAAACGAATATGTATATTAAATTTTATTTTCGATTGAGGGATGATTGTCAACCGTGACTCTAAAGAGGATTCGCCTCTGCAAACATTCAATGTTGATGGCCACACTCTAGATCATCATTTCACATCCGACCAATTCGTTATCTGGTGCCAAAAAAATTCGAAGATTAGGCCGCAATTTGATCATGATAATCTTACAAAAACATTTTGGAATCCCACAAGGGTTTCAAAGTTTTGCCATGCGTCGACTTTCAATGAACATGTGAGTCTGAAGACAGACGTGGAATGCCAGAATCTGGAACTAAAATTGAAAAGGGTAGGGTTGATTGATATCATGATCAAAGAGTTTTTAGTGTTGAATTCAACAACGGTGTGTTGAAAAGCTGCCATTTTAAATTTGCTGCTTTTATTTCTCTTTCAAAATTAATGAATGCCTGGTCCCCCAATTGACTTCGCTCTCGTAAAATTTATTTTGACCATCATTGTCAAAAAAAAAAAGAAGAAAAAAGATGATGAAAATGTCATTCTAAGGGTTTCACAACCCAGACTAACTTATGTAAATGTCTAAATGTACATTTTTTAGACATATTTGAGCTTTATTGGTTGTTTTTAGGGGTGTGCAAATGTGCACCTATAATCACAAAAACTTTTACAAAAAATAAGACAATTTTATTGGTGTATTTTTTTAATGATTTTTTTAAAAATTAATTATATTTAAATAATGTGTAAAAAATACACATTTTACCAATCGAGCATAATACAAAAAAGTAAAGTGTATTTTTTCCACATTTTGTGCAAATGTATACATTATAGACAAAATCATTGTTGATGGTCTAATATGCGAAGTGTGTTAAATTTAGAAAGATGTCGTACGGAGTATAATTTATCCCAAATTCCCAATGGGTTACATTGGGGTGTATTTTTTAATATCACGCTTTCTCAACTTTTTTACTTATAAATCACTTAAATATGTATTTGTTTAACTAAGAATACTAAGGAATATATTAGATTGAGATTTTGAATTTTAACTTGTTATATACGTCTCATTATATTAGACGTGCATTATTATCAAATGCATAAATAAATAACAAAGTGAGACGTATATCTAAGTCGATATATGTATTTTCAATTCTTAATCTAATATATATTACTCCTTCCGATCCAAAAAGGATGTCGTTTGACTTTTTAACACGTATTTTAAGGAGCTAAAACCTATATAAAATATCAACTTTTTTAAAATTATTTTTTTACAACTTAATATTTGTTGGTAATAAGTATTAGATTATAAAAAAAAAAAAGAAGTTAATATATTATATAGTTTTTAGCTTCTTAAAATACGTGTTAAAAAGTCAAACGACGTCCTTTTTGGATCGGAGGTAGTATGTACTTTCGTTCAGAAATAGACGTCGTTTGACTTTTCAACACGTTTTTTATGATGGTCAAAACTATATTCTCTATGTTAATTAAAACATGTCGTTTTAGGAGGTAAATCTTGTTAAGAAAAACTTTTCATTTTAGATATTTTGTCATCTACTTTACAAAATTGCCCTTGTAATTATTAGATAGGTGTTAGCTTTAATTTTCAAGAAAACAAAAAGAAGAGTAATAAGTAGGGGTATAAGTGTATTTCTGTTTGTTTTATAAAAAAGTGTATAGATTTCTAAAATGACAAATTTTAATCGGAGAAACTAAATACACCACAAATCTGCATGTCAGAATGGACGTGCAAGTTTGAAGTGACCTAATTAATTGAAAAAAACATGATAATTAATTAAAAATGGTTGCACGTTGGAAATGACGTGCGTTTAAGAAGGAGGATTTGCAGTGTATCTAACAACACCCAATTTTAATTAACGGGGGAGTATAAAATAATAACTTTAACCCATTAAAAAACATGTCAGAAAGTCAAATGACAGATAATTCTTAAAGGAGGTAGTAGTAGTTAGTCTCAATGAAATATAACCCTCAGATATTATCAACTAGCTTTTTGGAACTTTGATTTTGATATTATAAAGTTTTGAAATAAAATAAATATAATATTTTGGTTTAATTAGCTTTCAGAGTTTTCATCAGCTACCATAACAATTAGGATTTAACAGACATCGTACTAACTTATTTATTAACATATACGGAGTACTTAACACAAAATATTGTAATCATTCCAAGTTATATATTTACCATTTCTTATATTTATATTTTTTTTTCTTAAGTAACACACAAAAGTGTAATAAGTGATTTGGGCTGAATAGATCCACAATACTCACGAGTGAGGAATTGAGGATGATCGAAAATGTACTTTCTAACCTAACTCAAACACAAATATTGAAAATTGGGGAAGTGTTCAGTGTTGACCGTAGACTTTGAATCACATTTTTATTTTTGGACAACGATTTTTATATAACATTCTAACTTTCCTTTTTATTCTGATCACGACAACTTCAAATCATCATTTGGGGAAAACATTTTTTTTTTTCTCTAACATATATGCTAAGAGTATTGGTGAAATATTCATGTTAAGACATTTTTTTCAAAAGTTAATTATTTTAATTAGGATTTACATTAAGATTTATTCCATATAGTTTGTTGACCTACACATAAAAAAATGAAGATTGTAATAACACGGTCCTTCTAGATCTATAACCCAATAAAATAGATTAAGAAACTACAATGTAAAGACGAATTTTCTATTCTACGCCCCCATAGGATAAGATTCTCGTTTTAGAAAAAATATATATCTTTAACTAAAACGCATTAGTCAAATTTTAAAAGAGATTCCCAAGGTCATTTATTTTTAGTAGGGTATCTTTCATAATTTAAAATCTTATCATATGCCTTTAGGACATATAATAGAAAGACCAATTGCATAAATTGATAAATTAATCTGCATTGATCATAAGAAATCTATTTAAAAACGGATAAAAATAATTCATACTTAAAAAAATATTTTCCAATATGGATAGTTAACCTATCTCCCAATTCAATAAGATAGGTTTAGTTAATCTTAGGAAAAAATTAAATACATTTGAAATCTAATTATATTAAACTTAAATTTAGTTGAGATATTAAAAATTGTATTACTTTAGATAAATTTACCCTTAATTTTCTTTTCAAATTTTATTTGAAACCTACTTTTTTTTTATTTGAATAATGAAACTATCTATTCACCATGTTAGAATTTTTTTTTTCTTTTAGCAAAAGCCATTAATAGTTTTTAATGTTATCAATTAATCCAAACAATAAGCGGTGCAATCCATCCTCATAATTACTTTCATCGTGTATCAATTAGAAGTGTAGGGAAATAGAAGAAAAAGAAAGCAAATTTTATCTATTTATGTGAGTCTAAATAAGAAAAGAGGGAATTATTAGAGAGTTAATTGTTTGATATGAAAGAATGTTACTACGTACATCTCATGTCAAAAAGTAGTGATCCTCAAACTTACCATATAAGTCAATAGATTATTTTTGTTGTCAATTGATTTGAAGATAAATTCTCATTAAACTTATATCTTATCCTTTCAACTTTGGTGGCGAGGCGCTGTGGAAGCTTATAACCTTTCACTAGTGTATGGCGTCGTGACGATACTGTTAGGTATTTCGAATCTTTATGTATACGGAGTATATATATACAAGAGACTTCCAACTCCCACTCTCCCAGCCAATTCAGTACTCTCTCGATCTCTTTCTCAGCTCCTAGAAGGCTAGACGTCCTCGCCTCAAATTAATCATCATGATTAAACAATTAATTAGCTTTCAAGCTTTAATTATATAATCATTATGCCTTTAATTTACCTATCAATTAAACAGTGCACATTCAATGGAAGATAAAGTATTAAACGGAGATGATGATCCCGTCGTCAACAACGGAGGCTCGCCCTCTGACCGGCGGGCACCTCCGCAGCCCGTGTCCTCGCCGTTTAGTTCCTCCGGAGCTCTGCCGTACACGCCCGCTTTTGATCACGAACCCCCTCCCTCCGAATCCGATCTCCAACAACAGACGCCACTCAGTCCACCCCCAATCTCCGCCGGCGACACGGAGAAGTAACAGCCGTTGCAATATCTCGAATGTAGTTTTTAGGGTTTATATAAATTTGTTATTAATTTGAATTGTGTGGCCGATCAGGTTGAAGGGGAAGGCGGAGAAGAGGAAGAGAGAGCAGAGATTCGCCTTCAAGACGAAGAGCGACGTCGATCTCCTCGACGACGGCTACCGCTGGCGCAAGTACGGCCAAAAGCCGGTGAAGAACAGCCCCTTCCCGAGGAGCTACTATCGATGCACGGCGGCCACATGTGGAGTGAAGAAGATGGTGGAGAGGTCCTCAGTCGACCCCTCCGTCATCATCACCACCTATGAGGGCCGCCACTCCCACCCCGCCATCTTGGTTTCGCATCCAACCGCCTATGGCTCACAGGGTGTTGTGGTTGGTTCTCCACTTTATCATGAGCAACAGCAGCAGCCACCCATGGCCATAGATCATTCGTCTTCGTCATGTTTTCATAGCTTGATCTCTCATGATTCGACTTCAGCTAATTCATTAATGTCTGCGGGCACTGGACTGTTGGAGGACATGGTGTCGTTCCCTTTTGGTCCTCAAAATCATAACAATTGCTAGCTTAGCCGGTAGCAATAGACTGTACTGATCGAGGATCTCCTTCCTAATAGGGTTCATAGCGGTTCATTGCTGTGCTTAGGCTAGGATACCCTTCTCCAGACAAAGAAGAGACCGGGGATGGGTAGATAGGAGATACATACATGATCGAATTCTCATATGAACCGTAAATTTACGTTGCACAATGAGATCATGATCAACATTATGAGCTAGGAGACCAATCAATGATAAAGACTAGCTAAGAGAAAATGTTTAATCCTCGTCTGCATGTTTGTAAGTAGGGAAAGATAATGTCTAAAAAATTAAATATAGTTGATGTTGACAATAAATTATTTGTCAGCACTTCTTGCGATATAATTTGTGAATAAATCTGGAGCGTTGAGTTAAGAAGATTATATGACTGATATTTAATGAAAAAAATTAAAGAACAAAGATATTTGTTTGAAACAACATAATTATTCGTACATAAATCATACAAATAATTGCGAATTATTATGTTACAACAAACGAATAATTTTCATATGAAAAAAAAACTATTAAAGTGTTAAAATTTTCATCAAAATATGTGATTTTCAATTGAAATAGTTAAAAGTAATAAGAATGTAGCATAAAGGATTCACATCCTCTGCCTCATTCCTTGTCCCATTCCCCGTCCCCACATAAACATTAATTAAAAAGAAAATAAAAAAAAAAGATTAAAACAATAAAACATAAGGGGAGTCTGTGAGAAGGATTCACACCATATATAGCATAAAATCCTTTACTACATAAAGGCAGCAACTCCAGGTTACTGTTTTTTACTAAATTCTACTATTTAGGCCGTCCATTGCTTGTCGGCGGAATTGATCTACGGCTGGCACCCTCCATCATGTTCAATGTCTTCTTTGCCCCTGAAACCTTGAATTTGAAAATGTTTATTTTTTTGTTTTGGTGTCTATTTCGGTCTTTTCATCTAATTCCAAAGGTGACCTCTCTTTCCTTCTCCGGGGATCGATTCTCTGCCGACTGCTGCCTTCGCCGCCAGTACAGACCACATTCTTCCTGGCCTTTCCTCTCCATCTTCACCTCCTTCAGTCCTTCTTCTTTCGCTCTCGACCGTCTCCTACAGACCGCTCTTTTGTCCGTTTAGTCGGCTTCAGCCTTCTATTTCGGGGTTCGACGCTTCCGGGGCTTTCGATTCAAGCTCCTGCCTCCGGCCGTGGTTTGTCCGGATTGCTTCCTCGGCGTCTCGCTCGTGCCCTTGCCTCCTCACGACTCCTGCAGCATTCCACTCTCTCTTCTTCAAGCAATTTTCGAGCTCACGGAAGCGATTCTCCACGGAAGTGCTTCGATTTAGCGAATCTAGGTTAAATCCCTCTCTCTTCTTCTTGGTCAGGGCTCTCGCCTTCTACAGTTGTTCTCAATCCCCGAATTCGCCGGAATTGTGACGAGGAGGCACTGCAATTGCATATAACAGAGCAAGGTGCCACTGAATTCGCCGAGTGCTCTTGCATGCGTGTCTAAAGTTAGTTTTTGGGGGATTTTGGGCCTTTAGGTTTAGTAGATTTGAAATCGACTCGAAGAACTCAAGGTTACATACCTGGACTGTTATCCACTTGCCGTTGCCGTTAAACCTAGCTCTGCTATTTTGATCTTTTTTGAAATTGCTATTAATTGTTCCCTTTTTTTTTTTGGCTTTTCAGATCCCGAATAGTGGTGCTTGACTGCTTGCCATTGCATCCTTGGGCTGATTTGCAGGTTATCATTATCTTTAACTCGATATTGTATATTTGGTTGAAGTTAATAATTCATTTTTGTACTTTGACAGCCTTTAGCTATGGTTTTTTATACTGCTATCTGTATTGGAAAATGCGTGTGATTTTTTCTTCAAAGTAACTTGTAACCTTAGCTTACCTTTAGGCTGTGTATATAGGAATTCCTATATATGGACCCTAAAGGCTAAAACTATTATGTAATTGAAGAGTGCTTTGGTATAGGCTGCACCCATATCGTATTTTAACAAATGAGAGCAATTTAAAGGCCAGAGATTTAGTTCATGGGTTTGTCATTAGGTTTATGATTGTTTCTTTGGTTCAACCTCTTTGTTCCTCATATTGGTTTAAAATAAGTTCTTTTATGACCTTTACTTTTGATAATAAGGTTATGTTCTGTCTAATTTTTTTTTTCTACGGGTAGGTTATTCTTTGTTTTCTCTTCTCGCTCCTAAATCCAAGTAACCCTTGCTTTCCCTCAATTCAGTTCTTGATTTTATCATTGATTTTGTGTTTATGCAAGCACTAATTCGTGAAATACTTTTCTAAAGCGAGTGGTGTCAATTCAGCGTGAGCGTCAAAAGGACTTTGATGATAAAGTGAAGGAAGTTCAACATCTTAAGCAACTCCTCTCTCAATATAAGGAACAGATTAACCGGAGGTGAGTAAAATACCTTCTGCTCTTTTAACATTCTGATCTTTTAATCATTAAACATTTAGACCTTTTGGTTACATATTCCATTTTGATCTATTATTCTTCCTTATTCGAATGTTATCCGATCCATCTTATACATGATCTCAAAAGGTACAGTTGGGCTTACTGTAATTTCTTGGATCTATGGAATACAAAAAAGAGATGCTTCTTGATGAAAATAGAGGTATGTATGGTTTTTTTTTTAAAAAAAAAGTTTATTTTGAGCTTGCATTCCTATGTTTAATATTTCCTATTTCCTATCTTCTCATGGTTATGGTGTATGAGTTCTAAACTTCTGTTTCATGTCTTTTATGAATAGGTGGTGTTTTGTCCATTTTTTCATATCCCAGTTTTGCAAATGGTGCCCTTAGGATATCCTCTTGGCCCCCAGGGCAGTATTTTAATTTTTAACAGTAAGTCAGATCTTTCCCCATCGTTCTCAAGAACAGTTAAGTTGCCAGCTTGTTAATCTATTCAAGGAGCTAAGAGCTTCATGAGGTAAGTATTAACCTCCATAAACCCCATACACCTATCACTTTTATGCAAGGTTTTAGATAGTTTATTATGACTTCATTATTATTCTTCTTCTTGTTGTATAATCCGATTCATTATAATGGAGGTCCAAAATGTTCAATATGAAGTGGGTTAACCTTTTCTTATTGATCCATCGTCTTTATTTTTTTTGAAAAATGAGTAGCTAGGTTTCTAACATTTTAACATCCATGTTAATCTAGGTGATGAAAATGAAGTGCACATAAAGTCTCTTTTAGTCTTTTGCATAAATAAAAATACTACTCTCCTTTATTTTAATTTTTCTTTATGCTGGGATAGTTTAGAAAGAAACATCAAACATCATAGATGTAGAAACCACTTAAATGGCTTGTTCTTCTTCTATTCATATTTGTATCTTCTTTAATTGGTTATTATCTTTTGTTTATTTAGGCCACGTATCTCTCAATTATATTTTTTGCCTTGCTACCTTTTCTCTGTAAATGTTTCATCCTTATCGTCAACTTGTTTTCTTAGTGTCTTATGAACTGGTTTTTATTCTCCCTGTCTAAGTTTTTTTTATTGGTTGTCGTCTTCTGTATTTAGGTCACGAATCTCTCAATTTGTAATTGAGATGCTACAGGGATTGCATTACAGTCTATGGCTTTATCATATGCTCACCACCAATAGGCTGAAATATTTGAAGTTGCTAGCGTCTCAAGTTTTAATGATTCACGTACTTTTAGATTTTGGATAGCATCCCTTTGATTAGGGCAACCGATCTCCAATTCTTCCCTATTGTTTCAAATTGAATTTGTGGCTGAGGTTTGCTTTGATGATTTCGAGGGTTTTATGCTTTAGCTCTAATGATAATTTGTCACAATATAATTTTGATAAAGTTGATACTGTTGATGAAATTCGATTTACTTCTTCTGCTTTGTCTGTTTTCCTGATTTTTGTTTAGTATCGAATTAGAATCTTGTCTTTGATCTCAGGTATTTGGTCTTAGTTTTAAGTTTTGTCGTAGCTTACTCCTCTTTCTGTTTTAGTAAATGTTCTTGATCTCAGGTGTTTTATTTTTAAAGAATATAAAATCACATCAGTTGACTTTGTATTTTTCCTTTACATGGCTTAAACTTCAAGAATATGTATACAACAGGCTCAAATTCGGGTAAAATAAAATAAAAACTCTTCTCCTTGTATTTCAACCGGCTCAAAGTTTTTCAATTTGTAATATTTTTCTCCTTTTCTTTTTTCTGTCTTTAGCTATGGATGGTAATTCACATTCGTTCAAGGGTTTGTGTATTTGGCACTGATTTACATGAATGGGTTCATCACCAAGCAAATGGTCAATCCATTGAAGACTTATGTGAAGCTGTCAGCAGTGCTAATGGGATCCCATGGCCCAAGGGCTCTTTAGCCTTCCTCAATTACCTTGCTCAGATCAAGTTCAAGTCCACTGAGGTATAGACAAATCCCCTTTTATTGCAGTTGCATATTTTTTTCAATTTAATTCATGACCAAGTATAGAATTTTTCAGATTAATTACATATCTACAAAATAAGTTAAGCAAATATGATGCCTGGATGTTTGTTTGGACTTGGGATCAGTGGATCTGAAATCATTGGAATTTATCCTGGTTTTCATTGCATTGCATGTAACCGGAATTAGTAGATTTCGTAAAATTAACAGAATCTGAAAGCTATTGGGCCTTGATCAAACTGCCTCCATCAATCTTGATTGTTCTTGTTTCATGTTTGATATGTATCATCTCGTGACGATGTCAAATATGTGATTAGGTGCTGCCAGTGATGATCATGGGTGATTTCATACCAAGCCTAAGAATGAAATATTCCCTTCACGAGTTTATCTCGGCTATTCTCCTGGTGGTGGGTTTGATCCTATTCCATGCAAGCACTTCTCCAAACTTTAGAATTATCGGCATTATGATGATATCCGGGGCCCTGATCATGGACTCCTTTGGGAACTTACAGGAGGTGATCTTCACCTTGAACCCGGAAAAAATACAGGTAATTTAGTTGTCGAGCTTGATTGTATTAGTGCGAGTTTTCGTCTTTTCATCTTAGAAGTGTTTTTTGGTTTACTGTCATATAAGATCATTGATTAATTTTTGTCTTCATTTTACATTTTTTAGTAGCTTACTCCTCTTTCTGTTTGAGTCAATGTTGATGTTCTTGATCACAAGTTGTTGCCTGCTGTTGTTGAATTTGTGTGGCTTTTGATTTTTAGTCTGTCAAGTAATAGGAGCACTACAAGGATCTCAAAGCCAAATCATTCTTTCCAAACCTGACTGAATACATAACTTTTGGTCCTATCATTTAATTACATGGTAAGGTTTGGTTGCACTTATGTGTTGGTTTCTTCCAATGACATATAATCTAAAAAGAATATTGTTGGGTTGCTTATTTATAGGCATCAGGCATGGGAGGGGGTTGGAGCTGTTGCTTAATAAATTAATTGGGTAAACCTATCCCCTCTATGCCGAGTCAAGAACAACCACAGGAGACCTTGTTGTTAAAACAAAAAGGTTTGTCCCTCGTTAACATACATATTTAATTCGGTTTCACATTAAATCACATCTGCTATGGAGATGATCGAAGCCGTAGACTATTTTGTTGTGATTTATGACTTAGCTTTGTTCTTTCAGGAATGTGGTTCATGGAAGTGATAGTCCCGAGAACGGCAAGGTGAAATAGGTGACTGCTTCTATACGTCCAAATAACTTGATAAGATTGCTATTTATGATTACTAAACATCTCCTAGCTGGATATTTTATGCTGGAATTCACAGTTCATTGCTCTTTAGCTTTCAAATATATTGATCATTTCTTTTTGCGTTTTTGCTTTGATTTGGCCAAGATCTACACTGAACTTGATACTTTTATTTTTTAAATCTCTATGAACATATATCAACACATCAACTTTCCTTTTTTGTTGTTATGATGTGATTGAATAGAAGCTTGGACTATAGATAAATAGATTGATATGGTTCCAATTCACTTGAAATCTTCATTTACTATGCAGTTCCAGTTTTATTATTCCAACACTTTCAGTTTCTTGGGCATCGATCTATTATGGTTTTTCCTGATATGAGAAGGGTTTTTGTAAGTAGTTCTTGTGGTGTGCTGGGCTTCAGCTCCAGCATTGCAAGCTACGTATTTGGACTCTAGAAGTACACATTTTTATTTCCTTTGTAAGAGTTTCTTGTCATCCGATGTCATTTATTACCTATTTTAATCTGAAGAGTGTTTTAAATCTGATTTTGTAATATCATGTGTGTTTGAGAAAGAGGGGTACATCAAATGCAACTTCTCCTATATATGCACAATTATCTATTATGCATTAAGTATGCTAACCAGACTACAAATTCAAATTCTGTGGGCCATGATTGGCTCACTAACTACACTATGCCGAATCATATGTTGATTTTAACCTTATGCTTTTTAAAAATCTATCCTATGTTGATTTTAACCTTATGCTTTTTAAAAATCTATCCTGTGCATTTTTTTAAAAAAAATTGGGTTTTATAATTTTACTTCTACATGGTTACATAAATTACAGTGTTGCCAGAAACCATTAGGAAATGAAAACCTTAAAACTATCCCAATAGATAAGCTAAGGTTGCCTCTCGCTTGCATATTAGCTTAATGAAATTCAATTAAGCCGCATATCATATTTGATGTCTCATATTAGATTACTTACATGTGATGTAACGGCCCAGAATTATGATTTCCGGGTTACGTTTCAAGGGATAAAACCCCTTGTTCGGATCTTGCAATCCAGGTACGGGTCGAGGTTTCAAACTCATTTTAAGATTAGTAGAAAGAGGGATTTCAAACCCTAAAACCTCGAAGGGCCGTTGGGTACCCTTAACCTGTCCTAAGACTATGTCGCGGAAACCATTTCAAACGGAAGTAAAGCGGAAGTAAAGTACAAATACAAGTGCCACGGCGGAGCCGAGTCAAAACGGAGTCAAAAGTATAAATCCAAAACAATATAATCAAAGTCTGGTGAAGTCTATAACTCCAGCGCTCACTCTCCGCCGACAAAATGACCCGCGCAATAAGCAAACAACACCGATAGGATGAACATAAATAATTCCTAAAAAAATTGATTTGGGGCGGGATCAGATCGATGCCCGCTTAACTCTGCATCCCAACCATAAGCACACATATACGCTATACCTAATAAAGATGCTCTAATGCAGTACGAAATTCAAACACACTAGCATGCTCCTAGTTCATAATATTGTGCAGAAATACTGTAAAGGGCCCAAGACAATGCCAAGTGGCATATCCCTCTCCTACCTCCACCCCTTCCGACAGGCGGAGACTGGCCAGCTCGTGAATGCATTCATTCATAATAGGGCGGCACGCATGCCTAACCCGCTCCACAATAAAGCCCGCAGGCATATCATAATATAAGGAAGTACTCGATTGACTCAGGGTACCCGATGAGGCTGGGCTACCCTATGACCCTAGCAAAGACTTCTAGGACTATCACAGATAACGGCCGTTCTGTTTACATACACATAGAGAAATAGAATGCTCAACGATCAATGCAACCTAGCATGATACTACATGACATGCTGATCATGAATGCAACACCTAGTATATCATGCACCTATAGCAGGGAATAGCTCTATTCAATCTGAGTAAGCTCCGAAGAGACTTACCTGAAAATGCAGAACAACAAGATAACACAAGCAAGGGCCCAAATGCAAGTCCAAAAGCAATCCAACCGCAATACACACCTATAATCAAGCCATTCTCATAAGCTACTAACCAACATTCTCACACATACGAACCCAAGTTCTCAACATACTCAAAACCAATCAATGGTAAAACCATTTTCCAAAACCTTTCCGTTATGATCAACATCAACCAAAATCATTTCATTTCCAATCAAACTCATTGATAAAATCGTACCAACCGTATTTTTCCAAACTCTTAAATCCCAAATTAATTCAACTCATGTTCAAAATAATTTCTCAAATCATACTTGGCCAGATTCCGACATTTATCATTTAAATCCATAACAAATTCCCAAAATCATATTATTAACACAATCCCGACATGTTTATTTTCGAAATCATTACATAAATAAATTCCGACCTTTAGTCACAAAATAATTCTATTTTCACAACCAGATTTATAAATTACAACTCATGATTCATTTCAAGTTCCTAAAATCACAATTTAAAACAACACTAAATACTTATCCCAAATATAACATTTTCTAAAATAATTTCGTATTTTAAAACAATTTCAGAATAACTCTCGTAATAATTAAATAATTTGTAACATATAAGTAATCTATAGGTAATGAAATCAGATGATCCCAATTTCTCACTTAACAAATAAAAGGCCCAAAGTATAACCCGGATCCGAGAGTTAAAGGCCCAGAAAATAGGCCCAACAAGGAAAGGAGAGACGCGTCTTCGACCTAAAGAGGCATAGAACTCTGGGCAACGGAGAGAAAAGGGGAACGGAAGGAAGCGGCCATCGCCGATCACCTGGCTCTCCCTCTCTCATCCTCGTCGCCCAAATCAAAAGGGAAGGGGAACGAAATCACACAGAGAAAACGAAAACGAAGGGCGAGGGGGAAGTTTGAGTGCTCACCGAGGGCTCGATTCGAACAAGCCGGAGGCTCGATCGGAGTTCTTGAGGCTCATCGGAGTCGGAACACGCCGGTATTGGCCGTTCTTGGTATGCACGAGGACAGGGGAATACGGGGAGAGGGGGAGGAGTTCGACATTGCTGCTCGGACGGGAGTGGAGGAGGAAGCGCCTGCTGCTCGGCTGCCCTCCTCGGCGTCTTTCTCCGGAAAACAGAGGCGGGGAACACTGCCGCTGTGTGCTCTTCGGCGGCGTCGACGATGGCGATGGAGGCGGCTTCCGGTGGCTGGAACCAAGCAGGAACGGAAGTGGGGAGATGGTGATGGTGCTCTGGTCTCGTCGATGAAGAGGGGCCGGTGCTGCTACTGCTTGTGGAGAAGGAGACGCGGGCAGCTTCAATGGAATGAGGAGGAAGTGGAGCTCGGAAATGGGTGATTTCCTGGTGGTTGTGTGATTTGGATCAACAAGGAAGGAAAGAAAGGAGCTTGTATGGGAGAGCTTGGGTTGTGTTTGAGTGAGGAATAAAGTGGGGTGTGACCCGACCTTCCAATGTAGGAAAATTAGATGCGCAGCGGAAGGGAAGAAAACTATTTTCTAACATCTAATTCGGGATCTCATGCATGAATTGATATGAACAATATAGAGGGGAAAAGTCGTACCTTTCTTGTGCGGAACCTTGATTCGAAATCACCTTTGGAGAAAAGAGCCTCAAGCGCGACTCCTCTACTTGGTCCACACGAGCACGGGATTGGATCTCCTTGTCTCCGTTTGCTAGAACGAATGATCGAAGGATTGCAACTCACCCTACGAGTTAGGGAGGCAAGCGATTTGTGGTAGGAGGAGATTTTGGAGACACGTATATTCCAATATATATTTAAGACTTATTCTCAATAAGTCTCTTTATATATTGTAGAAACTAGGTCAACTTATTCCTAATAAGTCACCTTTATCTTTTATCTTCTATCCACAAACTATATCAACAATAATAACTTATTATTATTATTAATCAATTATCCAATTCCTAATACTCTTTGTGTGTGACCTTATAGGACCTGAATAAAATAGCAATAGATTAAATATAATTTAATCTATAAATTATAGTTGGCTTCTAGCAAAGCACTATAATTACCTAAATTATTCAGATTATAAATCTCCATTTTAATCCTATTATATCATTAGTATTTCACACATCAATTAAAGGACACCAATTCCTTCAATCTCCCACTTGTCCTTAAGTGGATGTGCGGTTTCAATTTCTTTGTCACTTAATGTTCAATTTGACGATATGATAGCATCTCATGTTATCCATATCAATTCAAATTATTTCTCGATCCCGAGCTTGAGCTGTCAAATAAACAAATGATTACGTATTAATCCATTTGAGCATGGCCATGCATTTTACAGTTCTTACTCTTCGAGTGGCCAGAACATTATTCCTACTCAGATATCCTAATATCCAGAATAGGAGGACTTCTCCAATCTTGCGTGACTATAGCTCCCACTTAAATTTTAGCAACCCTAATCACTGCCTTTATGACTACCTTTTACGGATCAGCGGTTGACAGTGTCAAAGGCTACCAATCATCAAGTGAGAGGGATATCACACTCATGTCTGAGGAACCTACTAATAATATTTTAACCTTTAATTCTTCAACTTATTTGAAAAATCTTAAGGCAGGTCTGCCTAACAAGTATCCACCATACTTGTCTATACAATTGATTAGACATCTCTATGTCCCTATAGCCCGTGAAACTTGGCGCTATCAATCAACTTGCATAATAGTCTATATTAAATCATTTATGTCCCATTTAATGATTAAGACTATGGCAAAGCATAATTCATAATATCAGTTCACTTAATAGGGTCTCAACCACCACGACTTTCGCAGCGATCCTATTTGATAATCATAAATTATTAGGACATTTTATTCAATTCTAAACCATAATTGAATAATAGTGAAATTTTATTTCAAACAAACATGATGAAAATATGTTTCAACAATCTTGATCAATATCTAATGCGTTAAACATATAAATCAAATCCATTCACCAATGGACTTGAGTCCCTTAGCTTGAACGATCAACTCATCATGACCACCATACACCAAGAAATCATCCTTAGTTCTTCTCAAGTACTTGAGGATGTTCTTAGCTGCACTCCAGTGTGCTTCACCTGGACTCGATTGGTATCTGCTGCACACACTTAAGGCAAATGCAACGTCTGGGCGAGTACATATCATGGCATACATAATGGATCCTATTGCTGATGCATAAGGGATCCGACTCATTCTATCCAGCTCAGCAGGTGTTACTGGACACTGCTTCTTGCTTAGATATAGACCATGTTGCATGGGCAAAAATCCCTTTTTGGAATCTTTCATTTTGAACCTGTCTAGAACCTTATCTATATAAGTTCCCTGACTTAGTCCAATGAGTCTCTTGGATCTATTCCTATAGATCTTGATGCCTAAAATGTACTCTGCCTCTCCAAGGTCTTTCATTGAGAAATGCTTCTTGAGCCAGTCTTTTACAGACTCAAGCATTTGAATGTCATTCCCAATGAGTAGTATGTCATCCACATACAAAACCAAGAATACAACTTTGCTCCCACTAAACTTTTTGTAAACAAAAGGTTCTTCTTCACATCTGATGAATTCAAACTGTTTGATCACTTCATCAAATCGAAGGTTCCAACTCCTTGATGCTTGCTTAAGTCCATAAATGGATTTCTTAAGTTTGCATACCTTCCCAGGATTTTGTGGATCCTCAAAACCTTCAGGCTGTGTCATGTACATATCCTCTTCTAAGTATCCATTTAGAAACGCGGTCTTGACATCCATTTGCCAAATCTCATAATCATAATGAGCTGCAATTGCTAGGAGTATCCGGATGGATCTAATCATAACGACTGGTGAGAAAGTTTCATCATAGTCAATACCATGAACCTGTTTAAACCCTTTCGCAACCAGTCTTGCTTTGAATAGATTTACCTTTCCATTCTTGTCTGTTTTGAGTTTGTAAACCCATTTGCACCCAATGGGTACTATCCCATCTGGTGGATCTATCAAGTCCCATACTTGATTCTCAGACATAGAATCCATTTCGGATACCATGGCATCATGCCACTTCTTGGAGTCTGGACTCATCAAAGCTTGCTTATATGTAGTGGGTTCATCGCTTTCTAACAACAGAATGTCTAGACTTGTATTCAATATGAATTCAGCAAATCTATTTGGTAGCGATCTTGCCCTTTCTGATCTACGCGTGGGTTGAGCAACTAGAGGTTCCACCACAACATTTTGTGGGTTATTGGGAATGGGGTCTTGCACCTCCAATTCCACCTCCTCCATTGTATGAGTTTGAGTTCCATCTTCTTCTGGAATTAGGTCCTCAAAGCTCACAGCCTCAGTCATGGAGTGATCCATGTCTTCTTGCTGCTCGGTTTGTTGCTTCTCTCGAACCTCTTCGAGATCAACATTTCTCCCACTTGACTTTTTGGAAACAAACTCTTTTTCCAAAAAGACACTATCCCTGGCAACAAACACTTTGTGCTCGGTGGGATTGTAGAAGTAGTACCCTTTAGTTTCCTTAGGGTACCCTACAAAGAAGCACTTATCTGATTTGGGTGCGAGCTTATCTGCTAGTAAACATTTTACGTATGCTTCGCATCCCCAAACCTTGAGAAAATACAAACTTGGAACTCTTCCAGTCCATAACTCATATGGTGTCTTTTCTACAGCCTTAGATGGAGTCCTGTTTAGTGTGAACATTGCGGTTGTGAGAGCATACCCCCAGAAAGATATTGGAAGATTAGCAAAACTCATCATTGATCGAACCATGTCCAACCGGGTCCTATTTCTCCTTTCAGATACACCGTTCATTTGGGGTGTTCCGGGTGGAGTTCGTTGTGATAATATCCCAGCCCTTTTCAAATGATGATCAAACTCTTGACTCAAATATTCACCACCACGATCAGATCGGAGTGCCTTAATTTTCTTGTCAAGCTGGTTTTCAACTTCATTCTGAAATTCTTTGAACTTTTCAAATGATTCAGACTTATGCTTCATTAAGTAGATATAGCCATATCTACTCAAGTCATCAGTAAAAGTTATGAAGTATCTATACCCACCTCTAGCTTCTGTACTCATAGGTCCACATACATCAGTATGTATTAGTGCCAAGAGCTCAGTTGCCCTTTCACTTACCCCAGTAAAAGGTGACCTTGTCATTTTTCCCATTAGACATGACTCACATGTGTCAAATGATTCACAATCAATTGATGTCAAAAGTCCATCTTTATGGAGCTTCTTCATGCGATTTAAGTCTATGTGACACAATCGACAATGCCATAGGTAGGTGTTATCACCTGCGTCTGATTTTTGCCTTTTGGTACTTACGTTATAAATGCCAGATGTTTGATCCAAAATGTAGAGTCCATTACTCAACACAAAATCGGCATAAAAAATGTTATCTTTGAAAATAGACAAGCGTTGATCTTTGCAAGAATAATTGTAGCTTTCTAAATCCAAAACAGAAGCCGCAATAAGGTTTCTAGTAATAGACGGAACAAAATAACAATTATTAAGTTCTAAAACTAAACCAGAAGGTAAAGGTAGACTATAATCTCCAACAGCAAGTGCAGCAGCCTTTGCTCCAGTTCCAGTTCGAAGATCTACCTCTCCCTTGGCCAAGCTTCTACGCCTTTTTAGCCCCTGAATTGGAACTCACAGTTCCATTTTTCTTATCTTCCAGATACTTTGGGCAATTTCTCTTCCAGTGACCCTTGGTATGGCAGTAGAAACAATCATGGTAAGCAGCTACTTTAGCTTTCTCAGAAGTGTTCTTGGGTTGGGTAACTGGTTTACCCTTCCCTTTTGCATTCTTCTGCTGCCCAGATGCCCCTTTCTTGAACCCTTTTCCCTTTTGGACCATCAAGATCTCCTTCTTGTTGCCCAAAGTTAGATTTTGCTCAGCGGTCTTAAGCATCCCATGCAACTCTTCAAGCGTTTTTACAGCTCCGTTCATATTGAAGTTTAGCTTGAACTGAGCAAATCCATCGTGCAGAGAATGAAGTATGATGTCTGTAGCCAACTCTTGGCTATAGGGGTGGCCAAGTCTCTCCATGTTTTCAAAATGACCAATCATTTCAAAGACATGAGGACCAACTGGCTTGCCTTTCTCAAGTTTGCAATCAAGTATTGCCTTATGAGTCTCATACCTCTCCATCCTCGCTAGTTCCTGAAACATAACTTTCAAGGTGCGAATGATGGTGCAAGCATCCATCTTTTCGAACCTCTTTTGAAGGCTCGACTCCATAGAAGCCAGCATAAGACATGTGACAATCACTGACTTATCTCTGCTTTGTTTTTCCTGATCCTTCTCAGCTTGAGTAGAGGCATCAGTCAATTTTGGGATTGGGGTGTCAAGTACACTCTCTTTTCCTTCAGACCTGAGAACAATTCTCAGATTTCTTTCCCAATCGAGGAAATTATTGCCGTTCAACTTATTCTTCTCAAGAATTGAACGCAAATTGATGATGGTTGGGTTATCGTTTCTGTTCATGATATCTACAACATAGAACATGCAAAATATGAATCATGTTTGTCATGCAAAAAGCTTAAAATTTGAACATGCTTTAAATGTAAATAAGCTAATGCCATTTTATCCATCAAATAAATTTCCCTTTGAATAAAATGATTCCAAGATCCTATTACAGATAAGACATTAGCGTGCTTTGGCACTACCCTAACTCTTATGTGACAAGGTAAGTAATTTTTACTAGTTATAACATTTATAACTCTTGGTTGATAGATCACATCTTATGTAAATCTATCCCATGCCTCAAAATCCAAAACTTTGTCTTTTGGTCTTTTGTTGAGTAGAACCAATTCAAGGCTATAAATCCCTTATATAGATTTACCCGTACTATCCCAAGGTCAAAGCATGGACACCTTGCTTTGGCAAAACCTATCCATCAAATTCCAAGGGCCTCATAGGTTATGAATTGGAAAGGCATACTCTCAATTTTCTTTTAAGGGAACTAGGTTTGTCATGCAAGTCTAATTATCAAGTGAACAAACAACATAATCAAACATGCAAGCATAAACCAAACACATGCACAAAAATAAATTGTGATCCTAGTATGGCCCCTAATGAAAAGAAAACCAAAAAGATAAATCTTCAAGGTTCTTCTAGCTTCTTGGATCCTCATCCTTGATTCTCCTTTTGGATCTCCATCCTAGAATCGCCTTTTGGATCTCCATCCTTGAATCTTGTAACATCTTTCTTGTGTACCATGTATAAATAAATTTACTTTCAAAAATTAAATTACAAAAATACATAACGCTACGCAGATCGTGTACAAAAATACATAACGATACGCAGATCGTATTTATATGCTACTTGGGCCATACTAGTCACCGCATGCAATAATATCAAATATTAAATAAATATTAATCACAATTAATATAACATCAAAATATTAATCAAATTAATATAAACAAGAAATAGAATATTAATCATATTAATAAACTATTTAACTGAAATCAATTAAATTATCTAATAAAATAACTAATTTAATATTCTTGATATTTAATTCAAATTTAGCAATCATATAGATGGAATAAATTTTATGGTAACTTTTACCTTGTATAATTGGATAGAATATTTCATTAGGGATACGATATCTACCCTATCTAATTAAGGTAAATTAAGATTTTACACTAAAATCATAAATATCTTCCATAACCCTAATTCCGCCCCATCCGCTCCCACTCAAATTTTGTAACAATTACAAATTTTGACAATTGTAGGATTAAGATGGTAAACTTTCATAAAGCCTAAACTTTTGACAAATTAATATATGAATCAAATTCACATAAAATCTATCGATATGATTGAAATCAAAATAAAAACCTTATATTTTTTTTCCGATCCTGTGGTGTTCCACTACTAAAATTTACATACAATTCCAAGAAATCGTAATCGTTAACTTTAGTAAAATTCCGATCATCTGATCTTATCATGCAATCAGCAATTTCAGTGGAGAATTTGCGGCTTTGTATCGATCTTATCATGTTAAACAATTTAACATACATATATAAAAGTTTGCAGCTTTGTATCCATCGGAATCAAATTCCATGTTATCGGAATACATTCCGAGTCCGTATACAATTCAATACATTCAATTAATCAAAATCATATTTTAATCATACAAATTATTCCATATATCAAATATATTGCTAAATTGAATCGAAACTAACAAGAAAATCAATCGATCATATCAATTTATGCAAGAGGCTCTGATACCACTGTAGGAAAATTAGATGCGCAGCGGAAGGGAAGAAAACTATTTTCTAACATCTAATTCGGGATCTCATGCATGAATTGATATGAACAATATAGAGGGGAAAAGTCGTACCTTTCTTGTGCGGAACCTTGATTCGAAATCACCTTTGGAGAAAAGAGCCTCAAGCGCGACTCCTCTACTTGGTCCACACGAGCACGGGATTGGATCTCCTTGTCTCCGTTTGCTAGAACGAATGATCGAAGGATTGCAACTCACCCTACGAGTTAGGGAGGCAAGCGATTTGTGGTGGGAGGAGATTTTGGAGACACGTATATTCCAATATATATTTAAGACTTATTCTCAATAAGTCTCTTTATATATTGTAGAAACTAGGTCAACTTATTCCTAATAAGTCACCTTTATCTTTTATCTTCTATCCACAAACTATATCAACAATAATAACTTATTATTATTATTAATCAATTATCCAATTCCTAATACTCTTTGTGTGTGACCTTATAGGACCTGAATAAAATAGCAATAGATTAAATATAATTTAATCTATAAATTATAGTTGGCTTCTAGCAAAGCACTATAATTACCTAAATTATTCAGATTATAAATCTCCATTTTAATCCTATTATATCATTAGTATTTCACACATCAATTAAAGGACACCAATTCCTTCATCCAAATGGTACAAGGGGAAAGCTGAGAGGGAGCAAATCTGGGCTTTGGCTTGGGAACTGCAAGGCAAGGGCAAAGGGGTTGTCTCCTTGCTAGAAATGGGAAAGCATGAGAATAAGGGAGGAGGAAGAGAGGAGTAGGTATTTTCACAAAATAAGGGTAAATACAGCTGGAGCCTTGCTACTACCAATGGTCAAAAGTGGGGAAGGTGAGCTGCTTTTGCTGCCTGCATTCGGATGAAAGGGAGAGGGACAAGACCCACTTGTGGTCCAAATTGAAATTTCAAATACCCGAAAAAAATAAATCTTGAATCCCACTCTCTCGACCTTCCCGACTCGTTAAAATATTTCTCAATTTCCAGATCCGAATTTAATAAATGAAATCCGAACATTATCTTCCAATTTTCAATATATAAAAGCAGAGTTTAACATATTTTAAATTTCCATTTAATTAATGCCGGAACTTGTTTCGAAAGATTTAGAAAAATCCAATAGCTCAAGGACGGAAATTCCAAACATTCTAAATTTTTATTTTATTTTATCTTATATTTTTTTTTCGACTTAAATCCATTTATATTATTTATTGAGATTTATTATTTAAAAATCCGGGCCTTTACATGTGATTTAGATACTAGATTAGTGCTTACAAGGTTACACACTTACGCATCATATATTCTCAAAATCATTGATATGGTTGTCAGGATTATTTGGCAGTCCAAGTTGGAATAAGCCAGAAATGGTATTACATGAGGCTGGAATAAATCAGCAGAAAAAAACCTTTCATTTTTTTTGTAGATGTTTGCATGTTTCCCTTTTCGGGGAGTAAATACTAGAAGGAAAAGATGCATCTGTTCAAACTTAAAGCCGGTTTCAGATAATACTGGAGTCAGTTGGCTGGAATATTTAGAGTTATGTCATATTGCTTCTTAAAGTTAATACTCAAAACATTTTTCGCTATGACATCATAGCCACAACAAGGCTCAAGAGCTGACCGCCAATCTGCTGGGTATCAAATCGACCACCTCCCACCAGAGTACAACCGCAGGATGAAGAGCCTCCATCTCCTACTTCTAGCACATCCTCAAGTCACCACCAAAGGGAGGGGTAGAACAGGAGGTGAGCTCCTCACCAGCTCCACCGGTAGCTGCACCTACTCCTCCGCCTGCCCGAATTCCACCAAGGAGATTGATGTCCGCCCCTGCAACCTCCACTTCGAAGCTGAACAAGATAGGGTTGGAATGGTAATTGAAAGTTACCATACCAACCGATTACCAACCGTACCAACAGGTCCTTGGTACCAAGAAGTCGGTAACCGACTGAATCGGTAACCGAAGTCTCGGTACCAAGGATAGTCGGTACGGTAACGGTATGGGCAACCCAAATACCGTGGTACCGTTGGTACCGAATATATATTTATTTATTTTTTAAAAAATAAAATATATATTTAATTTTTTTTTAAAAAAATAAAAAATATATTTTATTTAAAAAAAAATACCGTGGTACCGTTGGTACCAAGGATAGTCGGTTCATTTTCAAGCATAATCTGTCATTGGTACCATCGGTACCGATGGTACCACAATGTATAATATGAAAATCGAAGAATGAAAATAGTGGCTTCGGTTACCACGGTACCGACATTCGGTAACCGATACTTTCGGTACCAAGAGTTTCGGTACCGAAACTATTCGGTTGGTACGTGGTACAAAAAATCCCATACCGAGGGGTATCGGTACGGTACGTGGTAATGAAAAAACACAAAATTCTAATCCTGAAAGCTCCAACCATTCGGCGCAAAAGAAGACATCATCACAACCGCACCTGAGAGCTCCAACCAATCAGAGCTGCAAATGAGGCAGTCTCAATGCAGATTGACACTGTTCCGTACAATTGAGAAAATTATTTGAGTTTGATTTTCTCAATTGTAATTATTTATCTCCTTTTGTCATCCTTAAAAAAATTGTAATAAATTATAGGGGTTTTTCTCAATCTGGTAATACCATTACAACAACTTGCCACTTTTAATTCTATTATCAAATTATAAAAACACAATTGAAACTTATGTCTAAGCCATTCTAACATGTTTACACTTATAGTAATATTTTTAAATTTTTTTATTCTTGAATAAATTTAACGATTTTAACCGCTAAACTAAATAAACCAGACAACCGGCATCGCGCGCGAAAGCGCGCGTGTATTTACCTAATATGAAAAATAAGATAATGGGATTTGAACTCAATCTTTTACTACTCCTTTCCTCCCTCTATCAAATAAGCTTACAACATTTATGCTTTCCTTTTCATTTAAATATATTATAAGTATTACATTATTAATTAAGAGGGATTTTGTTCAAATGGACCTTTAAGCATATTTGGTTAGCTAAATAGGCCCATTAATTGTTTTTTTAGTATGCTTAGCCCATTAATTGTTTTTTTAGCTTGCTTAGCCCTCTTAAACGGTCAATGGTCAACCGTTGACCGGTCAACCCATTTTGATGCCAACTTTTTTTTTCTTTTTTTTTTGATGCCAACTTTTTTTTTTTTAGTTATGCCATATTTTACCGTTTTGATGCCAACATTTTTGTGGTGACAATTTTATATAATTGATGGCATAAGAGCTTAAAACGTGGAATCAAAATATTGTCACCTTATTGTCACTTTTCTAATGAAATGATTGGATGACTTTTTTTTAATGCCACTTTTTTAAAACATTGATGACATTTTTTGTGATGTCATATTTTACCGTTTTGATGCCAAAATTTTATTACATTTTATTTTCACTCTGATGCCACTTTTCTAATTAAATTATTGGATGACACTTTTTTTAAACTTTGATGACATTTTTTGTTTACTCTAATGTCACGTTGACCATTGATGCCATTTTGAAAAATTTGTATCACATTAAAGAAAAAAATGTCATCAAAAAATACTACTTTGAAAAAATATCATCAAAAATATGGCATCACGGTAAAAAAAAAAATATTATCAAAAAATTGACATAAAAAAGTGGCATCAAAGTGAAAATAAAATATATTAAAATTTTGGCATCAAAACGGTAAAATATGGCATCACTAAAAAAAAAGTTGGCATCAAAAAAAAAAAAAAAAGTTGGCATCAAAAAAAAAAAAAAAAGTTGGCATCAAAATGGGTTGGTCAACGGTCAACCGTTGACCGGTCAATGGTCAAACAGTTGACCATTGACCAACCCACCCAATTGGGAAGGGGCTAGGGCAAAACTAATTAAATTGATTTATGGGCTAGGTGACTAATTGAATATTCAAAAAAGTCCCTCTACCAAAATCACCCCATTATTAACTCAAAATAATAAATATATGTAAAAAAAATATATATTTTTTCCCCCAAATAGAGGGTGCTGATTGAAGCACTTGTGAGCAACCCCTTGCCCCTAGTTGTTAGGAATAAAGGCGGTGACAGATCCAACAATTCTTGTAGGGGGGCTAAAAACATATCATGATCTAAGTTTCAATTTTATTTTATTTTTCAAATTTTAACAAGAACGAATTCATAATCCGTTTGTGTTATATTTCGAAATTGAATGAATTAATGATTTGTGTGTGTTATTTTTTAAAAATTTCATAATGATTGTTGGACACATTGGCGGATCTGTTTGGGGGGCTTGGGATGTTTGAAGCTCCACTTAGCTCGGAAGATAATGTAGAAATTTGTAATTTTTACTAATTTTTAGGAATGAAAGAGTGTAAAAGGAGTAAAAAAATTAGAAAGTTAGCTTAGTTGGTAGGGATGTATATTTATTATTTTGAGGTATTGGGTTTCAAACCCTTTCAACCTACTTTTTAAATAATTTGTTGCACTTAGCACTTGCGTAGAGATCGAAAACCTGGCTTATCTTAATTGCACTAATACACTTCAATAAAAGGCCCAACAATTTATGATACAAACTTGCACATATATAATTTTCTATTTGTTGATTCATCAAGTTCAAGGTGAGACACACACAAACCAATGACCTCTTGCCCTAGTGGTAAGAGTGAGGTGCTTCCTTGTGCTTCACTACCATGTGGTCAAGGGTTCAAATCCCACTATGAGCAATTTGTGCTATATAGAGGGGAAAAGTCGTACCTTTCTTGTGCTCGGCCCATGGAGGATTAGTCGACAAGTGGATGAAGAGAAGAGGAAAAAGCAGATCTCCCATGGAAACAGAAAGTCCCACGGGACTTTATTCGGTTACACACACAAGTTGCTGAGCACACTTGATTAGCTGCTAACCAGCAGCACGAGAACATCAAGTTGCCTCTCAACACTATTATTCGATCAACACTTATTTTCATTTGAGTTTTCCTAAAATTGAGAAATTGACACTTATATAGAAAGCTTACGTATGTATATATGAGGACCTTGATGAGGGGATCAAAAGTAAAGGCGTTGCCTTCTTCAATGTAGAGCCGAACTTCTCCGAGAGATCCAATTCCTCGACCCCTACAGGCAGATTCCAGTCGAAATAATGCACAAGCGATGCAAGGGAAAGCAAGATCATCCTCTCCGCCAGTGCAATCCCAAAGCAAATCCTTCTTCCCGACCCAAATGGAAAGTAAGCCAAGTTGTTACTGCTAAAATCATGCCCCCCATCCAAAAACCTCTCCGGCTTGAACTCCAGAGGATCCTCCCAGAGAGAAGGGTCCCTATGAATGGCCCATACGTTGAAAACAACGAACGAACCTTTTGGTATTGTGTATCCTCCAACAACGCAAGACTCTTTTAGATGATAAGGGGCCAAGAGTGGGACAGTCGGGTGCAGTCTTAGGGTTTCTTTCATGATCGCATGGAAATAGGGAAGTTTGTAAGTGTGGGATTCCTCCAATGGATTGCCAGCCTCGACTACTGCTTCTAGTTCTTCACGAGCTTTTCTCATGACTTCTGGAGTGTTCATTATCTCCGCCATGGCAAACTCAAGTGTCCTCGAGGTCGTGTCTGTCCCTGCTAGAATCATATCCTGAAACACGCATTCAAATTGCTGGTGAAAAATGTGAAGAGACCAATTCCACATTGAAAATATGAAAGAACAAGTCTTAGTATATAAGCTGGTGGACTCCTCCTATTGAATATTGATTTTAGGATGAAACCCCTCACCCAGCTTATGTGCTATGCTACTAGCGTACAAGCGCACTGTGATAGGAAAAACCACATATTCGTGTAATAGATGATCTTACTTACGGTGAGCACACCCTTGATTTGGGACATAGTAATTCTTGTGTTTTTGTCACATTTATCCTTCGATTGCAAGAGAAATTGCAAGAAATCCTTGCGATCATCGACATCATCCTTGTCGTTGCTTTCTTTGGCGTTCATTTTAATCCGTTCATCAATAACAAGGTCCATTAGACAATCTAGCCTCTTTGAGCAATCTCGAGCCTTCTTCGCAATCCTTTGCAAATCAAACCTCGCTAATCCAGGAAAGAAGTCGGACACATTCGGGGCACCTACTAACTCAAAGGCCTTGTCCACCTCTCTCCGAAACTCGGCTACATCCTTAGCCATCTCGGCTGATCTCTTACCCATCGTCGATCTCGTGATCACGTTCAGAACCGTTTGGAACATTTGCTCTCCTATGTTCACCGGATATCCGGCATTCTCTTCCAGTTGAAGTATAGTTTCCCGGAGGCATTGTCTTCTGATGTTGCTGCCTGCATCTAGAGCACTAGGACCCAGCATCCCATGTAAACTTACCTATATATAAATGTCACCTTGATTACTTGCCAAATTCGTAGATATTACTAGCTAAAAATACTCAAGTAATACAATCTTTTGGTTATAGAGCTTACAAATTAAAATTACGAATTCGTAGCAAAATTATTAAATTACATCCAAATTATTAAATTCCCCTTAAATAGGAAACAAAAGGCATATTCTTTAAAAAAAAAATTCTAATTTTTTTTTTCTTCAAATTGGTCAAAAAAATTGTAGAGTAGCCGAGAGGTTAAACTAATTTAGGATTTAGCCAAAACAGGTTCAAGTCATTGTTACTATTAAAAAAGTAGTATAAAAAATAATAAAATTGTTTTTTAAAACAACGACTTTGTCTTTTTTTTTTATTAAATGTTAACAAATTTTATGGTGTTAAATGTTAACAAATCAGGAATTGTTGGATAAAAATGAATAATTCTTGATACTCAAGCGAATAATGACTCCCAAATTACCTAATACTAACTCTGAACTTGTCAAATAATCGATAATCTATGTATTTAATTACTTCTTATTTCAAATGAGCAATTAATTTATCAACGAATACTAACTATGAACTTGCCAAATAATATATCGAAACTTAATAGACAAAATTTGCAACTATTCAAAACTTGCAAAAGTGGAAGTCAATTTGTAACTATCCGATAAGTTGATAGTAATTATTCGCTAAGTTGATAGTAATTATTCGTTAAGTCGAAAACCAGCGAGGCGATCCATAAGCCGGTAGTAGGCGAGCATTGACAAACAAAATTCACGCGCCTTATGGGTCACCTCGCTGGTCTTCGACTTAACGAATAATTACTATCAACTTAGCTAATAGTTGCAAAATTGGCTCACACATTTGCAAGTTTTGAATAGTTGCAAATTTTGTCTGTCAAGTTTCGATTATTTGGTAAGTTTAGAGTTAGTATTCGTTGACAAATTGCTCATTTGAAAAAAGAAGTAAATGAATTATCGATTATTTGACAAGTTCAAAGTTAATATTCGGTAATTTAAGAGTCATTATTCATTTGAGTATCAAGAATTATTCGTTTCTATCCAATGGTTCTGATTTGTTAACATTTAACACCATAAGGGGTGAGTACACCTGAACCACCCTCATAGAGTGGATCAAATGTTAACACCTCTTATGATGTTAAATGTTAACAAATCATAATTGCTGATTGAAAAGAATTAAGGGTGTGGATTAATTGTGAATTTTTGAGTTTTTTTAAACAAAACACGTGGGCCCTAGGTAAATAATAGGATATTGTCACTTATATGCGCGTGAATTTTGTCTGTCAATGCTCACCTACTACCGGCTTATGGGTTACCCGTTACCTCGCTGGTATTCGACTTAACGAATAACTACTACTGTATCAACTTAGCGAATAATTATTATCAACCTATCAAATAATTGCAAAATTGACTCATACTTTTGCAAGTTTTGAATAACTGCAAATTTTGTCTATCAAGTTTCGATTATTTGACAAGTTCAGAGTTAATATTCGTTGATAAATTGCGCATTTGAAATAGGAAGTAAATGGACTATCGATTATTTGACAAGTTCACTCAACTATTCAATTCGAAATAGGTGAATTATTGCTTAGTTAGGTGGTTCCCCGTCAATATTAGTTTGAATATAAAGAATTATTCATGGGTATATGGGAAAAAAAGTTTTAGTATTGCTGCTCACATAGTTGGTAGAGAGATGATATGTGGATTAGTGTTTGAACGTGTGATTCCCGTTATTGTGCAATGAAATAGAATGAATTATGCATATAAGGGGTGGGCGCGGGACGGGACGGAACGGAGGTCGTCCCGCGTCCCGTCCCACGTATTTTTTACGGGACGGGACGGGATTTACTCTTTTTTTCTTAGTTCCACACGGGCCTTGTCCCTCGCGGGACGGGATGGGACGGACCTTGTCCCTCAAATAAAAAAGATTATAAAAAAAAAATATTTTCCTTATATTTTACGATTTTAAAAAATGTAACACATAAATCTATAATTAAAAAAATTATATTTTACTACCCTATGGTCCCCCCCCCCCCCCCCCCCACACACACAGTTAAATAATCCCCTGATTAGGCTAGTTTATCTCCCGTTCGGGTTTATGGTGCTTTTCGATTCAGGTGGTGTTGCTCTGCGGTTTGAGGGGACTGGCTTTTGTTCTTCGGTAGATGGGGTTCTGGCTGTTCGAAGTCGGGTCAGGTCGGGGTCGTGGCAGTGTGTATCGAGGCGTCTCCTTTTCCTGGAAGATTGTTTCCTTGGAGGTTCGTCTTCACTGCCCACAGGTGTCTCCTGATGTACCGCTGGCCTGCGGTGTTGCTGCTGGTAGCGCTTGGCTTCGTTCGTTCGTCTACGTCCGCATCTCGGCCGGTTTAGTTGGGCTTTTTTCTCTTTGTAGAGTTCCTTTACTTGTTTCTTGCACATTCGTTGTATTTTTCTCTTTTTGACGGTCTCCGTCTGCCGACTTGTCGGCCTTCGAGGTCCAGGTTTGTCTGGCCTCGAAATTAAAACGCCGATGAGAAAGAACGCGCTTCACGCGCTGAGACTCTCCGCCTCCAAGCTCTCCCCCCAACCCATCTCCTTCCTGAAAAACCCTAGATCTAAAAGATCCCTTCCAAAAAAAATTTCCTTTAATCAAATCAAGATCGAAAATGTTTCCCCCATGGCCAAAAGCTTCAATAATTCTGGTTTCAAAGTTGGCGGGGCTGGAATTACCCCCCAATCTTCTTATCGTTCCCTTTGGCAAGATCTCATTGTGCTCGTGTTGGTTCTGAACTGGAGATGGAAAACCCATTCGGTCCAATCGGTTACTATCTGTCGGGGAAGGCTCCGTCTGAATGGTCCCCCTCCTTGGAGACTTTGCTTGGGGGTGAGAGAGAGACCCCCTCCTTGGCTGCTGCGCCGTGGTACGGTGCAAGAGTCCGATGTAATCCAATCCGGCGCTCCCTGCTTCTCTGGAAAGTTCAGGTCGGGGCGCTGGATCTGTGTCTCTGTTCGGCTCAAGCAGGGTGAGTTTTGTTCCCAACTTCGCCCCATCTCATCTTTTCACTTCTATAAGAACAACGGAAGCGTTCACTCGCTTCTTCACACCACTGCTTCCCTATCTCTTCTTATCGCTTACTATTTTTGAGATATTGTTTCTAATCACTCTCTTGTGGTTGTTTTAAGCATGGCATCCTCTTTTCAAAGCAAAGGAAAAAAACCGCTTCAAAATGCCCCCCAAAAGGGCCTCCTTCTGGAGAATCTGGGTGAAAACCCTCCCAAGACGTACAACCCCTCTGCCAAAAGCGCCGAAGGAAGCAAAGAGAGACCAAGTAATTCCGAAAGAAGCATCAAAGATGAAACCACTAGCGAGAATCCAATACATGAATTCTATCATCAAAAGTTAACGATAGCCACTAAAAGGGTAAATCCTCACACCTATCTTCACCTCCTTGTTCTTAGAATCTTCTTCTTCCTCTCATCCTCTAACCATCTCTTTGCTATATTTGTTGAAACGGCTTTGCCCATGGACAAAGAACAAAAATCTTTGGAGGCCGAGTCATTCGTGCTTCTAGAAACAAACTCCCGAAAGGGCCTAAAAACACCTGCTTTTGGCTTTCCTGCTGATGGGATTTCGGTTCCTTCGGAGGTTCTGCCAAAAGTCAGTAAAAAACATTCGAAGGAATCCAAGATTGATGTTCAGATACTGATGGAAATCCAGTCAAGGGCTCAAGTATTGATCCATGTGCTCAAGGATACCTCTTTGTTTGCTGAGAACAAGTGGAGTCTTCAAATGTGTGATTTCATCTTAAGGCTCTCAGTGCATCCCCGCTTAAAGGTAAATCGATTACGATTAACTTGTGTCTTGCATCTATATTCTGAATTATTTGTTCACCTTCGGTTGTGTTTCCCACTTAAGCCCCTTCATCCATGTGTCATGTTATGGGTTACTCCTTGCTGCTCTATGCAGTCTATGACCAATTGCTTTTTACTATATAAAAAATGTGTTATTAATTTCAAGTCTACCACTCATACCGTGTATTCATTTGCTACTGTGAATAACTTAGACTGTGCAAACTTTGTTTGTGCTTCCAAGTCCAAGAGCATCCTAGAGTTCACCCAACAGGCTCTTCAAACCACCACCATTCTTTCGACTGTCATTGTTGCCATCAAACTGTGCTGGACAAAGCCTTATGATATAAGTAAAGTAGTCTATGTGTGTAAGTGGCTCCATAACAATCTTCTCCTCCTACCAAACCCCATCTATATTGATTGGCTTGATCTTATAATCTACTGGATTACCAAAGTAAAAGAATTGATTAGTTCACCCATTAAAGTTGTGGTTTTGTCTAATCTCTATATGTTCACATCACGGTATAAGACTATGTTTAAGGTTTTTAAGGAACTTAATCCTGTCAAAATACTTTGTCTGTATAGCACCGATCGATTTTCTATGGTGGAAATTGGTGGTTGGGACTCATGTTGGGTTTGCTATATTAGTGAATATTTTGGTTTCTGCCTGTGCTATCATGATCTTAAGACAATATTGATTGGTCGATGTCTTGTGTCCAAATGCTATCGTGTTCCCAAAATGTGGCGGCGTTTTGTGTACAAAAGTTCAAGTTATTATTCATCTTTCTTTCTAAAGGAGCTTAGGTTAGTGAATTACTTGGATTTATACCCATACTATTTAATGATCTCTCTCTTTGGATTATATTTCTTCCCACCATTTGATTATCTATCTAGTGCCAAGCGAGTAACAGTGAGATGGTCTACACATGAACTTAGGAAACAAAAACAAAACATTCTTCTTTCCATAATAATCCCTACCATCTCAACTCAGTATGGTACAAACACCAATGCTAACTCTCAAATTTATATACTAGTATTATTAGTGCAGAAGGGGGCCAAGGGGATTGATCCTCCCATCCCTATCGAAATCAAGTTTGCAATTAGCTTTCAAGCAGTTGAACCAAGTAATTTTGAAAGTTGCAACAGTGTAAAAAACACTTGTTTATTCCTTATATTTGAACCCCTAGGCAATAACAAGAACCCAAAATATGTAGGTTATAACCCGTTGTTAACAATTCAAGGAAACAACCAAGGAAGCTCTAACACCTTCCTTAATGAGATCCATTACCCTAAGGAGAAGAATGCTGAAAAAAGCAAAAGCTCTAAGTATATTAAGCAACAAACCTGTCTGAATAAGACTACAGAACCAAAAAATGAGGAAAGAGGTTGGTATGGGTTGGGCTACGTACCTCTTGCCCGCCCATACGAAAATAAGGTGATTATGATTATACGATATTGGAACTGTCGAGGAATCGGAAAAACAACCTTCTGGACAAACATTAATGGATGGCGTACTCTTGATCACATACAAATGCTCATTTTAGAAGAAACAAAAACCGCAATTGAACCAAAAGAATCTCTATGGAGAAATGCGGGATTCACGAATATATGTTGGTCTCCGGCGTCAGGCAGGGCGGGGGGAATAACGCTATTGTGGAATGAAAACTCTTTCATTGATGAAACCATCTCGGTCACTATTCATCTCCCAAGAATCATTGGAGTTAAGTACGAGAATATAAAGGAAAATTTTGAATGTTTAATGCTTTTCGTATACGCCCCCCCCCCCCCCCCCCCCCCCCCCACAACCCTTCAGAGAAAGAGGCATTTTGGAGAGAACTATATGATCTGATTACCCAAAGTAACCTTCCCAGCCTAGTCATGGGAGATTTAAACGAAATAAGCCAACCTTCTGACAAGCACGGTGGTGCAGAAACACAACCATATAGATTCCGGAGATTAATGGAATTTAAGGATGCTTGCTCCTTGTTGGAGATTCCTTCGTTCGGTAATCCATTTACCTGGAGGAAAAAACAAGCGGATCCGAATAACATATTTGAAAAAATTGATAGGGTACTTGTTCATAATGAGATAATCAATTCTTTTCCGGACCTGGCAACAAAGAATGGAGTATTTTCAAACTCGGACCACTGTCCCATAACAATCAATATATCTAAAAACACTTCCTTCAAGCCACCTCCATTCAAACATCGTCAAACAAGCTTGGAGAGCTTCATGTTCAGGCTCTGTAATGTTCCAAATAACACACAAATCAAAAATCCTTAAACAAAAAGCCAAAAGATGGAATAAGAAAACATTCGAAAACATATTCCGGCAGATCCAAGAGGTGGACGAGGCACTGATGGAAATTCAATCAATGCAACCTACTAGCCAAAGCCCAGATGCGTACACAAAAGAACAAAACCTATTGTTAAAAAAAGAAAAATTACTACTCTTCCATAAAACCTACTGGAATCAAAGAGCTAAATCAAAACACTTAAGCCTAGCAGACACCAACTCCTCTTATTTTCACAGAGTAGCCACAGGAAGAAGAAACCGGAAAATAATTAGAACAATTACCTCTGCAGAAGGAACTCAGATAATGGGGGAGGATAATATTAAAAAGGAAATCCAAAGAGACTTCGAAATGAGATTTAGTCGAGAGCAACACTATACCAATTCCCAAATAGAAGAATATCTCTCAGTAATTAACCCGGTCATAACAGAGGAAGAAAATAAATTACTCATCCATCAACCAACCAATAGTGAAGTTAAAAAAACAGTCTTCTCAATAGGTAACAACAAATCCCCTGGACCAGATGGAATGACCGCAGAGTTCTATAAAAAATATTGGGACATCGTTGGCCCCGATATCGTTCGAGCTATCAAAGCCTTTTTCCATTCTGACAATCTTTTAAAACAAATAAATCACACCTTCATCTCTTTAATTCCGAAAAACGATAACCCCTCGATGACGACACATTACCGACCGATTAGTCTGTGCTCTACTCTATATAAGATCATCTCAAAAATAATAACTGAACGCCTAAAAACAATAATGGGCAGGCTTATTCACCCTTTACAAGGGGCATTTGTATCTGATAGAGCCATTCAAGACAATATCCTAATTGCGCACGAGATTTTCCACTCTTTTCGCACTAGGAAAAGTCCTAAGGGGTGGACTGCAATAAAACTTGACATGGAAAAAGCATACGATAGAGTAGATTGGCAATATACAAAATTAGTCCTCCAAAAATTTGGGTTCCACCAAAAATTTGTGGATATTATCATGGAATGTGTAACTACGGTATCCTTCTCGGTACTGGTCAATAACGGACCCACAGATATGTTCAAACCAACGCGAGGCTTAAGACAGGGGGATCCCCTCTCCCCTTTCCTTTTTCCTTCTAGGAGCAGAAGTATTAGCGCGCAAACTAACGACAGAAGCCGAGTCCGATCACAACAGTGTCGGATTTACATTTGGACGCTCGAGTCCCCGTGTTCCTTTTCTGGCATTTGCGGATAATGTAATTATATTCTCGAAAGGAAGTAACTCAGCATGTCTAAAAGTAAAAGACATAATTGAAGATTATTGTAAATTCTCAGGGCAAAAGGTTAACTATCATAAATCATCATTTCAAACCACTCCCGGTATCCCCAGAACAAGAGCAGGTGACTTAGAAGGGATTCTCAACATACCTCTAGAACGAAGCCTAGAAAAATACCTGGGTTGCCCCATCATAAATGGGAGGGTCACTAAGGAAACCTTCGGAGAAATAATATGCAAGTCCAAAGATCAGCTGAGTAAATGGCGTGCCAATGCGCTATCACAACAGGGAAGAGCAACCCTTATAGCCTCTAACCTATCAGCGAAACCCTTATACGCAATGCAGAGTTTCATGCTCCCGGTAGCAATCCATAAACAACTAGACCAAATCAATAGAACCTTCTTCTGGAATAAAGATGCACAGCATAGCCCGCTCATTAGCCGGGACAGAATATGTAAATCAAAAGCCGGGGGAGGACTGGGAATAAGGAAAACCAAAGAAATGAATGAAGCTCTCCAACTAAAACTTTTATGGAAAATTTTAGCTGAACCAGAGAACTCCTGGGTCAAAATTGTACAACACAAATATCTAAAAGACAGTCACATTCTTAACTACACAAAAAAAGGCAATACATCGTGGCAATGGGCGAAAATGAGTGCACTAATCCCTACCTTCAAGTCAGGACTCATATGGCTGGTGGGAGATGGGAAGTCTATTAAGTTCTGGAAAGACAATTGGGTATCAACGAATCCGCTAGAGGAAAGAATAAACCCTCAACAAAACATAAATCTAAACGACTCTGTTGGCGACTACATCATGGGAGGACAATGGTGGAGGGAGAAGCTTCTCTCTGTCCTTCCAACCACTATTACAGAGGACATTATCAAAATTCCCTTGCCAATCACCCCTATGACCGACAGACTATACTGGTGGCCAGCGAAAAAGGGTTGGTTCACAACATCAAGTACATATAACTTAATTTCTTCCCCGTTACAAAGGTCCCCAGACGAATTTTCTTGGATTTGGAGACTGGATGTGCCCCCTAAAATCAAAAACTTCATATGGAAAATAAAACAAAAAGGCATTGCCACGGCTAGCCGTTTATACCAAAAAGGGGTTGCGGTTCCAAACACATGCGCCATATGCAACCAATCTGAGGAGGACGACATTCACTTATTCATAGAATGCCCCATTAACAACTTCCAACCACAATTCACAAGAGAACTATCTCAAAAAATCCAAAACTTGCTATCAGAGAATAGAGATATGGACCAAATTTTACAAATAGTGGGAACCACCCTCCCGGTGGAAAGAAGACAAAGTATAGCTATAAGATGGTGGACACTGTGGTTTATTAGGAATCAGACTATATTTAGACAGGAAAACATTCCTTCCATGGATGCCATTAAGAAACGGGTGAGGGAGAATATAGATAATTGGAAACGAGCTCACATCTGGAATACTACTGAAAAAGAGGAATTACCGAAACTTAGTGTGGAGAAACGACCCTCAAAAACAAATGGAAAAGAAAGTCGCTGGAGGAAGCCGCCGGCAGGCAAGTTCAAGTTAAATTTTGACGGCTCCTTCATATCAAATGGAAACAGCTCTATTGGCTACATCATCAGAGACTGGTATGGATAACCGATTAGCATTGGGGGAAAGACTATTAATGGCCAATCCCCACTTATGGCTGAAGCTTTAGCCCTCCGGCTTGGGGTGGAAAAGGTTAAACAATTACAAATAACAGATCTAATAATCGAAGGGGACTTAAAAATTATCGTCGATTATCTACTCACACAGACTGGGTGTCCCTGTGAAATAGAATTAATTATGTCTGATGTCCAAGTACTACTTAAACAAGTAAATAACGTTCGAATCACCCATATTTCCTGCATTGGTAACCGGGTAGCAGATAAGGTCGCACACCTTAGCTACTCTACCAGGGGACCTGATTTATACCATGATACAGGTCTCTTAGACCTCATCCGTCAGGATGCTCTCGGATAGGGTTTACCCATCCGAATTTTTACCTAATAATAAAAAAAAAAAGGGAAAATGACCCCAAATAATACAAACTATGAGGTATGAACCGAAAATAATACAAACTTTGAAAATAACCAGTTGGTATACGAACTATTGCCTATTAAACCGATTTCAATACGAAATCATTTCAGATCAATTTTTCGGCAAATTCCCTGATGTGGCGGCCGAAGTTATTTTATTTTTATGAGATGGTTGCCATATCATTAACGTCTAATTATAATTTTGAAATGAAAAAAAAAAATTATACCCAAAATTGGGAACCCTAGACCACCAAATGTCGAGCAGTGTAAAAGAGGAAGAAGATCGAGCCTCGCCGGAACCTGCAAATTGAAGACGGGGAACCTCCATATTGTGGCTGAGATGGATAGGCAAGCTAGCCTCCGCACACGACACCACCGCCCTTGCCTCCGCCCTCTCCACCACCGTTGTTTCCTCCTTTTGTCTCGTCTCCTTATCCGACTTCTCTCCTCGCAGCAACCCGACCTCTGAGCACCCCGAATCCCCAACCCGACCTCCGAGCACCCCGAATCCCCTATCGTCGGTACTTTCTGATCAGACCTCTCTCTCTCTCTCTCTCTCTCTCTCTCTCTCTCTCTCTCTCTCCCCCTCCCTCTCTCTCTCCCGACTGTTAGATCGGCCGCCGCCGCCATCGAACAGCCACCCGACCTCCGAGTTTCCTGAAGTCCGACCTCCATGGTTGTCTCTCTTCCATTGCGTGCAATCCCCCCTGCAACAAAAGAAAAAAGAAAAAGAAGAAGAGACAACCATTGTAGGAGGTTGCCCAGCCATCTCCAGTCTCAACCTTTCCCAATTTTGGGAATAATTTTTTTTTTTTTATCATTTCAAAATTATAATTTTTTTTAGAACACAAAATAAATAACTTCGGCTGCCACATCAGGGAATTTGCCGGAAAATTGATCGGAAATAGTTTCGTATTGAAATCGGTTTAATAGGCAATAGTTCGTATACCAACTAGTAATTTTCAAAGTTTGTATTATTTTCGGTTCACGCCTCATAGTTTGTATTATTTGGGGTCATTTTTCCAAAAAAAAATACAGTGGGTATGTGTGTGTACAATGTATTTTCAAAGTGCAGCTTTCGTTGGGGGCTGGGCTAAAATCTTCCTTTCTCTCTTGCATTACAGTATGTATACACATGCACCGTATGTAATCTAATATATATACTATATAATATACTGTATAATACATACGTAACATACTACATAAAATAATATATTATATATATATACTATTAAATTCAAATATATAATATATGCGGGACGGGACGTGATTTGCGGGATTGGGACGGGTCGTCCCGCGTCCCGTCCCGCATTATTTTTGCGGGACGGGACCGGGACGGGATTCAATATTTTTTTTCCGAAATCCCACCGGGACCGGGACGGGACCGGGATTTGCGGGATTTGTGCCCACCCCTTATTGCATATGTATGTAGTCAAATAGATGTGTGTTGTTTTTTTTTAGCATAATAAAAATAATTGGGTAAAAGCTTTAATCCATCCAACTATTTGACAAGCTGAGAGACAATATTCGTTTTAATATGAAGAATAATTCGTTTGTATAGTTCGTTAATATGAAGAATAATTCCTCCAAGTTCATGCATATTACTATTAAGTACTCCCTCCGTTCAACAAAACTTGACGTTTTACTATTCATGCACGCTTTTTTATGAGCTAAAAACTATATAAAATATCGACTTTTTAAATAATTTTTTTTAACAATTTCGTAGTTATTATTAATAAGTACAAACTTGTTAAAAAAAAATTTAAAAAAAATGAATATTTTATATAGTTTTTATCATTCTAAAAAAACGTGCATGAATAGTAAACGACAAGTTTTGTTGAACGGAGGGAGTATAAATTTATAAAAATAAATGTAAAAAAAATTAATATTTTATATAGTTTTTATCATTATAAAAAACACTTCCTTCGATGATTCGAAGGACATCCCCACATAAGGCGCCTCAATTGCATTTGAATTCTCATTGCTCTCAACAAATTGCTCTCCACTTAGATCATTTTCTTCCACAAACTCCTCTTCTTTTTCATCGGATTGACTTTCAACATACGGAGGTAAAAGTTCATCATCTAAATTAACAATTTCCTCATCCGAATCTTCATTGCAAGAGACATTTAAATCGAATCGGTTGGATTGATCCATCTCTACATTGTACAAAATTGAAACAAAACAATAAGATTGATAAAATCGACAAGATATATTGAAACTAGAGCAACAATAAGAAAGCTCACCGTGTACTCTCTTTCTTTGAAAAAAAAAATTCTTCCTGGTGGATATGCAAAAACACCTTACTGGAGAAGTGGAGAGAGTTGAGTGAATTTTCTTACTGCGATTTGAATGTCTCATCCATTATACATTACTTTTTTTTTGAAGAGAGTAAAAACAGGGAAAGTAGTTGGGGGATGGTTAATAATTAATTAAGGATTTAAAGATAAAGTTGGGAGAGTAATTAAATTACCATGAGTAATGATGTCTTATTAATTACGGATTACAGTTTTTTTCTCAGACGATGACTCATTTCCTTTTAAAAAAAAATTGATGACATGGCAGGGGTGGTAGACTACCACCCCGGTGGGCCAAACATGGTCCCAAACTTTATGCACCATCTCTCACGTGAAGCATAGGGTCTCCACTCACAGCACAACAGCGCCCAAAGTTGCCCAGATCCACACGTCTTCAATGACGGAGACAACACATCGTCAGTGGCGGAGCCAGGATTCGACTTAACGAATAACTACTACTGTATCAACTTAGCGAATAATTATTATCAACCTATCAAATAATTGCAAAATTGACTCATACTTTTGCAAGTTTTGAATAACTGCAAATTTTGTCTATCAAGTTTCGATTATTTGACAAGTTCAGAGTTAATATTCGTTGATAAATTGCGCATTTGAAATATGAAGTAAATGGACTATCGATTATTTGACTAGTTCACTCAACTATTCAATTCGAAATAGGGGAATTATTGCTTAGTTAGGTGGTTCCCGTCGATATTAGTTTGAATATAAAGAATTATTCATGGGTATATGGGAAAAAAAGTTTTAGTACTGTTGCTCAGATAGTTGGTAGAGAGATGATATGTGGATTAGTGTTTGAACGTGTGATTCCCGTTATTGTGCAATGAAATAGAATGAATTATGAATATGTATGTAGTCAAATGGATGTGCGTTGTTTTTTTTTTAGCATAATAAAAATAATTGGGTAAAAGCTTTAATCCATCCAACTATTTGACAAGCTGAGAGACAATATTCATTTTAACATGAAGAATAATTCGTTTGTATAGTTCGTTAATATGAAGAACTAGTACGATTCCCGCGCCACGGCGCGGTTTTTTTTATAAATAATATTTATATATAAATACATCATAGACATTAGATTTAATTCAATATTTTTATTTAAACTCATTGATTAGTAAATGTGTTAAAAATAATAGAAAAAAATACACTTGGGTTAAAGAGATAAAGAGAAAAATAAATAATAAATAGTAAAAGATAAAAGTTTAGAATTAATCACATTGGTTAAAAAATGTAACATCAAATAATATTGGGTAATTAATGTTAGAATATTTTTCAAAAAAAAAATTAGAAAATATAGTTAACATAATTAAACGATATTATGTAAATAATATTTTCACAAATACCTTGGAACATGGAGAGGACATGTGACATAAATTAATATAGTATATAGATATAGATAGTCAGTAAATGAATTTGAGGTAAACCCAATAGTTATATTAGATTGAATTCAATGTTTTGAATTAAGCCCAATAGTTAGTAAGATTAAATAAAAAAAAAAGAGAATTAAAAGAAAAGGAAGAAAAAATGAGAATTAAAAAAAAAGGATTAAAGAGAAAAAAAAGAAAACTATAATTGTTCGAAACCCCTAAAATCACTATAGTGTTGACACCTCAGCGTAAACTCTTCTAAATTAAGAGTTTATATAGATAGTTAGTAAGATTAAATAAAAAAAGAGAATTAAAAGAAAAAGAAGAAAAAATGAGAATTAAAAAAAAAGGATTAAAGAGAAAAAAAAGAAAATTATAATTGTTCGAAACCCCTAAAATCACTATAGTGTTGACACCTCAGCGTAAACTCTTCTAAATTAAGAGTTTATATAGATATAGATTGGTTAAAAAATGTAATATCAAATAATATTGGGTAATTAATGTTAGAATATTTTTCAAAAAAAAAAATTAGAAAATATAGTTACCAAAATTAAACGATATTATGTAAATAATATTTTCACAAATACCTTGGAACATGGAGAGGACATGTGACGTAAATTAATATAGTATATAGATATAGATAGTCAGTAAATGAATTTGAGGTAAACCCAATAGTTATATTAGATTGAATTCAATGTTTTGAATTAAGCCCAATAGTTAGTAAGATTAAATAAAAAAAAAGAATTAAAAGAAAAAGAAGAAAAAAGGAGAATTAAAAAAAAAAGGATTAAAGAGAAAAAAAAGAAAACTATAATTGTTCGAAACCCCTAAAATCACTCTAGTGTTGACACCTCAGCGTAAACTCTTCTAAATTAAGAGTTTATATAGATATAGATATAGATGTTTTGAATTAAGCCGGCCAATAGTTAGTAAGATTAAATAAAAAAAAGAATTAAAAGAAAAAGAAGAAAAAAAGAGAATTAAAAAAAAGGATTAAATAGAAAAAAAAGAAAACTATAATTGTTCGAAACCCCTAAAATCACTCTGGTGTTGACACCTCAGCATAAACTCTTCTAAATTAAGAGTTTATATAGATATAGATATAGATAGTTAGTAAGATTAAATAAAAAAAAAGGAATTAAAAGAAAAAGAAGAAAAAAAGAGAATTAAATAAAAAGGATTAAAGAGAAAAAAAAAAGAAAACTATAATTGTTCAAAAACCCCTAAAATCACTCTAATGTTGACACCTCAGCATAAACTTTTCTAAATTAAGAGTTTATATAGATAATCTCTCCAAGTTCATGCATATTACTATTAAGTATAAATTTATAAAAATAAATGTAAAAAAAAAATTAATATTTTATATAGTTTTTATCATTATAAAAAAATATAAATAAATAGTAAATGATAAGTTTTAATTAATGGAGATATTATTTTATAGTCGAAGCTGTGTTATTTTGCACTCTTGAAGTTTCGGTACATACCTTCTTTAGCATCCTCCATTCTGGGCCATAAGTAGCGAAGAGGATGTTGTTTCCGCCATAGCTAAGCTCTCTACCGGCTTCTGTTACATCGTGGTTAGCAAAGGCAGCGCCCAAGTTCTCAAGCATTTGCTTTGCCAGCCATGGAGAGGTCACAACAATGGCGGTTTTCTTCCCTAGCTGGAGGCTCATCATCGGGCCGTAGGTCTGGGCCAAGCGTGTGAAGTAGGTATGGAGTTGCGGGTCTAGGAATGGGAGCATTCCGACAACTGGAAGGCCCGTTGGGCCCGGAGGCAGTGACGGTTGGAGCCTCTTCCTCCTCCGCCCTGAGATGATGAAGATGATGCAGGTAACACATGCTATGCAGCACATGCTTACCAGCTGAAACCAATTGTCTGATAACAGGCTTGGTGGGTAATAATGGAGCAAATTTACCATATCTGCATATGTTTACTCATTGAAATGCCGACTAGCAATATATAGTATATACTAGTGTAGCAGTGTATACCCCGTCCCTTGCACGGGAATATGTTAACACAATATTATAAAATTACATTTACTATCTATAAAAAAAATCCTATTATAAATATGAAAATAAATAAATAAATAAATATGAATTATATTATGATAATCTATATATCACTTTAAAACAGAAGAGTTTGCTGAGGTGTCTTACTCACCTTTAATTCAGCTAATTCAACCAATCTCTTTTATTCTATTTTTTTCCCGAAACCCTCCTTTACTTCTTTTTAATTTTTTCCCCCAAATCGTCCTACCTCTCGCGCATCGCCCCTCCTCCGCCTACCGCTCATGGGAATGCCGCTCCTCCGATTCCTCCTCTCGCCCGCCCCTTCCTCCCTGAATCCCGATTCGTATGCCTCGCTCCTCTATTCCGTCGCCGGCTGTGGTCTCCCTCTTCAATCCTCCGTTCCGGCGATTTCATTTCTTCATCCTTCGCTTTGCCAGTTCCATCTTCGTCAAAGAGCGCGGCCCCTTCCAATTCCTGCCCTCCCTTTGCTGCTCATATCGGAGGCTCCCAGGTGACCTCTATTCTTAATTTGTCCAGTTTGTTCTATTATTGCAATTTTGTTTTTGTTGCTTATAATCAACCCAGAAAATCCTGTTTGTTAACCCTAGGTTCTCGAATTTGTTGTGTGATTCTTGCAGCTGGGCTCTCGAATTTGTTTTGTGTTGTTTTGCATCCTCCAAATCCTACTTCGACTTTATTATTTAACTATCAATTCGATTTCGTCGAATCCCGAAAATCCTGTTTGTTAACCCTAGGTTCCTAATCAGTCGAATAAGTTATCGCTTTCGGTTTCATCATTTTCCTATAATGTCTTCTGATGTTCATTCGAATAGGTTAAGTTCTTTTTCTTTGTTTCGATCTTGAATTTTTTAGGGTTTTACATTCTATTTGCTTCCAGTTTCGCTTTGATTGAGTGTCGGTGTTTGAGCTTTTGTTTTGATAGTGTTGACAGTTGCAGAGATCGTTGCTTCGACCTACGATATTGACTCAATTCGAGACCAAGAGCAATCGGCCTACGATGTTAACCCCCAAGATACCATGGATCCTGTCGAGTCTTCAGAGTTTTGTGATCCCGTTGTTGATCGGTTTGCTGATCACGAGGCCCAGTTTATGTAAGTTTCTTCCCCAATCCCGATTTCTAGGTTTTTTTAGTTTAGTGAGTTTTGAGAAATTTGGGGATTTTTAGCTTGAATTTAGAATTCAATCGTGAGGAATTTATGCCTAGCATGATAATTCAGTGACTATTTTGCTTGAATTTTAGAATTTATATGTGAATTTGAGGAGATAATTCAATTTTGGCTTTGAGGTTTATAATGCCTGAGAACCTACGAAAAATAAAACCTTTTACAGAACTCGTGCTTGAATGCTGAAGAGTTTTTACCCCATGATCTGGTCTTGACTCTTCATCCCATTACACATGCTTGGTCAATGGATTGCAGTGTTTTTTCTGGGACAGTTGCTGATGCTCGAGAAGCCTATTTTGATGGTGTGTCACCATATCAATATCTTATGACCGGTAGGTTTATTATTCTGCTTTTGACTGATAGGCTTTCATGCATTTTATTGTTCAAATTAGAATGATATGTTGCTTGAATACAATAGTCTGGATTAAATGTGAGTCACCAATGACCATGTATATATTAACAGTTCAAATTAGAATATTTCTAAAAGCACCTTCATTTCAGTTGATAAATGACTGCTTTTAGTTCATCATCACTTATCTATCATCCGCATTTGTTATGACAATAGATAAATATCCGTCATGTGTGTATGCTCTGCATTGGATTGGAACTAGTGCTGTAATTTTTTTTTACCAATATTGATTATAAGCGGACTTCTTATATGCCATGCCACTTTTAATCTAATTTCCCATCTGTTTTCATTTTATAATAATCCTTGCTAACTTTATGAACTTAGATACGAATGCAATATTATTAATCCGTCTGTTTTGCTTGGAAAGTATACTGATTGTTTGCTGCAATAAATGCCATGGATTGGTATCTGATCAACAATTTCTTTGACCATGGAACTACTAGGTTTGGGGGTGAAAGCAATGTGGATGACTTCCCACCAGCTGCCAAGGCATGTCTGCCCATCACAAGTGCTATGCTTGCTGAGATTAAAACAGAAAAACCTTCCCAAGCACTTGCTTTTTGAATATAGAGTTGCCATTAGATGTTTGGAATCATAAGGTAAATACTACTCCGCAAACTACTTTAGCTACTTATTATGCCTTTTTTTAAGCTTTTGATAGATACCATATGTTTTGTTTCAATAAAAATAAAACGATTTGTTTCCAATGGTCATGATGTGCACCTTAAAGAATGTAGCATTCTTATATCATTTTTAAGTTTCTATTACCACTTATATGTACCATTCTAGCCTTTTATTTTAAATTGTTTGTTATCATTTTCTATAAAGCCTAGGCTCTCAAGTTGGCTTTTGAGTATCTTCAACTCCTCTTTATTCCTTGCAGATAGAATAAGCTTTAAATTACAAGCATTGACCATTAGACAACTCCTAAACTATAGATAAATTGCTGAAGAAATCAGTGCACCTTCCCATTTTGCATAAAAACCAACATAAAACAACCCTGAGCATATTCAAAACTAAACTCACAAGCAGCAGCACCAATGTTGGAAGTTGAAGGCAACTAAAATTCAGTCCCGAACAATACCTTTACGAGCAGCATCATAGGAAACTGCCTCAAAACAGCCCTAAAACCATTAGAAATTCAGCCCTCCGATCTAGACTTTTTTTACCAACTCAACAGCCCCCAAATTTCGATCAAAGTAGCAGACTACCAGCAGAAAACAGATTTGTGGCAATCAAATGTTGTTTTACAGATTTTACAGTATGCTAAATTTGTGACAAATTTTTGTTTACAGATTTACTTATTACAGATCTTAACCCAAAAAAAATTCTGTTTATTGATTTTTAAAGTGTGCTGAATTTGTGACAGATTGTTGCCTACAGATTTAAAAATGTGCTAATTTTGTGACAGCTTAAAAAATTCACTAAATCTGTCATTCTCTGTTTAGATATGGATTCAAATATGTTGAATCTGTCATTCGCTCAACAATTGAAATTTAATCAGTAACTTAAGTTCTGTTTGTTTTATGCTGAATTTCTTTATTGCTCAACAACTTTCAGATTTCTGAATTGAAATTACATTATAAATCAATCACATTTTTTTGCTGAACTGAAATTGTAGCTTGCTGATCCAAACTGAAACTGAGATTTGTTAAACTGACACCTTGATAAGTCAACTTTCTGTAGTTCCTATATTTGCAGTCTTCTAAATTAAGTCTTCTAAATTAAGGTTAATCTTATTTCTATAGAAATAAGGCTGATGTGTCTTTCTCTCCTTTAATTTAGCTAATTTAATAAATTAATATTCATTTATAATTTCATCTCCTAGGGTTCCATCGCCTCTGGCCCTCTGGTAATTGTTGCATCTCCTCCGCCTCTCGGAGTCTCTCCTCCGAATCCATCTCCTACCTTCCCTTCCTAAGTTCCATCTTCCATGTCAGCCTAGGGTTCCCCAGCTTCTTGCTTCCAAAGGCCGAACCTCTCCTGATTTCTCAGTTTTCTAGCACCTGATGCTTTTGATTTCATCCTCACACCGCCTCCCCCGATTCTTCTACCGATTCTCAATTGATTCATCATGTAGAAGAAAAGCTCCTCCTTCGCATCCCGCTGCTCTCAATTGCTTCATCCTGTGGAAGAAATCGATCCTTCTCCGCCTCCCGCTACTCTAAGTTGCTTAATCATGTAGAAGAAATTGCTCCTCATCCGAGATTCCAAGCAGGTACATTTTTGCATCCAATTGAATATTTTTGGTTCCTTTTTTGGATTATCGACATTCTGAATTCGTTTTCGGGTTTTGCCTCCAATTGAATAATTAGGGGTTTCCTTTTCATTCATTGATGTCTATTATTGCATCAACAAACCCATTGAAAACAGTGTTGATGATTGATTAGGGGTTTCCTTCAATTGAAGAGGTAGGCGAGAGGTACAAGAAGGTCTACGACTGACGATGGGGAGACTTCTCTAGGTGCGGGCTATGGAGATTCAGAGGGGATCGAAAGACGAACAGATGTGAGGTTCCGCCAGAACCCTAACTCTTTACAGCCTTGCAATTTAGGATTTCGATTTGCTTTTTTCACGGCTTGAGTTTCATATTTTGTTTTCATGCTTTCTCCAAGTGTTGAGGTTTTTTTATTTTTTTCGAGAAGCATAACCCTAATTTTCAAGAAGCATAACTTAATTTTGTGGTGGATTGAGAGATTGGATTTAGGGATTTAGGGTTTAGTTTGTCAGAGCTGAGATACTGAGAGATTTAGAGATTTTGCTTTTGATGTTGTCAATTATTTTTCCATCAGATTTAGAAAAGATTATTGAAGAATTGGTGATATTTTGCTTAATGGATTAGACATTCAAAAGTTTTTTTTAGGGTTTTTCCTTCCATAGGGTTCTGTCAATTTGTAAGAAATATTTTTTGTAACCCATCTTTTGATTCATTGATGTCTTATTGCATTGTTTTATGTATTTCATTGCATGTAATGTGCCAGTTGTATGAAGTCCATGTACGATAATGGGTTATGTTACTCAGTTTGTATGTTTTCCTTCAAAAGTATACTCCTAATTTCATTGACTATCTTCATATATTACGAGAAGATTTGATCTACAATTTCATTTCAGCTTCTATGAAGTCCAAGTTTGGATGTTTTCCCTCAATTTCATTTTTGCTTTCCTCTAATTTATTATTTTGCTTATATTATATCACATTCTGATTATGATGTTTTTACCTTCATATTCCGTTTTTTGCTCAATTATGGGCAAGAATATGATATTTTAGGTATTAAAAGAATCTGATATTTTTTTTAATCTTTCACATATCCTATCATATATCATCTCAAATCGTTTTTTTTCTACAAAAACAATGTACCTAAAATATGTTATTCTTTTCAAGTTTATCCTAATACATATCTTCATGCCCGATTTCCTCTTATCCCAAATCCTATTTCTTGATATCCCATTTACCTAAAATCTCAGATTTTTTTTTGAAATCCTACTCCCTTTTTTATTCGTTCAGATTATTTGAGATTTGGGATCTCAGAAGTGAAGATATGCAAATATTTTTCAATTTTTTATCCCATATCCTATCATATCACCTGATCCCAAATCATATTTTTCTTCATTACAATTACCTATCAATTCGATTTCGTCGAATCCTAAAATTCCGATCAGAAACCCTGGGTTCCTACTCTGTTCGATCCTACATTATTTAAATTCGCTTGAAAATCCCCATAGAACGAAACCCAGGTATGAATCATTTCCCTCAGACAATTTATTTTGGCTCTTTTGAATTTCTTCACCAATTTCGCTTCATATTGAGATTAGGCTTTAGTTTTAGGGTTTTCCTTCCCAATTTGACATTTTGGATAAACTTTTCACAGGCTTAGGGTTCATTAATTGGATACAAATGAAAATAGAAATGAGATGGATTTACATTTTACTGTTTATTGTTTCCTCAGAAATCTCGGTTGAAGAAGCCATTGATTGCTAATTACTTAAGCTTCTGATATGTTCTTTTCTATAATGGTGATCTTTAAACACACCAAACACCCTGGTATGAATCATTTCCATTCCCATGGAATGATACCCAATATGTGCCCTATGGGAAACTTCCTGTGATCTTGCAGATGCGGCTCTGACATTACTACTCTCATAAGTTGTTACTGAGACACAAATTCATAAGCTGTTACTTCTTTTTGTTTCTGTTGCATCACATTTTTTGTTGTTCACCTTTTACTGTTACTTCGCTATGCATTTTTAGATGCTATGCATCATATTTAAATAATGATTTTTTTTTACCGCTGAGCCACCTTCAAATATTACAGGATCCATTCATTCATGTGGTTGGTGGTGCTCCAAATATTCAAGTGTTCGCACCCTGTGTTGCATATCAAGGAGCTAATAGATGTTAGGTCAGTTGCAAAGGCTATGAAACATCTTGCTGATAACCCTCACGCATACAACCAGTTTATATTGAGGTAAACTCTACGATTATGCTTTTGCAACAACCCTTTCTCTACACCACAGCGAGACTTGGCAATCTCTTTGCTATGAGAATGCTAATTGATCTTATTGCTTCTTGGCTAAAAGGTGGAAGTATGAAGGCCCATCAGACTCATTCAAAGCACTGCTCGATATGGCTACAAAGTCTTGCGTCTTTGTATTTTTCTGGCAACTAGCATCCGAGAGAGGGAAGAAAAAAGCTCATTGTCGCAAGTGTACCAGAGGTCCTGGAACTGTTTATCATGTATATATCCGAGAAAGAGGGAGATTTGAAATGGAGTCCATTTTCCTCAGGTGATCTTCTTTTGATAATATTAAATTTTATTAGAGCCCTTGCTGAAAGACAAACCACAGTCTAGAAGGAAACACCCCATATAATCATTCAATCCAATGTGCATACATTGTTAGGCTTGAAATTATCATGATATGGATCATCGCTTTTGTTCATGTTCTACTGGATAGGTCGAACAATTTGACGCTGGAAGCCCTCAATCACGCCGTCTTTTAGAAATTTAATCACTTGAAACAGGTGCCTGTATGGAAACAGGAGAGGTCTGAAAGCCTCAGGGGAGGCGATGAGCTGAAAATCTGTAGGATTTACCCTCGGCTTGACACAGAAACAAGCTCTGTACGCATTCAGATTCCAAGGAGATGCTGATTTTAAGAGGCATATACAAAGCAATCCCTGTTCGAAGTTTGAAGTGATTTTCGTTTAGGGCATTGTATAGAACAAATTCATCTTTTGAAGCAAATTGGTTGGTTTAGTGTTGCTTCTGATCTTCATTTTTTTTTATAGGCGTGCTCTTTATTCTCCTTAATGTCACTTATGTATGTTGGATGGTGGGTTTGTTTTGTTCGATTTTAGAATCTATTTTCTTTCTTTTTTTGTTCGTTTTTTTAATATATTTTCTATCTATTTATTTCTCTTAATTTTTTTTTAAATTTTAATCATTCGTATATCCTATCGTATTATTAGTATACATCATATCAGCCAAGTAGATATTATTACCTTGATAACCTTTTTTTTTAAAACCTCAATGATTTATTCGATTTTCTTTTATCCGAAATCCTAATTTTCTTCAAACCAATTACCTAAAATTTGAGATTCTTTCCAAAATATGGATTTTTCTTTTATCACTTCTAATGTGGGGTTATCTGATTATCCTTACTTGGTTATATTTGCTTACCACTTATCTCCGTCTCCTCACACATCAAAAGGAAACTACATCTTCATTCTTTTCTTTTATGCAATGGCATGTTCAATTGAGTCCACAAGTTTTAAGATATTGGCCCTTGATCTACGATCAAGGTGTTTATAGTTACAGTATTTTCCAAATCTCAATTTCATGGGAGCAAAACAAGATCACCATTGCAGATGGTTTTTTTATTGACAAAATGGTATGTACAAATAACTTCCGTGTATTCTTGCAAATTTTGCAAAAATGTGGTATTTTTGCAAACTTTTCTGAAAAAGTGGTATTTCTGCAAATTACCCGCTAATAAATCCGATAACATAATTTACCGTTTGTATTTTTTATTTTTATTTTTATTCATCCTTACAATAAATTTTTTTTCTTTTTTTTTCCTCGCGCACGCGCCATGGCGCGGGGACTGTACTAGTTAAACTAATAACAGGAAATATAAGATTAAAATTAATCTAGATCTAAATAACTCATTCTCCTAAAAAATAATATAGATATAAATAAAATAACTATGAAATAATTAATTTTGATATAAATAATTCTTTCAACAAAAAATAATCGATATATAAATAAATAACACCTATCAAATATTTGCTACTATGTATCTATTAATATTTTTGACAATTATGATCACTGTTCTAAAAAAACCCTTCCAAAGCCCGCCTAAACTCCTTACCTCACCCCTCCGCAAAGGCCTTCAAGGTCACCAAGACCCGCCTAGACCCAAAAGACCCGCCATAAAATCCGTCTGTATGACAATTGGGTGAACCTAATTTCATTTTTAGGTCCCGTCCATATGGTGTAATTTATATATAAACCGTCCATTGGATAGATTATTTATAATCCAGATGGAGATACACTTATATGACAATTTGTATATCTGTATATGTCAAATTTATTAATGTTATTGCGTTTAATTATATTGATATAGTTATTTCCTTATATAATATTTACTCTTTTATAAGATATTCCATCTATTCAATTATATGAATTAATGGTAAAATAAAATAATTATTTTTAATTATATAGATTAGAATTTAGAACTATCTTATTATTTTTATTAGATTTCCTTTTTTGACGGGAGAAAGTTTTGCGAGATGCATTCATGTGCCGCCACATAAGCAGATGCATTCACACGCCGCCGCGCAGACAACAATGTATCAGTTTTAGTATATGTATATAGATAGATATATAGGGGTTGGTTCCGGTGTACACATCCCTTATCGTGTATCATGTACTCAGAAATTATTCGTCTATTTGTTCATGATTATTCGACTGCTTTCACATAATTATTAATTTGTAAAAAATGTAAATTTTATTCTATCGAATAATCGTCCAATACCACCGAATAATTCCATTCCATCGAATAATCTCCCAATACCATTGAATAATCAGAAGTTACTTTTAATATCATCCGTTGATCTTCTAAATTCAATGACCCAGATTTGTTCACATGATACACATTAAGGGCTGAGTACATATGATCTATTGTCTATATATATACTCTCTGTTAATTAAAACTTGTCATTTTAAAAATATTCACACTTATTAAGAAAATAAATAAAAATACACTTATACCCCTGCAAAAAATTGTCATAATTAAGTCAATGTCCAATTTTTAAAGGCGAAACTAATTAAAATAACCCGACCTTTAAGGGTGTGTTAAAAATATATCCTAACCTTTTAAGTGTAAGATAAATATCCCGACATTTAAAGGGATGTTAAAAATATATCTCAACCTTTCAAATGTAATATAAATATCTCGACCTTTATAGGTGATGTTAAAATAATATCTCAAAAAAAATTGTACAAAAAAAAAAGCTAACAGGACATGCATATATGACAAAAAAAATTAATAAAAAAAACTTTTAAAAATCTATATAAAAAAATTATAGATTTACATATCTTTCGTCTTTTATATTTTATACACACTATTTTCTTATAACTCTATATTAAAAACCTTGTTTTATTAAACCACTTTTCTTTTCTTTCTTTTTTATCAAGGGAAAGAAATAAATTAATAAGAATATGAATATATTTAAAAAATGATATATTTACAAGTGTTTAATATTTTATTTAGATTATTTTTATATTTGAGGGATAACACCCATATTCGTATAATGGACCATTTAACTAATTTCGCATTTTTGATGAAAATTTTAAATAGAAAGAAGAATAGTTAGAATTTTAGTAAATAAATTATGTAAAAAAATGGGACAATTGAACAAAGAAGAATAATATGGAAAATTGAAATATTAATAAAGTGTCTTGAATTTTTTTTTAAAATAATAAATGAAAAAACTTGTTTTCTTAAACCCTTCTATTAATTTTTTATATATTTTTTAAAAAATTTATTTTTTATTAATTTAGTTTGCCACACACATATGTATGCCATGTTAGTTTTTTTGGGTAGAGAATTATTTTATATATTATTTGAACATCACTTATAAAGGTTGATATATTTATCTTACATTTGAAAGGTAGGGATATATTTTTAACATATCCTTAAAGGTCGGGATATTTATCTTACATTTGAAAGGTTGAGATATATTTTTAACACACCCTTAAAGGTCGGGTTATTTTAATTAGTTTCGCCTAAATTAAAATATAAAATAAAGAATTTACATTCTTTTAGTTTTTTTAATAATAATTTGCTTCCTCGATCTGTATAAATGAACACCACTCAATAATTTAAATAATTAAAATTCCATTCCAAGTTCGTATTGAGATAAAGTTTATCACTTTTGATATGTCTAATCATTGACTAATAGAAATATATTCCTTTGTTTTATATTTTTATCCGATTGTTTAGGTATTATTGATACAAAAAATGGCAGATTTTGTAAACAAAGATATAAAAATTAATTGTAACAACTCATATTGATAATAATTTAAATGTTAGAATGTAAAGGGGTACTTAGACGTGGTCACGGGTTGGACCCGCCGGATCGACAATCCGGGGAGGGTGACCCTAACCCTGACCCGCGGTTTGGACGGGTCGACGGGTTAGGTGACCCGACACGTGGCACCAAATCGGGTACCCAACGGGTTTTGCGGGTCGACCCGCCGGGTCAACCATTTTTTTTAAAAAAAAATTGTTTTAAACCCAAAATAAAACTCAACTCAAGTCTTTCACCACACTTTCGAAATGAAAAGATTTAAGGTTGACAAAACATGGTATGTGGGAAGATATATATATATATATATATATATATATATATATATATATATATATATATATATATTGACGAAACATCAAATTATAAATAATATTTAATCATATGCATAAACGGATTCCCGCTATATAAATTAACCCGTATCAGTAAAGTAGTGGATTTTCCCACCATCACCACATAAACCTATTATTTATTCACATGCCAATCAAGTGACACCTATGGGACACTTGTCTCAAGCAACGAGACATTTGTCACCCACCTCGGGACACTTGTCTCAAGCAATGTGGGTGAGTCACCCACACCGGGACACTTGTCGATAAGGGCACATGAGGTTGCCCTATAAATATGGGTCGAGACCTTGAGACTCGGGGTTGGTTTTTGATGGCTCGAAGAGCCTTCCCGAGCGGGATTCATCTCGATCAGCGGGAGCCGATATTTGATGGAGCCCTGGGAGGATGGTGGTTCGCGTATGGCTTGAGCTCGGATCAGCACAGGTTTGGGTACGCTGACGTAATCTCGTCGCGCGTCTCAGGTAAGCCCGATCGTCTGAGCTCGCCCGCGTCCAACTTGATCCCGGAACCCGTCGACACGGGATTCTGAAAATCGGGCTTCGTCATATATATATCTTAATTCATTCCACTCCCATCATTTCATCACACTTTAGATGTGGGAAAGAAAAGGTTGGATTGTGGGAATGACAAGTAGGGTATGAGGATTTATATATAGAGAAAATAGAGGTATATAACCACTTTCGATGTGGGACAGAAATATGAGATATGAAAGAAAATGTGAGAAATTGATGTTTCGACGAATCAAATTATATGAAGAGGCAAGCCCGAGCTCCAAAACGTTGTGTTTCACATACGAAGAGGCAAGGCAAAGGCTCCGGATCCTCTAGGCTACCAAGGCTCGTCCAACGCCGAGATCACTGGGCCGAGTAATGGGCTAAAAGCCCAATACCGGAATAAGCTCAAATAAGCTCAATACTACTCAGTCGAGACACAAACTATAGTGCATCATATATGTATAATATATACTATAAGTTACCTGTATAAACATCATACACACATACATGTCCATACACACATAAAACAATATTTCATGCCAAAGGAAAATATTAGGAAAGTAAACACATAACATTACATATAGGAAATAGGTTATAGTCACTTCTAAGTCATTTTTATATGTTTTGCATGTCTTTTATATAGTTTTTGGTTTCGTTTTTAGAATAGATGTTTACGCTTGTGTTTTATTTGTTTTCAGATGATTTGGGGTTTGTTCGAAGTCAATTTGGAAGAGCCTTGTATAGCGGTCTCAAGTGCTAAGAGAGCTATAGCAGAAAGCTATAGAGAGGTGACAACTGCACCCCGCCTGGATCAATTCAGTAGCAACGGCAGAAGGAGGTGGAGCAAGCCAAGCGAGGGGACTTTGAAGATTAACTGCGACGCGAGTCTGCCCCCTAATCAGGTGCCAGCGATAGGTGTGGTGTGCCGAGATCAGCGTGGAGAGCTTATTTTCGCAGGCCAGAGGGAGATTGAACAGACAAGATCAGTCGAAGTGGCCGAGGCGGAGAGTGTGCGCTGGGCAGTGCAGTTAGCTAAGGAGAGAGGATTGCGGCATATTATGATCGAGTCTGATTGTCTAGCGCTAGTAACAAAGCTTCAGAATGGGTGCCAAGGAAAGGGTGTTCTGTTTAACCTTATTTCTGACATTTTAGATTTGTCGTCTTATTTTCAGTCCATTGGTTGGTCTTTTGTTAGTAGATTAGGGAATAGGGCAGCACATGATTTAGCAGCCGTGAGACCTATTAGTCACTCGTTATTTTTTTCTTTACAGTCGCTACCAGACTCTGTGGCTTTGGGTTTGATTAATGAAATGGAATGACCCGATGGTCTTGTTCTCAAAAAAAAAAAAAAAAAAAAAAAACCATGGTTGCACATAGTCTAAGATTGCAAAAGGCAATATCTAGATTTAAATTTATGTATTGGATCGATCTCCAATATTATACTCTCTCCGTTATTTAAAACTTAACGTTTTACTATTCACGCACGTTTTTTGAGGTGTTAAAAACTACTCCCTCCGTTCGGCAAAACTTGTCGTTTACTATTCATGCACGCTTTTTTAGAACAATAAAAACTATATAAAATATTCATTTTTTTATAAATTTTTTTTAACAAGTTTGTACTTATTAATAATAACTACGAAGTTGTTAAAAAAATTATTTAAAAAACTAGATATTTTATATAGTTTTTATCTCTTAAAAAAGCGTGCATGAATAGTAAAGTGTCAAGTTTTTCCGAACGGAGGTAGTATATAAAATATTAATTTTTTTAATAATTTCGTAATCATCTATATAAACTCTTAATTTAGAAGAGTTTAGGATGATGTGTAAATCATAGAGGCATTTTAGGACTATTAACCAATCCTATTTTTTTTTTGCCATTTTTTTTATTTTCTTTAATTCTCTTTTTTTTTTCTTCCTTTTCTGTTAATTCTCTTTTTTCTTTAATTTAGTAGGCTTAATTCAAAACATTGAATTCAATCTAATATAACTATTGAGCTTAACTCAAATTTATTTACTAACTATTGGACTTAATTCAAAACATTGAATATAGCTATTGATTATGAAACATCACATTTAAACAATGTTATAATTATTATTATTTTTACTGAGTAATTTAAAATATCTATATTTATGTATTATACTTTACATAATAATATACTCTACATGATATTGATATTATTTTCTTTAATTCTCCTTTTTTTCTTCTTTTTCTTTTAATTCTCTTTTTTCTTTAATTCTACTAATCATAAACTCTTAATTTAGAAGAGTTTAGGATGATGTGTAAATCATAGAGGCATTTTAGGACTATTAACCAATCCTATTTTTTTTTTGCCATTTTTTTTATTTTCTTTAATTCTCTTTTTTTTTTCTTCTTTTTCTGTTAATTCTCTTTTTTCTTTAATTCTACTAATCATCTATATAAACTCTTAATTTAGAAGAGTTTAGGATGATGTGTAAATCATAGAGGCATTTTAGGACTATTAACCAATCCTATTTTTTTTTTGCCATTTTTTTTATTTTCTTTAATTCTCTTTTTTTTTTTCTTCCTTTTCTGTTAATTCTCTTTTTTCTTTAATTCTACTAATCATTTGGCTTAATTCAAAACATTGAATTCAATCTAATATAACTATTGGGCTTAACTCAAATTTATTTACTAACTATTGGACTTAATTCAAAACATTGAATATAGCTATTGATTATGAAACATCACATTTAAACAATGTTATAATTATTATTATTATTAATGAGTAATTTAAAATATCTATATTTATGTATTATACTTTACATAATAATATACTCTACATGATATTGATATTATTTTCTTTAATTCTCCTTTTTTTCTTCTTTTTCTTTTAATTCTCTTTTTTCTTTAATTCTACTAATCATTGGGCTTAATTCAAAACATTGAATTCAATCTAGGCCAAATTGCAGAAAACCACCCTTTAAATATGCTGTTTTGCGTGAAACCACCCCTTAAAACGAAAATTCCAGAAAACCACCCTTTAAAACCGTTTTGTTTGCAAAGTCACACCCATCACCCAATTTTCGTTAATTAAATGTTAAAGTGTGTGGAAATTTAATTATACCCCTTATTATTATTATTATTATTATTATTATTATTATTATACTCATTTTAATTGATATTAGTTGATATTTAACTTTTAACATGTTTTTCAAAAGCAAAAACACTATAAATATAAAAAAAAAATTAAATAATTTCATACTTACAAAAAAACTCTATAAAAAATCGATGTGTAATTTATGTTTTATACATATAAAAAATGTGTAATACTAGGGCTACTTGAAGAAATTATATTTTTTTAAATAATGTTTCGTATAGTTTTTATTATTCTAAAAATGTATGTGGAATATTGAACCTATTTTTAGAATAATAAAAACTATATAACATATCATTTTTTAAAAATTTATTTTCTTTGAGTAGCCCTTTAGTAATATACACTTTTTAAAATATACTCCGTATAAAACATCAATCATATCTATTTTTTATAGAGTGTTTTTAATGATAATTATGAAATTATATTTCAAAAAATGATATTTTATTAAAAAAAATTACTTTTGAAAAACATGTTAAAAGTTAAATATCAACTAATATCAATTGAAATGAGTAAAATAATAATAATAAGGGGTATAATTAAATTTCCACACACTTTAACATTTAATTAACGAAAAATGGGTGATGGGTGTGACTTTGCAAACAAAAAGGTTTTAAAGGGTGGTTTTCTAGAATTTTCATTTTAAGGGGTGGTTTCACGCAAAACAGCATATTTAAAGGGTGGTTTTCTGCAATTTGGCCTTCAATCTAATATAACTATTGGGCTTAACTCAAATTTATTTACTAACTATTGGACTTAATTCAAAACATTGAATATAACTATTGATTATGACACATCACATTTATACAATGTTATAATGATATTGATATTATTATTACTGAGTAATTTAAAATATCTATATTTATGTATTATACTTTACATAATATTTTTTAAAAATAATTTTCTGAGATAATTATAAGATACATTTGTTATAAAGTTTTTTAATGATTTTTATCTTAAAATTTACTAATATTTACTAATATTTTTATATATAATATTTTAGTTTTAGAAAAACGCGTCATGGCGCGGGGATCATACTAGTTACAATTAAGTTTGAATTGATAAAAATAAATATAGAAAAATGTTAATATTTTATATAGTGTTTATCGTTCTCAAAATACGTGCATGAATAGTAAACGACAAGTTTTAATTAACAGATGGAGAATTGTTCAGACTTCAGATAGATTTAAACTCATATTGCATTTTACAATCCTTGGCTCTCTTGGCAGAGTCACCTTTTCGCAATGTACCGAATCGAATTGAAATCAACTTCAAACTAAATCTTATACGTACTTTCGCTCAAACTCATATTGCATTTTACAATCCTTGGCTCTCTTGGCAGAGTCACCTTTTCGCAATGTACCGAATCGAATTGAAATCAACTTCAAACTAAATCTTATACGTACTTTCGCTCACATTGGCGTTTTGGTTGAGAAAGGTCACATATAACTGTTTGACACATTGGCGTTTTGCTGCATATGTGTAATTGTGGTTTGCACAATTCCACATATGGAAGAGAGTGAACTCTACATTCCATGAACCAGTTACTAAGTGTTTGTATCACCACAAAATTCACAAAGCTCACAGGATCACCACAAAACATCATCCAGATATTCAAACTAGCAAGGAACCATGTTTATACAATTCCTTCAGTGCCAAATAACAAATCAAATGTCATCATCGGGCAAATTGTAGTAAACCCAAATTCTAGTCTTCTTGTGTTATTTGTTGATACCAACTGCCAAATGCTCACTCTGACAGTGTAGATTTAAGCTCACCGCTGCTCTTAAGCTCCATTATGATATCGCATCCTCCGATTAGCTCCCCTTTGTAGTAGAGCTGAGGGAAGGTCGGCCAGTTTGAGTAGGTCTTGAGCCCCTGTCTCACTTCTTCGTCTGATAAGATGTCAAAGGACCCGAACTCCACCCCCTCTTCTACCAAAGCATTCACCACCTTGGAGCTGAACCCACATCTTGGTGCATCCGGGGTCCCCTTCTGGAACAACATTACTGGTGAGCTATTAACCAACTTCTTGAGTCGGTTGTTAAGAGAGATGACTCCTTTCTCGGTTAAAACCTTCTTCAGTTCCCCACTCTTTTGCATCTCAAGAACGATGTCAGACCCACCAATCAACTCCCCCTCTATGTATAGTTGAGGATAGCTTGACCAGTTTGAATATACTTTCAGCCATTGTCTGACTTCTTCATCGGAGAGGATGTCGAAACTGTTGAACTCCACCATTTCCTGTTTGAGGATTTCAACCACCTTCCTGCTGAATCCACACTTGGGTTCCTCTGGTTTCCCTTTCATAAACAGCATGACCGGGCTGGAATGGATGAGTTCATGAAGGCGAGAGCTCAAGGATGCACTCAAGCTAGTTGATTCAGGAACTATACCCTTTCCACTGTCAGTTGCTAAAGCTTTTGCCTCATTGGATGCAAGGGTTTCAATACCCTGGTCTCTGAATAAATCTTTCAATTCACCACTCTCATGCATAGCAATAGCAATATCAGACCCACCAAGAAGCTCCCCTTTGCAATAGAGTTGAGGGTAAGTTGGCCAGTCGGAGAACTTCTTCAGCTCCTCTCGAACTTCTTGGTCCTTGAGGATGTCAAAGCTTCCAAATTTTATGTTTTCTTTCCTCAGAATTTCCACAAGTTTTTTGCTAAATCCACACTTTGGCTCCTCAGGGCTTCCTTTCATGAAGAGCATCACCGGCTGAGAACTAATGAGCTGCTCAAGTCTCTTTTTGAGCCCCCCCTCATCACGAGAAGACAATTGCGTAGCTACAGCTGATGAACCATTGTTGCTGAAAATATCTTTAACTGTTTCGAGTACAGTGGGCCCAGCAGCTAACCCAAAACTGGCAGATACAGCAGCTTCATTGCCCTTACCTGAACCAGCAACATTTGCAACCTTGTGGGCCAAGCTAGATGGGTCTGCCCCCTCTAATTTATCAACTGGTTTCCCATCCTGAGAAGAAAGTACACATCATCAGCTCACTTGAAAACCCAAGAGCTTCCAGAAGCAGGATAAAAGTGGATCGTCAAGACAGCAGGCCATTTAACTACGGAATATTCAATGTCTTCCGCTTTTGCTAACTATTGAATAGAAACCATTTTTCATTTATGAAATACTAAAAAGCCATCTCTCCGAGCAGCATAGAACTGTCTTAATGGTATGCTCATCAGTCATCTGGGAACTAGCACTATGTTATGGCAGAAATGCCAGGCTTGCTTTGAAATTAGGTGTTGAGAGTGGAGATATATGATAATTGAGACAATGGCATGCTCAACAGTCATCCAGGAACTAAATAGAACATGTTACAGTATTTTACTATACTTTTTAACTTCTTAAAAAATGTGTAAAGCTAAAAGGACTTGTTTTTTTGAAAGGATGTAGCATATGATGATATCAAACGTCAAAAGCTGCTCCATTAGCAAATATCTTCTAATTCTTCTCTTTCCTAGGAGAAAATCAACTCTGTCAACAGCCCTCAAGTCGAGTTTCTTCATTTTTTCCCATAACCTTCATCCACTTACTCCCCCCATCTCCTAAATACCAATGTTTTCCAGATTTTACATTTTTGTGATATTGTAGGTTATGTTTGAACCTAGATTTCACTTAGCATCTTTAACCACGGTACTCATAGTACCACCATTTCAAATGACAATGAATTGAGGAATCAGCACAATTTACCTTGAAAAATACAAAGAAAGGCAGAGCAGAAACAAAGTATTTACTTTTTTTTAAATGCTCATGATACTCAGAGTATCACCATTAAATACGGTCTTAAATATGAATTTATGGGTTGCTTTCTAGATATTTTTGTGAGCACCCTGGGGCCTAAGTGCACCCCTAGCCTTTTAGAAAACTATGTCCATGTAAAAAAGAAAAAGATATCAAACAAGTTCCAGAATCACCGAGTCAGATAGCTTTTCAAGTCAATGGGGAAAAACTTAAGATTTACAGCATCGCAAATGCAAAAAGGTAGCAATTAAAGACCTATCAAGTAACTACGTAACAGTCAAGCTTTAAGAGACCATGCAGATGATGTAAAGACACACAAAATGATTATACAAGTTGACCTCCTAATTACAGTGAAACCCAAATCTCAACTATCAAAAGTAAAGTTAAATTATGTAAATACTGTTACCGGGGAACTATTTCAAATGACAATGACTTGAGGAATCAGAACAAATTACCTTGAAAAATACAAAGTAAGGCACAGCAGAAACAGTGTATTCCTCAGAAATCTCAGGTTGCTCCTCAGCTTCAACCTATTAAAAGATAAATCATACAGGTAAACACAAACTGAAAAATGCAAGCGTTAAAATGGCGCCAAATAGAAAACTAGAAGATTAATTTTCTTATATGTTCCAACACCTAACCACACAAAAGTAGGATCAGAAACAACCCAGACTGGAAGTAGGAAACATAATTGAGAGAATGCAAAACATTAAGACCCTTTGAATGATTAAAGCCACAGGCATTGTCTCTTTTTTTCCCCCTTTTTATTGAGATCAATTTTCTCATCAGTCTGACTTTGTTTTACACTCATACTGGGTCTTTAAGAAACATCCTCTTCACTTGTTCGGGGATTTGATGCATACACTGACAAGAGGTAAAACTATTTTATCTTACAGATCAGCATCAGACTTTCAATGTTTCACTATCGGATAGAACTATTACGATTAGCTAGCTATTTATCGACAATCAAATCTTTGGCGTCCTTATCAGGACTGAGAAAAATAATTAACTTTCTGACAAATACATTAAGGTGAATAACAAGATATATAGCAAGATATAGCAGCTATACTGCATAGAACAATGGTTAAAAGTAAAAGTTCTGTATGTCAAGAACTGAACTCAGCTCAAGCCCAGGTAAGATCTAACCTTTTTGGGTCTTTTGATCAATAAATCAACATATTCAAAATGCTCTAATTATAAGGCATAATTCCAGGTCTTCTCAAACTCTAACCCCACTAAAATTAAGCATCAGAATATTTTCTTAAGGCACCAATGGAGAGCCACCCAATTTAGATACTAGAAAAGATTCTTTTTTAAAAAATGCTACCAGTGTCAATAAGAAATCTACCATATCACACAGCATCAGAGAGCAAAATCACAAGAAAAAAGAGAAGATGGTGATATTATAAGAATAATATCAATCAATGCTCGTTCCTTAGAGCAAGCACTGTTTTCAAACCCTAAATCGATCCAAACAATTGAACAAACACACCAAAAGACCTTGGATTTAAACGATTGCTTTAATCAACTACTATGGAGTATTAAAATCAACAGTTTCAGAAACCGACCAGTTCGAATCAAATTAACAGTTGTTCTGATTGGGTGGAATTTGAGAGAGAGAGGGGGTACCCTTAAGAAACGAGCACGGGGGTAATCAGTGGCGAGGTGAGAGAAAACTTGGTCCATGTGTTTGGAGGCGTCGCACCAAGCAGCCCAGAAGTGTAAAACAGCCGGAGAGCCCTCTCTTAACACCTTCTCCAACTCACCCTTTGATTTCACATCCTTGACGCTTCCACTCGCCATCTCCTTCTATACTATCGGAATTCAGGAAGCCTCAATGAAGAAGGAAGAGGAAGAAAGCAAAAAAACAGTTGACCTCACCCTATATATAATCAACTGATTTCGAATTGAAAAACCTAGACACTCACAGAGCACAGAGAGAGAAATGCAAAGATGCACTGCACACCCTGTGTGTTATGGGAGAAGAACATGGAATCCAGAAGCTACCACTTCACCCTTCACCTCTACGGGCCAATTCACTTGGGCTTATTTTAGGTTGGGCCATTCACTTGGGCTTATTTTAAGTTGGCCCAACCTATACAAAATAGAAATCGATAGATAGAATTTTCTCTTATTAGAAATCGCTAGATGAATAGAAGATTGTTCGTTATATAATAGAAATTAATAGATAAATAGAAGATTGACAGATTTTCAATAGTAAATCACTACTAAATCTTATATTATGATAGAGTTGATGAATAGAAGAGTTCTATATATATATTTTTTTTCGCTCTTCTTCCTTAAATTTTTTGTACCAAGTCTGAGCTCTCTTGTCGAACTTGATCATGAAGAAGTCGTCGACATCGCTAGTTTTGTTCAAGTCTAATCATGTCCTTTACTTTTTAGTACGTTTTTTTAGAGCTAAAAACAATGTGAAATATTGACTTTTTTATTATTTTTATAATAATTATAAATTTATTATCAATAAGTTTGTAATTATTAAAAAAAAAAATAAAAAAGTTGATATTTTATATAGTTTTTAGTTTCTAAAAAAAATATGCATGAATAATAAAAGGATATGTATTTTTTGACGGAGGTAGTAGCTGTGTAGGGGCTTGTTATAATTGAGATTTTTGATTAAAATTGGTGTAATACGATAATATTCATGTAATACAATTAGTGTTTTTAGCCATTAATTAGAGGAAATTGGGTGTAGTATACCCTTTTCAAGTTTTTTTTAACTAATTGTACTCCCTCACTTTTGTTTTTAGTAATTGTACTTTTTGTAAGGTGGATATTACATATTTACCCTTACAATTAATTTTTACCTTTTTTTAATTTTTATCCTTTTTAAAAATATTGATGAGGAAGATATTGTTAACAAAGCAGATTTTATCCCTTTTTTATACTTTTTTAAAAAGATTGGTGGATGGAGATATTTTAACAAGCTTTATCCTTTTTAAAACTACCCAGTTAGATTACTGCAGACGGATTATCAACGGAGAATTTTCTAGGGTATAACTACAACAATTTTCTAGGTTACAGGTAACATACGTTACTCTTCAAATTATTTGATTACAATCGTTTATCGATTCATTCATGTAATACGATAATATTCATGTAATACAATGTCATGAGTTACTTACAAGAAATTACACTCCTGTAATACAATAATATGCATGTAATCAATTCCTGTAATGAATGAACTCTTCTACCCATTACTATACCCACATTTGTCTTGTAGGGTTATATTACAAGAAATCACTATAACCAAATAAAGTAGCATACGATTCCTGTAATTACTGATTTACTGTAATGAACGAATTCTTGTACCCATTACTATAAGCAACTACAATATCATACAATTATTGTAATGAATGGTTTCCTGTAATGACCGAATCCTGGTAAACACAGGTATCAAATAAGTAGCATACATTTATTTTAAAAATAGATAACGATTATTGTAACCTAAATTATTGTCCCTAACTAACAATAAGCGAAGACAATAACTGTAGATAAGATATCTATTCCCTAAAGCTTCCATCGACCCTACATCTTCGCTCTTTCATCTACTCTGCATCGTTGTTCTTTTTTGAAAATCACAAACGTTGATGACGAGTTTTTTTATTTGGTTTGAAATTACCCTAATACTCCTAATAATAACCAAATAAAATCTATTTTTTACAAATAAATTCTTTTACGTCTCCTACGGAGTTTATATTATTTTATAATCTTTCAACCTTTATTTCACAAATTTTTAACTTGTTTATAGTTATAGTCACTTTTTCTACGTCGTCTCATACAGACCTCTAGTCTAGCAGAGTCAGTGATCAACCACAATTTATTTATTATAAAATAGCACTAGAAATATAAAAATTAATTATTTTTAATTTTTTCCTTACGATTCATTACTTTTAATATTTTTGTTGATTATAGATAAATATAAAAAGTTTCTAATTCATTACTTATTTTACACTTTTTTAGCTCTAAAATGAATAAAAGCTTTCATAAGAAAAAATGAGTAATAGCTACCCATAAAATTTAATTTTTTGAGTTAGAAGGTGCTCCAGACACCTCGAGCTGCCAATGTCATCGTTGCCACATGGCAGGACATGACGGGAAAAGCTGTAGAGAAGAACATGTGGCAAAAGGGAAAGGTGTAACACCCACATCTTCACACGTAAAACATAAGATAGAACAAACATGAGATCAGTGATGGGTTGTTTATATAGCACTTCTTCTGCCTAAAACACCAGAGTTATGAGTAATGGAGGCTGAGAAGAGACTCAGTGGGGGATCCCTACTAGTCCCCAGCGTAGTTGAGCTGGTCAAGGCCTCGCGATCTCTATCCGCCGTCCCCGACAGGTACCTCCGCCATGACCTCCAACCCACTTCCGACCCCAAAATCACCCATTCTGATCAGCAGCTGCCCATCATCTCCTTGGCTTCCTTGCTCCAGGACGACCCCGCTGAACTCGCCAAGTTCAGCCACGCTTGCCGCCAGTGGGGCTTCTTCCAGGTTTTTTTTTTTTACATTACATAATATCTTCATAATTTTTATTTAAATTAATTCATCAATAATACAAACATGGAAATTTTAGTGGTGTTTAGTTTCGTCTAGGCGGTTCATATTCAACTCGTTAGAAACGAGTCCAGAGCCTAAATATGAACTCGAGTTTAAAAATATGTCCATTCTCGGTTCCTTTAGCAAATAAACGAGTTCGTGACAAGTTTTTTTCGAGTATTTTAAGCAATCCTATTTACTTATAATAAATAAAGGAAATTTTAGAAATTTCACAAAAGAGCTATTTGATCTTAAATCGTTCAATCCGAACTTTGAACCGAACTTAAAAAATGGGTTCATATTCGGCTTCAAGCTTTTATCGAGTCAATCTCGAGTTACTCGGTGCATAGAACAACCTAGTGTCTTGTATATATATATTCATTAATTAAGTAATAACAAATATTTATTTAATTAAGGTGGTGGGGCATGAGGTGAGTGAGGAACTTATAGAGAGGTTCAAGGTGGAGAGCAAAAATTTGTTTGAGCTTCCCATGGAAGTGAAGAGCAAGTTCTGGCAGACTCCTGAAGACGTGGACGGCTTCGGACAGAGCTTTGTTGGGTCGAACGACCAAAAACTCGAATGGGCTGATTTGTTCTTTCTCACCATCCTTCCACTGCAAGAAAGAAGGCCTCACTTGCTTCCATTGATGCCTCTTCCCTTCAGGTCTTCTATCTCATTCTGTTTCTATTGTTTGCAGTATGTTGTATCACGACGGTTTGTTTGTCGGACCCTCTTTGCACCCTCTCGATTTACCAGAAATAATTATGATATTTTGAATTCTTACTTGTTAAAAAAAAACATAAAGTCGCTCCTGAGTGACCGATAAAAAAAACTATTAAATTTTCTACTCTAATCCTTGAATTGGTACTTGAATTGGTAAATAAAGAGCAGTCATTCCACCTCATGAGTCATGAGTCAAGAGACATATCTTGCATATCTTGCAGGGAAACCATAGAAAGCTACGCAGCAGAGCTCAGGGAACTCGAGTCGATAATCTTAAACTGTATGGCCAAAGATTTGAAGATTGACAAGGAGCACCTAAGGGGATTATTTTACGATGATGCGAGGCAATCCATGAGAATCTCGTATTATCCTCCATGCCCGCAGTTCGACAAGGTGATCGGTCTAAACCCGCATTCAGATGCAAGTGCTCTTGCCATCATACTAGAACTCAATGAAGTTGAAGGACTGCAAATCAAGAAAGATGGACGATGGTTCCCTGTGATACCTCTTCCGGGTGCATTTGTAGTCATTATTGGAGACCCTTTGGAGGTATATCAATAGCATTGATTTATACATCTCCGGTAGTCGAGAAATAATACTATGTTTGCTATCACAGATTGTGAGCAATGGAACGTACAGTAGCGTAGAGCATCGTGTGATGGTAAACCCGAAGACAGAGAGGCTATCAGCAACCACATTCTTCGATGCCAACCTGGACGCTGAACTCGGTCCTGCCCCATGTTTGGTGACTTGTGATGCACCGGCAAGGTTTCGAAGAACTTCCACAGGTGAATACTTGAGTGGTTTTTTTTCTCAACCGTTGGCAGGCAAGTCGCGCCTGGAAACAGTAAGGATTATTCACGACAAGTAACAGTTGATCGATGCATCGAATGATCGAACCTCCAAAAACAAATCTAGCTAGCTAGAGTACTTCATCCATGGTTTCCCTGTTGAATTATGGTTCAATGAAGATGTTTTGTTCACAATGTGTATAATCGTCACTTGTATGAAATCTTCAGAGCACTAGGCCATATAGTTGTTTTGTTCACAATGTGTGTAGTTGTACTATTATGTGGAGCAAAATGTATTTAATGAACTGTTCATCTTAACAAAGACACCATTACTTTAACCATCCCAACAATTAATTACAAACACATATATTATATACATTCTACACAACCAATCACAACAACTCCAAACCAAGCAAGAAATGCAACAGAATACAAATAAAGACCCAAGAGTGGAGATAAGTACTCTTCAAGCATATACAAAGTGATATATAGATAGTTTTACCAGGTCACTGACCAGTTGGATTACCCGTTGATAAATCTCTAGACCGTTGAACCATTGCCCTCATTGCTCGGGTTTGGTAGGACCGGCCATCGTTGATAAATCTCTAGACCGTTGAACCATTGCCCTCATTGCTCGGGTTTGGTAGGACCGGCCATCGTCGGAGATATCCATGTAGCTGCTGCCTCTAGTCGTCGCCCTCTGTGACGAGTGAGCACTAATTCCTGACAAAATGTACGCCCTTCCGGTTGCCTCATACCTGCGCTTACTTGATAACATCTGTTGCATCTCTTTGAGCTCATCATCCAATGCAACACACATCTGATCTTTGGCCCTTGCTGATGCCGACGACGCCAACCTCTTACGGAAATCTTCAAGCACAGAAACAGCATTGTCTAGGCCCCCTTGCAGCTCAGCTGCAGCTCTCGCTTGTCCCATAGCTTCTGTGGCTTGTAGCCGATTGCGCTGCCTGTCTACCTCTATGGAAACCGACTCCTCCCCATCGACAGTTTCCGGCCTGCCAATCATCACTTCGCCTTCCCAGGTCACTGTTTCTTTAGTCACAGGGTCCTTGTGGACACACTTTACTCTCAGCAACAGTGTCGAGTCGCCACTTGTCTCTATTGGGATGCTCAGTGAAACAAGAAAATCCCTCTCTTCTTCAGCATATAGATCGCCTACATCAATGAATCCAGACCGCCTGTCTCCCAAGATACGAGTCGGATAGCTTCCGGCTTTTATTGATGTGAGGCAGATGCCTGGATGGATACATTCAACTCTTACTTGAACTTCCTGCACAACAACACTGAGGAGGCCACCTATGCATTGTGCAAATGCATCCTGGATAGCTGCCTCGGTCTCGATAAAGGAGAATGTACCCCGAGACATCTCTGCAATCGAGTGCAACAATGATGCGTCATGATCTGTGCCAAAGCCGAAGGTATGGACAGGGATTCGGAGCCCTGTTCCGTCATCACCTAGTAAGGATGGAGGGAGAAACAGCTCGTAACAAACACCGGTTCCACGAGAGCCATTCTCATGATAGCGCGTGTAGTTGTCCTGTCCATCGGATAGCAGTATGATACCGGAAACTGGGTTTTTGACTCGTCGTTCCTCCATCACCTTCGCTCCTTTCCTTAGGCCTTCGGCTATATTGGTCCCGCCATCTGCCACCAAACTGTTGACAGCTTGCAGTGCTTTTTGCCGGCCACTTTCAGTCATTCGTAGCAGAGGAAAGAGCCGATTAGATGTGGAGGAAAACGCTACAACTGACAGCCTATCGTTAGAGCTGAGATTATGGATCACAAACGCCATTGCTCTCTTCAGAAGCGCGAGCTTAGAACCTTCCATGCTGCCACTGATGTCAAGCACTGTGACAAGGTCAACTGGTGTGCAGGGTGTCCGAGAGCCAGACTGCTGTAACGCGTCATTAGTTGCGGTCTTTAGATGGATTAAAACGGCGAAATCCTCAACAGATTTATCTCTTTGAATACAAGAAAGTTCAGTGTCTGTTCTGATGTCTACAGTTTTGGAAGCACCAATATCTTGACGATCAGGTTGGTCTAAGGACTCATCATCATCAAACACAGAAGGGTCAGCAACCTGAGATAGCATCGATAGATATCTTCTAGAACGAGGAGTATGAATCGCCCTCTGGAAGGGAATGTTGATCCAGATAGCTCGGCAAACCGGGCATACTTGGTTACCATGGTTCGCATTAGAGGAAATGCATTGGAAATGGAAGGAATGAGAGCACTCGGCAGTGAAAATAGCTTGGCCTTGTCCGGGCTCCAAAGCAGCCAGACATATTGAACAGGTAATATTCTGCATACAGTTTGTACAAGAAAAACCAAATCTGTGAATTCAGTAAGGAAATTGAGTGGATGATCTAATCAAGAAGACAGAAAATCTGAGAAGGAAATGGGAAGCTGAATCTGAGAAGGAAATTGGAAGCTGAATGTGTTAAACCCTAAAGGTTGTGTGGGAAGTTGATCAAATGCATATAATGTTCTCTCTTCTAGATTGATCTGGTTTTTACTTTTGCTATTTTCAGCCATAAGAAGGTAACGCATATATATTCATTTGCAACAAGAAGCTAATCCTGCAGATCTCACTGTTTTGAATGAAGACCAAAAACAAGAGCCTAAAGTACTTAATCATGCCGTTCTTTCAAAATTTCACAATTACAAATACCACTTATAGGCAGGAACCTAGCTGAATCGATCAACGAATTAATGACATGTGAATTGTGAAGAGGTGATCTCAATGCATTATTACTAAGATTATAAGAGAACAAATTCACAGAACACCTTCGAAAACTAGAAACCCTATGAATGAAAACATTTCACATCATGGAGCAAGCAACGGATACATTTCAGCATAAATTTATCACGGATCAGCCCAATTGAGTTTTTTTTTTCTTTAAAAATGGAGTAAATCCATACCTGAGACTGAGAAGAGGACGTGGTGGAGGTACTCGACAGTAGCGATGTTGTTGATAAGGTAGCGGGCGGCGGCGTGGAGGGGTGAGAACTGAGGCTGTTGTGGTCATCTTCACCACCGGTGGGCGCCTGAGAGGGAGCACCGAACCCAAGCGCGTTCATCGCCTTCCTCAATTCGCTATCCATATCTCTGATTCTTCTTTTCTACGTGCTCAATCAACGGCAGAAATCTGGATTTTGTCTTTCCGGTACCACAAGGAGAGGACGTGAGGAGTGCTGAAATAGAGAGATCGTTGAAATAGGGAATTGATGAGAGAGAGAAGATGAAGATGTCTTGAGTAGAAAGCTTCAATTGAAGGGAAAATGGAGCTCTCAGAGATGACGGGGATAGAGAATTAGAGAGTGCCAATGCTAAGGAATGGAAGTTTTCAGCAGGGTGACGCAGTCGCCATTGAATACTTATTGCTGAATTTGCGTTTTGTTTTTTCTTCTTCTGTAAGTTTTCCTTTTAAAAGAACTTGCTCCAATTGACTAACCTATAAACTCTAAAAGAACTAGCGCGGTACCGTGAGGCCATCGGATTTATAAAAGCATCGCAATGGTCGGTCACCTCACCTCCCTCCCAAAATCATTTTTTCCTTTCAGTTGGGTAGATTAACCTTAACCATTCCGAAATGGCTCACCGGAAAGGACTTGTAGGTAGTACCCATAGGTCTTCGGTTCGAACCCCGGAATGTCCGCTCTTTATTTACCTATTCAAGTTAGATTAACCATTGTAAAGAACCTCTCGATTTTTTTAGATGCCTCAATATATTTCGAACCTTTCCAAATCCGAAACCAATCAGATTTCGTCACGTGTCAATAAATTAAATCATTTTTTTTAACCTCCAATTTTCTTTTCAAATTTACATAAAAATTAAATTAAATAAATTTGTGATGAAAAGTATTCAATTGAATTAAATAAATCATTTTTTTTAACTTCCCGTTTTTTAAATTAAATCTTTTTTTTTGACTTTCAGTTTTTTTAATATTAAATTAAATTAAATTAAATAAATTTACATAAAAATAAATTAAATAAATCATTTTTTTTAACTTCCATTTTTTTTTTAAACTTTCAGTTTTCTTTTCAATCCATACAAGATTTTTGAGGTATTAAATAAATTTGTGATATAAAGTATTCAATTGAGAATTAAAATTAATTATGAAATATAATTATAAAATAAAATTAATTATTTTTTAATTGCTAAATCAATCCAATTATTTTAATAATTAAAATTATATAGAAAATATAGTAGGGTGTGGAAAAAGTGATGAGATAGATTTATTGGGGAACCTGACCATTGTGGATGATAAGAAGTAAATTGGGGAGGATTGAGAATAAAGTTAGTGAAAAATGAGGTGGACGAATAAGAAAAGGGGAGAGAAGTTTTGGGGGACCCGACCATTGCTAATGCTCTAAACTCGTACTCCGTAACCACGGCTCCGGCCGTCCCGTACTGTCGTGGGTCCGCCACATCAAAACTCTGGTGTGTCACCGGCTCGATAATCCGTTAAAATTTCGATCAAAACCCAAAATTGATTTGAGGTTTTTGTAGTTCCGAGTCTACTCCCCCAAAATCTGAAATCGATCGGCCTAAGTCTGAATTTCCTCCGTCGGATTTCGTCAAAAATCGATTTTGAGTTAGGTCTTGGTTGTTTCTTGGTCCCTTTCTCCATTTCTTTAATCTTCTTGGTCGTGCTAATATCTCATATTTCAAACCGTGGTTGCGTTTGCTAGCGTGACACTTGTGCCTTTAGATCTAGGTTTGTCTTCAACCATGGTGCTTCCCTCCTTCTCCAACCGTCTACTTGGCAGTGATCAGATGAAGTTTCGAGCTCCGAGCCTGGTTCTATGGAGAGATGGAGTGCCCAGAAAACCCCGAATTCGAAAACTTACCCTCCTTTCGATCTCGTCCCTGCGTCTATCTTCGTTTGGCATCTGGGCTCGATCCGTCCGATTCACCTTTGCCGGTTTCGCCTCGGGTCGTCGACGTCTCCTATTCCGCATCCGATCACCGTCGGACTTGACGTGGGCTATCCCTCTGCTGAGGATCTCTTCCTCCTCGGCTTGGTTTCATGGACAGTTAAAAAAAAAGAAAGTGTTAATTAGCCTCCTCGCCTGTCACGCGCCGACAGTTTAAGCTGTGTTTTCCTTCGGGGTTTTTTAAGGGGTGAAGATTTTTTTAAGGGGTGGAAAGAGTGGAGATATATGTTACGGGATGGAAAGGGTGGTGATTAATTTCCAAAAGTATCTCGTATGATATTTGGTTGATTGGAGATTATTTTTAGAGGTCACGACTGAAAATACCAATATTACCCTTGGGCATTAATAATCTTCACTGGGTTCAGCAACATATATACCCTCATGCTTCATCTTCAATGGGTTTGCAAAACAATTACGTCGGTGGGATTGGGCAGCTGAGGAAAGCGACAAACCCTCCCTAGGCCAGATCCGTCGCGCTTGTGACACCGTCGGCGAAGCCACCCGGAGGGGAGAAACCCACGTCCGCCGAGTTGCACGCAGAACAGTGGAAGGCCCGACCTCCCCATCAATTTCGATTGTCAAGTATCAATGTGAGTGTCTCCCTCTTCAACCCTTATATTTGTAGTCTGTGGTCGAATTCAGTTGTTGTGGTGTCGATTCATGGTGATTCTTGTGTTTCTATTTTGGAAATTAGGCCACCTTGTGCTCCGTTTCCATCTCCGTCTTAACTATGTATGTCACCGAAGTCACATTCGAGAGGGGAGAAGAAGGCAATACCTTATCACCAGAGTTTCGAAAGAGCCTGGATGCCGTTGTCGTCGGATCTTTGCTTCAGATCGGAGTTTGCAATCGCCAAATGATATCCCTTCGCTTTCGTCGTGGTTTCTGTAGGACGAGTACTGGCCATGGGAATTTTGTGGATCTCCTACGCCCCCACCCCGTCCACCTATCCCCCCGGGTTGGAAAATCGGGCCACCTCTAGGTCCTCCACCCCCTTCCACTCCCATCTCACACCCCACCCCTACCCCATCCACCTCTTGCCAAACACCGATCCGCTCTCCCACACCCATCCTCTCCACCCCATCCACCCCTTTAAATTGTGCAGGAAAATAGGGTCATAGTCCTTGGCGTGCAAGGCTTAATTAGCATCTTGCATGCCAAGTTTCATGGACAATTAAAAAAAAGTGTTAAGTATGTTTTTATATATTGATATACTTCTTATATATCGATATATATTTATATAAAAATCCCGAAAAGGTTTGACATAAAATTCCACAAGGGTATCAAATTCCACTCGCTTGGGCGTGAACTAAATCCCGTTAGGGTTGACTAATTCCTGATAGGGTTTCTGGGTGCTCTTACTCATGCGGTGTGCAGCTCTGCGATGGCGAGACTTAGTGATTTTCTCCATGGATTTGGTTCTGACTACCGGAGTAAGGACAAGTTGGGATTGTGGCAGTGTGTATCATGGCGCCTCCTCTACTTGGGTTGACTGCTTCCCTGGAGTTTCGTCCTCACTGGCCACATGATCGGATCGGGTCCTGATGTATCACCGGCCTACGGTTCTATTTCAGTGTGGGGCTAGGATTCTTCCTTCGTCTTCGTCCTTATCCTGTTTGGTTTAGGTATGCTTAGTCTCGTTTATTTGTAGAGTGCATTCATCTGAGTTTGCACCGTTTTGTATTGTTGTATGTTTTTTCTTTAGATGGTTCTCCCGTCTGTCAGCTTGTCCGGTCGTCGAGTTTCAAATATGTCTAAACTCGAATTCTTACCTAATAAAAAAAATAAACTCTTACTTTGTATTTTGTTAGGGATAAGCCATATATATAAGCTAAATTGATTAACCTATAGAGTTATATATACAACAAATGAAATCAATGGCGTCGTCATTTGGGTAAAGAATTCCTATTTGGATGTGTAACATCTAGTTCTAGGTATCGAATAAGGTCAATCGAATCGTATATCAACGGTTGATTGTTGCAGACTCGGTTCTAGATCGAACCGAATCTAGATCAAACAGAACAAATAGGACACTGTGATTTTTTTTACGAGGTTCAAGAAAGTTCCCTATGCCCATGGCTCAAGAGAGTGTTCCAATGTCTCTAAGGCAAAACCGAAATCATACAAACTGTCCTAGGAGGGTAAACTAAATAAGAAGCAACACAAGTCTCAAGAACGAACAACTAATCAAAGCTAAATATTAATAGAAGAAGGAAACGGATAGGAAAAGTGAAGCACTCCCTGATTCAAGGCGTCGCTGCGGACTAGTCGAAGCCAGAGCCGAGTCGCCGTCCGCTGCCCATGCATTCCTTCGGATCTGGTTCAATTGTACGAGGCCAAGATCGATCTATGGATCTTCCTTTCATCCGTTCTTCAACTCTCCATCTTGTTCAAGCCTCGCTTTCGTCTTCGACCTTCACGGACATGAGTTGCTGCGTTTCTCTTCTTCCCGCAACTACGCTCAAGAGAGCTCACCGGAGATCGCTCGCCCTCGAGGCCTCGAGCTCTCTCGCTCTCGCTGGATCTCCCTCACCTTTCGAGCACTCAAGGCGTTTCAGATATTGGCGCCGCTCTCTTCCTCTCTCGACATTTCTCTCACCGGGGAGCCCTCAGCCTTGTCATCACCGGAGCAGCTATGGGAGAAGCTCCCAAGCTCTCACGGCGGCGACGGGCTCTCACTGAAGCCCTAACCCCTAGCTCTCTCTCGATGTGTGCTGCCTATTTGTATCTCTGTGTGCTACAGTGACGAGTCTTAGGAATGAGCCTTTTATATGATGCTGCTACAATATCAAAACGCAGCGTTGCGATAAATGAATCAGTTGGAGCTGTGTCACTGAAGAAGATGAGAATGTTAGATGAGATAGATGATCTCACAAGTTTATTGATAACAAAATCAAAGATATTTAAAAATACAAAGGGAGTGGTTGAATGTGACTAACCACTAAGAGATTGTGCAAATAAATAAAACTAATTAACCTAAAATATAGGAACTAATTAAGCTTAATAATAGTAACTAATTAATAGATAAACGTGTTCGCTATATACACCCCAAATCATGCAAGGACGTGCATGGTTAAAATGGTTTAATTAATTTTTTTAAAACGCTAATTAGTCAGAAGGGGTGGACGTCGTTAATGACGTGCTTTTTTTACCTTTGGATTTGCGGTGTATCTATCAACACCCTAGATAAACTATTATTCCTAAAAGGGAAGAGGTGGGTTGGAGCGGTAGATGGGCTGTGTGGAGATGTTGAAGAGGGGCTGAGTAGCTGGGCCTGTCCGAATTGACGGGTTACCAGCCCAGTTTACAAAACACATATAATACGTTCATTTTTCCTTCAAACACTTTAATTCCATCACCAGAGCGAGAATGACAAAAGAAGAAGATCTTCCAATTTCTTTATACTCCTTGATTGAGCCCGATGATGGATCTCAAGAAGAAGAAGTATAGCTTCGCTCAATTGCTAAGTTCATCTTCAATCCATCTTTGTGATTCACTTCATAACTTTGTTCATAGTTAATCCATCGATTTTTCATAATTAGATAGATATTTATTGATTCTTGGAGAAATATTTCTTGGAATGAATTTAGATACATTGGTGTTTCCATTGTTTAAAAAGCTGACTTTGAAGTTAATTTGAATATGGGTGTTTATATTATTGGTGTAATTAAGCATGGTGAATTTAAGATGTGTCGCTACTCCAATAAGAGTATAGTTCGATTCGATGAGGGTAATGAGAAACATGTTGGGATGGAATTTTTCGGGCTCACCTTGTCCCAATAAGTGGTTTTAGGGTCGATAGTTTAAGGAGGGATATGAGCACCATGTCCGAACAAAACTCCACGGGCTCACCCTGTGAGCTTGTCTTCATTGATTTTCAATATAAGTATAAAAAAATTTAAAAAATTCTTATCTTTCTTGCCTACTATAAAAAAAATTAAAAAAATTGCAGAAGCGAGCTGCAAACCAACCGCCTCGGCCCGTAAAGCGGACACCTTCCTGCATCTTTTGGCATCGCAAACCAACCGCCTCGGCCTGTAAAGCGGACACCTTCCTACATTTTTTGGCATCGCACGCGATCACTCTTTCTTCGTCATCTCTAATCAAGAAACTTGCAGAAGCGCAACCAGAAGAGATTTTAGCACCATCAAAATTAAGCTTGAAACTACATCCCTCGGGTTTACGCCATCTAATGACATTTCTTTGGCGAGGGTTATTCTTTGGTTTGATTGTTCTTGTGATTACGTCTTCTTCATTTGGGGTACCCTGTTTAGATTTTTTCCAATTTTTCATGTGATCATGTATTGTTTCTATCACTTCGTCTATTGTTCTTATGCTTTGGTTTTAAAAAATGATCTTATTTTTCTCTTAGTCCAAATACTCCACCAAGAAAAAGAAATAGTGACTTTTTATTCAAAGTTAAGTTGTCTGAAAAGGTAAATCACTTTAGTTTTTGATTTGTTCATTGAGTGTTTTTGGCTAGAATTTCATTTTGTTTTTAAAAAAAATCCAGCAATGCAAAAGCCTCGTTTATATATCTCTAGTGGATTAAAAAAACAAAAGAGGTTTGATTTTGTTCAAGAATAAAAATCAGCCAGCAAACCTGCTAAAGCGTATGTGTTTCATCTTTCGGTGATTTTTGTCGACCTCTCGAGCTTCAAACTTATTTGAGCTCAAGTTTTTACTTAATAAAAAAAAATTCGGCCAACAAATTAAAACTTTCTGATTGATATGTGACACTTGAAGCCTTCAAGGGACGAAAAATGTCGAAATTATAAAATATCAAAGTTTCCTTTTCATCATATATACAATATACTTAGTCATTTTGTTAAGACGGAGATTGTAGGTTTTCAAGTCAAATTTATGTTGATAAATTAACAGAACCTTGAAAATTTGTATACATAAATAAGCAACCAACTACAACATTCATTGGTTCAATTTTATGCTGTCATTGTCATATTTCTCTCAAATGTTCTATGTAGATTGATGTGGTAAATATATGTAAGAGATCGACCCTTGCAGCTCCCGCGCTCTTCCCCGACTCATCTCCCTCATGGACTCCAATCTCGACTCCATCCTCTCCGAAGGAAGTAAGTTTTGGTTTCTTCATTTTGTTTATGTAAGTATGTTGATGTTTTTGAGAAGATCCGGCTTTCGATTCGCTATTTGCTTTGTTCAATATTTCTTACCAGAGTCTTGATTTCAGCAATTTGATCGATCTTTGTTTTTTGGTCTAATTGTAAGAGGCAGCCAATGATGACAACGACGAAGATGATGCTAAGAAGAGGCTTCCGGATCTGAATTTGAATCCAAACATCGAGTTGACGGACCATTTGGACACATTCATCATCAAGAAAAGGATCAAACAGGCGCTTACATACTTGATGGAATCTATAGGAGAAAGTCAGATTCTAGCTCAGGCCTGGGTGCCTATAAAGAGTGGGAATCGATACTTTCTCATGACTTCAGGCCAACCATTCGCTGTTAGTCCCAATAGCAATGGACTACTTCAGTATCGGGCCATCTCACAGGCGTATATGTTTTCTACGGATGGGGAGATGGATGGGCTCATTGCTCGTGTTTACCGGCTCAAGTTGCCTGAATGGACACCTGATGTCCAATATTACTCTAGCGAGGAGTACCGAAGAGTCAAGCATGCGCAGAGCTACTATGTTCACGGGACCCTGGCTCTTCCGGTGTTTGAACCCACTGGGAAGTGTTGTATTGGTGTTCTTGAGCTCGTAATGACTTACACGAAGATTAACTATGCTCCTTTGGTAGTTAATGCCTGCAAAGCTCTCGAGGTTTGTTTTATGAAGCAGCTTGTCGAATCTCTTATCGATTGTATGTCAATTCCCCAACTGTTTTACTTTTACTACAGGCTGTGAATCTTCGAAGCTCGGATATATTTGATCAATCAAACATCAAGAAGGTAAACCGTATACCACTCAATTGTTTATTTGGTTATTTTAAGCTCATTGTTTGGCTTAGGAGCCAATCCTACTAATCCAGGTTTGCAGCGAGGGTCGCCAAAACGCGCTTGTTGAGATCTTGGAGGTGCTGGCTGAGGTATGCGAAACTTACGAGTTACCCCTGGCACAGACATGGGTGCCATGGATGCATACAATCAGTTGCCTGGAGGGAGTGTGCTTGTCAACCGCTAATGTCGCATTCTACGTTGTGGATGCTCATATGTGGCGTTTTCGTGAGGCCTGTAACGAACATCGTCTCCAAAGAGGGCAGGGAGTTGTCGGGAGGGCCTTCTCATCCCGTGGCTTGTGTTTTCGTGAAGATATAACTCGATTCAGCAAAATTGAGTACCCTTTGGTGCATTATGCCAAAATGTTTGGATTAGGAAGCTCTTTCGCGATTTGTTTGAAGTGCAGATACACCGGGGAAGATGATTATGTCCTCGAGTTCTTCCTGCCGAATAGCTTACAAGACAGTAAAGAGAAGCACAAACTATTGCACTCAATATTTGCAACAATGAAGAGGTGTTTCCGAAGTTTGATGTTTGCCTATGGGAGAGTACTTGAAGAAAAGGGGTATGTAATTAAAGTGCTCTCTCACCAATCGACTCATCATAGCCCCAGTCAGTAAGTGAGGCTTTTACTATCTAAAATTATAAGCAATTTTATTGTTTTTAGTTTCTATTATGTTGTTAAAAAGTCTGTTGTAAAAGTGTAATATGAAAGAACACTCAGCTCCTGTGAGGTCTCTTCCTCTTCTCCCTTTGTAATATAGTTCATGCCTCTATGAAGAATATTAGGAATATCTGTGAAATTCCGAGAATCCTCGATCGAGTCATATGAATATGGGAGTCGTATCAGATTTTATGTTATTTTTGGTTATAAGGCCGGATCCATCTTTCTAACACAAAAGTTTAAACCATTGTGTATTAGTTTCATCTACCCTTATATTTTGTGTTACTTTTAACTCTCACAACCAATATGGAATGACTATTTTTTCCAATCCAAACAATATGTCAAATGAGGATACAAATTCTATAAAGATGATTGATATTGAAACTAAACCTATTTCAAATGATGAAGTGAATTACTTAGTGAGATTGCCCTTAGGCACGGTCATCATACATAACAAATCACACTTGAAAGGGGTGGACGACAAATGTTGTATCGAAATTGATGATCGATCACTACCTTGAAACCACACTCAAGCGATCGATGAACCCATCTCATTGCCTGAAAGGCTATATAGTCGTCTGAGTGTCGTCACTTGCACGACATCTTCATAGCACGTTTAAACGAATGATAGTCTTTTCGTCTCTTGAGATTTGAAAATCATCCTAGAATTACTTAGATAGCATACATACTAGTATGAACTTGGACTCACCATTACTCGAACCATCCCCACAATTACGTACAAACACATATATTATATAGAGTACATTCTAGAACCAAGCTTAACTCCAAACCAAGCAAGAAATAAGTTTTCAAACAAAATAAATATATATATATATCTTGCGACTAGAGCTAGTTACCACCAACAGTGATCGATCGATAAATAAAGACCCAAGAGTGGAGATAACGCTTCAAGCATTAAAGTGATCGATGTCGATAGTTATACCAGGTCACTGACCAGTTGGATTACCCGTTGATGAAGCTCTAGACCGTTGAACCATTTCCATCATTGCTGGGGTTTGGTAGGACCGGCCATCGCCGGAGGTATCCATGTAGCTGCCCCTAGCCGTCGCCCTTTGAGACAAGTGAGAGCTCATCCCTGACAGAATGTACGCCCTTCCAGTTTCCTCATATATGCGCCTACTCGACAACTTCTGCTGCATCTCTTTGAGCTCAGTGTCCAATGCAACACACATCTGATCTTTGGCCCTAGCTGATGCCTGTTGAAAGTGTAGCTTAGACACTTATGATTCAAGCTTTGTTTTATGTTTGTTTGAATTTCTGTTATTTCAGTTAAGTGTCAAGAACAATTGTACTCGATGTCGATGAGGTATGTGTGTTGTAGTCGACATAGAGGAGAGTGAGTTTAAGTTAGTTTTTAGCAGTTGAGTTTGGCTAAGTTAGTGGATGTAGTGGAGCTTAGCCGAGCAGTTATGGAGTCAGTTTGTGTGTGGGTATGTAGTCAAGTTAGTAGCAGTTTTCATAAAGTAATTAGAGAAGTTATTGGCTCAAGTTTTACTCTCTCATTCAACACAGTTTTTGTCCACTTGGTAGATCACAGATTCAAGTATCTGTGGTTGCCTTTGTGTTGCTGTAAGTGTGGTTGTCTGTGCTCCAATCCAACAATTGGTATCAGAGCTGAGATTAGAAGATCTCATCGGGTTTATTGTCTGGGAATTGAGCGGTGTGAGAGATAAACACAGGGAAACACTTGTGAGAATTCTGTGTTCAGCAATATGCAGAACAATGGAGGTGGAGGGGTTGGCAATCCTCAGTTGCCAATCTTCAAAGGAGTGAACTATTACTTCTGGAGCTTGAAGATGACCACCTTGTTCAAATCACAGGAGGTTTAGAACCTTGTTGATCAAGGATTTGAAGATGCAGATCCTCCAGAGCCAGATCAAGCCTTGAGAGATAAGAGAAAGAAAGACTCTAAGGCACTTTTCATGATTCAAAGTGCTCTAGATGATGAGGTCTTTCCAAGGATAGCAGCCTCTACAACTGCTCATGATGCTTGGGAAGTTTTGAAGCAGGAATACATGGGAGATGGGAGAGTAGTTACAGTCAAGTTGCAGACCTTAAGAAAGGAGTTTGAGACTCTGGTCATGCAAGAGAAAGAGACTGTTCAAGTATTCTTGTCTCGAGTATCTGGTATTGTCAACCATATGAGGACATATGGAGAGACTATGAGCAGTGAGACCATAGTGAGTAAGGTCTTGAGGAGCCTTACAAAGAGGTATGATCATGTAGTTGCAGCAATTGAAGAATCAAAAGATTTGTCTGTGTACAAATTTGAAGAATTGTCTAGCTCCTTGCAAGCTCATGAAGAGAGAATGAGCAGGACAAGTGAGCAGAAGGAAGAGAAGGTTTTTCAGGTGAAAGATGAAAATCAGAAGAGTAAGAATGAGGGTTCTTCAAGTAGGGGTGGCTTTAGAGGAGGTCACAGAGGAAGAGGCAACTACAGAGGTGGTCAAAGAGGTAGAGGAGGAAGAGGTTATGGCAGAGGTCAGTACAGTGGCTCAGGTAGGGGCAATGGAGGTGACCAAGGAAAGGAGCAGTGGAAGGATTCTAATAGGAATCAAAGTAATGACTCAAGGCAACAGAAGAGTGGCATTAGATGCTACTACTGCAAGAAATTCGGGGCACAAGGAGGCTTTCTGTTGGGAGAAACAGGAGAATGAGCAAAAGGGAGTGAACTATACAGAGAAGAATGAGCAAGAGGAAAGGTTGTTCATGGCTTTGTCTTCATTTGGAGATACTGCAAGCAGCATGTGGTATCTTGACAGTGGTTGTTCAAACCATATGTCAAGCTCAAGAGAAATGTTTAGAGAGCTTGATGAATCTAAGAAGGGAAGTGTCAAGCTAGGAGACAACAAAGTGTTAAAGGTTGAAGAAAGAGGAATCATTGTGATCAAGTGTGAGCAAGGAGGAGAGAAGTCCTTGCAAGATGTTCAGTATGTGCCCGGGCTTGCTCACAATCTGTTGAGTGTTGGACAGCTCCAAGAGACAGGCTACTCAGTGTTGTTTGATGAGAATGCTTGTCTGATCAGAGACAAGAGATCAGGTGAAGTTGTTGTGAGGGTGAACATGACTAAAAACAGGATGTTTCCTCTTGATTTGGCAAGAGGTGTGAATAGAGCAATGACAGTGAAAGGAAGTGATGAGTCAAGGTTGTGGCATCACAGGTATGGGCACTTAAACATTCAAAGTTTGAAGATGCTCAGTACAAAATCAATGGTTAATGGTCTACCAAAGGTAGATGAGTTGGATTTATGTGAAGGCTGTGTGTATGGAAAGCAGTTTAAGGGACCTTTTCCAACTGGTGAAGCATGGAGAGCTAGTGAATGTTTAGAATTGGTTCATGCAGATCTCTGTGGACCTATGCAAACAGATTCACTAGAAGGAAGCAAGTATTTCTTTCTCATAACTGATGACTTTAGTAGAATGAGTTGGATTTACTTTCTAAGATTAAAGTCTGAAGCTTTTGAATGTTTCAAGAAGTTTAAAGCTCTTACAGAAAAACAGTCAGGCGAGATGGTGAAGGCCTTGAGGACTGATAGAGGAGGAGAATTCATGTCATTTGATTTTATGTCTTGGTGTGAAGGGAATGGCATAAGGAGAGAGCTCACAACACCCTATACACCAGAGCAAAATGGGGTGGCTGAAAGGAAGAACAAAACTGTAGTTAAGATGGCAAGGTGCATGTTGAAGGCAAGGAAGGTCCCAAACCAGTTTTGGTGTGAGGCAGTGGCTACACCAGTGTATATTCTCAACATTTCTCCAACAAAAGCTGTTGAGAATAGGACACCTTTTGAGGTGTGGAGAGGGAAGAAGCCATTTGTTGGCCATGGCCATCTTAAGGTGTTTGGATGTGTGGCCTATGCAATGGTGAATTTAAGAGCAAAGTTAGATGACAAAGCTGAGAAGTGCATTTTTATTGGCTATGCAGTTCAGTCAAAAGCTTACAAGTTGTACAATCCAGTGAGTAAGAAAACTATAGTTAGTAGAAATGTAGTTTTCAATGAGGATGTGAGCTGGGACTGGGAGAAGCCAGCAAGTGATCAAGGTGTTAGAGATGTGGTGAACATTGACAGCTCAAGTGCAGAAACTGGTGAAGAAAATATGTTTGAAGATGATGGTGATAATGATCAGAATGGGAGTGCTCCTGGATCACCTGCACAACAGTCTAGCTCATCCAGTAGTCAACATTCATCTCCTTCAAGTTCATCGAGTGAAACTCCTCCAAGAAGGTTTAGATCACTCTCAGACATCTATGCCAGTTGTGGATTTGCACTTGCAGCAGCAGATCCAGAAAGCTTTGAAGAAGCTAAAGGTGAGGGCAAATGGATGAAAGCTATGGAAGAAGAGATGAATGCTATCCAGAGAACTGAAACTTGGAATTTGGTTGAGTTGCCAGCAGAAAAGAGAGCAATTGGCCTGAAATGGGTGTTTAGAACCAAGTTTAATACAGATGGAAGTGTTGCAAAGCATAAGGCAAGGCTGGTGGCCAAAGGTTATGCACAACAAGAGGGGATTGACTTTGAAGAAACCTTCTCACCAGTGGTGAGAATTGAGACAGTAAGAGTGGTATTGGCCTTAGCTGCTCAGTGGAAACTGAATGTGTATCAGTTGGATGTCAAGTCTGCATTTTTTAATGGAGAACTTCAAGAAGAAGTTTATGTAGAGCAGCCCATTGGTTTTGTGAAAGCTGGTGAAGAATGTAAGGTGTTAAGGCTCAAGAAAGCCTTGTATGGATTAAAACAAGCTCCACGAGCTTGGTACAACAGAATTGATTCTTTCTTTAAAAAGAATGGTTTTAGCAGGAGTGAAAATGAACCTACTTTATATGTGAAAGGTAGAGGAAAGAAGGAGTTTATAGTGGTGTGTTTGTATGTGGATGATATCATCTACTTTAGTACATCACATAAGATGTTGAGTGTGTTCAAGAGATCCATGATGGAAGAATTTGAGATGACAGATTTAAAGGAGTTGAAGTACTTCCTTGGGCTAGAGATAGATCAACAAGAAGAGGGTATCTATCTATGTCAGAAGAAATATGCCAAGGACCTTCTGAAGAAGTTCCATATGGAGGGATGTGATGTTGCATACACACCCATGAATGTGAATGAAAAGCTGCACAGAGAGGATGGAACTGGAGTTGCAGATGAGAGAATGTATAGAAGCCTGGTGGGAGGCTTGAATTACTTGGCACATACAAGACCAGATATCACCTTTTCTGTGAGTGTGGTGTCAAGGTTTATGCATGGTCCAACAAAGCAACATATGGGAGCAGCCAAGAGGGTTCTCAAGTACATTGCAGGAACTCTAGATCATGGCCTTTGGTATGGAAGGAAAGAAGAGTTCAAGCTTCAAGGTTTCACTGACAGTGATTGGGCTGGATGTTTGGATGACAGAAAGAGCACCTCAGGTTCAGCTTTCAGCTTTGGTACGGGAGCTGTAACTTGGAGCTCGAAGAAGCAAGAGACAGTTGCTTTGTCATCCTCAGAAGCTGGGTATGTAGCTGCAGGAGCAGCAGCAAAACAAGCCATGTGGTTGAAGAAGTTGCTTGATGATCTGGTTTGCAAGCAGGAAGGAGCAACAGAGCTGTGGTGTGACAACAAGTCTGCAATTGCCATGACAAAGAATCCTGCATTCCATGCCAGGACCAAGCATATTGAAGTGCAGCATCACTTCATTCGAGTATTGGTTGCAAAGGAAGAAATTGTGTTGAGATTTTGTGGCACAAATGACCAGAATGCAGATTTGATGACCAAGGCTTTGAGCATAGCAAAGCATCAGTTTTTCATGGAAAGACTTGGAATGAGAAAGCTCGAATCAAGGGGTGGTGTTGAAAGTGTAGCTTAGACACTTATGATTCAAGCTTTGTTTTATGTTTGTTTGAATTTCTGTTATTTCAGTTAAGTGTCAAGAACAATTGTACTCGATGTCGATGAGGTATGTGTGATGTAGTCGACATAGAGGAGAGTCAGTTTAAGTTAGTTTTTAGCAGTTGAGTTTGGCTAAGTTAGTGGATGTAGTGGAGCTTAGCCGAGCAGTTATGGAGTCAGTTTGTGTGTGGGTATGTAGTCAAGTTAGTAGCAGTTTTCATAAAGTAATTAGAGAAGTTATTGGCTCAAGTTTTACTCTCTCATTCAACACAGTTTTTGTCGACTTGGTAGATCACAGATTCAAGTATCTGTGGTTGCCTTTGTGTTGATGTAAGTGTGGTTGTCTGTGCTCCAATCCAACAATGTCGTCGACGCCAACCTCTTACAGAAATCTTCAAGCACAGAAGCAGCATTGTCTAGGCCCCCTTGCAGCTCCGCTGCAGCTCTCGCTTGTCCCATAGCTTCTGCTGCTTCTAGCCGATTGCGCTGCCTGTCTACTTCTATGGAAACCGACTCCTCCCCATCGACAGTTTCCAGCCTCCCAATCATCACTTCTTTGCCTTCCCAGGTCACTGTTTCTTTAGTCACAGGGTCCTTGTGGACACACATGACTTTTAGCAACAACGTAGATTCGCCACAAGTCTCTGTTGGTATGCTCAGTGACACGAGAAAATCCCTCTCTTCTTCAGCATATAGATCGCCTACATCAATGAATCCAGACCGCCCATCGCCCAGGATACGAGTCGGATAGCTTCCGGCTTTTATTGATGTGAGGCAGATGCCTGGATGGATACATTCGACTCCAACTTGAACCTCCTGCACAACAACACTGAGGAGGCCACCTATGCATTGTGCAAATGCATCCTGGATAGCTGCCTCGGTCTCGATAAAGGAGAATGTACCCCGAGACATCTCTGAAATCGAGTGCAACAATGATGCATCATGATCTGTGCCAAAGCCAAAAGTATGGACAGGGATCCAGAGTCCTGATCCTTCATCATCTAGTAAGTATGTAGGGAGAAACAGCTCGTAACGAACATCGGTTCCATAGCGCGTGTGGTTGTCCTACCCATCAGATAGCAGTATGATACCGGAAACTGGGTTTTTGACTTGTCGTTCCTCCATCACCTTCGCTTCTTTCCTTAGGCCTTCAGCTATATTGGTCCCGCCACTTGCCACCAAACCGTCGACAACTTGTAGTGCTTTTTGCCGGCCACTTTCAGTCATTCGTAGCAAAGGAAAGAGCCGATTAGATGTGTCGGAAAACGCTACAACCGACAGCCTATCATTGGAGCTGAGATTATGGATCACAAACGCCATCGCTCTCTTTAGAAGAGCGAGCTTAGAGCCTTCCATGCTGCCACTGATGTCAAGCACTGTGACAAGGTCAACTGGTGTGCAGGGTGTCCGAGAGCCAGACTGCTGCAACGCGTCATTAGTTGCGGTCTTTAGATGGATTAAAACGGCGAAATCCTCAACAGATTTGTCTCTTTGAACACAAGAAAGTTCAGTGTATGTTCTGATGTCTATAGTTTTGGCAGCACCACTTTCAGTGTATTTTTTCTTGCCCTTGGCCTCCAAATCGAGCAGAGTAGGGGTACTTGAAAGTTGAAACATAGATAGAAATAAAAAGAGAGAGAAAAATATAATGGAAAGTGATACTAGAACGAAAAAAGATTTTACACAATAAGAACAAAACCCAATCTGAAGAACCAATCCCGGAAGAGAGGAGATCTCATACATACCCAATTCACTCTTGGCGTGTCACAAAAAATAGTAAAGGTATATATTCATAGTAAAAAAAATTCAAAAATTATATTTATGTTATAAATAATAAATCATATATATTTATATAAATATTTTTCAAAATATGTTTTTTCATTGAGAATAATTTTTTGGGAAAACTAATTAAAATACCCCACTTTTGGAGGTATGGTAAAAATATATCATCAACTTTCAAATGTAATTAAAATATCCCGACCTTTGAGGGTAGTGGTAACATATTACCACGAGTTTTCTCATCAGTCAAAAACGCTGACAAGGCAGCCTACGTTGATTTTGTTTTTTACCAGGTAGCCTGTGTGGAATCCTTTTTACAAATTAGTACTAAAATCGAGTTTTCTTAAACGGTCTCCTTAGGGAAAAAATGCATCGACAACAAAATTAAACCCGAAAAAATGAAATTGATTCAACCAAACCGACAACTACAAAACTAAACCAAAAACAACAGCAATAACAAAGAGGGAAAAAAAACTTATTCAGCTAAGTCTGTGAACGAATCAAATAGGAAGAAGATCTGAGAGAGACAGCTCAATATAGCCGACCACGAGGGAGGGAGACTGTCATTGAAAAGGAACTATGGGCTGTCGGGAAGACCGAAAGACAACTCAAGAGGCGATCACGAAAGAAGATAGGAGAGAGGAAAAGATGTAGTGTGTGAACCCGATCCAACTCTTTATATTTTTTCCTAAGGAAACCTTTCAAGAAAAACCCTTGTAAAAAATCAATGTATGATGTCTTGTCAGCATTTTTTACCAGTGAGAAAAATCGTGGTAATATATTACCACTACTATCAAAGGTCGGGATATTTTTATTACTTTTGAAAGTTGAGGATATATTTTTACCATACCTCCAAAGGTGGGGTATTTTAATTTAGTTTTCCCTATTTTTTTTTTATACAAGTAAGGATTTAGATGAGGCTAGTCCATACTCGACCCCACCCAAGAGCATCCTTGCGGAGGAAAATACAAAGATGTTTATCTAGCTGAATATCTGGTGACCGGTAAGGCATCTGGAAGAGGCGAGCTAATGATGTGGTCGGCACATCTGTTAATCTCCCGGAAGCAATGCGAGAGGTTAACATGGTGAAAGGATCGGAGCAGCAGGAGGCCTGATGTCCTTCGTGAGCATCTCAATTTTCCACGGGCAGGACTAGCATCCCTGGATTGCGTTGATGACAGTAAGACTGTCACCTTCAATGTGGATACTAGACAGTCCTAACTTCTTCGCCCTCTGGCTGCCCAATACGAGTTCCATAGCTTCAGTCACGAGCGGCGACCTGAGTGTAAGCAACCTACACCATAGCTTCAGTCATGACCCTAGATTTTTTGGGTTCGTCCGTGTCTTGATTCAGATGGTCAAGTCTGATCTTGCCGGCTCTAAACGCTTGTGTATCATCCTCCATTATTAGAATTAGCAGTGGCGGATCTACGGGGCTCTGAAAAAGGGTAGGTGTATATTTTTATGTATCTGTGATATTAGTGGTATATACAAGTTAAGTTGCCTAAGATTCACAAAAACAATTTGGCTCGGTGGATACAACACAGGACGTGCGGGATTTTTTTAAAATAGGGCGAGGTAACCCAGGTTCGAATCCCCGTCCATCCCACTTGTTTTTTTTTTTTTTTTAAACATAACGCAGCCCTTTTTTTTTTAGCCAGACACATCAAATTAACCCCGAGCGACAGCGAAAAGCACCACAGAGCGAAAGCGACGAGCCGCCCGCTGCCACCAAGTACACCCCCGGCTGGCCCTGTCACCGCCTCACCGGCCACCGCACCCACCACCTCGGTAGCACAGTCGCAGTCCGTGCAGAGTTGCAGTCCGTTGGCAGTCAGCAGACAACATCCTTGTTGTTCTTCTTCACTCGTTCGATCTACCCGGTTAGTTTGTTTTATTCCTGTTCCTTTTAATTTGATTGAGTTCAATTGATTGAGATAAAAATCAATTTAGATTAGAATTTGTGGATATGATAATCAATTTGGGGAAATTTAGATTATGGTTTGTGATTAGAATACGTGGTTTTGATAAATAAATTTCTGAGTTTGTCCTTTGGGCTTTAGAATTGTGGATTAGAATTTGTTGATTTGATAATCAATTTGGAGAAATTTATATTAGGGTTTGTGATTAGAATTTGTGGTTTTTATAAATAAATTGTTGACTTTGTGCTTTGGAATTATGGTTTATGGCTTTGAAAAATAAATTCGTGAATTTGTATTTTGTGATATGGAATTGTGTTTTGTGGATTTGTTTTGTTCTTTACGATTTCTAGTTAAAATTCCTAAATAGAACAGCTGAGCATTTATACAAAGGGGAATCAAAACCCATAAACAAAAAGACTCATAATCATTAGACCCATGAAAACCAAGTTTTTGCATCACAAATCTCAGCAAAATCCAAAGACAAAGCCTAAGCTAACTGTGTCCAAAACCAAGTATTTTTTTTATTGTTCATCTCAATGAACTTAAAATTTTTGCAATCTTTTTTCCTATGAAATTATGTATTTGTATGGGTTGTATGCTTGTGTAAAGTCTCTTTCCTCAAAAAAAAATTTAGCCCCCCCTTAAACAAAATTCTGGATCCGCCACTAAGTATTAGTATACCATGGTTTCATTAAATCGAGTCATTAGAAGCATTGGATATATATACCATTACTGTTAATTCCACCAAGCAATATGAGAAAATGCATCACTTTCCTTAAAACATTTCAATTCTATCGCTAGAGAGAGAATGACAAAAGAAGATCTTCCAATTTCTTTATACTCCTTGATTGAGCCTGATGATGGATCTCAAGTAGAAGAACTATATATAGCTTCGCTCAATTGCTAAGTTCATCGATTTTTCATAATTAGATAGATATTTATTGATTCTCGGAGAAATATTTCTAGGAATGACTTTAGGTATATTGGTGTTTTCATTGCTCTAAAAGTTGACTTTGAAGTTGATTTGAATACGGGTGTTTATATATATTATTGGTATAATTAATTAATCTCACCAAAAAAAAAATTGGTATAATTAATTAACGTTCGGCTATCAAATCATGCACGACGTGCATGATTAAAAGGGGTTAATTTTTTTTTTAAATATTAATTAGACACAAGGCTTTAAAGACGTGCAATTTTAACGTTGTGATTTGTGGTGTATCTAGCAACACCCTTAATTAAGCAGGAAGAATTTAAGATGTGTCGTTACTTCAATAAGTGGTATCAAGAATTAATAATCATTCCGGAATGGCTCACCGGAAAGGACTTGTGGGTACCGGTTCGAACCCCGGAATGGCCGCTCTTTATTTACCAATTCAAGGTATCAAGAATTAATAGTTCGATGACGATCATGAGAAACATGTTGGGATGGAATTTTTCCTTTAATTTTTCTTCTTCTTCCCTTTAAACCAAGACAGAACGAGCGAGCACGTAATCTGACCCGAAATCAAGCATGGCAACCGCCGATTCTGGTTCTCCGCCGCCGCAATTGCAGCCACCAACAGCGTCTCACCAAGACGACGCAGACGAGGAAGATGACAGCGTCAAGCAGCTTGGAGACTGCTCTGTGCTTTACTTGTCCTTGCAGGTTCTCCTTTTCCATTTTTTAACGCAATCGTTTGTAAACAAACCCTAACCCCTAATTTCTCGTTGTTTCGTTGCAGAACTGTCTCATTAAGACCGATAGGAACTGGAAATCTTGCCAAGCTGGTATTTTTCTTCTTTTTGCCTTCTTATCCTGTCAAAAATTTCTTCTTCTCCGTACTCCTTTGGCCACTTACCTTCTTAATTGCTTCAATGAAATTGAAATTAGCCCCCTTCCCCTGATAGAATCTATGTTCTTTTATTAACTTGGTTGAATTTTTGGTCTCTTGATTTAGTTGCATACCTCTAGATCGAACTGTTGTGTTATTTCGAAGCTAAACCTAATCGAATTTGGTTTTGAATTTATTACAACAGAAGTTCAATCTTTGAAGGCGTGCAATGAGAGGAGGATGAAAGGCAACAAAGGGGAGTGAGTTTTCAGTTGCAAGTCGAAATAGTGAAGCTTCAACTTCCAGCAGAAAACGATTTACCTCATTGTTAGCTATTTGTCTGGCATTAGGTTTCACTGCAATTTTGAGCTGATTAGCTGTCGTCATGAAGTCGGTAATCTCGCCTAGATGTTGGCACAATTTTTGGTAATTCCTAATTTTCTGATTCCATCCAAATTAATCTTGAGCATACGATTCATACATGATTGGATATTTGGATGATCTATTTACGTTCAATAATACATTCTCAGTTTGGGGAAAAAAATCTTCTGATTTATCTCATTATCTGCATCTCTTGCATTTGGCTACACTGAGCCCTTGGGAACTGGTTAGATATTTGAGGAAGATTATTCGGTTTCGATTGATTGTTGTGATCTGCTTTCCCATGACAAGGAATATAGCCTTTTCCTAGTCATGGAACTGGAAGGATGGACGCAGCTTAGCAGGTGTTGAAATTTTACATATTGTTCTGGCTGATAAAGATTACATTGTGTTTGTGTTGGGATGGGATGGATATGCCTTTATGATAAGAATTTATTGGGGTTGAGAGTGACATGAAAGTTAGTATTCCATTAGATAACAAGGAACATGAATGGTTAGCGAAAGGAAGGTGAACCCCGGGACCATCTCGTGCTGGATTGCAACTATCCAGATGCTTCAAGTCACCATCTTCTGCCCAACTGGTGTCTATTAAGGTGGTGTCGTGTTCAAAACTGTCATTTTAACCTCCACGTATGGAGTTATGGCTTATCTAACCTGGTTGGGATTCTGTCAGTTATGGTATCGAAATGATTGTTGATTATTCGCCCATGGATACTTTACTACGTAGGAGAATCAAGTAGTGGAGTTGAGAGCAACACCTCATTGCTTGCAAGGAAAGGTGATTCGCGCAATTTACATGTTAACCGAACCAAAAACAACAGAGCCCTGAATCCCATCACTTGTTAACCCAACCAAAAACAATACAGCTTTCGCAGAATCAGCACACCTTTCATAAAACAAACTGAGCATGCCATATGTTGATGGATTTTGATTTCTTTTATGAATTCCAACTCCCCCTGGATCGATCTCTTTTGCGTGTTTTCAAGAACGAGTTCAGATTCTGGATCCTCCTGTACACTCATTCAACAATCAACTTTTGAACAAGTTTATTGAAACAAACAAGTTTTTATCCCATATGTACATGTACATCCATTGACCTGAACCCTTGACATTTTTTCCCCAATGTACTTTCGAAATTGACGCTAGATGTGGTAAAACTATCCCAGAAGCTCTTACAAGGCTAAAAACACCATATCCGTTAGTTTTGGTCGGAGCTTGCAAGAGATGTGCTGTGCCTGTACGCAGGATCATGTACTGCAACTGCTCGAATTTGCAAATCTCGACTTCTGATGCCCTTCAACAAAGAGGTCATTTTGTTGGGGGGGCAATGCTTCGGCATTCTTGCGAGTCTCACACCTGTTAACCAATTTGACTAGTTACACCTCGGTTTTACAGAAAAGCTATACTGGTTCAGAGTAGTTATATCAAATCTGAATGAAAGAATACAACAACAATCCATAAATCTACAGTTTGGTTCTCAATCTTTGGGGGTCAATTTTGCAATGTTTTTCACACACTCAGGACTTGATTAGGGGGAAATACAGATCATGAACGGACAAAATCGACTCCCAAAGGTTGAAGACCAAACACAATTTAACCCACAGGCAGGTTTAGCAATATAGGAAGGTCTTTTGGGAGAGCATAGCATAGGATGATAGGAGAAGTACCTGTGGAAGAGAAGTCCCGCAAGTTGAAACATCACACCTTGTAAGAGCCCCAGGAATAGAGATGACGAGAAAGAGCAATCTGTTGGCCACTTGATATTTATAAAATAGGACAGGCAAAACACTACTTGGTTTCTAACAGAAACACCACATGGTTAAATGGGCGTAGCAAGAACCGGGGTGGGACTGGGAGCAATGGCTGCAGCATTTCTGTCCATTGGTATGATGGGCCGACAAGGCTGCATTTATGAGAAACTATTGCCCACAGACTGGTCATGTTCCGAGACAGATGCTTCAGAAGGTTTGTTTGCTGAATCCACTACAGATTGTTTTTCTTCTGTAGTACCCACTGAATGGGTCACTCCACCAGCTGACTATTTCGATACAAGGAGAAAGAAGAAAAGGTATAAATATGTCAGGGAAGTCCAAAGGAGAAGAAATGTTTACAAGATGTATATTCGTTGCATAGAAATTTACAGATAGTTTTATAGAACGAATACAAAGCATCTTTCAGATGGTTGACTTGATTCAGCAAAATCAAAGGTGACTTCTTATAAAATGACCGTGGTCATAGGCACTTCAGAATCCAAAATGGGTCAAGGTAAATGACAATGAAAATGAGAAGATTGTTGTGTATGTATATGTGATAAAAGAAATATCCCACATTGAAAGTTATGATAGTTCCATGTTAGAATATAACTAGATGGGTTACTCAATGTTGAGTGAAGAGTTAAATTATACCCTTTCTTCTTGATATTTGTGCCTAGGTTGATATTTGTGCATAGGTTTCAATTTTAATTAATTTTTTTTCCTTCTTTTTACCTTTTCAAACCAATTACATTTTCTTAATTTTTATCACATTTACTATATATATTCTTAAAATAAAAGAGCTTTAGCTTATATGATATCACTACTTTTTTTTATCACTTTAAATCAATCTATTTTTTCCTTTAATTTTTCTTCTTCTTCCCTTTAAACCAAGACAGAACGAGCGAGCACGTAATCTGACCCGAAATCAAGCATGGAAACCGCCGATTCTGGTTCTCCACCGCCGCAATTGCAGCCACCAACAGCGTCTCACCAAGACGACGCAGACGAGGAAGATGACAGCGTCAAGCAGCTTGGAGACTGCTCTGTGCTTTACTTGTCCTTGCAGGTTCTCCTTTTCCATTTTTTAACGCAATCGTTTGTAAACAAACCCTAACCCCTAATTTCTCATTGTTTCGTTGCAGAACTGTCTCATTAAGACCGATAGAAACTGGAAATCTTGCCAAGCTGGTATTTTTCTTCTTTTTGCCTTCTTATCCTGTCAAAAATTTCTTCTTCTCCGTACTCCTTTGGCCACTTACCTTCTGATTTTATGTTATTTTTGGTTATAAGGTCGGATCCATCTTTCTAACACAAAAGTTTAAGTCATTGTGTATTAGCTTTATCTATCCTTATTTTTGTGTTATTTTTAACACTCGCAACCAATATGGAAGGGCTATTTTTTCCAATCCAAACAATATCTCAAATGAGGATACAAATTCTATTTAGATGATTTATGTTGAAACTAAACCTATTTCAAATGTTGAAGTGAATTACTTAGTGAGATTGCCCTTAGGCACGGTCATCATACATAACAAATAACACTTGAAAGGGGTTGACAATTAGCAAGAACGACGAATGTTGTAGCGCAATTGATGATCACTACCTCGAAACCTCACTCAAGCGATGAACCCATCTCATCGCCTGAAAGGCCATATAGTCGTCTGCGTGTCGTCACTTTCACAACATCTTCAGAGCACGTTTAAACGAATGATAATCTTTTTGTCTCTTGAGATTTGAAAATCATCCTAGAATTACTTAGATAGCATACATACTAGTATGAACTTGGACTCACCATTACTTGAACTATCCTCACAATTACGTACAAACACATATATTATATGGACTACATTCTAAAACCAAGCTTAACTCCAAACCGAAAGTGATCGATAAATAAAGACCCAAGAGTGGAGATAACGCTTCAAGCATTAAAGTGATCGATGTCGATAGTTATACCAGGTCACTTACCAGTTGGATTACCCGTTGATGAATCTCTAGACCGTTGAACCATTGCCATCATTGCTGGGGTTTGGTAGGACCGGCCATCGTCGGAGGTATCCATGTAGCTGCCCCTAGCCGTCGCCATTTGAGACAAGTGAGAGTTCATCCCTGGCAGAATGTATGCCCTTCCAGTTTCCTCATATATGCGCCTACTCGACAACTTCTGTTGTATCTCTTTGGGCTCAGTGTCCAATGCAACACACATCTGATCTTTGGCCCTTGCTGATGCCGTCGACGCCAACCTCTTACGGAAATCTTCAACCACAGAAGCAACATTGTCTAGGCTCCCTTGCAGCTCCGCTGCATCTCTCGCTTGTACGTCCCATAGCTTATGTTGCTTCTAGCCGATTGTGCTGCCTGTCTACCTCTATGGAAACCGACCCCCCATTGACTGTTTCCGGCCTCCCAATCATCACTTCTTCGCCTTCCCATGTCATTGTTTCTTTAGTCACAGGGTCCTTGTGGACACACTTGACTTTCAGCAACAACATCGATTCACCACAACTCTCTGTTGGTATGCTCAGTGAAACAAGAAAATCCCTCTCTTCTTCAGTATATAGATCGTCTATATCGATGTATCTAGACCGCCCATCGCTCAGGACCCGAGTTGGATAGCTTCCGGCTTTTATTGATGTGAGGCAGATGCCTGGATGGATACATTCGACTCCTACTTGAACCTCCTGCACAACAACACTGAGGAGGCCACCTATGGCATAGGACCTGGTCCTATGCATTGTGCGAATGCATCCTGGATAGCTGCCTCGGTCTCGATAAAGGAGAATGTACCCTGAGACATCTCTGAGTTCGAGTGCAACAATGATGTGTCATGATCGATCTGTGCCGAAGCCAAAGGTATGGACAGGAATCCGGAGCCCTGATCCATCATCACCTAGTAAGGATGGAGGGAGAAACATCTTGTAAAAAACACCGGTTCCATAGAGCGTGTGGTTGTCCTGCCCATCGGATAACAGTATGATACCGACAACTGGGTTTTTGACTCGTCGTTCCTCCATCACCTTCGTTCCTTTCCTTAGGCCTCCGGCTATATTGGTCCCGCCACTTGCCACCAAACTGTCGACAGCTTGCAGTGCTTTTTGCCGGCCACATTAGAGGAAATGCAATGGAAATGGAAGGAATGTGAGCACTCGACGGTGAAAACAGCCTGGCCTTGTCCTGGCTCCAAAGCTACCAGACATATTGAACAGGTAATATTCTGCAAATACAGTTTGTAAAAGAAAAACCAAATCTGTGATTTCATCAAGGAAATTGAGTGGATGATCTAATCAAGAAGACAACGAATCTGACAAGGAAATTGGAATCTGAATTCGTAAGTTAAGCAGGAAAAGCCAGCAGAAGTTGACAAGAAAATGTGTTAAAGGTTGTGTGGGAAGTTGATCAAATGCATATAATGTTCTCTGTAGATTCTGGTTTTTACTTTTGCTATTTTCAGCCATAAGAAGGTAAATTTCCGAAATATGTTGTTTCGCCTACAACAAGTGGTAACACACACACTTGCAACAAGAAGCTAATCCTGCAGATCTCACTGTTCCGAATGAGGACCAAAAACAAGAGCTTAAAGTACTTATTAATCATGTCGTTCTTTCAAAATTTCAGAATTACCAGTACCACTTGTAGGCAGGAACTTAGCTGGATCGATCAACGAATTAATGACATGTGAATTGTAAAGAGATGATCTGATCTCAATGCATTATTAATAAGTGTTCGATCTAGGGTCTCTTAGTTTCGAATAGCTTTGCATAAACGAACCAAACAGAAACAGAAACAACAACGAAAGCACACACAAGCTTTGTTTACGCGGTTCGGTTTCCCTACATCCGCGGAACCTCGGGAGGGGAGGTTCACCCGATTTCACTAAGCATCCAAAGGTTCAGAGACAAATTACAAAGGTTTCAGATGCACAGCTCTAAGACGCGATTCTAACTAAACAAGGACAAAGAAGATAAACAAGGAATAGGGTTAGAAATCGTCCGTGAAGGACACCGAGAAATCTCAGGAGAGATTTCTCCACCCGGAACCCTCCATTCAGCTTCTTCTTCGTCAGACGAGCAAGTACTCAGGTAGCATCAACCCAAAAGAGCACCCTTGAAGAGAATCGCCGACGTTGGGTGGCTGTAAAGCCAAACCCTAACCCCGTTGCCCCTTTTCTTACCAGAGAGAGAAGGGAGCGATGCTACAGTTCTCAGAGGTGTCCAAAGAGGGTTTATAAAGGGCTAGGGTTCCAATGTTCGAATGGGAGCCGAGAGATATGGGCTCTGATTTGGACCAAATGGAATAGGCCCAAATCTGTACGAGCTCTCACCTGCAAACATCAAACACAAAGGACCCAACAGCAAGCACTTAGACATTAAACACATCCTAGCTTCACCTTATGATTCAAGGCTAGCCATCGGTCCCTAACATGGTGCAACCATGGGTCCAATGTGCTTTTCCTTGGCCATGGCAATGGCTAGGTTATGTTTAGTCTATAGTGAACCTGCCCTAGTAGCTAGTGCATCTTACAAACCAATTAAACCATTGTCTCTTTTACAACACATTACAAGAATTATAAATACATAACAATAAGAGAACAAATTCACAGAACACCTTTGAAAACTAGAAACCCTAGGAATGAAAACATTTCTCACATCATGGAGAAAGCATACCTGAGACTGAGAAGAGGTCACGGTTGAGCTACTCAACATTCTCACTGGAGCTCTCAGAGATGACGGGGAGAGAGAATGCAAATGACAAGGAATGGAAGTTTTCAGTCGAGAGAGATAGCTTCTGATTTGATCGAGAGAGCTGGTTTTTTTTTAAACGGAAAAAATTTGATCATAGAGCTTAGCTCTATCAGCCAAGAGCATCCTTGCGGATGAGACTATGCAACAGAGAGTCATCAGGAGTCCAGATACCGTTGAAGGCTGTAGTAATACAGGACAACCGATCAGCTACCAAATTTGCCTCGCGGAAGACATGACGAATCTCAACAGAACCAAAAAAACCCAGCGAGACTAGACTGTCCGAGACAATCATTTCAGAGTCTCCAGTAGGCTTCCCCATACCTTTCATACTTTTTTATTATTGTTAAGTTGTCTCCTTCCATAATAAGATTGGTTATTTTTAGTTCTGTAGCAGCCCGAAGTCCCATCCAGAGACCCAAACTTTCACAGCCACAGACAGAACTGATCGGTGATGGTCCATTACCAGAGTAAATCGGGGACCCTACAGAATCACGAATGATGAATCCATAGGAGCCCAAATCGTCCATGGATAGCGAACCATCAAAATTTAGCTTATGAGTTCCAATTGGTGGAGGTTCCCATTTAGTTCTCTTTCTCTTTGATATAGATCTTTATTTGTCCACATTTGTGGGTGTATTTTTGTGGTTTTCACAGTAGTCCGGGCAATTCAAATTTGATGTCTTCCAGATATATATTTGTTCCTTTATAAAGGATAATATGCGTCTTATGTCCGGGTTTATGTTTTCAAAAAGTGTTTTGTTTCTGAAGTACCAGATACCCCACCAAGCAAAGGCGAGATCTTCAAAGCATTTTTTTCCAATTGTATTTTTTATTTCCCATATCGTGGTGTTTAAGTGCTCATCTTTGCTGAAACAACCATTTATTTTTCGAAATGTTCCCGGGTTGTTTGCAATTAAGGTGTCTCTCGTAATAGGATAGTTCCATAATAAATGGTTTAGCTCTTCATAGCAAGAGTCGCAGTGGGGGCAATTTGTCGAAATCCCAAGGTGTCGAGAAGCTAGTCTGACAGAAGTGGGCACTCCATTCTTAAGGATTTTCCATAGGAAAGATTTTATTTTCAGGGGGATATCTAGTCCCCAGACCCAATTTGCGTCTGATGTTTCATGTTTCTTGTGTTTGTATATCATATCAATAGCAGATTTGGTGTTGTACCAGCCATTTTTGCTCCATTTCAAAATAAAGTATGTCAACTTGGATGTGTTGTGGAATTGGTATTGTCTTGATAGTTTCAATTAGGTCGTTTGGAATTATGTTTGGCTTACACAGCAAGACTCCCAATTTTTTTTATCAAAAGTGTATTTTTTCTTGTCCTTGGCCTCCAAGTCGAGCAGACTAGGGGTACTTGAAACATAGATAGAATCATAGAAATAAAAAGAGAGAAAGAAAAATATAATGGAAAGTGAAACTAGAACGAAATTTTTTTTAATACACAATAAGAATAAAACCCAATCTGAAGAACCAATCCTGAAAACTTTAGAAACGAGCAGGCACGGAACCAGGATTACAATCTTGGGTAGGCTAGATTTAATTTGCATATCATTTTAAATTTTTTTTCTCCTCATTTATCATTGTATCCGATGAGTAAAAATGAAAAAAAAATTATGCATATTTAATTTTAAAATAATAGAGTTAAATAACTACAAGGGGAGAAAATATTTAAAAAAAAACTAAAAAGAAAGAAAAAGAGAACTAAAAGGGGAGTAAAGGAAGACAAAAAAGGGGGGAAAGGTGGCTGGGCAGTAATCGAACCCCGGCCATTACTCCTCCACTCACTACTCTCAACCACTTGCGCTAATCAATCAACTTGTTTATTTTTACACTCATATTATACCTATATTAAATATAAAACGGGGTGGGCTGCAGCATACACCAGTCCACCCCTAGTTCTGTCCCTGGAAACGAGTCTCCTCCAAATGCTAGTGGTGTTAATAAGATAACGCTAAACCATATTCAACAATCAACACTGGCGTTCTGCCCTGTAAGCTTAATAACGATGTTGAAGAGTCACAGTAGGTAAAACAAAGTAAAACAAAATACTCTAAAAGTAGGGTTAAATAGAGTACATTCGATTTTCACAGTCTAAATGTCAAGGCCTTAAAGTTAGTTCCAAGGTCTTATAGTTGAACTCAAAGTCTTGTCAATTCTTCAGGAACTGGTTAAGATCTTCGAACCATTTCGAAATGGCTCACAGGAAAGGACTTATGGGTAGTACCTATAGGTCCCCGGTTCGAACCCCGGATGACCGCTCTTTATTTATCAGTTCAAGGTTAAGACCTTCGCGAAAACTCAAAAGTTAATATGCGAAAAATAAAAAATAAAAAGTAAGGACACACGATATGCTAACGAGGTTTGGCACAAATTTGGCCTACGTCCCTGCCTAGGGTTAACCGGCCCGTAGAATTCAAAAGCACTACTATTTCACTTCTTATAGATCTTAGATACAACCTAGAAGAACTTCCCTTCTTCTGCCTCTTGAAGCCTAACCCGCTTCTATATCTAGTCAACTCAAGCTCTCGTAAAATAATCGTCAAGTGAATACGTTTGAGTAAATGTATACTCTTAGTATAACACTTATGACTTGTACAATAGCGATAAAAAATCTCTCACTGCTGTCCATCGATTGCAGTGAATGCTTTGGAGATGAGCGAGCAGACTAGTGTCTTCACTGTGGTCCATCGATCTCCTTTTATAAATGTTGCTTGAATGACATCCGTGGCTATCTTCAGGGGAGCCGTTTGAACATTACTATTCAACCACATCCGGAAAAGGAGGATAAAGGCGTTGAAGATCTCCTTGTAACAACCTGGATACTTGAAGATCTTTTCAGCCAACTCAATCTCCTTCTAGAAGCATCCGTTGCATCTTTGAATTTGGGCCAACCTGCAAGTTAGTTCAAATAACAATATAGAGGCCCAAAATAATAAAGCCCAAAAGCTTAACTCAATATGATAGAATAGTTTTTTACTTTCATCAATACAATCAAACCCATATATATTTATATATTAAAGTTTTGTCTTGATCAAGGTGGAGTCAACAATCTCCCCCTTGATGGAAGACAAAACCTATTCGTCCCTGCAGATTAGTATAAAAATATCATGAGTATCATACCTGCAAAGCATAGGACAAAATGTTGGATCAAATTTTAAGACGCTAAACAAACCACCATAAACGTGTGAAACCCAACAAAAACCGACATCCATAGTCAACAGTCTCCAAAACACCACAAAACAACCAACGAAACAACCATTCTCCCCCTTTTTGTCTTTCAACAAGAGAGGGGAGTATGGGTAGAAATGTTTAACATCACCACAAAGCAAAGTTTTGAAAACACATACCAAGGTTTGAAAATAGAAGTAAAGGAGAGGGATGAGATCGTTATCAAGGCTTTGACAATCAGTCCGAATCATCACTGATATCCTGCACTTCTTCATCTGATGGCACGTACCTAGCAGTCCTCTGAGCCCCGATGTCCTCCCAACATTTCTGCTTCCAACGACCATAGTGATCAGCAAAGACCTTATCCTTCATTATTACAGCCAGGCGCCGATCGGTCTCCTCATCCCTATACTTCTTAACTACCCCAAATTCCTCTACTGTGAGAATTAGGGGTGGGCACAGGACGGGACGGGAGGTGATTGAGCCGGGACGGGACTCGTCCCGCGAAATTTTTACGGGACGGGATCGGGACGGGATTGACACTTTTTTTTCGGGACGGGATCGGGACGGGATGGTGTGTGGACGGGACGGGATCGGGACGGGACGGGCCTTGTCCCGCAAATAAAAATAATAAAATATTATATAAATTTGCAAAGTGAAAAATGCTTTCATAATTCATTAATTTGTATAATATATTGAATACGATATTCTTCTCAACTATATTATTCAATAATAATAATATTATTAATACTAATATTATAATACTATTATTAATTCATACAATGATTGTATAATTAATTATAATGTTCAACATATTTGGCTACATTATCTTACTAGATCGGGACAGAAAGAGATTGAGATAAGATTCACCAGATACTGTCTCATTATCGATTGATAGTTGGGAAGAATACCGTATTTAGCTATTTGCCTCTTGTAGCTCTAAAGTCTAAATGGGTATAATAATAATAATAATAATAATAATAATAATAATAATAATAATAATAATAATAATAATAATAATAATAATAATAATATATTATTATTATTATTATTATTATTATTACTTATTTTTATTGCTATTATTATAAAATAATTATACTTTACAAGAAAAAAATATAATATGATATAATAATAATTATAATATAATAATTATATTATAAAGTAATATTATTATTAATTTATATTATAATATTATTATATAATAATAATATTATTATTATTATTATCAATTATTATTATAAATGGAAAATTATTATTATAATTATAAATAATATTATTATTTTAAACAAATATTATTATTATAAATGGAAGATTATGATTATAATTATAATTATAATATTTGCTCAAAATAATAATACTAATAATATATAATTATTATTCTATAATAATATTATTATTATTATAAAAAAAATTTTTTTTTTATAATAATAATTATTATTATTATAGTAAAACCAAATTACACAAAGTTGGTTGGAAGCCTCGTAACAAATTGGGCTCCAACACCTTTCTGAATAGTAAAACCAACTCTATGAAAGATAAAATCGCCCTTAACAGACCCACTATCATGACTATTCGTAACCAACTGAACCCGCTTTAGGAAACCGATAGCACCACCCCCCAACTCCCCAAACGTGGAGAATGCAAATGCCATGAAGCGGGACGGGACGGGACGGGACGGGACGAGACGGGACGGGACGGGATTTGCGGGATTTGTGCCCACCCCTAGTGAGATTATTATTATTATTATTATTATTATTATTATTATTATTATTATTATTATTATTATTATTATATGCGGGACGGGACGGGATTTGCGGGATCCCACCGGGATCGTCCCGCGTTTCGTCCCGCATAATTTTTGCGGGACGGGATCGAGACGGAATTCGCTATTTTCTCCTAAATCCCACCGGGATCGGGACGGGACCGGGACGGGATCGGGATTTGCGGGATTTGTGCCCACCCCTAGTGAGAATGGTAGGCTCAGTGTCCGTTGGGCGGAGGATGGGACGATCTCTGACCAGGCGCTCGTAGTTGAACATGACATTGGTAGCTTTCTCCTTGGTGTGTTGAGCTGCATCCTCCGACAGTGGCATGATCGATCCAGATGCAGTGAAGGTCAAGGCGTTTAACAGGAACATGTGGTTGATCTTCATGTTTGTGACAGCCAGCAACTCATATGCTTGATCCAATCTGTCAGAGAGATCTCCTCGAAGCTCCAGTACCACCTGCCTAAGAGAGTGCAAGCCCAACTCCAAATTTTCCAGTCGCTGCTCAGACAAGGCATGGCCATAGACGTGTCTGTTTTGAGTGTTGGGCTGCAAGACCCAATTGCCAACAAGGATCTTGACAAGTCCCAAACGCTTAAAATAGGCTTCGTCGATCTTACCATTGTGAGGTTGTTGCTCCTCAAATTTCAAGCCAATCCTAAAATATTTGAAGATTTTCGAGAGAAGGTTTGCAAAAGGTAAAAGGGAAGCTCTGGAGGAGGTTAGGCCGTTAGGGTATGAGCCATTTGGCCGAGGATAATATTGGGTAGGTCAGTTTCAAAGCCGCTCATCACAAGGAAGAGGATTTTAAGAGCTTAATCAATGAGGAGTTCTTTGGAATTGGCATTGGGAATAATACATCGGACAATAATGTTGAAGATGATTTTGACCTCAAGGGTGAGAGCGTCGTGGGTAAGCTGTCTGGTAGGAGGAGTATCGGGCAAAAGAAACTACTCCTTGGTCAATTTTGCATAATCGGTCCGGGGTGAGTGAGAATTAGTGCAAATATCACGGGGGAGGTTGAAGATCATGGAAAGGGTAGAAGCGGTGAGGGTGATGGTCTTTCCCTTGACATTGGATTCAAGGGTGTAGGTTCCTCGGTCACGCTTGTGGGAGAGGTTCACATAGAAAAGTCGGGTAAGTCTAGGGTAAGCGATGTTGCCGGGGTTCAAAATTTGCCAGAGGCAGGTGGATTTGAGAAGGGTAATACAGGGAGGGTCTAGGGATTCATGAAATGGGATATCAACAGCATCACAACAGTTAATCTTTCGCACATTGAACACATCAAGAAGCCACAACCTTGCCTGCTGATAGCTAGAAAACCAAGAGGTGGGGACTTTGAAGTTTACCTGAGGAGAGAAGCCGATAGAAGCAGGAGGTGTAGGGTCGCGCTCAGGCTCGGAATCTTCAAAAAGTGGCACCTTTCCTTTGCTTGAAGACGCTGTCTGTTTGCCCTTGCATGACACCCTGGATTTCTTTCTTCGAGGTTTCTCGGCCTTCCTGGGAATCCTTGCAACAATTGGTAAAATCGGAGTCTGAATCAGTGGGGATATCAAACGACACTTGTCTTTTCTTTGATACTGACTCAGAGTGCTTGTTTGAAGAGGAAGGGATGGTGAACAATCGAGAGGATTTTCTGGAAGCCATTGTTGCTTTGAGAAAATGAATGAACGATGGGGGAAAGAGAGCATAAGGGTTTGGAAAGCAGAAGAGGCGAGAGAAAGAGAAGATCTATGTGATCTATGTGATATTTGCTCCACCAATAGACCCTCAAATCGAAAACTTTATAAGCAACCACCCTAATTCAAACCATTCCTAATCTGTACAATTTAGTATGAATTTCAAAAATCTCTAATCAAAGTTTAGTATAAATTTACAAGTTTAACAATTCCTCAATCTCAAATTATCAACCCTAGATAATTCGAACTAATCACAAATGAAAACCCAATTCGAAGCCCCAAATTGCAAACACAAATCGAAACCCCAATTTGCAAACCCTAACTCGACTTACCTTGATGTCGGCTCCACCACCACCCCCGGCAAGTCGAGCGGCGCCACCTCCGACGTCGTTTTGCTCTTCCCAGACCCTGGTGCGCGCATGTGTGTCCCGTTTCTCCTCGGTTTTCACGTCAATGAAACCCACTTTTTTTGGCGATTGCAGTTGAATCCGATCACTCGAATTCATTTCATTTAACTTTTTTATTCCCTAATTTTTTTTCCCCACCTAGCGGCCCGGTGAGCCCAAGGGTTCACTAATGGGAATGCTCGGGAGGGAGTAATAGATAGATAGATTTGACATTTGCAGTTGGATTTTAAATTTAGTACCCGTTTGGTACGAGTGTGGTAATCGGAATGGGAATCGGAATCGGAATGGGAATTAAAATTGGGAATCAACCATTACTGAGGCATGTTGTTTGGTATGCTACCAGAATCAACTATACCAAAATTGAAAAAAAAAAATCTCCTAGTCAATCACAAATCAAACAATTTCTACCTTAATCAACAATTAAACCAAAAAAAATAGCTTTAAAATTAAATTAAAAAAAAGAGTATTGTATAGATCTACGGTGGTGGGAGGGATTGTAACAGTGGAGGGAGGTCGGGAGGGATTAGATCTGCCATGGGAGGGAGGGAGAGAAGGTAGGCAATGGGGCAGATCTGGACAACGGCAACGGCAAAAGGGCAGATCTGGACGGCTGCGGCGGAGGAAGCTTTGGACGGCGATGGCGACGACAGATAGGGTTCTGGATGGCGACGACAGACCGGCGGCGGCGGCGGCGACGACAGGCCGGCGACGGAGACGACGATGACAGACCGGCGACGGCGACGGAAGGACGGTAGAGGCGCGGGCAAAGAGAGATGGAGGTCTTCTTTGGGGTAACAGCAGATGGAGACAGGGTTGGATTTGGGGGAAATTGGGAATGCCTCATTCCCTTGCTTTTTTGTGGGGATGAAAATCACTCCAAAATGGGGATGAAAAGATTAACGGGAATGGATTTAATTCCAGCTTTTGCTCTACCAAACATCAAAATTGGTAATCACCCATTCCTATTCCCATTCCCATTCCCAATTTTGTTAATACCAAACATGGCCTTACCTCTTTTAGGGACAAATCTGTCCATACATCCTCGTAAGTTGTCTCTCTTTCTCTCTCGCCCTAGATCCGCACAAGTTACTGACATGTTCTCAACCCCTCTCTGAAATACCCTCTCATCGCTGATCGCTCCCGTGCTTTTTCTGTATCTCAATTAGCGGTGATTGAAGATATCGCCTCTTTCACTTCGACAGGTCGAATCTCATCGGCTGCAGATTTGCCCGCCTTCACGGCCTTTGTCAGGTTAGCCCTCTTTCTCCGATTATACATTGGGTTTCTCAGTTTTGGGGTAAATTTGCTATTTGAGCATTGAATTTTTGGTCTGCCATGGAATTAGACTGTAAATGTTTGTATTCGAGTAGTGTGGAAACCAATAAATTTGTTAAAGCTTCAAAAATCTCTTTTTTGGCATAATTAATTCACTGTCTTGTTATTCTACAAGTATTTGATATCTGGTCACTGAATCACAAACTCTAATCTTCAAATTTTCCAAAAAATAAAATAAATTCCTAGTCTTCTGATTTTTGGGGTATTTGTGTCGAGCAATGGCGGATCCTGAATTTTTTTTATTTTTTATTTTTCCGGAGAAGTTGGCTAAAAATTTGTTATGTCCCTGATTAGGACCTTGTGGGATTGCAAAGTACAAGGGAAAGATTAAGGATTGAGAATCGGGGGGACAGGGGGATAGAGGAAGTACAAGACTACAAGGGAAAAATTAAGGGTAATTGTTTTCTATTGATTTCTGATATCCTTAGTCCTTACAATGGATTTAAAGTTTAAACCCTTATTTATACTAAAACCCACATACACATTATACTACTGAAAATTTTCGGCTAATGCCAATTTTAAAGAAAGAATCGAAGAGAAAATAAAAAATACAAAAAATTTGAAGAAACTTTCGTAATTTATAATGCATAACTATATCTTACCTAATAAAAAACAAATGCATAACTATAGTATAAGCAAAAGTAGTGTCTAATTTATTACCCAATTGACAAATATTTTAATATAATTTACTAATTCGAAGCCCCGGCCGGTATAGTACGAAGGTATTCAGTTTAGCAGAAGATATAGGTGTATGAAGTGGTTTGCGCATATTAACGTTTATAACTTTTTGTCAAGTGTTGAAATGCAACTTATTATATATCAAATTGAAACTCTCAACGAAAGAAACATATATATTAATAAAAATTCCCCCTTGGGGTGGGGGGCATAACCCCTTATCTGGCCTCTTTAAGGATCCACATCCACCCCATTAGTGTCAAGAGAGGGCAAACTGCAGTTTGATACCCGGTCACTGAATCAGAAACTCGAAACTTCAAAGTTTCCAAAAAATAAAATAAATTCCTATTCTTTTTTTTTTTTTTTTTTGAACAATAAATTCCTAATCTTCTGATTTATTGTATTTGTGTGAAGCAATGGCGGATCCTATTTTTTTTTTTCCTGGAGGGGTTGGCCAAAAATTTGTTATGTCCTGATTGGGACCTTGTGGGATTGCAAAGTACAAGGGAAAGATTGAGAATCAGGGGATAGAGGAAGGTTAGGGAAGTACAGTAAGGGAAAAGAGAGTAAGAGAGAGAGAGGAAAAGTGTAGTTGTTTTCTATTGATTTCTGATGATCCTTTACAATGGGTTTAATCCCCTATATATTTTTTTTTATTAGGGTTTAATCCCTTATTTATATTTTTTGAAAACCTTACTTATTTATATTGATCTTATGTAAATTATATATTTAAAACCAGATTTTTTCGACTTTCTCTTTTCGGGTCTTCTTGCTGAGATCTTTTGTTTTCGGGTTTTCTTTTGTATTTCGCTTTTCTGGTTGTATCATGACGGTTAGCCCATCTGCCCATTTCTTTCGGCCTCTCGTTTTCCCAGATTTCTATAGTCTGGGAATTCGAATTATTCCCGGTTAAAAAAAAAAACTAATACTAGTCTTTATCTAAAATCGATTCATATTGTGAATTTTTTTAAAAAAAAATATGCACTAAAAAGTAATTATTTACCGTAATATTCACACATTCAAAATATTTACGAAAATATTCATTTTTTGCAGGTTTGCGTTTCTGGCCGTGTTTCACTCATAACTTGTAAAATTTGAAACCGAAGGAAAAGTGGAAAAAAATACATGACCAAAACACGTTTTATTCTTTCATTTTTTTTTAAATGACAAAAGGAAAAAAAAAAAAAAGAGATGGTGAAACGCGAGCTTAGACCGTTTGCAACCATGAGTTTTACTTACCTTATAAGTCTTAAAAGGTGAATCCATGGCTCTAATAAGGAGAAATACCTAAAACAAAAAGAACTCCTACACTACGATCGAAAGGGGTCAACTTCCTGGCAATGGACTCAGTTGACTAAATTAATCCCTTTATTCAAGCAAGGAATCCGTTGGTCAATTGGAAATGGACAGAACATCAACTTCTGGTTAGATCATTGGACGGGTGACGCGCCTCTTATTACTTTGGTGCCTTGTCCCCATCGAATAGAAACTACTACAACAGTAAACCAGTTTTTAAAAGATGACAAGACTTGGGACCGGGAAAAATTGAATAGACTGACTGTTTTCAACTTATCAAAAGAAACAATTGAAAACATCAAATTGACACCTATACCCAAAAACATACATATGGATATGCTATATTGGAAATGGAGCAGAAATGGTTGGTTCTCTATCAAATCAGCTATAGACATGATGGGTAGTCTAAAACAACATCAAAAATCATGCATGAGATGGATTTGGGACCTGGATATACCACCAAAGATCAAAACTTTTCTTTGGAAGATCTCAAAAAACGGCTTACTCACTACTTCTAAACTTGCATCAAGACGAATCGGAATCCCGACCAACTGTCCGCAATGTGACTCTAGTTTTGAGGACATCCCTCACCTACTTTGGGGATGCCCTATTTCAAGAGACATCGTACTCGCAATTGATCCTGTGTTGTACAGGAAAACCACCGATGCCTTTAGGGAATGCTCTACCCTCAATGACATACTACAAGATATTAAGAATAACATAGGCAAGAATCGCTTCTCTACTCTTGCCTTTGCCTAGTGGGGAATTTGATACTTTAGGAACAAGATACTATTTGATGATATACACCCGGATGTGAAATGCATTAAATCTTTCATCATTGATCAAATTTCCCTATGGAAATCTACAAAAAAATATTGAAGAACCAGACAACAACCAAACTACACACTCAACAACTACAACAACAACAAAAAGAAGGAAGAAAACAAAATGGAAACCCCCATCAAATGGAAAACATAAACTTAATTTTGACGGGGCTCTCGCGCCATCGGGTTCTGGCTCCTATGACTTTATAATCAAGAACCATTTGGGAACCCCGATCTTCTTCGGCTGTGGTCCTTGCCCGATTCCGTCTGTTACGGGAGCTGAAAGCTTTGGGGCTTGGCAAGGTATCATAGCAGCATTAAAACTACAAATAACCGACTTGGAAATTGAGGGTGACAACCTAACCGTTATCAACAGCTTAAAAGGTCTTGGGAAACCTACAGGAGACTCCGAAATGATTGTCTCGGACAGTCTAGTCTCGCTAGGTTTCTTCTCTTCTATCGAGATTCGTCATGTCTATCGCGAGGCAAACCGAGTTGCGGACCGCCTAACGCATCTGAACTTTGCCATGCACAGTCATATTAGCCATGACGATTCTTTGCTTTGCTCCCTCATCCGTATGGCTTGACTCTTACGGCCCCCTAAAGCCAAATTATTTCCGGTTAAAAATAAAATAAAATAAAATATTTCTTCAAAAAATAGAAAAAAATATGTTAATTATTTATGGTAAATAAAGATATGATAAATATAACTAAAAAGCAATATTTTTACTTATTTATATTGATCTTATGTAAATAATTATATATTTAAAACCAGATTTTTAAGCAAGACATGATAACTATTTATGGTAAAGAAATATATGGTAAATGTAAGTAAAAATAATATTTATATGTATTTATTTATGATAAAAAAAAAAATCAATCGATCTATCTATACCATCTATCTATATATATATCATCATCATTATTAGTGCTCTCTATATATATATTTTAGACGAGTTATCCTTGAAAGCCCTCTTTAATTTTTGTCAATCCCAATCGTCAAATATCATTAGGTGGTACGTACGGAGATGGGCGAGTGCTATTATCGCGAGTACAAGTACTCGACGACGGAGTCGATGGAGTACACATTCTGCCACCGTTATGGCCAGTACTCAGTCAATAATAATGGGCCGGTGCCACCGATGTGTGGGTTCATGACGGTCTCTGTAGCCAGTGGGGATCTCTATACAATCCACTGCCTTGAGCTCGGAGCCGACAAAGACGACGAAGACGAGGTTTACCACTACTACGACTACTACAAAAGGGAATTGGTCGCCAAGCTAAGCTCCCGCTACTCCAATGTCTCAGAAGGCTGTTTCCACGATATCGCAGAGACCTTTGCAAACTTCCTCAGGAGCACCAACGCTGAACACCGCTGCCCCAACCGCCCCCCCATCGAATTCACAACCGACCATCTGGTCGATATCATCATCCACGCGCCCCCAGAATCGTGTCCTAGGCCCTGGCCTGCCACCGATGCCTCCATCCGGGAGTTGTATAGGAAGAAGGAGGAGGAGGAGAATGATCAGGAGGGCTTCGATCCCGGTGTTTGCTGCGCCATCTGCCTGGTCGAGATGGAGACGCTGAGGAGCACTCTGGCCATGCCCTGCTCCCATAAGTTCCACGAGGTTTGTCTTCGCCAGTGGCTCAAAAAGAATTACGTTTGCCCAATTTGCCGTTATCAATTGTCCTAGATCCATATATGAATTTTTTCTACTTTTATCTGAAAAAATATATATAAATGTTTTTTTTTTATCTGATGTGTTCTAAACGTCTTTTGATCTTATCTTTCTGATTCGTGGAGGCGTGCTTTTAGCACATACATTAACATTATGGTCCGTGCTTTTAGCATCAGCAACAGTGCTGAAATCGGGGTTTCAGCATCAACAAAAGCAACTTTCTGATTAAGGATGATTAAGTTCTTTTGTTTTTTGAATGGATTGGGTTTTGGATGATCCTAGAAATGAATTGAATATTTCAAGAAGAACAACTTTCTGATTGTATTCTTATTCTTTGGTCTGAAATGGATTAGATTTAAACACTTTTTTTTATCCGAAATGCTGAAATTAATTCTCATTAGCGAAATTCGTTAGGTTGAAATGCTGAAATTAATTCTTAAATATATGATTTGCATAGTTTTATCGATATGTAATAAAGAGTATGAGTGCCGAAACCGTGGTTTCGGCATCAGCAACAGTGCTGAAATCGGGGTTTCAGCATCAACAAAAGCATTTTTTTTTGTGGGATCTGAAATGCTGAAATTACTCTTTTGGTGAGGACTCTTAGTTTGATCCTTGAAATTGTTGTTGCTGAACTTGCTTAAAAACTAGAATTTGCTGAATTGTTGTTGTTGAACTTACTTTAAATCTCCTTTAAAAGCATCTTAGCTCAATGGTAGAGCGATGTGCTATGCACAAATACGTGGGTTCGAATCCCGCATAGGCTAAATTTTATATTCCGTAACACGGTTTCAACAACAATTTTAGCATCAACAACGTTGCTGAAATCGGGGTTTCAGCATCAACAACATTGCTGAAATCGGGGTTTCAGAATCAACAACGTTGCTGGAAACGTGGGCTTAGCATCAACAACGTTGCTGAAACCGGGGTTTCAGCATCTACAATAGTGCTGAAATCGGGATTTCGGCATCAACAACAGTGCTGAAATCGGGATTTCGGCATCAACAACAGTGCTGAAATCGGGGTTTCAGCAACTCCAGTTTCGACAACGTAAAAAAAACAGTAACGCGAAAAAAAAACTGTTGAAACAGAGGGTGGCACAGGGGTTTCAGCAACTCTGGAAACGTGGAAAAAAACGGAAAAAAAAAAGAAAAAAAAACTGTTGAAACAGAGGGTCGCACAGGGTTTTCAGCAACTCTGGAAATGCGAAAAAAAAAAGCAAAAAAAAAACTGCTGAAACAGAGGTTAGCACAGGAGTTTCAGCAACTTTATTTTAGGGGTGGACATTTTGCTAATATGGAGAGGGTGGTGGACATTTTCCAAAGAAAGCCCAAAATTATGGACATCGAGGTAATCACCCCGAAAAACTTCGGAGGAGCCATAGTCGATGGTGGTTTGGTTGGCCAAAGCGAGTGGCGGATGGTGGGCCAAGCAAACCCAGCAATTGCTGGGTAAGAATTGTGTAAGTAGTGTGGGTATGTGGTGAGAGAAAAATTTGGTGGGTAATTATTATTATTATTTTTTTTTATTAGGTAAAAATTCGAGTTCACACAGGCCTGAAACTCGATAGGCCGACGAATCGGCAGACGGACTAACCGTCAACATACAACATAATATACACACAAAAAAGACAGATGAAAGAAACCCTAAGAACCCTTATAAGCCGCCAGTCAGCGAAGGAGTCGAGGGAGATCCAAGGCGAGCGACAAATGCCGAAAACACGGGAGAGCGCGTCGACTCACACGGCGTTTCGACGCCGAGAAGGCGGAGAACAGTAACCCACCACCGGAAGGGCGAAACCTGAGGAAGTGCGGATCACCGACGTTGCCCCCACCTATATGAGGGATCTTCGAAGACCACGAACACAACCACGATCCTCTCGATCATACAGGAAGCCCGATACTGCAACCCAACTCAGAACTAAACGCACCAACGCCAAAGCAGCGACCCGACAGCAAAAGAGAGAACAAATACAGGCCCGCAAGGGAAGAACTACCCATCCGACGAAAATGTGTGCAAGCTCCCAGTCCCAGACCAAACTAGAAGTCCGAGAAGAAATTATTTAAACTACTAATACCAAATTATTTAGCAGATCCTTTCGGAATTTAAACCAACCCTTTCGGGATTTAAAATATACGGAGAATATATACTTTGTATATAACAGTGGCAAAATTAATTTAACCCTTTGCTATGGTTATTTTTCCGCTCACCTAACTTTAAAGTACGAGATCCGCCACTGGCTGAAGCTCTAGTTTATACATGTACGATATAATTTTGGATTAAATTGGCATAAAAAATTATATATAATACGATAATAAATTATGTTATTTAAGATAAAATGTCATCGATTTATGATAAAACGCTATCATTTTTCCGCGCCTAAAAAAAGAAATATATATATATAAATGAAATATCTGGGAAAAATTAATTAACTAAATTAGTATAGGAAACGCAATATAATAAACATTATGTTAATATTATATATAGTGTTGTTATATGAGTTGAGTAGTTAGAGCTTGGTTCGTGTTTTGCTCAATAAAATTAAAGCTTGGCTCGAGCATCAATTACAAAATGAGTTAGTTGATTATGAGCACATTTTTAAGCTCGATTCAAAGTTCGGCTATGCTCAATTGAAACTCAAAAAGCACGAATTTTTTAAAGTTTACAAATTTTCTTTTAAGTTCCCATGTCATGAGCAAGTTTACAAACATCGGCTAAAGCTCGTTCATTTACTAAACAAGTTGCGTATGAGCTCAAGTTCAAATATAGGTTCGACTTAAGCTTGACTCGTTTCTAAATGAGCTAAATATAACTAAGCAATACTAGACTTATTTGTCTCAAATAACAACCATAGTTAATATATAACTTGTTGCACTCGTAAAATTTAATAATGTATAATCAGATATAAAAAATTTAAACTTACATAACTTCTTATCTAATTGTCGAAATGATTAGTAAAACCTCTCATTTCGAAGCTTTCAAGATGAATTATAATATGTAAATGTTAATTTAAGTAAAATATAAAAACATTATAGTCTATTAAAACAAAATTAAAGTGATTAATATACTTTTAATTTTTAAACATTCATAACTTTTTACTGAGATATCGGTTTAATGCGTATTATATATATCAAAATTAAAGTGATTAATATACTTTTAATTAAAGTGATTGGAAGTTTAGGACTTTAGGGCCCGTTTGGTATTAATATCTTGATATCATATATCAGCCCTGATATCTGATATCTAGTGTTTGATATGGTTAGATATCGATATCATTTAAAGTGATATCTGATATCTAGTGTTTGATATCCATAATATATCGCTTGATATCAAGTGATATATGATATCTGTGTTTAATAATAGCCAGATATAGATATCACTTGATATCTAGATATCAAATTTGGCCTATTTTGATATACTGATTTTTAGGGAGGTATCACTTGATATCAATATCGCCCGATATCGATATCTTCATACCGATACTGATATCATTATATCAAGATATCAAAGACATTGCCCGATATCGATATCTTGATATCGATACTAATATCGATATCTTGATATCGATACTAATATCGATATCTTGATATCGATACTAATATCGATATCTTGATATCTAGATATCGATACCAAACGAGCCCTTAGGGCGTGTTCGACGGGGGATTAATGGGGATTGTTTGAGTTTTTAAAAAAAAAAAACAACAATCCCAGGGCTGGTGTTTGGCAAGGGATTGTTCGGGGTTGGCTATTTTGGAGGTGGAGAGATTAATCGGAGTTATATTCGGTCGATAATCCAACCTTTGCCAATAAGGCTATCGGGGTTCTCGACTCCAACAATCCCTTCCCTGACTATCTTGCCCTTCCCCAACTTCGAACATGGAAGTACGAACAGATGGCGTCGGAGGGAGATCCGGGGATGGTGCTTCTTCTTGGTCATGGGAGCTCGAAGGGCGAGATCTGGTCGAGAGATAGAAGGAGATCTGGGCGAGGCGGAGAGATAGCGAGGGGCCCATGGGAGCTCGAAGTCGGAGCCATGGGAGCCCGTAGGGTGAGAAGAAGAATAGAGGGAGATTGAAGGTCGTGCGCCTGCGACGAAGGTCGTCCATGGGAACTTAGGGGATTTGAGGGGAGAAATTGAAACCCCGACAAATAGATGAAAAGAGGAAGAAGGTCGGGGGGAGAAAGCAAAGGTTAACTCAGGAGTGTTGGTGGTCTAACCCATACAATAATCTTCCTTTTATATAATCCCTTAAAAATAATCTTAAACCCTTCAAAAAGAAACCCTTTGGCAAACAAGCCCTTTGACATACACACCACGTCACCACCCTCGTCCCTCCCTTCCCAATTCATCTCCGCGGCTCCAATCCAAAACGTTCACGAGAATCGCAAGAGAGAGCGCGCGTCAATGGCGAAACACGAAGAGCTTCCGATTCCTGTCTACTCCTCGCTGGAACCCGTCTATGGCGACGGCTCTCAACTCGAAGAAGCACAGCCTCGCTTGGACAATATTAAGTCCAAATTCCTCGAGGTTTTCGGTCACCTCCCTGACGTCTTCGCTCGATCACCAGGTTCCTCTTCAATTCTAACGCTTTTCATGATCAATTCGGTGATTTCTTGGAGGATTATTTCTCGGAATGGATTTAATTTGGCTTTTTCGTTGTTCTAGCAATTGAGTTCGGAGTTGATTTTGATTTGGATGTGTGTGTTTTTTTTGGTGTGATTAAGGGAGGGTGAATTTAATCGCAGAGCACATAGAATATGAAGGCTACTCTGTGTTGCCGATGAATATTCGTCAGGACACGATCATCGCTATCAGTAAACGCTGTGATGGTGACTCGGAGAAACTCCTAAGAATTGCTAATTTGAATGCTGCGAAGTATCCCATTTGTACTTACCCTGCTGATCCGTACCAGGTATGCCCTGTTTACTCTTTCGGAAAAACTTCAAACTTCAAAATCGATTTAACCCACACTATGGAACTGTTTTGGGAAAGAAATTTCTGCTATGGAAGTATCCGATCATTTAGAATTTTGAGCTCCAGAGCAATTGATAGTGCTTTTGCCTACTTGAATTGAGTATTTGACATTGACTATACTGGTGTACTTTACTAGTTTGTTTATATATATATAAAAAGTTGAATGATTGTAGCATGTGGACAAAGTGAACAACCCTGCAAGTATTTTATGTTTCATCCCAGATTGTGAGGGGAAATTACTTCCTGCAGATTTTGACCTTCTCATCGTCTGTAATTTAATACCCCGTACGGAGCATAGTGTATTTCTTCCTATAGTAGTTCATCATGTCAGTATCATTCCTAATCAGCCTAACACGGTCTTGGCAATAATGGATGACTCACATTGAATACTCATCATGCAGGAAGTTGATTTGGCGAATCTCAAGTGGGGTCATTACTTTCTTTGCGGGTATGACATCAGAACGTTTGTTGTTTATCTTCATTTTAAAACTATTGGCATGGTAGAAGTTGTAGCTTGACGAGTGTCATCTTCTCGTTCATCTTTTACCAACATCATATATCTATTCTATATCAACGATAACATTCTTAAATCCTGGTATGCAACTTTATGGAAGTAAGTGATGACGATTTATGTGCGCAGGTACAAAGGTTTCCATGAGTATGCTAAATTGAAAGGAGTGGAAGTCGGTGCACCTGTCGGATTGGATGTATTGGTTGATGGAACTGTTCCGACAGGTTCTTTTTTCTTCCATTCTAATTCCTTGGTATTAATTGAAAAATTATTACTTTCTATGTCAATACGAGTCTTTGCTGGTTTTCCACTACTCAGGATCTGGATTGTCAAGTTCAGCAGCATTTGTTTGCTCTTCTACTATCGCTATAATGGGTGCTTTTGGTGTTAACTTTCCAAAGGTATGCAAAGATTCTTTTCCTTTTTCTGATATCACTGATCACTTGGTAGTTGTAGACTTATCCAGAATACATTTTGTATCATTTTTATTCATTGATCATATGTTGATGCTGTTTAGTGTTGTTTGTTTCTGTTTTTCCATAGTGAATCAGATTCTCCTTGATGATAAAGATGTTATCTATGTCTATGAGAGTTTTGGTCTCAGAGTTTGGTAATAATCGGTGTATGCTTCTTTAAAAGGCAAATTTATTCTTAAAGAGTTCTTCTACTTCCAGAGTTTGGTCTCAGCCACATGCAATTTGTGCCATTTCGTTACACTACAACATTCGTGGTGGAAAATGATGCACACAACAAATAGCTGACCTTACATTTCTCCTTTTCTCAGTTTTTCTCTCTCATGTTAATTAGTCATCTTTTGCATTATGACTAGCAATCAACGTACTCCCACTGATCTAAAATTCTTATAAGGTGTTGACTTGTTGATGGAAATTCGTCTTCTAAAATGGATGGAAATTCTTATTATGGTACGGTTTATATCTAATATATTATTGGAAATCTATTCAAAATTTTATTTTTCAAAACCATTAATGAAAGATCAGATACATATGTTCAAGAATGGATCATTTCTCCGTAACCCAAATTCTCAACTTTAAGGGTCCTTTAGTTCTTGTTTCTATCTTTGAACTTTGCTGATCTAGCAAACAGGATTAAACTGTATAATCGTAATAGTTTGTGACATAGGTCTTGTTTCTGCGATTAAAAAAAATATATATGAGAAGTTGTTTCTGCGGAATTTGATTTCAACTTTTTTTATCTATTTGTTTTCTGTGTATTTCCCTTAATAATTAACTGCTTTCTGTGGCTTACAGAAAGAAATTGCACAGCTGACATGTGAATGTGAGCGACACATTGGAACCCAATCTGGTGGAATGGATCAGATTCTTTGTTATTACCTTATTTTGACTGAATAGGATTTGGAGTGTTGTTGCTAAAGAATTCACATGTACTTCAGTACTTATAAAGTTATAAGCATTCTATTTGCTTTAAATTAGTTAGGTACAAAATGAAGGTACTGTTTGCTTTACTAGATGAACAAGATTTATGTCTATTATCAATGAAACAAAACATATTATTTCCACACCACTTGGAAATTTGGCTTTCGACTTATCAAGATGATGTAAGGAAATTTTTAGACTTGATACACCACAGAAAGACAGAATTGTAGCTGTTTCATTGAGATTATTGTTATTTCCATAGGTAACGTAAATGTGGTTGCTCACATCTGATATGAGAACTCGTCCTAAATGTTGTTTATCATGATATATTGCACACACCTAATTTGATTGATTCACTTCTACATTTAATTGAATTGTTTAGTAAGTTGCCTTTTTCAGGACTGTCCATGAGATGTCTCATTAGCTCTTTTGACTAAATGACCATCTATACAGGCAATTTCCATCATGGAAAAGATTGGATTTGCAAAGTTAATTGATTTTAACGTGCAACTGACGTCCAACTTCCAGCTGGGGGGGTTCATTTGTAATAGCACATTCACTAGCAGAATCCGAGAAAGCTATCACTGCTGCCACAAATTACAATAATCGGGTTGTTGAATGCCGCATTGCTTCTGTAAGCCCTTTATCCCAATTTGATTAGAGCGCTATGTTCTCGTGTTCTTACTTGTAAGTTTGTGTTCCTCCTCTCTTCCCTCATCCTTTGGTGTGCAAGGACTGGGGTTAGTGGGGACTGGTGAAAATTTACGGGATAAGTTGTGAATCATAACTGATTCTTTGTTATCACTCACAATTTGGTGCTTGTCAGATTATATTGGCGATAAAGCTTCGTATGAATCCCCAGGAAGCTATCTCCACAGTGAAGACTCTTTCTGATGTCGAGGGTCTGTGTTTGACCTTCGCTGGTAGTCGTGGCTCTTCCGGCCCAGTTGTTGCTGTGAAGGTATATACATCCTTCTCCTTCATAAACAGAACAAGTGGCAATTGTGGATTGGGGACTCCATTGGTTAAATTCTCACTTCTGGTGTGGTAGCATATTTGTACGTGCCCAATGTTACTAACATGAACTTCCATTATACAGTACTTAGGAAATTCTCGTTTTCTTTCATATTTGTAAACACCTACCCTAAATACAAAAAATGAAAAATATTATCTAAAATTTTTTTAAAAAAATATTTTTCAGGCTCCAAAATATTTTTATTAAAAGTATCTCTTTTAAAATTTGTTTAGATTTTTCAAAGAAAAAAAACATCAATAATTTTTTTCCATGTTAAGAATCTCCGCCCTCCAAATAAATATGGAATTTTCTGACCAAAAAAATAAATAAATATGGAATTTAATTTTTTTTACACAATTTTTACCCCTAATATATTAATATAACTTTTATTTATCCCTACAATAAAATATAATTTAAATATATTAAAGTTTAAACTTTAAATTTTAAGTATAAAATATATTATATTTAATTTAATGGAATTCTAGTTGAAATACGTGGTGTGTGGTGATTTGAAAACAAACACTATTTTATGGGTAATTTTATGTAATTTTGTATTTAACGGGTAGCTAAGTGTAAAAGCCTATATTTTAATAGGTGTTTTTCTGGAAATTTCTCTTTTTTACAGTAATTGTTTTAGAATTTAGAAAGGCGGGAAAGGGTTGGCCTAATTAACTGCGTCTCTTCGTTTCCCCCACCACAAAATTCACGCTCGCCAGTCCTCTAGCCTTCTGAAGAATCTCAATCTTGATTGCGCCTCATCTCATACTTCACCCTGCGCCTCTGTAACTTCCCAATTACACACTTCTTCAGACTTCATTCGTCGGCGACGGCACTTCTCCTTTCCGCCGGTGTCGGTTCTAGCCTGGATTGACTCGCAGTCGACGGATTGGTTTTCCGATTTCATTTCGCCAAGAAAGGTATGATTTTGATCTTTCGGTTGATTCGTTTACTTATCTTAACTCTCTCCGATTAGGTCTGGAGTGCAACAAAAAAAGACAAGTTTAATCGTCTCCTTAATCGTCTCTTGTTTTGGTGTTGAATTGTTGCAAGTTGGTGTTGGTTTGAACCTGCGTTGTAATTTGAATTTCTAGTCTGCAAAAATTCTCCTGCTAATGGTCCTGTTTTCCGTTCTCATGTTTTCTAGTCGGCGACGGCACTTCTCCTTTCCGCCGGTGTCGGTTCTAGCCTGGATTGACTCGCAGTCGACGGATTGGTTTTCCGATTTCATTTCGCCAAGAAAGGTATGATTTTGATCTTTCGGTTGATTCGTTTACTTATCTTAACTCTCTCCGATTAGGTCTGGAGTGCAACAAAAAAAGACTAGTTTAATCGTCTCCTTAATCGTCTCTTGTTTTGGTGTTGAATTGTTGCAAGTTGGTGTTGGTTTGAACCTGCGTTGTAATTTGAATTTCTAGTCTGCAAAAATTCTCCTGCTAATGGTCCTGTTTTCCGTTCTCATGTTTTCTAGTCGGCGACGGCACTTCTCCTTTCCGCCGGTGTCGGTTCTAGCCTGGATTGACTCGCAGTCGACGGATTGGTTTTCCGATTTCATTTCGCCAAGAAAGGTATGATTTTGATCTTTCGGTTGATTCGTTTACTTATCTTAACTCTCTCCGATTAGGTCTGGAGTGCAACAAAAAAAGACTAGTTTAATCGTCTCCTGTTTTGAGGGCACTGTCCCTTTTAATCGTCTCTTGTTTTGGTGTTGAATTGTTGCAAGTTGGTGTTGGTTTGAACCTGCTTTGTAATTTGAATTTCCAGTTTGCTAAAATTCTCCTGCTAATGGTCCTGTTTTCCGTTCTCATGTTTTTGCTGAATGGCTAATTTCCTGTTTTTCAATTCAGTCCGCTAGCCTTCTGAAGAATCTTAGTCTTGATTGCGCCTCTTTTAACTTCCCAATTACACCACTTCTTCAGACTTCATTCGTCGGTGTCGCCGGTGTCGGTTCTAGCCTGGATTCACTCGCAGTCTCGCAGCGGACGGAGTAATTTCCTCCACCTTGGTTTTCCGATTTCATTTCGCCACTGATCTTTCTGTTGATTCGTTTACCTATCTTCGCTCCATTATCTGTCGCTGATTAGGTCTAGAGTGCAAAAAAGACTAGTTTAATCGTCTCCTGTTTTGAGGGTACTGTCCCGTTTAATCTGTCTCCTGTTTTGGTGTTGAATTGTTGCAAGTTGGTGTTGGGTTGAAAATGCCTTGTAATTTGAATTTATAGTTTGCTATTTGCTAAATTCTCCTGCTAAGGGTCCTGTTTTCCGTTCTCATGTTTTTGCTAAATTGCTAATTTACTGTTTTTCAATTCAGGACCTAGATTTTGAGTTTAATGGTCATAATTGCTTATTTTCTTGTTTGAGCAAGCAGGAAAAGATTGGAAAAAAATTTGGAGTTGATGATGACTTCTATAGAGGTGAATATATGCTTGCACAGTTGCACATTGTTTTAAAATTTCATAACAGTATGTTTTTTTTTTTTTTGTTTCAATTGATCTGCATTGTTTGTGGGGCTGTGCAATTGAATCTGTATTGTTTGTTTGGCTGTGCAATTGAATATGATGGTTAGGTAAAAGTTCCAGCTCGTTGCAATGTATCAACCCTTCACCATGTAATTGCTCAAAAACTGGTCGGGACTGGAGCACCAATCAATGAAAGGCCGGTTTTATACTACCATGAACGCTGTTTGGATGGTGCAATGCCATTAAGGCTATATGGCATAAAAAATGGAGAGGTAATTCGGGCCAAATTCATCTCAAGCGGACACGTGTTTGATGTTAAAGTTGACGGTATAAAGTCTGATGATGATTTTGCTGAGAGCTTTGTGGAGGTTGATCGCACTGCTGCCCTTGCACAAGCAAGGCGGTTTCGCCTTGGTGCATGCGCGAAGTAAGTGATTATAATTAGTTCTTAAAGTCATGTTTTTTGCTACAATAGTTCTTAAAATCATGGTTTTTTGTCCTTGATCAATAGCTGCGGTGCACAAACGCACGATGTTAAATCGTGTTTTGAAAGACCTAGGCGAACAGGCGCAAAACTCACAGGGAAAAACATAGCCGCAGATGACAAGATGGAAGCGGGAGAAGGGTCCCACAAGTATAAAGATGGAAGATGAAAAGACATGGCTGCAAGCAGGAGAAGTCAAGTGTATAAAGATGAATTCGTAGAGGAGAAAGACAGAGTATGACTTTTGTATAGAGGAAAAAGAAGAAGATATATAGGTAGGTTTTTCTTTGATTCAATGCAGCGGCTATAAAACATTTAGACATTTGTTTCAGCCCAGCCCCCAACAATATCTGGGTCTATATCAGTATCGGGCCAACAACCTGGTTTTTCTTTTAGACATTTGATTCAAATAAGGCGAGAGCAACTCTTTAAATATCTCTTATTGTGCTCGTTCTTCTCGGTCGGAATGCAAATTGCGGATTGGATTTGCACATTTTACAACTTTCTTAAGCTTCTTAAATATATCCATATTTAGTATCTAAAAATAAAAAATATAAAGAGAGAAGGAATGAGATTTCGAAGAAATGGAAGATTGTAAAAATAGAAGATTTAGAGAGGAAGGAGGTGGAGAAGGAATGAGGTAGTATGTGAATGGAAGCAAATGAAATGGGGGGCCGTGGAGTGAATGAGATGGCTCCTCCGAATTTATGTAGTAGGACGTAGGTGCATCCAGTGTTTGTGCTGCAACTACAATCATTCCTTCAAGAGTCAACACATGGAATGGCAAGATCACCTTCTTCTTCTTTTTTTTTTTTTTTTTTTAATCTTTGCAGGCCTATAGCTCGACAGTGAAATTTTAGGGAGGATAGCCTCGCATTGCGGGAAACCCTTGTTCATGGACAAGGTGACCGAGGAGAGGAAGAGAGGATCATATGCTAGGGTCTTGGTGGAGGTGAATTTCGCTAAGGAGCCTTGTAGGGAGATCAAGCTTGACTTCGATGATGTGGGGTAAGTCTTGGTTGCTAGTTTTTATATGAGAATGAACCTTTTTATCGTAGGAATGTTGTTCTTTTGGACATGTAGAGGGTGAATGTTCTTTCAACGAAAAGAGGACAGCCGTAGGTACCAAAGCTAAGCCGGCTAGAAAGAATCCGAGAGAAACAAATTGTGAGAAGGGTTCTAAAGGGAAGGGGAGAGATAAACACGGTGAGAAAATGGCTTAAAAATTGAAAGGATTGAAGAAGTTCTTGAATCCCAACACGTTGCGCCGTTGGAAGAGGAAGATGCTAGCATGGAGGAGGATGGCGAAGAATCGGGCAACTCTACCGATAGCGAGGAGGGTGCAACCTCGTCGGAAGAGGAAGTGCGTGACGATGGATATGTGGAGGATTGGGTTAGTGAGGATGAAGAAGAGGAGGGTGAGTTTGCAGAAGTCACACACTAGAGGAGAAAGCGGCGAAGACAGCTGGGTGAGCAACAAACGTTGTTGGGGCTGCTGTGAATATAGTGTCAGGCCGCGCAGGCATGTCCTCTAGCCGCACGAGTGTGCAATCAAGGTGCACGTACGGGCGTGCGCAATACTGATGTGGACGAAAATGTGCTAGACGTGGGGCTACTGTGAAGGATCCTTGGGGTACTGGTTTCATTGTGGCTCCTTGGGATCCTTGGGGTCCTGCAGTGAAGGAGGTCGAGGAAGGGACACTTGGTTCCTAATGACGGTACTCGCTTGGAATATCCATGGTTTCAACATACCCCGGAAGCAAAAGGGTGTGAGGGAGATTGTTGCTAATCATGATGTATGGTTTTTTTGAAACTAAGCTTGGGATGAGTGATGTAGCGTACGCGTTAGCCAGGTGGGTGGATAGGTTATGCACTGGATGGGAGTTTGCAAGCAATTTTCATCTAGACCGGAGGGCCAGGATCCTTGTGCTTTGTGATCCTTTGTTGAGAGATGTGGTTGTTATAGGTGAGTCTGTCCAACACATTGTGTGTGAGGTGGTGTGCAAGGTTTCAGGCTTGGTTTATAGTGTGTGCGCTTTGTGCATGGGTTGCATAGTGTTGCCCGTCGTAGACTCCTTTGGGATGCTCTAGGGGCTATTTTTGAGGAACACCTTATTCCTTGGATGGTGTTGGGGGATTTTAATAATGTCATGGAAGCGGAGAAGTGTCCTGTCGAGTCCATACCGACCCCCTCTAGCCTCGATACAGCCTCGGTACAGTGTCTTGTCGAGTCAGTTTGGCCGATTCCGAACTTTTGCTCAGCTTGTAGGCATTGTCGCCCACCTTCTGTAGAACCTTGAAAGGTCCATCTCCTCGCGGTGCAAGCTTGCCCTTCCTCTCCTTAGGGAACCTCTCCTTCCGCAGGTGCACCCACACTAGATCCCCAGGCTGGAATGTCACCAATCTGCGGCCCTTGTTGGCCTTGTTGGCGTTGTACTCAGCCTTCCGCATGAGCTGCTGACGCGTCCGTTCATGTAGTTCCTTGACGAACTCCACATGCTTATCTACATCAAATGACTCATTTTCTCTCATAGGATATGGAGTAAGATCCAAAGGGGTTAGTGGATTAACACCATACACACATTCAAAAGGAGTTAATTTAGTTGAGGAATGCATTGTCCTATTGTAAGCAAACTCCACATGATGTAAGGCTTCTTCCCAAAGCTTCAAATTTTTCCTTAAAATGGCTCTAAGGATAGTGGTTAAGGTCATATTGGTCACCTCAGTTTGGCCATCTGTTTGGGGGTGACTAGAGGTAGAGAATAACAATCTAGTTCCCAATTTATTCCATAAAGTCCGCCAAAAATGACTTAAGAACTTAACATCTCTATCGCTCACTATGGTTTTCGGCACTCCATGCAACCTAACTACCTCTCTAAAGAACAAATTCGCAACATTGGTAGCATCATCAGTCTTATAGCATGCTATGAAGTGAGCCATCTTAGAAAATCTATCCACCACAACAAAGATAGAATCCCTCCCCTTCTTAGTTCTAGGCAATCCCACAATAAAGTCAATAGAAATATCTTCCCAAGGGGAAGAAGGGATCGTCAGGGGTGTATATAAACCATGTGGCATAAGCTTAGATTTGGCCTTCAAATAGTCAATACATCTCTTAAGACAATGTTTTACATCCCTAAGCATATGTGGCCAATAGAAGTGAGACTTAAGTGTGTGGTATGTCTTATCTCTCCCAAAATGACCCATTAAACCTTCACTATGGGCTTCATTCACTAATAATAATCGAAGAGAACACCTAGGTATACACACTTGGTCTTTCCTAAACAAGAATCCATCAAAGATATAAAATTGGTCGGTAGGACCCTTATCTAGGCACTTCCCAAAAACTTCCCCAAAATCAGCATCATTAGCATACAATTCCTTAATGTATACAAGGCCTAAGACTCTAGAATCCAAAGTGGTCAAAAGGACATGTCTCCTAGATAAAGCATCAGCAACCACATTGTCTTTCCCTTTCTTATACTTTATAACATAAGGAAATGTCTCAATAAATTCCATCCATCTACCATACCTCCTATCAAGTTTATCTTGGCTCTTAAAATGTTTTAGAGATTCATGATCAGTCCTAAGTATAAACTCACTAGGCCAAAGGTAATGGGACCGTGTCTTAAGGACTCTAAACAATGCATAAAGTTCTTTGTCATACGTAGAGTAATTAAGACATGCACCTTTTAATTTCTCAGAAAAGAAGGCTATAAGCTTACCTTCTTGCATGAGGACGCCTCCAATCCCAACTCCGCTAGCATCACATTCAACCTCGAAAGGTCGAGTGAAGTCAGGCAGAGCCAGCAATGGCGCATGAGTGAGCTTCTCCTTGAGCTTGCAAAACGCCTCCTCCTGAGCTGGACCCCACTTGAACTCACACCGCTTCTTTGTGAGCTCTGTGAGAGGGGCTGCGATGGAGCTGAAGTCACACACAAATCTCCGATAGAAGCTCGCTAGGCCCTGAAAACTCCTCACATGGCCGATATTGGTAGGTGTCGGCCAGTCCTGGATTGCCTTGATCTTAGCATCGTCGACTCGCAATCCGCTTGACTCACTACAAAACCCAGAAAAGACACTTGATCATTACAAAACTCACATTTCTTAAGATTGGCATACAAGTGTTCTAATCTAAGTGTAGAAAGTACTTCCCTCAAATGTGCTTCATGTTCCTCAGGTGATTTACTATAGATAAGAATGTCATCAAAATAAACAACAACAAATTTACCTATGAAATGCCTAAGCACATGATTCATTAGTCTCATGAAAGTACTAGGTGCGTTAGTCAAGCCAAAAGGCATAACCAACCATTCATAGAGTCCAAATTTGGTTTTAAAGGCTGTTTTCCATTCATCGCCTTCCTTCATCCTAATCTGATGGTAACCGCTTTTTAAATCAATTTTAGAGAAGATAGAAGAACCATGCAACTCATCTAACATGTCATCTAAGCGGGGTATAGGATGGCGATATTTTATAGTAATGTTGTTAATGACCCTACAATCTACACACATTCGCCATGAATCATCTTTCTTAGGGACTAACAACACATCTTTCTTAGGGACTAACAACACAGGCACAGCACTAGGACTCAAACTTTCCCTAATGTATCCCTTGTCCAACAGTTCCTGGACTTGGGATTGAACCTCTTGGGTTTTAGTGGGATTCATTCTATAAGCAGGCCGATTAGGCAATGCAGCCCCTGGAATGAGATCGATTTGATGCTCAATTCCTCTGACAGGGGGTAGACCTGCTGGTATGTCCTCGGGGAAAACATCCTTATATTCTTCAAGAAGAGATAGGATGCGAGGAGGGAGGGTAGCTCGAAGCTCCTCACTCAACATATTCAACCCTTTGCATAGGAGCATGAGGGTTGTTTCCCCATCCGCAAACTCGTCTAAAAATGTACTATTGGAAGCGAAAAATACACCCTTAGGCCGAGTAGGGGTAGACACATGGCTCGACTGAGCCTCCTTATCTAACTCACCTTTACTTACCTTCCGCTTCTCAATCTCATCAGCCACCTGGGTTGGCGTTATAGGCTTGAGAACCACATTCTTGCCCTGAAAAGTAAAGGAATACCGGTTAGTAAAGCCATCATGCAAGACCTTACGATCAAACTGCCAAGGACGACCTAATAAGATATGACAGGCTTGCATAGGTACTATATCACATAACACATCATCTTCATAATGTCCTAATTTGATATGCACTTTGACTTGCTTATTCACTTTCAAATTACCACAGTCGTTCAACCAATGCAATCTATAAGGCCTAGGATGCTGAATAGTAGGAAGTTGCAATTTACTCCCTCCGTTAATTAAAACTTGACGTTTTACTATTCACGCACGCTTTTTGAGGTGTTAAAAACTATATAAAATATTAACTTTTTTAATATTTTTTAAAAATAATATCATACTTATTACTATTAAGTATGAATTTATAAAAATAAATTTTAAAAAAAGTTAATATTTTATATAGTTTTTATCATTCTAAAAAAGCGTGCATGAATAGTAAACGACAAGTTTTAATTAACAGAGGGAGTATCAATCATTTCCTGACTAGCTAAGTTACAACAACTTCCCCCATCAATGATCACATTAACTACTTTACCCTTAACTAAGCATCTAGTATGAAATAGATTCTCACGTTGATTGTCATCACATGGTGCAGGAACAACACTTAAGACTCTCCTAACAATCAATGATTCTCCATGTTCATAATCAATGCCATCATCATCCTCATCATAGGTAAGCAGATTAATGTTTTGATCATTATCATTAGCATGCTCTTCATTTTCATCACAAGAATTGTCAGACACATATTCACCCAAGTGATTAATCATGAGAGTTTTCTTATTGGGACAATCCTTCATAGTATGACCTCTACCCTGACATTTAAAGCACACAATGTCCCTAGATCTAAGTAGTAGAGGGATTAGGATTACTCCCTTTGGGACCAGTAGATGTCCCAGACGAATCTCGTCCTGTCCAAGACGCCTTACCCTTGTCAGCAGCTGTAGGGTTGGTTCGGCCATCTCCTCTCCCAGGGGCTTGGATTGGCCGAGAGGTGTAACCGCCGTCAGACCGCCCTTGGGGCTGTTGTGGCCGGTGTTGGCGCCAAGGTTGGGGCTGGCCGCTCGTCCATCTTCCGCCTTGGTTCCTGTATCTAGCTCCACGTTCAACTTTAATAGCCAAATGCAATAATTCAATGGGAGTAGAGTAAGGAAAGCAATCAATGTCCTGAGCTAAGGCGGGATGCAAAATGCGAAGAAACCTAGCATTAGTATCCTCATGATGTTCAACAACATTTGCTCGTGCCATGGTTTCTTGCATAATATTAAAGGTTTCCTCAACAGATTTATTACCTTGCTTAAGGTTCTCTAGGCGTTGCCTAAGCTCTCTAGCATAGTATTGAGGGACAAACATATTTCTCATTAAAGCTTTCAATTGGTTCCAAGACGCGATAGGCGCATCAAGGACTCTTCTTCTTTACTTAATCAAATTATCCCACCAAATAAGAGCAAACCCTTGAAATTCTAAAGAAGCCAATCGAACTTTCTTAGGTTCAGAAAAATTGTGACAGTTCCAGATTTGTTCCATTTTAGTTTCCCATTCTATATATGCATCTGGATCTGTCTTGCCATCAAAGGAAGGAATTTTTACCTTAACCTTACCTATGTCGTCCTGATCGGGATCTCTAGGCTCACGGTATTGGTAACGCCCTCCTCTGTCGTTCCGCCTCGGGCGTTGATCCCAATAGTCCTCCTCTTGGAAGTCATCATCACGCTTCGAGTAGTAGAACTCCTCCTGGAAGCCACGGCCTCTACCTCTTCCCCGTCCTTGCCCCTTCGCATTAACAAATCCGTTATTTCTACCATTTCTCTCCTCTCGTGGAGAGTTGTTCTCTTCAAATATATAGGATTATGCAAATGAAGGTTAGGGTTAGGATTAGGATTAGGATGTCGGACTTCCCTTTCATCATTAGGCGTCTCGTCACGTCCATGATTACCTTGACCACCAAGGTTATTAGAACCCGTTGGTCTAGCCTCCAAGGCCATCAACCTATCCATTATCGTCGTCAAGGTGGTGGCAAAAGTGTCCATTCTGGCGTTGACCACCGCGGCGGATATAGTTGCGTCGGAATCGTTGTCATTGTTGCCATTGTTGGCATTGTTCAGGTTGTTAACCTGCTGAGACATCGCAAATAAACAAACACGGAACTATGTCAAGATTAGCAAATAAAACAACTCACAATGTGTTTCTCTCGCACACTTCTCTCTAATTGGTTATGACAAGCTTGTTGGGGCAATCCGTTTTGGGCAAATCAACACCCAATCAAGGACTTAACAATCAAAAGAGAGTAATCAAGAGAAAGGACAAAGAAACACCGAAGAAAGTGCTCGACACAAGCTGGGCAGATTCCTGGCACATATGGCGTGAGTGCTACTTTCAACGTCGCGGATCTCATTCCTTATCTTGTCGTGGACGAGGACTTGGATTCGTGGTCGAATCCTTTCCAAGAAGGGGAGGTTGATGCGGGACCATCTTCTATACCGTCATCTACACCTCCGGACGCGCCGATCATACTCGGAGACGGACCGATGACTCGAGCCCGAGCCAAGAAGCTTCAACGCGACTCATTCCTTTTTGTGAGTCACGCCTTGTTCTCGAGCGCGGTTCAACTCCCGGAGTCACCAAGGAAGGCATACATGTGCATTGGAACCTCGGTTGCCGACGTCGGAAGCCAGCTGCAAGGCGTCTGAATTCAGCGGCAATGTGCGCGGGCGTGCACCAATGTGCGCGGGCGTGCGGCGCCACACTGATGTATGCTGGAGCCGAGGCCTTCTTTGCTGAATTTTGGCCTTCTTAATGTGTTAATTTAGAACCATTATTTAAATATGTTATTTTAAGATATTTTTAATTAATTCCTTTTAATTTATTTTATTAGGAAATTAGCCTTTGCTAGGTTATATTAATCGGCTAAAACACCATTGTAGAACTTACGCCTCTTTGAATACAGAAATCAATTCTTGTGTGAAACACAACTGTGAGAAAGTCAATCGATTCGTAGCGATGCTCATCGATTGCAAATTGGTTATAGATCTAACTTGGTTTGCTTTGAGTTCGTCAACCTTGCGAGAGCTTGGTGATCCAGGTAATCACAAGTCCCCTCCTTGTGCCTCCAAGTTGTCCGCTTGGTTGTGTAAGATTGTAGAGGCGGGCTTTATAGTCGTTGATATTTGGTTCCTACCCTCTACGGAGGCCTAGGGTCTTTGTCTCGTTCTATTTTAGTTCGAATCAGTCCTTATCGGTCGAGTCTTTATTGTTTCTTTGTTTCGAGTCTTGCTGCGTTTTGTTCTTGTTCTTGAGTCTTTGCTTCCGTTCTTATCTTTGAATCTTGATTGTCGAAGATCGGGCCATCCTACGGCTAACCCCGTATCATTCGGGCTTGGTTTATGGTGTGTGTTTTGTCACTTTGTGTATGGGTTGCATAGCGTGGCCTGTCAGAGACTCCTTCGAGATGCTCTAGGGGTTGTTTTTTAGGAACACCCTATTTCTTGGATGGTGCTGGAGGATTTTAATAATGTCATGGAAGCGGAGAAGTGTATTAATAGTAATCCGGTGACTGCTTATGAGACGTCTCACATGGTTGATGGTTGCCAACGATTGGGGCCTGAGGATGTGTACTCTGAGAACTTTGATGGGTTCAGTTGGAATAAGGTGTAATGTGGAGTTGGATGACCGAGTGATGGTTAATACCGATTGACTTGTCTGGCAGGTTGATTGCCGAGCTCTTTTTGTTGAGTGTTGGGATTGTTTGGATCACAAGTGTGTTATTGTTCGTCTCTCGCATGGTTTAAGGTTTAAGGGTCAACCGTCCTTCAAAATTTTCAACACGTGGACAACTCATGAGAGTTTGGAGATGTGGTGCGTGAGCATTGGATTCTCGAGCGGAGGGGGACATCTCAATTCCGATTGTGTGGGATGTTGAGGCAGCTCAAGACTCCTTTAAGGAGCCTTAATCGGGGTCATTTTAGTCATATTTCGGAGAGAAGGTCAAGCACATTTTTCTATAATGTATTGCTTGGTCTTTTGCACATTTTTCTATACCCGTCGACTTGTCGACATCTCGATCTTTAGGCTTTCTGAGTGGAATATTTATGAAATTTCCCTTGTAATGATTTTTTTTTTTATATAATCTTCTTTGTAATGATTAGTTTTTGATAAAGTGAAAAAATAATTAGAGGTCAGTGTATTTTAATTTCTTTTCTTAATAATTTCTAAAATGATACTCCGTAATCCGTAAGTTTTAATTAACAGGGTGCGCACATAAAAAAATGTTTTTTTAAGTAAAAAAAGATTTCCTTGTCACAGAACGACAAAGGGATAAGCACGGACGATGAGGTGTCGGAAGCTAGAAAGAAATCTACAGTATAAAGCAACAAAGTTATCTTTAATTGTTTACCAAAAAAAAAGTTATCTTTAATTATTACTACTCCGTAGTCAAGTACAGTATTTTTTGGCTTTATCCTCCGGAAATATGAAATACCGGTTTTACCCTCCGAGAAAGACTACTCCGTACTTTATCATCCAATCGCCGATTATTTTAACTTCTTCAGTTTCTTCACGCTTCCCAATTCATCACCTTCGCCGCTCCTCTTCAACACGCCCACGAGAATCGCAAGAGAGAGCGCGCGTCAATGGCGAAACACGAAGACCTTCCGATTCCTGTCTACTCCTCGCTGGAGCCCGTCTATGGCGACGGCTCTCAACTCGAAGAAGCACAGCTTCGCTTCGACAATATTAAGTCCAAATTCCTCGAGGTTTACGGTCACCTCCCTGACGTCTTCGCTCGATCACCAGGTTCCTCTTCAATTCTAACGCTTTTCATGATCAATTCGGTGATTTCTTGAAGGATTATTTCTCGGAATGGATTCAATTTGGCGTTTTCGTTGTTATAGAAATTGAGTTCGGAGTTGATTTTGATTTGGATGTGTGTGTTTTTTTGGTGTGATTAGGGAGGGTGAATTTGATCGGAGAGCATATAGACTATGAAGGCTACTCTGTGTTGCCGATGGCTATTCGTCAGGACACGATCATCGCTATCAGGAAACGCTGTGATGGCGACTCGGAGAAACTCCTAAGAATTGCTAATTTGAATGCTGCAAAGTATCCCATGTGTACTTACCCTGCTAATCCGTGCCAGGTACTCTTGCGCAACATTCTCTCATTGCGGCAAAACTTCAAACTTCAAAATCGATTTAACCCACACTTTGGAACTGTTTTGGCCCTTTGGGGAAAGAAATTTCTGCTATGGAAGTATCCGATAGTGCTTTTGCCTACTTGAATTGAGTTTTTGACTATTATACTAGTATACTAGTTTTTTTTCCCCCCTTAATAAAGTTGAATGATTGTAGCATGTGGACAGCCCTGCAAGTATTTTATGTTTCATCGCAGATTGTGAGGGGAAATTGCTTGATGTAGATTATGACCTTCTCATTGTCTGTAATTTAAGTATAGAGTATTTCGTCCTATAGTTGGAAATAAGAATGGTCACCCCTAGTAGTTCATCATGTCAGTATCATACCTAATCAGCCTAACACGGTTTTGGCAATAATGAATGACTCACATTGAATACTCATCATGCAGGAAGTTGATTTGGCAAATCACAAGTGGGGTCATTACTTTCTTTGCGGGTATGACATCAAAACTTTTGTTGTTTATCTACATTTTAAAACTACATTGCACTCAACTTGGCTTGGTAAAAGTTGTAGCTTGACGAGTGTCATGTTCTCGTTCATCTTTTCAAGGGTCCACTGATCTAAAAGATTATTTACCAACATCATCAATCTATATCAACGATGACATTCTTAAATTCTGGTATGCAACTTTATGGAAGTAAGTGATGAAGATTTATGTCCACAGGTACAAAGGTTTCCATGAGTATGCTAAATTGAAGGGGTTGGATGTCGGTGCACCTGTTGGATTGGATGTATTGGTTGATGGAACTGTTCCGACAGGTTCTTTTTTCTTCTATTCTAATTCCTTTGGTATTAATTGAAAAATTAGTACTTTCTATGTCAATAGTCTTTGCTGGTTTTCCACTACTCAGGATCTGGATTGTCAAGTTCAGCAGCATTTGTTTGCTCTTCTACCATCGCTATAATGGGTGCTTTTGGTGTTAACTTTCCAAAGGTATGCGAAGATGCTTTTCCTTTTTTCTGATATCACTGGTCAACTGGTAGCTGTAGACTTATCCAAAATGCGATTTGTATCACTTTTATTCATTGATCATGATGTTGAGGCTGTCTAGTGTTGTTTGTTTCTATTTTTCCATAGTGAATCAGATTTTCCTTGATGATAAAGATGTTATCTATGTCTACGAGAGATTTGGTCTCAGAGTTTGGTAATAATTGGTGTATGCTTCTTTAAAAGGCAAATTTATTCTTAGAGTTCTACTTCCAGAGTTTGGTCTCAGCCACATGCAATTTGTGTCATGTTGTTAAACTAAAACATTTGTGGTGGAAAATGATGGACACAACAGATAGCTGACCTTACATTTCTCCTCTTTTTTTCCTCTCATGTTAATTAGTCATCTTTAGCATTAGGACTAGCACTCAACTCCCACTGATTTAAAATTCTTATAAGGTGTTGTTGACTTGTTCATGGAAATTCGTCTTCTAAAATGGAAATTCATAATATGGTGTATATATTATTGGAAATCACTTCAAAATTTTATTTTTCAAAACCACTAATGAAAGATCAGATACGTATGTTCTAGAATGGATCATTTCTTGGTGGGTAGCCCAAATTTTCCAACTTTAAGGGTCCTTTAGTTCTTGTTTCTATCTTTGAACTTTGCTGATCTAGCAAACGGGATTAAACTGTAGAATCATAATAGTTTGTGACATAGGTCTTGTTTCTGCGATTAAAAAATATATATGGGAAGCTGTTTCTGCTGAATTTGATTTCAACATTTTCTTCTATTTGTTTTCTGTTGAGTGTATTTCCCTTAATTGAACTGCTTCCTCTGGCTTACAGAAAGAAATTGCACAGCTGACATGTGAATGTGAGCGGCACATTGGAACCCAATCTGGTGGAATGGATCAGGTTCTTTGTTATTACCTTATTTTTACTGAATAGGATTTGGACTGTTGTTGCAAAAGAAAGTCACATGTACTTTTAAGCACATACATTTGCTATAAATTGGTTAGATACAAAACGAAGTTACTGTTTGGTGCGCCTCATTTGCTTTACCAGATGAACAAGATTCATGCCTATTATCATTGAAACAATGAATATGTTTAATCCAGAGCAGATTATTTCCACACTACTAGGGGATTTGGCGTTCGACTTATCAAGATGATGGAAGGAAATTTTTAGACTTGATACACCACATAATTGTGGCTGTTTCATTGAGAGTATTGTTATTTTCATAGGTAGCTTAGTGGTTGCTCACACTTGATATGAGAGCTCGTCCTAAATGTTATTTATCATGATATATTGCACACACCTAATTTGATTGATTCACCTCTACATTTAATTGAATTGTTTAGTAAGTCGCCTTTTTCAGGACTGTCCATGAGATATCTCATTAGCTCTCGACTAAATGACCATCTATACAGGCAATTTCCATCATGGCAAAGATTGGATTTGCGGAGCTAATTGATTTTAATCCTATACGTGCAACTGACGTTCAACTTCCAGCTGGGGGCTCATTTGTAATAGCACATTCACTAGCTGAATCCCAGAAAGCTGTCACTGCTGCCACAAATTACAATAATCGGGTTGTTGAATGCCGCCTTGCTTCTGTAAGTTCTTTATCCCAATTTGATTTGAGCTGTATATTCTCATGTTCTTACTTGTTAATTTGTGTTCCTCCCCTCTTCTCTCATAATTTTCTGTGCAAGGGCTGGGGTTATTGGGGACTGGTGATTGGTGAATATTTACGGGATAAGCTGTGGATCATAAGTCATAACTGATTCTTTGTTATCACTCACAATTTGGTGCTTGTCAGATTATATTGGCGATAAAGCTTGGTATGAATCCCCAGGAAGCTATCTCCACAGTGAAAACTCTTTCTGATGTCGAGGGTCTGTGTTTGACCTTTGCTAGTAGTCGTGGCTCTTCCGACCCAGTTGTTGCCGTGAAGGTATATATATCCTTCTCCTTCATAAACAGAACAAGTTCAATTGTGGATCTGGGGAATCTATTGGTTAAATTCTCACTTCTGGTGTAGTAGCATATTTGTACTCGCCCAATGTCACTAACATGAACTTCCATTATACTTAGGAAATTCTGAAAGAGGAACCGTATACCGCTGAAGATATTGAGAAAATCACTAATGAAAGTTTGACATCGATATTTTGCAACTCTCCTTCTTCTTTGGATGTGCTGAAAGCAGCAAAGCATTATAAGCTGCATCAGGTACATTACTTGCCATACATGTAGACTGCTACTTGTATTGCTTCTATGATACCTGAGTGAGTGAGTGTGTGTGCTGAAAATACAAGTCTTTGGATTGTCAAATTTCTCATTGCACATTTTGAGTGTTATCATTAGCTACTTTGATTTCTCATCTCTAATTGTTAAAATGTACCCGGATAAAATTCTAGGGTACTGTTCCTTTTCTACTTAATTAAATCCTGGTCTCACCTCATATGGAGGTTTGATGTCACTTTTATTAACTAGATTGTTCTGGTTAAGGCAAACAATTTAGCCAATATCTATTTTTTATCTCTGAAGAATGTGATATGGTTATGGATTTATTTCCAGATAAGACTGAATGATATTATACTGAGCATGGGAATTATGTAATGTATCATAGTAACTTGGCACATGATTATTTTCCATTTTAAAAAATGCATCAGTCTGGCAGTTCTGCTTAGATCAGCTATATATCATGTGCATTATGTATTTATCTGTGTTTGTCTATTTAATCATGTATGCAAATACTCTTTAATGCTCTTTTCTTTGAATTCAAAAACAAACTTCAGAGAGCTGCTCATGTGTACTCTGAAGCGAGACGTGTCCATGCTTTCAAGGATACAGTATCATCAGATCTGAGGTTAGTTATGCCTCTTTTTTTAATGTGTTGATACTGAGGTTGGTTTTGCTTAATTATATTAATAAATCCATATTGTTTTTTTTTTACACAAAAGGCAGCAACTTGAGTGCTTTAGTATAGGTTTTAAATTCTCAAGAATGTAGAATTTATCATGTAGAATGCCAGACTAGAGAAACTATATCCTTGGCCTGATGGACATCCACCATCAGGCAGGATCATATGGCAGTTGGACCCATTACGATTAATGCAAGGCTTCTTAATGGAGAATATAACATCTGAACCACCTTTTATTAAGCCTCCCATACATCAAACTTCTTGTACACATAGCAATTGTCTATACATCAAAAAATATCGCCTATTCTTATTCCTGTAGCTAGATTTTAGCATTTGCTATTATGGATTTAGATGTTTCAAACGAGTTACCCTCGTAAGTCCACAAAACATGTCAAAATCGAGCTCAGCAATGCAAACTTTTAACAACCAGAATTCAGATAAGCATTTGCAGATTTGTTACATGCATAACTCATCAAAATAGTCTTACATTTGGTGGATTCTTGGTGCAGTGAGGAGGATATTCTCAAGAAACTTGGTGACCTGATGAACGAAAGTCACTCCAGTTGCAGTGACCTCTATGAATGCAGGTATGGCTTTGTATACGATCTTCAATCTCTTGAAAGTATTGAATACCACTAAGATAAGGTACTCGGTGCAATATTCGCTGTACTGTGTAGTATCGTTGAGCATGTTTATAATGTTAGTCAAGATCTGAGATGTAGAATGATTAGATTTGAGCCCTTGGAAGAGGGTAACTACCTTCCAAATGAGCTATCTGAAGTAGCCCATTTTATATTTTATAATTGCCTTCAGATTCATAAAAAACCAATCTCTCCCCATCCTGAAACAATTGCATTATTTGGGATAGATAGATGGATGATGTCCCATGATTAGATTCATGTCACGCTACCGGTTTATGTCACGAATGCAATAATATAGTTGATTGTCTTTATGACACCGCAGCTGTCCTGAGCTGGAAGAACTGGTGAACACCTGCCGCGAAAACGGTGCTCTAGGAGCAAGGCTGACAGGCGCGGGATGGGGCGGTTGCGCGGTTGCTTTGGTGAAGGAAAATATAGTTCCACAATTCATTCTTAACTTGAAGGTAAGTTCAGTTCAAAACCAGTTTTTTTTTATTGTCTCTCTCTCAGTTGACCCCTCAAGATCTAGCTTATGCACGTGTATTGTAAGATGCGTTCGTCGTTGTAGTTCATTGTTGAGATGCCATTGACGATCTGACACCCTTATTATAATGGCAGGACCACTTCTACCAGTCGAGGATTGACAGAGGACTGATCGGGAAGAGCGATCTCGGCCTCTACGTCTTCGCGTCGAAGCCGTCCAGCGGGGCTGCCATATTGAAGCTGTAGCCTATTTCCTGGATCCATCATCGTTCACTCTTTAGTGTTATTCAAATTCTGTTAGCGTGCTTTGCGACTGTCACACGAATGAGGTGCTCTCTAATTTAATTAGTGTTTCGTTTCGAGGATTAAAATTAAATTAAATATAATAATAATATAATAAAGTGCAGTTGCATGTAAAGTGAGACCCAATTTGTGTTATGAGTTGCATATGAAAGACCCATGAATGAAGGCGGGAGGCAAGTGCACAGCAAAGACCACTGTGCTGCTGTTCCTCAAATATGTTGCTTCACGTGACCCAGATGTAACTTATGGTTTTCCCCCAAATTATGATATATTAGTGTTTATACGCAAATGAAGAAAATTTAATGTTAGGATTACTCTATAAAAACTTATCGATCCAAAATAAATTAAAAATAGCCAAACTAATTTAAATCTAAAACACTTATTTAAAACTGAGTGGTTAAGTTTTAACTAACTTTGAAATTGATATGGTTGATTGGTTAAAGTTCATGAGGTGTTTGTAATCCTAATCGATAAGGTAGTTGATATAAACTAGATATGAGAAAATAATTATATTTGTGGATATAAAACAAAAAGGAAAAGTTTTCAAAAATTTTGGGGTGAGTAGTTGAAAATCCAATTTTAAAAGGTAATTAAATAAGCCTTAATATTTCAATTTTGACATTAAAGGTCCTCACTTTCAAAATAGACAAATAGTATCACATATCCGCTTCTTTCCTTGGAATTTCCATCAAGATTTAGTGACTACGTGACTTTTGTCGGCTGAGTCATGTGTTCTACGCCATCAATGGTGGGTTTCCTCGTCAAAAAAAAAAAAAAAAAGAGAAGGTATACTTTATATGAAACAATGTTAAAAAAGAGAAGGTATCTTCTCGCAATTCCTAAAGAAACACAATTAAGTATGTATTTGTCAAGGTTTAGTGACTAAGTATGTATTTGTCATAAAGAAACACAATTAATTAATTTACTCTTGGATTGGAGTTGGAGGCTGCATCTTAATTTAAGGGAGCAATTGTATGTTATGGCTATTGACAAGGACCACAGCAAAAGGATGTTGAAAGGGGATGGGGACCATGGAATATGGATGGGGTTAGTGCTTATTTAGTGTCATCTTTTTCTTTTTCAATAGTGTAATAAAAACATTATTGTCTTAATTAAGAGGGGTTATCAAGTGGCTGATGTAAAGCCATTGATGTATACTCCCTCCGTTCAAATATGTAAGATCATTTACTTTTCGGCACGTAATTTAAGGAGCTAAATACTATATAAAATATTGATTTTTTTAAGATTCTTTTTTTACATTTTAACACTTATTAATAAAAAGTGTTTTATTGTAAAAAAAATTATTTTAAAAAAATTAATATTTTATATAGTATTTAGCTCCTTAACCTACGTGCCAAAAAGTAAAAGATCTTATATTTTCGAACGGAGGGAGTATTTGATATTGAAAGTAACACCAAAAAAAAAAAAGTTGATATTGAAAGTTATATATATTTTGGAAATTCATCTTACAAATTCATTGGCACAGGTCACCTCATGTGGTGAATTGATATTGAAAGTGATTTTGAAGGCGAGGTGTGTTTTCTCTCAATTACAGATCATATATATATATAAAGTGATTAATTAATTCTATCTGGTCTTGGTCCTTAAATTTTGAAGGACTTCGGTGTCTTAAACCCTGATTTCTCCTCCTCTCTCAAAGTACATTATAACATGTGTAATGGCCGGTGTGGAGAACAAGACAATGCTGGTTGGGGCCTCACTCAAACCATGACCAAGCTAGTCACTTTCGGTCCCCTGGTCCCAGAGAACCGGGTCCAGTCCTGATCGGTTTTGTTCTAGTCTTGAACACTAGCACGCTCTTTATCACGGTTGAAGTTGACACAAAAGTTTATGTAAATCCCATATATATCTTTTTTGTTTTTACAGCAGTTAGAGTTTGTTACGAAAGACGTAACAAACTAACAGGATCATCCCTAAGGATGATGGAGTACAACTCCTTAGTAAGAGGAGATGTGGATCTAATACAATCGATACCTTTTCTAACTATAAAGTCAGCTACATAGTTGGCTTCTCTACAACAATGTCTAAACTGTATAAAATCGAACTCTTGAGCCATATAATCATAATATTCTCAACTTGATAGATGACTTCCCATGGATTATTGATTTCCTTGTTTATTGCCTTGATAATAGTCTGATTATCACTTTCAAAGATAGCCCTTGTATATCAATCGGAGTACATATGGTTTCCTGATGACATTTTATCTTAATTAGTTCTTTCGCCTTTAATTATCTTAATCACTTCCTGAGTTTTTACATTTCTAGCAAAAAGGATAAAATGTCATTAGAAAACCTAAAGGAACACCAAATTAAAGGCGAAAGGACTAATTAAGATAATTAAAAAAAATTAAACAGGCTTATAGAAATGCAACTTACACTCAAATCTTAGATTTAACTAAACAAATGCTTTTAAAAAGTGTGCATTATTGGTAATGAGTCAATGCTTATAGTGAAGAGATGATGGAAGTGAGTGTGGGGGACCGTCTTATTTAACTAATTAATTACAATATATAGTTTGGGGGCTCCCTCCTCACCTTAATTAATAATAATAATAAACTAATAAATACAGAAATGAAAACAAAAACTTAAGGGCTCGTTTGGTTGACAACTGAAAAACCCATAAAGTATGTAAAATATAATTTATTGGATTTTTTGTCATATAAAAACTCAGGATTTTAAATTCCTCAATTAAATAAATTTAACTTATCTACTTTTCCCTAAATAGATTTTAATTTTACCTTTGATAATTAGAAATTTCCAATTCTCTTATTTTAATTGCTACTATGGCTGTTATATGAACTGAACAGCTCGAGTTTGGCTCGAGCTCGTTCACTAACTTAAACAAGCCGAACTTGAATAAAATTTTAAGCTCGGTTGAAAGCTCGACTCGTTCAAATAAAGCTTGAATAGCTCGAATTCTATGGAATTTCTAAAATTTCCTTTATATTAACATGTTATAACTAAGTAGAACTACTTAAAGCTCGAAAAAAGCTCGGCTTGATCGCTCGTTCATTTCCTAAACAAGTCAAGCTTTAACATGTCAAACTCGGCTCGAATAACACCCCTAATTTCTACCATCTAAACTCCAACCAAACATATTTTTTCAATTCCCGAAAACTGTTCAGCCATGTTAAACCAAACTAACCCTTATGTCATCCAAACTCTATACTTTGTTAAATTATTCACGTTGGTGTGTCGGTGGAAATGGCATTACGAGCTTAATTCGCATTCAAAACGTGGGGCAGCTCTTGCTCTTAACACTCTCAAACCCGTCCTTTTCACATTTCTCTAAGGCCCCATTTTGATTTTCCATTAACAAGATATTTCCGTCCATTCATTTTTATTTTTATTTTAATTTTTGCGAAAAAGGTTAGGGAAGATCGAGTTTATCGTATCTAGGTATTAAGATATCAATAGTCGAAGTTGAGAAGGGGGGTCATGTAGGTTGATTGACGGCAAATCTTTCACCAAGTTGGCATTGAGATTTACAACTAATTTGCGGAACATAACATGTGCTTTGTGCTTATGCGATATATCGTTTCACAAACTTTGTTGATTTGAGCGTTAATAACATGATTGAAATATAACAACAGTTTTCGTGTGCTTTGGTCGGGAAACTTACAACCATTTTATAAAGTTTTATTTAATTCTGAAATCTATATCTATAGCTCTAAAGTATACGCGACATAACCAGCTAGCTCGAGATATGAAAATCGTTACTTTTAATATATTCCCTTCACATCTTGACCTTAATGATCGATTTCTCCTAACATACCATCACATCACATTTGTAGGGGTGTTATTCGAGCCGAACAAGCCGAGTTGGTCATGTTCAAGCTTTGTTCATTTGTTAAACGAGTTCGAGTCGAACCGAACCCAATTTTTAAACGAACTTTCTTTTTTGTTCAAGCTTGACTTCTTTTAGTAAATGAACGAGCTCGAGCCAAACTTTTTTCGAGCTTTAAGTAGTTTTATTTGGTTATAACATGTTAACTTAAAGGAAATTTTTAAAATTTCGTAAAATTTCAGCTATTCGAGCCTAAATCAAACGAGTTGAGCTTTCAACAGAGCTTAAAATCATGTTCAGACTCGGCTTGTTTGGGTAAGTAAACTAGCTCGAGTCAAGCTTTTTTCGAACCGATCCCGAGCCATTGAGCTCGTATAACAGCCATAATCACATCACATAATTTAGAATATGAATTCCTACCTATTTAACACGAAAAATAAATAAGTTATATAGTAGCAAGTAAATTTTAAGATATTACAGTGATTTTAAAAGATATTTGTGCTTGCTATAGATGTACCCGTACGTATATACAGAATATATATTCTTTGTCCAAAAATTAAGAGGACAAAACCAAAAACACATGCTGTGTTTTTGTCATAAATAGAGGTTAAGACAGAAGCGGATTCTCTTTGGGGTCAGGGGTGAGAGTTGCATCTCAATCAAAAATAAAATTTAATGTGCATGTTTCTTTCGTCGATAATTTCGATTTGATATATAATAAGTTCAAATCAGATATCGGAATAAAAAGTTGTAAACGTTTGAAGATTGAACCTATATAAATTATTTTCTACATTATTTATCAAAAGGATATACTTCTGTCGTAATTATCGTTTGTTAACCTTCCATAACTTAATAATATAATTAAATCCGGAAACTTTAAATTAGTATATTCTATTAAAATATTTTGAAACCGTGAAATAAAATATGCATTATTTATGTTTTAATTTTAGTTACACATTCACAATATATTGATGATTTTTTCAGGAAAAAAAAAATTAGAGTTCGATTTTCCACCTCCGCTTCTAACAGTTTCATGATCCGTCAGAAATTTAAGAGATCTAACTAGCAAAGGTGACGCCGTGTAAATCTTTCATATACATGCATTTGTAATAAGTTTAATAACTCTCCTCCCCTCGTTGTAAATTGTAATGGGTTGAAAAATCTTTACATATAATTTGTACTTACCTAAGATTAGGAAAAATATCAATTCCAAATCAAAACAACGATAACATGCATGCAACTAAATAGCAATTAATGCAAATTAACGTCCGAGAGACAAACAAACCATGCATGTGACTTTTTTGGTATTTTCCCTTCCTATCATTTCTATTCTAAGTATAAGGTCCGTCTTGCAGTGCATACATATGGTTTTCTTAGGAACTTATAACCATCGTACATGTACACTATCAAATTAATACGTAGTAATAACTTTTTTTTTTACCATTAAAATTTGCAGTGTTATGGTCCTTATTAAATGTTTTTTTTTAAAAAGATTTAGGGTGCATCTGCAATCTTTTTTTTTAAATATGTTTCAACATGTTTTTTTATTTAGTTAAAATTTTAAAATATTTTTTTTATATTAAGTATGAAATTATTAAAGAAATAATCAATTTTAATATTTTATATAATTTTATCTTATTAAAGAACATATTAAAAAAAATTAAACAAGACAACTAAACATAAATTAAAATTGAAATGACTGTATTGTAGATCTGTCAAACGGGTCATTCGGGTCGGGTCACTTCAGATCTCATGTAAGACGGGTCCCGGGTAAAATAGGTTCCGAGTAAAACGGGTTGACTAGAACCTGGGTTTGATCGATTTTGGGTTTGTTAATTTTTTCCTTTTTAAATTAAAAAAAAATCATAATTTGATAATTTTACGATAAATTTTAATTATATATAAAAAATTTAATTATATTTAATTATAAATCAACCCGGTCAATCGGGTCACCGGGTCGAAACCCAGATTACCCGTAAAATTTTTGGTTTTTCGGGTTCAGGTCGGAAAAAAATTTCGGGTCAAAAATTTCGGACGGTCGGATTAGGTTTTCGGGTCGGGTTGTATTGTATACCCACTTATTGGACTAGTTGGAGGATATTTGGCACGTCACTAACTTTTTAAGTTACTCTTATAAGAAAACATCTGCAACAAAATAAGTTTATGTCTTGAAAGTATAAAACTAACAAATATGTATAAATGAGTGATTCTGATGAATTGTGTTTTTACAAGTGGAAAAATACATAAATTGCGTTTAAAAAAAATCATATTTAATATTTTATTTACAAAGACTTATCTATTTTTTTAAAAAGTGTATATTTATACAATTTTTTATCTTAAGATACTGTTAAGGCTCATAAAATCATAAACCTTGAATTCTTGAAAAAACAAGTTAAAAAAAAACAGACTAAAAACTTAAAAACAAAATACGGAGTATTATTTGAACTGATACAAACAAAAATATTATTTGAAAATTGAGATAACACTGGAAAAAGGAATTAAAGAAACGGATAAAATAGAAGGTGCTTGGATCATTCCAAGTGTCGGTGAGCAATGCACTACAGTCTACACCAAAACAATCTCCCTTGAAACGACGTCGCTTCCGTGTTTTCCAATTTCAAAATTTCCTTCATTTAACACGCCCACTCTCTCACCCCTCCCTCCAATGCCGCTCGTGCTCCTCTCTCTCTCTCTCCCTCCTGTCGAAGCAAAAGCAGTGGGAGAATCACTTTCTTCGCGCTCTTGTCGGCATCGGATCTGAAGCTGCTTCTTCGCTTCTCCCTTCCCTAGGTATTAATCTTTGCTAATTTTACACTTATCCTGTTATCGATTGAAACAATTTCAATCGCTCCCTGTATTAATACTGTGATTTATCATAAACGATTTTCTTATCTTTTTCAGTGGAAAATTATCCGTTTATTCGCTTTTTTTTGTTCGTAATTTTTCTTTCCGACGGGGGAGTGTGCTTTAGATTAGCTCGAATTGAAATTTGATCAGGACTTGGTGTTGGCTTTGATCCGAATCTTTCGGTGTAATTGTCGTGGTATTAGCTTAATTGGTAGCTTCTCTATCCTCGTTTCACTTTAATGCCTTCGGTTTGTGGATGAGTTGAGTTTCCGTCCTGATTTCTGTTTTTTCTTTTAAAAAAACTTTTGCAGGTTGAAGGCTTCATCTGGTGTTTTTGTCGGTGCTTCTTTTAGAGCGGTTGAAAGGAATCGCTGTTGATTTCAATCTACACTGCAGTTCCTCTATTTTTGAATTTTGATCCGGAAGGGGAATTTCTGGTGGTGGTTTGAGGTTCAAGAATATCCTGATAGTCGCGGTATTGAGGTCAAATTAACCTGTCGGTCTTCCAATGGAGCAAGCAGTTTCCAAAAGTACCAACTGCGATGTCGATCTTGAAAGTGGAGTGGCTTTTCTCGATAGTAATGCGAGTGATGAACCGGTATCGATGCAGTGTGAGGGGAGAGTGACTGTGTCTGTTGTTTCGAATTACAGTGATGTTTCAGCGGAGAATGTGAAGGTGATAGTAGATAAGAAGAACACTGGCGGTTTGGAGAAGAAATCAGTGAAGGACAAGCCCAAGGCATTGAGTGCCAAGAAGCCTCCCAAGCCACCGCGAGCACCGAGAGGTCTGTCACTGGATTCAGCTGATCAGAAGCTAATCAGAGAGCTCGCTGAGATCGCTAAACTGAAGCGTGCAAGGGTAGAACGGATGAAGGCGTTGATGAAGATGAAAGAAGCTAGGAGCTCATCTTCGAAGAATCATTTATTTGGCACACTGTTGACCATTTTATTCTTTCTTGTGATTCTATGTCAAGGTACTTAACCCATATTAGTGTAAGTTCTAGTTATTTATTGATCGTTTTCTTTATATTTTTTGTGTGAGTGAGAAAAAGAATCATGATAGTTGGTGATCCTTGTGTCAAGACCTTCCCTTTCTCATATCCGACTTGTTTCAAATGTGAAACCAGCTTGCAGTTGTAAAGTCTAATGTGTTATTAATTGATTGTGAGAGTTTTCATCACCGAATCTGATACATTTAGGTATCTTATTGGCGGATAAAAGATTCCCAATGCATAAATTATCCTTGTAGTGCTTAAGTTAGCTGTTGCTGAGAGTTAAAGTAGGGATATAGAGATGTATGCTCTTATTTTTCTATTGGCTTTTCATGCTTCACTGTCACCTTTTGTTTTTGTTTCCTGCTCTGGAGAATTTGGGTCAGTAACCATTTTCTGCTGGATGTCTAAATTCATTGTTCTGCGATTATTTGTGTGTGATGGTTTCAACTTGTCTTTAACAGTGACTTTGTTTGAACTTAGTGTTTCATTTGAGGTAGGAGTATTTGCATAGTAATTTGAATACAATGTTAATGCTCTGCTCTAAATGTTCATGATTGTTTGTTCTAAATTACTTGGTGATCTGGATCATTGGATGTGTCAGCTTTAAATTATGTATGGATCATTTATATGTCACAAAGGTTAACCCTGCTTTGAAGAGTTGAGGTTCTGTAAGTTTGTTATCACTTGTAGCTGGATTTCCTGTATGGTATTTTAATTTGGTTCTTTTGATTACTAGTGCTTGTGGTGAAATCAGATGATAAGGATTTATATCTTCAATCTTCATCTTTACCAAAAGATGTTTGTTTTCATGAGTTTGACTGATTTGCAGGAATTTCATCAAGAACCAATTCGGCTGCAACTTCTCATGGATCTCCCATGACATCTAAGGCGACAGGAGGTGGCATATTTTCTATCCTGCAATCCCAAAATTTGTCTGCAAACAATACCTGATGGCAAAGGTTCAGACTTCAGTCTCCCAGGTGACTATCTCCCTCCCTCCCTCTGCATATTTTAAGGAATCAAGAGAGCTCAAGTATCTATGAAATGCTAACATAAATTTTCTTCGGTATACCGTAGCATGGTGGATCAGGTTTCTATTTTCCGCATCCAGGGAAAGAGTTGGAAGATCCCTAGGCCACTGAAATGACTTAATGTGGCCTTAGAAGCCATGTACAAACATAAGCTCCGAGGTGATTGGATTTCCTGCTCTGTTCACCAGCGGCCCTCCGGCTTCTGAGGCCGATACCTGTGTCTGCTTACTCTTGTTAGGCTGTCAATCTTGTGTGTTCTTTCTTTCTTTCTTTTAGATCATTTCACATAGAAAGAAACAGATAGAAATGATGCAGCTAAGGGTACATTAACTTCTTGTATAGAATCCAAGCTTTTTGCTTTTGGCCTCCCTTTTGTGCATCTTGCGCATGATCCTAGTGCATTACTGCTTCATGTTGTGAGGACTCTTAATAAAGTCTAACAAGAGTGTCGTCGTCGTTTGGACATGAAATTATTTCTCAGCTTTTTTTTTGTTGCTGTTGTAGGTTTCATGAAAGAGACGAGTATTATTTGTGGTTTTAAACCCTGTTTTGTTGTCTCAGATGGGTCACCAGTCACCACTCACCAGTGTATAAACACTATGAAGAAAAGGAAGCAAGAAAGTGCTGAAGAGAAAGACAGAGCTACGTATAAAAAGAGTGGTATGGTTATATAATAGTTTTGTTGTAAAAAAAATCACAAAAGAACTCGAAATACAATTGGAAAACATACAAAAGAAAAGCCAAACAAAATACAAAACAATGAGAAACAATGACAATCTGGACAAAACAACAATCAGGTAAACCGATGTGGAAGACAAGGAAAACTCATGGATTTTTTTTTTTTTGAGAAATTAAAAGACCCGAAAGTCAACACAACGTCTCACCGTTGGAGTGTTAACGTTCCACCAAAGGAGCAAGTGACGCTCCCGAAGTGGATCTTAAGGTATGTTTGGATTGCCATTAATTATGATTTATAATGCAAATGACAATCCAAACGGACGGATTTGTTGATTTTAAGAGCAAATTTGCATTATTTATTTATCTATTTACGGAGTATTACTTTTTTTGTCATAAGGAAAATGCGCATTTCATCAAATACTGGAAATAAATTATAGGAAACATAACAAAAAAAACTGCATGTTGTTTGCTGATCATCACTCTGGAATCTGGATAATGGGAGCAGGTTTACATAACTACACGCTTATGTTACATCAAGCAGACTAAAAAAAATTGCATTAAAGGTTTAGCAAGTGGGCCTGTGGATTTAAGTACTCGCTCGATCCATTCCACCCAATAATTTTAGAGTCAGAAGTCAATTTGACTCAAACTTAAACAGTTAAACTAAATACGGAGTAATCTAATCTGAAGATGGTTGAAATGAGAGCAATAAGGGGAGATATGGTCAACTTACCTACCTTGATTGTGTAAAAACTCTTCTGGTTATCTAAAAGTTCTAAAAATAAGGTAATATAGGTTAGATATAGTCGAAATCAATGTAGTTAATATGCGATTTCTCCTTTATTATATGCAAAACATAGTTAATAGATTATGGGTTCGTATGGGACGGGGTTAATAAACTGACTAAAATTATAAACAGGGTAAAAATTTATAAACTGTTGGTAAAAGTAGTTAAAAATTTATGAAAAAATATAAACTCCGTATGGGACGAAAAACAGTTTATTTGTAAAAAGTGGAGTTTATTTGGTTGTTATTAGGGGTATTGTGGTACTTTCAAACCAAATAAACAAAATAAACCTCAAATAAGCTCCCTCAAGTAGCTTTTTTTAACTCATAATTTTAACCATTTTTATGATTTTTTGGGTGTCCATACACTCTTTAACTAGTTAAAAAAATAAACAACTCATTCTACTTATTCTTTTTAACTAGTTAAAAAGTGCATCCATACATACCCTATAAGTTACAAAAAAAAAATTGAGAGGGGGACTGAACTTTATTATATGATATATAGGTTGGATCCGGTGTGAACACCTCTTTCGGTGTAAATTGTGTACAAAATAATTATTCATATGTACGACCATAATTATTCGTTTGTCATAAAATAATTATTTGTATGTGCGAATAGTTTTTTCATAAGAAAATTATTTGTTTGTTGTAACATGATTATTCGCAATGTTCTAAAAAACGTTTGGTGGGTGCTTGGCGGTAGGGTGGGGTTAAAGGTTTAGGCGGGGTGTAGGCGGATTTCACGACAGGTCTTTGCAGTCTAGGCGGGTTTTGATGACCCTGACAACTTTGGTGGCGGGACAAGGTCAAGGGTTTAGACGGGGTTTTATGCGGGTCTTGAAGGGTTTTTTTAGAACAGTGATTATTCATATGAGTTATGTACGAATAATCATGTTGTTTAAGATGAATAATTTTAGTCTTTAAATTTTGTTTTAAATCTCAGTTGTTGATCTTCTTAATCGTGTGCTCCAGATTTGTTCACAAATTACACCGTAAGATGTGTTTATAAATAATCTATTGTCTATATCTGTGTGTGTTTGTGTGGGTGAGGGAGAGATATAATTTTTTTAACAATATATTAGAAAACACATTAAATGTAAGATTTAAATATTTATTTTAAGTTTAAAAAAATAAGAGGAAAAAAATTCTTCAAAATAAAGATATAAAGATTTAAATTTAAGATCATATGATTTCTCAATACATACCAACTAATTTAAACATACTTTATATTCAACCTAATAGACACACCCATAACAGGGAATAAATACACATGGAGGAAAAAGGCAACTGGGAAAGATAACATATACGAAAAACTAGATAGAACCCTTGTTAGTCATGGGTTAATACATTCGTTCCCTAACATGCTCACAAGAAACCACACATTTATTAAGTCAGACCACACCCAAATAACATTTGACTTAATGGATAACCAAAAACCAAAATTACAACCGTTTAAATTTGAAATGGCCTGGACTAACATGCCAGATTTTGAAAACATAGTTAAAAAGGCATGGAGGGTTAATGTCCCGGGATCTCACACCTATAAACTAGTCAAAAAATTACAAGAAGTTAAAAGGAAAAGTAAAGTATGGGCTAATGTTACAATTGGAAATGTCTTCAGACAAATAGCACTAATTGAAAAGGAACTGCAAGAACTTCAATTACAACTATGCAACTCATATAACCGAGCATTAGAAAGTAAGATTAGGAGATTAACCACTAAGCACACAACCCTACTCGATTTCCAGAATAAATATTGGGGTTAGCGAGCTAAGAAGAAGCACATAAAATCCATAGACGCTAATACGAAGTACTTCCATAGGTTAGCAACGGGACGTCGAAACAGAAATATCATAAAGTTCATACAAACAACTGCAGGGGTTACATTGACTAAGGATAATGAGATACGTGACGTCATTAAAGAGGACTTTGCTAAACGATATTCACAACAACAAAGACCATTAATCAAAAGTGACCTTTTAGACAATATACAAGAAGAGATATCGAACGAGGACAATAACTGGCTAACAAGGCAAATTAGCAACACAGAAATAAAGAGCGCAGTCTACGGACTAGCAAACGAGAAATCCCCAGGGCCGGATGGGTTCCCAGCTGGTTTCTTTAAAAAGTACTGGCACATTGTTGGACCCTCGGTAATTAAGGCGGTTAAAAGCTTTTTCCTTAGTGGAAGAATACTAAAGCAAATAAATCATACGTTCATAGCATTAATACCCAAATGTGAAGACCCCAAGACTACCTCCCAATATAGGCCAATTAGCTTATGCTCAACCACATATAAAATTATTTCAAAAGTCCTGGCAACCAGATTGAAAAAAATAATCCCTAAAATCACTAACCCCTTACAAAGTGCTTTTACATCAGGAAGATCTATACAAGACAATATACTAATAACAAATGAAATTTTCCACTCATTTACGAAAAAGAAAGGGAACACAGGATGGATGGCAGTCAAATTAGATATGGAAAAAGCATTTGACATGGTAGATTGGGACTTCCTCATCTCGGTTATGTCTCGGTTTGGATTCTCTCCACTCTTCACTAAATGGATTAGAGAATGCATAACCACTGTATCATACTCAATACTTGTAAACAATGAACCAACAGAACTATTTACTCCAACGAGAGGATTAAGACAAGGGGATCCACTATCTCCCTACCTCTTCCTCATACTTTCTGAGGTGCTTGCACGTGGGCTTCAAAAGGAGGCTACAAAACAAAGGACACACATAGGAATCAAACTAGTTCGTAATGGGACAAGGCTACCATTCCTGGCATTTGCCGACGACATCATCATTTTTACTTCAGCAACGAAAACGACCTGTTACCAAATTAATAGGATACTTTTTGAACATTGCTCATTATCAGGCCAAAAAGTTAATAGGCATAAATCCCAATTCCAACTCACCACAAACACAACAAACTATCAAAAAACGATTATACAAAACGAACTGCAAATCCCTTTCACGAATAATTTAGGGACATATTTAGGGTGTCCTATTATTTGTGGAAAAGTAACGAAGGATGTATTTAACGAAATTCTTTTGAGCACAAGATCAAAACTACAAAAGTGGAAAGCTAACTGTCTATCTCAAGCTGGCCGATGTACTCTCATTAAAACCACTCTATCCGCGAAACCATTACACATCATGCAAAGTTTCCTACTACCTAAAGGTATACATGCGGAACTTGACAAGATAAACCGGAATTTCCTATGGAATAAAGGACCAAGGCATAAACCCTTGATTAGTTGGTTTGAGGTATGTAAATCCAAAAATAACGGGGGCCTGGGGCTCCGAAATTCAGAAGACATGAATAAAGCACTGCAGATGAAGCTAATATGGAAAATCCTAGCAGAACCGTACCACACAGCCCTTGGGTTTCTTTAATAACGGAAAAATACCTCAAAAATCAGAGCATACTAAACTATAAAAGGAAGGGTAACACATCTTGGCAATGGACACAACTCATGAAACTATTACCTATATTCAAAGAAGGCCTTCGATGGTCTGTTGGTAATGGGAACAACATCAACTTCTGGCTCGATCACTGGTGTGGAGATGCCCCACTAATTACTATGGTATCCAATGACCACCACATTGACACAACAACAATAGTAGCAGATTATATAAAAGAAAATAAAATATGGGATACGGATAAATTACAAAACAACTTCAAAAACATACTACCCAAAGAAGTGATCCAACTAATAAAAGCAACACCGATACCGAAAAACATACTGATACGGGGTTAGCCATAGGATGGCCCGATCTTCGACAATCAAGACTCAAAGACAAGAACGGAAGCAAAAGACTCAAGAACAATAACCAAGACTCGAAGAATGTCGTCCCGCTACTGCCGTCAATCTTTCATTTATCCGTACCAATTTCTCAGTCACGGCTTCCAACTGTTTGATCATCTCAGCTCGAGTAATCATGTTGTTGCCCTAGTTAGACAAGACAAATAAAGACAAACAGAGAACTACGTGACAGTTAGTAAAAATATAAACAATCTCACTAGTGTTTCGCTCACACTCTTCTCTCTAATTGGTTATGACAAGCTTGTTGGGGCAATCCGCTTTGGGCAAATCAACACTCAAGCAAGGACTCAACAATCAAAGAAAAGTAATCAAGAGAAAGGACAAAGAAACACCGAAGAAAGTGCTCGACACAAGCTAGGCAGAAGCTCGGAATCGACCAAACTGACTCGACAGACACTGTACCGAGGCTGGAGGGGGTCGGTATGGACACTGCAGTACACGACACACAAAAATAGGAAAAGAAAATGAAAGAAAAACTTGGATTTTTACCTCTTTTTGATTTAAACCCTTAGTATGGATGTTGTAGTTGCAAGGTAGGGCTTAAAAAAAAAAATTATGGTTTGGGAGGTATGTGTTTGAGACTTTCGACTAGGGCTATAGGATTTTACCAAAATTGGTCCTTGAAAGTTCTTGCACTAGATCTCAACAATTCTCTCTCTTTTTTTTTTTTTTTTTTTTTGAAAGCTTACTTTTGCCCCTAGTGAATTTTATCCTCCTAGGACTAAGCTTTGAATGTAATTTTTTTTTTTTTTGAAAGCTTACTTTTGCCCCTAGTGAATTTTATCCTCCTAGGACTAAGCTTTGAATGTATTTTTTTTTTTTACTAATGCAAGAAACTAATAATGCAATAAAGGACTGAAAACTTTATGCTAAGGTGAAAGAAAAATAAAATATATAGCCCTAATGAAATATATATATTAGGGGTGGGCACAAATCCCGCAAATCCCGATCCCGTCCCGATCCCGGTGGGATTTAGGACAAAATAGCGAATCCCGTCCCGATCCCGTCCCGCAAAAATTATGCGGGACGAAACGCGGGACGATCCCGGTGGGATCCCGCAAATCCCGTCCCGTCCCGCATATAATAATAATAATAATAATATTATTATTATTATTATAGAATAATAATAATATATTATTAGTATTATTATTTTGAGCAAATATTATAATTATAATTATAATCATAATCTTCCATTTATAATAATAATAATAATATTTGTTTATAATAATAATATTATTATTATTTGAGAAAATATTATTTATAACTATAATAATAATTTTCAATTTATAATAATAATAATAATATTATTATATAATATTATAATATAATTTAATAATAATATTAATTTATAATAATAATATTATTATTATATCATCTCATTTTTTTTCTTGTAAAGAATAATTATTTTATAATAATAACAATAAAAATAATTAATATTATTTTATTTTTAATTATAACGTGGGATTATTATTATTATTATTATTTTATTTATTTATTTATTTATTTATTTATTTTTTATAACTCCAAATAGTATAGAAATCAAACAACCGAATGTTTACAAGAAGTTAGCGCGCAGCCGAGAAACAAGCTGCGCGCCAACCCCCTTAGCAATGGAAAAACAAACTCTGGTAAAAATATGAGCAGCTAGACGAGAACTAGAATCTAAGGCTAAAGAGAAGGAACGGATCCGTCCCAGAAGTGCAATCGCATCCCCATCCAGCTCACCAAAGGAGGAGAAAGAAAAAGGCAAAAACCCATAACCAGCAGCAGAGCACACATCCCGATACTTGGTGCACTTACGCCGCGCTGCGTCGAGAACACACCGTCCAGGAGCAAAGGAAGCTAAGCAAGTCTGAGTGAGGGGGGAGGATCCCGTGATATCAACACACACATCTCGACCCCGATCCCAAGAGTAAAGAAGAATGTCAGCGGGCCTAAGGGGTCTGCCAAGACTGTCAACAACACCGATGTCCACTTCCCAACTATTATTATTATTATTATTATTATTATTATTATTATTATTATTATTATTATTATTATTATTATTATACCCATTTAGAGTTATAAGAGGCAAATAGCTAATTAAATACGGTATTCTTCCCAACTATCAATCGATAATGAGACAATATTGGTGAATCTCGTCTCAATTCCTTTCCGTCCTGATCTAGTAAGATAATGTAGCCAAATATGTTGAACATTATAATTAATTATACAATCATTGTATGAATTAATAATAGTATTATAATATTAATAATAATAATATTATTATTATTATTGAATAATATAGTTGAGAATAATACTGTATTCAACATATTATACTAAATAATGAATTACGAAAGCATTTTTCACTTTGCAAATTTATATAATATTTTATTATTTTTATATGCGGGACAAGGCCCGTCCCGTCCCGATCCCGTCCCGTCCAGACACCATCCCGTCCCGATCCCGTCCCGAAAAAATTTTGCGGGACGAGTCGAGTCCCGTCCCGGCCCAATCCCGTCCCGTCCCGTCCCGTGCCCACCCCTAATATATATATGTGATGGTGTGGCTAAATATGGTAAATAAATCTATCTATGCCTTTGATAATCTATGATAGAAAATATGAGATATATCTACCACAAATTTCAACAAATTAAATAAGGCAATGAAATAGATAAATCTAGGATAGAACAAGATAGCCAAAGATAGAAAACAAACTAGGGTTTGTGGGATTGCAAGCAAAGGCCGGCCAATTCCACTTAGAGAATGTCGAAACCACAAAGGTTGTAATTGGCTCGGCTGCAACGTGGTAATTGTTTGGCTCTGAATGGAACCTGCCGCCTATGACTTTCTTTCAAACTATGGTGTACATCGGCTAAAGCACATGGACGGCAATCAAACAAGGCTACTGTGTGGTCTCGGCGTATGATTTGTTTAGGGCTAAAGCAACCACAACAATCACAAACAAAGGTTAATGCAATTAAAATAAAAAAAAATCAAGAAGTAAAAATACCAAGAACAAACAAAGACTCTATTTTTGTTTTTTTGTAGTTTTGTGTTTAGGGAAACAAAAGACACAACTTTTGATGTCGGAAACCAAAGCTGTGATGCCAATTTGATACGGGGTTAGCCGTAGGATGGCCCGATCTTCGACAATTAAGACTCAAAGACAAGAACGGAAGCAAAAGACTCAAGAACAATAACCAAGACTCGAAATTGATAGTAAAGACACGACCGATAAGGACTGATTTGAACTAAAATAGAACGAGGCAAAGACCTCAGGCCTCCGTAGAGGGTAGGAACCAAATACCAACGACTATAAAGCCCGCCTCTACAACCTTACACAACCAAGCGGACAACTTGGAGGCACAAGGAGGGGACTTGTGATTACCTGGATCACCAAGCTCTCGCGAGGTTGACGAACTCAAAGCAAACCAAGCAGGATCTATACCAATAGTTGCAATCGACGAGCCACGCTTCGAGTCGATTGACTTTCTCTCAATTGTGTTTCACACAAACTGAAGTTTTCATAAAAGAGACGTCTGATTTACAATGGAGGAATCAACTGTCTACTTATAACCCTAAAAGACTAATTTACTAATTAAAATAATAAATAAAAGAAATTATTTAAATAACCTAAAAATAACTTAAAAAGAGTTTAATTAAATAGTCACATGAAATAACACATAGAATTAAACCAATTTGGCAAAGAAGGACTTCGGACTCCAGCAACCAACAGCGCTCCCTCGCACGCCCGCGCAGATCCGGTGCACGCCCGCGCAGACAAGTGCACGCCCGCGCAGAACAGTGACAGCTTGCAAAGAATGTGATTTTCGGACAAGGTCTAGGTCGAATCTGGAAAAACCTTCAACAACAAAGTTGTAGATCTCTTCGTCCTCGTTCCGACAAGGTATGGCACGATCCAATCCGATCAATATTGAATCCGTACGACTCATTTTACTGAGACGTCGAAAAGCTGTCAAATGCTGAACGAATCTAAAACGTCAAGCTTCCACCTTTGGTTCTTCTCCCATGGTGGAGCCTTCTTCTTCCTCTTGAGGAAGACAACATTCTCGTGAGCTCGAATCATAGGTCCATCCCCAAGTATAGGCGTGTTCGAAGGTGTCTTGGATGGTCCCGCATCACATACACATGGATAGGTTGTACTGGAAATGGAGCAGGAATGGTTGGTACTCCACTTCTTCGGCGATAGCGCTGTTAGCTGATAAAGCGCACCATGCAAAGTCAGATTTCAAATGGATATGGAATCTAGACATACCACCCAAGATCAAATCTTTTCTTTGGAAAATCACAAAAAATGGAATTCCTACATCTGTAAGGCTAGCTTGCAGAGGTCTGGGTATCCCAACTATTTGCCATCATTGCGACTCAAATTATGAAGACCTTGAACACCTTCTTTGGAACTGTCCCATTTCACGCGCCGCTATATCAATAATGGACCGATCCATACTATCAATTCTGGATAGATGCACCTCGCAAGAAAATGACGTGAACAGAAATATACAAGCAATAAAAGAGGAACTGAACACCCAGAGATTTATCAAACTGACCTTTACATGGTGGAGTATTTGGTACTTTAGAAACAAAGCACTTTTTGAAAATTCAAAGTCCGACATACTTAGCATAACAACATTTGCGAAGGAACAAGCCCGACTATGGCATAACTCAGTGGATCATCATGAAAATGAACCAGGTACAAGCACAACGGCCAAAAACACAAATAAAACAGAACGACGCAAGGTTAAATGGCAAGCCCCTCCTGAGGGGACCTACAAACTAAATTTCGATGGAGCTCTGTCATCAAAATCCATAGGGACATTTGGATACATCATCAGAGACCATAGGGGGAACCCGATCTCCGCTGAAGCTGGCCCAAGCCCAATCCTTTCGGTCACTGGGTCGGAAGGGTTTGCACTTTGGAAGGGCATTATAGCTGCAATAAACCTCAAAATAAATAATCTTATAATTGAAGGTGATAATACCACCATCATTAACAGCCTAAGGGGTTTTGGGAAACCTTCCGGAGATTCTGAAATGATTGTCTCGGACAGTCTAGTCTCCCTAGGTTTCTTTCGACTTGTTCAGATTCGTCACATCTTTCGGGAAGCAAACCGAACTGCGGACAGATTATCGCATCTAGACTTTGCTTTCCATGGGAATCAGATGCCTGACGATTCTATGCTTCAGAATTGCATCCATTTGGATGCTCTTGGTATATAGGGTCCCCCTATTGCCAAATTTTTTCCGGTTCAAAAAAAAAAAAAAAAAAAAACATACTTATATTCATAATATGTGACTTTTGCAAGAAAAGGTTGTGACTTCCTTGGAGGCCCATCTCGACGTGATCCGAATGAGAACTCGTATAAATCCAGCTCGAATTCATGTTCTCGAAATTAATTGCAAATCAACTCTAAAATAACTCACAAATACATGAAAACACGAGTTTAGACTTCAAAAAATACAAATAAAATAAAAAATATGTGTGCATAAAATTAGTCTAAAATAGATATTATTATGATTATATCTATGTTTGGAAAGACACTTGGAATCCTTGAGATAGCGGTCTGAAGTGGCCGATGAGGCTCCTCGTAAGTTTGCTGATTGACCATCATGCTCGGGTATGACAAGCTGACCTAATCTCCTCTTTGATTCATGCTGAAGATGCAAGCTGCATTGTGAAAATCCCTTTGTTTTCGTGCCTTTCTAACTAGGGATGTTATATGAGCCGAGTAGTCCGAGTTCGGTTCGGGTTCAAGTCGATAAAAGCTCAGTTCGAGCTGGTTCATTCTCTACACAAGCAGAGTATGAACATATTTTTAAACTCGGTTCGCTCGATTTAAGCTCGAATAGCTCAAAAATTGTGAAATTTCTTTTAAATTATTATATTCTGAGCAAATAGAGCTGCTTAATGTTCGAAAAAAGCTCGACTGGATCTCACTCATTTCCTAAATGAGCTGAGTATGAACACTTTTTTAAACTCAAGTCCAAATTTAGGCTCGACTCGAGCTTAACTTGTTGCTAAATGAACTGAATATAAACAAACAATAGCTCATTCGACTCGAATAACATCCCTATTTCTAACTCCATCGGCGTTGCCGAGTTGGTCCTTGGCACAAAGCGGAGTTACAAACTTGCTAGTTTCTTTATTTTTGGTTGGTTACCCATAGGTCCCCGGTTCGAACCTCGGAATGGCCGCTCTTTATTTACCTATTCCAAGGGTTGGTTGTCTTAGATGGTGCGAAACCAACATGTGTTTGGGATGGATTTGTTAGCAGATATTATTTTATATTTGTCCATATCATGTGGATGTCCAATTTGACCCTTTTGGTTTTCTTGTGAAATATTTTCGTACGGGGACCCCAATCATGCGGTGCAATAGTTCCGGTGACCTCTATCCACTCACCGCTTCCCGCCATTCGCCCCCCGCCGCCCTCGTCACCCTTGGTTCTGACTTGTGGCACGCTCGTCTTGGGCACTCTGCAATCACGTGCTTCAATGTCTCCGCTCTAGCAATTTAATTTCGTGTAATAAAGCCTCGGGCGTTTGCACTTCATGTGAAATCGCCCTCCTCGGGTGTAGCCAACGTCGTGGCAGAGACCTCCTGGCTCTGCAACCTCCTCTGCGAGCTTCGGGTTCCGCTTCGTGCAGCCACCTTGGTCTATTGCGATAACGTCTCCACAGTTTATCTTTCGTCGAACCCGGTTCAGCATCAGCGGACCAAGCACATCGAGATTGATATTCATTTCATTAGGGAGAAGGTCGCCCTAGGCCAGGTCTGGGTACTACATGTCCCTCCTACACATCAGTATGCGGACATTTTCACAAAAGGATTACCTACTCCTCTTTTTACTTCTTTTCGTTCCAGTCTTGCTATTCGCTCACCTCTAGCTGCGACTGAGGGAGGATGTTAGCAGATATTATTTTATATTTGTCCATATCATGTACAGTGACGATTGTACTCTCAGGGTTTTCACCCATTGATATATATACAGGAGTAGGCCTCTGAGATCCGGCAAAGACTCAGTTATTCAAACACTTACAGGATTTACTGCCCCAAATTGGAGTGTTGATGTTAGGGTTTGAGCGTACGGTGGTCGAATGTCTTATATAGGGATGTTATTTGAGCCGAGACGCCGAGTAGCTTGAGCTTGGCTCGAGCTCGGCTCAATAAAAGTCCAGCTCGAGCTCGTTCATTTTTTAAACAAGACGAGTATGAACACATTTTCAAAGTCAGTTCAAAGCTCGGCTCGCTTGATTTAAGCTGGAATTTTACAAAATTTCTAAATTTTCCTTTAAGTTACTATGTTTTGAGCAAATATGACAGCTTAATGCTAAAAATAAGCTCGATTCAAGCTTGTAATTCATTTCCTAAACAAGACGAGTATAAACACATTTTTTAAGTTCGAGTACAAATTTAAGCTCAACTTAAGCCCGATTCGTTTCTAAATGAGCTAAAGATGAACAGGTAATACTCGGTTCGAATAACAACCATAGTCCTATAGTTTTGCATTAGCTTTTAGGGTCAGGAGTAGCATTTTATATAGGTTTTCGTTTATACATCAAGAAACGAAATTTACACAAGCTTTTGTGGAATTTCAAGAATTTTTGCATCTTTTAGAGCAAAGTCGAATATCTTAAGGAAGACAAGCTTGTATAGAATGATCCAAGAAGTCCTTGAGAAGAGGAATTGAGCTCAAACGGATCAGAATCAAGTGAAAGAAGCTAGCAAATGTTGTCAAGTCGGCGACCTGATTTTGTAACACATCGCGGGGAGGTCTCAGATGTCTAATATGAGTATTCGTTGAAAAACTCTTTCAAATGATTACAACTTCTCAATTGGAATCACAACATGAATAATCACATAAATATAAGTAAGCAGAGGAAGAGGGAAATATTGAGCATTAAAACGAAATCGATTAAGGATACGCCTTGGCCACACCACATCTGTACATACCAGTCCTCCTCGATACAGATATCACTCCTCTATCGCTATATCCTTCTTTCTATAATTTTAGGATGTTGTTGTTATTGTTGTTGCCAAAAAAAAAAAACACAAAATGTTTATTTGCATTTTTAGGATTTCTTCTCTTTATTATTATTATTATTATTATTTGAGATGTTCGTGATTTGAATGCAAAAGTGCAGATTTTTTGGTCTTAAATGTGTGCAATGTGTGTAAGATTTCTATTCGATTTCGATCCTGAAATCAACCAAAACAGGATCTAGATTTCATACAATTTAAACCCTAATTTTATACCGAATACTAACATTGATCCATTAACGTATTCGTCGCAGAATCGCTGAACCGTTGAACAATTATCACCCCTTAGCTTTCTCCTTTCTTTTTCTCTGATGGGTGAGACTTTCTCTAATGTCTTTTTTTTAGCAAGAAGAACTGTATAAAGGAAGAAGGAAAACGTTAACCGTTCTTTTCTTTCTTTATTATTATTATTATTATTATTATTATTATAGGCAAGGCATGAGGGAGTGTATAATTGGGTCTGTTTGGATTCCAAATTTATTATGTTTATAATGCAAAATGATAAGGTGGTGTTTGGTTAACCCAATTTTAAAGGTGTTTAAATTAGAGTGTTTTTGAATTTTCCGCGATGTATTAATTATAATGTAATTATTTTATCTCGATTTATGTATTTATTTGGTTAAATTATGGTTTTATCTCGATTTTTACGAGATTTTTATTTTTATAACCAAACGTTCACATAAAACGAGGTAAAAATATTGCATTATAATTAAAATGCAATGGAATCCAAACACACCTAGGGGTGGGCACAAATCCCGCAAATCCCGTCCCGTCCCGCATCCCGTCCCGATCCCGGCGGGATTTGGAAAAAAAAATTCCAATCCCGTCCCGCAAAAAATACGCGGGACGGGACGCGGGACGAAGAGTCCTCGTCCCGCAAATCCCGTCCCGTCCCGCATATATTTATTTATTTATTTATATTTATATTTTTAGAACATATATATTATATGTATATAAATATATAATACACTTAGCAGTACAAATCCATTTGGTTTTGGTATATATACATAACACATTAGCAGTAAAACCCCAATTGATTTTGGGCTTGCCACAATATAATTTTATGGTGGCCGTTTCTACTGGATTTTATTAGAAGAAATGTAGGTAGCAGTGCAAACTGCAAAGCCGGTTTTGCTACTGAATTTTATTTTATTTTTGGTTTATTTGCTACTGGTGCTGGTGATTTTTTTTTATATAAGCTACTGGTGGATTGGAATGTTGATGTGTATGAAAATGTTAAATTATTATTTTTATTATAAGAAATATTGAAGGTTGATTATTGGATATTTGGATTATTTTGACCTTTTATTATTACGAGGGACAAGTCCGTCCCGTCCCGATCTCGTCCCGTCCCGCGAGGGATAGGACCCGGTGGGATTAAAAAAAAAATATACAAGGCCCGTCCCGATCCCGTCCCGCTAAAAATACGCAGGACGGGACGCGGGATGACCCTAATCCCGTCCCGTCCCATGCCCACCCCTAAACACACCCATTAACTCCGGATTTTATTCTTTAACCAAGATCGATCTATCATGATTTCGATTTTTATATTAAATCGAACAACATATATTAAATACTCAATTAAACTCAGACACATTAATAGCCACTTTATAAATATTCTAACAAAGTTTCTAACAAAGTGTGTTCTTAGTTTGGCTGGCAATTAATTTAAGGTCGACGCTTCTATTATTGGCTTTGTTTAGTTTAGGTATTGTTTTCTTTGACTTTAGCTTTTAATTTTCTTTTAAGTGTTCTGAATATACGTTCTCAGTGACTTCACTTCCAATTAATACTTTTTTTTTGTAAGTTTCAAACCTTTCATGTTTATAACTTTTTTTTTTTAAGGAAGTAAACTAAATATTTCATTGACTAACACATTTGAGTTACTCTAGCTACTTCTACTGCGAATCTTAATTTATTTCACGAAAAAAAACTCATCTAAAAAAATATTATTAAATGCACTAGCTTGTTCAAAATTTTAGACCTTCCAAATCTCTAATTCAAACAAAATCAGATTAAAATATATTTTTCGGTCGATGCAAGAAATTGAATTCGCAAGTTGCATATTTTACAATACACTTGGGTCAAGTCAAACCTTTCATCACTAACAAAAAAAAACAAAAAAAAAAAAAAAAGGTCTTGTAGGGTGCGTTTCCACTTGTTGTATTGCTCCGCTTTTTATTTTCGATTTTGTTTGTATGTACTGACGGGTTTCCGTCTGCCGACTTGTCGGCCATCGAGATTCAGGTATATCTGATCTCGAATTATTTCCTAATCAAAAAAAAAAAAAAAAAAAAAAATACAATAAAATTCTCAAAAATACTGTAATAAACTCGTCATCCGACACGAAACCATAAAATAAAATTGTCATCTAGCACAGAATTTTATTTTATTTTTTTGAACAGGAAATAATTCGAAATCCAAAATTTCAACTGAAGTCTTAGACAACGAGAGACTGAAAAATGACAGAAAGGCTAACCATCATGATACAACCATAAAAAGCAAAAAACAACAAAGAAATCCGGAAACAAAAGATCTCAGCAAGAAGACCATAAGAGAGACAGTCGAAGGACACCGAGTGGAAGCTCCGAATGCCGAGAACACGGGAAAGTCGATGGACTGACACGACGACTCGATGCCGGGGAGACAGATGCAGAAACTCATCAGCGGAAAAGACGTCTCCTGAGGAAGTGCAGATCAAATAGACTGAATAGACTAAATTTTTTATATATTCATAATTTTCATTAACAAAACGTTTATTCTAATAAAAAAATACATAATTTTTTTATATTAATTTTTCCTTATTTTTTTAACCTATTTTTTATTTTCTTTTTTTAAAATAGAGCGGGTTGGAGCGGGCGTCAACCCGCCCCTAGTTACATCCCTGTCTGCCATACATGACCATATCCATGAAAGAGCTAGCTTAAATTTGCTTTCATTGACCGCCAAAACATATGACCAAAAACCATCTATAAATCAAACCTCATCTTCTTCCTCAAACCAACCTGCAAAAAATCCATAGAAACACAGAGAGAAGCTTAGGAAGTGATAGACAGCGGTTATGGCACCCGTTCTAGAATCAAACAAAGGAGAGGAATTAGCAGCACCAACCCCTACACTTGGGAAGTCAATCATAGTCCCCAGCGTGTATGAGCTTGCCAAGGAGGCAGGGCAGTCTGTCCCTCCCAGATACTTGCACCAGGACCTACCGGCTTCCGTCGATCCCGACGTCGCCAGCTCTCTCCAGATTCCTGTTGTTAGCATGGAAGCTCTTGTCAATGGAGACCTAGCTGAAATTTCCAAGTTCCACTGTGCCTGCCAAGAATGGGGCTTCTTTCAGGTTATTTTTTATTCTTATGTTAAAAACTCTGTAAAATATAAACTTTTTTTTTATCAATTTTTTTTAATAAAGGGTGGATTTATATTAAAAAAATTAATATTTTATAGAGTTTGTAGTTTATTAAAAAAAAAAAAAAAAGTTAAAAGAGATATATTTTGAGACTAAGAGTACCATTCAAATTTATTTTCTTTTGACCATTTGTTATTTTCCAAATATAGATATAAGAATTCATTATTTAGCTTAGTTTTCCAACCTTAGCTTTCAATCAATGTTTTAAAATAATTTCATACTCAATAAGACAAATCTATATTTTGAAATGGAGGGAGTACCATTAAATTTTATTTTCATTTGACCATTTGTTATTTTCCAAGTTATATATAAAATATAAACTCGTTATTTAGCTTAGTTTTCCTTTAATCAACCCTTATTTTTGAAATTATACAAACACCTTAATTTCATTTTATATTGGCCATGAAACAACAGTTAATTGATTGTTAACCTCATCGATCGTAATACATGTGAATTTTTTTATGATTTCAAAAACAATGGGAGGTTAATAAATTTTTTTTTTTTTCAAATTAGCCAAAAAAACCAAGAAAAATTGCAAACTAGCCAAAATCCAAAACTATTTTGGGATTTAGCCAAAGTAGGTAAAGTCGTCGTTTCAAACAACTTTATGTTATATGTGGTATTGTTGCAGGTAGTTGATCATGGGGTGAGCTCCTCACTGATCCAAAAAGTGAAAGTAGACATCCAAGACTGGTTCAACATTCCGATTGAAGAGAAGAAGAAATTTTGGCAAACCCCCGGCGATTTCGAGGGGTTCGGCCAGTCCTTTGTCCACTCCGACGACCAAAAGCTCGATTGGGCTGATAAGTTCTCTCTTGTCACCCTCCCCAGCCTCATCCGGAAGCCCCATCTCTTCCCCATGCTCCCCCTCCCCTTCAGGTACATATTCATCCGATCATTCGAACAATTCCAGTCTAGTATATAAGTCAATGGACTACTTCTTGGTCACGAGTCCCAACGGACTTTAATAGGCCGAACATGTTTCAACGTCTTGCAGGGACGACTTGGAGGAGTACTCGGCTCAAGTGAAGAAGCTTGCTACGAGTATTCTAGATGTGGCCGCAGACTCACTCAAGATCGAGAGGGAATACCTCCGACGAATGTTTGACGAAGGGAAACAAGCACTTAGGATGAACTACTACCCACCGTGTCCGCAGTCGGACAAGGTCATCGGTTTGAGCCCTCACTCGGATGCCGTTGGCCTCACTGTCCTCCTCCAGCTGAACGAAACCGAGGGGCTCCAGATCAGGAAAGATGGAGCTTGGATCCCCGTCAGGCCCCTCCCTAACGCTTTCATCGTAAACATTGGGGACATCTTGGAGGTAAAATATATGCCAACTCTAACCTTGTCACCTTGATCAATACGTTTTGAAAAACATATCACTTAGTGGCGGAGCCAAGGGAAGCATTGGGGAGCACGTGTCCTCGATCCCTTATCCGACGAACAAATTTTTAACAATATATATGTATTATCTTCGCCAATAGCTTCGTTTTGATGTATAATACGCTCTAATCCAACACCCGAGTAAAAAGTTATAAATATTTGAAAACTGTAGGGGTGGAAATGGGCCGGGTGATGGATGGGTGGAGCCATTTTTTCACCCGACCCGTTACAAAAAAAATTCACCCGACCCATCACCCGTCCGTCTAATATTTCACCCATCACCCGATCCGTCGGGTGAATCGGGTTAATCGGGTGGGTAATCGGGTGATGTAAATTAAAAGAAAAAAATTCATAGGTCATACTTAAAAATCGATCATATTTGATATTTTCACAAACCACACCAACGTGGAAATCTTATTAATTGTATAAAAGGTTTATCCATACATTATATCATTATCCTCATCTTACAAAGTTAGCATTAAAAGTTTAATATCAAATCAAATGAGATGAATTTTAGCCCTTTGCTAAACTGGTAGTTAAAAAAAGGAAAAATAATTTGGCTAAATCATGTCCTAACACACTATATGTTAAGTCGTTGAAATGAGTGAAATTGTTAACGTTCTACTAGTGTATGCAAAACAAATAAAATAACTTTTTTTAAAAGATGTGATATGAGGTTAAATAAAAATGAGTTTATATTCTTTTAGAATTTTTTTGCACAAAAACAATTAGAGAATAGAGAAGATAGAATTAGAAAGAAATGAAAAATATGTAGTTATGTTAGGCTATACAGTATTTTTTTATAAACTAAGATTTTTTTTTAAATAATCGGGTGGATTAGCGGGTGGTTAAGCGGGTCGGGTAATGGGTCGGGTGATGGGTCGGGTAATGGGTGAAAAACATATCACCCATCACCCGACCCATCACCCATTTCACCCACCCATCACCCATCCATCACCCGGTTTTTTCGGGTTTTCACCCGTATAATCGGGTCGGGTGGGTCGGGTAAATCGGTCACCCACGGGTGATTTCCAGCCCTAGAAAACTGGTGGTATATTGATCACTTTAATTTACCGTTTAATATTTTACTTAAGAGTTTTCATTTATATACTACAATTTATTTCAAAATAAGAAGTTATATTACTCATTTAGACAACTAGGTAAGAAGTTACGTATGTTTAAAATTTTTATTTATGTTTATACATTATTTATTGTTTAGAGTACATGCATCACATTACATATTGACTTAATGTTTATTGTATTGTATTTCTTATCCTTATTTTATTAGTTCTTTCTATTTTGACTATTTTATTTATTTATTTATACTTCTTTTTTTAACGGAAAAAAACAAGGATGCTTTTTATCATAAACTAACAACCTTTTATCATAAAATAACACAATTTATTGTTGCATTGTACGGAGTATAAAGTTTTTATGCCACTGTAATCCAAAATGATACTGCAACTTTATACTCCTCTGTTTCATAATAAAAACCACTTTACTTTCTGACATGCAAGTTAATTAGGTAAAAACTCTATAAAATATTATTAATTTTAATCAATTTTTAATAAAAAAAATTTATTTAAAAAATAATATTTTATAGAGTTTTTGCCCTATTAAAATGCATACACGATGTCAAACCACATTTATTTGAAACTGAGGGAGTAATTTTTCTCTCAAAAAGTTTTCTGGCCCACCATTGACTTTACTATTCATATATGATTTCAAGTAAACTAGAAAGGTATGATATAATAAATTTTGGGTGCAGATGATAAGCAATGGAACCTACAAGAGCATAGAGCACCGGGCAATGGTGAACCCGAGCAAGGAGAGGATGTCGGTGGCCGCGTTTCACAGCCCACGGCTCGACGCTGACATCGGTCCTGCTCCAAGCCTGGTCACTGGAGAGACCCCTGCTCGGTTCAAGAGGATCAACGCTGCTGAGTTTTTCAAGGGTGTGTTCTCCCGCCCGCTCGATGGCAAGTCTTACATCCAACTTATGAGGATCGGTGATGACTAAGTTTTACCACCACACAAACTCAATCAATCAATCTTTGTTCTTCCTTGTATGATCATTGTATTTTATCTGCCGTCACAGTACATGATTGTTCGTTGTAAAAGTTGATTTTCATCCAAGAATAAAACCTTGTATCACTCCTAACATATTTGTATTAAACATAAAATCCACATCCTTCATTGGAAAATGCCATATTTGAATTCAACAACTTTCACTCCAAACAATTTTACTCACCATGACTGTAGAAAATAAGACACCCTTGGCTCTTTTCGATCAAGCACCAAGAGACCCACAACGTACACAACACAAGAGTCTATGTTGACCCAGTAAAAATGGGCCACCGGACAACAACCTATAAATTTTTGTCTTAGGTTTGCAACAAGGTTTTGGAGAGGTTTAAAAAATGTGTTTAGAGAATTGGATAATTAAGAGCCCTTCAATAAAATTAGTAGATTATAAAACCCATAGTTAATGTATATTCTCAGTAAATAGACATTTTTGTTATTGTTTTTACTTAATTGTCATTCCGGACGATCTAACTCCAACTTAACGCGTCCTTCTGGACGAGAACCTTGAGCTATGAGTCGTATATCAAATCCTCGTTGGCAAGGATCCAGTAAGTTAGATGCACAATCCTATTCGTTTTCCTAAAAATATGACGAGTGGAAACTGAATTAAAGAAGACCACTCAATGCTTAATGTCGGACACCATGATTTTAATATTCTAAGGGTATTTTCAATCTCCCTGATAAAGTGACAAGTTCCCAATAGGGGATTTCCATGGGTAGATTGATTTTATTGTCAGATGGGTTAATTTTTGTGAGTGGTTTTTGCAACAGTGTTGGTATGTTGGGCTGGAGTGTTGCCAATACCCAGTGTAACGTGTGGGCTATTGGTTTTATGGGTTTGGAAAATTATGGGCTTCTGGTTTTGCGGGCTTGGAAAAATTATAGGCTTGTCCTTTTGGGAGGTAGTTAGTACCCATGTCACCTTGCACGTGCGGGACTTTCCATATAGTCTCGTCCTGCTTTTGTAACTTTGATATTTACACCCAAAAAATTAATATATACACCACACATCTCTTTTTTTTTTTTTTTTTTTTTTAAAATAGACTCTGCCCCTCACGAGTCACAGATGTGTGTACCCTGCGCCTCTTGAGTCACACGTCTGTGACTCAAGAAGAGCAGGGTCTATTTTTAAAAAAAAATTAAAAAAGGGGATATAAGTGTAGATAGTAAAATTGTGGGGGTAAAGAACAATGGCTCTTTGTTATACTCATCTATTTATTTAGAGAAGTATATATCTTCATCTTTGCTCGGCCTGGACAAAGCAATGAAAGCATGCATCGGGTTGTAAGATAACGTTGCACTTCATCTCTCTACAGATTTTACTCAAGGATAGGAGGTTAAAATTGAAAATAACGCCTAACGCATTTTCAAGTGTAAGATTTGCTAAATGTAAGGGTGCCAATATGTGAAATGGGCTTGACACTACCATATGGAAGGTGAATATAGGTGTTTGTCATAGATTTTAGGCATGAAAATAAAGATAGATATGTCATAAGCCATATGATCTCGGTGGCATCACTGTCCATGATCCAATGCATTGAGACAGCTTACATGCCAATGCCAAGTGAGTTCATTGCTAGCTGAATTAGAGTTGTCCATGAAAGAAATAAAATTTGTCACTAGTTGAGGTTGTTGATCAGATAGATATGGCATCTTCATGCTATTGACATTCTCTTGATCGAAATGAGTGCATCGTGTTCTAAAGGTTGTTTGATGAAGTTCCAACAACATTCGAGTGTAGGTTAAGTTCTTGGATTCACCAACTTTCTTGAACTCCTTTTTCCTTGCATCTTGACCTCTAGACATTTGAGGCTTGTCTTCGCTCTTGTAATGCCAACTTGGATAACCTATTATCTCCCAACATTTGTCAACTTTGTGATTTCCTCTACAATGAGTGCATCTTTCCCTTTTTACCTTCACTTATGCATTACTTGGCATTTGTGCAATACTAATATAAATAGATTTGTCCTTCTTTGAGCTTATATCATCTTGCAACAACAAAAGCATGAGTTGCACTGACATTCGTTAGTGGAACAATAAGGAGAATCTGTTTCCTTCCATTGTCATACTTATCATTCAGCCCCATCAAAAACGTCATCAGCTTAGACTCTTGATCAAGTACTTCTTCCTGTTGTTTCTGCAAGTCACATGTGCATCTCCCACATTTGCATACAATTGGACTTGTCATGGATACTAGCTACTGCCAGTCTCCTTTCAGTTGTGTGAAGTACTCAGTCAGATGTGAGAGTTTCCTTAATTTGACCATAACTTTCTTCCAAATCTTTACAGATCTCAATTGTTGTATATATCATACTTATCTATATATAGAATTATAGATGTCTTTTGACACAATATTAGGAACAAACAATGTCATTACCTTAGTTTTGAGCATTGATTTATTCCACCTCTTTTAGTTGTCTCCAACGAGTTGGATTGTTGACAACACCATTCTAGAGTTATCTGATGGAGTGGATGAACAGAGGGCTTTGAAGATTTGCAGCTATAATATATTCCTTCATTCCTACATCGATCTCCTGGAGTACGTGTTTCCCATTTTAAGGTTGCATCAAATTCTAAACTCAGAGCTCTGATACATACCATAAATTTGCTTGAAGAACATACATGAATTTGCTTGATCTATATAGATTTAGCTTTGATTCATGACAAATCATACGAAGGAGAATGAAGAGGAGGAATGGAAGATGAATGCTTGAGAAAGAGAGTTTTTACTTGATTCAAAATTAAAGCTACATCAGATTATAGTACCTTTTACATACATATATACATAGCTACTAAGTACTAACAACTACCATGCTAACAACCCTCACCTAACCTTTAACTTCATGTCGTTATCTATCTATATAATAGTAATCAAAGTCGTTATCTATATACTGTAAGTCGTTAATTATTAATTAAGGCGGCTAATTGATGAAGTCATTATCTTATTAAATTTCGAACCTATCTTCCAATTAGCTTCCTGTGGCTCTTTTCTTGCACCCGACAACACCAAATAGGCTTAAAAAGTTGGTAAATACTGTTGAAATGGAAGATACAACTGCACAACCCATTGAATTGCTATACGAAGCAGCTCTGCAAGGGAGCTTGTCCCTCTTGGAAGAGTCGATCCGCAGGGATGAATTCCTCCTCAATCGACTCGTTTCGCCGCCGCCGTCCAATACTCGTCCTCTGCACGTCGCGTGTAAGCTAGGCCACTCAAATTTCGTGTTACAGATCCTCTCCCGCAAGCCCAGCCTCGCGGAAGAGCTCGATCCCAACGACAACTCATCCCTCCTCCATCTAGCGGTTAGGAACGGCGACCTAGTACTCGTCACGTACCTCCTCTCAGTCAACCCCGACCTGTGCTTTGCACGAGACATGGATGGGAGGAACCCGGTTCATGTGGCGGCCATCAAGGGTCGCCTTCATGTCCTCGAAGAACTGCTGAGGGCCGCGCCCGCTGCTGCTCGAGAGCGAGTTGGGCTGCTACGTCTCGCCACCAGTGGCGGTGACACTGTCTTGCACTTGTGCGTAAAGTTTAATCGGCTCGAGGCGCTGATGCTGACGGTGAGAATGGTTGGTGACACCCAGATGCTGAATGCCCCTGACGGCGAGGGTAACACCATTTTACACGTTGCTGTCGCCAATAAACACCTAGAGGTATATCTACTTGCATATACTTCCTTCCAATATACTCCCTACATAGCTAAACCTTACATTGACCTATAGGAAGTAAGTGTCGAGTCACATCATCTTTAGTTTTCAATTTGAATCCATTGCAACATCGGCTTAATTATTTCGATTATAAATTAAAAATATTTGCTTTACATCAAGTTTTAAAATATTTTCTAATAATCAATCTTTTAATTATGGGAAATTTTGACAACTAGCACGTTATTATGAAGATCTAATTAGCTATAACACCCAAACAAAATTAATTAGTTAACTTAGCACCCTTCCACAAATGGACTATTAAGATCAACGGTCAACCTATTTGACCGTTAATCGGTCAATGTGGACCGTTGACCAGATCTTTAGGATTTTTTTTTTTATTTTTTTTTAGTGGTGACATTTTTTGTCATTTTGATGCCATTTTTTATTACTTTCGCTTTGATGCCATTTTTCTAATAAAATTGATTGATGACACGTTTTTAATGCCACTTTTTTCGAATCTTGATGACATTTTTTGTTTACTGTGATGTCACATTGACCATTGATGCCATTTTTTTTTACCGCTAACTACTGATGACACTTTTTTTATATTAATTTTTTGATGATATTTTTTTTTACCGTGATGCCATATTTTTTCAAGGTAATGTTTTTGTGATGCCATATTTTTTCAAGGTAATGTTTTGATGACATTTTTTTTCTTTAATGTGATGCAACTTTTTAAAAAGAGTGTTTTGATGTCATTTTTCTAATGTAATTATTTGATGCCATTTTTTTAATCAAATCGTTTGATGCCACTTTTTTTTTTAATTTAATCAATTGTATATCGATATATTTTCATCGATTCTACTTTTATTCACTGATGACACATTAATGATTACACTTCATTGATGCAATCACTTGTGTTACATGTTTATTACATTTTTATTCATTGATGACATATGTGTTTACACTTCATTGATATCAATAATTTGTGATGACATTTTTATTAGGGTAAATTGCAGCAAACCACCCGTTAAATAGTGCCATTTGCAAGAAACCACCCGTTAAATTAGAAATTGCAGAAAACCACCTCTTAGATATCTTCCGTTAGCCAAACACCGCCCATTGCATGTTTCTGTTTTGACTCCGTTAAAAAGCGAACAAACTCTCCTTCGAAATCTCCTTTTATTTCTTTTTGTCTTTTCCGAATGAAGTCTCACCCTCCGCGGTGTTCGTCTTCTCTAATACAGTACCAAAAAACAAAGCCTTCTTCACTCATGGAATAAGGAAGAGGGACATTCAACTGGAAATTTTCGTAAAGGTGAACCCAAGACCTGTTTTCCTAATCCTGGTTGAAGTCTTGATTTTTGGTATTCCACAAAAATAAGTAAACGCAAAAATAAAAATGAAAACAGTTTGCTTCGTACATGATTTTTTTTAGAACAGATAAATTTATTTTGGTTTTGAGTTGTTTGAACTTTGGATGATGAAATTGATGGACTAAATTAGTAAATGGTGATTCGAAATCGAATTTATTTTGTCACTGAGGCGGAGGTTTGTTGTCACACAAATAGGGTCGATTTGTAGCGATTTATTGTGGGGAAAGTATTGCAAGCGGTAAGCACACAAATAGGCTCGATTTGCAGCGATTTATTGGTTCCTAAATCACTGAATCTCAGGGACTTTGAAGTGATTTAGGAATTTTTTCACTCATGCTTGCTCCAAGGAGAATGGCTTGTTTTAGATCTCAAAAGAGGGTAAAAGACCCGATTTTTCTAATTTTGAGAACTTTAAATCTATTAGTTGCTTGTTCGTTGCCCAATGCTCATGACAGATATCTTATTTTCATGGCCTAATTAATTGGGGTAAAGGGGTGTTGAATGGCAATCAAAAGGAAATTTGAATCAATAACAAGGGTAGTATGGTAATTTTGTCCATTTCCTCATTCATCTAACGGAAGTAAGAGATTGGGGTGGTGTTTGGCTAACGGAAGATATCTAAGGGGTGGTTTTCTGCAATTTCTAATTTAACGGGTGGTTTCTTGCAAATGGCCCTATTTAACGGGTGGTTTGCAGCAATTTACCCTTTTTATTAACACAATTAGTAACATATGAGCATAAAATTTGATTACATTCATTAGTGACATTTTTATTGGTGACATATTTGTAATGACATTTAAGAATCTAATAACATGAAATACTACGTAACATGTCTCCCCTCCTTTTTTCCGGGCTTGAGACCGGTTGTGTACCAAAACACAAGCGGAGTGAAAAACATATGTATCGCCGAACTAACAAGCGATAAAATACAATACTTACCCCTTGTAAGCTTCGTTCCCAAAGCTTATAAAAATGCAAAACCTAATATCTAAATAAAAGAACATGTAATATTTAAATTTAAATGAGAGTACATTGAATGGACAATAAACAAAAAAGAGGCTGCAATAAAGTCCAATAAAACTTCAATTCATGATTTTCCACACAAAAATGAATTTTAATGTAAATTAGCAATTGAAAGTATGAATTGGTGGATTCCCCTGATAAATTGGGAAGAAGTCAACTCATGACTACATTGACAGAATATTCATGAAATTATAAGAGAATAATTTGATTAATATTTGCAATATAAAATAAGAAGTCAAACTAAGTAAACCATCCCACCACTAAATATAATAATATATACCCTCCAATCTCCTACCAAACCAGACCAAAATAACCACAACATGGGCAGAAGCCCAAACCTAATCAGTAAGTCCAGCCCAACAAAATAAAATCCCCTAATGGAATTCAATGAAAGCAAAAACGCGACCAAAATGTTCATCAGGAAAGCCACGCATTCACCAAAAGATCTATGACAACAGGCTCAAACAGCTTCCTCCTCCGTTAACAACTGCCCAAAGGGAACAACAACAAGCTCCACCGAAGCAAACCCACACCATTAGCCCAAGCAAACAGCCACAAGACCATCAATGTCAGCGGGTAATTTTGCCTCTGTGATAGATTGTCTAGCGAAGAAATTCTGTAATATAAAAATCAGAAATTCAAGAAAAAAGATTGAAAGAAGTCACGGTCAATCAAAGTTGTGAACCTGAATAGGTTCAGATAGATGAAAAAAACAAATTCCTTCCACAGACAATAAACCATTCGTATTTGAGACTTGGATCATTGATTCCAAAGCTATCCTCACAGAGCTCTTCTCTGCAACAGCTTTGAACAATTCCTTCTAATATTGCGAAGATTTATCATTACCATGAAAAAAAAAATCAAGAATGAAAACATACACAATTACTTATCTAGGCTTCCAGGTTAATATTCTCTCTAATCCCAAAGAAACACTTCCGTTCCATCAAAGGAATGCCAACAACTTGGTATAGTCATACCTACAATTGTCAAGATTTATGAGTAGTAGGAAAATGAAGTATAAAAGCAACATGAGCAAATTAAATTCAAGAAGAAAATTACTCTGGTGCTAAATCTATGTTCAAATAAGTTACAGATACATACACTAAAAACACTACCATCCATATTGCCTACATTCCATAAACTCAATCTATAGCTTTGATTTTGAAGGATGGGAATTCAAATGTAAAAGCCAGATCGTCAGTTTCCTAATGAATCTCCAAGTGTAAACTTAAATGTTAACAGGTCAGAGCATCAGCAAGCCAATTTCACCCAAACACACAATCGTCATTCATACAAAATTACAAAGCACTCAATTTGGACTCTTACGCTCAATTTGGAATTCATGATTATCCGATGCACAATCAATGTCGGAATTCCAGCCGTTCAAACAATCCCCAAAGTCAGAATCCGCAGAACTAAAAAAAAAAATTGAGGACATGTACCTGATAATCAGTAGACTTCCCCTTCAAATCGGCTCTGACGAACACCTTCCCCCTTCAGCGCCGGTGAGGTCACCAACGCTCTTTTTGTCCATCGACACCACTCCCTTCACGGGCTTGCCGGAGGCCCTTAGGGATTAGATCGTCGAGGAGGAGAAAAGGAGATATCCAGCGCACCGGCGAATCCAAGAAGGCGGCGCGGTGCGGTGGACGGAAGGTGGATCCCAAGCGGACGACGGAGGGAGAGCGAGCGGCAGCTGGGTAAGATGAAGAAGAGGAACCTCGGTTGGGCGGAGCGAGAGCGGAGATGCATATCTGATGCTAAGAAGGGAAGGAGAATGGAAGGGAAAGTGGCTACGGGCCTAATACATTTTCAAAAGGTGCTAACGCGGCTTATAAATCAAGTATATATTTCACCAAAATTTCTCTTTAATTATCAATAGTTTTTAAACAAAATTTTTCATGATAAAAATTTATAAACATGTTAATATAAATGTACAGAGTATGAATATAATTTTTTTAATATAAATTTTTATCCAAATTAATTAAATGTAAGGTGTTACAGGGGATATAAACGGCTGTTTTTTGTGGTAAATTACAAAGGATCAAAATCCACCTTCTAATACAAAAGTTTAAGTTTATGTATAGGGATTTAGCCATAAACCATTAGATTTTTTCTATATTTCACCAAAATTTCTCTTTAATTATCAATATTTTTTAAACAAAAATTTTCATGATAAAAATTTATAAACATGTTAATATAAATGTACAGAGTATGAATATAATTTTTTTAATATAAATTTTTATCCAAATTAATTAAATGTAAGGTGTTACAGGGGATATGAACAGCTGATTTTTGTGGTTAATTATAAAGTATTGAAATCCACCTTCTAATACAAAAATTTAAGTTTATGTATAGGGATTTAGCCATAAACCATTAGATTTTTCCTACCTTAGTCGCACCCATTTTGACATTAATGGTACAAGTTTTAAGTTTATGTGTAGGGGTTCACCTACTCTTATAATTAAACCATTACACTTTTTTCTACCCAATTTCCGCTTCCGTTCTAATATCATAGAAAACCCATATCATAGAAAACTCAATTGGGTTTGATGGAGTCAAGACGCTTGAGAAAAGATCATGTGCGGACCCACATACAGAAGATATGAGCAACACATAAACTTAATGTGATTTCATCTCAAAACTAATGGACAATAGTAGTCTGCTAAACTTTATGACGTTTTTGACATCTCAATATTTTCCAATGTGGGACAACCACGTATATTCCAACACGCCACTCAAGTGCAACGACTTAGCGAAGTTGCACTTGCCACATGCCTTCAAATGGGAATCAAAGGCCCCGACATGTCTACAAGACTAGCACCTCACTAGATTCAATCATATTTAACATGGTATCAGAGTCAGGTATGTTCGGTTATTGTAATAGGTGATTTTTACTTACTCTAACTGCTCCTTGTCAACATAATGAAATCCAAGAGTAGACCTAGCCATATCCTCTCTTTTTTGTATCCCAAAGATTTCAGTGTGATATCTTTAATTTCAATATTTCAATCTTGTACGAATGGACAGATTATTGACTTTCTGCTCGAGGATAAAAGATTAAAGAAGAATTCCCTAAATTCAAATGGTGTGACAGCAATGGACATCTTTGAAGAAACTTTTACTAGTCTTGATAATAACAACGTTGATTTTCAGTTGAGATCGGGAATCCAACGAGAAAAGGTAAAAGGTGCTAAAAAAGAGTTGGAAAAAGATGAGTTTTTGAAATGGTTTGAAAAGCAAAGAAATACCCTAATGATCGTCGCCTCCTTGATTGCTACCATGGCTTTCCAAGCCGGCTTAAATCCCCCCGGTGGAGTATGGCAGGATTCAAACTCACATGTTGCCGGTACATCCATCATGGCTCAAGAGAACTCGCACACTTACACTAGGTTCTTCAAATGGAACTCCGTTGGGTTCATATTATCGATGAGTAGTATCCTTTTGCTTATAAGTGAGTTAGGTTTTTACAAACAATTCTTCATGGGCTTAATTATTGTGACGATGTGGGTGGCTGTAGCTGTCATGGCATTTACTTATGGACTCACATCGGTTGATTTGATACCCGATACACATCTCAACAGAACAGAGCATCGCGTTTTTATTAACTACACGGCAGTGTGGATAAGTGTCATGGTGCTACTCTTAGTAGGCCATTTTATTAAGTGGCCTATGAGGTTTATTAAGTATCGCCGCAACCGTATGTAAAATAGCCTAATTCCATCTACAGATCTACTGTACTATTTATACCCTCTTCCATTGCCCTAGCTTATATTCCCAGAATTTCATATCTTTTACCCGTTGTTGTAAACACAATGATATCTTTATACTCAGTATATTATTAATTACTGGTATGCGCATTACTGGTATGCGCGCAATGACTTCGGTATATATAGAAAGGTTGGTTCTGGGGTACACAACTCTTATTGTATTGTGTACGGGCCTACACTATATATACAATATATAATCTATCAGTGTACACATGTTTTATGATGTATCATGTAAACAAATTGGACTCATTTGACTAAAAAGATCAACGGTTGAGATCAAAACACTTTTTTAGAAACTAATTAATAATTACATTGTTTTATAGATGTATAATCGTGTGAAAATAGATACATAATCATGAGAAAACTAATATTACATTTTTCACTTTTTTATACAAACCGAGTGTTTTGTTGTTGTTGTTTTTGCGGAAAAAAAATTATATAATCCTGGATATGGCCGCTCTTTATTTACAAATTTAAGGAAAAGAAATTATATACATGCATGGTCTAAGTTTCAACTCCAAAAAAAATGAGAGCTTTTTTTTAATACAAGGAATAGAATTAGGATGCAACTATCGTTTGCATAAATAAATATATCCTAGAGCGTCTTTCCGGACGAGAACACAAAGTTCTTGATCAGCAATCAGCTAGCTCCTCGTCGACAAGGATACCGTACGCCAGGTGCGCGACAGAATCAGCGATTCAGTGACATCATTTGATTCCCTGAAAATATGACGAATATAGAGACAGAATTAGTAGTTCAATACTCCAGCGATAGCAATAATCTCCCAAAACCGAGTTAACAACTTGGAGGTTGTCACCCTCAATAAGCAGGTTATCGATGCTCAATTCGTGTGCTTGGAGCACTCTGTTCCGTAGAGCAAGTGCCTCCGCATAGAGGGTAGAATAGTTGTTATAGAGGTCACATCCTGCCAAGACAACTGAAGCCGTTGCGTCTCTAATAATGTAGCCAAAATATCCATCACCGGTTGCTCAGTATGACCCGTTAAAGTTAAGTTTGAAAGCCAGCTCTGGTGTTTTTTTCCCAATGATCGATATTTGAAATCCTTGCTCTGAAGACGGTGCTTACCAGAGCTGTTATTAAACTTTGGATGGGCCGTACATAGTCGAAATAAAAGAGTTAGAAGCTAGATCAAAGCGAGAAGCCTCGTTCCAACTCTGTTTGGGTGGAAAGCACAATGTAAATGTAGTGACAGAATCGAAGATCAATTTATTTCGATAGAACCAATTATAGTCCACCAACAATAAAAATTGAGAGCTAGCTTTGAATGCAATATATATTGCAACTAATGCATTTTTCCAAACCATATTTGTTTTTGTTTTTTTTTAGAATATTAATTGTTTATATTCTAATTAATAAAGTAATGGACTGTGATTTAGTGCTACTTAATTAAATTCCAAAATAAAGTGAAATGAAATTCCTTGATATTATACAAATGAACATCGCAGTTTTCTTACACACGAATCGAATTGAATGGGATCAAACCGTATCACACACACTTGACACTCAACCAAAATGAAAAGCAAAGTAAAGCACAAAGGAGAGTATTTATCATCGATCTGCAGAAACATTGCCATTTGCTTTGCTTCCATATAAAGCAGAGCAAAGACGGTATCAGCTTCCCCGGCTTACCCAAACATTGGTCCATGGATTGCTGCGACATAGACGAACTGCGTAACCGAGAGGATGATGCTGAAGGCTTCCATTGTTCTCTGCAAAACACAATAACCCCAACAATTAATAACACTTTGCTGCCATGGTTACGCAATTGAGCTGACCGAAAGCTCGATTGTATCGATCCCTTACCAGACGGGCATTCCTGTGGTCGAGCTGGATCTCCTTACAAGCAAACCTACCCATCAACATAAGAGGTTTATTGCATCTTTATTGATTAAAAAAAAAAAAAACTAGGATTGAGATGAGATTTTAATTTTACCCCATGGTAAGTAGAGTGAGGGACCAGGCGATGGCGGCGGCAGTGGCAGCGGCAGGCATGCTGTCGGAGCTCCATGACTGAACGTGGCTGAATCCGATAATGCAGGAGGCGACACCCACCACCCCAGCGATCAGCGCGAATGTTACAAAGAACCCTGTGGCTGCGTTCCCCATCGGGAAGTAGATGGGCGAGAAATGCGCAGGCAGCTCAAACTCCGCACCTGCCAACAATTTCCCCATTTCGAATATTAATGATGCAAATTTAAGACTATTGTAACGAGAATGATAAATAGACAAAGAAAGACACGTATTTAACGTGGTTTGGCAACAATGTTTTACCTACGTCTAATGGCAGAATAACTAGATTTGTATTATGGACAATTAGGTTACGCGCATCGGTGTTTCATGAGTATTTATAGGCTCTTATAAAACCCTAAACAAACAATGGACTGTCGGGGGTGCCTGACCCGGGGTGTGTCGAACGTCTAATTCAAGGCATGAAGCATTATAGTTTCATAGAAGTGTACCTATAATGAAGCCGTGATCGATTGCGAAATTCATGGACCATGCTCCAATGCCAAGGATGATGACATACATGCAGAAGTTTAAGAGCAGGAGTAGGGTGGCAGCAGGCTTCATCGACTCGTTGGCCATCTCCGTAGGAATGAACGAGGATGAGAGATCGAAAGAGGAAAGGAAGTAAAAGCCGAATCAGACGAAGATCGATGTCGTAAAAGGATGGAGGGAGAGAGGGTTATATACAAATGGAGGAGGTGAATCAGAGGAGTTCTTTTGTTGCAAGCCTCTGCCTGGCTGTAAAGGAGGATACCTTCAACCTCTGGAAAACCCCAGATGACACCTTTTTCTTTGCCTAATGTATCAAAGGTGTGTTAACAAAATAAGAGAGAGTTGTTTGGGAATCTGGAAATCTATGTTGCCTGCAAGGACTTTGTTCTCCTTACAGACTTGAAAAAGTATTATGCTTTCCCATCTGAATGGATCATCATTTTTTAGTACCACTCTCACTGTTGAATAAGTCTAGCTTTTTTCGAATTTAGCTGAAGCTACTCGATTTATAGTATATAAGTTTACTTACACATATCTAACTCGTTTAGTAAACAAATGAGTCTGAGTCTAATTTTTTCGAAGTCGTGTTTGAACTACTCTGCTCATTAAACAACTTTATTTATTTAAAAGGTAGATAGCACAAGCAATACTAATACAGTAATACAGCAGGGCTGCCCCCTCCGGCGACAGAGTTTCGTAGTATTTAAAAAAATAAAAAATAAAAAATAAATAAAAGTTAAAAAATAAAAATAAAATGTGAAAAAGAGCATAAAAGTTGTCTAGCTTAGTTGGTAAAAAGAGGGAAGAAAGTACAAGGGAAGCTAGAGGTCATGAGTTTAAATCTCATTCCTTGTTTTTTTGCACTACTTTTTATTCCTACATAATTTTTCCCTACTATAAATATCATATTTAAATCAAATTTTATATTTTTCTTTTAATATTTTAATAAGATTATTCATTATGTTACACATATTTTAAAATTTTCTTCTAATTTTTTAATTTTTACTATCAATGTTATACTTAAACCACAGTTTATGAATTTTTTTTTATCATACTTTTCAATCCTATCATTTTTTTTTTCATTTACCAATGACAAATTCTTTAAAAAATTTATAATTTTCTTTCAATATTTAAAAAAAAATCTTAATCATGCTACACATATTATATACTAGGTGTAGAGGCCGTGCGTTGCACGGCGCTGTGTAGTAATTGTTTTCGGGCACACATATGGAGTTCATTGAGAACTTCAGTGTAAAAACACTTGCACCCATTAGGCTCTATCTGCATAGCAAATCTATACATATGTGACAAAGTAAGATCAATGTTGATGAAGGCCATATCTATATATATGGGGACTAATAACCAATGGTTGCCTTGAAGTTGTGAGCTGGTATTGATTCTCGCTCTTTACAAGGGCCCAAACTTGAGCTAGACTCAGTTGATTCCTTGAAGTATCTATGGACTTGTGTCATCCCCTCCTTGGTTCCAAAAACATCCAATAATTCCATAGTGGTGAAATCTAATACCGGAGTTGGATGGCTCATCTTGTTGGCTCCGTTGCTATTGTCCTTGTTATTCACCTATGATATCAGTAAAAAAAAGTGATCAGAAAGTGATCAAACTAATCTGGATATAACAACAAAATCATAATGAAATGCAGAATGCGCTATGTGATGAAGATTCCCAATTTAAAAAATTTATTAGCGTTTTCAAGATTTCAGAACTTTGGGTCATCGGTCATCCAATTAACATCTTCATCAACAGAAGAAAGAACAAACACTTGATTAGAGCTGAGAAATATAAATCTTATTGACATACTGTCAAGGATTCGGGCATAAGGCCAATTATTAATAGAATAATTACAACATATCAACAATCAACAATAATATATAAAGCAATGTCTTTCATTAAAACTGAATAGAAAATGATAAAGGATTGCTCAATTAGGAAAAAAATGAAGAAGAAGATAATGACGATAGAGAAGAAGAGACAAATGATACAAGATCTCTTTAAAACTCACCTAAAGATTCTATTTTCCATTAAAAAAAAAGTTTTAGAGCACTCTGGAAACTTTGTAATGTGACTATTATACTCATTTCAATTTACTAAGTCTTATAAACACGGAAATGAAAAAAAAAGATCAAAGGTGTATACTCAAATTAACAATGGTCCCCAAGATAAAAGATGAATTGTAAGTTATTTATGTTCATGCACTTTTAAGAGTTTCTCGACATTATGATCCTACTTATTTATTGCATGTCTTTTGTAAAGGATACACTCATGAGTGGCTTTCAAAGTATTTGAATTCCCTTTTTTTAAGGACTTCTCTATAAAAAAAATTCCACAATATATATCACTCATGGTTTAACAAACAAAAGTTAAGAGGTATATCATAATGAGTGTATCTTGGTCCATGTCTTTTGCGAAAACCTTGGCATAAAAATAAATGTTATGTTTCATAAATATAAACAAATTAGTAAGCAACAGAAACCATGGACATAAAGCTATCTTCTTGTACCTCAACAAGGTTACGATCAACGGTCAGACGATTCAGAGTCCCGGTTTTATCACTGCAGAGTACATCCATTCCTGCCATTTCTTCAATGGCAGTCATTCTCTTTGTGATGGCACCCTGAAAATATCATGATATCAGTAGGGAATTCATAAGCAAATCTAACTGCTCATAACTTGGAAGATGAACCAGACAAATTAGGTTCCTTATAATTCTTGTATCTGCCTAGTGAGTACACACCTGTTGAGAAAGTTGGTGTGAACCAATAGCAAGAGTTCCAGATAACACTGTCGGCATTGCTATAGGAATTCCTCCGATGATGAGAACGAGAAGGTTGTTGATTCCACTTCTGTATGACCGGCTTTGGATCGGGTACATGACGATGATTTCAATAATCATCCCAATAGCTATAGAGCAAATGTAGAAGTTCCCAATGGCAGTGAGAACCTCCAAAAAATTACATGGTTAATGCTCAGGATGTTTACTATACTCAACAAAGATTGATTTGTTTCACACGGTATGATTACCTGTTGGAACTTGGAAGTGTCCAACACTTTCAGTGCTGTCCACCAAATGAGCTGCTTTCCCAAGGAAAGAGTGCACTCCAGTTGCTATAACAATAGCTTCGATCTCTCCATTCTTACAAATAGAGCCAGAGAAGACTTCGTCTTCTGTCTTCTTTGTAACCGGTAAAGATTCTCCGGTAAGAGCAGACTGCAGAGAAAAAAACTTCATCAGACGATTCAGACGAATGCAAAGACCAGTACAACTTTGTCAAACTCAGGTGTTGTTATTAAGAAAGAATCCATTAAAGGGTATTGTTCTCTTCAATAAAATCAGTTGTCAATAACTTTGAGCAAATTAAGACTGCTATAATAGCACTTGCCTGGTCGATTTTACGTGAATCTCCTTCCAGCAAGCGGGCATCTGCAGGAATGATATCACCAAGCTTGATGCTTATGATGTCTCCAGGAACAAGTACACCTGCATCTTCCTCTTTCCAATGCCCATCTCTTAGAGCCTACATGGCATAAGTACATTATATATTAGCTAATATCCTCTTACTCATATGAAGAACATTTATAAGTTAGAACAGATGCAAATATGCAATGCAATAGAAGTTTTCTGATGAATATTCTCATTTCTCATATAAAACTAACTTACCTATACATGATTTGCACATCATTGACATGCACTACAATCACAACATCACATCTGAACAAAGACCGAAAAAGAGGTCCAAGAGCTTTGACATTTAATCTTGGTGGTAATATAAATTGATAACATCGATGAAATCACCATCATATTGTAAGGTCCTCGAAGCTTGAGGGAAAATACCTGTAATAGCAGCCATTGAAACCAGTTGAAGCACTGATCAATTCCCTCACTTTTGTACATGGCATTCAGAAACATGTCAATATATAAAATCTAAAAGCTCTAAACTAAAGTAAACTTCCTTGATTTGGAGATAGAAACCCTAATCTTTTTAATCAAACTCCACTTTTTAAAAGAAGGTTAAAAAAAAGTGGGGCTTGCAACACAATGAAAAGTTTTCTATGGATGTCCCCCAAAACACAAATACAAAATTGTAAAGTCTTACAAGAAAATAAGCATGTTGTGGGAATGACAAGAGACAATGTTCACAATGCACCAGCTTTGAAGAAAGTAGATATGGGATTAGCAGTTTTAGATGCTATTGATGCTGAAAGGAGCGCTTATGTATCGTCTAGACAGATGGACATCTATTTCTCAACAGGAGGCAATAGCTGAACAACAATTGATAAACACTGAATGAAGATCCTAAAATCTCTGAAGCAAAAATTTAAGCACCTAAGAAACACTAAAAGATTAAATATCTCATCGTTTCCAGCGGAGAGCTTCTGAAACCTGACAATATTAATTAAGCACCTGATGCGTGTTGTTGCACTTTCTCTTCCTTGGCTCTAAATTTTAACAATGTAGCTATCTTTCCCGATGATTCTTAGTTCAGCGCAGCTTTAGAAGTTCTATGAGGAGACTGCTTTCTAAGTTCTGAATACGCCTGCAATGGTATCAAATGTAACTTATAAGAATCTTGTCAAAAATGTTAGATTGAAGACTGTCAAAGGTGAACTGTAGTTTAATTACATACAACCAAAATAGGCAAAACAACAGTAGAATGTTTATTTCTATATAAGATTTAGCAAGGGGAAATCAGTGAACTACACCATCCAAATGAACGGAAAAACCTCAAACTTTTTTAGACATATAACAATAATTTGTAAGCTATAAGAAACAGATTTCAGAGAAGGTCTACAACCTAACCAATGAACCTTTCAATGAATTAGGTCAACTTAATCACAATCCTTTGGAATAGGGTTTTGAGATTGTTTTCTAAATTCCAACGAAGACACAAACATGCTCTCATTAATATTAAAAAAAACTTTCACAGAGGTTATAATACTTACCAATGAAATTTAAGGATTGTAGGTGGAATGAAATGATTAATGTGTCTAAAGGGAAAAGGGACTCTTGGAAAATGTGTAGCTTATGTCCATATTATGAACTTTTAAAGCAAATCATATCCTAACCTTCTAAGCTAAATCAGAATAGAGCATCTTTGGCTATCCCATTGAAAAGCTTGCAAAATACTCCCTCCAGTCAAAAGCTTGCAGAATAGAGAATCTTTGAACAATCAAGCAAGCTTCAAGATCAAATTAAAAGCACCTATTTTTACGGCTTATTTGATTGCAATCTCTTTCTGAACTATCTAGTAGAAGTTTATGATGCAGGAAAGCCACCAACCACTTGCTGCTTAAAAATGAGATAAACACATAATATATTCCTATGCATCTAATGTCACACGTATCAATGGGTTCTCTATCATTTCATCTCTTTGACTACCTATTTGCTATAAAGATGTCATCTGTTCAATCTTCATTGGTTTTTAATGGTCTTTCTTTATCTTTTTTCCTTCATGGGTAATGATAGAAAAAGAAATGTCAGTAAGAGTGAATGCGCGATTTTTAGGCCATAAGCTTTAAAATATCAAAGACAGGACAAATTTCACCCTGCAAACTTTAAATTGTGTGGTTGCCAAAATAAACACTTGTTAAGACCAAGATTGTTTGAAAAAAAGGGGAGCAAGTACGACTTAGTTGTATAGTAGATGAGTATATGACAGAAATTTAAAAAAAGAAGAGTATAGTAAAAGACCATTCATAAACAAGGAGAATGTAGATAATAGAGAAAAAAACATGTGTATAGGGCAAGAGAACAGGTATAAATAATCCAATCCAATAAGGTCATATGAAATAGATTAAATTCGTAATATATACCTTAGCTTTTCAAATAGGCCAAGAACTGGAGACAAAACTGTCTGTGGACTATTTATAATCACAAGCTAGACTAAATTCTTCAATGCCCAGGTCAATCCTTATGAACCTACTGCTAAAAATCCCTACAAGGATTAAAAAATCCATTAGTATGGTAAACACAAGGAGGCTTGAAAATGAATGATTCTTCAATTCACTGAGTATGACTTACTGGATAACAGTACCCTAGACAGAAATTAAATAGATCATGGGGTTATGGAACTTACCTCTTTAAGGGGAGAATCGAAAGAAACAGATGGAATCTGCGGCCAAGTGGTGAGGGAGATGGAGGCCGATGGTTGTGGTGGCACATGGGTTAAGATCTCACCCTAAAAAATACGAATCCCAAGCGGAAATCAAGTCAATGAACAACCTAGCTATAATAAACAACATCCATAAAGAAAGAAAGTTCAACCAGAGAAACACCACAGAAAAGTTGAAATCCATGGTGGTAAACACATAATGCAAAGATGACGAACCTGCAGAGATGGTGCTAGGTCAGAGCTGAAGACAAATTTACAAATCGGAATAAGTAATTGAAACCCCTGAAATTGAAAGATTAATAAGAGAGAAGGAAGAGAGATTAGCTGATTTGAAACCTGAATTTCGTAGTTTATATCAAAATCATGCAGAGCCAGCCTCAATAAGGTTGAATTCAACACATAAGACTCTCCCAACTGTCAAACCCTAATCACAAAATTGACGGGACAAATATGCTGATCAAAAGCAAATGAGAAAGAAACAAAGATCAACACAACCACATAACATAAGAGAGCAGATAAAAAGGGACCAAATCAGAGGTGGTACGAATTAGGATAAATTTACAACTTGTATACGCCAATGCATTTTAACATTATGGCTTAACTTAAGCAAGAACATAAATTACTATTATATGTGGTTCAAACTTCAAGGCTAGCATTTTCTCATAACAATCCAAAGACAAATTTGAAAGAATTTGGCAGAATCCAATGAATTAAAAGACGCTTAGCAACCTACTCAAAGTGGAAATGTTACATGCAATTGAAACTATATGAATATCAAGCAACATATCAAAACATTAGATAAGATTTTGTTTCCCCCACTTATATGAGCTTCTCATTTTTGACTTGTTATAGCTTTCTTTTTTGCAACTTTTTTTTCTCAAGAAAGAAAGAATTTTCTCTCCTCCTAATTTGTATTTTAAAAAAAAAAGAATTCTCTCTTCTTACTTAGCTACTGAATAATATGATAGAAGTTACAAGACACAGCTTGCCTAAAAGAAAAATCATCTACATTTTAGCAAAATGTAAACCAAGCCAACATGTATCATCCAGCTACACAAACTTAAGAATTATCATACACAATAATCTATGAAAAATGATTGTTGCATAAAGATGAACATAATAAGATTGGAAAATACCAAAAATGGGAACTTAAAGAATATCTAGCAAGAAATTTAAGTATCAAAATGAAAATATTTAGAAACTCATAAATAAAGTGCAAACCTCCAAGTATAACATGACAATAGGCACAAAGTGGAAGTTAATAATCATAATATAGAGTAAGATCCAAGAAACCAGTCATAGACAACACATCAATAAAAGAAAAAATGTACACCTGTGAAGAATCTAAAGGTTATTTGTTCACTTCTTCTTTGAGTTACCCAAAAAATATCAGCCTGCTTTGGCATATACAACCCTGATAAAAAAAAATACCAGAAATCAGGGGTAAAATCTAACCTAAGGAATTCCAGAAACAAAACTATGAGGGAACGACACCCTCTGCTATACGAAATCTAAGAAAGTACAAGGTGAACCTATGACAAATGAGAGAGCAATTCAAGATGGAGAGGACAAGTCAACAACTGAATCGATAGTGAAAGATGAAACAAGGGGCAGAGAACAAAGCGGAACCTGGATAACGGCCAATGAGAGAAAGCCAGTGACCACAAGGGTGGTTGTCTGTAGATTTATGGGAAAGCCAATGACCACGAGCAGATGAGAACAAACCCCTGAAAATATCAGTTAATAATAGATGATAAGTAACTGAAAAATCGGAATAAGTAACAAAAAACCCTGAAATTGAAAGAATAATAAAGAGTGAAGGAAGAGGGATTGCCTAATTTGAAACCTGAATTTCGTAGAGTAATCGAAACCCTAGCTACATAATTTGGGATACCTAATTGAATAGGAAAAACCATAGATCAGAGGGTAAACAAACACGAAGATGAAGATGGACTGCATGAGAAAGGGAACAAATGGACCACATGAGAAATCCCAAAAAGATATTGTCAAATCACAAAAGCATCACAACAACATAAACAAACAATGCAAATACTAAAAGCTCAGGCAAGGGGCAAAAAAAATAGTGCATTAAATATTTATAATACAAATTAAAGATAATCATGAAGCCAAACAAGAATTTCCGAATACAGAGAAGAATTAAAGCAAATATATTAGAAAAAAAGAAAAACTCACCGCCGTTGGAAAAACACCTATAGCTTGTAAGATTGTTCGCATGAATAACAATGGAAGTAGAATTTGTTCAACCTGCGATAATCAATGGCATTACTGTAAAAAAAAGAAAGCAAAAAAAAAATATGTAGGAAGAAAGAAACAGATAGAGAAAAAAAAACAGAACTCGGATATTGCAGCCATACCAGTTGATGTAGGACCTTCGCAAGGACTTTCTGTGTGAATATTTGCCTTTGTTCAAAACAAGCATTACATGCATCGGTCACCTGCTCAGAAAAACAGCATCAAGAGTAATGGCTTGCATAGTATGAAAAGTTTCAATTTAAATAGAAGATGGGATAAAAGTGATCTGGCACAGAAAAACCTTCTTAAGCGGAATTCGGTCTTTTTCAGGATCTATTCCACATAATGGCAATCAAAACTTCGTCAGGAGTGAGCACTGAACCAGATGGTGCAGAACCCTGCACAATTCAGTTAATATCTCACATGACATCCCACATTAATCACAAGAGAGAAAAAAATATATGTATTAAAAAAATTAAACTGTGCTCCTAATAGTCATCCAGAATTGAAGGGTCCTCTTGGATGATTTTTCACTTGTAACTTGTAAGAATGTTAAGAGCCTAACTATAAATCTATAATAAATTTTACGCCTTCTTTCATCATTGGACATGCTATTTTTTTAATGCAGAGGAATCTTCTCTTCAGAGGCTCTCTAACGGGAAACTGGTAATCTAATTGGAGTCCAATAAACACATAACTATACACTTTTAATTTGTACATTATTTATGACTGAACTATGGCAAAATATCATGCAATACAAAGTGACCATCTATCTTGTTTTTAAAGGCAAGGAGGGGAGACAACTTTAACTGTGAATTCATCTCACCAAAACTGGAAGCTGGTGCAGGCTTGAACTCACATGGACCTTCTTTTGCTCCCCAGTCCTGTTGCAAACAAAGAAGTTTTCACCATCAAAATGCGTCTTCCATATGCACTCTAAGAGGTTTAGGTATGAAAATAGGGAAACAAAATCAGAAGTTCTCTCATTTTCCTTCTTTACTAAGATGAGAAGGATTTCATCCTCTCAAGTTTCCGTAAGCCCTCTTAACTAAAAACATAAACCTATATCGATCCAATCAAACCAAATCTCTCTTAAGCATTTCTACAAACACCTTCAAGGCATAAAATAAAATAAACAACCACCAAGTTGCAATATCTAAACCCCAATTTAACGACTCTACTAACATAAATGCGTAATTACTCTCAATCAATGGTATTCCTAATCAAAGCCCACCGAGGACTCGGCTGTAAACCACTCAAAAGAGAGGGAGGAGCAAGTTGCGGCAAAACATAAAGCGAAGACCAAGTACCTTAAATCAATAACAGAAAATTCAAAATGAAAACCAGAAACATGTCTGAAATTGGACGCTTGAACGAAGCATAGCAATGAACACGAGCTTCAAAAGTCAGAAAAAGAGTAACTTGGATTAAAATTGATCAGTCACCAAAATAAAATAGAGCAAAAATCGCATGTACCTTTCAGTGTAAATTTGAAGACTTGGAAGAAGAAAAAAAACCCAACCAAATCAGCAAACAACTATACCAAAAACAAAAAATCAGGCAAATTGAGAATAAAATAACGAAATTTAAAACCCTAAAATCAAGAACGGAATTCAGCAAGTTGACAGCAACTCACCAACGGGGTGGAAATCAGGAAAGGCGGTGGAGAGCGTGGACATACCTTCTAGTCGGCGATGACGGCCAGTGGCGGAGCAATCAAGACCCGGTTTCGAAAACCCTAAAATCAGGAAAGTTGAGAATGAAATAACGAAATATAAAACCCTAAAATTGGGTCATCCAAATTCAAACAGCGGAATTGAGCAAGGTTAAATCAAATAGTGAAATTTAAAACCCTTAAATGGGCAACCAAAGTACGGAATTCATCAAGTTGAAAGCAACTCACCAACGGGGTTGAAATCAGGAAAGGCGGTGGATAGCGTGGACGATCCTTCAAGTCGGCGAGAACGGCCAGTGGCGGAGCAATCAAGACCCGGTCACGCGCACTCGGTTGTAATGCAGAATTGGCGATGAAAGACCGGACGAATGGACAACGATGCATAGGGCGTCGGACAGAGGGTTGTAGAAATCAGGAAATGGAAAGGTAGTGTGGGAAATTAGAAAGCAGTAGGAGGCATCAAACTTGAGGAAGCAGGAGGTGGAAGAATCAACAGCAGGAAGAAGATGTGGCGATAGGAACAACGAAGCGGAGGAAGCAGGAGGTGGAAGAAAGAAGGCGGCCGAACAGTGTCCCGTAACCTGAGAACAAATACAGGTCGTAGATAACTTATAACTTAAACGGTCCAGATTTCATTATGCCCACACATTTATAGTAGTATAGATTTATACAAGTATACAACAATTTATGATTTTCTTTCAATATATTTTTATAAAAAAAAATTATTATATATACCGAGAAAAAACAATTGAAAGTAGACAAAGAACGATTTCATGTGTTGAAATTAAAGCAGACAAAGATTGTCATATGTTGTCCAACCAATGGTTGCAAATTAAATGGATTGCTGGGAGAATGATTTCATATTTTCATGATTGCTTCCCACATTCAAAATCGAGTATTATACTCTATAGTCCAATCTAAGAAAAGTGTTGTATGTAAGAAAATTAAGAAATAGTAGTTCGGTTATAAATATTTTTCTTTTCTACTCATTCATTTACCTCACCTTGTTTTTTCTTTTTCACTGGTTTTATTTTCAATTATCCTCAATTTATTTCCCAAAATCCCAAATAATTGATCTTACCTACTACTTGTTTTTGTACATCCTACATAATAGACCTGAGCATGGGCCGGGCCTCCCACCTTTTCACAATCCATTGTATCGGGCCGGGCTTGGGCCAAGTCCGGTTGTTGAGCCTATTACCTTATATAAGTTATATATATATTAATATAATAAAAATATAGTACCAAGAGATTTATATTACAAATTTAATTTCCATAAATATTTTCATCATATATTAGCAAGTATTACAATTATAAGTAAATTACAGTATGTATGATATCTACAAGTATGACAATTACGTACAATAAGTACTCCGTATTACAATTAGTTATCCAGTAGCATAATAAACTTGATTACAATTTTTTTTTTTTTTTTTTGAACCGGAAATAATTCGAAGTCCCAAACTTCAACTGAAGTATGGGACAACGAGAGGCCGAAAACAGGCAGACGGACTAACCGTCATGATACAACTAAAAAACAAAAACAATAAAAAAACCCGAATACAAAAGATCAAAGCGAAGAAGGCCAGCAGAGAGGCAGGCGTAGGACACCGGATGGAGGCAGCGAATACCGAGAGCATGGGAAAGTCGAAGGACAAACACGACGTCTCGACGCCGGGGAGACAGATGCAGAAACCCAATAGCGGAAATGACGTCTCCTGGGGAAATGTGGATCAACGACGTTCCCCCCACCTAGATGAGAGATCTTCGAGAATCACGAACACTTCCACGGTCGACTCGAACAACAGGGCGCCCGAGACTGCAACTTCATCCGGAAGCTAAACGAAGCCACACCCAAGAAAACGACTCCACTCGACTGCACAAAAACCCTAGATCAAAGGAAACGGGTAAAAGGGTAGAAGCGAGTGAGTCATGGAAGTTTAAGGACCAAGATTAATTTTATGAAAAAGTTTTTTGATATTATTATTATTTACTTATAATTTAAAACAAAGTATAAGTAAATTAGGTAAAATCTAGAATATGGGTAACAAGCCCAAACCGAACATTTAGGCCCAAAAAACAAAACATGACCTAAATTGAAGTCACGTTTTGTCGATGACTTTTTTTTTCTTTTTTTCTTTTTTTTTTCCCGGTGCTTCTGAAAGAAGCTTGTGAGGAGAGAGTTCCGGATTGTTTCAGAGATGGGCCACAAGCCCCGACCGAACCCGGAGGCGGACAAGGCCTGGGCAAGCCAGAGGTAGGATCGGGGTGGAGGTGAAGCGGGGAGAACGGAAGTCGCGACGCGAATTCGGAACACCCAGTGCTCACCGAAGGCGCCGGACGCAGGAACCCCAATCGACGGCCATAGCAGCGAGGGAAAGCCACCATGGATTCCGATCGGAGCCGGAGTCAAAGGCCACCGGTGAGGGAGGAGGTTGGTGGTAGAGTTGAAGGACGGTGGTACAGTGGATTGTGGGGTCTAATCGGCGGCCACAAAGTAGGTGCTGAAGTATGTAACACATACTTCGGAAATTTTTATTTATTCATTTTTATTTTTATTTTATCATCAAAGCGTGAGCCATAGACGAACCCTAGCCGCCAGACGCCGAGGGAAAGAAGGTGACCAGAGTTGATGGAGGTGGATGGGGAAAAGAGAGGTGGAGCCGGGGCGAAGCCAAGGCCGCTACCCGAATCCGACCAACCAGATCCGAAGCCTCCAAGGGTCAAGCTGCATGTAACTCGGTGCCGGTGGTGGGGCTGAAGGTAAGATGGTGGGGATACTCGTGAAAGCGGTGGTTCCGGCGATCTGGGCCCGGAGGGCGGCGGATTTATGCCCAGAAAGAAGCCGGAGCCGCAAAGAGGGTGCTTCTTTTTGAGTTTTATCGAGATCAAGTGAAGAATAAGGAGAACAGGGAGCCGCCGACACCTCTTTTTCAACCTTTTTTTTTTTTAATAATAGAGGTTGTAGAGAGATTGATGTGGTCGGCGATGGAGGACGGGACCGGCATCAGCCGAGGATGGCTCCGGCCTCGCACAGAGGCGATCGAAGCCGAAACTACCAAATATGATTTGGGTCTGAAGTGGGATTGGATGAGGAAGGATACAAGATACTGATTAGGGATTAACCTCATTTGGGTTGCAATTTGTTGTTGATTGTATTCGTTGAGAAATTAATCTCAACAAGCAGGGTTGAGATACAATCTCGGTTGGTCCCCAAATTAGGTTGAATATGTTTCTAAGCGGGGTTGAGATACAATCTCGGTTGGTCCCCAAGGGTTGAATATGATTGTAACCGGGGTTGAGATACAATCTCGGTTGTTCCCCAAATTAGGTCGGGGTTGAGATACAATCTCGATTGTTCCCCAAATTAGGTTGAATATGTTGTTGTTGGACCATTATGATTATTGGTGGTGGTAGTGCTGGTGGTGGTGGGCGAATGGTGGTTGTTGGAGTTGTAGAGTTGATTTGAGGTTGGAGATGGTGTTGAAGTTTTTTGGGTTTTCCTCTCTCTAGAAAACTAGAGAGAGGAGAGAGTTGTAGGTTTTTAGAGGGGGTGTCTGATTTGGAGGAAGAAAGAAAAATGATGATAAACTTGATTACAATTGTAAATGTAATTGTATGTACTCCGTATTCCAATAAGTATATTGTAATTAAATGTATATTCAACTTGATTACAATTGCAATTACATTAGCATAAACCTTATTAGTTTACAACTTTATTTAGTTTATTCAACTTAATTATATATATTCTTTGATGTTTTATTAATTTTATTTTTATTCATATAAAAAAATATTATATATATATGCGGGACGGGACGGGATTGACAGGACGATGATTCTTTGAGATGCTAGGCCCGTTTGGCCCGCTGGGCGGCCCGACCCGACAATGAGGGCGGGCTTGGGCAAGGCGCTAGGCGCTAGGCCCAATAACCGGGCCTGCCCCAAGCCCGCCCGGTGTACTGGGCTGAAATTTTGGTCAAGACCCGGCCCAAGCCCGCCCGGCCCATACCCAGGTCTACACATACGGTTCTTTGGCATTCCATGTTCATCCAAGCTCAGTAGAGGCAAGATACAAACAAGAGGAACTGGAAGGAAATGGACACCCAACGGTAAAGAGAAGACATTGTTGGCAACGGAATCTACCACTGAGTTCGCCTCGCGGTACACATGATTGGACAGACTAATCTCTACTAAGAGCAATCCCAACAGTTTCTCTAAAATAGAGAAAATGAGAGATTTTAGAGAAAAAAAATCATTTTTTCTCACCAACAGCTTCTCTAAACTCATATCTAAAATAGATAAATTGATGGAGAGAGGGAAAAAATCTATAAATTTAGAGAAAGCGTTAGAATCTGTAAAATTTAATGCGTTCACCCATTTCAATGCTTACCTATTTGTTTATTGGTTGTTGCCTATTGATTTAATAAAGTTGTTGGAATTTTATTTATTAAATTATGAATTTATGCATCTGTTAGTGTGTATGATAAATGTAGCAATTTGTATAATAGAGAATCTGGTAGAGTTGTGGTGTAATTTTTTTAGAGATTTTGTTATTTTGTTCTATATGTTAAAGATTTTTTAGAGAAACTGGGGGGATGCTCTAAGGAAGCCTTGACAGTACTCCACCAGGCTGAATAAGAGATGTGACGACTTGGTCTTGCTCGCCAGTAACTTGATCACCTCTTCCAAATCGGACTCGATCAACACCTTTCTGAAACCCATACTACATGCCATCTCAAGGCCTTTCGCCACACCCCAGCCCTCTGCCATCGGAACTGAGCACAACCCAATGTTGGCAGCAAAGCCTCCAATCCATCTCGCGCTTGCATCCTTGATGATCCCAGCAGCCGTAGCCCGACCTCCTTCCCGGAGAGCTCCGCCCGTATTTACCTTGATCCACTCTTCTTCAGGTCTTTCCCACTTTATGCTCAGCATACGGCTTTGCTTCCTAATACCGTTCTTTCCTAGTTTTCATGAGGCCTCTTTGTACTCTCTCAAAGCTTCCATACACAGCCCTTTGGTCGCCATCGGGTCTCCAGCACCCTGAAACACAATCTCATTTCCCCTCTTCCACAGCTTCAAGACCGCCACCGAGAAGAGCCCTACCTCCAGGCGGGGTTAGGGCTTGGGGTTTCCAACATGGAAAGAACTAAACAAACACACGCGCAATTTTTCTGTAGATGTAATGGCAAGTGAGCACTACACTAAATGCTCCCTCACTTTTAAGGCAATACACTTTCTCAATAAGGGCAATGATTTGCTTTTATATTAATTTTTTCATATGTGTTTGTCTCATTAGAAATCTTTTGATATATAAGTGTTGTGATGTGTAGGTGATTATCCCACATCGAAAAACACGGAACTCAGGACCTTGTATATAAGTTAGAAGAGGGTCTCTCTTCCTATTGTCAATTGATTTTAGGATGGCTAGAAACTTGATTTCACTTGATCGATTATATTCTTTATCTAGCTGTGCAATTGAAATGTAATAATAATGTTATGTGTTGGTTAGGTACCATTTCTAGTAAAAGCCCCTCATAATGGCAAGGCAGCAACACTGAGATCTACATTGTTAAAAAATTGATTGGGAATGGAGCACCACAAAAAATTGATTGGGAATGGAGCACCGCCAAATGAAATGCCTATTTTACAGTACCATAAACATGATTTGGAGGATACAATGCCATTAACGCTCTATGGTATAAAAAATGGAGATGTTATTCATGCAAAATTCAACTCAAGCGGTCAAATATTTGACATTAAAATCGAAGGCATCAAGTGTCCTGAGGTGGGTGAGTTGCACCTGCTCAAAGTAAGAGATATTCTCTTTAACCTGGCTGGTTGACCAATAGTTGTGGTGCAAAGACACACGATGCCAAATCATGTTTCGAAAGACCAAGGAGAAACGGAGTTAAATGGACCGGAAAGAACAGAGCTTCACATGATAAAATGGAGAAAAAGAATAAGAGAGTTGAACGAAAGATACGGATTGATTTCAGGAATACGAAAGAGATGGGTTTTAAAGAAAGTGGTGCAAGCACCAAAAGATAGGGACTTGCTTGCGCTTGGTCTGGGAGAGAGGTTACAAGAAGGTGATTATTGAGGCAGATTCCAAGCTCGTCACCACCCTTATTACGAGAGGGGTTGATGGTCCTCACCCTTTGTCTAGCCGGGTACGTCAGTGCCAGATATGTTTTCAGGGAAGCAAACTTTGATGTGGACTCCCTCGTGTCTCTAGCTTTATCCTTTCCGATCGGTTTTCGTTTTCATGTTTTGCTTGTTCCTCCTTTAAACATCGGTTTACTTATTGATAAGGATATTAGATAAATGACTACTTCCCGTCTAGTGCTATGTAGCCTGTTTGTTTTTGCTATATATTGAGAGCTAGCGTCTCATCTTGACTACCAAAGAAAAAGGAGCTCAAGCTCACAAACACTACATCCCATAAGCTAAAGTAATATTGGGCTTTAAAGCCCACATTACCGTCGATTCGAATAAACCCATGGGCCAGGGCAAAGTTTGAATGTCAGCTGTCTACGAATACTCCAGAGAAGAAATTTCCGGAGAAAAAACGAATATTCGAGATTTATCATGAAGGATTTTCCTTTTTTTTAATTGTTCAAGATATTTTAATAAAATCCAAACCCTAGCGCCTTGATGCTCTCACGCGCCTCGCACGTGACTAGCGCCTCTGAACGCTTTAGTGCGCCGCTTGGTTTTTTCCTTACGCTAAACCACCAGAAACGAAAACAAACTTATCTCCAATCTCAACCGTCCGATATACGACACGTCACCGATCCTCTCAGGTTTGAGATCCGACGGCTGATATCACGACTGATCAACGTACTGGCGAGGGGACGAAGAACCTACTCTCTTGTGCTCTCTGGTCTCTACTTCTCTTCGTTTCCCCCAATTTTCCGACTGATTTTCCGGCTTCATCCCAAGAAATCTTCCAGTTTTTTCTTGGAGTCTCGCGAAAAGATGACGGGCAAGGTGAATTCCATGGCGGAGGAGACGGAAATCGAGGAGGTGAAGAAGGAGGTCTGGCTTGCGAACGGGAAGAAGCACGAGAAGGAGGAGGTCGACAACGACAGCGTCGTTGAGGAGGAGGAGGACGACGACGATGAGGAGGCTGTAGAGGATGGTAGCGAAGACGACGACGATGAAAACGACAGTGAAGACGACGATGACGACGAGGAGGAGGGAGATGATGGACAGGAGGTTCTTCAGTCCTCCGGCGGTCCTCCGATTCACAACATCGACGACGACGATGAAGACGAAGATGCCGATGAGGACGACGAGGATGACGAGGGAGGCGACGATGACGACGACGACGACGACGACGATGAGGACGACGATGACGAAGGCGAAGGAGATGAACAAGAGGTAAATCGTCAAATTAGTGAATAAATTTATGTTTTTCTGCTCTGATTTGCAATTAGTTGATAAATTTGTGTTTTTCTGCTTTGATTTGCACTTAGTTGATAATTTTGGTGTCTGAACTCAGCTATTTCTTTTGTGTTAATCGTTTTCCTGGTGATTTTTAGTCTTTTTCTATGTTTTAATCTAAAAGGTTCAAAGATCTGAGATTATTCAATCCGGATCTACAGATCTACGTTGTTACTGTTTAGTTACCTGTGTTCGCTTGATTTATTATCCATGGGTTTGAACCAGTCAAAAGATTTTGCAGTTTGTCAACGATGTTCTCAAGTTCTATCTTTAATTGCTTGCAAGTTGCGCGCGATAATTCTCTCTTTGTCAGGATAAACTGTCGGATCTTTCAACCAATTTTTTCCTGTACTTTTTACTCATTGGACACAAACTTTCCTAATTATTGTAAATGAAAAAAATCTCTCTTTTTCCCCTGATGATTTGTTTGGTTCGGTTGATGAATTTAGTGAAAGCACATTTGGATCCGCTGAATTCAATTCTTGGTACGGGATTGTCCTTTTACCTTGAAAGCCCAGATATTTCAGAAAAAGTGCAAAATGAAATTGTCATTTGTTTCGTAGATAGATTTCCTTTTTTGCTTATCCCAGTTCCATTGAAGTCAACAGATCTCAGAGATCTGAATAGTGAGTGTACTGTTTGGTTGCTTGAGAAAATTTTGATCGTGATTGTCCTTGTGCATCATGTTTAATCCATTTGCACATGTCTTAGTTTTAGAATCATCAACACTGTTCCTAGTTCCTACCTTGTGTTAACTTTATATCTTGTTGTGTTTGTAATTTTGCTCATTGCTCGATAATTGTTTGTGCCAATGAGGTGCTTTTTTGTGCGTTGAACATGTTCATAGTGACAGTATAATGTATCACTATTATATGTTTTTGACGGATTCTTTTCTGCCTTGCAATAATAGCACGAGTTTGCAGTGTCTTTTTTGTGGACTATCTTTAAATTGTTCCAATGGCTAATTTAGGTGTATTAAAGGATCCAAAGTTGTTTTTATTTGGGTAGTCAGACAAGTAGTTCTATTTGTGTTGTCATTTTATATACTTATATGTATCTTTTATTTTTGCAATATTTTTAAATGTCTTTGTTGCGTATTGACCTAGAAAAATATTCGTATCTTTTTGTTAATTCAGAGTGTTCCTTCTCAATGGTCTAGAATCAACTGTGTTTTGTTTGCAGTCGTAGAAAAGATCATGTTTTACAGATCCACCTATCATGAATACGAAACCCTCTTGTTTGTAGTATACATCCTCCCTAGAGGTCTTATTGATTGCTTACGTTGTTTGATGCCTTGTGACTGACTAATTGTTGCTTGCCATCAATTTGCGAAGAAAAATATATGACGGTTGTGTATGCATGTTGTCTTTTAGTGTTTGGTTGAACAGATGCTATTGACTTCTTGCTTGATCTATGGCTTCTAGAATAGTAGTGGTTTGTTCCTTACATATGTGATCCTAAATTCAATTTTATTGGGATTTACTCAACTATGTACTGTAGCATATTTACTGTTAAGGCCTAATTTAGAAGTCTAGCTATTATAGTTGACAAATTAAATAAATGTTGAGGTTTACCGTATTAATGACCCTCTTCTAGGGGTTAATTTCACATAACTAGATGCTATATAGTCCCTTTTGCACAAAAACCACCCCTTAATTAAGGGAATTGCTTTTAATCACAAATAATAATTAGTAGGAGCTAGTGCTTCATTTAAAAATCGTTAAAAGGGATGAAATGTCAACTAGCTTTATCTTGGTGAAATGGTATTAAACTATCATAGGCGGTTAGGTGTAATGTGGCCTTATATGATACATAATTATGTGGTTAACCTACTAATCATTGTTGTAATTTACATGTATCTTTCTTCCATACATGCAGTAAAAAATAAAGCTGCTAGAGCGTTAAAATATTCACTTCCAAGGATTTGTATTCTTTTACCCATCCCCTTTTCCTTCTTATTCTTTAAATCATTCCATTTTCAATGTCAATTACTGTGAGTTTGTGGCCTAGTTTTAATTTCGGCTGACAATTCTTTGTGCACAGGATGCCGGCACTGAGTTCCTGGTGCGTCCTATTGCACCTGCTGAGGACGAGGAGGATCAAAGCGACTTTGAGCCACAGGAGAACGGAGATGACGAGGGGCTTGATGATGAAGATGAGGACGAAGACCTTCATGGGAAAGTCGAGGCTCCACCAAAGCGCAAACGTTCCGACAAAGACGACTCCGGTGATGATGATGGAGACGACAACGATGATGATGATAGACCATCAAAACGATAGCCAAGAGGGCTGGTGGACCGCAAATGGTTAGGCTGACCAATTGAGAAATGTAGGTGAAAGCCAAAAACCTATCTCCCTTTTAAAAGTGTTTCTAGGATAGAAATAGAGCGCATCTTATGGTTCAAATATGGATTTTATTACATTCGAGTGTAATATGTTGGTATCGTCACTTGCATCCTGTCATTTTATTTAGTTGTTCAAGTTTGTGTTTAGGTCTTTGTAGTAGTTGGGGGATGTACAACAACTGGCAATCTAGGATTTGCTTGTATGTTTAATCAACTTTGAGGTCCCTTCATCTTCATTATATGCACTTGTCTAGTGTTAGTATTTTATACCCATTATTTTTGTATTTTTGTCCTTTTGTTTTTTTTTTCCCAAAACAATTAAATGAGCTGGTTGATTTAAAAATAACATAAATCTGCCATGGGACTATGGGAGGAGGGGAGACGGACCTCTTGCAGCCTGTTGGTTCCGGGGAGGCGGACCTCTCGCAGCCCGTATGTTCAGCCAACGGAAACCCCAGCCGGTGTGAGATTGATATTCTAAAAGCAAGCACAACGGAAAGGTAAAATGGTGGTTGATTTTGTCGGTACTAATACGGAGTATAAAATTGAAAAAAAATCGAAAAACTCCCCTAAATTATTTACTGTAAATAGGTACTGACAATGTGAAGGAGGTTGAATCAGCAACTTTCACATTGTCGGATCGTCGGTGCTAATACAAAGGACGTGCAACTTTCTCTTAAATTAAGGTAAATGGTCCTTATTTTTTCTTGACATTAAAAAACCCGGTGATTCATTGTTAAATAACCGACTCAATTGATTAATTGGAAGTAAGAATTAAACATGATTGTATTTAAAACCAATGTGCATTCACTTTCTTCCTCAACCATTCAACCTGGTGATTCATTGGCATGTCTTCCATTGCCATATCCTTTCCGCGTCTGTTTATATCATGGCGTCTGATGAGAAACGAACCAAAGCGAAATATGTTCGCAACAGGCAAAAGCGCTATACCAATTTTGCCAATCACCAAAAATGACGCCGAACTAACACACCAACTCCCCGCACACTTGACCTAAGAGAATAGGCCAACAGAAATGCAGCCTGCCAAATTGATGAACGATGAGAAAATAAACCTAGCAGGTTAGCACATTCACGTTTCCTCTCTTGATTATGGTGAATTCATCTCTGTATAACTAGGACAAAATATACGCAGTTCATGAGCAAAGCCTTGATCACATTCAACAACAAAAATCTTCATTGCCTGTATAGCTTAAGCTAACTTGCCAGCTGCCGATGACCATTTTTTAAGCAAGTGAAAGTTTACCCTGAAGTTAAATGGGGAGGCAAGTCGTAATTAAGACTATACAACTGTAAATGCCTCCCTCCCTTGTATGGCAGAGTTTACCTTCGAAGAGTGCTCTCTTAGTCACTGCAAGCGTGAGCATGTCAAAGCTTACCACTGCTTTTTCCCTTTTTTCTTTCTCTTACTGCTGGTGCTGCCAGTTCTGTTGGCGCCATCATTCTTTCTGGCTGAATCTGTAGGTGTACCATCACCGGAACTGCTGGCAGCAAAATTCTCAAACGCACCTGAATTTACAGCATTTTGCAACCACTCAAAGAACTCTTCTTCAGTCATCTGCTCTTCCATATTGGATGTCGGCATGCCTCCTCTCTGTGAGGAAGGTCCTCTCCCCTGGCTATGCCTAGTGACATTGGTGTTCACATGGAAGCTTGGCTTGTGAGAATTAGCTGGACATCTCATCCCCTTTGAACATAAATTGAACCATTAGGCTGAAGCAAAGTTATGACAGGTAATACGACTTAGGTAATTTAAGGCATGATAGAAAGCAATACCTGACATATATACCACTCAGTGGCATTATATATTCTGCTGTCAGCGCAAACATAAGCAGCAGGTGCCTCAACCTAGGAATCCATATTAACTGATTAGCAAATTAAAATTCATGAGTAGACTCATGCTCATTGACTTCTGTTCCTGCAATGTATCTCAAAATGGCTTAAGAATTATCCACACATCAAATGAAAGGCAATTCCTAACTGTCAATATTGTTTTCCCAGGACTACCTTTTGTAACATTCCGAAAAGGAAAGGTTGAGAAGATTGTTCAATCCATCCATCCCCATCTTTAGCTTGATGATAGTCCTTACATTCCTACAGAAACAAATAATCCAATTGTAACTACATGCCTAGCAAATAATAATAAGTGCATATAAACAGAAAAAACAGCCATATTCTAACTTCAAGAAAGAGGAAGCTAACCTGGCACCATCTTGCGCTAGATTTGGATTTCTTAGTCTGAATCCAAATATGAAAGCCGCCACATTTTTTGCATGCAATTCGCCTTGCCTCTGCAAGCGGGTCATCACTATCTGCCTCTGACTGTGCAAATCCATTAGGGAAGAACCCCGTGCGCCCCTTCTAGAGTTGATTGCAAATCAAAGCACAAGGAAATAAATCACTAAAGTCAGCAAATTACAATTTCACCATTTTCATTACTGAGCTCAAAGGGCCTAGTGGTGCAATTTGCAGAAAATAGATATTGTCTAACAAGCAATAATATATGAAGTACTAAAAAAACTATTCATGCCCAAGAGCTCAGAAGAAAGCAAACCAGAAGTTTTGATCCACCAGATTTAACATTTTTGAACCAATAGAAACCATTTCAACACACTGCTTATCCTATTTGCTGTCTTCACAGTTGGAAGCTTGCAACCCATTCATGGGACGAACGTGTTTCCATAGAACTGATACTCAACCAAGCAAAATCAGCCTTTTCAAGTTTTTTTAGGAACAATCGATATCAACCTACACACAGCCAAAGCCAAGTTTTCCACTGCTGATTTTTTTTTTTTTACTGATGTGTGAACTTGGAAAATCTTTTATATAAGAGTACCAACTTGTACAATTGCAGGTTCTTTGGTTACTTCTACTTAACTCTCATTTGAAGCTATGCGAAGCAGCAAGAAAATGTGCACTAGTTTGACCTTTGTTGAAGTGAGTCAACAAGTTGTTTTTATTTAGATTTAGATTCAAGGTTAAAGAACAGGTCAGTCGCAGCATACTTGCAACATAAAAAAATGAGTTGGTAAGCCATTAACTCTAGCACTTTGGGTAAAATTCTAGTTGGAAGCAGCCTATCAAATCTGGTAACCAACAAAACAAGAGAAAAACAGATTACAAGCCTGACCTTTTGCGGAATGCTTTGAAATCGGCGGAAATAATTCAAAAGATCCTCTCTTCTTAGTTCATCATCATATGCCTTCCGCTTCAACGTATCAAGCAAAATCTGTGGGAAATATCATTCCTTAAAATCAGAAAGATATATATAGGATAAGATTGAAGTCTGGAAGAAGGCATCGGAAAGAATTACCTCATATGCATTTTGAAGTTTCTTGAAAGCTTCTGCTGCTTTCTCATTTCCCATATTTTTATCAGGATGGACCAACATTGCCTGCAATTAAGGATTGAAGAGAGCTCACTTGTCAACAAGGACGAGAGCCAATAGTAGCACTATTATCTGGAAAAAATAAAGAATTGTTTTTTTATTACACGGTGACGGTTGAGTGACTGAAAATGGTAGCCTTGTAGAAGTAGCCAGGAGCAGATAAAGGAATGAAGCCAGGAAATAGCAAGTTTAAATTAAATAAAAAAAACTTTTGCAGAACGCTATTCTTGCATTAAAATAATGGTCATGTACCTTTTTCCTGTACTCCCTTTTGAGCACCGACACGTCTATGTGCTCAAATTTGGTCAAACCCAGAGCTGAATAATGATCTGTGCAATTTAACAACCGGACAACTTCATCTTCAGATGTAACCTCAGAATCACCTCCACTGGTTGAAGCAATTCCTGCACTGCGTTCTGCTGTCTGCCCCTGACCATTTTCAGAGAAACCATAATACGCCTCACCATTGAAGTTCTGTTGACTATGCATTCCAGCTGTTTGTTCAGAGGACGCATTTCCTTCCATGTTGCTTTTAAGGAAGTAAATTAGTAGATCACTTGAAATGAATGATAAATTGAAACCCAAAAGCAAGCCAAGCCATCCCACGTATGCCCAAGCACAATATACTGAGTAAACTGTGGTGACTAAAAGTGCAATTCGTTCGTGTCTCAAGGCAAATGACAGCCCTGCATTTATATTGGAATTGAGAAGAGAATGAATGATTGTCAACAAGTTGAAAGTTTCCAACTACTAAGTACTCGATAAATTTATATAAGACACTAGAATACTTGATAGCGAATCCTTAATAATTGGCAAATAAATAATCAAAATGAGTGGGATTACTTGTCAGCATTTTTTTATTGACTCAACTTAATTTTTGTTTTCTTTTAGTCCTAAAGAATCCAATTTAAACCAGTTATAGTTAAGCAGGATCACCTCCTAGGGCAATGACAACAGAGGTAGTCCAAAAGCTTCCATAAAGCCACAAAATCACTGCTCCAGATACAGCGCATACCAAAAAACCAAGCATGAAACCCACAAAGACTCCAATGAAAGCAGCAGCCGCCTGATACAGGCAAAAATTCCTCAAATGAGATAGCATGATACATCACAACAACTATAGTCTCAGGCCATCAACATGCACTGTCAAAGATTTTAAGATAGATGATAAATTACAAAAGGCCAATTCAAATTCACTCTCCTCCTTCCCTTCCATAACAGATTCAAAAGCAAGAATACAGTTACCATGATCTCGTCTCTGATGATATGAAGATTTAGGGTTTGTATGCCTTTCTTCATTAAACTGAAATTTTGTGTGTGCCTTGTACCTCAACTCCTCAAACAATGCAGTAAGATTATTACACTTTGGATACCCCTTAATACTTTTCACTGGGCTAGTTAACTTTAAAAATTAAGCTGGGCTAGTTAACTTTAAAAAATTAAGCTGGGGTAGTTAACTTTAAAAAATTATAGTCGTTAGTCTCAAAAGGTTGAGCGAGTTAACTTACAAAATTACAGTACAAAACAAGCACACTGCAAGCATAAGTTGCATTGTTCTTGTTTGAAAATAAGGGCGAAAAGATGTACACATTGTCTGTGCTATCTTTTCCGACAACCATTGATTATACATCAGTTTCCTAAAACATATCTTTGAATAAGATCACACATATTTCCTCGGCTATATAACATGCTAAATAACAGAATGGTTATGCAGTTTACTATGCATTACTCCCTCCGTCTTAAAATACATGTCTTTTTAGGACGGAGCACGGTAATTAAGAAGTATGTTAAATGTAATGATTAGATGTAAAAAGTAGGTAAAGTGTAATGATTAGACTTGTATTTATTTCTTTTCTTTTTTAAATTTGTGAGGAGTGTAGGGGTGATGTAAAAATTAAAGTAATGATTAGATGTAAAAGTAGGTTAAGTGTAATGATTAAATCTAAAAAGACATGTATTTTTGACAAAATTACATAGGCTAAAAAGACATGTATTTTGAGACGGATGGAGTATTATTTAAAGGCAGTCCAACTCTAGAGTCTAGACAAACCAATCTCATATGATCCAACAAAGGTTATACAGCCTCCATCTGGAAAAAAAAAAAAAATTAAGGCACAATATGCTAGAAAATATTATATGATCTGCAGCCCACAAAACAATCAATGAAGTAACCAAAAAAATTGCTGAACGCATCAAATAGAGGTGAAGTAAGGAAACGGGACCCTGTAAAACTTACCAATACCAGAAGAAACTTGAACATCCCAACCATGGCAATAACAGAAAGAACACTGCACCATATGACAGAGAAGAAAGATGTTGTCCCCATGCGCACAAAGGAGTCTACACCCCTTAGAAAGCAATCTAGCCAAATCATAAACACAAGCAGCAATATACTCCCAAAATTCCGAAGCCATCTTAAAGCAACTGGATATGCCTGGACATATTTCATCCGGACGTAGTCACAAGTTGGTTGTATCCTATTTTTCACATCAACAAAAAGTGGCTTTTGCCTTTCCACCCATTCATAAGATGTCTTTAACAATGACGACACAGAGGTCTTGAGGTTTTCAAAGCCCAATATATCCGAGAGCTGTAAGTATCCACTGATGTCTTCAGTTTGCAATCTGTCTTGTGGGATGTTAGAACTACTATCTGCAGCATGGAGACTCTCAGATGTTCCATTATCCCACAGGTGGGCAGTTTCCATGCCATGACCTGAATCATCTCTGTCAAATGCTGGTTTCTGAATGCTCTGTTTTGCATCCGTACCTTGCTCAGCACGTTTTTGCGACTTGCCAGATTTTTTATTTCTTCTTCTCCCATCTCCTGAAGAGAAAGTATCTTTTAATTCCTCAGTCAACGGTACATGTTGTTGTTCATCACCACTTTGGAAATCCTTCATGTCATTAGCTTTTCCATTTCCATTAACAAAAGGTGACCTACACTCTGATGCAGGGTGCTTTTCTTTGTTACCTGACGACTTGTGATCCAACCCATTCTTGTGGTCTTTCTTTCGAGCCATGAATGAGAACTATATAGGTTATCAGTTTAATGTTTACGGAAACTAACAAAATCTCTCTTTTAGAGTTTCAGGTACATTTAATCCTGCCACCAGAAAAGAATAACCATTAGCAAAAATTCCAAATCAAGGAAAATCTTAGTTTAGGTACTATGAAATTTATTATGTCTATTATGCTATGACATTTCAATATTGTAATTTTTTTTACCAACAATATCATCCCTTGCATAGTTGCATGGTATTGATTTGGAATTTTGTTCATACATATGACACTTTGTGGTGACGTTAAGTTCCATCAAACTGGTGATACATAAAAAAATGATCTTTAGATTAGTTCAAACTCAAACAAGTTGTTTTCTGAATGTGGAAGACTGGAAGTGTTTTCCAAACAACATAACTTGCCACATAGATGGGCAGTGATGATCTGTATTCTGCCATAGCTTTGTTTGTTCTTTTTCCACTCACTTTCAGTATCTCCCACTTCAGTGTAACTGTGCAAGTATTCGGGACTCATTGTGGCATTGTGCCCAAAAAAAAAATGATTGCACTTAATTCTACACCATAGGGGTTTTCAACATCAAGTTATCAACATAGTAACATCCTATTCATTACTTTCTACAGAACTCAGATCACCCTTTGATGATTTGGAGTTTACCTTGAGTTGTGTGTGTTTGAAGATTTGGTGCTCTAAATCATAATAGCACGAAGCAAGCAATGCTTTTAAATTTTAATGAAACCCAAACTCCCAGCAATTACCACCAGGCACCAGCAAACCCTAACTTTAATGCACAGCCCACTCCCCCGCCAAACAAGCAATAGAATTAAAGCATTTCATAACTGTTTCACCACTGGCAGTCAACTTCGATCAATCCCCTAAACTTCCTGCCTCTAAGAGGCGGATCCAAATTCAATCAGACTGAATCGTTCGTATACTGATTTTTAAGGAAATACAGCAACAAGAAGGCGAATAAAAACAATCGGAAACACAAATTGCACGGCGGAAGTGCCTGGCAGTCAAAATCCCTAAACAAAACCCTAAAACCTTGACCAATTCAACACGGAAAACACGAGATAACGAACAAAAGGAGAGCAACCGAATAGTAAAAAAGGAGGAATCGGGATAAAAGAGAAACAGCGGAATCGAAAGTGAGGAGCAGGTGTTGTGGCGGTACCGTAGGATTGAACGCCGGCGCCGGGAAGTAGCGCGGCCAACGCCGCCGAGAAGTCAGTGGAGGTCGGGCAACAACCACCAAGGGGGAGGTCTCTATCTCTAATTCTCTATCTATCTCGCTCGGTTGTTGTCAGGCTTTGGGAAGGAGAGGGTATCTGTTTACCATTCACGCGACGCCTAGGCCTATAGTAAGTCTGGGGCCCAGTTCTTGTCTCGCCTGGTGTTGACTGTAAAACTGTGTTAAATCGCGGGACCCAACCAACCCTTTTTATCTTTTCTTTTTTATGGGAAAAAAAGATCGGAATCGATCGAATAAAGGTTTGTTTGGATTTTCATGTTTATAAACATGGTATATTTTTAAATTGTTTCATTTGTTTGATTAGTGAATTTAAAATAAAATATAAACTTAAAGTAAATACCTTATAAATTACTACCTCCGTCCAAAAATACATTGTCTTTACTATTCACGCACGCTTTTTTAGGAGGTAAAAACTATATAAAATATTAAATTTTTTATTAATTTTTTTTAATAATTACAAACTTATTATCAATAAGTTTGTAATTATTAAAAAAATTAATAAAAAATTTAATATTTTATATAGTTTTTAGCTCCTAAAAAAGCGTGCATGAATAGTAAAAGTCCATGTATTTTTGGACATAAGGAGTATTTATTTTTTTGCATTAAGTTTAAAATGTAATGATCAACTTTACATAATAGTTCGGATTATGTATATTTAATTTTAAATTCACATTATTTTAAATATATTGTTGAACAAACACTTTTAAAATGTTTATACTTTATAGCAAACATAATAACTTAAAATCCAAACACCTCTAATGCTACAAAGCTCTCTAAAATAAAAGAGCTAAAATCTTTAGAACATCTCCCATAAAAAGCTAGTATAATTTTTTTATAGTATTGAATAATTTAGAGAAAATAGATTATTTTTTCATGCTCCAAAGTGCAATACTTCATACTCTCTCCGGTCCATAATACATGGAGTTTTAGCTAATGACACAAGTTTTAATAAAAAAACACTTCATTTTTTTTAAAAAAATATCATCATTTCACTAACTTTTTTCATAAATTTTATTATTTTTTAATACTCACTACACATTTTAACCAATCAAAATCTATTAAAAAGTCAACAACACACAAATCAATACTCCATCCGTTCCAAATTAAAAGTCGTTTGTCTTTTTGTGCATGTTTTTTAAGGAGGTAAAAACACTATAAATATTTTTTTCAATCAATTTTTTTTAATAATTTCATACTTGTTAGTCATAAGTATGAACTTATAATTAAAAAAAATTCATTAAAAAAAATTTTCATAGAGTTTTGACCTCTTTAAAATGTGTGCCGAAAAGTAAAATGACTTTTATTATGGAACAACTAGAGGGAGTATAAAACATTACAATTCTCTACCTTGAATTGGTAAATAAAGAGCGGCCATTTCGGGGTTCGAACCGGAGACCTATGACTATTATTCACAAGTCATTTCCGGTGAGCCATTCCGGAATGGTTTTTACAAGAGGTCATGAGGTGCAAGAGGTCATGAGATTACAATTCTCTACCTAGAAAACATAAAAGACCATCTATTATGAAACAAAAACTATCTTCTAAAAATCCATGTATGGAACGGAGGGAGTATATATTTATAAAATAGAGAATCTCAAAGAGATAATATGTTTTTCTCTATTTTTTTTTTGATGACGAGGAACCCACCTTTGGTGGCAAACCCCGAGCACGTGACCCAGCCGGCAAGAGCCACGTACTAGGTAAACCGGCTTACGCCGACCGGCTCGACCCACTAGTAGGGAGCAAGGTAAACCTTGGATTTTCACCAAGAAAAGAGGCGGAAGTAGGGATCGAACCCGGGACCTCCTTACCCCTCCCCTTGCTCCTTACCACTAGACCACCCCAACTGGGGCATTTTTCTCTACATTTCCGTCATATACACCCCAAATCCTGTACGCCAATTCCGACGTGCGGGGTTGAAGGGGGTTAATTAATTTTTTTAAAGCGCTAATTAGTCAGAAAGGCTTGCATGTCGAAAAGGACGTGCATTTTTTATGTTGGATTTGCGGTGTATATAAAAACACCCTAATTTTTTTTTGCCAAATGTTATGTACAGTCTCGACACTGGCTTTGGGAGTCGGTAAGTGTTTTGCTTGAAAACAACTTGTCGACAAGGACAATGGCTTTCGGAGTCGGCTTTTTGTTAGTACGTGCACTCCTTCTCTATTCATTATTTTCATTCTACAATATATATATCATTATATTCGTTTTTAAATACCAAAATATTATTATTATTATTATTATTATTATTATTATTATTATTATTATTATATATTATCCAATTACTATTTACAAGAAATTAGTGGGTAGCCGAGATACTATCTGGGCACCCACTCCCTTAGCGATAATAAAACTGAGTCTAGTGAAAATATAAGCGGCAACACGAGCCCCAGCATCATGAGATACGGAGAATTTCTGAATCCGCTTCAGCAAAGCAACCGCATCCGTATCTAACTCTCCCAACGAAGAGAACGAGAAGGGTATGAAACCATACCCAGCCGCCGTGCACAAATCTCGATACTTGGCACACTTACGTCGAGCAGCATCAACAACAACACGACCAGGCACAAAGTCAGACATCCCAGACCGAGTCAAAGGGGAGGATCCCGTCAGATCGACACAAACATCCCGCCCCCTATCCCAGGAATAAAGTAGCAAATCCGCCGGACGAAGAGGCTTATCATGCCCATCAATCAAACCAATATCAACCTCCTTACCAGCAGAAATCCCAGACCTGTAGCAGATATCCAATAAGGTGTCGCGAACGAGGTTATGTCGATGTTTAATGCCCACGGAACCAGTGCAAGACACAGCATGGTCACCGTAAACATCACCAACAAAGACCCGAGAACAAGCAGAACATGGTATGGACACCGCGAACAATGGAACTCCCAATCGATAGCTAAGCACACTACGATAGGTCCTTCCATTCATAGTCTGCCCCAACCCAGAAATAGGAACTGCACGCAACCAATCAGATGAGTGAGCACCCTGTTGAGACTTCCATAATGCCACCTGTCGCGGAGTCAATGAGAAAACAGAGTCTGATGTAGCAGCAACCTTCGTGAAATATATATCTGCCAGTTTCTTCATAAGCTTGGGGGCAGCGATTTCACTAGGATCGCGTAGAAGATCAGAACCCGTGACCTCATTAAAAGAGCGACAAGCATCATCAAAAGTAGACCCAACAGCAATGATACCAGAAGAATGCAAGATCTTAGTCTGCAACTCAACAGACTGCAAACGGGACGCCAAAAAAGCATAATGTAACACATCGCCAGCAGCGTACACTCCAAGCCCACCAAAATGAAAAGGGAATGTGGCGAGCCTCCACTGCCAATCTCCAAACCCAGGCCCAGACGCAGTGACAATACGTTCCAAACTAGAACGGAGTGCCTCGTCAAAGGAAAGTTGGGCCGGCCCAAATAAACGCGGAGAACAAGTACGCAAGGAAAAGTAAAGCTTAGAAATACCCGTACAAGCCCGAAGCAGAAGCAACTCGCACTGAGGGTCATCAATCCTCGCGACAGAATCCATAAGCTCTATGGTCCTAGTCACTCTCCTTGCCACTAGTTCACTGCTGAAATCAGAGCAAACACTAACAGCCCCCCCCAAAACCTTGACACCACGCAATGGCCGAGCAATAGAGGGAGGGAAAACACCAGGAAGCCGACTCCTCGGGTCTTCTGTAGGCCAAAAAACCTCGGTCTTATCCACATTAAGATGAAGGCCAAGGCGCGGACCATCTTTCATAATCAGATTCAAGACCTGCCCCACAACCAAAGTATCCCCAACAACAGTGCCATCATCTAAGTACCAAGCTTGCAGACTCAGGTCAAAAGAGTCTCTGATCTTGCACACTAAAGGATGCAACACCAAAGCAAAGAGCAGAGGGCCCAACGGATCTCCTTGCTGAACCCCCTGAGAAGACCATAAGCTATGCTCCCCATAATACAGTCGGGCAGGACTAGAGTAACAAAATTCCACCCATCGGGATAGAACCGGGCAGTGACGGCGAACTTCCTCTAACATGACCACACGATCAACTAAGTTGAATGCATTCTGGAAGTCGACCAACAACATGGAGAGACCCTCCTCACCACCACGAGCCTCAACGAACCGATTCAAAGCATGCAGAATAGCCTCTCCTCCACCGGATACCCCGACCCCAAACTGAAGGCCTGAAAAATAACCAGACAAAGAAGGGCCGACCAAACAAGCACCAACCTTAGAGACAAGGCGTCTCCAAATAGTGCCAACAGCAATAGGACGTATACCTCCACCTGGCTTAACAAGCGGGGTGAGCGGAGCACTAGCAATATACTCACCCAGAGCTTGCGGACAACGACCCTCAAGGAAAAGATTGACAACCCGAGTAATAGAGGCGATCAAATCATCCGAAACAGCGACAGCCGCTCCACCCAAACAATCCAAAAGATGCTGAGCACGGAACCCATCCCTCCCACATGACGTGCCACGCGGAAAGCTCCGAATCATATCCAAAACACAGGCCGAAGAGGCAACGAGAGGATGGTGATCCATAGATAAAGGCGATAAGTTGGGAGATGGGGCAATAGGGTGCTTCTCCTGTAGAGTCGCAAGAGTGGCATCAGAATAAGGAGCAATACCTGATGAAGAAAGCACTCGAACCGCAGCAGTGTAGTGACCATCACAAATCTTCCTCCGACATTGTTATTATTATTATTATTATTATTTTATTTTTTTATTATTATTATTATTATTATTATTATTTTATTTTTTTTACTTTTAACAATGACTTAAATACTATGATAATATTTTTTATTTATAAAAATGACTAAAATACTATTTTAATTATTAATACTAAAAGATAATTAAAAAAAGTATTGGGTATTGTTACATATAGTTGTATTTAAAGAAAAATATTTTTTTCAAACGATGGTCAAATATATTCAAAATTGATGTCTACATGTAGAGAAAAATGAATATAATATTGTGATATTTTTTTTTAAAAAAAAATTATTTAATACCAAAAATTGCATATATGTAATTTGATTCAACCCATATTGTATTTCCACCGTTCAAGTGTCGCCATCGCAACCGCTCCTCCCTTCCACCAGCAGCAACGTGGCACGTGTCCCCTCTTTTCAGATTTGCATCAGGCTTGTAAAAAGCTTAAGGGTTCGTATGGGACGGGGTTAATAAACCGACTAAAATTATAAACAGGGTAAAAATTTATAAACTGTTGGTAAAAGTAGTTAAAATTTTATGGAAAAATATAAACTCCGTATGGGACGAAAAACAGTTTATTTGTAAAAAGTGGGGTTTATTTTGTTGTTATTAGGGGTATACTTGTCTTTTCAAACCAAATAAACCCCCAAAACCAAAAATAAGCTTCAAAAACAAGCTTATTTTTTAACCCCCCATTTTAACTATAAACTAGCTAAAATTAATTACCATACACAACTTATAATTTAAACTACCTACTTCTACTACTTTTTTAGTAGTTAAAAATGCAACCATACACACCCTAAATGTTGCGTTTTGGCTTTTTTGTCCATTAGGTCATGTTTATCAGTTGAAAACTACCGATACTAGGGGGGAGAGAAACAATATTTTAATTGAAATTAGGGCAGTACCGATGGGGATGGATATTTGACTAGTATTGAGCAAGTATCGATACTAGGGAGAGAAAATACACAAAACACATTGTAGCATATTGATGGAGGTGGGAGAAAAGCATAGGAGAGGGGGACACATGTCGAGGTGGTGGTGGAGGATGGGAGGAGGTGGGTGAAAAGCTTAGGAGAGGGGGACACTCGAGGTGGTAGTGGAGGATGGAAGGAGTGCTTCAGATGTCAACATATGGATGACAGTTGTGTAATATGTGTAGAATAAAATATTACATACAGTATATAATATGTCATTTTCGGTGTTAAAATTACCACAACACTAGAATCATTTTTCTCTACATATAGACATCAATTTTGAATATATTTAACCACTTTTAGAAAAAAATATTTTTATTTAAATACAATTATGCAAAATAATATAAAAAGTTTAATTGTAATTATTTTTCCATGTTAAAAACATAAAATGTTAAAAGAAGATGACATAAATATTTAAATAAAATATTCTTCAATATTTAATAATAATATTTTAATAATAATAAATGAATATAATTAATAATATAATCGAGAATGAAAATAATTGTTGGAGAGGGGAAATATTTCCCGATTTGGCTTCTTATCGAGGTGTATCTAGGGGAAATATTTCCCCATAATCTAATTTAAAAATAGCTAAATCGAGGTGTATCTAGGGGAAATATTTCCCGATTTGGCTTCTTATCCTATGCCCTTGGGACACAAGATAGAAAACCCGTTAAAAAAAATATTCCCTTTCTATAGCTAATGAATTGGTTAAGGATGGATTTAGTTGTAAATTTGTACAAAATTTAATAATACTAAAATTTATTTTTATTTTAAATAGAGAGTATTTAGAAAATTTAGAACCTAAAACAAATGAAGGACAAATGAACTCGTTTGGTTAACATTTAAAACAACCCAGGAAGTAGGATAAATATCTGTGTTTGGTTGCTTATTTGAACACGAATAAATCAAGGAATTTGACTTCCTAGGAATTTCAATTCCTAACAATTTGGGGGAATTTCACTTTATCTAGGGGGGACTAGATAAGTTGCAATTCCACCTTTTTAATGGAAAAATTCAACTTCCCCCATTTAAATTCCCTACATCTTATTACTTAACCAAACAACATTTTAACATTTATGGGAATTATAATTCATGGGAATTGAATTCATGGGAAGTAACTTCCTAGGAGGCATACTTCCTATGTTCAACCAAACAAGCCCTTCAGAATAATAACACCAAGAAAAAAAAGAGTAACATGGGAAAAATGAGATAGTGTTATGCAATCATAGAATTATGTTGGAGATTTGCACTTCCAGCAATGCCTGGGATAAAATTTTACGGGTTTGAAGAGAGCTTTGACTCGTAATAGCTTAGATCATACTCAGAAGAAAGAAACATGTTTTCCAAGTTAGAAAAGAGGACATTCTCTTGATTGATTTTGGGAATGATCCATTATGAGTAAGTAGAGAAAGAAGTGAAGTGAGTGTGGGCTGCAATGGTAGTGATCATATGTATTTATAGCTAAACTTTATAGAGATGTCATATATTTTATGCTCAACTTGAAAATCTGAACCAAATTGATGAGACTACTCAATGCAAAGATGAGACTACTTAATGCATCAATAGGATACTATGCATGCTCATCGATATGACAAGTCACTTCTTAAAAACACTTATTTTTACCATATTTTTTTTTTGATGACGAGGACGTGACCCAGCCGGCAAGAGCCACGTACCAGGTAAATCGGCGCCGACCGGCTCAACACACTGGTAAGGAGCAAGGTAAACCTTGGCTGGAAATTCCAAGAAAATGGGCGGAGACAGGGATCGAACCCGGGACCTCCTTCCCACCCCCCTTGCTCCACACCAGTAGGCCCCCCCGACTGGGGCATATTGCAAATGAATTATGAACACTATCAACATCTATCACATATTTTATAGTAACTTTTTTTTTCTTTCAAAACAACACAATAAATTCTTCAAATGCTTAATATTACTAATGAAATATAATTACAAATATTTTTTAGGTATTATTACATATAATTGTATTCAAACAAAAATATTTTTTTTCCAAAATATAATCAAACATATTCAAACTTGATGTCTACGTATAGAGAAAAATGAATCTAGTATTTTGGTATAATTTTTTTTTTTTTTGCATTTTCATTGCCGGAATTACATTTTGTAATTGTAAAAAAAAGTCAGCAATTCAATATGAGTCGTCCAACACCACTAGATCACAACCGTCCCTTCTCCAACCTCTCCCAAAGCGACACACGCCCACCTGCATTGTTGCGGCTCGCTGACGCCATCCTAGTGAAACGTTGTGTTTCGAGAGACCTACCACCCTAAACAAGGTCATTTTAAGCCCTCTTTCCGGGAAAAAAAATAGTGATTGACACAAGATTTATCGCAGGGATACGAGGAGCGTTACTAGCGCTGGTATCGGAAAGGTCGGATGCTTGCACTCCAAACCATTTTTTATTATTAAAAACCCCAAGCATCCTACCCGAAACCCCATATAAACATGTCCTTATAAATCGGAATTTTTTATAAGCAAATGATACGTGCATTATTATGGATTTCTATAAATTCTTTCTAATCATCCATAACACACCCTTTGTGTTTACATATTTTTTTTAACAAAATGTTAAATACTATACAATAATCATTTTTATAAAAGTGAGTTTTATTATAAAATAAAGGACTATTTGCATAAGAGTAAAATAAAAATGAAGTTCATTTTCCACACTTTCTAGCTTGTGCAAAGTAGAAAAAAATGATGTTCAATGAGCTCATAATTCAGTTTGACTATTAGATGGTCATGAGTTCATGACAAATACACCCACTAATAGCGACTATCAGGTAGCAAAGGAGAGGTGATCCTTAGAAAAAACCAACGATTTAATTGGTAAAAATAGGTGTCGGATGCCTATGCTCCGACCTGTAAAGGATTAATTGATGACATGAACCGCTGCTTAAAAAAAAAAAAACTCTCCAACAAAATACAGCATCTCATTCAGGACGTTCTCCTTTACATTGCACGATATTTATTTTTAATTTTTTTTGAAGGATTTGCATACACTTCCCTTTCGAGACCCTGTGTTTACAACGTTCGTATAGCTCAAAACCCCACATTTTCAAATACATGTTTCAATATCAAACAATGCCCCCACATCTCATACTCACCCGCTCTTGGTGTTCAAGTAATATTCCCCAACGGTCATGAACACGTCTCTATTGATCACCACCTCCACTGCAGGATGATCTTTGCTGCAGTCAACTAAAATCTGCAAGATGTAGTTTGTAACAATCCAACATCAAATAGGAATTCACACCTCGTAAAGTGTTGTTACTAGTGAGGAGAAACTATGCTTTTTCGCTAGTAGCTAGATTATTCATTTTAATGAACTTGTTTTTATTAGTGTTCAAGTTTGGAATATGGAAACTAGTTGAGAGCTCATACGAGGCGGAAGATATTGATTACAACGTAGAGAAAACCCAGCAGGAGTTTGAGCATACCTTGCCATTGCTGGCCTGAAACTCAGACTTCAGCTTGTTAAAATCTCTGCTCTGAAGGTAAACCTCTAAACCCTGGGCGAAATTCTGGTTACCTGCAGCAACATATGACCCCAACATTCAGTCTCAAGTTCCCGATTAGAACAAATTTGGTGTGAAGATTTCGCGGTTTGGGGATGGGAAAGTATGGAGCTCAAACCTTCAAACAATCGAAGAAGAGCATTGGAATTGACAACCAACGTCCTCCTTGAAAGAATGATGGTGAATGACATATTATAAATGCCATGGAAAGCTTCTTCGCAAAGAATGACCTGTAATTCAACAAGAAAATAACAAAGTTTTAGATGAGCAAAAACAACATAAACTATGCTTCTGATAAGCACTATTGTCAAGGAAGTAAGTCAAAGCTATCCAGAAACAAGTAGATTGCAATGCCTCCTAAAGATCTTTTGAAGATCCAAAAAAGGAAATCGTGAGAGCAATGGATGCTCGTATGGTAGTTTCCATCCAACACATCATCCATTATCATGTCTGGTTCTATATTTGAATACGGCAACCAAAAATTCAACGGGGCATCTGCCACATAGCAACTAACACATGGAACATGAAAACTATTGATGGAGCTACATCATAAGTTAATCAAAGAAACTTACAGCATGCTTTGGAATCATTTCACATGGCAGTAATGGAGAACCAATTGATTCCCTTATATAAAGTTCCTGCAAATTTAATAAATAGTTTAAACTGATCAATATAGCAGGATCCTTGTAGCAAAATTGATATGACTGCGGCTTCAAACTTGAGAATATTTTATCGAAATCATCTAACAAAATTATCAATGTAAAAGTACAAGCCAAAATTAATATGGAGTAAGCTGTTTGTATAAGTTTATAGCCGATTATAAGACAATAATGCATTAAAGGACCACATAAAGTATTTTAAAAAATAAAGCAAGGTGCCTAGGAAATACCACTATAAAGTAAAAAGTCCTTCAGAGAGGATGCAGTTGAACGGGTTCAAATTTAAATTCCATTTTCTCTATTGCAAAAAAAAAAAAAAAAAATCAATTCCTTTTTCTTTGGAGTTAAACTGAATCTTGTCTAGATGCATATTCATTATTCAACAAGACGGGAAGGAGAGTATTGCTTTCCAAAAGTCAACAAAATTGGAGTCAAGAAGTGCAATTTGGCCCTTTGCCGGTTCATTCATCCAGACTCCAGAGTAATCCACGCAGAAACAAATGACTGCCGAGCCCAAAAATCTAACCTGTGAGTTCAAAACCTGCTGCAAGGTCGATGCATCTTGTTCTGATGGCTTGAAGTACACCTCCACCACATCAGTGGGCTCAAGGCCACATTTTTTCCGCAACTTTTGGATTCTATTGACAACCTATCGGTATTTGAGAATGAACAGAACAGTTAAGAAATGCCTTAACCTGAGCGGGAAAATGATGTTCAAACAATCAGTCATTTAGCATCCTGTCTTTACAGTGCAGGAGTAATCTGGCATGAGAAGAGGTTTTCCCTCCTACCCTGTTAAGGGAGAAGAAGAAATCACTGCTAAAGCATGGTGGCTTGGTGCTGTTATGAGAAAATGCGTCAAAAGAAGATGAGATACCCTCTTTTGAAACAATTAATACGAACGTAGAATGAACATAGGGAAGGAAACTAAACCCCCAAGCTTTGTGAACTCACACCCATGAAAGCTCTTTAAGTGAATCATCCACATATCTCCAACAGGCAGGGATAAACAATTTAATAGACAAAGCAAGGTCCCCAGACTACAGCTTACTACTAGAAAGGATAGATTTCCCTTCCAACAACTTCCACACTCTTCTTCATATTCCAAACCATTAACACCAAAGCATGGGAAATAATTACCTTTTAAAGAGGGAACATGGCCATATAAGATTCTTAGGTCAAGCAAAAACTTTATAGGAGAAGAATATGATGACGCATGCATCATAGGAAAGACTACAGAAGGTAACAAAACTTATTTGACATATACAGCATTGATACAAGAAGCAACAACAAAATCATATTCAACTTACCTCACGAGCAATTCCAGCCTCAAACAATGAATCGTCAGGTTGCAAGTCCAGTACAACAAGAACATCACCTGTTTACATGGATACAGCACCAGAAATCACTATTATTTCTGAAAATAGACTGTTCAATAATAGCTAAACAAAAAAGCAGGTTTTCAGAAGGTAATTTACCATCTCCTTTAGCATCAATCTCTTCTCCTGAAATGTCTTTTGGAGGCTTAAATTCTCTGATAACCTGAAAGCAAAGTCGAGATGTAACACAAGAATCGACATCGACATGCAAGTAAGATTCCAGATAGCTATGACATATCAATCGAATACAACAGACCACATTTTCAAGGACAGTAGGGATTTCCAACGAAACGGTTGAACTTTCTATTTAACTTAGTGATTCAAGGGACTAGAAATTTCAGTTTGTGGTATGGAGAACCCAAAAGGAGTAGTTTTGATTCATGGGTTCAAATTTGTTGCTGCACATGACCACCCACATAAAACAAAAAATCAAGGATGAAGTTAAAATAGTTGCATACCTTGATATCACTCAATTTTAAACAATGTGAAGCAAATGTAACTTCTCCAGATTTCTCAAAAGCAAGAATTTGATCTTGTGACATGGCCTTGACTTCCTTAGCAACTATACCCATTGATTTTCCAAGTATTTTGCCCAATGCACTACATGCCACAATATTTAGTGTCATATACGACGTACTCCCTCCGTCTCGAAAAACAAGTCGTTTTAGACTAGTTGAGTTGTATCAAAATACATGTCGTTTTAGGTTTTCTAGGTAGGGGGTAGTAATGATTTGTATTGTTTTTTGTGTTGTTGACTTTTTAAAAGAGTTTGATTGGTTAAAAAATATAGTGGGTATTTAAAAATAATAAAATTAATGAAAAAAGTTAGTGGAATGATGATGTTGATTGATAGTGGAGTGTTTTATTAAAACTAGTGTATAATGCTAAAACGACTTGTTTTTCGAGACGGAGGGAGTATCAGTTAAAATATGTAAAAAATACAGATGCTTACTCATACACAAACTTTGATACCTGAAATCAGGCTCTGCTCGGAGAGAAGCATATTTGAGAGGATCATTGCAAGCAGTAACAGATCTAACATTCAGTTCCTCTAGAACATACTACAGAGTAAAAAAGTGGAATGATATAACAATGTAATACATATGCTAGCATAAAAACGCCAATTTGACTAGTTTAAGTTTGGCTCAAGTCATTTTTTTATCCCATTCTCAGTGAACACAAGAACGGAAATATTTCATAGGTGAAGGCGTGAAGCAATATATATTGGTGAAAAGACATATGTGATGCATTGCATATTGGTATGAAAACATGTCCAAGATCACATGTTGAACCATTAGGCAATAAAGGTCAGACTGTCCAATTAAGAATTAACTGTTGTGACACTTGAATAAGAAGCAAAGAAACAAGCAATAGATCAGAAAAATAGGAAATTGAGCAAACCTCTTTCAGTTTCCCAGTAATATCATCGAGAAAATCTTTGTCTGGATGAACTACCACCATTTCCCTGTAGATTGATGGATAATAATTACAAAACAAATAAAGCAACATCAAGGAACAAAAATAAAGCAGCAAACCTGAGAGGTGTCTTTAGAGGCTTGTTGTGGCGCTCACGGATATTGCGAGCTAGATCAATGATTGTCATCATCCGTGAGACACTCTGTTCAATGCGTTCTCCTCTCTGTTGGAAACATAGATGAATTATGAGATTATATTGTCCTAGTTCTCCTACAAGTTCACAACTTGACATACAAAATAAAGTTTAAAAAGAGTATGATGCTGTTTTGGAGAAAGATGGAGAATAAACTCAATACCTTTCCTTCTTCTTGAGGGAACCTACAATAGTGAATGCTTTCTTCGGCTCCATTGGTAACTTTTCTCAAGTTCTGATATAGAACCTCTGTGAAAAATGGTGTGAGAGGAGCCATAACCTTGCAAGAAGTAAGAAGAACCTGCATTCGAAATTTCATGGCATGTATAAGCAAGTCACAGAATAAGAAAATGGTACAAGGGCTATCAAGGGGAGGGAAATAACTACAAGAATGGAGATTATGGAGAGAATTGTGGAAAGAGATTGTAAACAGGGACAGTGATAAAATTCCTTTAAATGAAGAAAAGCAAAAGGCAAAGTTATAACAACACCTAACAGAATTTTTATTTGAAGAATCATCCAACAAAAATTAGAAAGTAAACTTCAGTCATCAACTTAAGGCACACAAAATGAATGCTAGAGCAATCAGATTGACCCCATGGAAAGGGCATAAGGATTGTTGTGTGTCAATAGATGTACTCTTTTACTTATGGAGTAGAAATAAGTACATATGGAGTAGAAAAAATAAAGCCAAATGAGAGGTTAAGCAAGTCAAGAAAATGAAGATGCAGTGTCCACGTGTACGTATATTTACTGACAACTGAAACAACCAATCAATAAGCAAAATGATCCCATACCCAATGCACAAAACATCAAGATCTTATTGATCATGCAATGTCTATGTCAATGCCCAAGTATAATTCATGCAAATAGTCAACCTCAGTAGGTAAGAGTTGCAATAAAACTACTCTTTGCAGACATATTAGAACATAATGCGCCTTATACAAATTGCGCTGCAAATAATGAAGCACAAAAATGGTCAAGGGGGATAAGATAGAGACTCTGCCCATGGCTATTCACTAATTATAAGTGCAGAAATCACATACAAACAAAAAGTGAATCGTGCACATAGAGGTGAGAATGAATGAGGGAGTTTCAGACAGTCACCCAGACATACATGGTACAGGATGGACAGAGCAACCTTGCAGTCATCCTCCCCTGTCCTGCCTTTAAGCCTCTTACGATTAAGTCGTACATATATATTCGTCAGGCTGTCAAGAAATTTCAAGAGATAAGGAACTACCTGCAAAAAAATAGCTCCTTTAATATTCCACCCTATTTAATATTCCACCCTAAATTGCTCCTTTAATATTCCATCTTCCCAAAAGCCCATTAGTAGAAGTCTACAGAAACAAATGTGATTATTAGGAATGAACTCAATCAGAGACAAAACAGACTCTTTTACATCTTGACATGGCAACCTCGGCTAGAATAAATGAATACTCACTACAAATTGAGTAATCTACCAGTCTCAGAACCCATGTCTGTGATTTATAGGCTATGATTGGATTTTCCATCTGAACTGATTTTTTTAGTGCAATTTTTACATCTACTACCTAAATCTCAGCAGTGGGACAAATATGAATAAAAGCTTTCCATTAACCTTTTTCCTTCTCTGCATTCATTGCAGAGCATCCTAGGAAATAAGATCCAAGATAACTAGATAAGCCCCTTATTCTCTCGGTACACATCTATTTAGCAGCATTATTGGGCAATCTATTACTAATTCTCTAATATTATTCGAATACATGATATTGTGGTTGCAATCCTTTAGTCTTTCATGAGAAAATTAGTCTACTTGAGAACAGACAACTCCACTTTGTAAATGAAAAAGCCATGCAGTTGAAAGTTTGACGAGTGAAATCAATGATTTCAAATATTCAAGATTTACCAAACCCTTCAACTAAATTCCAAATACAGGACAATGAAATTTCATCATACAATAGCTGCATGACAAGGAAAAGAACTTACAGTGTACAATCTATATGCATCCATTTCTTTCCGGACAAAGTGAACCAGACTCTGGGTTGCTGAATTGATCCACTGGTCAAGCACATTGGATGAGCTCTCTATAGCTCTTCGATTAGCAGGGACAAACTGTCCAAAGCCTTCCACTTCTAGCCTCTTTGCATTTTGGACAAGGAATCTATATGCATTGTACCATGGCAGAAAAACATTTTTAACCTAATTTGACAGCAATGAACACAATGATGAAAACATCAGAATTAGCACTGGTAGCAAGTTGGTTAACATATTCTGGAGTAGATCAACTTCCCTATATGAACAAGGAAGCTCCAAAGCAAGCAAAATGGTGAAACTCTAAACAATTTGAGGATCGGACTTACTACACCATAAACTCCATCTTTTTGAAAACGTAAGGGCTCAGCCCGCACAACTGGAGAGCTGATCAAGTACAACCGCAGTGCATCCTAGGAGGTAATTCATGTAATCAACAGGTCACATATTCTATACTTGTAAAAATGGGGGAAATGTCCAAAGTCCAACATCAAGAAAAGTTTTAAAAGAATAATGCATTTTGAAAATAGAACTTACAGCCCCATAATCATTTATGACTTCTGAGGGATCCGGATAGTTTTTTAAGCTTTTGCTCATCTTTTTTCCATCATCTGCAAGGACAAGCCCGTTGCAAATGAGATTTTGGAATGCAGGCTTTCCAAACAGTGCAGTTGAGAGCACCATAAGACTGTAGAACCTACAGATGAAAAAATGTTTTAAGATTAAACCTAACAAGTTGACCTCAGAATTCAGAGTAGCAGCATCTTAATTCCTCAATATGGAATATGGATGAAACCAAAGGTCAGCATAAAAGCAATATTAACCATCCACGAGTTTGATCTAGCCCTTCAGCAATAAAGTTCCCAGGAAAGTTGCTTTCGAAAAGTTCAACATTCTCAAAAGGATAATGGATGTACGCATATGGCATTGAACCACTCTCAAACCAGCAATCAAATACCTGCAGAAGGTAGCAGTTTCATGAAGCTTTTGAATGTTTAATGGATAGAAGAAATTCACTTGTAGCTTAACTTCAACTTCCCACAGACTGTTTTTGCAATGGCAAATGCTAATTCGAAAGAAAGTTGATCATATACATCTAACCCTAGGAAATAAAAGGTATCACCATGTTTTTGGAAGTGCAGTTGAAGTACTGATTTTCAACCACAACAAGAAGCATTGCCATATCACCCCAATACAAATGTAATTTCCTTATCCAAGTGTCTATAGAAACATTGAGCTACAAAGAAATCCCATAACAACAAGCATGTACGAGTACGACGGATAATCTTAAGTAGAAGTGTATCTATTAAAAAAAATACTCGTATCTTAAATATCATACTTTAGCATCAAATACAGATTCTAGGCACAACTTCTAAGTTAATTGTGCAAGAACATACATATTTTTTTCCAAAATGCTGATGTCTTCCAAAGACATCAGCATACATATTAATGCAGTCAATGGACAGGGAAAGGGATAGTCTTGCAATCAGTAACCTTCATGTGCAATTTGACAAGAACATACACAAACAATGAGGGCAAGTAGGTCAATCTATTCTGTATCTCAGAATCATTCTTTAGATAGCTCATTTGAGCTCCAGACAATAACTTCTAGATTAAAATAAAGTAGAACTAAGCCACCAAAACTAAAGCTAAGCAAGTATATCTAGGCATTGCAATAGCATACTTACATCATCTACACGTCGTAGAACACCAAATTCAGGGCCACGACTGGAGGGTATGGCAATATGATCAATTTTGTGACGGTGTAGATCAGTCACCTGCATAACAGATCCCTCGGTCATCAATAGATAAATTTATGTCACACAGTCAAATCCATATAAAAAAAACGATTATATGCTAAAGCCAATAAACCAATATCTTCACAAACTCGTGTACAATGATCACAAATAAATAGAGAAAAATGAGCGCAGGGGGTGACGAGCGAAAGGCCAACCTAGAAGTAATGGCCAAAATTACAAAAAAGAAAGAAAAAGTTGTATAATGCAGAAACATTCAAGTATTACTGTTCTAAGCCTTTCCTGGCTAGAAATAACAAACAATATCAACTCCTTCCTTGATCTCCAAATACTAGAGCCACGGAGCTGTATAAGTTTCTAAAAATGCAAAGCTTGGATATATCTATAGTGAACAAATCATTAGAAGAAAGAAAACTACAGTGGACAAACCTTCTCCCCTGAAAGCCTCTCTAATTTTTCAACAGAATCAATGACAACTTTCTCTTCACCATCCTCGCTAATCCATACAGGAAGAGGAGTGCCCCAGAATCTGGTCCGACTGATAGCCCAATCTCTAGCATTTTCCAGCCAGTTGTGGAACCGCTTCTCCTGTTAAACAGTGTAACAATAGAGCATAAATGCTAAAATACGATTATATAATACTACTCAAGAACAAAAGAGAAAAGGCCATGCATTCTTCACATTCAGAATGGAACACGAGAGATATACAGTCCAAGTGTCAAACATTTCAGAGAGAACTGAAATAAGTGCTACAAATATACTACTATTTGAGAAACCAAAGGGAAGATCGCTGTATACCCCACATTCTGAATTTTAGAATGGAATATAAGAGAAGAATGTGAGACAGTGGTTGCTAAATTATTGTAGGAAAAAAGTAAGCTAACCTTCACAAAATCAGGCACCCAATATGTCTGCTTATTGTTTTCCAACAATTGATCTTTTATCTTCTCCACAGCAACAAACCTGAATGAAGTACTTAAAATATGTCAAACAGAGAGCAAGAATGTAGATACAAAAAAAAACTATGAAGGTAGGTCACCCCTAAAGTTTAATACTTTATTAAGACCACATAAAATATTTCAGACCTCTAAAGCTTGAGAATCAAACATGCAATTAACCCTATTTTTCACAATGCATAGAAATTGGCACATTGACAATAGGCTGCAAACTGAAGATACATGAGGATGAAAAGGCAGTACTAGATAGTAGATATACATCAATGATGTTGCACAAAATTATAATCAAGAACGATAACTACATTATTGAAGATTTTCTTCATCTTCTTTATTAGAATTGAAAAGAAATGGACTTATAAGAGTCTTACATGTGGCTCAGTTTAATTATGCAATCTTATTAAAATTCAGAAACCCAAAGATAGTATAGAATATCGAAATGTCAGTCAGTAAGAAACCAGATCAAATCAAGAAGTGATATCAAAGAGAAGATGAACACATCAAACCACTTACCAGCTTGGAACAGCTCTGTAAATAAGAGGTGTCTCAGATCTCCAGCAGAAAGGATAAGAATGGGTAAAATTCCCCTGCTTCAGCAGCCTGTTCTTTTTCTGATCAAACAAGAGTAATTTGTAAAAACAGAACACATGCTGATTACAATTTTTATCACACCAGGCTTGCAAGCCTAACAATGAAACTGCTCATACTGAAAACCTAAAGCTATAATGAAGTCTATTATGAACTGAGAACAAAAAAGTGACAATATTATTGTTATAAAAATGAGCACAGACAGGAATAAATAATGACCAACAATGACAGACTTCAAGGGAAAAACTGATGTCTAAAAGGTATTGCCAAAGCATATGCAACGGGAGTTGAACCACATAAGCTTGCTTACCTTTACAGCATTAATTATATCCTTATCAGTGTCCTTGACATTGCGTCCTTTAAAGTCGGATATTCTATCAGTAAAACAGCCATCATCATCAACTGCCACAATTAAGCCAGCTCCCTGGACAAATCAATTTTGAAAAATCAACATTATACATCCACAGCCAATAAACTTCTAGGTTTCCGGAGAAAATGAGACCTTTTCAATGATTTGGTTCTGCAAGCAAACTCGATAATCATCTTCCCCAAAAGCAGGAGCACAGTGCACGATTCCAGTTCCACTATCCTCGGTCACATAATCATCAGCAACAACTGTAAATGCTACATCTGTGAAGTCCAAGAAATAGTCAAACAAGGGTACATATCTGCAAGCAGACAAAAAAGGGTACAATCAAATCCAGGTTTGAACAAATAGTAATGATGTAATTAAGTGTGATTCAGAATACAAATCCATGTAAAATATAAAGGGGATGGAAGAAGAATTCAAATCAATGCTGTCAAAGGAGCTATAGGCACACATTTATCCTAGGCAAGAGGAATCGCTTGGAACTTCAGCAAAGTTTGGCCAACCTTAACCTTCTACATAAAAACTTTAAATCACACGGGCATATAAGGTAACAAGCCTATCACCCTTTGCACCACCCTGCCCCCATGCATACCTTCCATTACTTAATATATCTACAATCAATCTGCTCTAGATTTTTTCCATTTTGTTAATAATATTGCGTAACTTCCCTGATTTATACCACTGTCACAGCCTGTATATTGACTACTAACTAACTAATCAATGATTTCTACCAAAATTTCGTTGTGAGGAAGGAATCAAGAAGTCAATATCTTAAAAAAACAATAGTCAATGCCCCTTTTCCACTCAGAACCACCTAGTAGGGGTGGTGAGAAAATTTATCATAAATGTCCCCACATTAATATAGCTTAGCAGCTATATAAGGCAAGCTTGGAATTGGGAACTCTGATATTCAAATGTATAAAGACAACTCTCCTCGATGTCCAAGGGGTTTCCCTCTGTACTTAAAACGTAGAGTAGGTCTAGAAGTTTTAGATGTTACAATTGAACTAAAGGGTTAATGTTGTGTATGTAGGTTAATACTGTGAACATCGATTAGGGATTTAAATTCAAGTGCTCTTACAAATTCTACTCCAGTTAATAGAGCACGTGAGAGAGAGATCTTACTTCGTTCCCACCAATGCCGAACCTTTGACTTTCTCCAACACCTCGTAAACACTATCCTTAACTGTAGTTTTTGTTTTGCCACCAGAAAATGTCTTACTTTTAGACTTTGTGCTTTTTGTCTCACTAGAAGATCCATTAGAAACACTTTCCGTTTTCACTTTGTCCTCGGGAAGTTTTGACATCTGAGATTCAGCAAGCACAAGTACTGAACCAGTAGATTTACACCTAACCTGTGCAGAAGTTTTTGGCATTTAGATAGCTTGCCAATTTCTAAATAAATACAGTTGATCACTCTAAAATTGAACAAGTGGAACTTAAAAACTAGATAAAATCGTTACAAAAAATATATATATACAGAGTCTAAAATAAATACTATAGTTTGTTTGCATACAGCACAAATGTTGGACAGGGTATACATTACTATAAGGTGTAAATAATATCTAACTCCAAGAAAATGCCAATTTTATGGATGACGTGTTATTAAACCGGAAAATGCATTTGGCAAAGTAAATGATTGAAAAGTTTGTTACAATGTAGAGAAGTACTATATTTTATGATGCAGAGTTTCATAAAAGATTGTCCTAGATCGAACTAGCTTACTGTGATCCTATTTGTCCGAATATGAGCTTCTACTGAAGTTTTTGTCTCCGAAGGTATCGTGAAGTTGCATTCCAAGGACGCGTGAAGTTGCATTCCAAGGACGCGTTTATTTAGCAGAAACATTTCACTTTCTACAGTACCTTCCAAAGAAAAAAAAAATGTATATATAAACTAGGGAAATTTACGGAAAACCACCCCTTAAATGTAGGTCTTTTCACTTAACCACCCCTTAAATTTGAAATTACAGTAAACCACCCCTTAAATGCTTTTCACTAACAAATCACCACCCATCACCAATTTACATTATGTTTTCGTCTAATAAATTATATTTTTAACATTTTTTAACTTAAAATATGCGTTTAATTATTTCAATTGTGAGTAATAACCTATTTTTAAAGGTTTTTTTTAATTTTTCTCCAAAGTTTAATTATTGAAATACAATTTTTAAAATATAAATAAATAATTTTAATATTATTTTTAACTATATAAATGGAAATTATTATTTATAATCATATTATACTTAAAAAATAATTTAACTAATGTTTACAAAATTATTTTAAGACATAAACCGGAAGATATTTGTAAGTTATATTTGTAAGTTTTTTTTTAAAATGATATCTATAACAATCCAACCCCTTTAGTTCAAATTTTAAATATATTTATACATAAATTTTGAGTTTAAAAATATTGAAATATAATATATCTAAGGATGACTTAACAAAAATAGACTAAGGGTGGTGATTTGTTAATGAAAAGCATTTAAGGGGTGGTTTACTGTAATTTCAAATTTAAGGGGTGGTTAAGTGAAAAGACCTACATTTAAGGGGTGGTTTTCTGTAAATTTCCCTATAAACTACTACCTTGCTACAGTACCTTCAGCTTCACAGGGAGAAACTACTTCTCACCATGAATGTTATTTCTCTGGCTTTAACTTGTGGAAATTGGATCAAAAAGAAAGTAAATACTAGCAATTAAGTACAAAGATAGACAACTAAAAGAAAACCCTCCAATCTTGAAATTTGTGGTCGGGATATGAACTTTTATGCGCATAGTGATAGGATTATTTTAAAACAAACTAAACTGTTCCTCTGCTCATTGAAGAAGATGGAGAAACTGATCACATGATAAATAGAGTTCTTGCAGAATCTTGTACTCTGTTTGGATTTCATGAAACATACATTTTCCCCTAAAAGTGCACTTCTAAATCACTCATTATTATAGCATAAAAGCATCACTTATAAGGACTTTTAATGGTAATCCAAACAGACCTTAGAAAGAAACTAACCTTTACATAGTCAAAGTTCTCATTCACACACAAGGCAAGATTACTGGGGAGGGTCCAAGGTGTTGTCGTCCAAGCCACAAACGATGCACTATGAGGATCACCGACAATCGGAAAAGTCACCATGATTTCAGGATCAGAAACGTCCTGCAATCGTCAAGCATCGCAATAACTACAAGTCTACAACAAATCGCACTTTCCATCTGCTTCAAATTAGCAACAAAAAAAAAAATGCAACCAAACCTTATAGTTCTTAGCGACTTCGAAATTCGACAGAGGCGTCTTCAAAGCTGTACTGTAAGGCATAACCTGCACAAAACAAAATCAAGAAACAGGTCCTAAAAATCAACCTCAAGCAATTTAGAAATGGAAATTGAAATTCAGCGGAATTGAATTCGAACGAACCTTAAACCCTTGATAAACGAGTCCCTTCTCAAACAATTTGGCAAACACCCACCAAACGCTCTCCATAAACTTCAAATCCATAGTCTTATAACCATTCCGGAAATCGATCCACCTCCCACACCTCTTAACAACCTTCTCCCACTCGTCAACATACCTAGTCACAATACTCCTACACTCCTCATTGTACGCACCGATCCCCATCGCAAGAACATCGGATTTGGATTCAATTCCGAGCTTCAAGTCGATCTCGTGCTCGACGGGGACGCCGTGGCAGTCCCAGCCGAAGCGGCGGGTGACGTGGTGGCCGGTCATGGACTGGTAGCGGGTGACAACATCCTTGATGGTGCCGGCGAGGATGTGTCCGTAGTGAGGGAGGCCGGTGGCGAACGGAGGACCGTCGTAGAAGACGTACTCGGGAAGGTCGGCGGTGAGCTTGAGCTGAGTGGAGAAGGCGTCCGTTGCGTCCCAGAATTGGAGGATCTGCTCCTCGTGGGAGGGGAAGGAGTAGTCCTTGCCTTCGCAGACGTCCTCCATTGCTGAATTCGTTCCGGAGGTCTCCCGCGGAGCGAGAGAGACGATGATGGCGGGTGAGGGTTTGGGAAAAGGGTATACAGAGAGTCAAACTATGAACTTACTCAATTTAGAAATATTGTGTCCTTTTCAACTTTCGTTTAGCTTACAATTTTATTTTATTTTATATATAAAAAAAAACTAATAATGCTTGGGACACAAGTAATTGTTGAATTAAGTATCAATCGAGGCCAAAAAATTCCACTATTTCATCCAATGAGTACTTAATTGTAGACGATTGAGTGAGTCATTTTCAAAATGATGTAACTTTGAAAATGAATTGTGAAAAAAAAATATATTTAAAAAAATTGGTACGGTATTACCGAACCAATTCATCAAAGTTGGTTGGTAATGGTAATTTAGTTGGTGAAATTGGTATTACCATTACCAACCGATTATATATAAATATATTTAAAAAAATTATATTATATATATGTATATATATATATATATATTACTAAAAGAATAGAAATGAGGGGATAGATTTTTGATGCAGAATATCCATTAAAGAATAAAAAATTAATATTCCGCATACATTTTAATATTTAGATTTAGGGTTCCTCCTGAATTGTATGAATTGGTATTTAATTCGGTAAGTGGGTTTATTTTGGTACTTATTTTTATTTAATTTGGAGTTGCATGCTATTATTACGAAGAACTTGGTATTTTACCATTACCAACTATTACCAACCGATTATATCGGTTACCAATTAAATTGGTACAAGAGCTTTTATGGTTGGTAATGGTATGAAATTTATCATTACCAATTTTAATTGGTTGGTAGACGGTAAGGGTGAAAACTAATTGGTAATATACCAATTCTACCCCTATCACTAACCTCTTACATTTTGGATTTTCCAATTGATATTCGTGATATTGGGCTTTTAACTATTAAAATTTTATTTTATCACAAGTTTTAAGAGCAAAATATCACGGATATAATAGGTCTGTAATATTATAGCTATGTGATAAAACTGAATTTTTGTAGTAGTGCTCTCAATTTACTTGACACAATGATGTTTGGTATTTTAAAATTTAAATTCTTTGGATTTTTTCTTTATAAAAAAAACAAAAAGAAAAAAAGGGAAACAATAAGTCGTATATTTACTTTTGGAATACCCGATGTTGGGTTTGGGCTGAGAACGAACTTCTTTTTGGGTCATAAAGATTTGGGCCATAACTTTTAACACAGTACGGAGTATGAATTACCAAAATGTGGCAAGTTTGTCCAATCCACGAACGTTTCTTCAACTTTTAAACAATATTCCCGGTGGTAAACCCAGGCACCTGACCAAGTCGGTAAGAGTCATATACTAGGTAAATCAACTTACGCTAACCCGCTAAATCCAATAGTAAGAAGCAAAATGACCTTGATTTTTCACCTAAGAGAAAGGACGAAGGCAAGAATCAAACCACAGACCTTCAATTAACCCCTCACTTGCCACCCCATTAGGGGCCCAAAAACGCCTTAATTACTCTGTAGCTATGAAGTGTATGTTTTAGTATGGCTTGACATAATGTGTTGATGGATAACACATTATAAGCTCTTTATCAAATACACATTATATCATACGACAATAATTTGTAATACAAATAATCTCGTTATCAGCCTCTTGTAAAGCAATGAAGATCGCCTACATCACTTCCTACAACATTCCATACACCACTAAATTAATTTCACATTTATTTAATTTTTATAAAATAAAAAAAATTATATTTCTATTTTAATCATCTATTTTTAATTTTTTATATGTTAATAAACTTTGATTTTGAAATATTATGTTTTAAAAAAAAATTTAAATTATATTTTGTGAATTAATGCCTTTTAATTTTATAAAAAAATTAATACATGAATTTTCAAAATAAAAACTTATAAACATATTAAAATAGATGTGTAGAATATGAATATTATTTTTTATATATTTTTTAACAGTTTAAAAAATGTTAAAATAATTTAGTGATGCAGGGAGCAGAGTAGAAGATTTTGATTGCTTATAAAGAATAAGCGCGTCAAACAAACCCTGCATACTATCGAACTTACTCCCTCTGTTCAACAAAACTTGTCGTTTACTATTTACGCACGCTTTTTTAGAATGATAAAAACGATATAAAATATTCATTTTTTTAAAAATTTTTTTTAACAAGTTTGTACTTATTAATAATAACTACGAAATTGTTAAAAAAAATTATTTAAAAAGTCAATATTTTATATAGTTTTTAGCTCCTAAAAAAGCGTGCATGAATAGTAAAACGTCAAGTTTTGTTGAACGGAGGTAGTATCATTTTTCCGGTATCTAATAATCTAATAACGTGGCTTGAAATTGAGCTAATAAGGAGATTATTTGTGTTAATAATGATATTAAGAGTTTCAAGTTACTATACAAGTTATCATAGTTATGTTAAACTAGATTACATTGGTTTATTTCCCTTAAGGTCAGGTACTTTTTAAGTGATTTTTTTCTTTTCAAAAGCCAGTATTCTTAGATAAGGTATTGCGTCCTGTTTTGACAGGTGCATACAGAACTGAAGGGTTGAATGGTAGCTGAAGGATACTTCCATAGGGTTTGAACAGGTTCAGGTGAATGGCGAGAATCTTCGGCACAGCTCCACAAGGATCAGATGGCGCTTTTGAAGTATTGTCGATCTTCATAGACATCGTCTTTTGAAACAACCAGGGCAGTCTTTCTGAGCCTTATTCAAGAGCGCAGATCACCATATTCGATGCATGGGAAGATACGAGCTGATCTGTGTATGAAGCACAGAAGGCCATAAATTTCGTGATGTCAAGTCATAGTACAAGAGATAACAGGACATTGATGAAGCATGCCTTTCCAAACTGAAAGATATCTGTCTGAAATGCCGATTCAAGGAGATCTTACACGCTTCAGCTTGTCACTCACTCGCTTGCCAGTAACAAATCGCTCTCAGAAATAACTATGGTTGCTGCCGTCCATGGCCATATGAGTATGAACAGTCGTGATCACGAATAACAAAGCTTTATCTGCTGGTTTCCGGGTCCTATTCAACATTAAAAATAATATCTTCAGCCTAATCTCAGAAGAATATTCATAGATGCTAAAACTGCTAGCCAACAAAGACATTAGAACAAGGGAAACCACATGTAATCAACTCAATAGCATATTCGTAGATGCTTAATAATAAAACGCAACGCTTTCATCACCTAGTTCAGTAGCTCCTAAACATTAGGATCAACCGTGATCATATATATACATCATCGACGAGCAAAATACAAATTCTGGTTATGAAACATGTAGGGAGCATAAGGTGGGTGAAACGTACCCGTCACAATGAAGACAACACTCACCACACACCACATGCATGTGCCCAAGTTTTCCTCCTATGTGATGTGAATGTATGAAAGGGGTAAAGCATCCCACCAAACTCTGACCACCCTATATATCAAATATCACAAATTTGGTGGTGTAGCTCAAAGCAATAATTGTCTTACTATCATACATATCAATTAAGGTGTTGAAATGAAAAACAAAAAAACAGTTGTGCATTTGCCCCACCCATTTCAGAGAAGAAGATGATTAATCCAAATAGTTTGATCTGGATCATGGTAAGAGATGTATACCTTTGATACCGTTACTGACCGAATGCTCTTTCCTTCTTCCTTGGAAGAATGACCACACTGGACGGCACTGCTAGCAACCCCTCAAGTACCTGCACGTTAAAAACATTGAGTTTTACTTGATATGTTGTGTTATTATTAGACTCGTGTATCATTTTTTTGTAGTTATTAGACAGCAGTGAATTGAAAATAAGTAGGTTGAATCAGACAGGAAACTGATATCAAGACAGTTCCATTCTACCATACATGCTAGTTGGCAAATAACATGCTAGTATGCAACAATAAGTGGGTTTACCTAAACATGATAAATGATTAGCAACGTGTCTTATGCAACAGCCAAACAGATGGGCAAAGAGATTAAATAGTTTGAGACCAACTCACCCCAAGATTGTAGGTTCTGCAAGTCAAGCAAAGGACTTTAATATCAATTTTATTGTCCACCTCATCTGGAATTCCAACATTTCCGCCCTTTTATCCTACAAGAAGAAAAAGCTGGTTCTTGTTTGCAGCACAAAATTCTAGATGACTAACAAAGAAATACTTTCTAGATGAAAATGACTAACAAAGAAATACAGGCAAGTATAGTATTGAAAAAGCTGGTTCTTGTTTGCAGCACAAAATTCTAACAAATAGAACTTACAGGCAAGTATAGTATTGAAAATGACTAACAAAGAAATACTTTCTAGATGATAGAAAACCAAAAGTGTGATTCAAGTCTTGTTAGTCACAAGCTGCCGCATCGACGGAATTCTATCTATATTCAATCATACCGACAGCTGGAGACGTGTGGATTGCTCAAGCAAAATGTACAGCATATCCCTAATCAATTGCTTATGCCACAAGACGACGCAGCATGTATAGTTAGTTAAACTGTTCAAGAATCAGGCAGAACCAATTGATGAAGAAGCCACAACAGACCTCATCCCATAAGCTTCTTGAACATCCAGAAGCCAATTGATGACTATTCTAGCAAGCACAAAGACTGAAAGAATAGAACTTGATGGTTTCAAGTTTCAACAACAAAAGATTCACAATCAAGGGTTAGTTGACTCTTGGCAGAGAAAACAAGATTAGATCGAATGGCCGGAGATTAGATCCTGTAATTATAAACAAGCTATTACAAAATAGCCAAACAATCAAATGGGAGGAGTTACCTCAATAGAACAGAGGTCTCCAATCAAGCTGTTGAAGCACCAGTGGAGATTTAATCCACTGCATACAAATCAAATTAAAAAAATCACACCAGAAGATGACAACCAAAAAATTTCGAAGCAACAAGAACCAATTTATTCATCTTTTCATTTATTCCCATTTCCATTCAGTACAATAGTTACAAGATATATAAGAAAAGCTTTGGACGAAAATTTCATTCGATGGATGTCAGTGCTTTGAAGAATCTCAGACCTGGTTGTCTCCTCCTCTTCACCTTCTCCAATCCATGTTCCTCAAAGAAGAAAATCAAATTTGCAAAAGAGACCCACCGCCATGGATATCTCATAGAAGGATCACTAGAGGTATCTTCGACCAATTAAACCTAACCTCTCAACCTCCTCACAGAAAATGCGCATTCATCTTCCTCGGAACCATTAATTTAAAAGCAGAAACAGAATTCAACTGCACAGCCTGACAGTACATGCCACCGCCTGAGCCCAAAATTTCAGCCTTGCCTTGACATCTTCTGGATGATCCCCTGAAATAAACCAACACAGCATTAGATATCAATAATTAAATTCGAACTTTTTTATTTGTAATACCATATTTGAACACCTCTTAAAAGTTACTAATCAAAACAGATCTTACATCTAAGATCCTACAAAAACGCATTGAAAATCAGCTGAAGAAAAGATAAAAGACTAGATTTAGAGTACACACCAGGACTAGAGATCTTCCAGTTAGCAACTCCCGGGCTAGGCGAATCCGATCCAGCAGAAGACGCCGTATCGGAGGACGAACACGCCGTTTTGCTATTCGTATCGTCAAGGAACTTCTGCGACATCGAATAGCATAGCTCGAGAGCAGGCAAGGTGTTACAGAGCTCAGGAATCTCATCATAGCTGAAACCAAACCCTAGATCGACACATCCTTTCAGCTCCTCGAGGTCCTCGTCCGTCAAGCTCTTCGTCCGGGGCAAATCATCATCACTCGCTCCATCAACAACGCCCTCTAGACACACCTGGTTCCTCCTCTTCTTCTTATCTGTCTCGCCCTTGCTCTTCTTCAATGCCGATCTCCATTGACGTTCGTAGCCGAGATCCATTCCGGATTCGGAATCGATTTCGGATTCAGGTTCGGAGATTTGTTCCTCTGTAAATACTGCGGATGGGAAAGCCTCCAATTGAGATTGCTCTGAAGATTCCAAATTGCGTTCCGCCATAGCCATTCTCTCTCTTGAGTTTTTTTCTCTGTATTTGTGTAGAACTGTGTGGATGGCGGTGTGAGAGGCGGATTATAAAAGGGCAAGTTTTTGCAATGAGGCCCTTCTTTAAATTTACTAATGAATCCCTAAAGAAACAAGTATTTGCACATTGAGTCTGTTGGGATACAAAACAATGAAACATACCACATTGCTAAAATACCACAAAAATATAAGCTTAATGTTTTCGGCTAGAAGGGTGAATTCCGACCTTATATCATGTTAAAATCTCACCTAAAATATAAGACAGTGGTTTAAACTTTTATATCATATATAGATATACGACTTCCGTTTTCATACGATCCAACCGGAGTTTCTCACAATTCTCACAGTACCACATCTTCATATCATTTTAAATGGTAGCCGAAAAACAATAACAAAATTTTTTTTTACTAATAATTTTTTGTTAAGCAACCCGATTTTTTCGCAAAACAAGAAAAACGGAATGAGATTCCCACTGAATTAATTTTTCCCGGATTTGATGGATCAGTTACTATTTACTCATACTGAAAACATATACTTTTTCAGTTTATCAAATACTGTATAATTAATGATTTCTATATTTTGAAATTATAATTAATCAACATTCAATTAAAAATAATAAAAGCATTTCCTTTTTGGCAAACTGATTTTTTGCAAAGCAGGTAAAACAGAAGGAGGATTCCTACTAAATTTTAAGCGGATTTTGTGGATCAGTTAAGATTTACACCAAATCAATATTCAATATATATTTTCAGTTATTCAAACTAAACTAACTACCGCATAATTACAAATTTCAATTTATATACTCCCTGGATTTTAGGATCAATTTCGGTGTTGAATTAATTTTCACCATATATTTTTCATTTAACTTAATTCAAACTAGTGTTGTACTTGTACCCGTACGTTACAGGATTTGTAAAATATTCTATGCAAAGGTATATCTTTAACTTTTAGGGTAAGTTCATAATCTCATTTTATAAGGTATTTGATTAAGTTAGCGGCATACATAGGTCATGCATCTTGTAATTTGTAAGTCCAACCTAAATTTTCTCACTATCGGTAACAAAATATGGGTATATGCAATTGCAAGCCTTCTACAACATGTAAGACACTCTCTAAACCTCGTGCTTCTTTAATAGTCAAAACAATAATACTACAAATCAGAAACAATGGAGTATATTGAAGATAGCAAGATACAATGGAGTCAATTTGGTCCATTTCAGGCTTCATTGTCACCTTCTTCTAACAGCAAATCGAAAACAATGAGGACAGAGGCGGATTTTATTTAGGGCCAGAGGGGGCAGTTGTCCCCCCCCCCCCAAAGCGAAAATAAAATTTAATATTCATATTCTTCGCGTCAATAGCTTCGATTTGATATATTATAAGCTCAATTTTGATATCTGAGCAAAAAGTTATAAGCGTTTCAATTTTCATGACTGAACATGTGTAAATTATTTCCTACATCATTACCAAACTGATATACTTTTATCGTAATTTTATATTATAACCGAAAGCTGGCATTATTTATGCTTTTATTCTATAAGTTACATATCATTATATCAATGATATTGATGATTTTTTGGAAAAGAAAATTAGGATTTCATTTTATATTTTTTATGGTAATTTTCCGCACCCTTGTTAAATCCCGGTGTGCCATATAACCGTGGGGGGTCCACACTTCTGAGCGCATCATGCGCACCCAAGCCGAGCGGGGTTCCATCATAAAACCAATTGGCAATAGGAGGAGTGGCCCACTGACTTGTATGCAAGACTCGGATTATCGTGTTTTTCGATGTGGGAAAATCATCCACACTTCACAACAACCCTCAATCAACCATTTTAGGATCCGCCACCAATTATGAGGACCTTATTATGCAATGTGCAACATGGATTGAATCTATTAACTCTAATTCAAACTATAAAAGTTTTTTCACCTTACAAATTGACTTATTATAACTCAAAAGTAGAACATAGAGACAGAGACTTCCATAGAGATTGTTAGTAACCATGCCCAGATCAACCTCTACTATATATAAACTGCACTCCTAATTAGTCATACTCCAATTCACTCACCTTGTTCTTTCTTTCCTCACCTAATAACTCTGCATTCTCTCTTCTATCTTACTCTCTCTCGTTTCAGTAATCATACACAGCATAGCAACATCTGTAAAGGCTTGGGCCGTTACAGTTTGGTATCAGAGCTCGGAGGACCAAGGCGCGAAGCAGCTAAGGTTCAGGATCCATAGCGGAAGGCACGCGATCAAAGGTGACAGACAACCAGTTCCAAGATGATACTCGATCGTTCATGGCATCAACAGCAAAATCGTTGGCGGATTTGCAAAAGATCCAGGAAGAACAGACAAAGCAATTTGAAGAGTTCAAGAAGATCAACGAACAACGGATGGAGCAGCTCGCGGAATTTGTAAGAAATCCGCCAAATCTTGGTGGAAGAGATGAGCGACAAGAAGAAGCGAATCACCCAGGCGCGCAACAATCAAGGGGAGATCGCGAGTCGCTAAGAGGATCAGGACCAGCACACCAGGAGGTCCATGGCTCTCGCCGGCATCCAAGCTTCAATGGAGGTCAAGCATTCTGTAAATTTCTCAAGAAGTATTATCGCTATCATTGATAAAACGTTGATGACTCCAACACTATTTCCTTCAATATGAGACCTTTCGTAGCCCACTGAGGGTTAACTTTAACCCAACGCAAAAGGCATAAATTTCTATTTGAAGTATAGATCCCTCATGTTGGACCCTACACTAAAACATACAGTATCAATTACTTGGCCAACATCATCCCCACCTTCATCTTTTGCTCTCTACATTTTCCCAAATTGTCCATTTCCACCTATTAACTCATGTGATTGGCGAATAATAGGGCAAGTTAAACACACTACTTTGCTCAATTATGCTATCTTATTTTACTAAATTGGGTTACCTAATAAATTTGAAATCGGTTGCTTAAAAGAGAGTAATTTTAGTAGGAACTTTTCTCTTGATCGTTGTTTTCATTCTGTGATGTTTTCAGGATAACATTTATTGGTTTAACTCTTTGGAGCTTTTTTTTTAATCTATGATTTGTGGTATTCATTCAGGGAACCATGGAAGAAATGTTCTGATAATGGCTTATGTAATTACGGCGTTATACTGAAGCAATTAGCATGTGTTTGTGTTCTGGTGTTTTTGTAGTGTAAAGATTACTCGCATATATAGTCGCATGTACATTAGCACTTGATTCATCTCACAATTTTTAGGGTAATTAGTAATTCAACTAACAACCAATTACAAGTTGGTGTAATGGTTATAAGGCTGCATCTCATACCCCAGATGTAGAGTGGACAAAGCCCACTTAACTGAAAAGGATAAAAAAAAAAGTAATTCAACTAACAATGACGACTAAGAAATATAAAATAAAAAATCTCACTTTTTTTTTCCTCCTACTTGATTATTATTTTCAGTTTATAACGAAGGCTTTGGATAAGTATTAATTTTGTATTCTGTAGGTAGATAAACATTCGACTTGAAGAAATAAAATGTAATGTCCCTAGGCATAACAAACTTAGCCTATATAAGGCTCTTGTATGTGTGAGGATGGGTATCCAAGTAATATGATATTTTCCCTCCAATTCACTCACCTTGTTCTTTCTTTCCTCACCTCATAACTCTGCATTCTCTCTTCTATCTTACTCTCTCTCGTTTCAGTAATCATACACAGCATAGCAACATCTGTAAAGGCTTGGGCCGTTACAGTTTGGTATCAGAGCTCGGAGGACCAAGGCGCGAAGCAGCTAAGGTTCAGGATCCATGGCGGAAGGCATGCGATCAAAGGTGACAGACAACCAGTTCCAAGATGATACTCGATCGTTCATGGCATCAACAGCAAAATCGTTGGCGGATTTATAAAAGATCCAGGAAGAACAGATAAAGCAATTTGAAGAGTTCAAGAAGATCAACGAACAACGGATGGAGCAGCTCGCGGAATTTGTAAGAAATCCGCCAAATCTTGGTGGAAGAGATGAGCGACAAGAAGAAGCGAATCACCCAGGCGCGCAGCAATCAAGGGGAGATAGCGAGTCGCTAAGAGGATCAGGACCAGCACACCAGGAGGTCCATGGCTCTCGCCGGCATCCAAGCTTCAATGGAGGTCAAGCAAGCTCCATCCATGGCAATTCACGCTCAGGTCCAGGGCAATTCAACCAGCAACACCAAGGTTTTGTTGAAAACAGATTCCAGAGGCTACCGAAGCTGGATTTTCCCATCTTTGACGGGAAGAAACCTCGCAATTGGATTCGCAAATGCAAAAAGTATTTCGGGATATTTGCAGTGCCGGACTCACAGCAGGTCGAGATCGCGGCCATGTACTTGACGGACAAGGCCGACACGTGGCTCCAAGGGTACCTGATGCAAAATCCGAGGGTATCTTGGCCAGTTTTTTGCGACGATTTGTGCCTGAGATTTGGAGATCGACGAGAGGCCGAAATTGTTGGTGAATTCAACAAGATGGAACAACACGAGGACTTGGAAGAGTATAACGAGAAATTTGAAGACCTGCGTGCTGGGATGCTATCCTTCAACCCTCAACTTTCCGAATCCTACTTTGTGTCAAGCTATATCAGCGGACTGCGATCAGAAATCCAGTCACTGGTCAAGCTGGGAAGACCGACGTCTATGGCGGAAGTGTTGGAACAGGCAAGGTTGCACTATAAGGCAGTCCAAGCCTTATTACGCGCATCTAGACCACAGTGGAAGCCACAAGCTACTGGCTCCTTCAATTCGGGATTTAGAGGTTCTTGGTCAAGGGAACCAAGTAGCAAGGGACAAACAGGAGAGAAAATTGAGACAATAACTACTGCAGCAAGCTCCGGGAATTCAACTCCTGCAAGTTCAGAAGCAAGCACTGGGCGATCTCAGGAGTTCAAGAAAGGCCTTTGTTACAAATGCGGGGACAGATTCTTTCATGCCCACAAATGTAAAACACAGTCCTTGTTCAGTTTGATTGCTCAAGAAGTGCAGGACCAAGAGCGGGGGTTGATGACACAGGTCAAGAACTCAGCAACGAGGAAGATTTGGAAGAAACAGAAGTATATGTGCATGCTCTAACTGGGGAATCAAGTAGCACAATTCGTGTGAAGGGCACTGTACAAGGTAAATCCATTACCATATTGATTGATAGTGGGGCTACCCACAGTTTCTTGGACTCTAGAGTAGCCAAGGAAGCTGGGTTTGAGGTTAGCAAAGCCAATGTGATGCAAGTTAACACCATTAGTGGTATGATGTTTAGTAGCAAAATCTGCAAAAAAATTGTATGGGAAATGCAGGGTGCAGATTATGTGCATGACATTAGACTCCTTAAGATGGAGGGCAGTGATATGATCCTTGGGACAGATTGGCTAGTTGGATTTAACCCTGTGTTGTTTGACTTTGTGGAAGTCCAGATCTCATTCCAAAAGTTGGGCAAACAAGTGATTATTAAAGGGTTCAAGGAGGATCATACTGAGGAAACTGCCTGTGTTAAGATGCTAACAGGAAAACAACTGTGGAAGCTTTGTAAAGGATCAGTTGCTGAAATCACCCAGGTGGCCCATGTTTGCAATGTGAGGGTCACAGAGACTGAATTACCAGCTGAGATCAACGAGGTTATAGTGGATTTCAGTGATATATTTCAAGAGCCTAAGAAACTGCCTCCGGAAAGGAATCATGAGCATGTTATAAGCCTCAAAGTGGGTGCGTCTCCAGTTGCTTCTAGGCCTTACATATACCCTTATTTCCAAAAGACTGAAATTGAGAAGCAAGTCTCAGAAATGTTGAGCAATGGTATCATCAGACCCAACCACGGCCCTTTTGCCTCTCCCACCCTATTGGTCAAGAAGAAAGATGGGTCCTGGAGGTTTTGTGTGGACTATAGGCGCCTGAATGAGCGCACTGTCAAAAACAAATTTCCTATTCCTCACATTGAAGATCTATTGGATGAGTTGAATGGTGCTAGCATCTTCTCCAAATTGGATCTAAGGGCGGGCTACCATCAAGTGAGAATGGTGGAGGAAGATATTGCTAAGATTGCATTTAGAACACACCATGGGCACTATGAGTTCCGGGTTATGCCCTTTGGCCTAAAAAATGCACCAGCAACTTTCCAATGTTTGATGAATGATGTTTTTGGGAGATTCTTAAGAAAATCAGTTTTGGTATTCTTTGATGACATACTGGTGTAAAGCAAGTCTGTGAAGCAGCATGTGAGTCATTTAAGAGAGGTAATGGCTACTATGAGGTACCATAGGCTATATGCTAAAAGATCCAAATGTGAGTTTGCACAATCAGAGGTGGAATACTTGGGTCACCTCATTTCTGGTCAAGGTACAAGGTGAGTGAATTGGAGGGAAAATATCATATTACTTGGATACCCATCCTCACACATACAAGAGCCTTATATAGGCTACGTTTGTTATGCCTAGGGACATTACAATGCTCCTTTCATAGAGAGCCTTGTCCCAAGGCTCATACACTAGGACCATTACAATGCTCCTTTCATAGAGAGCCTTCTCTCAAGGCTCATACACTAGGACCCCAGGTGGAAGTTGGGAAACTGAGTGAGTATATGAGCTGCTGGCTCCCAAGTAGACTCCTCTGGTGGTATGTTCTTCCATTGTATAAGCCATTTCGTGACTGGGTCACCATTTTCTAGGTACTGGACACGGCTATCCAGGACAACCTCTGGCTCAGCAAGAACTTGGCCTTCTTCATCAGTTTCTGGTGCTGGGAGAGCCTCCTCATGTGATCCTTTCTTCAATTTTAGCTGGGAGATATGAAAAACAGGATGGATACGTGAGGACTCAGGTAGTTGTAGCTTATAAGCTACCTTCCCAATACGAGCTAGCACTTTGAAGGGTCCAAAGTACTTGGCACTGAGCTTTAGATTCCTTCGGATTGCTGCTGAAGATTGTCTATATGGCCGGAGTTTAAGAAAAACCCAGTCACCAATCTTTAGCTCTCTATCAGTCCTTTTAGCATCAACAAAAGTTCTCATTCTTGCCTGAGCCTGATGTAGATAATACTTCAACTCCTTGATCATGTGCTCCCTGTGGTTCACCCAGTCAGTCACAGGAGAGTTAGCAGTAGACAGTGTAGGAAGGCCTAACTGAGAAGGAGGGCATCCATATAGAGCCTCGAAAGGAGTCATTTTAATAGTTGAATGGAAGGTGGTGTTGTACCACCATTCAGCTAAGAATAGCCACTGCAACCACTTCTTTGGATAGTCATAAGTCATACACCTCAAGTATGATTCTAAGAATCCGTTGACCCTCTCCGTTTGCCCATCTGATTGGGGGTGATAGGCCGAGCTCATGTCTAACCTGGTGTGCAGAATTTTGAACAGCTGTTGCCAAAAATGGCTTATGAACACCTTGTCTCTGTCTGACACAATACTACAAGGCAACCCATGTAGTTTGAAGATGTTTTCCATGAATAAGGAGGCTATTTTGGCAGCTGTGAATGGATGGGAGAGAGCAATGAAGGGAGAGTACTTAGTTAGTCTATCCACCACCACTAAAATAGTGTCCTTCCCCTGAGACTTAGGTAAGCCTTCTACAAAATCCATGTTGATGTTGCTCCATGGTTTTTCTGGAATTGGTAAAGGCTGGAGGAGTCCAGGAGTGGCAACATTCTCAGATTTGCACCTTTGACAAACTTCACAGATAGTGACAAACTCGGTCGTGTGGGCCTTCATTCCTTGCCAATAGAAGATACTCTTCAATCTCTGGTATGTGGCATGAATTCCTGAGTGCCCACCAAAAGGATCCTCATGAAATGTTGCTAGCAACTTGGTTCTCAGACCTGAGCTACTCCCAATTACCAACCTGCCCTTGTATCTTAGTAATCCTTCAATCAATGTGAATTGCCCCGATTTGTCTGTCACAGCAGAGATAAGCAGTTGTTGGACCACCTTGTCATCTTTATAACTTCCCAAAACTTCTGTAAGCCAAGTGGGTTGGACCACTGTTAAAGCAGCACACCCATTTTTCTGGTCCTCAAATACCCTAGACAAGGCATCAACAACTTTATTTTCCACACCCTTTTTGTATACAATTTCATAGTGTAGGCCAAGCAACTTTCTCACTGCCTTTTTCTGCACATGAGTTGTAAGTTTCTGGTCTAAGAGGTGTCTCAGTGGTTGATGATCAGTCTGAATAAAGAACTTCTTACCCTCTAGATAATGTCTCAATTTGTCAATTGCCAATAATATAGCCAACAGCTCTTTTTCATAAACTATTAAACTGCAAGGAGTAAATGACGACCATGCAGAGCTTGACTGATGTAGGCAATAGGTCTACCCTTCTGCATCAAGACTGCCCCAATGCCAGACTCACAAGAATCTGTTTCCACTATGAAAGGTGAGTCAAAGTCTGGCATAGCTAACACAGGTGGTGAAGAAAGAATTTGCTTGAGCTCCTGGAAGGCTTTCTCTGCAAGTGCATTCCACACAAAGTTATCCTTCTTCAGCAATTCAGTTAGAGGTTTAGCTAAGCCACCATACCCTCTAATAAACCTCCTGTAGTAACCAGTAAGGCCCAAAAAACCTCTAAGTGCTTTTACTGATTATGGAATTGGCCAGTTGAGCATAGCTTCAATCTTCTTAGGATCAGTAGACACACCTTGGCCAGAAATGAGGTGACCTAAGTATTCCACCTCTGATTGTGCAAACTCACATTTGGATCTTTTAGCATATAGCCTGTGGTACCTCATAGTAGCCATTACCTCTCTTAAATGACTCACATGCTGCTTCACAGACTTGCTGTACACCAGTATGTCATCAAAGAATACCAAAACTGATTTTCTTAAGAATCTCCCAAAAACATCATTCATCAAACATTGGAAAGTTGCTGGTGCATTTCTTAGGCCAAATGGCATAACCCGGAACTCATAGTGCCCATGGTGTGTTCTAAATGCAGTCTTAGCAATATCTTCCTCCACCATTCTCACTTGATGGTAGCCCTCCCTTAGATCCAATCTGGAGAAGATGCTAGCACCATTGAACTCATCCAATAGATCTTCAATGTGAGAAATAGGAAATTTGTTTTTGACAGTGAGCTCATTCAGACGCCTATAGTCCACACAAAACCTCCAGGACCCATCTTTCTTCTTGACCAATAGGGTGGGAGAGGCAAAAGGCCTGTGGCTGGGTCTGATGATACCATTGCTCAACATTTCCGAGACTTGCTTCTCAATTTCAGTCTTTTGGAAATAAAGGTATCTGTAAGGCCTAGAAGCAACTGGAGACGCACCCACTTTGAGGCTTATAGCATGCTCATGATTCCTTTCCGGAGGCAGTTTCTTAGGCTCTTGAAATATATCACTGAAATCCACTAACCTCGTTGATCTCAGCTGGCAATTCAGTCTCTGTGACCCTCACATTGCAAACCTGGGCCACCTGGGTGATTTCAGCAACTGATCCTTTACAAAGCTTCCACAGTTGTTTTCCTGTTAGCATCTTAACACAGGCAGTTTCCTCAGTATGATCCTCCTTGAACCCTTTAATAATCACTTGTTTGCCCAACTTTTGGAATGAGATCTGGACTTCCACAAAGTCAAACAACACAGGGTTAAATCCAACTAGCCAATCTGTCCCAAGGATCATATCACTGCCCTCCATCTTAAGGAGTCTAATGTCATGCACATAATCTGCACCCTGCATTTCCCATACAATTTTTTTGCAGATTTTGCTACTAAACATCATACCACTAATGGTGTTAACTTGCATCACATTGGCTTTGCTAACCTCAAACCCAACTTCCTTGGCTACTCTAGAGTCCAAGAAACTGTGGGTAGCCCCACTATCAATCAATATGGTAATGGATTTACCTTGTACAGTGCCCTTCACACGAATTGTGCTACCTGATTCCCCAGTTAGAGCATGCACATATACTTCTGTTTCTTCCAAATCTTCCTCGTTGCTGAGTTCTTGACCTGTGTCATCAACCCCCGCTCTTGGTCCTGCACTTCTTAAGCAATCAAACTGAACAAGGACTGTGTTTTACATTTGTGGGCATGAAAGAATCTGTCCCCGCATTTGTAACAAAGGCCTTTCTTGAACTCCTGAGATCGCCCAGTGCTTGCTTCTGAACTTGCAGGAGTTGAATTCCCGGAGCTTGCTGCAGTAGTTATTGTCTCAATTTTCTCTCCTGTTTGTCCCTTGCTACTTGGTTCCCTTGACCAAGAACCTCTAAATCCCGAATTGAAGGAGCCAGTAGCTTGTGGCTTCCACTGTGGTCTAGATGCGCGTAATAAGGCTTGGACTGCCTTATAGTGCAACCTTGCCTGTTCCAACACTTCCGCCATAGACGTCGGTCTTCCCAGCTTGACCAGTGACTGGATTTCTGATCGCAGTCCGCTGATATAGCTTGACACAAAGTAGGATTCGGAAAGTTGAGGGTTGAAGGATAGCATCCCAGCACGCAGGTCTTCAAATTTCTCGTTATACTCTTCCAAGTCCTCGTGTTGTTCCATCTTGTTGAATTCACCAACAATTTCGGCCTCTCGTCGATCTCCAAATCTCAGGCACAAATCGTCGCAAAAAACTGGCCAAGATACCCTCGGATTTTGCATCAGGTACCCTTGGAGCCACGTGTCGGCCTTGTCCGTCAAGTACATGGCCGCGATCTCGACCTGCTGTGAGTCCGGCACTGCAAATATCCCGAAATACTTTTTGCATTTGCGAATCCAATTGCGAGGTTTCTTCCCGTCAAAGATGGGAAAATCCAGCTTCGGTAGCCTCTGGAATCTGTTTTCAACAAAACCTTGGTGTTGCTGGTTGAATTGCCCTGGACCTGAGCGTGAATTGCCATGGATGGAGCTTGCTTGACCTCCATTGAAGCTTGGATGCCGGCAAGAGCCATGGACCTCCTGGTGTGCTGGTCCTGATCCTCTTAGCGACTCGCTATCTCCCCTTGATTGCTGCGCGCCTGGGTGATTCGCTTCTTCTTGTCGCTCATCTCTTCCACCAAGATTTGGCGGATTTCTTACAAATTCCGCGAGCTGCTCCATCCGTTGTTCGTTGATCTTCTTGAACTCTTCAAATTGCTTTATCTGTTCTTCCTGGATCTTTTATAAATCCGCCAACGATTTTGCTGTTGATGCCATGAACGATCGAGTATCATCTTGGAACTGGTTGTCTGTCACCTTTGATCGCATGCCTTCCGCCATGGATCCTGAACCTTAGCTGCTTCGCGCCTTGGTCCTCCGAGCTCTGATACCAAACTGTAACGGCCCAAGCCTTTACAGATGTTGCTATGCTGTGTATGATTACTGAAACGAGAGAGAGTAAGATAGAAGAGAGAATGCAGAGTTATGAGGTGAGGAAAGAAAGAACAAGGTGAGTGAATTGGAGGGAAAATATCATATTACTTGGATACCCATCCTCACACATACAAGAGCCTTATATAGGCTAAGTTTGTTATGCCTAGGGACATTACATTTTATTTCTTCAAGTCGAATGTTTATCTACCTACAGAATACAAAATTAATACTTATCCAAAGCCTTCGTTATAAACTGAAAATAATAATCAAGTAGGAGGAAAAAAAAAGTGAGATTTTTTATTTTATATTTCTTAGTCGTCATTGTTAGTTGAATTACTTTTTTTTTATCCTTTTCAGTTAAGTGGGCTTTGTCCACTCTACATCTGGGGTATGAGATGCAGCCTTATAACCATTACACCAACTTGTAATTGGTTGTTAGTTGAATTACTAATTACCCTAAAAATTGTGAGATGAATCAAGTGCTAATGTACATGCGACTATATATGCGAGTAATCTTTACACTACAAAAACACCAGAACACAAACACATGCTAATTGCTTCAGTATAACGCCGTAATTACATAAGCCATTATCAGAACATTTCTTCCATGGTTCCCTGAATGAATACCACAAATCATAGATTAAAAAAAAAGCTCCAAAGAGTTAAACCAATAAATGTTATCCTGAAAACATCACAGAATGAAAACAACGATCAAGAGAAAAGTTCCTACTAAAATTACTCTCTTTTAAGCAACCGATTTCAAATTTATTAGGTAACCCAATTTAGTAAAATAAGATAGCATAATTGAGCAAAGTAGTGTGTTTAACTTGCCCTATTATTCGCCAATCACATGAGTTAATAGGTGGAAATGGACAATTTGGGAAAATGTAGAGAGCAAAAGATGAAGGTGGGGATGATGTTGGCCAAGTAATTGATACTGTATGTTTTAGTGTAGGGTCCAACATGAGGGATCTATACTTCAAATAGAAATTTATGCCTTTTGCGTTGGGTTAAAGTTAACCCTCAGTGGGCTACGAAAGGTCTCATATTGAAGGAAATAGTGTTGGAGTCATCAACGTTTTATCAATGATAGCGATAATACTTCTTGAGAAATTTACAGAATGATTGAGAAGATTCGTCATACGTACTAAGAAAAAGTTCACCAACATCGTCTTCAAACACTACTAAAGAAAATCAAACTCTACTGTTGATTATATGCCTATGACTATAGAAACTTATAACTTGATAACCCTCCATTCGTTCAGAGAGCTTTGTAACTTTAGCCATATGGATGGTTAAGGATGAACTTTGCTTAGTGAACTATTATTTGCATAATTTAAAAAAAAAGAATGGGAAAAGGTTCTAAAACTATGTAACCTAATGTCTAATTGATAGATTACTCTCATTAAATTTATCTAATAAACATAACATAGATAATTTCTTATAAACTAAACATGCACATAATTTTATTAGTTTGGTTGATAATGTATCATTTACTATTATAAAAAAAATGACAATACATGAAGAAATTACTATCTTTATTTTTTATTAAATTTAAAATTTTAGAATCTATCTTTATATATTACTAACACCGATATATGAAATTGTACGCAATTATCAATTAAGGTGGACACATATTGTAAAATTAAATCTCTGCAACCGGTATTATTATTTATGGATTAACTATGTTGAAACCTCATGATAAATTTACATAAGATTAAATAGATATATATAGTCCGTGTTTAATTCATATACGATGTTCTAAAATCTTATCTAATATAACTAATATGATCATTTAATATTTTAAAAATAATTTCTATCATTCAATCTAATATAATCTCATACTCGAAAGAGATAAATTCAATGAAATATTTTATATACTTTTATATTTGTTTACCAAAAAAAAAAATATACTTTTATATTTTCAATTAATAAAAATAAATAAAGATATTTTATTTTATTATGTATTCTTGATTGGATAAATAAGTGAAAAAATAATAAGAAGCATAGAGTACTTATTCTTATAAGATTAAACAAATATGCTTAATTAACAAAATGCACAATAATATATGCATGTGACAAATACTAGTCCAAACTAAATTAATTATCAGTTGTACCGTTAGAAGTAGAACATCTCCATCTTCAGCATTTTCTAAAACGAAATGATTCTTCAAATATTTAAAATAGAAAATTTTTGGAGTTTAAACAAAATAATTTTAAAAATATGTATTTTTAAAAAAAAAATTGAAAAATCTTAAATACTACCTCCATACAAAATACATAGATTTCACTCCTTCTGTCTCAAATTATACGTTGTTTCAACTTTTGTGAACACTCTCCAACCAATCAAAATCTGTTAAAAAATTAATAACACATAAATTAATACAAATCATTACGGTCCACTTCCTAAAGAACCATCATTTTTGAAATAAAAACTACCATCTTAAAATCTATCTATTTTAGAACGGAGGGAGTAAGTTATTAGAGGTGATACTTTTTGTGGTTAATGTTGGCGATGATCTTACAATAAAAGATTTCTATTTTAGAAATATAATTAACGTAACCAACTTCTACAATTAATTGAGAAAGTGAGGATTGTAATTGTACACAACTTTGACGGTGAACTAATTACTTTGACCTCCAAAGAATTAGGCAGTACCACGAAAGAGTACCCGTTGGCCTTTTAATGGTTTTTTTATTTTTGACAAATACTCCTTTTAATCATTACTAAGTTGAATTTTATTTTACGGAGTATTTTATTGAAAATTATTACTGTATCGTTCGCCGTATAAATCCAAATCACGGATTTGATGCAGTCCAAGATTTACATCAATTCAACAACTTACTCTTACCAAAGTATCGTACACGGGATGAATTGATTAAAAAAAAAAAAAATTAATTCAAGGTAAGATTTTGAAAAGTGTTAAAGCCTACACCTAAATAATAAAAAGAACTCCGAGCACGTTAGGAGAGTATTGTGGTCCATCACGTGGCGCAACTAAACTATTTTGTTTGGTTGGCAAGAAAATAAAAAAAAAAGCCTCTTAAGTACAGGGTGACCTAGTGGTGTGGAGCAAGGGAGTGAGAAGGAGGTCTCGGGTTTGATCCCTATCTCCGCCCCTTGTCTTGGGATTTTCCATCCAAGGTTTATCTTACTCTCTACCAATGGGTCGAGCCGGTCAGCGCAAGCCGGTTTACTTTGTATATGACTTTTGTCGGTTGGATCACGTGCTCGTGGTTTACCGCTAAAGGTGGGTTCCTCGTCATCAAAAAAAAAATCTCACCCGAATTATATGCTAGTGTACGTGTGTATATAAGTTGGTGTGATATTCCTCCTATTAACAATTGATATAGAATAAATCATGAGTCCCAACGGATTTTAATATATTGTACTTTGGCATACATGTGTGTATATATAACCCATTTCAATTTAGTTCTCTAATTTACTGGGCCAGAAAACCTTAAGATCGATAATTAGTGAGTATAGATATGAAGAGTCCATTATTAACAATTGATATAGAATAAATCATGAGTCCCAACAGATTTCAATATATTGTACTTTGACATATACTACATATGTTTGTTAGTGTCATAGTGTGTGTATATATAACCATTTCAAAATTTAGTTTTAATTTTTTTTGGTCCAGAAGCGGGCAAAGCCCGGGGTTTTATTTCAAATTAACAGAATCAAACAGCAGCAACATAGTCCACATAATCAAAAGTGATACAATAGGGAGGATATTGGAATTCCTTAGGTGTACGTTCTTCCTAAAGCCCAATTTGCTAGCGTATCTGCCATAGAATTAGTTGAACGTCGTACCCACTTCAGTCTTATATTACCTGGTGGCCCTCATCTTCCACCAGTTGACGACATTCTTGCTGGAGATAGGCATCCGGGTGTGCTGTTGGCGGCGCTACATGTAACAGCTCAACAATCACCTTTGAGTCTGTTTCCACTTCCAACCGAGGGATCTGTAGCCGTTTGCTCATCCTTAATCTGTGAACCAAAGCCCACAATTCAGCCCTTAACGCTGAGCAATCCCCACATCGAAATCCAAATGCTCCCCTGAATCCTCCCAAGTGGTCACGGAATACACCCCCGCCACCAGCAGGACCTGGGTTTCCTCTTGACGCTCCATCGACGTTCAACTTAATCCATCCTTCCGACGGTTTAGAACAAATTTCACTCAATTCTCTAATTTAATGGGCCATAAAACCTTAAGATAAATTGTGAGTATAAATATAGAGGGGGCGAATGCCCCCCCCTCACTCCCCCTAAGAGCATCCGCACTCATGAGGTTTGATCTCCCCCATAGCACCCTCTCTCTTGCTAAAAAGGGAGCCTCGTAAGTGTGGGATGGATCCCATTCCATCGAAGGGAAGGGGCAACCCTGGTGGGAATGGTTAAACCCATCCCTTCCCCCATTCCTTTTTGTTTTATAAAATAAATAAAAGTGAGGTTTATTTATTTTTTATTAAGTGGGTTAAGTTTTGATTGGTTAAAATATGTGATGGGGTATAATTAAAGTTAAAAAAATAGTAATGGGGTAAACTTATGGATGTTGGATAAAAGTTAAAATTCTTAAAAAAGGATGGATAAAGTTAGTGAAAAATGAGGTATTAAAATAGTTATACATGAAATCAGTTGTGTCAAATAAATAGTCCGTATGAAACATTCCACATGGAAACTGAACAATAGATAAGGTTAATGTGTTATTACGTTTATTGTGACTTGCTTCAATGATTTATGTAGGCAGCCGATTTGATGAACCGCCCATAGTATGCAAAGAACGATCACAACTCACAAGGTAAGAAGCTGGGCACAAAATAGAAATAAGTTTCCAATAAGGACTTAAGTGCAAATAGTAGGACCATTTTGCAAAGGTATGGCATCAGGGCATCATATAAATCATGACCATTCCACATCATCATAAACTAATTGTGAATGTACAGCAACACAGTACAGTACATCATAAATTCAATAATTTATCTTTTAAAAAAAATAAAAATAATACTCACTGTACTGGGTAATAAATGTAAGATGACAGCAACAAATGAAAAGAGAAAGAAAAAGGGGAATTTATAAGTAGCCAATGAGAAGGGGGACAGCTGTTCCATTAATAAGTGGGGCCCGGAGGTATCCCTAAGGACACGTGGTAGCTTCTACTAAAGGACACCCGACGCCGCTTTCATCGACGCCGCTCCAAAATCTCTTCCATTTTACACCTTAAAATTAATCTATATTATAATACTAAAGAAGAAGTCGCCTAATATCTGTGGCGACTTCTCCTTTAAAGTAGGACTTTTTTGTTAGAAAATTAATTTAGATTATTAATTTAAAGTAGGATTTTTAAGTTAGAAATTATTGTTTGGATATAGCTTCTCCTTTAAAGTGGGACTTTTTAGTTAGAAAATTAATTTAAAGTATTAATTTAAAGTGGGATTTTTTAGTTTGAAAATTAATGTTTGGATATGCCATATATTTACTAATTAAAATAAAGATATGGTGCGTATATATATTGTTTGGAGGTTTGGATATGTCGATATATTTGCTAAAAAAACAAAACAAATATGTGTCATATTATAATTGCATGTAGATATATCCTATAATCGTATAATTGCATACAAAGATCCGTATATATGTCAGATCCTATAATTGCATGAACAAAGATATGTCGTATTGGATATGCCGATAAAATTGCATGCAGGTATATATAATTGCAACCGACCAAAAAAAATTAATGAAATATCATCCAGATAATAATTAAAACCGGATCCAAAACCAAATCCATATGATCGATGAAGTTATAATTGCAGGAAGATATATCTAATCTACATCTAAATATCTAAATAATAAGTAAAAGATGATGATCCGTATATATATCCTATAACTAAAACCAAATCTACTTGGGTTTTTTCCGGGTTTACTTTGGGTGCTCTTTTGATGTATTTTATGTTATTTTTTCTATTTCGTTGTTGTATGTTTAGACGGCTTGCCGTCAGCCGACTTTGTCGGCCTCTCGAGGTCCGGGCCTGTCCGGCCTCGAATTATTTCCTTATAAAAAAAACAAATCTACATACCGTAATTGTCCAACTAAAAGATACGGAACAGATAAAATCAAATCCAACTATTTTGCAATATTCGAAATAAAAGATATGCCTTATATCTCTTCTCTATATATTGAGTTAGTGATCTCATGATATTTCTTATGAAAAGCTTTTTTCTACTGAGCTGGATTAGATTGTCCACAATGACAAATGATAAAGGTAAGGTGCCTTGAGAAGAATAATAGAAAGGTTCGAAAAAAAGTAGTTAAATATTTAATTTATGCGTTTGTGTGGATTCATTTTGATTTAATTGAGTTCAATCCATTGATCTCATGTTTGTGTGTTATTGGAGAAATAGATTTATACTCATCCCATTGTCATGATTTAGTTGGTATTATAAAAATCAAAATTTGTTGATGACAGTGCATATTTGTGCATCTCATTGCTACGTGATACTTTCATCTTTCAAAATTTAGAGGTATTTGACCTTATTTGTTGTATCACCGAGTAAATGTGTAGAGCTGCTATTATGTATCATCTCCAGGTTGCTCATCAACACAAAATTGACTTAAAAACATAAGAAGAAATGATATATGCACAATTCAATCAATTGATTTGTTTAATGATAAGCTTCGTCGACATGTTGCGGTTTATCTTTAAAATAGGTTTTTTGAGTTAGAAAATTAATTTAAAGTATGATTTTTAAGTTAGAAAATTAATTACAAATTTAATTAATTTCTGATAATCCAATTAAAATTTTTATTCTTTGGATATACCATAAATATATTTGATAAAAAAAATATGGCATATATATATATATATATATATATATATTGTTTAAATGTTTGGATATGCCGATATATTTGCTAAAAAAAATAACTAAAACCAAATTCATGTGATAAAGTTATAATTTCATGTAGATAAATCTAAATAACAACTAAACGATGATCTGCATATATCCTAATAACTAAAAGCTTTAGATTGAATATAGAAGAATAAAATAGAACAATTATTTTTTATAAAAACTTTTTAAAAAAGAAACAATAAATGGTTTAGAAAATATATTAAAGATTAGGTATCAATAGGTAATATACCCATGTAGTTAGTATTGAAGAAATCCCCACTTGGTCAAAATAAATTATAGGTGCAAATCTGCATGAAAAGATTATAAATTCATAATCGACCCAAAAATAGGCATTTTAAGTTGGTTATGCGTGTGGTGCTTTCTTCTTTAATATAGGCATTTTAAGTTGGTTATTCATAAATAAATAAATAAAAGTTTTTAAATGTTTAGATTGTAACGATTTTTTTTTCCTTCTCATTTTTCTCCAACTGGTTATATTTGTTTAATTGAATAGAAAAAGTAATCAATTGCAATATTTTAAATTCATTTTAACAACTTTGTATGGATTTGTCTCCGAGAGATGTGACCACTTCTCTCGGATATCCTTAATGTAACCGAATTCAATAAGAGAGAATTGAAAAAAAAAATAGTAGTATTTAATTAGATTTCAATTGTATGAACTAAAATGGGGATTTTTTTTAAAAAAAAAATAGGTTTTGAGTGGTTTTTATTTAGATGATAAGATATTTTTAGTTTTCAAATGTATTTTTAATCAATTATCCATATAACTATTTAATTAGATATATATTAACTAATCCATTTTTTTTTAATTTTCTTTCAATAGTAAAAGATCTCTTAAATCATAACTAACCCAATCAAATTTCCAACAAATATTCTTTTATATTTCAAATTTGAACCAATAGATATGTAAGTAACTAACTAATCTCTTCCAAATCATGAATCTTCTACAACAATCTAAATCAATAATATCGATAACACCTATCCAAAATTTCTACAACCCTATTTCATTGTGATGTATATTCTCTATCTCTTTCATAACTTCAGGATAAAACACAATTTCGCTTTATTTTTCAGTTCAAATTAATATTTGCTATTTTTTTATTTCTTTCTTATTTAAACTATAATTTGATTCACACATATTTAGTGTTTTCAACTGTATTTTGATCCATCGTTTTGTATTCAATGTTTCTGTTCGATCATAATATCTTCTTTATGATCTATTTATTTCAATATTATATTATTTAATGATGTATGGTAGTAGTTATAAAATAAGGTTCAATTATAAATAGTATATTAATATTAATATTTAAAAAGAACCGCACAAGGTGCGGGTACTAAACTAGTTAAAATAAAAATAAAAATCATAAACAATTTCTTGGACGGAGCCACGGATGCTCGCTGGACGTGGGTCCCCCTATAAAAAGGACCCTACGTTATTTATGTTACGATAAATCGTTACGGAGTATTTCTTTTTTCATGATTGGATAAAAGCTCTTTTCAGTTTTCACGCGTCGTGTTGAATTTATAAAAAGTTCATACTACGTCCAATTTATTCATTTGGATTTTTATAATTTGAGTCGATAAGTTCACGTATAAAATCTAAAAAGGTAGTAAAGAATTATTTTTTAAAATGTTTTTTTTAGTTCAAACCTATAGACATACATCAGAAAAATTGTATAAATTATTCAATGTATAGATGAATAATTACTAGTATATCTGAATAATATATTACACACTACTTATATACTCCATCCGTTCGACAAAACTTGTCATTTTAACTCTTTACACAACTTTTAATAAACCTAATAATTACACTCCATTTTTACTAATTTACCCTCATTTATTACTCTACTTTTTACTTTATCAAAAACTACAACTCACAACACATCAATCAAATCAAGGGCATTTTAGTAAAGTAGAAACAAAAATACCTAAAATGACAAGTTTTTCCGAACAAAAACAAAACTCTAAAATGACAAGTTTTGCCGAACGGAGGGAGTATTAGTAATACTCCCTCCGTTCGGCAAAACTTGTCATTTTAACTCCCCACACAAGTTTTAATAAAGCTAATAATTACACTCTCTTTTTACTAATTTACCCTCATTTATTACTCTACTTTTTACTTTATCAAAAACTACAACTCACAACACATCAATCAAATCAAGGGCATTTTAGTAAAGTATAAGCAAAAATACCTAAAATGACAAGTTTTTCCGAACAAAAAAAAAAACTCTAAAATGACAAGTTTTGCCGAACGGAGGGAGTATTACGCACTACTAATACTCCCTCCGTTCGTCAAAACTTGTCATTTTAACTCCCCACACAAGTTTTAATAAAGCTAATAATTACACTCTCTTTTTACTAATTTACCCTCATTTATTACTCTACTTTTTACTTTATCAAAAACTACAACTCACAACACATCAATCAAATCAAGGGCATTTTAGTAAAGTATAAACAAAAATACCTAAAATGACAAGTTTTTCCGAACAAAAACAAAACTCTAAAACGACAAGTTTTGCCGAACGGAGGGAGTATCAAATAATTATACATTCTTCAAATCCATCCTCTGAAATGTTTATAACTACTCATTCGGTTCGGCAAAATATGTCTTTTACTATTCACGTACATTTGTTTTATAATAATAAAAACTATACTCCCTCCGTCCAAAAATATATGGTCTTTTAGACCTTTGCACGTTGATTAAGGAAACCTATTTATATTTAAATCTCATTACTTTTATAGAGATGGAAAATCTTTAATTTTAATTACTATTGTACTTTTTAAGGTTAATAATTACCCTATAACCCTAAAAACCCATGTATTTTTGACAAAATTTCAAGACCTAAAAGGCCATGTATTTTAGGAAGGACGGAGTATAAAATATCTATTTTTTATATATTTTTTTTAACAATTATGAGAGGGGTATAAAATACCGTAGTAGTAGTAGGTACTCATAATTGGATTGTGCAGTGGTTAATTAGTACAGTTATATTATATGCAGGTATCAGTATCAGGCAGGATTTGATGCCATTAATTTAATTAATAATTTTGGTGATCGAGTCTAGTTGTCTCCCGATTTTGGCCGGCACTTGTAAGAAATGTCCGTTTCAGATTTCCTGCAGATTCCGATCTCGATCGTTACCTATATATATATATTAGTCGGAACGAGTCCTCACCCAAATTATAAAATTAAATCTATTATGCTTATAGTAAAGGTGCAGATGCAGTTCTACTGCTTGCTAGTGTTTAATTTGCCTGATTTTTTTTTTTGAAATCAAATGCCATGTATAAATCAAATGAGATCAATTTCTGCAAGATCGATGAGACCCTGCGGGAACTGATCAAGCCAAATACAAGAAGAGTCACCGGGCGGCAATAGCCGAGCCGCATAATGAGCAGCTGTGTTAGCCGATCTACGAACATGTAAGAACGACACCCTATCACAAATAGGTAAGAGATCAAAGATATCCTCACAGACGAGGTCAACATAGGTATGACTATGATGCAAACCAAGCATGATTTGCCTGACTTAGATAAGGGGAAGAGAGTTGTTGTTGTTAAGCATGATTGGAAGCCATATTGCTTGCTAGTGAGACTCCTGTTTACCCATTCATCCATTTCTAAGACTTAAATAATATAAGAAAGATCAACAAATTTCAATAGATTATTGATCAAATGTGATGCACTCTAGTAGCCGGATTTTAGTTGTAAGTATTGTATTGACAACTTTAATATTTCTTTTTAGAAATTGTAATTTTTTTTAGTTGATGACATGTTATAATAGGTGCTTTTACGCATACGATCAATATTAATTAATGTCATAGTTTCAAAAACCGTGTGTTTTTATATGCGCAATAAGGTGAATCTATTTTGATTCCAAAGTTTTAAGTTCCTGTGCCATCAATTATATAAAAATGTCATCAGAAACGATGGAGATCAATGAAGTTTAATAACAAATGTCATCAATGAATAATAGTCATCAATAAAAAAAATGGCATCAATGAAGTCATGTAATTATATTTTATGCTCATATGTCAGCAATAAAAGATGTCATCAATGAAGTTTAGTCACATTTTATGCTCAAATGTTATCAATTGTATAAAACTGTAATAAAAATGTCATCGCAAATGATTGCATCAATAAAGTGGCATCACATGCAAACATGTCATCCATGAATAAAAGTAGAATCAATGAAATTATATCGATATACAATTGAATGAATTAGAAAAGTAACATCAAACGATTTAATTAAACAAGTGGTATCGAATGATTACATTAAAAAAACAGCATCAAAATACTACTTTGAAAAAGTGGCATCACATTAAAGAAAAAATGTTATTAAAAAATGGTATCAAAACACTACTTTAAAAAATGACATCACGGTAAAAAAAACATCAAAAATGTGTCATCAATGGTCAATGGTAAAAAAAAATGGCATATAAAAAATCCAAATGAGTATGTCAACGTACATTGACCGGTTGACGGTCAAACATGTTGATTGTTGCTTAATACTCCATTTGGAGGGGTACGTACATCTAATCTTTTTTTTTTTGGAGAGGTCTAGTTACTTAATTAGATATTCCCAAAGTATAGTTACCAAATTCAACCTAGGATAAAGGTGTCCATAGAGGGCCTCCTTTATTTCCTGAATTTGTACATATTAACTAGTATTCATTACGTATTAACTAGTATTCATTACTCAACCAATGACCTCTTGCCCTAGTGGTAAGGGAGAGGTAACCCTTGCAAGAGGTCAAGGGTTCAAATCCCATTACTTACACTTTGTGTAATTAAGTGGGTGCTCAAGCCTTCATTGGCTTGGGTGAGCCTGCCTGGTGGCTTGCCGCCTGGTTTGCCCGGTTCGGGTCCTTTGCAGGCTAGTGCTCGGACCCGTGGGGGATTAGTCGACAACCTCGGAACCCCCACGTCATAAAAAAAAAAAAAAAAAAACTAGTATTCATTACTAGTGCGGTTGCGCGTTATGTTATTAAATTATATTTTATTGTATTAATTATATTCAAATATTATATTAGATTATTAATTGACGTGGCTTAAAAAAATAAAATCAAATTGACGCGTGACTCACAAAAATAAAACCAAACATAAATATAATTATATATTCAATTTGATTTAAAAAGTAAAATAATTGACCAAATATTCCTTCTTAATCTTTTAGAATCTTAACGACATAGTACATATTCGTATATAGATATATTATATCCAATTTGATCTAAAATGTAGAATAATTGACTAAATATTGGATATATTATTTGATCTAGAAAATAAATTTTCTAACCCATTAATTGAGATGGAAAAATTACAGTTGGTTATTAATAATGAACCAAATATTAGATAGATATAAGGTTGATCAAATAATAAATAAGATAACACTATTTTAATTCAAAATATGACATGTGTGGAAAAATAACACTATTTTAATCCAGAAAATGACACGTATGCGAATTGCATCAGAACCTGTTTCATGCCTATGTTTTAGTATATTATATATATAGATATAGATAGATAGATATAGATAAAATAAGTTATTATGTAAGATTATTTTATGTATAATTAAAGGCTAATTAATGTTTAAATATACATTAAAAAAATCTTATTTATTACTTGTCTGTTTGTTCAATCTTCCGAGTGCAAAAATTGGGCCGGGGGGTGTTAAGGTTGAGTAATATAAGGTTAAATATTTTCGACCAAAAATAAAATAAAATAAAAAAAATATATATATATAAGGTTGAATATTTAAAAAAAAAGCTAATTAAGATATAATGTTATATTAGATAGATTATTTGATCTAAAAAAAATGATTTTTTACCTAACTATATTGCCTTATTAATTAAATAACGTGACCCAAAAATATAATACCAATTTAATTTAGAATATGTTACATGTGCAAAAATAATCCGGTGTTAGTATTTTATATAAATAGATATATGTATACAATTCTAGATTCTAGATAATATTTTATGGGATTTTGTAATTTACATATTTCTTTATAGCAACATTAATTATTTTGGAAACTATTCCATAATTAAAATAAATCGCTAAAAATAATTTTAAATAAATTTTAAAAAATCAAATCTAAATTAACAAGTCCATATCTATCTTAAAAGTTAAAATCGTGTTTTTTTAGAGAAAATTTGGTGAAATATCACCTTTTACTAATTTAATTAAGTTAATAGCATCCTAATTTATTAAATTGGCAGGCTAACACCCCTTTAAAACTAACTAGGTTAATAGCATGATTAGCATCCCCCGACTTACGGCCTTTACGTTCTCCTTCCTCTTTCCCATTCATTCTCACCGATCTCCATCTCTCGCCTCCAATGGCGATTTGCTGGCACCTGGACGAGGATGAGCAACTTCGTCTACCCTCCCCCACCTCCCCCGCCTCCGTCGATCCCTACTTCGGCGCCGACCTCTACGGCCGCTCCAAGCCCCCCAGATTCAACTTCTCCCGCCGCCAATTGCACAAGGCGCCGCCCCACTCTTGCGATTGGCCTCCAATTACTACCTTCCAGGTTCCAATTTTAGGGATTTTAGGGACAAGCCCCCCAGATTCGACTTCTCCGGCCGCCAATTGCATAAGGCGCCGCTCCACCCCTTCAATTGGGCCTCCATCGATGAGGGGGCGACCGAGAGAGATGGCGGGTCAAATGGAACCCTGGCCTCGATGTCGATTTCGCTCTCAGGTTTTTCGCTCTTTCTCTTCCGTCTTTCTTCCTTTGTAGCTAATCGTTTGGTTTTGAACAGATTGTGTCCTTTATGGTACAATCCTTGAATGGAGAATGACAAGTGGTTTATCTTTTGCCCTGATTGAATCTCTTGTGTGTGTGGGAGTCTGAGAAATGCTGTTTGGAATCTGAGAAATTATGATCGAAACAGGGGATGTGAATCTCTACGATTTCTAATTTGATTTAGAGCAAAATAGTGGTTAGTTGAGGATTCTGAGCCCTATGTATTGAACTGTCTGATTTTTGTTGAATCGGTGTTGATCTATGATTGATTGAGATTAGATTCCAAATGTGCAATTTCCTGTTTATTGAGATTTGTATAGTTAGATTTGTTGAAATTGTATATTCTCTATGTATTAAGATTGAGTGATCGTGATGTTTAGCTCAGTTCAATTTGCTATTGGTGTTTATCCAGTGATTTTTAAACAGAAGAAGAAATATTAGAACAAATTTTTAGCTGCTAGGTAAATCTCATTGTAGGATAGATTGATATAGGCAAAGTGCTGGTGCTTGCTAAATGTATCCCTTTTTATCACTAACTTGCAAAGGCATGTTTGGTACGTAATATGCTTTTTAATTCATACAACTGCATTGATATCACATTTTTTGCTTTGAGATAAACAAGTCATGAAATGAAGCACTTGCTTTGTTATATCTTATTCAAACTGTACTGTCTGGCTTTTGCTGCTGTTGGGATTGGGCTTATCATATATGTGTGGTGCGTAACTTTATCGTTCTATATAGTTGAAGTTTACGAATACCTTGCTGAAATAACAAAAATCTTGTATGAATCTGCACAAGGGGGATAGAGACGATCAGATTTCCAAGCACAATGATGAAGAGGCTAACGTGGAAAATCCTCGGGAAGAGGCTTTCATTCAACACTCAGCAAGGGATCGTGATGAGCACAAGAACATAGGATCCTGCTCGTGATTTTTTACCAGGTTTTTGGCTTGATTGATGAGAGAACTTGTAAACCAATACCTTACTTGTAGTTTATAGAAACTCTCTTAGAAAACTTTTGATCATTGTAAATTGGATGGTCTGAGCTGCTGTGTGTTGCTAGATTGGACACCGGACCTTGACCTTATCTATATTCGGGAGATGGTCTCCCAAGTTAAGGTTTGGTCAAGACCCGGATGAGTTTATTGCACAACCTGAACTTGTGTGATGCTTGTAGTGAAGCCTTATTCCATGGAAATTTCACATTTATATCTATTTATGTGATTGAATAAATATTTGTGATTGAAAAAAGCTAAACTTGTTTATACAGTATTGATGTAACGATATGACATAGATATAATATAAATGTATCTTTAAAAGCTAATCACCTTGTATTGCTTGTGAGATATGAAAAGAGTTCGTTTTGATATTATTTTCTATATAATTCTCGGATGGTTACATCGATGTCACCTTATATTGATTTCATTGATTCCACATTATATTTTTACATTGATACATTTTTTTCCGAGTTGATGTCATGTCATAGTTTCAAAGATCTTGTGTTTTTATGTGTAATAGGTGACATTATTTTGATTCCACGCTTTAAACTTCTATTTCATCAATTATTTAAAAATGTTATCATAAACAATTGAGATCAATGAAGTACTGTAATAAAAAAATGTCATCAATGAATAAAAGTCATTATTAAAAGATGTCATCAATGAAATTTAATCACATTTTATGCTCTTGTGTCATCAATAATAAAAATCTAATAAACATTTCACCATAAGTGATTGCATCAATGAAGTGTAATTACAAACGTGTTATCAGTGAATAAAAGTAGAATCGATGAGAATATATTGATATACACTTGATTAAATTAAAAAAAAGTGGCATCAAACGATTTGATTTAAAAAGTTGCATCAAATAATTACATTAGAAAAATGGAATCAAAACAAACATTAAAAAAAATGTCATCAAAACACTACAGTAAACAAAAATGGCATCAATGGTGCCATTTTTCTAGTTGACAAAAAAGTGTCATCAGTAGTCAACAATAAAAAAAAATGGCATCAATGGTCAACGTAACATCATAGTAAACAAAAAATGTCATCAAGGTTTGGAAAAAATAACATTAAAAAGGTGTCATCAAACCATTTCATTAGAAAAGTGGCATCAAAGCGAAAATAAAATGTAATAAAAAATGGCATCAAAACACTACTTTGAAAAAGAAATTGGCAGCATGGTAAAAATATCATCAAAAAATTGACATGAAAAAAGTGTCATCAGTAAAAAAAAATGGCATCGGCATCAATGGTCAATGTGACATCACAGCAAACAAAAAAATGTCATCAAGGTTTTGAAAAAATGTCATCAATAAATTTTATTAGAAAAGAGGCATCAAAGCGAAAATAAAATGTAATAAAAAAATGGCATCAAAACAGCAAAAAATGACATCATTGTAAAAAATGGCATCAAAAAAAGTGGCATCGTTAAAATAAATAAATAAATCCGAAATAGTCGGTCAACGGTCAACGCTGACCGGTCAATAGTCAACGTGTTTGACCGTTGACTTCAATAGTCATTTTGAGAAGGGTGCTAGGTTAGTTAATTAATTTTGCTTGGGTGCTAGTTAGTTAATTAGATATTCATAAGGTGCTAGTTGTCAAAATAACCCTTTTTTTATCTTCAGAAAAAAATATTTTCGTAATAAAAATAACCCTTAAAAATCAAATCTTAACAAATCCATAACAATCTTACAACCGTGTTTTTTTATATTAAGAAATAGAATATTCTCATAATAAAAACAATCCTTAATTAATATAGTACTTGTTTCTTTGGGCAAAAGTAAATATATTTTTGGAAGGTGTAATTCGATATATATACTGATAAATTAGGGTTTGCTTTTGTTGCAATCACCCTGAGCCTTTGTATCTATAAATATATCATTAGACCCTCAATTTCTCTACACCCAAAAAACCCATTCATCATTTACTCTAATTTGATCCATCAGCATTCAGCAATCAGCAAATCAGCAAATCAGCAAATATAGAGATGGAGCAACCACAACCACTTAGTCAATGTCCTTTCTTTTACGTCCAAAGTGTCCCATGTGAGATAGTCCTAGGCCCCTACATCATCTCGGTTCGCAGACTCGATTACTTCGAAGTCGTTAGGGCAGTCGGGTACTGCACCTCTCTCGTACTCGACCTCCCTGACGGACGGCAATTCAACTTCTGTCCATACCACCAAAAGCTGCAGCCCGGTGATTCGTTCAACGATCTCGTCCCCGAAATCCTGAATGATTGGTTCTCCACCTTAGGGTTGCCCCAAGATTTCGTCGATGGCTTCGTTAATGAGATATCAACACTCGCTATAGGCACTGCGGAGATAAACCATTTCTCCTTGTCGACCCGCGTGCTCAACGTTTCCGTTAGCTTGTCCCTGGAGACTGCGCTTAGGGTTAAGCGTGCTACTGAAGAATCTATTCAAGCCCTAGAGATGGTCGGAGCTGCGGAGCTGGACGACTATCGCGATGATTCGTGCGCGATTTGTTTCGAGAATTTGGCCGGAGGGATGGCAAGAATGCCGTGCGCGCATGTTTATCACAAAGAGTGCGTTGTCGAGTGGCTGAGGAAAAGTCATGTGTGTCCTCTTTGCCGATTCGAGATGCCTGTTATGGAAGCTTCTTCCTCAAGTAACTGATTCGTGTATATCAAGCCATGTCGTTTTTTTTTGTTTCTTGATCGATCGAGATCTTGAATTTGCTTAGTTACTCTTGTGGATTGATCATATATAATTCCTTGTATATTGTTCGTTTTGATCCATAACTGTATCCAACATTATGCATATATATATATATATATATATATATTGATCGATCATTATTCATTAGTTATATAAATCGATCTAGCATTGTGTTGGTTTAATTTGAATGTAATTAATTAGATGCATAAAAAATTATTCGATCACTACTTAAGTAGTTTTGTACTTTGGCATTCCAATTTTCAAAAATTTGTGATTTTCGACTGAAAAATCCAAACCGAAAACCTAAAAGGGCTACATCTTCTTTATGTCATTAGTGAAATATAACAACTCCAATTCGTGTAATTATGGTGGTGATGACACCTCATCAAAAATTCTTTTATTTTAAAAGTTAGATATTACAGGTGGTGATGACACCTCACCAAAAATGCTTTTCTTTTAAAAGTTAGTTATAGATAGATAGATAGATAGGTATAAATAGATAGTTAGATTGTAGGGTTCTTTTGAATAAATGATATAAATTAGAGATATTTTGTCCAATTTTCACAAGCTTTTTTTAAAAATTTATCTTATACGTATATATATTAATTATTTCTTTTAAAAAAATTCAAAAAATGTGATTGATTTATACGATTACTTTTAAGCAGAAGCCGCCACGTGTCTCAACCGACTTGTATTTTATTATATATATAAATTTTTTAATTGATAGATACAAATATCTAACTAATTCCCAAAAAATATAATTTTTTTAATTTTATTAAAAAATGTATTAAAATATATGGAGTAAATGGGAGTAGCACAGTATAAAATTAGTTGGTTTGTAATCACGGCGGTCCGTTGAGTGGTGCACCATGCGCCTCCAATTTAACGGCGGAGAGCGGCTCAAGAAAATGTTGTCATTACGCATAATTTATATCAATCAACGGATATATTATCGCCGTCGGCGATCGACTATAAAATTCTTTAGCTCAACAACTTTTGTTGTACAATGTGTCTATGAGATATTTTAGGAGATCGTATATTTTTATCCAAAAAATATATAACGTTTTAAAATTTTGAAGTATATTTTTACTTTTAAACTATTTTTGATTGGTTATAATTATGAAGAATAATTAATGAAAATTAAAAAAAAAAATTACAATTTTTTTTTGTGTAATTATGATAGTCTGTTTGACGACAAACATGTACTCTCTCCCATTGTAAATATAAGACATTTGTCTTTTGTGCATATAGTTTAATAAGTTAAAAATTATATAAAATATTAAATTTTTAATTAAAATTTTTTAAACTAAAATACCTTTTTTGTCGAAATGAGAGGCGGAGCTCCCCACGCATCTAGACGCGCTTTTATTAAACTTGAAAAAAAATGCTTATTAATAATAGAGGGAATTTGTTGAAAAAGCCATTTAAGCATATTTGGTTAGTTAGATAGGCCCATTAATTGTTTTTTTAGCATTCTTAGCTCATTAATTGTTTTTTTAGCTTGCTTAGCCCTCTTGACCGGTCAACGGTCAACCCATTTTGATGCCAATTTTTTTTTTTTTTTTTCTTGATGCCAACTTTTTTTTTTTTTTAGTGATGCCATATTTTACCGTGTTGATGACAACATTTTGTGGTGACAATTTTATATAATTGATGGCATAAGAGCTTAAAACGTGGAATCAAAATATTGTCACCTTATTGTCACTTTTCTAATGAAATGATTGGATGACTTTTTTTTAATGCCACTTTTTTAAAACATTGATGACATTTTTTGTGATGTCATATTTTACCGTTTTGATGCCAAAATTTTATTTTCAATCTGATGCCACTTTTCTAATTAAATTATTGGATGACACTTTTTTTAAACTTTGATGACATTTTTTGTTTACTCTAATGTCACGTTGACCATTGATGCCATTTTGAAAAATTTGTATCACATTAAAGAAAAAAATGTCATCAAAAATACTACTTTAAAAAAATATCATCAAAAATATGGCATCACGGTAAAAAAAATATTATCAAAAAATTGACATAAAAAAGTGGCATCAAAGTGAAAATAAAATATAGTAAAATTTTGGCATCAAAACGGTAAAATATGGCATCACTAAAAAAAAAAAAAGTTGGCATAAAAAAAAAAGTTGGCATCAAAATGGGTTGGTCAACGTTGACCGGTCAACGGTTGACCATTGACCAACCCACCCTATTGGGAAGGGGCTAGGGCAAAACTAATTAAATTGATTTATGGGCTAGGTGACTAATTGGATATTTAAAAAAGGCCCATTACCAAAATCGTCCTTAATAATAAGTATTATAAAAATTTAATTAAAACAATTATATATGATTCCTTTTCCTGACTAGCCAACATTGACGTTAGTCACGTTACGTTCCTTATGACAAAGTGTCATGCAATCCATTCATAAAAGCTCCGTACATATATACTTTGCATTTTGCAATGTCAAATAACACTATCAATGAATTAATCGAGCACGTATAACACCGAATCCGGACTAATTATTTGGTGTTTTTTTAGCATAACTTAGGTCATCTAGCTACTGTTTTTTTTTTTACATGATCGGATTTTTATTTTATTTTATTAAGTAAGAAATTGAGATCAAATATACCTAAATTTCGATAACCGGCAAATCGACAAATTGAAAACTGTAAAAAACAAATAACATAAAATATAAAATTAAAGGTGGAATACAACAAGCGAATACACACACCGTACAAATTAAAGAAGAATTTAGGTAAAGCTAAATCTTAGCAACTTAGGGGCGTAGATTACGGGCAAAGTCAAGCATCATCATGAGATAGTACCGTTGGTGCAATATATTAAAAATCTCTGAAGGTATGCGGTGAAGACGAATATCTAGAAAGCTCATTTCCGATCACGAAGTCGTCCCGTACACACCACCTCGATCCCAATCAGTCCGAACTCCGACTGTCAGAACCCCAACGAAGAAGAAAAACGCCTATAGAGTCCTAGACACATCCCAAATAAATTTTACATGATCGAATGTTTGATATATCAAATTACTTTTCTCCCTTAAAAAAGAAAAAGAAGATGAGATGATAAGGGAAAGGTATAAGGGGGTTGGAATGGATGAAGATAAGCAAGCAAACCATGTGGCAAGTGACGACAACGTACACCATTTAAGAGTATGAGCTAAGGCATCATATATATTACATGTGCTCTATATATATGCAAACAAAAGGGTATCTGCAACTGCAACTAGTTTTCAACCTCTTTAATTTTGATTGTTCATTCCAAATTAATTTAATGATTTTGGCAATATTGTATATAGTTCCAATTCCAAGCGGATGTAACTATTTGCAGATGATCATCATCAATAATAATAAAAAAATACAAACAATATTATCCTCTCTTTAAGGGCTATAGATGAACACTCAAAATTTGTTTTCTCATTTGTGATCGAGGGCCCAAGCTTCAAACCTTTTAAAATATACTAGTAGATTAATTAATTACTCTATTCGTTTTAAAAAATATGTTATTTTAAAGAGAAAATCTTGTCAAGAAAAAGATCTTATTTGAGTATAATTTTGTGTCTACCTGTCAAAAATATCCTTGTTGTGATCTGATTAAAGAGATGTTAGTTGCAATTAATTTTCAATAAATAGAAAGGTAGAAATATAGGTTTATTTTCATTTGTTTTCTTAAAAATGTGTAAAATTTTAAAATAATGTGTTTTAATTAACGAATGGATCGAGTATTACAACAACAACTCTTATCCCGTGATTTAGCAGGGTTGGGAGGGTCAGGATGTACGCACTCTTTTCTCGAACAAGTCGAGAGAGTGTTTCTGATAGACCCAAAATAATAAGACACATGAACCACATGGAAACATATATGTCAAACAACCTTAAAAGGAGGCAATAAGAAGCGGAAAGGAAGGCGGAAAAGAAGCACAAACGGAAGGAACAACACCCAACCTCAAACTTCTAAACATTAGAAACCCGAATGCACCTCTTCTAGTGGTCGATCTCTATCCAATGTCATATATTCCAAAAGGTTCAACAGATTTAGATCCTTCTGGTAACCTCCATCCAGATCTTTTTCGGTCTACCTCTTCCTCTACAAGTAGCTCCAAACTCCAAGCTCTCGCACCTACAAATAGGTGCTGATAACGGTCTCCTACGAACGTGCAAACCTAGTATTACAAGGAACAATTTAAGAAAGCGAACATACTAAAACCTAGTAAAATTAGAGAATCAATTCGGTAGAGTGTTTGAAATTTCAAGTATAAAACCATTTTTAACCAAAGTTGCAAGTACAATTGACAAATCTGTTGTGTTGCGTTCGATCTCATTCTTCAATAATCTTAGAATGATTTGCTAGAATGTTGAGAGAATAAAAGATGTGAAGAGACCAAAAGAGTCCCACATCGACAATATGAACAAAGAAGCATTAGTATATAAGCTAGTGAGTTACTCCTCCTATTGTCAATTGGTTTTAGGATGGAACTCCGCTCGGTTTATGTGCTAGACTATTAGCGCTAGGGCGCGCACACGTGGACAAAATCCCCGATCTTGAATCCCAACGGACTTCAGTATAGAGGCGTACTGTTGTCTCAATTATGATAGAAACGGTAAGAACGTTAACTTTGTTAATGAAAACCTTCCATTTATTTATGTAGACGCAAGAAATTAGAAATTAGATGAGATAAGAGTGGAGGAGCCACATCCTGAATTCCTGGAAGGATATATGCAACATGCTGCTTTTAAATGCGTGAAAGCAGCCATTGAATTGCTTTGTTGAGCCGAAACAGGTGGGGCCTAATTAACGACGTCGTTTAGGGGCCATGTGGTCCTCTGTTTCTTCCTCGTGGAGAGGAGAGTTGTTATTTTGCTTCTCTTTCTCCTTGGAAGGTTCTACAACCCTCTGATCCGGGTAGCGCGCCACATTATACCGTTTTAAACCGTATGCTAAATAATGTCGCACCAAAAATACAATATCACCAATTAATTATAATACTACATCAACCCAAATGGAGGGAGGGCTGTTGTTTATTCATTGTATATATAAAATAAAGTTTATATATTTATGCTACAGAAAATATAAACGAATATGCACCGACTAAGGCGACTATACTCATATGAGATTATCCCATTATAACAATTGATGCTACTATATGTGTCACATTTTTATGTGATGTGATTGGAATAGTTCATTTTATAATATAATATAATATAATATAATATAATATAGGGATTTGATTGAACTATATACTTGTTATTTGGGAAATGGAAATAGCTATAAGAATTAATTTTTTTCATTAAATTTTATTTTATTTTATTTTGGTATAAAGTAATGAAATCAGGTTCGACAATATTCTATTCGTAATTCAACTTAAAGCATCATTGCAAATGAGAACTGACAATTTTGTGTTCGAGTTAAGATTAGCATTAGAGATTAAATGTTTCTAAAACAAAAAAAAAAGAGATTAAATGTTTCGGGTCAATTTTTTTTTAAAAAAATTATTTTGATTTAAGAAGAGAGTTTTCTTGTTCTAAAAAAGGAAAAAAAAAAAAAAAATTATTTTGATTTAAGAAGAGAGTTTTCTTGTTCTAAAAAAGGAAAAAAAAAATAGGTTCTAACTTTCCTAGTGATCATTTTCGTAACAGCACCTCCAACAAATTCTCTATTTTAGGAATTTTTGGAGAAATTTAAACTATTTTTTTATCTTACAAATTTTCTATCTCATTTTCCCAAATATTGAACCAACAAGAAAAATAGAGAGTCTTATGCAACATTTTACAAAACTAAATGTTTCTCCAAATTTTTGTAGAGAAAATTTAATTTAAAGAGTTATATTTTTTATTTTTTCTATTTTAAAGAAGCGGTCCAAAATTTATTTATAATTCTTTCAAGAATTTTGTAAAGGTAATTAATCCTGAGTTGGGCCTGACTCTGTTCACCCAAACCCATAAGCTGAAGGACAAAGCCCATTAGCATAGTTTTTGGGCATGTTAGGGACAGCTTCTTAAACATACTTGGAACTAGGAAGAACCTCAAATTCACCAATGAAGAATGGAAGCTTTTCAAGATTCGATTTCAACCAACCATCTATACCTGTCCACAGGTCGGATCCGACGGAGTCGATCTGTCGGATCACGGGTCAAGATATCTCAATCTTAATCCGGATATAATGGGTCGACGGGTTCATATTAATTCATAAAATCGAAGGGAAAAAACCAGTGTCGAGTTATATGATCGATATTGATAGGATAATATCCATTAGATCTACCCTTTCAAAAAATCGAGAAAGGTAACATATGTATTAGAAAGAACAAACTAGTTGAATAAATATGCACATTAATCTCCCAACAAAATTTTGTCTCAATCTCAAGAGTTCAATCTTTCAATTGAATTGATTTGTCTTTGAACATTTTTACGCTCAACACATTGAGCATCGCTTTCGAGTACTGCCTAGACGCCATTTTCCAATCGATTCCGCTACTCATCATCGCCTTGAATTCGTCGTAACTTATTCGTCCATCCTGCCCAAAACAACAACATAAGATCATAAAATTAGTAGGGTTGTTATTTGAGTTGAACGAGCTGAGCTTTAGTTGCTCATATTCAAACTGAAGTTGAGGTCGAGCTACTCGGTTCATATGAGGGGTTACCTTATCCAAGTCGATATCGAAAATGATGTCGTAGATCACTTGTTCGTTAAGGGGGCCGGAATCATCCTCGAAGAGTGCCTCTCGCAACTCGTCGAACTCGATGAATCCGCTCTTGTTCTTGTCGAAGCACGAAAAGGCATGGAGGAGGTTCTAATCACTTCCCATTGATAATTACGCATGCATTGATAATTATTTTAAAAATTTGTGATTGGTTCATACGAATATATTTAAAACCAGATTTTTAAGCAAGATATGATAACTATTTATATATGGTAAAGACATATATGGTAAATGTAAGTAAAAATAATATTTATATGTATTTATTTATGATTAAAAAAAATTCTATCGATCTATCTATCTATCTATATCATCATTATCATTAGTGCTCTAGATACACACATTATACTAAAACCTTACATACACACATTATACTACTGAGTTATCGTCTGCCGATTGTATTTTCTTTGTTTTGACGGTTCACCGCTCGGCCATCGAGATTCAGATTTGTCTGATCTCGAATTATTACCTAATAAAAGATTAAAATTAAAATCTTTTTGAATGCGAGTTTCCCAACAATTAATTTTCATCGTCATTCAGTTCTTGAATTTCATTATTGTTAGACGTCGAATTATATTAAAGGAGCTAGTTCAATACTTTAATTTAAATAAATTTGATATTAAAACTCGTTTATTTAATTAATTAATTTCTTCCATACTTCCGATTTCTCAAATATGAATGAATTTATACTTTATTAGTATAAAAACTAATTTCTCTTTGCTCCTTGCTAGTATATATTAGTGGAAACATCATATGAAAAACTAATTTCTCAAATTTGAATGAATTTATACTTTATCGACAACATATGATCGAATTGATAAAACTATTATCTTTTAAAAAATATGTTCATATATAACGAAAATAGGCAAAATCTCATCCTATATAATAGTCTTTAAAATAAGTTAATATGATCTAAAAGTATATCCATATCTGTTCAAATTGGGTCAAATTTTATCTTATCCATATATAGATATATTGATTAAATAGAGTTAGAATAAAATTTTATCTTATCACTTTATCTTATGCCTATATAGATATATTGAGGAAATAGAGTTAGGGGTGACAAAGATAGGGGTGGTGGTGACATCGATAGGGGTGGTGGTGATAGCGATAGGGGTGGTGGTGACAGTGATAGGAGTGGTGGTGACAACGATGGAGACGGTGACAGCGAAATGGGTGGTGGTGACGGTGATAGGGGTGATGGTGACAGTGATAGGAATGATGACATCGATAGTGCGGTGACACTAATCTCGTAAAAAAAATTGTCACCAAAAAATTTGTTTATCATCATACATGTGTCACCAAAGTTGTGTCACCAAAGTCATTAACCGATGTCACCACTTATAAATGTGGTGACACTAATCTCGTAAAAAAAAAACTGTAACCAATTTTTTTTTTATCATCCTACATGTGCCACCAAATTCATTGACTTTGACCGGTCAATTGTCAAAATAAAAATGGGAAGGAAGGGAGGGAGTCAAATAAAAATGGGAAGGAGGGGCAAAAGTGTCATATTAGGATATTTTGCAAAAGGAACTATAAAAGTTGACATTTTGCAAAAATGCCTTATTAAAAATGGACACTTAGCTAAAAAATCCTTTATTATATAAGTGAAATAAACAGAATTCTAAAAAAAAAACATAAATTATAACTTAATACTAAGTTACAAAATAAAGAATTGTAAAAAAAATAAATTTGAATTATAACTTGGTATTATCCGAAAAGAAAAAATAAATAAGGTAGAAGGGGAACATAGACTTAAAGTGCAGCCTTTTTATAGGAGGAATAGAAAAAGTTGACCACTTTTACTTATTTCTCTTTTTTCTTTTAATATATTTTCAAAATGACCATGAAATACGCCTTGATTTACCCAAAATTGGGTCATCGAATCAGCTTCCCTCTATGAGATACCCTCTCATCGCTTCCCGTGCTTTTTCTTGGCCTCAATTAACGGTGATTGAAGATAGCGCCTCTTTCACTCGATCCGACCGGTCGAATCTCATCGGCTGCAGATTTGCCCGCCTTCACGGCCTTTCTCAGGTTAGCCCTCTTTCTCCGATTTTACATTGCGTTTCTCAGTTTTGGGGTAAATTTGTTATTTGAGCATTGAATTTTTGGTCTGCCATGGAATTGGACTGTAAATAAATGTTAGTATTTTTCTTCTGGGGTAGAGTTTGGGTGGAGTTTGGGAAAAAACTCTACCATAGAGTTGGGAGAATCTCAACCACTGATTTTAAAATCAGTGGTTAAAAATCTCCCCCCTCCTTTCCCTTCCCCCACCACCATCCTCAATTTTATTTTTATTTTTTTCTTTTCTTTTAATTTTTGTGAGAGGAAAAGGAAACTCTACTTGGTAGAGTTATCTTTGAACTCCACCGAAACAGGATCCCAATAAATTTGTTAAATCTTCAAAAATCTCTTTTTTTTGGCATAATTCACTGTCTTGTTATTGTACAAGTGATTTATCTTGTACTCTATAGACCTTCCATTTGATATCTGGTCACGTACTGAATCACAAACTCTAATCTTCAAATTTTCCAAAAAATAAAATAAATTCCTATTCTTTTTTTTTTTAATAATAAATTCCTAGTCTTGATTTTTCGTATTTGTGTCCAGCAATGGCGATCCTGATTTATTTTGATAGAGGAAGGTTAGGGAAGTTAGAAGTACAGTAAGGGAAAAGAGAGTGAGAGGAAAAGGGTAATTGTTTTTTTTTTTTTTTTTTTTTTTTTTTTTTTTTTGAGCATAAACCAAATGAATTAACCCAAATCAGCTTCTACAATGTTTAGCAATCCTGCTGGCATAGAGTAATTAGAGTATGAAATAAAACCATCAGCTGGCCGCATCCCCGCAAGAAAGTGAGCCGCTGCATTGGCTTCCCTCCGAACATGCCTCCAGCTGCACCTCCCAGTTGGACCCAACAGCTGCCCAATCTCCTTGATCATCGTCCCCAGCACTCCTCTTGGCACCTCCCCTTTTATAAGCTTGCTAATTAGAGTCTGACAGTCCGACTCCCACTCTATCCTTTCGAAATCAAATTGTCGGACTGCGTGCGCTGCCCAGAGGATCGCCTCGGCCTCCACCATCTCTACCTCTGATGCCTGCTGTACTCTCCTTGATCCACATAATACCACACTGCCCTCTTCGTTTCTCACTATGAAACCAATTCCGCACCCCTTTTCGCTATCAACTGCTGCATCACAATTTACCTTAACCAGGCCTCTCCCCGGTTTAGTCCACCTCCTAGCCAACCCATTTTGCTTCGGCATCTCCTCCTCTCCATGCTCCCTTCTCTGTACCAATCTGTACTCCTGGGCAGAAGCTATAGCCTCACCTATTATCCTTTGAGGGTCTCCTTGGGCTCCTTAAAAAATTCTCAGATTCCTTGCTCGCTAGATTGCATCCATAACAAAACCCCACACCTGAACCATCTCCTCCTTGTGGCTTCGATTAATCTGCTCAAAAAAATCGATCAAGGAATTACACCCCTTCCCCCATCTCCCCACCTCAGGCACTTGCTTCCAGAACCGGCGTGCCCAGTTGCATCTATATAGCACATGAAATCCGTCCTCGACCTCCCCGCAAACATCACACCATTCTTCCTCTAGGACTCTTCTTCTTACCAAGTTCTTCTTACATGGGAGGATCTCTCTGCACGCACGCCAAATAAATGTTCTGATCCTAGGCGGGATTTTGCTTTTCCATACTTTCGACCAAAGCGACGCCATCCTCGAGTCATTCGACTGACCAGCTTCACCCTCCCCCTTTCTCCTCTCCATTGTCGCCCAGTAAGCCGATTTGACAGAGAACATCCCATCCTTCGTGTGATGCCAAACCTGCATGTCCTCTGCATCAGCCCGGATCAATCGCATTTGAAGCACAAGGTCTGCGTCCGGTGCCCATAGGAGTTGCCTCACCTTTCGTTCCTCCCACTCCCCTCTCTCCCAATCAATTAACTCGATCACTCTCATATCCTCATTCCCCGTCGCCGGTCGGTTCAGCACCCTCATTTCCCCATCCCTCGGCATCCATCTATCCTTCCATATACTAACTTTGCTTCCATTCCCTATACTCCACCTCATCCCCGCATCCAAGACTTCCCTACCCTTCAAAATACTTCTCCATGTAAAACTAGGATTAAAGCCAAGTTTTGCATTCAGGAAGTCTGACCTCGGATAATATTTTGCCTCTAACATTCTAGCCAACAACGAGGAAGGTTCTTGAATTAACCTCCACCCTTGTTTAGCTAGAATCGCGACGTTGAATGCCTCAAGATCCCTAAACCCCATACCTCCCTTTTCCTTCGGAGCACACAACCTCTTCCAACTCAACCAATGAACCCTTCTCTTGTCTTCTCCATCCCCCCACCAAAAGTTACACATAAGTTGCTCGATTTCCCGACATAACTCATTCGGCAAAAGAAAACACGACATAGTATACATCGGGATTGCCTGGACAACTGCCTTCAGGAGTACCTCCTTCCCGGCACTAGATAGAGTTTTCTGTTTCCACCCCCGCAACTTCTTCCACACTCTCTCCTTTACCGTATTAAAGATCACCCGCTTAGATCTTCCCACCATGGTAGGAAGTCCCAAATACCTTTCATGTTTATCCACCTCCCTAACCCCTAGGATGCTCTGTATATTCGCCCTCCGAGTCACATCTACATTCTTGCTAAAAGAGAGTTCTGATTTTGCGAAATTTACCTGTTGTCCCGATGCATCTCCATACACTTGGAGGATCCTTACAATTTCGTTGCTCTGTTGACAGGTCGCATTCGCAAAGACCACACTATCATCGGCAAAGAACAAATGAGACACCCGGGGTGCGTTTCTAGCAATTGCAATCCCAGAAAGTCGCCCAACCCTTTCACTCTCCCGAATCAATCCCGAAAGCCCTTCCGCGCACAATAAGAACAAATATGGGGACAATGGGTCGCCCTGTCTCAACCCCCTCTTCGGGATAAATTTATGCGACGGGTTGCCCTCAAACAGGACCGAAAAAGAAACAGAGGAGACGCACCTCATGATCATATTCACCCACCGATCCTCAAAACCCATTTTCCTCATACAGTGATCCAGAAAACCCCATTCCACTCTGTCGTATGCCTTTGCCATGTCAAGCTTAAGTGCCATGTATCCCTTCTTTCCACCCCTCCTCGTCTTCATATAATGGAATATCTCAAATGCTGCAAGTACATTGTCCGTGATGAGCCTCCCCGGAACAAACGCACTTTGACTTGGAGAGACCAGTTTGCCCAAGCACTTCTTTAGCCTGTTTGCCAGCACCTTCGAGATAATCTTGTATATCACATTGCAAAGGCTAATAGGCCTAAACTCTTTCATTCTGCATGGGTTAGTAACCTTCGGAATAAGAGTAATTAACGTGTAGTTTAGATCCTCAGGAAACTCGTCACCATTTAGAATACCTATTACAAATCTACAGACTTCAGGCCCGACGATATGCCAAAACTTTTGGTAAAAGAGCGCTGACATACCGTCGGGACCAGGGGATTTTGTGGGATGCATGGAGAAAAGGGCAACTCTTACCTCCTCCCCCGTATAGGGACGTAGCAGCTCAGTGTTGTCCTCCGTAGACACTAAAGGCTCGATTCCTTGAGAAGCCGACTCTGGAGGGGCTTTCACATCAGACTCAAACAGGTTTTGGAAGTATTCAACCGCCACTTTGCTCATCTCCTTCTGACTCCTCCACTCCATACCTCCATCATCAATGAGTTTTGTCACCCTATTCCTTCTTTGCCGCCCCGACGCCTTCTTATGAAAGAAACTTGTGTTCCTATCTCCCCACTTGAATTCGTTGGCTCGAGCCCGTTGATACCACATAATTTCCTCCCTCCTCATGAGCTCCCTTTCCAATCGCTCGAGTTCCTTCCTCCTCCCTACCAATTGCCCGGTCATTCCCCTACTTCGCATCTCCTCTAGCTCCTTCCTGACCTTGCTTAAATCTCTGATTACATTCCCAAACGAGATATAATCCCACTCTCTCAAATCTTCAGTGCACCTCGAAATCCTTCCCATTATACCCGGCGCAGCCTCCCCACTCCCCGGGTTTTGCCACCCATTTCTAATCACCTCCTCACAATCTTCCTTCTCCAGCCACATTGCCTCGAATCTAAAAGGTCTTGGGTTCTTCCTCCTCCCGACCCTCATATCGTCCCCTTCTAGATTAACAAGAACCGGCACATGGTCCGACCCGGCTCTAGGAAGATGCAATGCTGTTACCCTCGGGAATGACTCCAAAAACAGTTCGTTCGCAAAACCCATATCAAGCCTTTCTTGAATGAATTCATCGCCCTCCCTTCCATTATCCCATGTAAATCGTCCTCCTTTAAACATGATCTCTCGCAGCTCACATTCTTCCAACGCTTCTCTAAAAGCAGCCATCCTCCCAAAATTAGCACTCCTCCCTCCTTTCTTATCCGTTGAGCTCAGAATGTGATTAAAATCTCCTACACATAACCATCTTCCATGCCTGTCTTCATTGAGCCTCTTAAGTAGGCTCAATGTAAGATGCCTTTCCCCACCTTCTGCCCACCCATAGAGACCAGTAAATCGCCACTCATCCCCATTCACCCCCCTCACCACCGCGTCAACATGGTGTTGAGTGTATGATTGAATGTGAAGGTCAATCTCCTCCTCCCACATAAGGCTCAGCCCACCCGACCTTCCCACACATTCCACCGTAAAGCCATGTTTAAATCCTAATCTCCTTCTAATTCCTTCCATCTTCTTTCTAGAGCTTTTGGTTTCCATCAAGAAGACCATCTTTGGGGTCCACCTTCTCACCACTCCGGTGAGGTATTCAACTGCCGGGTCCTTCCCCAATCCCCGGCAGTTGAAGCTTAGGATTTTCATTGTGACCGGCAAGGGGACCTCCCGGTCTCCCCCGCCGATATATCAATAGTTGTGGTCACCCCGCTTTTCAATCTCTTTTCAGTCTCTTGCCTATCCACCATAATTACATCACCCTCCCCCCCTTCCTTGCGTTTCTTGCCTATCTCCTCATGTTCCTCACCACCCTTTTCTATCCCCTTCTCCCTTGCAATTCTTTTCCAGCCCTTTATCTTCTTCACCTTCTCACCCTTCTCATGTGTTATGGTACCACTCTCTGAACTATTCTCGCTCCCTTTTTTTCCCTTCATCTCCCCACAGTTACCCGAATTGTTCCCTCTCTCAATCAGCCCTACTCGGGCCATATTCCCCACTAATTCATTCCCTTCCTTACTCAGCTCTTTCTCCACCTCCTCCCTCCCCTCGTCCTCCTTCTCCGCCTCCTCCAGTATCTCCAGCAGCGATTTCCTGCTACCTCCCCCACTCTCGTTCCCTATCTCACCCTCCTTACTCCCTCCATCCTCTCCTACTCCCATCTCCTTCCTTATTCCCCTCTCTCCCCCATCCCTATTCTGTTTTACCGGAGAAGCTCTCATCCAGTCTCCGTATTCATTCGAATATTGCTTCGCTTCCTCCTCTTCACAATCAATCTCAGCATGTCCCAGTCTTCCGCACCCATAGCAAAAGTTCGGGAGGCGTTCATACTTGAGTTCTATCCACATCTTTTTTCCTCCCAACACCACCATCACTCCTCTCCTCAGCGGCTTCCGTACATCTATCACTACTCGAAGCCGCACAAATTTCCCGCAAATCCGCAAACTTTCCTCATCCACTTCCACTAATTCCCCAATGATCGCTGCCATCTTATTCACCATCTCCCTTGTTCTTGCTCCTATCGGCATATCATATAATCGAACCCAGAAAGGGCTCTTGTCAAACCTTATCTTCGATGGTTGCTCCGCCCCTGGTTCTTTGAGTTCTAATAGTGATCGGTCGAAGGACCATGGTCCTCCCTTAACCACTTTGTCTTTATCCGCTGCATCGGCAAACTGGAATACAAAACAGTTACTGCACAATTCTCGAAACACGAAACCCTTCTTCACCCTCCACGCGCTTTTCATCACAGCCTGCAGCGCCGGCACATTGAAAGATCTCGTTGTAAGTAAAGATCCAACCAGCGTCCTACCCTCCGATCCCACTTCCCCTCGCTGCATCCCATCCAAGCCCACCACTTCCTCCCGCTCCTCTTCCGTCAGATGCACATCAGCCCTCTTTTCCGCCATCGCCCCGATATGTTTACTTCCAAAACCTGTTAAGCCCGCAGCCTGCCCCGCCAGCCTCGGTGAATGTCGCACTGTGTCGACGGAGAACCCTAGCTCCCACAGCCCTACGCCGGAGAGGAAGAAGACCGGCGGCAGCCACCAAAGGGTAGATCGCCGCTAATCGCCTATGCCCTAGGGTTTTTTCAGACACTCCGTATAATTAAATGGTAATTGTTTTCTGATGATCCCTTACAATGGATTTAATCCCCCCTTTTTTTATTAGGGTTTAATCCCTCATTTATACTAAAACCTACATACACACATTATACTAATATATCGTCTGCCGATTGTATTTTCTTTGTTTTGACGGTTCATCGTCTGCTTGGCCGTCGAGTAGGGGTGGGCGCGGGACGGGACGGGACGGGACGAGGTTCGTCCCGCGTCCCGTCCCGCGTAATTTTTGCGGGACGGGACCGGGACGGGATTCATTACTTTTTTTTCAATCCCGCGCGGGCCTTATCCCTCACGGGACGGGCCCTGTCCCTCGAATAAAAAACATTATAAATTTTTTTAATATTCTTATATATTTTACGGTTTAAAAAATATAACATATATATAATATTATTTTATATAATTTTATAATTTTTCTTATATAAATATAAAACATGCATACTGATACACTTATATAGATACCCACTGTAAAAGTGTAGTATATATATACAATATATACAAAATGTATACATATACACTGTAATACTGTATATACTACACAATAAACACACTGCACGTACACATGCATATATACAGTAAGTATTACAAAGTGTCAAAAGTGTATATATACAAAGTGTATATATTATAATATATATATATATATATATATATATATATATATATATATATATATATATATATATATATATATATATATATATATATTTATTTATTTATATATGCGGGACGGGACGGGATTTACGGGATAAGAAAATCTCGTCCCGCGTCCCGTCCCGCATAATTTTTGCGGGACGGGACCGGGACGGGATTCACTATTTTTTTCCAAATCCCACCGGGACCGGGACGGGTCCGGGATTTGCGGGATTTGTGCCCACCCCTACCGTCGAGATTCAGGCCTGTCTAACCTCGAATTATTACCCAATAAAAAAAAATTAAAATTAAAATCTTTTTGAATGTGAGTTTCCCAACAATTAATTTTCATCGTCATTCGGTTCTTGAATTTCATTATTGTTAGACTTTGAATTATATTAAAGGAGCTAGTTCAATACTTTAATTTAAATAAATTTGATACTAAAACCCGTTTATTTAATTAATTAATATCTTCCATACTTCTGATTTCTCAAATGTGAATGAATTTATACTTTATTAGTATAAAAACTAATTTCCCCTTGCTCCTTGATGGTATATATCAGTGGAAACATCATATGAAAAACTAATTTCTCAAATTTGAATGAATTTATACTTTATCGACAACATATGATCGAATTGATAAAACTATTATCTTTTAAAAAATATGTTCATATATAACGAAAATAGGCAAAATCTCATCCTATATAATAGTCTTTAAAATAAGTTAATATGATCTAAAAGTATATCCATATCTGTTTAAATTGGGTCAAATTTTATCTTATCTATATATAGATATATTGATTAAATAGAGTTAGAATAAAATTTTATCTTATCACTTTATCTTATGCCTATATAGATATATTGAGGAAATAGAGTTATAATAAAAATTTATCTTATGCATGTATTGATTATTTCAAAAATTTGTGATTAGTTCATACGAATACTAGTACAATATATATTTAAAACCAGATTTTTAAGCAAGATACGATAACTATTTATATATGGTAAATGTAAGTAAAAATAATATTTATATGTATTTATTTATGATAAAAAAAAAATCTATCGATCTATCTATACCATCTATCTATCTATCTATATCATCATTATTATCAATAGTGGTCTATATATTTTAGAAGAGTTATCCTTGAAAGCCCTCAATTTTTGTCCATCCCAATCGTGCTACTAATAGATCAAATAATCATTAGGTGGTATGGAGATGAACAAGGCCTATTATCAGTATCACGAGTACAAGTACTCGACGACGGAGTCGGTGGAGTACACAATCTGCGACCTTTATTGCGAGGTCGCAGTCATGAGTTATACCGGGCCCGTGCCACCGATCTGCGGGTTCATGACGGGCGAAGTAGCCAGTGGGGATCAATTTATAATCCACTGCCTTGAGCTCGGAGCCGACAAAGACGACGACGATGAGGTTTGCTACTACTATGACCACTACAAAAGAGAATTGATCGGCAAGCTAAGCTCCCGCTACTCCAATGTCTCGGAAGGCTGTTTCCGGGAGGTCGCAGAGACCTTCGTGGACTTCCTCAAGAGCAGCAACGCTGAACACCGGTGCCCCAGCCGCCCCCCACTCGAATTCTCAATCGAGCACATGGTCGATATCATCATCCACGCGCCCCAAGAATTGTGCCCTAGGCCCTGGCGCGCCAGCAATGCCTCCATTCGGGAGTTGTATAGGAAGAGGGAGGAGGAGGATGAGGAGGGCTTCGATCCCAGTGTGTGCTGCACAATCTGCCTGGTCGAGATGGAGACGCTGAGGAGCACTCTTGCCATGCCCTGCTCCCATAGGTTCCACCAGGATTGTCTTTGCCAGTGGCTCAGAAAGAATTACGCTTGCCCAATTTGCCGTTATCAATTGTCCTAGATCCATATATGAATTTTTTTCTACTTTTATCTGAAAAATGTAAACTCAAGGATTTGTGGGAAGAAGATGATTCTGTATATTCATTGTCATGGAACAAACAAAGGTAAAAGATAATTACAAATATTAACAATAAATAATATATTTCAACATGGCCCCCGCAAGCTCAAATTTCGATGACGATTAACAAAAATTAGAAATTAACAAAAACTAGAACCAGGTGACTCTTCTGCAGGCTTTTAGCAATTGGTGGTTCGAGGTATGGTTCAACTTCGGTGGTGGTTGCCGAGCTTTGTCCCTTTACCACGGTGTTTGCAAAGACACTGATATCATCTTGGTTTGACTCATGTCACTTTCAAAGGTGAATGTCTTACGAATTACGATCATCAACAACATTCTCGAACTTTGGCACCCTCCACGGGAGATTGAAATCCCCATCTTTGACTGTCTTTGTCTTTAGAGACGCTCCTATTAGGTTCATATCTCATATCACTTGTAATGATATGTGTTTACTTTCCTAAGTTTTTCCTTTTGGCATGTAATATTGTTTTATATGTTTGTTTGGACATGTATGTGTGTATGATGTTTATACAGGTATATTATAGTATATATTATACATATATGTTGCACTATAGTTATACGTCTCGACTGAGTCGTATTGAGCCTTTATAGGCTTGATCCTCTAACGAGACTATACTATAGCGGAGTATAACATATATATGTATAAAACTATACTATATAAATATATCATGTATAAGGTATGATAAAGGAAGAACAAGATGTTACCTGGTATTGGGCCTTAGCCCATTACTCGGCCCAAAGGATCCAGGAGCTCGGATGAGCTTGGTAGCCCATGGACGCTGAGCCCGCTACATCCTTACCTCCTTAAGTCGAAGCTCTGCGTTTTGAGGTTGGGCGCTTGACCTAGCTATAAAGCCTTGCTTCTTGACCTGGACGCCACACACTTCAGCTGCTCTCTTCTCTCTCCTCACAAACGCTCTCTTTGCACCGATTAGGGTTTCTAGGGTTTGGAGCTTTCTCTCCTTCTCTTGCCTTCGGATCTTGAGCGCTCGGAGAAGGAAGGTCGCTGGTGGCTTCTCTGGAAGGTGCATCGAGCTCCGGCGTCCTCCTGGGTGGCCGCTCTCCTCGTCTTCTGAGATCTTGGGTTCTAGAGATCGATTTCTCTATCGATCTTCTGGTTTTATCCCATACAGGGGGATTTCTTCTTCTTCCTTGTACCTCTGATTTACATGCATGTTAGATTAGGGTTGCTTGCTTTCATTGCTTGTATCATCCCTTGTACGAACTCTCTTATAGTGGATTCGGCCAACTCTTGAGGCCCCGTGGACGTAGGTCATAGACCGAACCACGTAAAATTTCTTGAGTGTTCTTCTACTTGTGATTCTTCGTTAGATCTTGCTTTATCGTTTTAGATCTATTACGCTTCCGCTATCCAAAACCGATTTCTAGACGAATCTAGGTTTTACAACGTGGTATCAGAGCTTGGCTGTCGCGTTCTTGATTTCCTGGCTAGCTCATTGTTGAGTTCTAGGGATAGGGAACGGGTGTAGGGCCTCGGGCTGACCTAAAAGGCGACATCGCTGGTGCAGCACCCCCCCTACACGACGTACCACACCCTTGTTTGCTAGATCTAGGGCTTCTGTGCTTGGATCTTGTGTTTTGGTGCTTCTGATCTTCGAGTTTTTCTTGTTTTTACTTGGCTTGATAGGATCTTTAGTTGCACTATTAGATTCATATTTTCTTGAATCGTTTTTTGTGCTCTCTAAATCACTTACTAACTGTTTAGTTGTTCTACAGGTACAATACAGTAGCTATGGGTGATAAAGGCACTTATCTGAAGCCTTTCAATGGCCACACAGATTTTGCTATGTGGCAATTAAAGATGAAGGCTATTCTGATCAAGGAAAAGTGTTGGGTTGTTGTAACCAACAAGTTTCCAGAAGGGACTTCAAAGGAAAAAATCTTTGAAACTGATCAACAGGCTCACAATGAAGTGATGCTTCGCTTGAGTGACGAAGGTGCTAGACAGGTATTGAATTTTGACACTGCTGATAAGCTTTGGGAAGGTCTGGAAAGCTTATACTTGGTAAAATCTCTCCCTTCTTGTGTTAATTTGTTCAATAAACTGTTTAATTTCAAGATGGATGTTTCCTGTCCCTTGTTTGATAATCTTGATAAATTTCTGACTATTCTTCAAGATTTGCAAAGATGTGGTGATAAAGTTGAGGAAACTCAGCAATGTGTTTTGTTGTTAAATTCTTTGCCTGCTCAATTTGATACATTTAAAGATGTTGTGCAATATAGTACTGATAAACTGGAAAAGAAAGTTATTCTTGAGTCCATTATTCAGAAAAATGATGCTTTAAAGGTCTTTAAAAACAAATATGAGCTTAAAGCTGACCATAAACCTGATAACAAGAATGAAGTGCTTGTTGCTAGAGGTAGGTTCAAAGGCAATAAGAATAACAACGACAATAACAATAATAAACCACCTCAAAAAGATTCCAGTAAAACTGAAAATCATCAAAGTGGTAAACCTGATAAATCTCACCTTATGTGTTCTTACTGCTCTAAATCTGGTCACATTGAGAAACACTGCTTTAAGAGGAAGAAAGATGAAAGGCTTGCTGGTAAAAAGCCTAATGTTTCTGCTGTGCTTGAATCTCATCCTTATTATACTCATGAAGTTCTTGCTTTGTTAAATTCTGGTGACTCCAATGCTTGGATTTTAGATTCTGGATGTACTATGCATGCTACCTTCCATAAGTCTTGGTTTTCTGACCTTAAATGCTATGATGTTGGTACTGTCATACTTAGTGATCATTCTGTGCTTAAAATTAAAGGTGTTGGTTCAGTTGCTTTGAGAATGTTTGACAATGTTGTTAGAGTTATAAAGGATGTTAAATGGGTGCCTGATCTGAGAAGAAACTTATTGTCTGAAAGTGCTCTTGAGGAATTAAAATATGATGTGTACAGTTCTGATGGTGTGAGGATTGTTTCTAAGGATGGTAAACCTGTCATTAAATGCTTGAGAAAAGCTGGATTATATGAACTGATTGCTACTCCTATTGTGAATTCCTCTGCTACTGCTTTTACTGCCATTGATAAACCTATGTCTATGCATGATTCTATGTTATGGCATATAAGGTTAGGTCATATTGGTAATAAAGGTCTTGAGAACCTGTATAAGTCTGGTGTTATTCCTGCTAAACCTTGTTCCATTGAGTTATGTGAAAACTGTGTCTTAGGTAAGCATACTAGAAAAAGTTTCAAATCTTCTGTGTTTGTTTCAACTGCTCCTTTGGATTATGTTCATTCTGATCTATGGGGCCCTGCCCAAATATCTACTGTTGGTTTGAAAAGATATTTTATGTCCTTGATTGATCATTACAGTAGAAAGGTTTGGGTGTTCTTGTTGAAAACTAAAGATGAAGCTTTTGAAACTTTTAAACATTGGAAATCTATGGTTGAAAAGGAAACTGGCTTGTTTGTTAAGTGCTTAAAAACTGACAATGGTCTTGAGTTCTGTAATTCCTTATTTGATGCATATTGTAAACAACATGGCATTAAGAGACACTTGACAATACCTGGAACTCCCCAGCAGAATGGTACTGCTGAGAGGATGAACAAGACTCTTCTTGAAAAGGCTAGATGCATGCTTATTTCCTCTGGTTTAAAGCATTCTTTGTGGGGTGAAGCTGTTATGACTGCTGCATATTTGATAAATAGAACCCCTTCTTCTGTGATTGATTTTAAGACTCCTTATGAACTGTGGTATAAAAGAAAACCTCACCTTGATCATCTTAAGCGTTTTGGTTGCATTGTATATTCATACATTAACCAAGGCAAGTTGAATCCCAGGTCACAAAAGTGTGTCCTATTGGGATATCCTCAAGGTGTTAAGGGTTATAAATTGTAACTTGTTCAACCTGGAGCTTATAAGACTATTGTGAGTAGGAATGTTATTTTTAATGAGAATGAGTTTCACTTTAAAATGATTTCTGTTCCTACTGTACATGATACTAACTTGCAGGAACACAATGGTGATCAGTTCTATGTTCCTAAGAACATTGAAACTGACTATGATGATGAGTTTGATACTGGTTATTCTCCCTCCCCTCCTCTTACTCTCTCTTCTGTCTCTAACCCTTCTGATGCTGTGATTATGCAACCTCACCAATTGGGTGGGGAAGCTAATGAACCTGTTATTGAACCTGCTGTTTTGCCTTCCTCTTCTGTTTCTCCTATTTCTGTGGATGAGGATATGATTGTTGAGTCTGTGCCTGCTTCTGGTTCTGGTTCCTCTAGTTCTTCAGTAGCTGAAAGACATGATCTCACTGATTGGCAGTTGACTAGGGATAGGAGTCCTAGGACTGTCATTCCAAATAAAAGGTTCATAAATAACATTGTTGAGTTTGCTTGCCTTGTTTCTGATGTGGTTAAATCATTTACACCTGACACTTATGAACAGGCTTTAAGGTGTGCTCACTATAAGAATTGGAAAAGGGCTATGGATGAAGAGATTGAGTCTATGAGGGTTAACCAAACCTGGACTTTAGTTGCTAAACCTGAAAATGCAAGACTTATTGATTGCAAATGGATTTTTAAGCTTAAAGATGATGTTTCTAAATCTGGTCCACCTAGATATAAAGCCAGGCTTGTTGCTAAAGGCTTCACCCAAAGAGAGGGTGAAGACTATAATGAAATCTTTGCTCCTGTGGTTAAGTATAAGACTCTTAGACTCTTACTTGCTATGACTGCTGTGCATGATTTTGAACTTGAGCAAATGGATGTTAAAACTGCTTTCTTGCATGGTGATTTGGATGAGACTATATACATGAGACAGCCTAAGGGCTTTGTTGATTCTGTGCATCCTAACTATGCTTGCCTGCTGAATAAATCTATCTATGGTCTTAAACAGTCTCCTAGAGAGTGGAACATTAAGTTTGATAGATGTATGAGATTCAGTTTAGGGTTTAAGAGAAGTAAGTTTGATACATGCTTGTATTTTAAAGGTGTTAAAAGAAATGGTCCTGCTGCTTATGTGCTTTTATATGTTGATGATATTCTTTTGATTTCTAAATCTAAAGATTGCATCTTAGATATTAAAAAGAACTTGCAGAAGCATTTTGACATGAAAGATTTGGGTGTTGCTAAGAAAATTTTAGGAATGTCCATTCTTAGAGATAGAAAGCATAAGAAATTATGGTTGTATCAATGTGATTACATTCATAAGGTGCTTGATAGATTTCATATTTCTGGTGACAAAGTGAATAACAGTCCTTTAGGTCCTCATCTTGATTTGACTAAGTCTAAAGATGTCTTGTCTGCTATTGAGATGAAAAATATGAAGTCTATACCATATGATGCTGCTGTTGGGTCTGTTATGTACTCCATGATCTGTACTAGGCCTGATCTGGCATTTGCTATCAGTACTTTAAGTAGATTCATGTCTAATCCTTCTGAGAAGCACTGGTTATCCATGAAATACTTGTTGAAATACTTGCTTGGCTCTGTTAATCTGTCATTGTTGTATTCTGAGCATACTTCTGCATCTGAATTACATGGCTTTGTTGATACTGACTATGCTAGTAACAAGGACACTAGGAAATCTATTACTTCCTATGTTTATACATGGGCAGGTAATTGTATTTCCTGGAAGTCCCAACAACAGCCTATAGTTGCATTATCTTCCACTGAAGCTGAGTACATTGCAGCTACAGAGGCCTGTAAAGAGGCTATCTGGCTGCAGGGTATTTTGAAGGAAGTGGAATTGAAGCATTATACATCTGTGATGCATATAGATAGCCAAAGTGCTCTATATTTGTGTAGAGATCCCATGTATCATGAGCGTACTAAACATATTGATGTTAGATACCATTTCATTCGTGAAAAAGTTGAAGATAACATCATTCATGTTAAGAAAATTGATGGTAGATTTAATCCTGCAGATTTTGGCACTAAAATTGTCCCTTATGAGAAATTTGTGTTTTGCAGGAACTTCCTCCACTTGGAGGAACTTGAGTGATCTCTGTGTGTGATGTATGCTTGGGCTGAGGACGGACTTGGCCATGAAGAATCCACTTATATGTTGAGTCTGAGTCTGCCCAGTGCAAGACTTAGAAAAGTAGAGGGGTGTTTGTAATGATATGTGTTTACTTTCCTAAGTTTTTCCTTTTGGCATGTAATATTGTTTTATATGTTTGTTTGGACATGTATGTGTGTATGATGTTTATACAGGTATATTATAGTATATATTATACATATATGTTGCACTATAGTTATACGTCTCGACTGAGTCGTATTGAGCCTTTATAGGCTTGATCCTCTAACGAGACTATACTATAGCGGAGTATAACATATATATGTATAAAACTATACTATATAAATATATCATGTATAAGGTATGATAAAGGAAGAACAAGATGTTACCTGGTATTGGGCCTTAGCCCATTACTCGGCCCAAAGGATCCAGGAGCTCGGATGAGCTTGGTAGCCCATGGACGCTGAGCCCGCTACATCCTTACCTCCTTAAGTCGAAGCTCTGCGTTTTGAGGTTGGGCGCTTGACCTAGCTATAAAGCCTTGCTTCTTGACCTGGACGCCACACACTTCAGCTGCTCTCTTCTCTCTCCTCACAAACGCTCTCTTTGCGCCGATTAGGGTTTCTAGGGTTTGGAGCTTTCTCTCATTCTCTTGCCTTCGGATCTTGAGCGCTCGGAGAAGGAAGGTCGCTGGTGGCTTCTCTGGAAGGTGGATCGAGCTCCGGCGTCCTCCTGGGTGGCCGCTCTCCTCGTCTTCTGAGATCTTGGGTTCTAGAGATCGATTTCTCTATCGATCTTCTGGTTTTATCCCATACAGGGGGATTTCTTCTTCTTCCTTGTACCTCTGATTCACATGCATGTTAGATTAGGGTTGCTTGCTTTCATTGCTTGTATCATCCCTTGTACGAACTCTCTTATAGTGGATTCGGCCAACTCTTGAGGCCCCGTGGACGTAGGTCATAGACCGAACCACGTAAAATTGCTTGAGTGTTCTTCTGCTTGTGATTCTTCGTTAGATCTTGCTTTATCGTTTTAGATCTATTACGCTTCCGCTATCCAAAACCGATTTCTAGACGAATCTAGGTTTTACATCACTCATGTCTTTTGAGAAGTCAACTAGGTAGTTGATCGGATATCTTTCCTTCTTCACACGACAAACATCAACGATCTCGTCCTTAGGGATCTCATTCTTGTGGTCCAACAGAGTCTCACGGTATGCTGGCATTCTGGCAATACCCGACCCGAGAAAACCGATCCGACTTATCTAACCCAAACTCGACCGACACCCGAATAACTGGAAAAAAAAAAGAGTGGATCCGAGTATGACCGACCCGATCCGAGTTAAGCACTTAAGCCCGAACCTGAAAGCAATCCGAACCAAATAATAGCTCGAACTCGGTTATATTCGAATGGACCGATCTGAAATCAACCCGAAACCTGAAATTGCCCGACCCGAACATATCCGAAACTCAATTATAGCCGACACCCAAAATAACTCAAATCCGATTATATACGAAACCAACAAAAATCTTAGCATTTCCCCTAAAATATTTGAAACAACTTAAGTATCTGATTACTTGATAACGGGTGTTAATATTATCAGGCATATAGTATAATTAAATATAATTTTGTACTCCCTCCATTAAAAAAAGTCATTTAAATTTTTAGCATCCAATTAAGATGTTAAAACTATATAAATATCAATTGTTTTTTATAACATCATAGTTATGAGAAATAAGTATGAAATTAATATTAAAAAACTAATATTTTATATAATTTTGACTTAAAAAAATTCTAAAAATGAGATTATGAGAAGGCTTGAATTTTTTAACGAAGGTAGTATTGATTTTTTTTTATTGTTTTAAAAAATGTAGTATTGTTAAGAATTGGTAAACATTAACTTAAGCTATATAAGTAATAAATATCTTATAGCATAAAAAAAAACACGACAAAAAGATCAAATCCAATTTTGATAAAAAGTTGCCACCAAAAAAAAGAAAAATGTTAGATATTTGTGGATTTATGTGATCAGATAAAGGCTTTGTTATTTGCCTCTCATTGAATCTGATTGAATTTCATGGTGGACATGCCCCCCATTTATAGGAGATTTTACATACTATTCATGCATAAAATAAAGAGTGAGGTAGTACGTATAGAAGGTGAATTATTCACACTTATCCCTTCTACACACAACACTCCCCCTTGAATAATCAACTTCTGTCATGACTCTTAGGGGCTATATACGAATTTACTTATGCCATATGCATTGGTAATGCTGCCTCATTAAAAACCTTGTCAGGAAAAACCCAATGGGATAAAAACCTGATCGAAGGAAAAAAGAGTGCAACGCATATGATTCTCCCCCTGAGTTTGACATGCTTAATGGACTTCTCGAAGACGACACATTCCGATCTTGCGTACGAGTTGTTCGAACCTCTTTGGTGGCAAGGACTTTGTGAACAAATCGGCGAGGTTCTCATCTGATCGGATTTGTTGGACTTCAATTTTCCCTCTCTTCTCAAGTTCATGAGTAGAGAAGAATTTTGGTGATATGTGTTTAGTCCGATCTCCTTTGATATAGCCCTCCTTCACTTGCGTGACGCAAGCCGAGTTGTCTTCGTATATCACAGTTGGTTTGCCCTTGATTGACTTGATTCCAGACTCCCTCTGTATGTACTTTATCACCTTTCTGAGCCATACAGATTCTCTACCAGCTTCGTATAATTCTATCAATTCAGCATGGTTTGACGATGTCGCAGTCAAAGTCTGCTTTGTGGACCTCCATGATATGGCCGTCTCTCCAAATGTGAAGACATATCCATTTTGGGATTTGGCCTTGTGTGGGTCTGATAGGTATCCTGCATCTGCATAACCAACAAGAGTTGCATTTGGACAGTTTTGATAACATAGGCCAAGATCATGTGTGCCTCTAAGGTAACGGAACAAGTGTTTGATTCCGTTCCAATGCCTCCTTGTAGGAGCTGAGCTGTATCTTGATAGTAAATTTACAGCGAAGGCGATGTCAGGCCTTGTATTATTGGCTAGGTACATCAAGGCACCAATAGCACTTAGATATGGTGTTTCTGGGCCAAGTATTTCTTCATCATCTTCTCGAGGCCTGAATGGATCATCATGTATATTAAGGGAGCGAACGACCATAGGTGAGTTCAAAGGGTGAGCTTTGTCCATGTGAAATCTTTTCAGAATTTTCTCGGTATAATTTGATTGATGGACAAAGATTCCATCTTTTATGTGTTCAATTTGCAGACCGAGACAGAACTTGGTTTTCCCAAGATCCTTCATTTCAAATTCCTTCATCAAGTACCTAGCTGTACTTGCAATCTCATTCGGGGTTCCAACAATGTTTAGATCATCAACATATACTGCAATGATGGAAAACCCCGATTTGTATCTTTTGATAAAGATGCATGGACATCTCGAGTCGTTCTTGTACCCTTCCTTCAAAAGGTACTCGCTAAGACGATTGTACCACATTCGCCCAGATTGTTTCAATCCATATAATGATCTCCTCAACTTGATGGAGAACATTTCTCGAGGCTTTGATTTGCAAGATTCAGGCAATTTTAGTCCTTCAGGGACTTTCATATAGATGTCAGTGTCAAGTGACCCATACAAATATGCAGTCACGACATCCATTAAGCGCATTTGTAGTTTTTCAGGTACTGCCAGGCTAATTAGAAATCTTAACGTAGTTGCATCAACTACCGGTGAATACGTATCTTCGTAATCAATTCCTGGCATTTGTGAAAAACCTTGTGCTACAAGCCTTGCCTTATATCTTGCTACCTCATTTTTCTCATTTCTTTTCCTCACAAAGACCCACTTATAGCCCACTGGCCTTACCCCCTTTGGAGTTTGAGTTACAGGACTGAAAACTTCACGCTTCTCAAGTGATTTTAATTCAGCCTGGATCGCTTCTCGCCATTTCGCCCAATCTTTCCTACGACGACACTCTTCAACTGTTTTTGGCTCAGTATCGTCGTCTTCAGCCATCATTTCAACTGCTACTGAATAGGCAAAGATTTCATCGACAACGACATCTTTCCTGTTCCACTGTGTTCCCGTGGATACATAGTTTATGGAAATTTCATAATTGTCGATTGTTCTGTCTTCTTCAAGAAGACTCTCTTTTCCATCTTGTTCAACAAGATTCTCTTCTTCCGAGGAATCTGCTTTGTCTTTCAAGATATCCTCATTATTGACCTCTTTGCCCTCGTTATTTGGCTGGACTATTATGGGATTACCAATCATGCCCTTTTGCCTCCTCGGTTGTCTTGGTTTCAAATCTTTTGAACCAAGTGGTCTACCTCGCTTTTTACGTACAGCAGATTCATTAGCAATTGGCTTATCTGGTAGATCCATAGGTACTTCAACTCTTGCAGGGGCATTTACAGCAGGTATATGTGACTTTGTCACTTTTGCTATATCAGTAAATCCATCAGGCAACTGATTAGCCACTCCTTGCAAATGAATTATCTTTTGTACCTCTTGTTCACACACTTTTGTTCGAGGATCAAGATATGACAATGACATGGCATCCCAGGTGACCTCACCTTCACTAGGATTAACTTTGGTCTTTTCTCTCCCTAGAGTTGGGAATGTATATTCATCAAAATGGCAATCAGCAAATCTTGCTGTAAATAGGTCACCTGTTGTTGGCTCAAGATATTTAATAATTGAGGGGGATTCAAAACCAACATATATTCCCAGTCTCTTTTGAGGACCCATCTTTGTCCGTTGCGGTGGTGCAATTGGGACATAGACTGCACATCCAAACACCTTTAGGTGCGACACATTCGGCTCCTTGCCAGAGACAAGTTGCACCGGGGAATATTTATGATATGCAGTTGGCCTAAGTCGAATCAAGGCTGCAGCATGTAATATTGCATGTCCCCATGCTGATGATGGTAGCTTGGATTTCATCAGCAATGGTCTAGCAATCAGTTGTAATCGTTTAATTAATGATTCCGCAAGACCATTTTGAGTGTGTACATGTGCTACTGGATGCTCAACTATAATCCCAATGGACATGCAATAGTCATTAAATGCTTGGGAAGTGAATTCTCCTGCATTATCCATACAAATTTTCTTTATTGTATAATCTGGGAATTGTGCTCTTAATCGTATGATTTGAGCAAGGAGTTTAGCAAACGCAACATTTCTTGTCGACAATAAACTCACATGTGACCATCGTGTAGATGCATCTATTAGCACCAAGAAGTAACGAAATGGTCCACACGGTGGGGCAATTGGCCCACATATATCCCCTTGAATTCGTTCTAAGAATGCAGGAGCTTCAACTGCTATTTTATTTTTCGAGTGCCTGGTGATCAATTTGCCCAACGAGCAAGCAGTGCAATTGAGATCACTTGTCTGAATAATCCTCTTGTTCTTTAATGTATGACCAAGTGAATTCTCAATGATTCTGTGCATCATCACTGTACCTGGATGGCCCAATCTGTCATGCCAGAGGGTAAACATCTTATGGTCATCCAGACTTGGTCTGGTTACCATATTAACCTCAAATGGACTAATGTAGGTATAATATAGCCCAGAGGAATAAGCTGGTAGTCTTTCTACCACTTTCCTTTTGTTTGATACAAGTGCTATCAGGCACAAGTATTCCCTTTCATTTTCATTCATGGTTTCAATATGAAAACCATTCTGACGCACATCTTTAAAGCTCAATAAATTTCTTTGAGACTTTCTTGAGTATAATGCGTCTTTTATTACCAATTTTGTCCCTTTCGGAAGCAAAAGGCAAGCCTTTCCAGATCCTTCGATCATCTTTGCCACACCTGATATCGTGTTGACATTTCCTTCAAAGATTGTCAACTGAGTGAAGTATTCCTTGTTTTTCAAGATGGTATGGGTTGTTGCACTGTCCACTAGACATTGCTGCTTATAGTCAGGCTTACTTCCAGATGGATTCATGACTTCAAGAATTAAGAAAAACACAGAGTTAGGCATTATATTACATGGTGGAAATTAAACTTACACAGATATCTTACATCACATGACGAATATCTTACATTACATGGATAACGCAAGGAAACATATATTACAAGCATCCTTAATTTATTTCATGCATAGAAATTTAAAAGCTAGTGCCTTCATCTTGGCCAAATCCATCACCAAGCTCATTCTCCATGTAGTCACTGATATTCAGGTCACCCGACATTAGTGGGGTATTAGTGGCAACAAAGTTTGTTTCCATATCCTTCCCCTTTTCCTTGAGAGAGGCTTGATACAGCTCACACAAGTGTCTTGCTGTGCGACATACTTTGGCCCAATGACCAGTCATCCCACACCGGTAACATTGTGACTTTGGTTTGTTTGGGGTTTCTGTTGAACCCCTCTGGACCTTTGGCTTCATCCCCTTGGAGAATGATTCTCCATGGTTGCCTTTCTTATGGAAGAAGCGGTTTCTTCCATAGTTTTGTTTGCGATTGTTGCCACGATACTTCCCCTTTTTGTAGCCTCGTGAGCCTTTAGGGTCATTACCCCCTTTTAGGTTGGCATTCATAGCATCTGCAGCATTAGCTTCGGGGTATGGTGCTGCGCCAGGGGGCCTCATGTTGTGGTTTCTCATCAGGAGCTCATTGTTTTTCTCCGCCACTAGCATTACATCTATTAGTTCAGAGTGCTTCTTAAAGCCACCCTGTCTGTATTGTTGCTGTAACAGCACATTAGATGCATGCATTGTGGAGAATGTCTTCTCCATCTTTTGCCCATCTGTGATCTCATGGCCACACAGCATCAGCTGCGATGTGATTCGCTGCACAGCGGAGCTATACTCCCTGATATTTTTGAAATCTTGAACCCTTAAAGAGTTCCATTCATATAAGGCCATTGGGAGTAAGATATTCTTCTGATTGCCATATCTTTCATTCAGATTCTCCCATAGTTCCTTGGGATCTTCCACCAATAAATATTCAGATTTCAGGCTTTCATGAATATGGTGGCGAATGATCACAATGGCTTGTGCCTTCTCTTGTGGAGTAGTGGTATTGTTAGCCTCAATGGTCTTTTCAAGACCTCTAGCCTTAAGGTGTGTTAAGGCATCCACCCTCCACTCAAGGAACTTGTCTCCTGAGAGATCCAGGATATCGAATTCTCTCTTGGTGATGTTTGCCATAATAACTAGCACTACAAAAATTATAAGACGTATATGTGAGTGTAAATATTATGAAAATAATTTACTAGATATAAATTTAATTAGTAGGATATATATGATATGTGTGCAAATTAATACACTAAGCTACCAATAGATTATACTCCGTATATCCTATCATGCATGTAGGTGTATGTGTGATTTTTAACAAAATATGAATATTGTATTATATATGCATGCATACAAATCACACATTATATTTATATATAGACATGCAGGTACGTACTAGCTAGATATATATATATAAGTAAGAAGTGGATAAAGTCAATGTGGTAGGTAATTTTCTTGATTGACATTGATAGCTTGCTTGTAAAGACTATCACACTTTGCATGCCCATCACTTATTTTATGCAATCTTTATATATAATATTACATGCAAAACTCCCTTCATGACTAGTCATGTACGTACTAAATGATGAAAGGAAAAATTATTTCATGCATTTGAAAATTTTGAAAGAAGAAGAGAAGATTTAAGGGTATGTTATATTGTGTTGGGTTGGGGTTTTAACCTTCATTCATTTTTACCCCCCTTCCCAGCTTTTCTTTTCCTCCTTAAAGCACCACCACTACCACCCTTTAACTTCACACCCCCCTCCATTTTCCATCATCATCATCATCCTCCATCTCCCTCATCCTCTCGCCGTCGTTTTCTCTTTCCGACGCCGCTCTCATTTTCAAAAAAAAAAAAAAAAAGACCAGAACCGACTGGGTTTTGCTAAAGATGTTCGTTTGTGGGGTGACGGTAGCGGTTCTAGTGGTTTTCTACATTGTATGGGTGGCCAAGAACTGCCGGTGTAACTAGGCTTCTTGATGGGGGTTCCAACAAGGCGCATATAAAAAACGAGGTTCAAAACGGTATTGTATTATGTAATATTTTTGCAAATACCTTGTAATAACTCTAGATCTACTAATCTTGTTTTGGAGTGAAGGATTTTCGAAAAACCCTATGATGAAATTCCCGTATTTTGGCTTTGAAAAATTCGTTTTTGTATGAAAACTCATGAAGATGTGTTGAGCCTCTTTCTGTGTTCCATTCTTTGTGAGTTTTGAAAACGGATCTGAACAAGAATGATGTAAAACGGGAAGATCTGAGGGATTTATGAGTTTCTGATGTAGAAGATCCCAATTTGGGCGACTATAGAGCATACTCCTCTAAAAATCAATTTTGGTAAAAACGTTTTTCGAATTGAAGAGATGAGATTCGAGGTTTTTACCTTGAGATCTCTAAAACTCAGTTGGTTTTAGATCTCGTGCTGATAACGTGTTAGATATTTGTGGATTTATGTGATCAGATAAGGGCTTTGTGATTTGCCTCTCATTGAATCTGATTGAATTTCATGGTGGACATGCCCCCCATTTATAGGAGATTTTACATACTATTCATGCATAAAATAAAGAGTGAGGTAGTACGTATAGAAGGTGAATTATTCACACTTATCCCTTCTACACACAACAAAAAAGAAATTGATAAAAAGTCATTTAGTCAAAGCCGTTTCAAGGACAGTTTAGCAAGCGACCTTAAAAAAGAGGGACAAACCGCGCCAATTTCCTCTAAATTAAATCTTCCATTAGCTTCAAGTATCAATTTCCTCCAAATCTCTAAGAATCGAACAATTTCCTCCAAATCTCCAAGAATCGAGAGAGAGTGCTTCCATGGCGAACGAAGAAGATGCTTTGTACTCTTTGCAAGATACGGTGAAGCGCCGCCCCACTCCTCCCGTCGCCGTGGTCGTCGACGGCGGAGACGTGAGAGAGGAGTCAGACTCAAAGGAGTGTTGGACTGAAGAGGCCGCATCGTCGGCCAAGATCGCACAGGCACCGACAATCTTCGGCAGCGGAGACGCGAGAGAGGAGTCGAATTCAAAGGATTCTCGGACTGGAGAGGTCCCATCGCCGGCCAAGATCGCATGGCAGCAGCGTCAAAGGTTGCCTCTGGTGCAGGCCCTGTTTTAGTATCATCCAAAATCAGGTTCCTACCGCTACTGCTATGAATCAACAATCTACATCGAAGCCTTTGGAGTTGATTTCTTCTGTAGAGGTGAGTATGTGGTTTCACATTGTTCAAATGTAATACAGTACAATACTCCGTACTTCCTCCGTTTTAAAATAATTGCCGTTCTAAGGTTGCTTATGGTTTGTAAAAATATGTGTCATTGAATCGGTTCGGTCACTGTAGTTGTAAAAAAATCTGGAAAATATTTGTAAATCTACTCCAATTAGATGAGGTTTTTGGGAGTAGTATTCTGTAAAGTGGAATTTGAAGAGTTGCAGAGCACACAACTGATTAGTAGTAAAAAACATGCCGGTCGTACAGAATTTAATGCTCCACCAAATTTCCTTAATTTGTGTGTATTTACCCTCTAACGACATCTAATTTAAAACAGAGGGAGTATGTTTTTTGCTTGGTATTCGAATCATGTCTTGTGAATATATTGTACTTACTTTTTTGTCTTGTAGTCCCATGAGATATTGTACTGTCTTTTCAATGATTGTTATATACTCCGTACTTGGATTGGGAAAAATTGCTCCTAATAACTCTTTAATTGTTTGCACTAATTTCTGTAGATGTAATTGCTCTTAATTAATACTCTTTGTTTGCACTGAATTCTGTAGATGTAATTACTCTTAATACTCTGTTTTGTATTGTAATCCCATGAGATACTGTCTTTTCAATGATTGTTATATACTCCGTACTTGAGTTGGGCAAAATTGCTCCTAATACTCTTTGTTTGCACTAGTTTCAATTGTATAGATGTAATTGCTCTTAATACTCTTTGATTTATCTTGTAATCCTATGAGATACTGTCTTTTCAATGATTGTTATAAACTCCGTACTTGGGTTGGGCAAAATTGCTCCTAATACCCTTTGTTTGCACTAATTTTTGTAAATGTAATTGCTCTTAATACTCTTAATTTGTTTGCACTAATTTATGTAGGTGTAATGGCAAGTGAGCACTGCACTAAATGCTCTATCACTAAATTTGATTTCACTTGATTATATTCTTTATGTGCAATTGAAATGTTATAATAATTAATGTTATATGTTGGTTAATTAGGTACCATTTATAGTAAAGGCCATGTTAGTATTTCCCCCAAACCCCCTATGTTGTGCAATTATAGTCTATTGATGAGCACAAATAAGACCATGTTGTGCAATATTCTATTGAGCAAGTAAAAAATAATATTGAGAAAAAATAAGATCATGTTGAGCACAATTTCACAAGTCTCAATTGTTGTGCAAAAATAATCTATTGTTGAGCAAAAATAAGATCATGTTGTGCAAATTTCCACCAAACCCCCATGATGTGCAATTATAGTCAATTGATGAGCAAAAATAAGACCATTTTGTGCAATATTCTATTGAGCAAGTATAAAATAATATTGAAAAAAAATAAGATCATGTTGAGCACAATTTCACAAGTCTTAATTGTTGTGCAAAAATAATCTATTATTGAGCAAAAATAAGACAATGTTGTGCAATAATCTATTGAGCAAGTAAAAAATAGTATTGAGAAAAAAATAAGATAATGTTGAACACAATTTCACAAGTCTCAATTGTCGTGCAAATATAATCTATTATTGAGCAAAAATAAGATCATGTTGAGCAAATTTCCACCAATCCCCCATGTTGTGCAATTATAGTCTTATTAATGAGCAAAAATAAGACCATGTTGTACATGCAAATTTCCACCTTACACTTTCACAAATATAAGTTCTAAATTAAAAATGCACATTCATATAATTGCACTTTTTCAAATTAAAATTGAACAATTAAGTTCGAAAATTGCACATTCAAACTAAAATTCCACTTTTTTAATTTCTTATTGAGCAAAATATAGATAGTTTTTTTTTAATTTCTTATTGATGAGCAAAAATAAGACCATGGTATGCAATAATCTATTGAGCAAGTATAAAATAATATTGAGAAAAAAATAAGATCATGTTGAGCACAATTTCACAACTCTCAAGTGTTGTGCAAATATAATCTATTGTTGAGCAAAAATAAGATCATGTTGAGCAAAGATATAATCTATTGTTGAGCAAAAATAAGATCACGTTGAGCAAATTTCCATCAATCTCCCATGTTGTGCAATCATAGTCTATTGATGAGAAAAAATAAGACCATGTTATGCAATAATCTATTGAGTAAAATATAGATAGTTTCTTATTCAGCAAAATATAGATAGTTTTTTTAATTTCTTATTGATGAGCAAAAATAAGACCATGGTATGCAATAGTCTATTGAGCAAGTATAAAATAATATTGAGAAAAAATAAGATCATGTTGAGCACAATTTCACAAGTCTCAATAGTTGTGCAAATATAATATATTGTTAAGCAAAAATAAGAGCATGTTGAGCAACTTTATTTTACAATTGCACAACTTTATTTTACAATTGCATAATTATCCAACTAGAAAAGATGTTGACACACACCAATAATATGCTAACAAAATATTATTGGTGACACAACCCTTAATTTATGAAATTTGAGATATTAATCTTTCATGTATTGATCAACTTGATTCTTTATAACTCTATCAGCACTAAAATTGCGAACATCGCTGACACTCGTTGTTTTTCCTAATTAACAAAATAGAAAAGATGCTGACACAACCTTAATTTCTGAAATTTGAGCTAGTAATCATTCTGACTTCCGACAATCACATCTCTTGTCATGCCAGAAAAAGCACAAAAGGCTCCAATTTGATACACAAAATAGTGGATCCGGATAACAAGTAATCTGCTAAGCAAAAGCTAAAAAAACGGCTAGGCGAAAAGACTATTGAACCAAAATCTAAAACTAATACAGCAGTACCAAGAGATTTGTATAAGCTTATATGATTGGCTACTGGTAGGTAGAATCAACATTGTTCATGGCATTTGAAATGTAAGCTACTGGAGGTGAAAGGAGCTTTGTGTCCGCACTTTTTTGAAAATTCTTTTTTTTTTCACGACAGCACTTTTAAAAAAAGTGCAGTTGCACAACTGCACTTTAAAGATGCACAAATGCACTTTAAAATTTTATTTTTGAACCTTATACTCATATTCACGAAGAGAAACATAATAAGCGATACCACATAGATAGCCTATGCGGGATTTGAACCCGCATCATTGTGCACAGGCAGTAGGCACATTGCTCAACCATTTTGAGCTAATAGGCTTTGGTTCAAAACCTCCAACGCGTAGGACTCTCATCTACCAAATCAACATTAGATTGGATCAATATCTATAAGAACTTAGAAAGTACTTAATCAATTGACATCTAGCATATGTGAGATTTATATCTCTTGGACTTGCCATCATAATTAACAAAGAAGCCTCACTGCAGCTCTTCCCACCAGTAATTGAACCCAGTAAATCCATGAATGGTTTTCATACACTTACATGTTTACTAACTCTGTACAAAATGACAATCTCGTTCTCATCAAATGTATTTGCTATCAAGTATTTGTCCCTCCTTGTATATTCTTACTATATAACAATTTAAAAGGGAAAAAATAAACTCGCGACAACTACTCAGTAGTAGGGTGAAGTTTCCTGTGTACAATCTAACTCACCGTTGCAGGAAACGATATATGCTGGTGTGACCGTGTGGCTCAGCAGAGGACTATTATCACTGGCTCGACGTTTTATTCGGCTATTCGGGTTGTCAAAGTATGTCACTATGACAGTAATATCATCGTGAATATGGCATCTTAGGCCCTTGTCTAGTAGGGAAAGGTCACCGTATGTCAATCCTCTTTTCTTGGCTGCTTCTTCTATAGCTGCTCTTGCCAATCGCTATGTGATTCCCTGTTCACGTAAATGTAAATAAAGTTGTTAGCATCTCTGACATACTTGATGGAAAAGGTAGCATCTATCTAGGGTGAAAAATCTTACGACTCTTGGGCTTCGGTATACAATTTCAGCGGCTGCTTGATCACTTAAATTTTCCCAAAGGCCATCTGATGCGAGGATCAAGAATAGGTAGTCTGTCTCTAATTTTCGCACTGAAACTGAAGGCTCTGCGGTTATTACAGCTCTCTTCAAGGGAACATATGAACCAAATTGCTTGTAAAGTTTGCTAAATTCATGGTACTTCAAGTATATGTCTCCAATATAATGGCTCACCGACTCATATACTAAAGCTTAATATGTTCAACTTTCCGATGTGGGACACTTTTGGTCTCATTCACATCTCAACAATACATGTCCACAGGTCGGACCACTGTCGATCTGTCAGACCACAGCGAGACCCAGCTTGACCCGACGGATCATCGATAACCCATGACTCGTGAACAAGTCTATCTATACACATTCTACTTATCTACTAAACCTAACTTGATAATCTCAGTGTTGACCGTTGTAAAATATATGTGGTTTTGTTTTTCTTTTTGCAATATTTGGTCAAAATATATTTGGGAATTTCACACATACAAATTAATTTGTATTTTTATTGTATACATATAAGTGGGAAGCTTATTATTGTCAATGTGTCACCCATATTAATTCATAAAATCGAAGGGAAAAAATCAGTCTCGAGTTATACGATCGATATTGATAGGATAATATCCATTAGATCTACCCTTTCAAAAATCGAGAAAGGTAACATATGTATTAGAAAGAACAAACTAGTTGAATAGATATTCACATTAATCTCCCAAAAAAAATTTGCCTCAATCTCAAGACTTCAATCTTTCAATTGAATTGATTTGTCTTTGAACATTTTAACGCTCAACACATTGAGCATCGCTTTCGAGTACTGCCTAGACGCCATTTTCCAGTCGATTCCGCTACTCATCATCGCCTTGAATTCGTCGTAACTTATTCGTCCATCCTGCCCAAAACAACATCATAAGATCATAAAATTAGTAGGGATGCTATTTGAGCTGAACGAGTCGAGCTTATAACTTCACTAATTGTATGTTTCATGGAATATAAGGGGTTACCTTATCCAAGTCGATATCGAAAATGATGTCGTAGATCACTTGTTCGTTAAGGGGGCCGGAATCATCCTCGAAGAGTGCCTCTCGCAACTCGTCGAACTCGATGAATCCGCTCTTGTTCTTGTCGAAGCACGAAAAGGCATGGAGGAGGTTCTCATCACTCCCCATCCTCTTTATGTGGATCAAGATCGTCAAGAACTCGTCGCACTCGAGGGTTCCATTTCCATCAGCATCCGCCTTTCACACGAAGATAAAACATAAAATCAAACAAAACTTCATGTTTGTTAGATTGCATTCGGTGCTACTCGATCCAAAACTCACCGCATCGATCATCATTTGGATCTCCGAATCTGCAAGAGGTTGTCCCAACGTGAGAAACCCTTGCTTGAGTTCGACGAACGTGAGCCTCCCATTCTTGTCCGTATCCATCGAGTGAAACAACTCCTTGATGGTTTCGACTTCCTCATCTGGCAAGTGGTCCGCTACAATCTGTATGAAGCAATCAAGTCATCGACAATCGTAAGAAAACAACCACATTGGCTCGATCTATAGCTAGCTCAAAGACGAAGAGTTTAGAGCTTGATATATGATCGATCTTACTCGAAGTACTTTCTTCTTGAACTTGTTCATCAACGAGAATTGCTTGATCCTCGACATCACGTTTGGTCCCAATGGAACATCCGGAGCCTTGCTTGCATTCTGCAACCATGTATGCTCTACGAAAACCCGACAAGTCAGCAAGATTTTCCGATACTTTGTATAGTGAAACGTAAGCTACAAGGTACTATAAATTGCCCATACCAAGGACTTCTTCGAGAGTTAATCGGCTGTAAGGATTTTGATCGAGCATATTCCTAACGAGATTCTTTGCCTCATCGGAAACTTTTGGCCATGGATCCCTCTCGAAGTCTATCTCGCCTTTCACTATTGCACGAGCGATCCCTTCTTCGGTCTCTGAGATTCGAGAATCGAAAACGAAACCCTAAATTCCCATTCAAGACAAGATTACATGTACTAGAAATTCGGGTATTCTACACGAACCTGCCCAAAAAGGAGGAACCCCACACAACAAGATGTAGAGGATGACTCCGGCGCTCCATACATCAACCTTTGATCCATAGTTCCTTCTTAGGACTTCCGGCGCCATGTAATATGGGCTCCCGACAATGTCGCCAAACTGTTGACCTATTATAGAGCATCAAAGAATGTCAATCACAAACGATCGATTGAAGAACAACGAGCAATCTTGAACATTAAGCATCTACTTACCTTCCTCAAAGAATGTTGATAGACCGAAATCAATAGCTTTTAGAGGCGAGTTCTCATCTTTGTTCGCAAAGAGGAAGTTTTCCGGTTTTAGATCTCGATGTATCACCCCATGTTCATGGCATACCTTCAATCGATTAGGGCACATCATTAGTTATTGACCTTTGAGTACTATCCGCAAGTTCTTTCCGGCTGAACCATTTTTGTGTAAATGGTATATTTGGTCTTTAATTTTGACCCAAAATTCCAAACCCTATGAGCAATATTGGATTACCTGAACAACCTTAAGGATGGTGCCGACAACCTTGGCAGCCGCCCTCTCGGTGTAGTGGCCCCTGGCGACGATCCGGTCGAAGAGCTCGCCGCCTTGGCAGAGCTCCATGACAAGGTAGACAGCCTCCTCATCCTCGTACGCCTCCTTGTACTCGACGATGTTGGGATGCTTGGGCAAATGGCGCATGATGTCAACCTCCCTCCTAAGATCCTCGAAATCGGCCTCGGTCCGGAGCTTCCCCTTCGATATTGCCTTGCAGGCGAAGCTCTCGCCGGTCTTGATGCACGTCACCTCGTACGTCACCCCGAACTCCCCTCTCCCAAGCTCCCTTCCGAACGTGTACTTTTCGCGGATGCAACCATCCGCGGGCTCCCGGATCACCTGTAAGAGGTCAGAGGCGAGGTGAGTTGACAAAAGACTCATAATCGGTCTGTAATTGAATTCTGGCATTACCTGCGATGGCGGGTAATGATGGTGGTGGTTGTGGTAGCTACCGCCGCCACCGATGCTGGTGACGGTGCTGGCGCTGGAGTTGCGACGGCGGTGGCCACCGCGGCGCCTGTTCTTGAGACGAGCAGCTGCATTCGATTGGGATGAAATGCAGGCCCCCATCTCAGCTGAAAAATTCGGGCCCTTTTTGGCGGATTTTTCAGTGGGGATGGGGGGTTAGGAAAAGAGAGGAGGGAGGGGTGGGTAAAAGGAAAGAGAGAGAGGTGAACGTGAGTTGGATTTGTGACCTAATTTTAGACACCTTCATATGTACGGCTTCAAGTCTTTGGAAAATTAGTTGGGTTTTCTCTTTTCTTTCTTTTTTTCCCTTTCAAGGATTTTGAAAATCTGTTGGCCGTTAGTCCCGCCTATTTCTTTGTAGGGTGATCTTGAAGTGATTGTTAGGACATTTAAGTATTGGGTAATTTATTTATTTTTTTGTAATTTGTGCTTACAAAACAAGGGCAATTTTGGCTGACAGGGTAGACCCGTTGGTCCTGAATATTTTTTTTTGTATTTTAATAAATTAAAAAAATAGCGGATAGTCTTCCCAATCCCGTACCCGCTGTGGACGTGGGTCGGGCTTATCAACTCGCTTGGGCTTCGCTCCTTGTACATGCCCGTCCAAAATAGCGGGCAGGCGGGCCGGGTCGAGCGGACTGACCCGTGTTTGTCAGGTCTATGAAAGGGTTATTTTGATGGAATCTAAAAGTAAGTGGCACTTGAAGAAATGAAAGACATATTTGAATCTCGATGGTCAACAAATTAGCAGACAGAAGACTGTCAAATCATACAACATAAAACATAAGAGGTGCAAAACTACAAGCGGAGACGCACTCTACAAAGACGAAACTAGCCAGACCTAAATCTAACAAGTTTGGGATGTAGTATACGGACGAAGCTAAACATTACGACAGAGCACCGTTGGTCAATGATACACCAGGAAATCCTATAGATGGTGAACTTATGGAAAAACATCCTAATTAAAATTCCATTCTCATTGAACCAATTAAATATTCAATTGGTTTGACTATTATCATTTTACAATATTTCCCATTAACTGAGCCAATATTATTTATTAGGAGTCAAGCACTATAAGTTAAATTAAAACTAATGTTTTGAAGTAACAAAAATACCACTTTGCTAGCTGGTAAATTTGATCTATTTTTCACTTAGGTTTGTTTCATTTCAGCTTATTCATATTCAAAATCTTTTTGGCTTTGCATTAAAATTCTCAAATTTAATATTTTCAGCTTTGGTTACAGGTGTTTTAATTTGGATAATCTCTCCTCCGGTCCTAATCTTTTGATTTTATATTTACATAACAAGCACACTAATTGAAAGGCATTTGAAGTTTTGAATCATATTTTAAGTTTTGCATAAAAAATCCTTTAGATTTTACCCCTTATTTTCCTTATTTGATACGAAGTAGGCTACCACTAATTTTTGTTTCTATTGTGAGACGAACTATGAATGTATTTTTCTGAATCGGATGATCGAATGCGACTCCCGATTTTCTTTAATGAAGAAATCACATTCACTTTTTCCCAAATCAGATTGGATCTTTGAACCTCTACTGGTTATCTTCCAAATAAGATTTGGGTTTATTCATTCTCAATTACTTCTTGCATTTAGACTGATCTTTTTCCTTCTATGACCTCCTCAATCTTATTATTCCTAATAATTTATCATCAATCCTCAATTTTTAGCATGTTATATTAGAGATTGAGATTAAAAAAGAAGAAGAAAGGAATAAAGTTTGAGATCACTTTCTTGACTTGATCATGAGTCTTTGCCTCCTTTCTCCAAAGTGATTCCACTAATATCATATATGATTTGTTGCTTTCCCTCAACTTATAATTGACTTAGCAATTACTTTAATTTAATCTAATCAAACTTTGATCACTTCTTGCACTGACTAATAAATTAACATAAAATGTCAATTATAAGGTTTCTGAATTCCAATATATATATATAAGGCTTCTTTCACATTTGCAGATCCCCCTCTTCCTCCTCCTTTTGGGGCCAAAGGCCATTACCCATTTTCCCTCTGATTTCAAAAACCATATTCTCACAATTTCACCATTACCCATCTAATATTTTGCAATTTTTTTATTACCCAGATCATCTATTCTTAATATAAGTTGCTATACTCATTCATCTGAGGTTACTGTTTTATTGGATTTAAGATGACAGGAAAAAAAGTGATCAGGAAAAAAAGTGTTCTTCTGGGCCTAAAAGGGGTGCTGATGGCGTTGGCGCGATGAAAACTCGAATCAAGGAGATGGGTCCAATCTGCAAAAGCCGAAGGAAGTACGAAAGGGACTCTCCCACGTCGAAACAAGAAGAGGATGATGAGGGTTTCGTTTGGCTTTTCGGCAAGGCAAGCCCAAGCCAGGAGGAATCTTTTTGGTTGTCTTCAGAGAGCTTGTCTCCTCTTTACAAAGGTGGTGATTTTAAGTTCATGAGTCCTCGCGATTATTCGATTGATGAACGGTTGGTTTCTTTGCTTTCAAGTTATAGAGGAATCATTTCCTTTGATGGTTCTTATGCTAATCCTATCAAGGAAGCTTCCTTGGCTCTCGAGGAAGTACTTCCGGAAGACGAAACTTGGTTGCTGGATCCACTTGGAAGTGCTTGCCTTGATTGCTCCAGCAACCATGAGAGCTCTTCGACTGCTCTTAGCAGATGCAGCGACTCGTCTTCTTCGTTTTGGGATTTGGACAGGACTGATCTGTGGGTTTCTTTGATCAATCTTGATGGAGAAGATTGTAAATGGATTTCCAATGTTGACTTGGATTCCGAAAATCTTGAATCCGATTTTCCCAGCCCCACTTATGAGAACAAAAAGGGCTCTGATGTGCAATCTTCTGATGTTGATGTTTCCTCTTCCATGAGATCAGTCCACAATGAGCTATCCTCCGAACTCCTGTCCGGGTCTTTAGATTTGGATGACATGGACTTTGATGGACCGCTAATGTGGCCCTTCGATGACAAGTTCGAATGGAGTTACAGTTCGGATTTATTCTGTGAATCACCTCATAAAGGTACTGCTGCTCTATCCAGGAATGAAGGTAGAAGAAAAGGCCAATCTAGAGAGTGGTGGAACAGGAGATTTGTGATTGCATCAGGCTCAAGTGCATCCAAGATTATCGGGTTCAAACGTGGAAGTCGGAGGATAATTATTGCTAGTAGGAACACCAAGCGTAACAGATCATCTAGGAACTCAATGAAAATGATGCTATCAGCTTCGAAACTCGGCAAGAAGCACAAGTTTGGGAAGGCCAATCTGATCATGTCAGCTAAAAGGCTTCAAGCAATGTCTCTGGTCGGTGTCGATGAGTTCAATTGGTGGCATTGCAGTGGTGGTGATTCTTCTGATGAATACTCCAACAAGTACTCAACAAGCAGCAATAGCCAGAGCCATTCGGCTTCATCATCCATGGATCTCGACAATGCAGGTTTGTGGGTCTCTCTAATCGATCTCAACGAGGAGGATTCTGATGTAGAAACAGATTGGGAGGAGGATTTAAAGTCCAACTTTCCAAGCCCATCTTACAAGATGAGAAGAACCCAAATCTTTTTCTCTTCCGAGACTGATGCTTCCTTCGAAGATGAACTGTCTGTAGAGATACTCTCTGATCAAATCGAAGCTGATCATCCACTGTTTCGGCCTTATGCTGCACGCAAGGGCACACTTCGAAGAGATGGAAACCACATCTTTGGAAGCCCAACTTCGATCAGAGTAAGGATCCATGATCAAAGACTAACCTTCAATAAAAGCCTTGCTGCTGTTTCGGGTTTGAGTGCATCCAAGATCATTGGGTTCAAGCGTGGGTACGGAAAGAAGGGCAATGCTAGAAGGACCAAAGCTAAGAATTCGAGAACTGGGAGATCGGTAGCAAGAAAGTTTGTCAGAAATGTAGCTGGAAAGATGGATGTTATACTGGAGAACGACGTCGAAGGAGTCGCAGTAGAGACAGTCTTAGGCCTTCATGAATTTGATGGGCATGAGGGTCTTGACATGGAGTTTCACACAGAGAGTTTCTCCATTTTGGGGGATTAGATGGTTCATGAGGATTGCCAAAGATCAGTTTGTCAGTGCTCCAGTTTGATGTTTTCTGCCATGGAGTAAATGCAAAATGGAAAAGCAAAAAAAAAGAAGAAAATATTATGAAACATGAAAAATTGGTGTGGGGTATTCTTGCAGAGAGAAAATGGAAAAGGAGGCAAAAAAAGAATTTGTTGTTTACTTGTTTGTTTACTAAAATATCCTACTCCGTATTACATGAAATTTTGATTTTATTTTATTTTATTTTATTTTATTTTTATTTTTTTGATTAAGTAAGAATTCGGTAGGCCAGGATTATCCTGGCGAACCGACCGCATCCTTTCGGATGAGATCACAGAGATCTTGATTTTGTGGGATTGTGCAGGCAGGAAGGAAGTGGCCAAGGTGTGCAACCTTGTCAGCCACTTTATTCCGAGAGCGCCTAATGTGGTTTAGTTTGACTCTGCCAGAAGCCCATAGCAAAGTCTGTATATCAGAGATTATTGTTTCAATTTGCCAAGGAGGCTTCCAAATTTGATTGACAGCATTAACCACCGTCAGACAGTCGCTTTCAATGTAGAAATTGTCCAAATGCCTTGAGAGAGCCAGCTTAAGGCCAATCAGGACAGCTCGGGCTTCAGTTTCAACAGCTGAGTGTTGGCCAACAAGTTGCTAGTGAATCATTAGAGGACAACCCAAGTGGTCTCTAATAATAACACCAACAGACGAGGGGCCATTTGTAGCCGTGGATCCATCCACATTCACTTTGTGCCAACCTTTTTTGGGTTTTTGCCAGTATTCCGAGCATGGCTTTCTTTTCCCTTTTTCCTTCCCTACCCTTCCGTCTTCGCAGGGGTCTTGATCAAGGATTTTTGTTTTATCCCAAATAGTCTTTTGTTGTATTACAAATTGAAAAACTTCCGCCGGTGAAGGGACTTTCCGGTTCTGGAATAGGATCATGTTTCTGAATGTCCAAATTGCCCACCATTTTAGAGCAATCAAGGATTTTTGTTGGTTGTTCAAACCCCCCACAAATTCCATAAGAGGTTTGATGTGTCCTCTCATTTGTGGCGATCTTATATGGTACTGATGGATTTCTTTTTGTTGCATTTGTGTATTGCCAAAAAATGGGCATTCCACAAATAAGTGGTATGTATCCTCACATTGGTTATTACAGAATACACAGTTCTGGGGAACCGGGATCCTGTTTAGGGCTAGTCTAGCTTTTGTCGGCAATCCATCTTGACCAACACGCCATAAGAAGTTTTTAATTTTTGGTTGGACATCTACTTGCCAAACCCATCCTATCGGGTTTGTGTTGACTGAGTTCAGGTTTCCGGCAAGAAAGTTCATCGCACTGGCTATAGTGAACCATCCAGATTTCGAGGATTCCCAGTAGAGGCGATCCGGGATATGCACATCTTTTATTTTGGTTATTATGCTTTGAGGAATATATTCCGATAGAAGCTGGGTATCCCATTCCCCATTTTTAATGAATTTGCCTACCTTGAAGTTTTCTGTTTCAATAGTTGGAGCCACCCCCAAATCCACAATACTTGAGGCTTTACACCACCTATCAGTCCAAAAGTTTATCGACTCACCATTTCCCACATTCCACACCAGCCCCTTACGGAAAAGAGGGAGGAGCCTACTTAGTTTACTCCATTGCCAAGACGCCGAACCAGTGCGTCTGTATTCCAGCAGTGATACATTTTTCAGGTATTTTTGGTTTATCACTGACACCCAAATGTTCGTTGGTTCTGCAAGTATTTTCCATAACAGTTTTAGTTGCAGGGCAACATTTATGTCCCCCATTTTCCGAATACCCATCCCACCGAGATGCTTCGGTTTACATACCTTGTCCCAGCTGATAAGGGGACGGTGCTGTAAGTCCTTATTCCAGAAGAAGGTTCGGTTTATCTGGTCAAGTTCTTTGTGGATTGACGAGGGAAGCATGAAACTTTGCATTACATAGCTTGGTTTTGCTAACAAGTTAGATTTTATGAGTACAGCTCGCCCTTCTAGAGATAGCGAGTTAGCTCTCCATTTGGAGAGCTGCTGTTTTGATTTGCAGACGGTTTCCTCGAATGTTTCTCTATTCACTCTGCCATTTATAATGGGGCATCCCAAGTATTTCTCCAAATTTGTGGAGCTTGGAATATTCAGGACTCCCTGTAAAACCGATTTCCTTTGTTCCGAGATGCGGGGAGATGTTTGAAATGCTGACTTTTGAAAGTTAACCTTTTGTCCAGTTATTGAGCAGTAGCATTCAATTATTTCTTTAACTCTACGACAGACATCCATGCTACCTTTGCAAAAAATCATCATGTCATCTGCAAATGAAAGAAATGGGATTCTAAACGAATTCCGTGCACATTGAAACCCAATCATAGGTTTATCTTTTGAGGCTTCATATTGGAGAGCACGGGAGAGAACTTCCGCCCCCAAAATGAATAGGAATGGGGATAGCGGGTCTCCTTGACGAAGACCTCTTTGCGGCAAAAACATTTCTGTAGGCTCATTGTTCACAAGGACCGAGTACGAGACCGTCTGAGTGCATTCCTTGATCCAATTTAAGAAAGTCGGGTGGAATCCAAACTTTTCCAAGATCTTTGTTAGAAATGACCAGTCAACCCTATCATAGGCTTTTTCCATGTCTAGTTTGATTGCTACCCACCCTTCCATACCCAGCCTATTCCGGAAGGAGTGGAAGATTTCATGGGCGATTAGTACATTATCTTGAATTGCTCTGTCAGCTACAAAAGCTCCCTGCAATGGGTGAATTAATTTCCCAATGACTTTTTTAAGCCGTTCTGTTAGTATTCGCGAAATTATTTTGTAATTGGTATTACAAAGACTAATTGGTCTATAATGGTTAGTTGTTGCAGGGTTATCACATTTTGGTAGTAGTGTAATATACGTATGATTGATTTGTTTGAGCATATGACCAGAAAGAAAGAAGGCCTTAATTGCTTTAGTAACCGTAGGACCAACGACATCCCAGAAGTTCCTATAGAATTCCGCTGTAATTCCATCCGGCCCCGGGGATTTATTAGTCCCAAGAGAGAACACTGCATCTTTGATTTCTTTGTTGGTAACATGGCGAGTGAGTATTATATTGTCCTCATCACTGACCTCTGAGGATATCAATTCGAAAAAATTCATAGGGCTCGGCCCATGTTGGTTTTCGGATCTATATCTGAGTTCAAACTCCTTCCTAATTTCTTGTTTGATATTCTCCTGGCCTTTTATCGCTAGTCCATTTCTATTTATGATTTCTCTTAGCACCTTTCTATTTCTTCTGCCAGAAGCAACTTTGTGGAAGTATCCAGAGTTTGTATCTCTTAGTTTAATGTGTTTAGTTTTTTACCTTTGTCTCCAATAGGTTTTTTGGAATTTTAATAATACTTCCCTTTTCTTCAATAATTGAGTCTGTTTCTTCCACCTCTGTCGTTGATTGTTCTGCTCGCCATCCGTTTGTAGCTGCAGCAGGAGGTCTTCAGTTTGTTTGAGCTGCTGGAAAATGTTGCCAAAAGTTGAGTTATTCCATCTCTTTGATGCTCTTTTAATCTGCTTTGTTTTTTGTACTAACTGATACATGGCAGATCCATGACAGTCAATCCGCCAGGATTGATTAACCACATTTCTGTAGTCCTTTCTCAAGAACCACATGTTTTCCATTCGAAATGGGGGGGCTTTCCCATTGTTTGTTTTCTCGATCTCAATCCCAATAGGACAGTGATCCGAAGAAGTGAAAGCGTAATTTGTTGTCTGGATCTCCGGGTACGAGTCAAGAACAGGTTGGGATACCAGAACTCTGTCAATTTTTTCATACATCCAACCATTATCAGGTTGAGATTTTCTCCACGTGAATTTATTGCCGACAGTTGGGATCTCCATAAGCCCACACTCATCTTTAAATCCAATAAGGCGGTTGAATCTACCATGGTGTGGATCAACGCCTCCTTGTTTCTCACTGCTATCACCTATTTCGTTAAGGTCACCTAACAAGATGCAAGGATCTTGACAAGATTTGATTATTTCTGTCAAGCGATCCCAGAAAACTGGTTTATCTTTTTCTTGTGGTGGAGCATACCCAAATATAATCGTGTTGCGAGTGTTATTTGTAGCATTCAAATGTTTGAATGCTATGATTCTGTCTTCCTGGATCAAGAGTTCTAATTTATCGTTAATGAGTTGCCTATCCTTCCAGAGAACACCAATGCCTCCCTTCCTTCCAATTGCAGGAGACCATACCGCATGGTCAAAGCCCGCTCTTTTCCAGATAGCTTCATCCGGTATGTTTGGGTTTTTGGTTTCCATCAGTGCGCACACTTGGAAATGTTCAGCTTTACAGAACGCCTCCAAAGCAATCCAAAAGTTGGGCTTGCCAATACCCCTACAGTTCCAAGCACATATTTTCATATTATAATGGTTGTTCTGTAAACATCAGACCATCCTTTACTTGTCTGATGTTGAGAGGTTTTTTTCTTGTTAATACACCCTAATTTAAAGAGCTTATTAGTCCACCCTATCAAGGATTGAACTACAAATGTCATGCAATGCTTTAGTTGTGCCCTCTCAACGAGAAGCCACCCCAAAGGATATGGGTTTTGCTCAAGCACATTTCGCCATTCCTTGTGGCCATTGAGCAGGAGTGGCCTGGCTTTAGACCAGTGTGTTTGAAGGACCAAGAAGTCGTGTTCCAGGCATGACAATGCCATTGTTTCTTTGCACCAGACATGGGTGATAGTTTGGTTTAGTTGGATCCACACAAGGTACACAACATTAAGCTCGTAGACGCAACTAGAGTAGATTTCATTATAATTCATTAAAGGGCTAGTATACAAAGGAAGGGCTACACACACCAATCGTGTAGTCCGACCGCCCCCCAATTTACCATAGGCTGAATTCAGACAATTCCATCCTAACATAACAGTGTCTACACATAGCCTCACAAACCTACCGAGGCTGACATGCTTAGGACTGATATAAGGTTCTGCATAGGAAGTAAATACATACCAGATAGCTAACATACACCCATTGATAGAAGCGAATACCCGGGATAACCACCACGGCCCAGAAGCTGTGCACACCCCCATCCCAACCGGGCAGACAGCAGGCCGACTGATCATACTACTCATGACGCGGTTTCTTCAAACCGCTACCCATCAGAGTTGAGGAAGCAGTGTCGCCGTCTCCATTGCCACCCTTGCGTTTGCTCGATCCAGAGGTGGATTTAGTGTCAACTTCCATCATTGCAAACTTGTTCTCCACCGACGGGGAGATTGATAGGAGCCCAGGAGTCGCCTTGATAGAAGCTGCCAAATCTGTCGGGTTGCTCAAGTCTGGAAGAATGAATTCCTCACCTGGAGGAACATTCTGCAGAAACACTTCAAGGGTCTCATGAGAGTTGTTTGACTGTTAGCAACTTTGTTTGTCAAGTTCTAATTTTTTTTAATTGTATAAATTGTGTAGAGAATCTTGAACCGCTTGTGGTAGAAAAGATCCAAGGGAAAATGCATGCTAGGTGGCCTAGAGGTTCCGAATTCGATCCTTACCTCCACTCTTTCTCTTGGTAAAAAAAAAAAAAGATTCACATTGCTTCATAACATTGAATCGAGCCGATCAACGCAAACCAGTTTACCCAGTGTGTGACTCTTGCCGATTGGATCACGTGTTTAGAGTTTACCACCAAAAACGGGTTATCATCGATATCAAAAAATAAAATAAAATGCAAGCTACAAGTTTTTGTCTAAATGCAGTTTTTGTGAGTCTAGGAGAGGATGGGAGAAAATAATGTTCTCATTTTTTTACCTCCATGTCCAAAATAGAGGAATGAAGAAAAGTACACTAACCCCTCGTTTGTTTTAAGGTAAGGAAAGGTAATGGTTACATTTCCTCCATTTTTAATTTAAGATTCATTGATCATTTTTCTAATCATTACTTTTCTTCCCTCATTTTACATACAAAATCTATTTGCTTTCCCCCTATTTGATTACCTACTTTGAGCATAGGGTAACCATATCCCCTAGGATGTTCTAACTATTACCCTCTCCCCTTCTCTAGACTCACAAAAAAGTGTTGATCATACGAATTTTCCGTATAAAATTTGATTCCTTTCCTTTCCATTCCTTTCTACTCAAACAAACAAGGCCACCTTAGATGTATGTCTTTAAGGCAGTGCGATAGCTCTGCCCGAAAACAGCTCCCTAAAAAAAGGGAAGACAGCATCCCAACTCGACTGCGAAATTCAAATTTCCCCTGACAAGAACGATGGTATGGCATGGCATCTACGATTGTGTTTGAAGAACTCATATACGAATTCTGTGATAATTATCCAGGTGAGGCAAAGGCGCGCTTAGACCCATGCCCACCATCAACTGCTTGCCGGAGTGCAAGCAGTTGATGTGCAAGAGGACTTACTTGGATGGCTGCCTCTGCTCCTCATGCCAATGAGACGAATGAGGTTTCGGAAGGGTCAAGAGAATGGTCTAGTCGAAATACAGGGCAAGAAGCATGGGTAAAACTACCAAGTATACTTTTAAAACCAATAGAGATTTGGATGCTCTTTGCTTACCTGGTCTCCGTTCCACAACAACCTTGGCGTAATTCAAGCATTTGCAACCAGGGTTCAAAATCCTCTTCATTAATAAGTCTCCCCCGTGCGATTTCTCAACACGAGCTGCATTTGTTTCTACGCAGTCTACATTAAGAAAATCCAGTCATATTATCACTGATCACCCTATGTGCAGGATAAGTTCAATTCTGAAGGAACTGAGATACAGACAACTTTCTATGGAAGGAGACAGAAATAAACAGATAGTGTCATCACATTTCAGCAATGGCGGGCTGCAGGCATTCCTTTGTGTTTGTGCATAGTGCATATATCATGCTTCCCCGGCCAATGAAAGCGAAGTTGTGGCTTCTGACCAAAGACATTTACTACTTGGGCACATGATTGCAAGGGAAAAAGAGCACCAGGAAGTACAGCTACTGTACAATGCCATGCGCAACTTGATCATGTACAAGCCTTCTATATACCATCTTACCACAGTGCATCAATGTCAAAGCTGCTACAAAGTAGAGCAGAGGGATCGCAATGACACATCCACCGGATGTTAAATTGATGAGCGTCTGGCCAAGACAGTACTAGTTTAGTGAGAACAGGTTTCAACTTGCATTGACATAATGACATCATAATCATAGAAACGTCACACAAGGGCAAAAGTAGAACTTTCATGTTATGATTCTTTTGTGGCCTGACTCTAAGCATGAGAGGCAATCAATGATTACAAAAATTCTCCTATTCGCCGTACGGCATAATGTACATAAGCTTTTGAGTAAACAAGGTTAATTTCAGAACTCAGATCGCAAGGTTTTTAAATCTTGCAACTAAAGCAGCTCTTTCCAGTTGACTTTCTAAACTGACAAACAAAGATACAGCCTTTTCTTTTCTATTTCTTTTTGGAAACCACAAGATACTAAATCAAAAGTGTGCTTTTCTGAATGACTATATTAGTATATTGCATATTGTAATATGGAAAGCAATGCATATCAAATGATGACTTGACAAACTTGATGGACATACCAACATTCCTGCAACCATGTGGGCTATGGGAACAAAATATTGATCAACTTTGTTTTCTTCTGCATATCCATTGAAGGCGATAACCATGGAGAAAGTATGAATTGTCACAAACGCAAAAGCCAATATTGCTGCACTAGCAGGATAAAATAATGTCAATGGGAAGAAACTGAAGCATAGCATTCAAGGCCAGGAACTACAGAAAATAAAAAAGTGCAGAAACTGGAGGCAACATTGTTTGAAAATTAAAATAAAACATCAGAAAGTAACTGAAAGTTTTAACTCACCAGAGATGAGAAAAAAAGGAATCTGTGAGCATTTTTCAGCATAGTAAGTTGCGGAACCAAAAGCAGGTGTTAAGAGACTAAGACAAAAGAACACAGCATGAGCCACTCCATGACCTAATCCACCAGCTGCAAAATCGTTGGAAGAGATAAATAATGTCCAGAAACAAATATCAGATATGAATTGAGAATAATACTGTCTTAATCAGCACTAATCACCATCATTTACTTATTATATTAACATGTGATAGATAAAGATGATCATTAATGGCTGAAAGGACGTTGAACCAAAAAGCACGGAAATGACTATTCAATAGACATTTTGCACCATTAGGACACCAAAAATAGGATGAAGAGCATCTTTGAAAATAAAACCTTTGAAAAAATATCTCGCTACTGCTGTCAGTAGAACAGAGTAGGAGCTTATTGCTAGTAAAGTAACGGACAATGCTAAAAAGAGCATCCACTTTCTGAGTCCAGCTCCCTAAATGGAATTGATTAAAGGATTGGTATTTCACCAAAGTGCATCACTTGCTATAGCGCCAGATGCAACTTTCAGTTTCAATGTAGCTTTTGTGCTGTTTTTTATGGTATTAAAATCATAACCATAATGCTGAAATTGAATGAAGTGGGAACAAGCTCCAAGTCATGTTTCTGCATACCCCTTGCAAAGTTGGTATTTGTCAAAATATTGCCTTGTCAGTGATGTTAGTAGGAAATAAAATCAATAGCTTTTTGGTTCAAGGTCCGTTTCAGTTGGCTTACCTGGATGGGAAAGCTTTACAATACATAAGCTTAATATTTAACAAGGCATCAAGTTTATAATAAATTAGCATTCTAATTTGACACTTCTTGTCTTCTTGTTTAATTATTCATTTTAAATCATCAATACTAATTACTTAAAAGCTTTTATCTACGCTTCTCTTAAATGAGACTGATTCTTGACTGAAACTTGTGTTTAGGATTGATTTGATGCTATGATCCTACTATCATGCTAAATGCTTCATTGATATGGCACAATATTATTATAAGAATAAGATGTTGAAGAAACCAAAATTCCACTGCTGAAAATATTGAAAAGGAATATGAACCAAAAGATAAAATTCATAGACATATTCCCTATCATGTTGTAGACTTGTAGGCCCGCCAATGTTCCCATATGAAGATACTCTCTTCTAAGCACACCACTTATGAATTGCGAAATGTAAGTTTTCATCCTACATCTAAGATATCCAACCTTAAAAACATAGATGACCATTGATACTTGCAGTATCATATCCATGTTCATTTCTTTTCAACTACCTCGTGCATGAACCTTAAAACACAGATATCCAACCTTAAAACATAGATGGCCATTGATACTTGCAATGTCATATCCATGTTCTGTTCTTTTCAACTACCTCGTGCATTAACTACTGTAGTGCTCTCAGGTCTCAGCATTTATATTCACTTACTAACACAAGCCATCCATGGATGATAGAAGTACCCTCTTGCATGAAATAGGATCCTAAAAGTTAAGCTCTCAACCCTTATAAGCAAACAACATTACCCATAAGCAGTAAATAGAAAAGTTATGGGGAGTAAATCCTACCAAGAGCAATTTGCATCTTATCAGTCAAAAATAGACGTGGCTTTGACACCCTATCAGCAAATGCATCCAACAAATCTTCCAACCTCCTATAAGAAATAAAGAAGAATGTATTTCTATCAAGGTTGATCCCAAGGAATTAAAATAATAGTAATACTAATAATAAAGGAGTCAAGAGATATCCATTAATCCAATTAGTCTGCCCTTATATAAATATAAAAATTTGTAATGTAGAATGCAGATACAAGAAAAATATACTAAGAGGTTTTAACATATTTACACCCAATCCAAACTCACACCCTGCTAACTGGACAAAATGATAAATTTTAGAAGTATCATATTACTGCAAAATGCAAATCTCACGAGTTTAGCCTACCCCTTCTAATATATCTGCAAAGGGTTTTTTCCCGACCCATACCGCAACCCCCGTAACTTAAAGACGGGATATGAGATGTTATTTGCCTAAATGTCGATTATTTTCTATCTTTTGATTGCAACATAATCATCGTCCTCCTGACACTCTTTTATGCAAGCAATTAAGCGAGAATGGATAATATAATCACACCAAGGTTATCTAATCTGTATTATGCACAGCTGTTCGCGGACATGGTCCAGTTAGAAAATATACGATGGTATATTAACACGTACAGGAAATGAAACCTAAAGCCTTGACTTATCAGGCATGCCTTTGAAACAATTTATCATGAAGTTGTGCCTCAACCTTTTAGAACACTGATATAATCTGTATTATATTGGTATTTCCTTTCTTCAGTATGCTACAGTTAGGTGTTACTGATTCACTACTTGTAGAGTGCATTAGTTCAATTATGTGCCTCAAGGAGGGCTGCAATACATGCAACAGAGTAAAGAGGGACTGGGAGTAAAGGGGATCAGGTGAACAGATGCAGCACGGCATCATTCTACGGCTAATTACAAAGAAAGTATTAAAGTAGTACTCACTTATAAATCCTCCAGAAAAGAATGCGAAGCCCTTCTTGGAAACAAACAGAAGAGAACACAAGAATCGCATATGGCCACCCGGCTGTTGTCTTCAAAGGTAGAAAAGCTCTCCAGACTCCTGATAGGATAATCAAACTTACCAGCCACAGAAGGGTACTGTACACGAAGCACAACATTACAGGTCAAGAGAGGGATTAAGAAGATGCCATCAACAGGAATTCGGATAAAGACAAAATTCTGTTAACTACTCAGAAGATAACGAGTGGGATGCATGTAATGAAGAACATGCACGTTTGCTACATGGGAAATCGCAATCGGCTCCAATGAAATATCCCTACAAATGCAGTAAAATAGCTGACAGGTGAAAACTAGAAAAAGAAAATCAGTCTAGAGAGACGGAAACCAATCTAAAATACATTAGAAGGAATTTCTTTCGTAGCTCCAGCTTAACCAAGCAGGTCCCAGTTAGCAATTTTTTCCTGCCAATCTCACCAAATAAATTATCTTTATCTTCATTTCCCTTTCTCTTCACACTTCAACCTCCTATTTCTTTACATTAATCATCACAACTTTCCATCTCCTTTTACTATCACACCAACATAGAACTAAATAACAATCGCACATCCACAATTGTAATCATTAAAGAAGAAGAAAATAAGCAGGCAAGGCCAACAATTCACAATCACGAACTAGGGTTTCATTTAAGCACTTGGCCCCTTTGACCAATCAAATCTTCTTGAGTAGAACATCAATTACACCTGATTCCAAAATGCATTGATCCCAATTATAAGTAGCAGCTATATTTTTCTTTTTGGGCATAGCATCCAACTAGATTACATTGAAAAATCAAACGACAGAGGGGAAAACATAAACCAGAATAAATTGAGAAAGTAAATTGAGCAAAAAACCTTGCAAATTGTGAAAAATAAAACCTGAAAGCTAAGCAGAATTGTATCTCGAGTCGTAACAAGTAAAGGTTTGCGAAAATTGTAGAAGAGGATTCGAAGAAAAAGGGAATACCTGGAGAGAACAGTGAGGACCAAGAACGGTTTCTTGGCGATGACGGAGACGAAGAGCGAGAGGGATGGGCCCAGTGCTATCAGTGCGTAACCTACCCCCGCCATTACCGTCATCTCTCTCTCGCGCGCTCTCTCTCTCTCCGATCACACAGCGTAGAAATTGAAAGCGTCCACGATTTTCAGATGGACGGAAGCTGGGCTGCTCGAATGTACGTGTGTACATTTCCTGTTTGACCCTTCAACAAGAAGTTAAATTCGGGGAATAGCCCAACTTTCTGTTTAGTTACGGAAAATAATCTTAACTTTCAATGTTGCAGAAAATAACCCTAACTATGGAGGACGACAACCGTAAAACAATGGAACAAAATAATCTTAACTTTCCATGTTAAGACGGAGAATCGATTGAAAGACGGCAACTGCAAAAAAAATTTAGATAGATGAAAATAACTAAAAATTATAAAACCGAAAATTGATGTACGGACTCGAATGTTGCCCCTCTCAGTTGTTAAGAAAATTGAAAACACCTTTACTCCATGTAACCGAAACGAGATTAATTGATTATAGTGGAGAACATATACTAACGAGTGGTTCACCACCGCAAGTGCATTAAGATATATCACGAAACATAACATCAACGAACATAACAAAATGACATAGGTCTGGATATTGGATGTATAATCAAAGCTTAAGAATGAACAACGAAATACTCTCACACATCATTTATAATCATCCATCCAAGTATTGATACCAAGAGTATTGATACCACGAGTAGTATCGAAATTACTATACTTGGCCACTTTTCAAAATTGTAATATATTTTGGCTTAGCATCGATACTCCATTTTCACCGTTAATTAACCGGCGGCAGTGGGGGTTATCTTTGTGGTGGCCACCACTTCGGAAGTCTCTTCGAAACCCTCATCAACATCCAAAAAAAATGTTTGCGTTTTGAAAAAAAAAAAGAAAAAAGAGAAGGAAAAAAAAACAATTTTAATCCTTGCGTCTGAATTCGTTTAGGTCAGTTTGGGGACAACAGACTCTCTGCTCTTGACCCTAAAAGCAAAATCAAAAGAAGGAAAAAAAAATTGTATATTGCTAACAAATATGCAAAACACCAAGTGAAACTAAATATATTTTATTTAATCATAGTCATTTATATCGATTGAATTCTTGGGTGTTGAATTGAGCTTTGTGGTCCTGTCTTTTGTCAACGTGCGAGAGGTCGGGGATATAATCGGGATTTGACGACTCGTTGACCTTCGAGTCAAAATCTAAGGTCCCCATCTACTTTTATTCCCTAGAGATATTATGCGTTGCCTCTACCAATTGTCAGAAGATTTGATGCACATTGTCCCGGTGTCAACTTTGTTTGCCTATGCTAATATTGTCCTTCACTCTTTAGTTTTTTGTCGATGTATTTGTCTTTGTCTTGCATCTAGTTTTCTCGTTGTTTTTTATAATGGTTTGTTATTTGTTGATCTTTTCGGCCTCTCGACATCGAATCCTTTTCGGTTCAAAAAAAAAAACCAAATCGGGTGGGGGGCGGACCGGGCGGTTTTGGTGTCCACTTGCCGAGTTGCCGATATCAGCTAGCACCGACAACCGGTGCCGTGCCCAGTGCCTCGACAAATACCCCATCGAATTAGATCTCCGGCGAATCCGACGAACTCCGCCAAGCATCCGCAAATCTCGTCGTACTCCCGCAAACCCATCGGAGAGAACGCCGGCGGAGAAAATTGCGTTCGACATTCACACCTGGAGAGATCTCGCAACTCGTCTCTTCCTCTCATTTCCCCGAATTTTCGATGCAGCTGATTCACTGATCGATTGATTGGTTCCGATTTGCGCATGGCTTTGAGAGAGAAGCAATCCTCCACCATCCCCACTCTTCCTCTCACCTCCTTCCTCTTCCTCTCTCTCCTCTGCTTCTCCGTCGTCCTCCTCCTCTTCGCCTTCTCTCTCTTTCAGTCATCTCCTACCTCCGCCGCTCTCTCTCCGCCCCAAACCCTAGAATTCGGGCAGTCGGAGGGGCTAAAGCGCTCATGCGATTTCGCCGATGGTGAGTGGGTTTACGATCCTGAACACGCGTCTGGGAAGCGCTATGATCACACTTGTAAGGAGATATTCAAGGGATGGAATTGTATATTGAATAACAAAGCCAATGCGCTGGAGATTAGCAAGTGGAGATGGAAGCCTAAGGAGTGTGATCTCCCTGTTTTTGATCCCGTTCGGTTTCTTGAACGGCACCGGGATACCAGCATAGGTCTGCTCTCTTTCCTTCCTCCTTCAAATCTCATTTATTGATGAATTTCCTGTTATCGGTTGGTTCAGTGATTTTTAGCTTTATATGAATGCCTTACGTTATAGAAGAGTTATGGCCTTTGGTCTAGTTGTTACTGTGGCTGCATTGCGTGAAATGTTGCAAGGTTAGTAGTTCTATGGCTGGAAAATCTGAGAAGATCATAACCCACAAGTTATTGATGAGCCAATATACCAGTTTCTCATGCGTCCTAGCTATCAATTATGAGTATAATTTCAGGCACTATGGGATTTCTACCTGGCTGTATATATAGTTTGCTGTTGATGCTATCATGCACCAAATGTTTGATTTGTTCTCACAAGTCACAATTTGTTTTCCTTTGGAACTCTGTTAGAAAAGCTAGAAGCGATGTTAGACCAATGGCTTTTGTGTGAGCATTTAACAATTTTTACTGAGTAGAGAAACTTCATTGGAATAGTGAACTTTAAATGCATCAATATCATTCTCATTTGCCTATAAGCAAGTGAGTTGCCTGATCTCCGGAAAGGTGTATAACTGAAATGCAATGAGCTCATGAGCTAGTTATCATTTAGAGTGTTCAGTCAATCTATTTTTTTTAGGTTCTTATCTTGAGAAGTGATCTAAATCATATGATCCTACAATTCGTGACCTAATTCATCAAACAATTCGAATCATTAACATAGCTCATTGGTCAGGTCACAATAAGATGTTTTTAATGCTAGTGATCACAATAGGATTGTAGTAGGATCATACAATCCTACTAATTTGACCTGTTTTCATCATATGGCCTATTACTACAAACCAACCCGTAACGAGATCAACTTGGAACAGGAAAATAAATTTATGTAATAGTTTGCTGTTTGCATATTTTGGAATGTTTAAATATTTCAGGGTGAATAAGTGAGCTTATCTTGTGCATAACAAGTGATTGTTTTGTTTATCTAGTGAAATCAACATTCTTTGCTGCTCTGTCGAGGTACAAAAAGGGCATTAAGGCTTTTTTTGCGTTAGCATCCAGGAAAGGAAAAACAACATTCTTATTTGGTGATGGGAAACACATGAAATAGCAAATGTTGCAATGTTGTGTGAGTCTCGTGACCACTCATTTCTATCTTCTGGATTTTCGCTTCTATTGCTTATGCAATAAGCATTCTTTTGTGTTAGCATTCTCATATCTCCCTCGTGAATATGTTGACCTACCGATTTTTCTTCCATTGCTTCCTAACTTGCAAAGCTGTTATGCTCTTATGTGTATTTGAGAGTGTGAATACTCTCTCATAAAAAATAATGACAACGCTAAGTATACTGGGATACACGATATTTGAGATTACATGTTTTTTTCCTCACAAGGAAAAAGTTCATAATAAATGTTCTATAAGCAATCTTATATTTTTGTACAGTGCAGGGTTTGTTGGTGATTCACTGAACCGCAATATGTTTGTTTCACTCTTTTGCACTTTAAAGCAAAAGTCGAATGACATTAAGAAGTGGCGTCCTGCCAAGGCTGATCGTGGCTTCACCTTTCTTCAGTATAATCTTACCATTGCTTATCATCGAACAAATTTGTTAGCAAGATATGGTAGGTAAGCATATTATCCATTGCGTATAATTGTATATTACCAATCTGTAATCATGAAGATTTTCTTTGTTTCAACTTTTTGGTATGAACATTTCAAGGAAATTAGATTCTATATGCTTTCTCACCTTGTTATCTGTAGTTGGACAAGAGATCATTCATTAGCTGGAGCTATGGAGGTGTTTATGCATTAATTAGTGTTGGAACTCTCCCACTACTTTGTTCCTGAAATGTATATGGATCACGTCAGCATGCAATTGTCAAGCTATGTAGCAACTAGCAACCTTCCAAGTTCCATAGTTCATGAATCTAGGGTATAGCATAGTTTAGATCATTTCCCACTTCCAAATAATCAGCATGGTCTGGAAATTTCACAAATTTATTTTGTTTTTGCATTTGATTTAAAGTTTGGACCTGCCTTTTTTTAAAAAAAAAGTTTTGACTGAAGATACACTGTTTTCCTTTATGTAGGTGGTTAGCAAATCCTAAAGGCGGCATTCTAGAAACTCTTGGATACAAAGAAGGCTATAGAGTTGATGTTGATGTTCCTGACAATACATGGGCAGATGCACCTGGCTTCCATGATATTATTGTTTTCAATACCGGGCACTGGTAATGTGTTTCCATATTCAATTGAGATCACTTGCTAGCTTTATTTTAGCTCTGCTGCTGCATTCTTATCGTATTTTTAGGTTCCCTTATTAATGATGCTTATTAAGGCTACAAGTGTTAATTGCTAAACATTGTTTTTCTCTTCAAAGTTGTGTTTTTCATATCTTGTCCCCTTAGCTTTTGCTTTTTGTATGATCCATGATCCATTGCATTTAGTCCTAACTCCTAACTCCCTTGTTCCTGTAAGATTTCTTTTTCCCCATGTGAATGGGTTGATAGATTTTTTATTTGTTTGTTTGTGGGGGTGAGGTCGATGGGGAAGGTGTGGGGTGTGCAGAAAATGGAGCTTTATTTCCTTTTCTTCCTATCATGGTTGCATTCTGTTCAAAGTGCTCAGTTTTCTGGTTTTGCCAGGTGGTGGGCTCCTGCAAAGTTTGACCCAATAAAATCACCAATGCTGTTCTTCAAAGATGGAGTGCCTATAGTGCCTCCGATTTCTCCACATGTTGGGCTTGATTTGGTTTTGAAACGCATGGTAAGCCATATATTTGTTGACATGTTTAGTCAAATATATTATCAGGTTTTCTGGATCATGTAAAGTTTATTTTGTCAGAAATAAACAACTTAATCTGGCCTTAAGAACAAGGTAATGCCCTGTGTTAACATATGCCTCTTTTAGAGTTCTTATGTGGAGAACAGAATGCGGCCTGGTGGGATAAAGATTTTACGCACGCAATCTCCCAGACATTTTGAAGGGGGTGAATGGAATGAAGGTGGATCTTGTAGCCGCTTACAGCCTTTAGGAATTGAACAAGTAAGTTTTCATCTCTTTAATAATTCATGGCATCACTATTTTCTCACACTTGAAATTTGAATTAAGCTTATCCTTGATTGATGTGAACATTTCAAGGTCTTCATCCTTTTCCTTTTCCTATATTAGTAAGGGGGCTTGCTGGCAGAATCGCAACGTTTGTTGAACTGTAAATAATAACATTTGTTTCTTACAAATGCAAAGTACCAAAAAGTTGTAGGAATTCGTAACAGTTATGGTCATGAGCAAGCAAAATTCACCACATGTTATTACTCTTCTGGATCCATGAGGGAATATAAGAGTACATATAATTTTCTGAATTCTCTCTGGCTAGAATTGGCAAAGCTGAGATGCAAGATAGTATTCTACAAATTGTCATTTACATAGGACGGTAGGAGTATGATATATGGGCCTATCAATCCATACTCGAAGTTTGGATCATATGATGATTCACAGTCATTCTGAGTAGCATTGGTATTCCTGTGGAACGATGCAGGCTGGGGAACTGTTCTCTCTAGAGCGCAATGGAACCAATGTAGAGGTACGCCTGGTGAACGGGCATTTACAAGAGGCCCTCAAAAGCTCAAGTTTCCACGTTTTAGATATAACGAAGATGAGCGAGTTGAGAGCGGATGCTCATCCGGCAGGAGCAGGTGGGAAGAAGCATGACGACTGCATGCATTGGTGCTTACCTGGCCTTACTGATACCTGGAATGATTTATTTGTAGCTCTTTTGGATAACATTTAAGGCCCTAAACTCTTATTTTTTTTGTTACTAGATTGTGTTCATTTGCCTTGTTTTGCAGCTGTGGAATGAATACAAATGTTAGAACAATCTGAACACTCCACATTTTGTTTACCCCACTCAGAGCAGACGAAAGGGTTGGAGTGTACATATCGAACTCAACTATATCGAAAGGGTGTTTCCAAATTACCAAAAGGTTTATAAAACCGAATAGAAACGCACAAAACGTAGCGCATGCAGACGAACAAACATGCATGAGAACATATCTCTTGAGCACTCAGGAGGGAGTAGAAGAATATTGAATTTTGACGGGTAGGCCATGCAAGACAATGCGGATACAGAAGAAATGGAAAAAACCACATCTGGAAACATTTAAATTGAATTTTGATGGGTTTATTCTTTCAAATAAAAAGACGGGAAGACTAATATCATAATAAACCACCCGAAGACGAGAACAAAATGTCTCGGGAAATAGAGTTAATCATGTCTGATATGGAGTATTAATTAAACTCCCCATATTAAGTGTGAGAGAAGTTGCACACTTTTGCTGCTCCACGAGCCTTGACATTGTCAACAATTCGGGTCTGTGCAGCCTCATCCATAAGAATGCCATCGGTAGATTTATTCTACCTGAATTCTAAACTACATTAGTTATATATATAATTTAATGTGTAATTCAATAATTTTGGTGTCCCCTAAAGATAACCTTACTTTGACTTTTACAGACCATATATATATAGGCAAAATTGCATAAAACCACCCTTTAAATAGGGTGTTTTGTTGAAAATCACCCCTTAAAGCAAAAATTGCAGAAAACCACCCCTTAAGACCTTTTTCTTTGCAAAGTCACACCCATCACCTAATTTTTGTTAATTAAATGTTAAAGTGTGTGGAAATTCAATTATACCACTTATTTTTATTATTAGTTTACTCAATTCAATTGGTATTAGTTGATATTTAACTTTTTGACATGTTTTTCAAAAGAAAAAACACTATAAAATATCCAAAAAATATTTTTTTTAAAATTAATTTCATACTCACAAAAAAACTCTATAAAAAATTGATGTGTCTTTATATTTTATACATATGAAAAAAATTTGTAATACTAGGGCTACTTAAAGAAAATAATTTTTTTTTAAAAAATAATCTTTCATATAGTTTTTATTATTCTAAAAATGTATGTGGAATAGTGAACATATTTTTAGAATAATAAAAACTATATAAAATATCATTTTAAAAAAAATTATTTTCTTCATGTAGCCCTTTAGTAATATACACTTTTTAAAATATATAAAATATCGATTATATCTACTTTTAATAGAGTGTTTTTACTAATAAGTGTGAAATTATATATAAAAATGATATTTTATATAAAAAAATTACTTTTGAAAAACATGTTAAAAAGATAAAAAATTAATTACTACTGATTGTATAAGTAAAATAATAGTAAAAACAAGGAATATAATTTTTTTTTTCATGCACTTTAACATTTAATTAACGAAAATGTGGTGATGGGTGTGACTTTGCAAAGAAAATGGTTTTAAGGGGTGGTTTTCTGCAATTTTTGTTTTAAGGGGTGGTTTTCAGCAAAACACCCTATTTAAAGGGTGGTTTTCTGCAATTTTGCCATATATATATACCATTTGTATGCCTTCTAATGACTTTGTGTGCTGTAAAATTTTATTAAGAGTAAATGAGAGATAGGAGAATCTAATTTCTTTCTCTTTTTGTAAGCTAACAAGATTCATGTATGACTTTTAAGGTAAAGTATTTGAAGTAATTGGAGTCACTCATCGTTTACATATATTCTTAAAATTTATGAGAATATGATTTCTTTCTTTTATTGTAAGCAAAGAGGATGCTAATGTCATCAGTTTTTGCTTTATATAAGTAAGACTAGTATAATAAGGAAAAATTGCAATTAGTGTTAAAAAATCTAAAATTAAGTAGGTATTGACACATCATTAAAAAGTATTCTAAATTAAGACATTATATAGATATAGATATAGATGGTTAGTAAATGAGTAAAAAATAAAAGGGATAAAATGTAAATGTATGAAAGAGATTAAGAGAAAAAAGAAAAAAAGAAAAGAAAATTGTGATTAGTTGAAAAACCTTAAAATCTTAAATGAATGAGGTGTTGATCATCAAAAAATATTCTAAATTAAGATATTATATAGATATAGATATAGATTTGAAGATACCTAGTGTCAGACATTTTATATATATATATATATATATAAAGTCAATAGATAGATTTCCATGTACATATATATAGGCTAGGATTAGAAAGATTAAGTATTATATTATAAAAAAAATTAAATGTTGTAATTTGAAAATAATGGATTTATGGAGTATATTCTAGATAATTATTTTTGGGGGATCTTATGGCTCTGTTTATTAAGAGTAAGTGAGATATGATAATCTAATTTATTTATCTTTTTCTAAGCAAAAAAGATTCTTTTATGCCTTTAAACTAAATTTGAAAGAATTGGTGTCACTCATCTTTTATATATACTCTTAAAATTTATAAGAACATGGTTTCTATTTTTTTTTATTGTATGCAAAGAGGAGGTTAACGTGATTAGTTTTTTTTTTCAAGTAAGATTTGAATTAAAATGACGGAGTCATGCATCTTATATATATATATATATATATATATATATATATATATATATAGTCGATGAATAGATTTTTATGTTCGTATAGTCCAGGGTTAAGAAAGATTAAATGTTATATTATAAAAATATTAACTTTTATAATCTTGGATTTGTGGAGGAAACTATAGATACTTTTTTTTTTATCTATGGCTTTATTTGCTATAATGTGGTTTTGTGCAGTAAAATTTCATTGGATGTAAGTGAGAGATATGAGAATCTAATTTCTTTCCCTTTTTGTAAGCAAACAAAATTGTTATATGTCTTTACCAGTGGGTCGAGCCGGTCGGTGCAAGCCGGTTTACTTGGTGCTTGGCTCTTGCCAGCTGGGTCCCGTGCCCGGAGTTTGCTACCAAAAGTGGGTTCCTTGTCATAAAAAAAAAAAAAGTAATTGGAGTAACTCATCTTTTAATTTATATATACTCTTAAAATTTGTGAGAATATGATTTCTTTCTTTTATGGTAAGCAAAGAGGATGTTAATGTGATTAATTAGTTTTCTCTTTAAATAAGACTAGTACGATCCTCGTGGCATGACGCGGTTTTTTTATAAATAATTTTTAGATATAGATTAATCATAGACATTAAATTTAATTCAATATTTTGAATTAAACTCATTGATTAGTAAATGTGTTAAAAATAATCGAAAAAATACAATTGGGTTGAAGAGAAAAATAAATAATAAATAGTGAAAGACAAAAACTTTGAATTAATCTCATTGGTTAAAAATGTAACATCAAATAATATTGGGTAATTAATATTAGAAAATTTCCCACAAAAAAAATATATTAGAAAATATAGTTGCCATATAATAAATTATACTATGTAAATAATATTTCCAAAAATAACTTTGAACATGGAGAGGACATGTGGCAAAATTGCTTCTCATTTAAAGTATAATATAGATATAGATATAGATATAGATATAGATTTGAAGATAACTATTAACTAGAGTCTAGCATCTTGGGTATAAAGTATATAAATAGATTTAAACTATTTTTAAAAACGGTTTTTCTATTAGGGTATAGAATAAGACTCTAAATTGGGAAAGATTCCCTACAAAAAAAAATAAGCGACCCAAATATTCTAATTAAAAAATGCTAAACTAATTATTTTTTTTTAAATTCCCTACAAAAAAGGCAAGCGACTCTAAAAAAAAAAGGCAACCTATTGCGTGTAAAGTTGAATTATTGATATTATAAAGTTACAATAAAAAAAATAATGAAAGAAAATTATATTCTACATTTCTATATAAATGAAAAAGCAATTATTTTACAATATATATATATATAAAACATGTAGTTTGACGAATTTTTTTTTGTTGAATGTACTTCACATTGTACCTATGAACTCTAGAACAAAGTTTAAAATTCTGTTTTCTGTTACTGTAGTCGATATCGAGTTAGTAGACAGAGCTGTACTCGAAGTCGAGTTAATGGCAGTTGTGGTTTGTGTTTTAAGCACGTTTTCTTAGCCAAGTTAGTGGCTTAGTGGGGTGCAGTTACCCGAGTAGTTTCTTAGCATTAGTGACAATGTTTTTAGTAGATTTTGTAAGGCAGTTGGTTGTGGTTAATGGAGAAATAGTTTTAGCTCTCTCTCTCTCTCTCTCTCTCTCTCTCTCTCGAGTGTGTGTGTGTGTCTGTCTGGTGTCTTTGAGTGTGCATAGTAGTCCATTGATTCCCAATTCGAGTTGCAACAATTGGTATCAGAGCAAACTAAGGTTTGTGATCGGGTTTCAGTTCTGGGTTTGAGTGATTGTGAGAGTTATACACACGGGAAACACATTTGAGTGAAGTTCTAGTCAAAATGCAGAACTCGGGAAATGGCAGTGGGAATCCTCAGTTGCCAATGTTCAAGGGGGTCAATTACCACTTCTGGAGCTTGAAGATGACAACTCTCTTCAAGTCTCAGGAAGTGTGGAATTTTGTTGATCAAGGGTTCGAGGATACAATTGTGGGAGAACCGAATCAACAAATGAGCTAGAGAGAAGAGAAAGAAAGACTCAAAAGCTTTGTTTATGATACAAAGTGCCTTGGAAGATGAGATCATTCCAAGGATTGCTGCTGCAACAACATCACATGAAGCTTGGGAAGTGCTGAAGCAAGAGTATTTGGGGGATAAGAAAGTGATCACAATTAAGCTGCAATCACTGAGAAGGGATTTTGAAACCTTGACAATGCAAGACAAGGAGTCTGTGCAGGTGTATTTGACAAGGGTTTCAGGGATTGTCAACCATATGAGAGCATATGGTGAGAAGCTAAGCACTGAGACAGTGGTGAGCAAGGTGCTGAGAAGCCTTCCAAAGAAGTTTGATCATGTGTTAGCAGCAATAGAGGAGTCAAAAGACTTGTATGTGTACAAGTTTGAAGAACTCACAAGTTCTCTTCAAGCACATGAAGAGAGAATGAGCAGAAACAGTGAGCAAAAGGAAGAGAAGGTTTTTCAAGTGAAAGAGGAACCTTCTAAGACCAAGCAAGATAATCCATCGGGCAGAGGCGGCTATAGAGGAGGTCACAGAGGAAGAGATGGCTCCAGAGGTCGTGGTGGTAGAGGTTTTGGTAGAGGCTCACAAGGTGGCTTAGGAAGAGGAAATGGGGGTGATCAAGACAAGGATCACTGGAGAGAATTAGGTAAAGGTCAGAGAAATGAAAACAGATCAAACAGAAGCAATATTCAGTGTTATTACGGTACGAAGTATGGACACAAGGAAGCTTTTTGTTGGGAAAAGCAAGAGCAGGAACAGAAGAATGCCAACTACTCTGAGAGCAGTGAAAGAGGAGATAGATTGTTCATGGCTTTTAAACTGGCGTCTGAGAACACTAATGATACTTGGTATCTTGATAGTGGGTGTTCAAATCACATGACAAGTGTGAGAAGTATGTTCACTGAACTTGATGAATCCAAGAAGGGAAGAGTCAGGTTAGGTGACAACAAGGTACTACAGTGTGAAGGAAGGGTTGTTGTGACTATCAAAAGTGCACAAGGTGGAGTAAAGCTTGTGATTGATGTGCAATATGTTCCAGAGTTGGCCCATAATCTGTTGAGTGTAGGACAGCTACAAGGGAGTGGCTATTCCTTACTCTTTGATGAGGATCGATCAGTGCAAGATTAGAGAAAAGAGGACCGTTCATCTTGTGACTGTGGTTCCTATGACAAAGAACAGGATGCTCCCTTGTGATTTGTCTATTAATGCAAGCAAAGCAATGACTGCAAAGGAGGATGATGCAACCAGGTTATGGCATCTCAGGTATGGACATCTGAATTTGCAATGTTTGAAGATGTTGAGCACTAGGACAATGGTGCAAGGTTTGCCTAAGATAGGAGAACTTGATTTGTGTGAAGGATGTGTGTATGGAAAGCAAAGCAAAGGGTCATTCACAAATAGAGAAGCCTGGAGAGCTGGTGACTGCTTGGAGTTGCTCCATGCAGATTTGTGTGGACCTATGCAGACAGAATCCATGGGTGGAAGCAAATATTTTCTTCTCATCACTGATGATTTCAGTAGGATGAGTTGGGTATTCTTTTTGAGATATAAATCAGAAGCATTTGGAGAGTTTATCAAGTTCAAGACACTGGTTGAGAAGCAGTCAGGCAAAGTGATAAAAGCTATAAGAACAGATAGGGGAGGAGAGTTCATTTCAAATGAATTTGTCTCATTTTGTGAGGAGCATGGGATCAGAAGAGAGCTTACATCTCCCTACACTCCAGAGCAAAATGGAGTTGCTGAGAGGAAAAATAGAAAAGTGGTGGAGATGGCCAGGAGCATGCTAAAAGCAAGAAATGTTCCAAAGAAGTTCTGGTGTGAAGCAGTAGCCACTGCAGTGTATGTGTTGAATAGATCTCCCACTCGAGCTGTGCTAGACAAGACACCTTTTGAGGTGTGGAGAGAAAAGAAACCCTCGGTGCAGCACTTGAGAGTTTTTGGTTGTATTGCCTATGCAATGATCAACTTGAGATCAAAACTGGATGACAAGGCTGAGAAGTGTATTTTCATTGGGTATGCTAGTCAATCTAAATCATACAAGTTGTTTGATCCAGTGAGAGGGAGGACATTCATAAGTAGGAATGTTGTGTTTGATGAGGAAAATGAGTGGGATTGGACGAAGGAGAAGTGTGGTGTTGTGACAAAGGAAATTATCATAGTAGACAGTTCTTCTGAAGAAATGGATGCAGATGATGAGGCTGATATCAATGAGTTGAACTCAAATTCTTCTTCAACTCCTTTAACTCCGAGGAGTTCATCAAGCAGTGCAGGGTCTCCATCCTCAGGCTCTTCAGGGGAATCACATCCCAGGAAGTTTAGATCACTTACTGATGTGTATGATAGGAGTGTGAGGTGTGGTTTTGCTTTGATTGCAAGTGATCCTGAGAGCTTTGATGAAGCAAAAGATAATGAGAAATGACAATCTGCTATGAAGGAGGAGATGAGATGCATTGTGAAGAATGAAACATGGGAACTGGTGGAACTGCCTCAGGGAAAGAAACCAATTGGGTTGAAGTGGGTCTTCAGGACCAAGTACAACACAGATGGGGTGGTTCAGAAGTACAAGGCAAGGCTTGTGACAAAGGGTTATGCTCAGAAGGAAGGAATTGACTATGAAGAAACATTTTCACCAGTTGCAAGGCTTGAGACTGTGAGAGTTGTACTAGCACTTGCTGCACAGTGGAGGTTGTCAGTCTATCAGCTTGATGTAAAATCAGCTTTTCTGAATGGAGAGCTACTGGAGGAAGCAGTGGCGGAACTTGACTCCCAGTGATGAGGGGACCGAAATTTTACATTATATTTTTTTTTTTTGTTTATCAAGCACAAAATTTTTAAAAATATTAAAAAGGCAATAAATTTGTTGTGTAAATATGCAATTTCTTTATAAAAAATAAAAAAAAAGGGGACATACTAAAAAAATCTTGAATTTTTTTATCATAAATAAAAGTGTTTCAAAATTTTTGAAAAAAAAACTATAAAATTATAGTTTAAATGTTTAATTTCTTTAAAAAAATGGTAAAAACAAAAATTGAATGTATACTAAAAATTTCTTGAAAAATGATTTTTGTTTATAATAAAAAAGCATTGAAAAAACTATAAAATATTAGTTTAAATGTTTAATTTAGAAAAAATCATTGATACAAAAATTTATCCAAACTAGAAGTATAAAGACTTGAATCTCTAATCTCTAAATTAAATTGGTTATCCTTTAACAACAAAATTATTTATTATTTTACTTTTTCATTATTAATATCATATATAATTACCTATATAAATAGTACTACATATATATTTACCCATATATTACAAAAAAAAAAAGCTTGTGGAGGCCAGGGATGGCCCTGGCCCCCAAGTAGTTCCGCCTCTGGGAGGAAGTATATGTAGATCAACCTTAGGGTTTTGTGAAAGAAAGAGAAGAGCACAAAGTGTTCAAGATGTACAAGGCTCTCTATGGGTTGAAGCGAGCTCCAAGAGCTTGGTACATCAAGATTGATTCATTTTTCTTAGAAAATGGGTTTTCAAGAAGTGAAAATGAGCCAACAATGTATGTGAAGAAGGAAAGCAAAGACAAGTTCATTGTGGTGTGCTTGTATGTGGATGATATAAATTATTTCAGTCTCCTGCAACAGAGATGCTCATGGAATTCAAGTGTGCTATGATGAGTAAGTTTGAGATGACTGATCTCATGTTGTCTCGAACCCGGGTTTGACCGAGTTTTGGGTCATTTTGGGTCATTTTGGGTCGATTTTGGGTTTCTCAATTTTTTTTTTAAATTAAAAAAATCATGATTTGATAATTTTGGATAATTTTATAATTCTACAATTAAAGACGTTGTTCATAAATCATAGTGCTTGTAATTATATACTATATCTGATCTAAAATATTTTATTTTTATTATTTCGCATAATTTTTAATTAAATGTAATAATATATAAATATCAAAATTTTAAACAATTTTTTTAAAAAAATTGATATTTTATACAGTATATTATTACATCTTATTAAAAATATTTGATTTTTATTATTTCACTTAATTTTTAATAAAATGTAATAATATATAAAATATCAATTTTTTTATTTTTAAATTTTTTTAATAATATATGATTAATTTTGGGTCGGAAATTTTTTTATTTAAAAACAAAGTAATTTGGTCCTAAGGCCGAAACCAATTACTAAATGTGCTAAAGGCTTTTCTTTGCCAGTAAATAGCCAAAAAAATTTCATAATACCACCTTTACCCCTGCCCTTGTATTCCCGTCTCCCGCAAGCTCCCATTCGGCTTTTTCATCCTCAGATATCTACAAGCAGCCATGGCCGCCGTTTCCAGCATCGCCATCATCATATTCGCCCTCAAGCTCCAGAAATCTCTCCCCGCCACTGCTTCCGCATCCGAACGCCCGATTCAAGCCCAGCAGCCCGCCTCCTCGCCCCTGCATCTTTGCGAGTCCTCGTTAGTTTCATGAAGATCTGAGAAATTGAGGTTTGTGGTTCGAATTGAAGTAAACGACTATGTGGACTCTTAATGGATCTGAGAAATTGAGGATTTTCTCCTCCAGCTCGGAAGCAAGTTGATCCGAGTCTCCATGGCCGCCACCGAAGCCCTCGCCGGAGAGTTACGAACGAGGCGACGACGCGAGTTGACGCGGTCTGCTCATACTGGAAGCTCTCATCCTTCCCGGAATCCTTTTCCAACGCGGAATCCGGTGGGGAGAAGGCCGACGGGAAGGCAGGGTAGGCGGCGATGAGGGGCAGGGAGATGTCGAATGAAGATGGCGTGAATTGAAGATGAGAGCTTCTCTGAACTAAAAGGGTTCAGAGATAGTAAAAAAGAGGGGAATTGAAGATGGCGTGAATTAGTTAGGAATTGAAGATGTACAGGGGGCATTTGGTGCTTCTCTGAACTAAAAGGTTTTTTTTTTATTGAACTAAATGGGTTGAGACTTGAGAGTGGTTTTGCAAAAGTGGTATCGATGTTAGTGAGTTTGACCGGTTATGTGTGACCGTTTGACATTTGGATAGTGTGGCGTGTAGTGAGTGATTTATGGTGGGCAATTGTGTCAGGTGGAATTACTTTTCAGTGGAAATTAATTTGTGAGGTGATGCATCACGTGAGTGGTCTTTGTGGGTAGGAATTTGTGTTATTTACGTTTGTGGGTTCCTCTTCTCTCGTAATACCCTAGTTTGGTCTTACGCTTTTGTACTATTAGCTTTTGCCACACATCTATATATTTATCTATTCAGAACTAAATGGATTAATTATTCAACTTAAATAACAATTTCAAATTTAATATTACAAGTAGCGTTTTTATTTCATCAAGTATGATTGAGTGTTCCAAATAGGTCATTGATGGCCTTTTTTATGTAAAATGGTGTTTGATTACAGTGTCTATAACCATGTGTTTTTAGTGGTTACAGTGTCTATGACCCTATTTTTATTTTGATTACAACGTCTATAAGATTTTCCTTTGATTACAGTGTCTATGACCCTATTTTTAGTGGTTACAGTGTCCTTTTTTACTGTTTTTATTTTGATTACAGTGTCTATGACCCTCTTACCCATTCATGTATTAGAGGAGAACTGGCATCGCATTTATTTTAGCTTCTCATTAGTCCTTATAGGGCTTATTCTTCCTTTATGATAAGATTTCCCTTTGATTACAGTGTCTTTGTCCCCACATGTATTTTGGCTTCTCATTAGCCCCTACAGGGTTTGTGCCTCCCGTGTCGTAGGGTTTTCCTTTGATTACAGTGTCTTTGACCCTTTTTTCATAGTGGTGACATTGTCTATAATCCTGTTTTTATTTTGGTTACAACGTCTATAGGGTTTCCTTTGATTACAGTGTCTATGATCTTTTTTTCATAGTGGTGACAGTGCCTACGCCCCTTGTTTCATAGTGTTGACAGTGTCTATGACCTTGTAACCACATGTATTTTGAGTGAAAGTGTCTATGACCTTTGATTACAATGTCTATGACCCGATTTTTATAGTGGTGACAATGTCTATGAGTCTCTTACCCATTCATATATTGAAGGAGAACCGTCAATCTAATGTCTTTTGGCTTTTCATTAGCCTTTTTAGGGTCTGTGCTTACCTTGTCCTAGGGTTTTCCATTTGATGACAACAATCATCTCTTAACGACGTACTATACTTAACATTTTAGGGTTTAGGGCCTAAACTCTAAACCCTAAACCATATTGTACATCACATGTTCTTTTGGCTTCTCATTAGCCCCTTTAGGGTTTATGCTTCCTTTTCCCTAGGGTTTTCCTTTGATTACAATGTCTATGGCTTTGTTTTTATAGTGGTGATAGTGGCTATGACACTGTTTTTATTTTGATTACAGTGTTTATGACCCTCTTACCCATTCATGTATTAGAGGAGAACTGTCACCACATGAATATCGACTTCTCATTCGCCCCTATAGGGTTTGTGCTTCCCTTTTCCTAGGGTTTTCCTTTGATTACAGTGTCTATGACCCTTTTTTCATAGTGGTGACAATGTCTATAAAACTGTTTTTATTTTGGTCAACGTCTATAGGGTTTTCCTTTTGATTACACTGTCTATGACTTTGTTTTTATAGTGATGACAGTGGCTATGACACTGTTTTTATTTTGATTACAGTGTCTATGACCCTCTTACCCATTCATGTATTAGAGGAGAATAGTCATCACATTTATTTTGGCTTCTCATTAGTCCCTATAGGGCTTGTTCTTCCTTTATGATATGATTTCCCTTTGATTACAATGTCTATGACCATGTTTTTATAGTGGTGACAGTATCTATGACTTTAATTTTTATATAGTGGTTACAATAGTAGTTACATTTTTAATTTTTTTTATTGTGGTGACACTACTTTAAAAAAATCTAAAAACTACAAATTAGAAATTAGAGAAGAATTGTCACCACATGTATTTTGGCTTACAATAGTGCTTCCCTTTTCCTAGGGTTTTCCCTTTGATTACAGTGTCTATGAACCTTTTTAATAGTGGATACAATGTCTATAAAGCTGTTTTTATTTTGGTTACAACGTCTATAGGGTTTTCCTTTTGATTACAGTGTCTATGATCATGTTTTTACAGTGGTTACAGTGTTTATGATCCTATTTTTATTTTGCTTACAACATCTATGACCCTCTTAACCATTCATATGTTATAGGAGAACTGTCACCACATGTATTTTGGTTTCTCATTAGCCCCTATAGGGTTTGTGCTTCCGTTGTCCTATGGTTTTTCTTTTGATTACAGTGTCTATGACTTGGTTTTTATAGTGGTGACAATGGCTATGACACTGTTTTTTTATAGTGGTTACAATAGTAGTTACATTTTTATTTATTTTTATTTTGGTGACACTAATTTAAAAAAATCTAAAAAACTAGAAATTAGAAATTAGAGAACAACTATCACCACATGTATTTTGGCTTCTCATTAGCCCTTATAGGGTTTGTGCTCCCCTTTTCCTAGGATTTTCTTTTGATTACAATGTTTATAAACCTTTTTTCATAGTGGAGACAATGTCTATAAAGCTGTTTTTATTTTGGTTACATCGTCTATAGGGTTTTCCTTTTGATTACAGTGTATTTGACCGTGTTTTTATAGTGGTTACAATTTCTATGATCCTATTTTTATTTTGCTTACAACATCTATGACCCTCTAACAATTCATATGTTATAGGAGAACTGTCACCACATGCATTTTGGTTTCTCATTAGCCCCTATAAGATTTCCTTTTGATTACAGTATCTACGACCACGTTTTTATAGTGATTAGAGTATCTATGACTTTATTTTTATTATGGTGACAATAATAGTTACATTTTTAATTTTTTAACGGAGATTATGCGAGTTAGAACAACTTCTATAATTGCGGGATAATTTCTGAAATTTTAGAAATTAACACAGGGGCACATTTTATAAAAAACAGAAAGTCTGGGAGGTTTGGCGTAATTACTCTTCTTCTTCCCCATCTCGAGCAGCTTCAACAGTGATTTTCGCCGATCTTCCGACGGCTCGTCCTCCTTACACAGAGCTCCGTTTGACGCGTATGACCTATCAAACTGATGAGTGCAATCTCTACTTCAGCATCGTTGTGTTTATTAAAAATGATTTCCGAGTAATCGGGTAAATCAAATGTCCCGAAGGCTTAAAAATTTATTTAATGACAAACCCATAATCAACCCAAAATGACCCGAAACTCGGTCAAATCCGGGGTTCGAGACAATCTGGATGTACCTAGAACCCGTTTTACTCGGGACCCGAATTGCAGTCCAAATCGCCTGTAGGCTTCAGCAGTGGATGTAGCAAAGCCTGTAGCAATGGTTTTTTTTTTGGAAAAATTAGTTTTAATATATAATTAACCATAAAATCAAAATAAATAAATCAACAAAATCTTCCAAATTCCTTTTTTCAAGCTTCTTTTCATGTTCTTCCTCTATGGAGCCTTAGAGATTTCAGATGACAAAGTCTCCGACCACCTGCCTGGAGCTTTATCTCTGTTTGGCCCTCTCTCGCAAGTTGATCTGTTCGGCATTCGCAAGTTGATCCTTCTCAAGTTATTCTCTGATAGGGTTCTCTCTCTCTCTCTCTCTCACGGTCTCAACCTTAATACTCCGTTTGGAAGATGGGATTTGATGGGATTTTTAGGGAGGGAATAGAAGGGAAAATGAATTGAGTGTTTGGGTGGACAATTGGGAGGAATGGAAGAGATTTTAAACTTTAGTAACCACCCTATTCCATGGGATTTCACACCCCAGGAAATTGGTGAAATTTGATGGGAAAGTGAAAAATTTTCCCTTCTCTTCCATTCCCTTCTCTTTCTTAAATTTCCAATCCCCTAAAATACCCACCTGCCAAACAGACTGTAATTCAATCTGAATTCCCCTTCTTCTCAATTGATTTCCAAGTGAATCATGGGTAGCGGAGGAGCCATGAGGGCAGCAGCTAAGGCAGCAGGTCTCGGACTTCCAAATTGCAACATCGGCGGTGGATTGTTGGAGAATTTCGTTGGCGCTCGCAAGTTGATCCACCCTGTCCTTCGCCATCGATTTATCTTTGACAGCGTATGTGGTTGATACTAGCAGACTCGAGGTCACGACTGCATCTTAGACTGATCCGGCACTCGCTTGGAAGCTCGACGACTGCGAATTCTGGCAAGGAATAATAGTTGGATTGGTTTTCAGTCTCAGTACGCAGGGAAACCGGACGAGGAGCAGAAGCCCGAGCCAAGCCCCACTCTTGGATGTTGCTCAGATGATCAATTCAAACTTAATTTTCTTCCTTATGTCAATTAATTGCCCCAAATATTTTGAGCAGATGATCATATAGAAAATCAAAATGCAATACTTGATGTGTTTCTTATGTCAATTATTGGAATTCTCTTTGTTCCAATCCTAACTTTCAACTCATTCCAAATCAACCCGTATGTGAATGCAAACTGATGTGATATTTTACTGCCACTGCTCTGTTTTTTTATGTGTTTCTCATCACTTGAACATAGTAGTGGAGCAGTAGGGATGGTCTCAGAAGGCATGATAAATTGTATATTTGCAGTGGGAGTATCATTGACAACGTCGATCCCAATATAATCATCAGCCGATGCACAATCGCCATAGAACATGATCATCCGCTGCAAGTCCTTGTCATTCGAATGGTAATCAAGGTCTTGTTATTTCCAGGAAGAAGTACTAAACAGAGAAAGAATTCCAATTATCAGCCAAGTCAACATAACCTTGGTTCCATTCCATTCCGATTACGAGTTCAGCTTCAAATAAAAGAGGTACAAGTGCACATAAAGCTACCCTACGACTTGTCAATGAGATCGAGTTCAATCTGTGCGAGATCTCCAGGGCTAACAAAGAGGACTAACATTTATGGAAAGAAGCTAAAAAAAAGGGAATGTGGAAGATTTGGTTGGTTTTTTTTTCCTTTGATTTTATTGTTAATTATATATTAAAATTCATTACAGGTGGACCAATTAAGAAAATGCTACAGGCTTTGCTACATCTATTGCTATAGGTTATTTGGACTGCCCGAATTGACCCGACCCGAATGACCCATTTGATAGGTCTAATTGTAATACCTGAAAAATCAAGCAACAAATAGAAGTATAATTGTCTTTTTACTAAAAATGAAACATTAAAGAATAGGGGTATAATTGTATTTTCATATTAAATTAAATGTGGTTTAACAAGAAAAGGGGTATGGGTGGTTAGTTGCAAACAACCTATATTTAATGGGTGGTTATTTGACAATTTTTGAATAAGGGGTGGTTATTTGCAAACAACAATGAATAGTGGGTGGTTTTATGCATTTTTGCCAAACATATAATAACAATGATTTCAAACATAAATATAATTTGTGATTTTCTTTAATTGTAAATTTATTATAATAAAACAGAGTAATTAAAAAATTATGCTTAAAATTTACTAGATAAGTTATAAGTTATTGATATTTCATTACCCTATTATAAAATTTATGTCATGTTAATTTTTGCGTTATTCACCAAGTATAATATCACTCATGTATTTGATATAAAATCATGTCCCGGGCGTAGCACGGGTCTGCCACCCTAGTATAATAACAATGATTTCAATCATAAATATAATTTGTGATTTTCTTTAATTGTAAATTTAGAGCATTATTAATAATTTTGTGTAACATATTCTACAGGTGGCTTTAAAGCCGACAACTTCACAAACACAAAAGAAAAAAGAAAAAGAAGGAAGAAAAAGAAGAAAGAAGAAGAAGAAGAAGAAGAAGGTAGACATTGGAAGGAAAGCAGATTCAATTTGGGGTTGAAAACCATTATATACATATTGCAGGATGTAACTACTCATCACTACCGCTAGCCTCCAAATCACACCCCCTTTTAAACACTATTTGATCAAGAGAGATCGAGAATGAGGAGCCAAGTCGACGATAAAGAGACGGAGTTCCCATTTGATTCCCTTGAAGACCCAGCGATCATAGTGGTGATGGGGCTTCCATTTACGCGCACGGAAGGCGTTGCTGGTCTTATTGCAAGATGGGCGAGATGTCCCGTCCTGATGATGGATGACTTTCTCGATTTCATGTCGGAAGAAGCAGGCTACAATGAAGACGCCTTCCCATCAAGGGAAGAGGCTGAGCGCCTCAACTGTCGTGCCATTGATCATCTCTGCATGGTGGCAAGGCAACAGCTGAATAGCTCCTTCACGGGATTCAAGTGTGTGGTCATCAAGTCCCCCCGTATTTGCTCCACTTATGAGCTCCAACGACTGCTGGAGCTGACTGATTCATATTATTATAGTAGCAGGAGTCCGCTCATATTGGTGGAGTGCCGGTTCGGGAATGAGTATCAATGGAAGCAGCATTTCCTCTGTAAGGGCTATAGAGGAAACTGGTACGAGGCTCGCGATTGGAAGGAGATTGAGAAGGCTAAGGAGGATTATAATGCTCAAGCTTTTGATCTTCTCCTTCTCCAATTAATCTCCAACCTCGATGACCCTCCTCGTGTTAGAAGGCTGGTGGTGGATCCCTACTCCGATCTCAACATTCTCTTCTATTATAGTTCATGGGAGGGTCGCATTACCCCTAGTCTTGCAAGTGCTATCAAGTTTCTCCTCACCGCAGGCGAACAAGAGTTGAACAAGGACATCCTGCAAACGGTGGAGCTTCGTCAATTGCGGAGGTATCTAATGGAAAAGAAGATAGCAGCCGCCTCCGCCTCAAGTGAAAGGAGCAAATACTTTTGTGTTGGAGGTGCCTGTGTCTTCAAATACTCGGAGACCCTTACTGAAGATAGCATTAGCAGCAGTAGTAGTTGTTGCGGGGTTTGCGAAGAGCCAATAGTAGTAGGGGAGGCAGCCTACAGTTGCTACTTTTGCGTCCTCGCTTTGCACAAGTCCTGTGCTGAGATGCCTCACTTCACCCCTCCCTCCTCTTCATTCCGTGCCTTAGTTTGGACCTTTAATGACCACATTGATAGATCTCCAGAGAAGCATGCGTGCAAGTCGTGCACAGAAGCAGGACAAGTGTTCTCCGATGAATGTGCGTCCTGCCAGTTCCAAACACATCTGAAAAGCCATCTGATTCCAACCATTATTCTCAACCCCGACTTCCACGACCATATGATTTCCCTGCGGTGTCAATCTCATGATGATTTCACCTGCAAGGGATGTGGCAGGCTGGCGAGTTGCTATGACAGCATATATGGGTGCAGGATTTGTGAAACTTACTACCATCCACATTGTCCTTTTTGGCCAAAGGAATTGAAGCATGAACATGGTGGACATGAGCATCTCATGAAGCTCATGCTTTCCCATGATGGTCCCGAGGAGGAAGACTACTGGTGCGATATCTGCTACAGGGACATTGATCCACAGGTTTGGTTTTATTGTTGCCAACACTGCCCATATTATGCAGCCCATTTATGGTGCACCTTAGGCTCTGTGTAATAAGGCAAATTCAAATAAGATGAACGCAACTAGCTAGCCACCAATATCATGAAAAACACCTCAGCTATTTGTATTTTAATTTAATTAATCTTGTGTTTCATTTAATTTATCCACTTCAGTCTTCATATATATATATATATATGTATTGTTAATTTGAATCCATCTAAATCATACTCCGTAATTTGTTAAAACTGTTTGTGTATATAGCTTCTACTTTTTAATTTGGTATTATTGTTTTATTTAAGATTTTTTTTTCCAAAACGTATCGATGGCAGTCCTGCTTATTAAAAGCAAAGTTTCAAAAGATCTTAGGTTAGTTGGTGCTTTAGCACATTAATTATACATACAAGTGACCGATTTGGACTGAAATTGTGATCCACCTTTTAATTCCGACCTTATTTTTTCCAAAAAATGAGGCAAATTTGAATTTTCTAATTGATATTGTGATGGCTAATTAAGCATATTCAAACGGCTATTTGGGATCTTCAGCTTCTCCAATATACCAACACGTACTACTTGGGCAACTGTCTTCGTATTGTTTATATGTTCAAATGCATTATGCGCCAGCCCAAATCGGGCACATAGGACCGGTAAAGTTTCATCCTAAAATTAATTCACTAGTAGAAAATATATTATATATTCAGTGGCGAAGTCAGTCCGTAATATAGAAGTGTGCGAGATTTAGGCTAAAAATTAAGTAATAATGAAACGAGCTTTGCGAAACATTAAATAAATTTAACTGTGAAGGGTTATATAACAAAATTTCAAAGATTTATCCATATTATTAGAACCTGCAAAAGTGGACAACACAAGGTCAAATTCCTAAATCTCCAGATATAAACTCCAAACATTCATCAAAAGCAACAAAGTTGAAGGCATACCTGATTATCAACCGCCAATAGACGAAAAAGTGGTCTCTCATGAAGCATGAATGGTACCCAAACTGCCACTGTAAACACAAGAGCGAAATACTCTAAACACATCCATCAATTATGCGAAAGCGAGTCTAGAATTCGGATGATGAAACGTACCCAGAACCAAAGAAACGATGCTAACTCGAAAGCATTCTGGAACAAGACATCATAGGAAATAGGTCACCAAAAGATCAAACACATCCAAATTTGAGCCTCAAAAACAGACCTGGAAAAGGATGAAGTGGATCAAAGACGACAACAATTCTGGTTTCCTGAGCCAGAATAGATCATCTCGTGGCTTCAGCGTTGTTCATGGGGAGAACCTGGATATTCCAGCGCTATCCATAGTCAAGATTGCTATAACATGTTGCAGCTTTGTGCCCACCATGACCATGAGAAGTAGCTGCAAACAAACTCAAGTTACTACTTACTATAAGACCTACATCAGCAATAGTTTCAGTAAATGATTAGGAATAATCACTCCATTCTGTAAATTTTTTAGCAAATCACTAATTTTCCAAAAAAATATTTCTATAACTATTTATCTTTTCATTTTGGCATTTCAGTTTTTTTTTTTAAAAAATCATTTCAGTTATGTATTTTTTTAGCATTTCAGTTCTATATATATTGAACAAGTCATGACTATCAGCTGCTAGCTAAAAGGGCACTCAATATTCTCCTTTTACTTCGTACTAGTTTAGTACCCGCACTTTTGTGCGGTTATTTTTTTAAAGTTAATACATAGAAGTTTAAGCACCGATAATTTACGGCATTAAAAAACTCCTAGATTTAAGAGGGAATATAAATCATATGACCGAAGGTTAAGGCTATAAGAACTTCAAAGAATTTAGAAGCAACGAAAATTAAAAACAGAAACAACAGAATGCACTAAAATACCAAAGTTATTTGTACAAATAATGACCCTAATCATATACTCATAAATAACACTAAACAACATAGAAAAAGGTAAACTAAAAAACCAAGTGTCATTCTTACTTGAATGTGCCTCGTGTTCCTTATTAGCAATATGTATTGTTAGATGAGGATCATGATCCTAATCCATACATTCAACACTTTATTGACAAACTCTAAGTCCTTGTTCATGAATCACTGCTGAATTTTTTTCATAAAAAATGCCTTTGATCTATTCTAAGACAATGGTCTAGGAGTATCAATTTCAGTAGAAAATAAGCTCATAATGCTATTTAAATTACTTTATTCATAGTACTCTTGATTTTCTCATAGGTAAACTGATTAGAAGTTATGCTTGCTTAACCTAACCTAATTTGCCTCGGGCATGGGATTCTTATTTTAACCTGATTCCTAATTTCCGTATTACATTGTTGGTATCTCACTTTAAACTCCAAAAGGCTGCTTATTATATATATATGAGCTTCTTGTGCAAAAAATGGATCATACTCACCCTGGCTCAAACCTTAATTTGAAAATTTTGTGAGGCTTTGAAATTTAATTTTATTAATTTTTTTTGTGCATTCTTTCTTAATCTAGGTAGTTCTATCCTATGTAGTTCAACTAAATTAGCATTGCTAATACTCTAAAAATTAAACAAACTCAAATAGAAAGATAATGCATTTATGCAAAATTCAAAGCAAAACGAAGCTAGAAGCAATTTATTTAAATATAAAGAGTAGCAACTGCACTTTCTTGCCAATTAAATAAGAAGGTCATATATATAGCATATAAAAGGCAAAAATTCCTAATTCGTAAAATCAGTTTCAAATTAAAGTTATTATTTATATACATATAATGGACACAAGATCATATAGTATGTAATATATATACAGATTAACAATCTTAGATATTTAAAAAAAGAGAAGAATCCAACAAACTTTTATTTATTTTACGAAACATAAAGAGCTAATATTTTGTATGTTCTGATTTAATATCTTATTTAAACAAAAAGTAGTAGAAAATAATAATAAGCTTCACATATGTGGTTGGTTCAAATTTCACATTGTCTTCTCAAAAGATTATAATTCATTAATCAACATTTAAACATATATATATATACTTTTGTCATAAGCAAAAGCTATAGTGGAACCAAGTAAAAATGGTTCATGGTTAGACCCATTTTTTCTTATAGTAAAGATCGAAATGACCATGTGAATGCATTTTATGCAGATTGAATTATGGGGAAAAGCAGAAGTTTTATAACAAAAAGAGAAAACATGTATACTTGATGACATTGCTTCATAAAGAACCCATCTTGTAGTACTATAGATAAGTTTATCAAGAAAAAATGGATAACTAACGCAGCCACATTGTTCATGTTCTGCAAAAATTGAAGGCTTTTTAACATGTACAAACTATGCAATTTCGATTTTCGCCAAGCTATGCTACTTAGATTTGAATATGGGTTATCATCTTCTACTATGTTGCAGAATAAGTTCATAGGTAGAAAACTTGGATTTCCATTAATATCTGTCATAGAGGCTTATCTGAGCTTTTATAATAGGGCCATAACTCATAAGACTTAAGCAAAGTAAAACTGAACTAATGGAAATTTAATTTAAAGCACATGCTAGATGGAGGTTTAAATGGGTTTTTTAACTAAGGTTTCAGATAGACATTTTATCAAACACATGGAGTGCATACTCAAGGCACAAACAAAACCCTTTTATTTCAATAGTTCTCCCCTTTTTTTTTGGCAATGAATTCAATGTTCTCAGTAGAGCAAAAATTTATATACTTCACAACCACAACAACTAATAAACATACCGATTCATAAAAACTTCAAAATTAACTAATCCAATTCAACAAATGAAAACTTACATGGACAATTTAGGATTAGTGCAATTCGCAAAATTTGGTAGCGCCACAATGTCATATGCATCACAGATAAGGGAACCAACCAATCGAAGACGAGGTTTGTAAAAATCTAGTCGAAGTGTTCGCTTATAGCGGTCTCCTTCAAGCCTCTACCGGCGTTTGGTAAAATAGATGTGAGATTAGGTCTACAGTCTGTATTGGAACCGAACAGACTGTAGTGGTGATGGGGCTTCCATTTACGCTCACAAAAGAGGTTGCTAGTGGTATTGGAAGATGGGCGAGATGTCCCGTCTTGAATAATTAAAGACCACTTTCTCGATTCTATCTCTGGCGAAGCAGGCTACGGTGACGACTCTTTACCATCAAGGGATGAAGCTGAGCGCCTCCACCGTCTTGCCTTCCATACTCTATGCAGCGTGGCAAGTGGCTTCCTGTTCGAATTCTCGGGGTTCAAGTGTGTGGTCATCAAGCCCCCCAGTATTTGCTCCACATATGAGCTCCAAAGACTGCTAGCGCTGAACGATCCTTACAGCAGCAGGAGTCCGCTCATATTGGTGATCGGGAACGAGTATCAATGGAAGCAGCATTTCCTCTGTAAGGGCTATAGAGGAAACTGGTACGAGGCTCGCGATTGGAAGGAGATTGAGAAGGCTAAGGAGGATTATAATGCTCAAGCTTTTGATCTTCTCCTTGTCCAACTAATCTCCAACCTTCCTGATAAAGATATCCCTCCTCGTGTTAGAAGGCTGGTGGTCGATCCCTACTACGATCTCAACATTCCCTACAATTGGTATTCATGGGAGGGTCGCATCACCCCTAGTCTTGCAAGTGCTATCAAGTTTCTCCTCACCGCAGCCGAACAAGAGTTGAACAAGGAAATTCCGCAAACGGTGGAGCTTCGTCAATTGTGGAGATATCTAATGGAAAAGAGGACAGCATCTGCATCGGCCTCAAGACGAAGGAGCAAATACTTGTGTGTTGGAGGTGCCTGTGTCTTCAAATTCAAAGACTGGGAGAGCCTTGAAGATAGCTGTACATGTAGTTGTTGCGGGGTTTGTGAAGAGCCACTACTACTAGTAGTAGGGGAGGCAGCCTACAGTTGCTACTTTTGCTTCCTCGCTTTGCACAAGTCCTGCGCTGAGATGCCTCTCTTCACCCCTCCCTCCTCTTCATTCCATGCCTTATATTTGACCTTTAATGACCACATTGATAGATCTCCAGAGAAGCATGCGTGCAAGTCTTGCACAGAAGTAGGACTAGTGTTCTCCAATGACTGTATGTCCTGCCGGTTCCAACACACATCTGAAAAGCCGTCTGATTCCAACTGTTATTCGCTACCCCCACTTCCATGAGCATATGATTTCCCTGCGGTTTCAATCTCGTCTTCGCACCTGCAACGGATGTGGCTGTGAGGGTGAATGCCTTGACAGCGGGTATGGCTGCAGTATTTGTGAAACTTACTACCATTCATGGTGTCCTTTTTGGCCAAAGGAATTTAAGCATAAACATGGTGGACGACCGCATCTCATGAAGCTCATGCTTTCCCATGAGGGTGCTGAGGAGGAAGACTACTGGTGCGATATATGCTACAAGGACATTGATCCACAGGTTTGGTTTTATTCTTGCCACCACTGCCCATATGCAGCCCATTTACACTGTACGTTAGGCCGTGTGTTGTAAGGCAAATTCAAATAAGGTGAACTCAAGTAGCTAGCCACCGATCAATATATATCCAATATGATGAAGAACAGCTCCCTTAAATAATCTTGTGTTATCGTCTATTTGTATTTTAATTAATCTTTGTGTTTCATTTTATCCACTTCATATATGTATTGTTAATTTGAATCCATCTAATAAATCTTAATTTGTTAAAACTGTTTGGGTATATAGCTTCTACTTTTTAATTTGGTATTATTGTTTTATTTAAGATTTTTCTATTTTTTTTTCAAAAAGTATCCAAGGCAGTCCTGATTATTAAAAGCAAAGTTTCAAAACGTCTTAGCTTAGTTGGTGCTTTAGCACATTAATTATACATACAAGTGATCGATTTGGACTGAACTTGTGATCCACCTTTTAATTCCGACCTTATTTTTTCCAAAATGAGGCAAATTTGAATGTTCTAATTGATATTGTGATGGCTAAGCATATTCAAACGGCTATTTGGGATCTTCAGCTTCTCCAATATACCAACGCTACTTGGGCAACTGTCTTCGTATTGTATTATATGTTCAAGTGCATTATGCGCCAGCTCAAATCGAGGACATAGGACCGGTAAAGTTTCACCCTAAAATCAATTGTCAATAAGAATAATATTAATAGAAAAAATAACCCACCAATTTATATACCAGACTTAAAATTCTCATATTTTTCGATATGAGACAATCATCGATCCTTTCACATCACATCATCTTATCTATCGATTAATGAAGCATAGGTTAAGCATATTCAAACACGGCTAATTGGGATCTTCAACTTCGATCGATCTCCAATATATATACCAACACACTACTTGGGCAACTGTATATTGTATATGTTCAAATGCATTACACGCCAGCCCAAATCGAGCACATAGGATTGGTAAAGTTTTATCCTAAAATCAATTTATCATTTATATATATCTTTCAATTAATGAAGCAGAAGTTCAGCAAATGGTAACTATCTTCACGGTAAAAACATCAGAAATTGTGTTGGTTCTATCTTATTATTTAGTGGTGTTTAGAGACTTTTCCTTAGCTTAATTAGGAGACTGCGTAGAATTGTTTCATATTTTATTAGAAAATTACCACTTTTATCATGCATGAGTCATAATCTATTGACAGAAGTTTCTTCAAAGAACTATTGCAAGATGTTAGTTTTAATCCTTGCTAAAGTGATAATATAAGTGTACGTTTAGCCCCAATAGCGAGCGAAACGGAAGTGAAAACACAAATCAAGTAAGAGAACATGTACAATTGTTTGTTTGCGAGGTTGAATCCAATACCAACGTCATGCCATATATATTGTGTATTGGGGCCTAATTGGTACCTTGTCTAATGTTTCTACTCTCATTGGTCGATCTTGATGCTAAGTCAGCCTGTGGCAGTAATATTATTTGTGTCAAGGCATCTTTGCATTTGCAATAGCCATCAATATATGGCACAAACCATATGACCTTTGGCAAATCCTTGTCGCTTTGAAGGGGCTGTTAATATCTTTTTTTCTTGTTAGGCTTATTTTGCTTGGATAATGGTTGGCATTTTCCTGGGTTTTTTTTTCAATTGATAAAAGGTGATACAATCTCACTATGATATGCTGTTGTTAATTCAGAAACATCTGGGGTACTTTCAGCAGGTTTAAGCTCAGGTCAGTTTCTTTTTCATGCCTGTTGTTCCTAGTCTATATATTCTCTCTCTTTGTATTGCCACAGTAAATGATGAACCAAGTTCGCAGAGACACTTAAACTTGTTAAAGTGTGTTGCATTTAGGAATCAAACCAAAATTTTAAGACCTAGATTCTATATTGTTTGTTTATTTGAAAATTGCCCATTACTATACTTCTGTGCACTTCAAAACCAGAACTTAAGATGTCTATATTTTTGCAGGAATTCCTTGCATTTTTGGTAATTTAACATTACTTGTGCGTAGGACTTTGATAACTTAACATTATAACTTGGAGTTGTTTCCCTTTGAACTGCTATACTCTGTTAATGACAGTATAGTGACAAGAGTATGTTGAACTTTTACCCTCAAAATGTCTGTTTTACAATGGAATTTGGGGCGGCTCTTTTTTTTTTTACATGTTTACATTCTTAAAAATATATCACAATTGAAAATTATATATTCCTTTATATGGAATAGTAATTTAAATTAATTCAAAGTTGTTTTATATAATAAAATTTATTAAAAAATCGCGCAACGGGGCAAGTAGTAAAACTAGTACTATATGTATTCCATCCAAGAATCAAGATCTCCTATAAGGCTACAATCCTTTTCTTACTTCCTTCCTTATATGACAGAAATAATTAACATTTATTTAATCTTAAAAAAATATAAAAATTATATTTATATTCCTAATATCTAATTTTATATATTTATAAAATTTTATTTTGAAAAATCATGTTTTACAAATTTTAAAAATTAAAAAAGCAATATTTTACAACATACAATTATTAAAAAAAATTAAAACATGATTTTTCAAAAAAAAAATATCAATATATAAAAATAGAGGTTAGGAATATAAATATAATTTTTTTTTAAAATTAAATAAATGTAAAAAAAATTTAGTGGAGTAGGGAGGATGGTAGAAGATGATATATTCGGATAAGAGAAACAAAAGGCAGAAGGAATTGTGTGGGTGGGGATGGTTAATCCTGTTACACTCGAAAATTGGGATCGATATCTTCGTCCTTGTCGTTTTGGAGATTGGGTTCAACTGTGTTGAGTGATTTGTGGCTTGAATTCGAATCTGTTGAGGCTCGATCTTGCTTGCTTTGATGGCTGTTGTGATCAATAAAGCTTCGATCGATTGATCTCCGTGGTCGATCTTGAGGGATTGATCATTCCTTGCCTTGCGTTCGACCTTTAATTACCACATTGATAGATCTCCGGAGAGCCATGCGTGCAAGTCTTGCACAGAAATAGGACATGTGTTCTCCAAGGAATGTGCGTCCTGCCAGTTCCAAACACATCTGAAAAGCCGTCTGATTCCAACCATTATTCTCAACCCCGACTTCCACGACCATATGATTTCCATGCGGTTTCAATCTGGTCTTCTCACCTGCAAGGGATGTGGCAGTGACATGTTGGTGGGAGGCCTTGACACCAGGTATGGCTGCGGTATTTGTGAAACTTACTACCATCCATATTGTCCTTTTTGGCCAAAGGAATTTAAGCATAAACATGGTGGACATGAGCATCTTATGAAGCTCATGCTTTCCCATGATGGTGCCGAGGAGGAAGACTTACTACTGGTGCCATCTCTGCTGCAAGTTAAGGACATTGATCCACAAGTTTGGTTTTATTCTTGCCAACACTGCCCATATTATGTAGCCCATTTAGAGTGCACTTTAGGCTGTGTAACAAGGCAAATTCAAATCAGATGAACTCAACTAGCTAACCAGTAACCACTGATCGATATACATCCAATATGATCAAGAACAACCCCCTTAAATAATCTCGTGTTATCAGCTATTTGTATTGCTCGTGGCTCTCCATTCCTGTGGTATGCCTTAATTAACATCCACAGTTCCACACACACAGTTTTATCAACCTACTAAATTGAATACAAATTTATTTGGTAATGTCTTTTACAAATTCCAGTGATATATGAAGTCTAATATTGATGATGTCTTGTCGTAGAATCATGATAATTTGCAACAGTCTCATGTTAGGATTCTAGTATTTAAGTAGGGATGGAATTTTTTGGTCTTTCAAAATAACAAGTAGGGATGCACTGATGCAGTGATTGGTGCAAATAATGACATTGATAATACAGGTCACGTTCCGAGGGAGTGAGCTATATAATAGAAGTATGGATATATAGAGTGATATCTCAGATTTTATATAATCAAGTGATCGGTTGCTAGTTTAAGTGCTTTGCCTTTCTGCAATACTTAAATCTCATTTGGAAGTTGATTTCTAGCACTTTGTAGTTGCTTTATGCATCCTTGTGGATGGATTTTTGGTAAGAGTTTGGAGCAAGACAAAGTTTGACTCCCTCACAAACTCACCAAGAACAAATTATAACATGCCTTATTTATTGTAAAACTTTTTTACAATATCAAAAATCACAGTCCTTAGCGATATAAAATTCAGCTATCACAAATGCTGGTGTAAATCTATAACATTCAACTAGATGCTTCAATTCAATGAATTCTTGCACATTAAATGGGATGCGGATATAAAATTCAGCTATATATCACAAATGCATCTATTATAGCTTTTAGCTGAAAACATTATTGTGACATAAAATAAACCTATGAACTAATTCATGGGAACATACCCTAGACTAAACACATGAATTATTGGTCCCAATTTTCGAACCCTAGAGCTACTGAACAACAGATACAAACCATTAACAAAAAGCCCCAAGTTTTCGGAACCTAAACCTTAAAATTCCAAATTACAAGCTTCCAACCATGAATTAGTTTGAATTTCGTACCATAGTTCCCTCATCCCAATCAATATATATATAATAACTGATTCGAGAAATTGAATAGAAATTCTTACCTTTTCAAAGTCGTTCGAGCTCTCAGACTCTCCGCCAACTCTCAATCCACCACAGTCGCCGCCACACACCAACGGAGCCACTAGTCACCTATTGCCTCCCTAGGCCTTCCCCACTTCTCCAATCACTTCTGGCCTCCTCTGTATCGTGCCTCTCTTCTATTTAGAAGAGGATGGCTTGATTTTTCAAAAGGTTCCACAATTTTTTTTTAACAATACATTGTTTAGCCCTACAAAAAGTTAAAACTCACGATTTTATACGACGAAAAGTTTTTTAAAAGATCAGGGGTTACCTCGTGAAGTATTGGAAAGTCTTGTTAAACATACAAATTACATTTAATAATAAAAAATCCAACATTTATAATAATTGTAAATTTGTAATATTATAATAATTAACAATATTTAATAATAAACTTAATGAGGATGGAATAGGGTTGGGCTTCCGGTCTGGTCCCGGGTTTGAACCTGAAATCCTAATTGGGAATTTCTTGGACCGCGGACCAGATCGTAATTTTCGATCTGGTCCCGATCCAATTCCAGTCTGATCCAATTTGTATCCAACACTAGGATGGATTATATTATAAGTTTAATATAAGAAAATTTTTATTTAATAAAAAAAATAAAGTAAAGTAAGTTACAAAGTTAAACTACTTTTCTAGCTTTGTGGCCAGCCCTAGGATGGACTAAGAAAAAATTTATTTAATGCGGATGTGTAAACTACTTTTATAGCTCCCAACCGCCACTTTTAGGCATAACCAACAGCTACTTTTAGGAGAGTGATACACACCCGGTGCATGGATGAAATATAAACAGGTTAAAAAGTGTGAATTATTAACTGTTAAAAAAATAAACAGATTTAAACGGTGTATGGAAACAACAAATAAGCTTTAGTCAGTTAAAAAAAGGGTTTATAAATAAGCTTCAGATTCAAGCTTATTTTGAGGTTTATATTCCATAATTACTATTTTACCCCTTCTCTTTTATCTTATTTGGTTTGAAAGTACCACAATACCCCTAATAAAAACCAAATAAACTCCACTTTTTACAAATAAACTGTTTTTCGCCCCATACGGAGTTTATATTTTTTCATAAATTTTTAACTACTTTTACCAACAGTTTATAAATTTTTACACTGTTTATAATTTTAGTCAGTTTATTAACCCCGTCCCATACGAACCCTAGTATGTTGTCTATTTTACACCACCAATAGAAAATTGACATGTGTTTTTTTTAAACTATTATTTAAAATTTAAAATGATTAGTGGTAGAATTAAAAGATATTTTTAGGGAGAAAAAAGTAACTCAATTACGTATTTGTAATAAATAATAAATAATTTATATTTATATTTATTTATTTATTAACTACTATATACTGTGAATATTTGTAATAAATAATTTTAATTTATAATGTTTATTTATTAACTACTACTACTGTGAATTATTATTATCGTTATTACAATTTTATTCACTGTTATTTTCTTCTCTTTTAATTTTTTTTTGTTCTGCTCTATTTTGCAACTTCAATTAATTATCAAATCCAACTTCATAAAATTAATAAAACATTGCATAATTGAATAAAAAAAATAAGTTCAACTACACCGTCATTAATTCATACAGTACGTTATTGTATAAAATTTATACAGTATGGTATTGTATAAATATCTTACCCTCGTTCTCTAATTACAAGCTATAACTTATACATATTTGTGCATGTATACATACATATAAATTTTGTTAGAATAATAAAAGAAGCAAGATAGATAAACATTTTTTTTCCCAATTCATACAGATCGACAACTCTTGATCTATTAGAGTGACAAAAACAAATATAACTTACATTCTTTTATACTTACGTACTATATATAATAATATATTTTGTGCCAATTGTAAAATTAAAGTGACGGAAACGAATAACGGTATTTCTATCCTATGACTTAAGGGCATAGGATAAGATCTTAATTAAGAAAGATACCCTACCAAAAATAAGCGACCCTAGAATTTTAATTTAAAATTTGGCTAATGCATTTTAATTAATGATTTTTTTTTCTAAAACGGGAATCTTAGAAAAACCAAACAAATTAAGATACGTAAAGCTTGAGCTTTGTTTTCGTTCATTTTATAAAAATCTGTCTGATTGACAAAATTATATGACTTGCACGTAAATATCTCACAAAATTAGTAATAAGTATGAAATTATTTTAAAACAATTATTAAAAAGGTAATAATTTATATAGTTTCTAACACCTAAAAAACGTGCATGGGTAGTAAAACCTCAAGTTTTAATTAACGGATGGATTAATTGTTAAAATATACTACCTCCGTTCAGAAATAGATGTCGTTTGACTTTTTGGCACATTTTTCAATGGGCTAAAAACTATATAAAATATTAATTTTTTTAACAATTTTTTTTAATAATATGAAACTTATTATTAATAAGTATTTATATTATATTTAAAAATTACTTAAAAATTAATATTTTATATAATTTTTAGCTCTTTAAAAAACGTGCAAAAAAATCAAACGACATCTATTGCTGAACGGAGGTAGTATGTCTTATTTCGTTAAAAGGTTTGCTAAAAGCACAATTAAGGTAAAAGATATAAATATTTTTTTTCATAGAAATATAATTAGTTAAATTAAGAATTACTCCGTAGTATACTATGGCCTATGCTATGTTTCTTAAGAAAAAAAAATTAAATAAAAAATATAGTGAAGTACTGTATTGTTATAGGAATAATAACAGTTAGATTATGAAAAAAAAAATATTTTTTTTCATAGAAATATAATTAGTTAAAGAGGAAGAGAGGTTTTTTTTTATTAAAAAAAAAGCAAAAAGAGAGAGCGGTTAATCAAAATTAAGTGACATGTGGCAGCAATTTATTGGTAGTGTATGTTGCAAATTCTACACCGAGTGTAGGTGTAGTTTTGTCCCTACTTTTATAGTAGTAGCTTTTAAGACCAAAATGCCCCTCCTCGTTCTAGTCCCGTCCTCTCCACCATGTCTGCTCTCATACTTGTGTAACTTGTGTTGATTCGATTTTTTGTTTTCCATCTATTCGAGCTTGTAGTCAAAATCCGGGGCTCGAAATTTGAGGTTTCTTACTCTTGTCGTTTACGAGACTGTTTTGAGTGATTTGTCGCTTGAATTCGAATCGGTTGAGGCTCGATCTTGCTTGCTTAGCAGCTGTGATCAATAAAGCTTCGATTGATCTTCGTTTTCGATCTTGAGGGATTGATCTGATTTTCGGGGTTATTCTTCGTGAACGCAAACCCTAGATCTGAAAAATATGGATCTTTGAGGTTCGAATTGGGGGTTCGTGCTCCTTGACGGAGATCTCCTCGACAGATCTGAGGCAGGGCGACGCTTGCTCGCCACCATGTTCCTTCGACGGGGCACTTGGAGGCGATAGCGCTACTGCCTAGGGTTGTCGGCGGCGTTGCAAGAGGTTGCAGGCGCATCTGCTTTTCTCACCGGATTCTAGCCTGCAAATCACAACCCCTTTAAACACTTGTTCTATTCACAGAGAGTGATTACAATATTTGATCTATCGCGAATGACGACCCAAGTCGACGAGTTACCATTTTATTCCCGTTGTGACCGACCGATCATAGTGGTGATGGGGCTTCCATTTACGCGCACCAACGACGTTGCTGGTATTATTGGAAAATGGGCGAGATGTCCCGTCTTGAATAAAGACCACTTTCTCGATTCCATCTCTGGCGAAGCAGGCTACTGTGACGACTCCTTACCATCCAGGGATGAAGCTGAGCGCCTCCACCGTCTTGCCTTCCATACTCTCTGCAGCGTGGCAAGTGGCTTCCTGGACTTCAAATTCTCGGACTTCAAGTGTGTGGTCATCAAGTCCCCCCGTATTTGCTCCGCTTATGAGCTCCAAAGACTCCTAGCGCTTGCTGCTCCCAAGTCATGTTATTATAAAAGGAGTCGTCCGCTCATATTGGTGGAATGCCGGTTCGGGAACGAGTATCGATGGAAGCTGAATTTGCCGCTCGAGGAGTCTGGAGGAAAGTGGTATGAGGCTGGCCGGCGATTGGAAGGAGATTGAGAAGGCTAAGGAGGATTATAATGCTCAAGCTTTTGATCTTCTCCTTCCCCAATTAATCTCCAATCTCGATGACCCTCCTCATGTTAGAAGGCTGGTGGTGGATCCCTACTACGATCTCAACAATCACGACAAATGGTTTGGGATTAAGGGCATTACCCCTAGTGTTGCAAGTGTTATCAAGTTTCTCCTCACCGCACGCGAAGAAGAGTTAAACAAGGAAATCCGGCAAACGGTGGAGCTTCGTCAATTGCAGAGGTATCTAATGGAAAAGAAGATAGCAACTGCCTCGGCCTCAACACAAAGGAGCAAATACTTGTGTGTTGGAGGTGCCTGTGTCTTCAAATACTGGGAGAGCCTTACTGAAGATAGCATTAGCAGCAGTAGTAGTTGTTGCGGGGTTTGCGAAGAGGCAATAGTAGTAGGGGAGGCAGCCTACAGTTGCTACTTTTGCTTCCTCGCTTTGCACAAGTCCTGCGCTGAGATGCCTCTCTTCACCCCTCCCTCCTCTTCATTCCATGCCTTAGTTTCGGCCTGTAATAGATATGCAGATAACCATGCGTGCAAGTCTTGCACAGAAGCAGGACAAGTGTCCAACTATTCAGTCTATTCTTGTATGTCCTGTCGGTTCCAAAAACATCTGAAAAGCCGTCTGTTTCCAACCGTTATTCTCAACCCCGACTTCCACGACCATATGATTTCCCTACGGTTTCTATCTCATAATTATAATCCCACCTGCAAGGGATGTGGCTATGCTACTAGAGGCCATGACAGCATGTATTGCTGCGGTATTTGTGAAACTTACTACCATACATATTGTCCTTTTTGGCCAAAGGAATTGAAGCATGAACATGGTGGACATGAGCATCTCATGAAGCTCATGCTTTCCCATGATGGTGACGAGGAGGAAGACTACTGGTGCGATATCTGCTATGAGGACATTGATCCACAGGTTTGGTTTTATTCATGCCAACCCTGCCCATATTATGCAGCCCATTTACGCTGTACGTTAGGCGATGTGTACTAGGCAAATTCAAATAAGATGAACTCAACTAGCTATCCACCGATCGATATCCAATCCAACATCTTGAAGAACAGCTCCCTTAAATAATCTTTTGTTATCAGCTAGCTACGTGTATTTTAATTAATCTTGTGTTTCATTTCATCCACTTCATATATGTATTGTTAATTTGGATCCATCTAAATCTTATAGCTTCTACTTTTTAATTTGGTATTATTGTTTTATGTAAGATTTTTTTTTTGTTTCAAAAATTATCCTTGGATGTCCCTGATTATTAAAAGCAAAGTTTCAAAGGGTGTGTTTGGATTCCATTGCATTTTAATTATAATGCAATTATTTTACCTCGTTTTATGCGAGCGTTTGGTTGTGAAAATAAAAATCTTGTAAAACCGAGGTAAAACTGTAATTTAACCAAATAATCACATATAAAAAAATAAAATAATTATATTATAATTAATACATCGTTAAATTAAAAAATACTCTAATTTAAACACCTTAAAAAATGTGCTAACGAAACACCACCTTATTATTTTGCATTATAAACATAATGTATTTAGAATCCAAACACACTCTTAGTTGGTGCTCTATCACATTAATTATACATACAAGTGATTGTTTTGGACTAAAATTGTGATCCACCTTTTAATTCCCACCTTATTTTTTCCAAAATGAGGCAAATTTTATTGTTCTAATTGATATTGTGCTGGCTAAGCATATTCAAACAGCTATTTGGGATCTTCAGCTTCTCCAATATACCAACACTAATAATTGGGCAACGGTATTCATATCTATATCTATATCTATATCTATATAAACCTTAAAAGTTGTGTTCATGGGCAATTTATTGCCATTAATTAACTCCACAAAAATTTTGCTATTTTTTCTTATATTCTCAATTTGCATCAAAATAACTTCTTTGGCCCAATGGTAGTAGTTGTTAATGAGAATCCCATCATCCAAGGTTTAAACAACAACAACTACATCTTTTATTTTATTTTATTTTCCTACTTTGTCATTTGTCATCTTTGTCATTTTATTTTATAATGCTTTTATATGATTAACTATGATTTTTTTTACCACGAATTATAAACGTGTTAACCTTGAATTGGTAAATAAAGAGCGGTCATCCGGGTATAAACGTGTTAACCACTTGAACATGAAAGCGGATAAATTTTATAATGCTTTTAGCAATTTCTTTTGATTTGTAATCCCCTATTATTACAATTTCAAAGAAACAAATTTATAACGTTGTTAATTGCAATTCGAAAACAAAGTAAGCCTTCGTTGGGATTATAACGATGTAGTTTTAAAAAATGCTTCTATGCTATTTTTTTTTATCTATCTATCTATCTATAATATCTATCTATCTATATAATAATAATACATAAAAAAGTTGTGTTCAAAGGCAATTTATTGATACTATTAAGTTCATGAAAATTTACACTATTTTTTTATTCTTATTCAATTTGGATCAACTTGCATTCTTTAGCTCAATGACTATAGTTGTTGGGGACTACCTCTTTGTCAAAGGTTCAAATATTGATAGTTATTTTTTTTCCACTTCTTCATGGCTACATCTTTTATTATTTTTTTGGTCATTAAATTTATATATGTAATATATAATGTTCATTTTTTTTAAAATTTGGTCATTAAATTTATAATATGTTATAATATCCAATATAATATAATTTTGTACATATAATATAATTGTATGGTTATCACATTATTAATTTTTACTGTTACAACTTTTGGAAATATTTTTTTAATTAAATGTCAAATTATATGTCAGCCTCTACGGTTTCTTTGTTTAGATATATGATATCTAATATAATTAATTTTGAATGGATATCACATCATTAATTTTCACCGTTATAACTTTTGAAATTCTTTTTTTTTTTAATTAAATGCCAAATTAGATGTCTTTGTAGTTTCTATGCCATTTTATTGCTAATTGAATGGCAAATTAGATGTCTTTGCATATAAAAGGATGTTGATGTACGACAGAGAGGTGATCGAATGATTTATATTAGCGGAACAGGCAAATTAAAAAGACACAAAACTTAGGAGAATGCTGAACAGAAAAAACCGAGCATCAGGTACCCATTTTGATTTAATTAATCATATTTTTAGCAATTTTGTAACTAAGTTGTATGTATGATGGATTAATGGTTTTGAAACAGTGGTTTTATTTATTTATTCGTAAAAAGACACAAAAGCTTAGGAGAATGCTGAACAAAAAAAACCGAGCATCAGGTACCCATTTTGATTTAATTAATCATATTTTTAGCAATTTTGTAACTAAATTGTATGTATGATGGATTAATGGTTTTGAAACAGTGATTTTATTTATTTATTCGTAAATTATAGACCGGTTCTGTTTGATTGCCAAAACCATATCAACCTATACCAAGGTAAGAATGCTCGAAGAAAGGTCAAGGGCCCACACTCTAATATGTTATACAATGATTTGTGATCATATACCGAATTGGTGAGATTATCTATTTTTTTAAAAAGTTTATTCATCTAAATACTCCGTATTATTTAAGTAGTTTCTCAAATTTGTTCGCATATATACAATATATATTTGGTCATAGTACCCTCAATCACATGTTTCTTCCTTTTTTGTTTTTATAATTGTTATTGTACAATCTAAAACATATGTTGAGATCTATTTTAATTTAGTTAACATTGCAAAAGAGGAAGATGATGGAGGTCGCGCGGAGAGAGCATGATGAGAAAGTGGTGCAAATTGACTACTTGATTCAATAATTAGATTATAATAGATGTGCGGACATGATAGATTTTTTATATAAACAAAGTAGTATATATGTGGGGCATCTCATGAACACAAATAAGTTTGAAGTTGATTCATGCACTTATAAATTAAAATACACAGTGTGGTAGTACATATTATAGTGTATTATCTACACTTTTCGTACCCCGACCAATTCAATACACATTGTGGTATATATATTGAAATTACACTATAATAATAACAATAATAATACAATGATATCAGAGAGATTAACTCATGTGCTCTATGTTACTGGTGACAACTCCGTAAGGTCTACTATAAGACATTGCGCGATTTCATATTTCCTTGGTGATTACTTCAAGTCGTTTTTTCTGCAATCTGTTATAATATCTCAACATTTTAAATCTCACGTGTTATTTCTTCAGTTATTTATAGACTAAATCCGATTAAACTGAAATATTTGACACAAAAATTGTCATGTGCGTAGCACGGACATGCCACCCTAGTTGTATTATATGTTCAAATGCATTATGCGCCAGCTCAAATCGAGCAACCATTAAAATTTCATCCTAAAATCAATTGTCGATAAAAATAATATTAATAGAAAGAATAATGGCACCAATTTATATACTAAACTTAAAATTCTCATATTTTTCAATATGAGACAATCATCGATCCTTTCACATCACATCATCTTATCGATTAATGAAGCATAAGTTAAGCAAATGGTAACTATCTTCAGGGTAAAAACATTAGTAATTGTATCGGACCTATCTTATTGTTTAGTGGTGTTTATATAGAGACTGCCTAAGACCATCTTTATCGGTAATAAATAAGCATCCAACAATTAATAAAAAAAGGGAATAGTGGTATTTGGGATGCTTATAATGCAGCCCACTAGCATCGATACTTATGTAAAAAAGGGGGACATGTGTCACTTGGGTATAGGCTAAGAGGTTGAGTGGTTGGGATGTCGACACATGCAAGGAGTTGAACGGCTATGATTTAATCTGACATATTGAAATTAAAATTTGTATTATGTAATTTTCGACATTAAATATGCAAAATAAAAAAATAAAAAAATAATCACAATACTAGATTTATTTTTATTTACATATTGACATCAATTTCGAATATGTTTTACCATATTTTGAAAAAAAATATTTTATTCGAATACAATTATGTATAATAACACCCAAAAATAATATTTTTAATCAATTTCGAATATCTTTGACAATATTTTGAAAAAATATAATTTTCTTTGAATATAATTATATAAAAGAATACCAAAAAATTATTATAGAGGGGTATAAACATGTTGCAAATAATTGTTATAGAGGGGTATATTCATAAATTGAATTGGTAAAAAAGATGGATTGTGGGATGCTAGAGATGCTATTGTTAAACTGGAAAAAGTGAGGAAGAGATGCTATGCTGATATGGCGGAGAGAGGTAAATAAAAAAATAGTAATTTTAGTATCTTGAATAGTAACGGATAAACATGGCCTAAGATTGTTAAGGTAGAACACTTTATCATGAGTCATAATCTATTGACAAAGAACTATTGCAAGATAATGTTAGTTTTAATCCTTGCCAAAGTGATAGGGCCCGTTTGGTTCAAGCTAGGGAAAGGAAAGGGATTCATTACCTTTATAGGAAGGGAAAGGAAATGATTAGTGTTTAATTGTGTTTTTGTTTGGTTGACTTAGAAGATGAATCATTGAATTCCCTATTGCCTTTGTAAATGTTTGGTTGAATTGATCTAGGAAAGGGATATGTTTAATCATCTCATAAATCCTAATATTTGTCTTTTTAATTTGTAATAAGTTATGATCATCAACATATCTATAAAAGCTCAGTTTTCAATTTTTTTTTTTTTTTTTTGCTATAAATTAGAATTGAAATCATTCCGGATTTCTTCAGAATTGCTGCAAAACAAAGATATAACACCCTATAAATTTAATGGCGCACCACAAAAGGAAGTTTGACAATTTATAACGGAAGTTAAGACAATTTCAAAAAAAAATATTAACAGAGGTTAAGACAATACACACCAGAAGCTAACAGAAGTTAACAAAAGTTAACAAAATACACACCAGAAGCAAACAGAAGTTAACAAAAGTTAAGACAATACACACCAGAAGTTAAGACAATACACACCAAAAGTTAACAGAAGTTAAAGTTAAGACAACACAAACTAGAAGTGAAGATCATTTCAAATTCATAATCACTTCTCGAGCCTCAAACACATAATCACTTATTCACTTTAAATTCTCAGTTGTTTCTCCTTTTGAGAAGAGCCTGACTAAAGTCTATAGCAGAAGCCAAATTCCCAACTTCATCGTTTTTCTTTGTCAATCCCTTCAATTTCTTGGGTAACAATGAGGAAATACCAAGAGAATTTATGAGGATTTTCACACTACTGTCAAGGAAGATATATAAAAGCTTGGTTTATAACATCATCATCATCCACAAATGGACGCAAAGACGACATTAGGCAGTAGCTATCCAGTTCCTCGATACAAGTCCTCAAATTCAAGGAGGAAATGATCCTCTCCTGCATCATATAATCCTGCTTTAGCATACAATAGATGACCAACATGAAAGAGGCATCCTCGGTAGCATCACCTCCGACAGAGTTCATGGAACCATCCTCCTCACATTCACTCACATCAGTTGAACTTTTAGACAGCTTCTGCATAGCACACCCCACATTATCCACAAGATGTTCAAATTCACACATTATCTGATCCGCTTTGCTTAAATGGCCTTGAAGTCCTTCAAAGCATGCATTCATCTCACACATATACCTCGCTTTGCAGTCCATTTTGGCCCACCCTGCCTCTAAATAGGACCTCAACCTCTTATTTTCATTTCCTTCAATGACGCTTGTAACCAATTCGGATGTCTCGCTCCTTGGAGACCGCTGGAGCAGCCCAAGACAGTGTTGGAAGCCGCTCAGAAAGTTCCCTCCAGCAGCTACTAACTGCTCAAACTCTGTGACCTTAGTCATAAACTTCATAAAAATATTCCTTGTCTGAATGTTCGAATCATCACCTGACTTTCCTTCCCAGCTAACCATTCTCCAAAAGAACACCTAAATTTCCAAATGAATCATTGCCCAAATCAGAAGATAGTTATTTAGGCCGATGACATACATAGTTCACTCAACGCAACAAGTGATTAGTGACATCAAGTACTTAAGAGTTAAGACAATATAGAAGTATAGATAACAGCTTCCATTATCATAACCACTTATACGCAATAACAAACCAGTCAGAAACTAACTTGCTGAATTTTAAACAACCTGCTGATTATTTGAATGTTTGTGATTCATAATGTGACTAGCATTTACAAACAAAATTCTCATAAGAGTCCAATTTTAGGCATAAAAGCTTGAATAAAAATAAATAGCTACACAAAATTTAATACCACGAATGTATTCAACCATTTGATGACCCAACACTTGAAAGTAACCTCTTCCTATCTTCCATCGAACAACAAAGATCCCAAAATTCTAATTCATAATATTTCAATTCAGACAAATTTGATTTTCAGAAAATCAATTAGAAAAACTATTTAATTCAGCCCTAAAAACACAAGTCAATAATCCTCGTAAATTTCAATTTAGCCTTAAAACCCAAAAAAAAAAATGACTCTGAGATCATAAATCTGTGTGTCCTAATCTAATATGAGATCCTGATAAATATGGAAAAGCTCCTCCTCTAATTACACATCTTTCAGCCGCCCTATCAGGTTACTGTTCAACACTATACTTGACCAAGTCCCCTTTTGCATCAATTTTTAAAAAAATTGGAAGTTGGACAAACATCCCATTTCATAGAGATTATTCAGGTGTTGGATTGACCATCAGGATAGGTGAACAGCTTTAGAAATTTCACCAAAGACGAAGAATGGCAGAAAGAACAACGGCAGAAACAATGGCAGAAAGCTAGGGTTAATATAGGTCAAGCACACACAAACAATGGCAGAAAGAACAACGAAGAATCTCACCGAAATATAGGTCAAGCACACACAAACAATAGAAAAGAATAATGAAATTGAACTTAAAATACAAAATCCAGCGATCCAAGGCGGAACTACAAAGCTAGGGTTAATTTGACTCACCGATTGAAGATCAAAGATCGACGCCGAGGTAAGGAAGACGACAAGCTACTGAATCAGCACCGAAAAACCACGAGGAAGACGGAAATCGGAGGGAGAGAGGAGGTATCTCAGGGGAGATGAGAAATTTTCAGCGGTCCATGGGGAACGACTGTACATCGCTGTGTCGGGGTCGGGGAGAGAGAAAATTCGATGGAAGACCCCAAAAAATCAGGGGTAACAAATTGGGCCGGATCATTAGAGACAATAAACACTTTCATTGAATTGAGTCCGTTAAACAAACATTTTATTTTTGGTCCAACTCAAACAAAGTGTTTGATGAGGTGATTTTTACCCAACCAAACGAGCCCTAAGTGACTAGATTGACCCCGATAGCGAGCGAAGCGGAAGTGAAAACACAAATCAAGTAAGAGAACGTACACAATTGTTTGTTTGCGAGGTTCAATCCAATACCAACGTCCCCAAACCTCAAATAAATATCATGCCCCAAAATCCACCAACTCAAAGATAACAAGTCCTACAAGAGTTGTACAACTCAAAACAAATAAGTATGCATATGTAATGAAATAGATAAAGGAGGAAGAGGAAGAAGCTCTTCCTATTCGCAGTGGAGCTAATGAAGAACAACAACGGCTGGAATGGAACCACCAAAAGATCAGCGGAAATATAAGGGACTTCGACTTGGGTGGTAGGCTTAGCTAATGAATGGGTACATAGCCCAATTAAACAGCAATATTCACTACTCATAACATTATGTAAAACACATTGTCTAAAGTTTAACTTAAAAAATAAAACTCAACAGTTGCCATCATATATTTATCATAATTGATTAGAAAATCACTATAATATTAAACTGATAAAAACACAATTGTTTTTTTTTTTACATTGCATCCGCATCTGTGTCAAGCCTGTCTTCCTTATAGATGACTCTCTCTTTGATCATTCGCAATGATGGATAAAACGATCACTCCTTGCCATCGAGAGACGAAGCTGAACGTCTCCACCGTCTTGCCTTTTGATAGGCTTTGCAGTGTGGCTAAGCATGATCAGGCCCCTAATTGGGATCAACAGCTTCTCCAATATATCAAACAAACGTGATCCGGGGCAATCTTTAACACTAATAGAGAGTACTAAGTTCAAGACCAATCAAACCTAAATCCTAACAATTCAGCCAAACTGAATTCGATGACAACCAATTCAACCTAAAATCGAAATCAACCAAACTCAATTCTACGTACAGCATATATATATCCTCCAATAAAACTAAATTTGATTGCGGGAAAGGACGGAAATTTATCAAAATCAATGGATCTAGTAAATTATCCAAATCAAATTGGATCAAGCCATTCCAGCTTTAGTTCAGAATGGATCTAAATTAATCTGAATTCAGCAAAAACCCAATCGATCTGAATATATTAAGCCGTCGACTGAATTAATACTCGTCATCATAATTCATAAGAGAGATATGATAGTCCAATACAACAACATATCAGGAAATTGCACATAAATTAATCAAAATTATTACAGAGTAATTAAATAATTAATAACTTGAGTAATTAGGGAGTGTTGTTGATAAACCGAACCAGCTTGGTCATCATTTGGTGGGAGTTGTGATTCGGCAGTTGGTGAAGGTGAAAGACGTGGCCCTCCCCGATGGCCTCGATCAGCTCCACCTCCCCCGGCCACCCGCTCCTCCGCAGCTCCTCCGCGTACCACACCCCAACATCCCTCAGCGAGTCCTTTTCCGCCACGAACACCAGCGCCTTCTTAGCTCCCACCGCCGCCAGCCTCCCGTCCGCCGCCGGGTTTATCCACGGGTGGTCCAACCCGCCGCCTTCCGGGCACAGGAAATTCCAGAACCTCAGCCCGAATTCCTGCCCCGCCGCCTTCTTCGGGTCGGGATCCGGCTCCCGGGCCCTCATGAAGAACGGGTGGACCAGAACCAGGCCGAGGAGGTCCATCTCGGCGGGACGATCGGGCTGCGTGGCGAAGCGGAGGGCCATCTGGTGAGCGATGGTGGCGCCGGCACTGTCGCCGGCGAAGAAGACGCGAGAGAGGTCGGCGTGGTCGGCCAGCCAGGGGTCGGAGGCGGCGGCCGACCAGAGGACGGCGGACCAGGAGTCGTCGAAGGCGGCGGGGAGGGGGTGCTCGGGGGCGAGGCGGTAGTCGACGGAGACGACGACGGCGGAGGCCTCGGCGGCGACAAGGTTGAGGTAGTTGTGGTAGGTGGGGGACCGGGCGGACTCGATGACGAAGCCGCCGCCGTGGAAGTAGACGAGGAGAGGGAGCTTGTTGGAGGAGATCTTGATATTCTGGGCGGAGGGGAGGTAGAGGCGGACGGAGACGGCGGGGGAGATGGGGACGTCTTTGGAGAGGACTGGAGAGTCGGGGGAGGAGGAGGTGGGGACGGTGTCGGTGCCGAGGAAGCGGTGGATGCGGCCGTCTTTGTAGATGACAAGGAAGGGGCGGAAGTCTTGGGTGATCTCGGAGTCGCCGTCGGGGTGGGGGTTTGAGATAGGCTCCATTTTTGTGGGGCGTTAACTGAAACACAGTCACAGAGTGCAGCGTAGTATTAGTGGAGGAGGAGAGAAGGGGGACACCACCCGAGAAAATAGAGATTTCTTGTTTTGATTTGATAGGGCTGGGGGTGGGGCCAATGGCCATCGACTTTCGATCTTCTACAACCTCCTCCTCCCTACTCTACTCACTGACTCGTAAAAATATGGGTCAATTTCCATACAGGCCACGAAATTATGCTATATTAGGAATCAGGATCCCCTCTCCATATTTGGAATTTGTCCACCAAATTTTTCATCATGCTGAAATTTTTGTTTTCAGCACAAAAAAAAAATTCCACGGAATTTAGTTTTTTTTTTCCGCGTTTTCAGAGTGCTGAAACGGAATTGCTGAAACCCTGTGTCACTATCTGTTTTCAGCAGTTTTTTTTTTCGCTTTATTTTTTCGTTTTTTTCCGCGTTTCCAGAGTTGCTGAAACCCCGATTTCAGCACTATTGTTGATGCCGAAATCCCGATTTCAGCAACGTTGCTGATGCTGAAATTGTTGCTGAAACCGTATTACGAGATATAAAATTTAGCCTATGCGGGATTCGAACCCACGTATTTGTGCATAAGCACATTGCTCTACCATTGAGCTAAGAGGCTTTTAAAGGAGATTTAAAGCAAGTTCAACAACAATAATTTCAGCAAATTCTAGTTTTAAAGCAAGTTCAACACCAATAATTTTAGCAAAAAAGAAGGACCAAACTAATAGTCCTAATCAAAAGAGTAAAAATATTCATCTCACGAGTCTAACTCCAAATTTCCTTCCACGACGTTGTTGTTGAAAACCCGATTTCAGCATTGTTGTTGCTGCTGAAACCGGGGTTTCAGCAACGTTGTTTATGGTTTCAAGTTTCAACAATGTTGTTTGTGGTTTCAGCAGACAATAGGCATCAAATAGAAAGCTCTTAATTGAGGGAGAGGAAAACTAACTTTTCAACGCGATTCGACAACAATTCCTTTTCCTGCTGAAATCGAGACGACGGAGATCCGACTTTCCTTGCTGAAATCGAGCAGATTCAGATGACAAGTATATCCTGCTGAAATCGAGACGACAAGTAGACGACGGGTCATCGTCGATGCAGAGGAAGACAACGGCGAAGAACGACAAGTAGAGGGCTCTTCCTGCTGAAATCGAGACGACGGAGATCCGATCTTCCTTGCTGAAATCGAGACGACGGAGATCCGATCTTCCTTGCTGAAATCGAGCAGATTCAGAGGACAATCGGGAAATTGACCGGCGCTAGTTTGCAGAGGACAATCGGGAAACGGTTGATTTCAGCAATTGCTTCAGCAATCCATGGAAAACCATCGTGCTGTTTCAGCAGTTGCTGCTCGCATCTCTGCTTCTGCTTCAGCAGTTTATGGTTGTATTTCTACAATCCGCTCCCTCCTCCGCCTCGCAGCAAGGCCGTCGTCGTGGATTGGACAGATCGGAGATCGAATCGCTCCCGAACGCAGTTTCAACCATCAGATGAACTTTCAGCAACGCCGCCTAGGCGCCTCCTCAGATGATAGTCTTCCAGCAGAAGCTCGACGAAGATGACGGCGGGAAGAAGACATCATAATATCACTGAAGACAAGTTTATTAACAACAAATCGAACATACCATCTGCATCTCGCGGTGGCCGAGAACCACTAGAGATCTTCCCCCTGAGCTTGAGACGGTGGTGGAGACTGGATTCTTGAAATTTGATAGCAACGTGGCCTGAATCTGAAACCGCAGGCACAGATTCAGAGCAGCGAGGGCAGCGAAAGCCACCGTTTCTGTCTCTCTTTAGGTCGGCGAGCAGCGAGGGCAACGTGGCCTCCATCCACTGTTTCTATCTCTCTTTAGGTCGGCGTAGGACCTCCATTGACGCCGGAAAAGGCGAATTCAGATGCGACGCCGGAAAAGGAGATTTCAGATGCGACGCCGATTCAAAGGCGAGGCGAGCGAGATCGATGGCTGAGAGAGGTCGATTCAGAGGCGAGATCCGAGATCGATAGTGGATCCAGGGAACGAGATCGGAATCTCAAAGCCGGAGATCGATAGCCCTGGCCTTCCTCACCGTCCCCTTCCTCTTCATCGTCGTTGTCTTCATCAACTGGCCAGGAGGATTTGGGGGGTTTTTTATTGAGAAAATTTGCGCCGAAGGCACAAATTTTCTCCCCAACTTAGCTATTGTCCCCCAACTCCGTCATATTGGGGTTTTGTCCACGTAAATTTTTCTGGACAAAATTGCCCCCCCGTATATAAGGGTTTTTGCTGGAAACCGCCTTTCTCTCTCCTCACTCTGTTTGTCTCTTGGCTTCCCTCGGACGATTCGCTCTCTTCTCTCCATCATCTCCCAAGCGACTTTTGCGGTTGAAACCGACGATTCTTCTTCGATTCTGCTCCAATGTCAGAGAACAAAGTCGCCGGCGACCTCGAAGGACCTGCTGTTGGTGCAATCGAGCATAAACATTCAAGCGATCCTTCAAATGGCGGTGTGTTATCTGTGTTTTTAATTTTGTACTTGTTTTGAAGTTGAAACTGACATTTCTTTTCAATTTTTGTCGATTTTTAGAGAACAAGGACTCCGATGAGAGGGAAGGAGTTGTTGTTGCCGCGGTTGACAGCATAACTGGAAGTGATTCCGCACATGACGGTTTGTATTCGGTGTTTATGTCGTTTATGCATGTTTGTCGTTTCCCCCCCCCCCCCCCCCTTATTACTATGTTTGATATCGAATGTATCTGATTTGCAGCGAAGAAAAGCTCATCTGAGAAGGTTCCTTCGGTTGAAGGTAGCAATTCATCAAATTCTTCAAGCAGAGGTGTGTCGTTTTTGTTCTAAAGTTTTGTATTTATGCTTTTTCCAGGCCTTTGTTGTGTTTTGGTATGAAATGTACACATGCATGTGGTACTTTGTCTTTGATTTTAGCATAAATGCATATTTCAGCATAATATGTAAAAGATCTATTTCAGCAGTTGTCTATATTCATGCCGAAACGGTTGTTGTGTATTCTTTGTCTGTGTTTTTTAGATGTTAATGCCTCTGCAAGTGATCTTGAAGAATATAAATGTCAATTCGATGTGAGTATTTTTTTTTCCATACTTTATCCCCCTGTGTGTGTGTGTTTTCATGTTTATTCATGTGTATGAATGTGTGTTTTTAACAGAGGTTGCAGTATTGCATTCCTGTGAAGGATAGATTTTGTGCAAAATCAAATGTTTATTGCGCCCCAGGTGTCTGTGCTGTTATAGAGAATCATCTGTCCAAATCTGATTTTGAGTTGCTGAGGAGAAGCTGCTTTGGATGGGTCTTTGTTCAAAGAGATAAGATGAAACTTAATTTTCAGTTGATTAATCAAATGATGCTACGTTTGATTAAGAGTGATAAGTTGCATGAATTGTGGTTCAAGGTTGATGGTCTAGTTGCTCGTTTCTCTCTGGTAGAGTTTCATGCAATTACAGGGCTTCCTGTCATTGATACTAAAGTTAAACCGCCTGCGAAATTTGAATGGTCGTATTTTCTGGGAGAGAAGCAATCAAAGTGTACCTATGATGAGTTGTTGGAGGCATTTAAAACATGTAGAAAATCGTCTACAAAGAAGCTTCAGATGGCAAAGCTGTTGATTATCGAGAAGATGTTAATGTTCAAGCGGTCTAAAATTGTTAAGAAAGATCATGCTGCTCTTGTATGCAATCCAGCGAAATGTGAACTGTATCCATGGGGGAGGTTGTCTTATTCTTTGGTTGTGAAGTATTTAAAGAAGGTTCTGGATTGCGATCGATCTGACCCGAGACCACCATATGAATTGTTTGGATATATTTATGCTTTTCAGGTAATTTAAGTCCATGCATATATGTTTCAGCATCTGTTTGTTTCAGCATTTATGTTTCAGCAATATTTGTGTTTCAGCAATTGTATGTTTCAGCATCTGCTTGTTTGGTTATATTTGTAGGCTTGGATAATGGAGGCTTTCCCGAGGATTTCTGATAAGTTCCTTGGCGATTTCAAAGTTCGTGTGGGTGATCCATATTCTCTTAGGTGGGAGTGTAAGTTACGACATACTTACATTGAAGCGCAAGAGTTGTTTGATGGCGATGTGGTATTATTCTTATCTCAGATCTATCTTCATACAATCTTCTTTTTTTATTAATTTCATTTTTATAATTTCAGTTGTCTTATTGTGTGTTAATATTATTGGGTGTTTAGGCACCCATGTTCCCAACCTTTGGGGAGTTTGCAAGGTCCCCAGGAATGGTATTTGAAGATGAAGTTGCTCACCCCATTCTTGATCACATGACTGAACCTGTATTTTCCCAACCTGAGGAAGATAAGCTGTATGATTGTTGGAGACTTAGGACAAGAGCATACTGGAGACGGTTCAATTGCTATGTAGATGGTGATTTATCATTGGATATACCTTCTGCTGAAACCCAAGGTGAAGAACAACAAGAAGTGAATGAAGAGTCAGGTGGCAAGGAAAGTGGAGGTGCTGCAGGTTCGAAGAAGCGAAAGTCTGTGAGTAAAGCGCCGTCATTGGTGAAGAAACAGAAGATTGAAACAAGCAAACCTACTCCAACGCGGAGAGGTCGGTCTGCTGGTTTAGTTTCAACAAAACAAGTTGATGAAATTGGTTCTATTAGGAAAAAGAAGACAAGGGGTAAGAAGATGTCAGCTGCAAAGAAACCACCAGGTGTTGAAGATGCAATTGCGAAACCTAGGTTTGTATTTCGTAGGAGAGGTAAATCTGTTTCTGAAGATTCCAGTGATTTGTTTATGCCAATTGAAGTTGCATGTCCATCCTTTCATCGAGTTGCTGAAACTGCATTGAGGCCGGCCATCGAAGCTGCACCTGCAAAGGAATCTTTATTATTTAAGGGTGGGAACGATGATGCTAATGACAGAGTAGCAGAGGGCCTCCAAGGGGGTGTGGCTCAAGCAGGGGACGATGCAATGAATGTTGAAACCAATGACTACATAAACAATCAAGGCACTGAGAACGTTGCCAGAGATGATCACTTGGAAGGAGCGGGGAAGAATGTGGATGGGGCTCAGACTGATGATTTCAGCAAACAAGGGGGACATTCTAGCTGGTTGAAAGAAATACAGATGAGGTTAGATAAGCTCGAAGAGTTGCCTCAAAGAGTCTCTGATTTAGCTGGGAGGGTGGAGATGCTTGAGGAACGTTTGTCAGGATGTTTAAAGTTGGTGAATGTTGTTGATAATATGCTGAAGAAGGTAGATTCCTTAGAAAATAAGTTAACAATGCAAGAGTCAATGCAGTTTAAGACCCAGTCATCCAATGCTGCAACTTGTGATCCAGCAATTTCAAAGGCTGTGAAGGAGGTGTTGGATGAAATTCAGGAAGAGGTACCTACTGAGATTCTAGGTCAACCAATTGGTACCATTGTTTCAGCATCTGTTAATGAGATCATTCCTGTTACCCTTGTTGAAGGGCAGAGATCATTAGACTCATCTTCAGGGCATGCATATGCGGTTGACTTAGGGCGCGACTCTGATTTCGAGTTGAAGGGTGGGGATCTGTGCTTAGATGATGGAGGTTCTGTTGGGGCGAGGAAGGTGGTTGGGGGTCCTGAAGTCAAGGCAGTTGGAGTTGAAGTTGCTGAAACAAAGGGTGCTGAAACAAAGGTTGCTGAAAGCGTGGTTGCTGAAACGAAGATTGTTGAAGATGAAGTTGCTGAAACCAACGTTAATGCTGAAGCAGCATCACCTCATGGGCAACTAGACAAAGATGCTGAAATGGGTGATGCTGAAGCAACAAAAGATGCTGCAAGCAAAGATGCTGCTGGTGACTTAATGACCCCACCCCCTGGAAAAACAATACATTTAAGTGATGGTGAAAGTGACGATGAAGACTTGGTGAAGAAGCCATGCATTCAGTGGGATACAATTTCCAAAGACCCTAAATGTGTTGAAGAAATTGAAAATTTCAGGCGTTCAAAGCGTCTTCCAAAAGCAACCAGTTTTTTGGTGAGCCCATTTGTTGCTGAAAAGTTAAGGATCCCAAAGCATGTTGAAAAAAAATCATTGCTCAGCAAGGTTGACCATGACTTCATGTATCAATGTGTAAAAAGCTCAAGGTATGTCCATCTTAAAGTTCCATGTGTGTTTTCGAGTGCTCTAGCAATATATATATCTATTTCGAGTGCTCTGACCCGATTTTTAAATCTTGTAATAATATGCGCAGGGATTTTTCAGTACTTTTAATGGGATCCAGAAAAGAGAAGTCATTTTTCAAGAGCATTGTTAGGAGGGATGGTTGGCTTGACATAGATGTAAGCATGCTGAAACTGTTTTTCTTTACCATATCCTTTTTCGGGTAAATGTAACTATGTATGTATTTTTGTTTATATAAATTTCAGCACCTTACACTGTTTACTGTTTCAGCACCTTGAAGCTGGACTGGTTCACATGAGGAAGAGAGTCAGTGAAGATCCTAGCAGTTTTGAAGGCATTGTCGTGTTGGATCCTATTTTTCATCAAAAATATCTTCAAGAATGCACGTCATCTTACGAAGAAACAACACCTGTTGAAGATTTCACTGCTAGCTACTTTCTGGGCTTATATCCTAGTGATTATCCCAAGAGTTGGGAGTCTGCAAAACTGGTCTACACCCCTTTCAACATAGACAATAAGCACTGGATTGCATTGGAGATAAATCTTGCTGAAAAGGTTATAAATGCATATGACTTCAACCACTACATTGTGTCTGCTGAAAAGCTTGTTTATTATCTGCGCGCGATGGCTGAGTGGTTGCCAATTCACTTGGATAAGGCTGGTGTGATCCCAAATTTTCAACCGTCTACATTCCACATTAACAAGGTCCCCGATCTAGTGCACGATACAACGGGGTATGGAAACCTACATTTACAATGTCTTTAAAGCCTTATAGAAGCATTATGTTGTTGTGCTTGTTATCAATATGTTTTTGTTTCATTTTTTGTAGCGCATCTTGTGGGGTCTTTGTACTGAAAGCAATCGAGGCGCTGGTGTTCGGTGGAGATGTCAGGAAGTTTACCAATGAAAGGATCTTTCGATACCGAGAACTCATGGTCTCAGACTTGATTCAAGAGAAATGGAGCTTTAAATTTTAGTTAATAACATCTTGTGTGTAACACCGTCTATCAGATTTAGGGATTTCAAGACATTCTAACGTAGCTGTGGTTTAAATGTATTTCCGTGGGATATTCTGGACAACTGTTGTTATGTTGTATCGTTTTGGATGCGTTTTCAATGGCACTCTTTGAAGCCATTGGAATTGACATTTTATCTAATGCTTTAATGCAAATTATGTGCGCATTTCTGTGTTCCAGCAAGGATTTCAGCAAATAATTCACCATATCTGTGTTGCTGAAACAGTGTACAAGTCAACCAAAAATCAGAAATATAATCTTTAAAGAGGGTACTTATTGCGTCTGTCAAGGTTCCATAGTTGTTCAAGTTATATTTTCAGCATTTCCCGCCAGGACATTATTTTCAGCATATTTTTCATGCTGAAACAGAGATGATTGACTAGAACAAAGCTTAAGCATAGTAATAAATGGTAAACATAATGAACTAAAAACAATATGATATAGCAAAGCAATGACACAGAGTACAACTGATAAAAAAAAACACAAAGCATCTCGCAAAATTCATATCAAATTGCTTGAAACGGTGTAAAATTGAACTAAAAATTAAAAATCAGCACATTTTTCTGTAGCCAGCTTCATTGGTGTTGAGCTTTTGAACTCTGACCGCGCTCCCTTTGAAGCCACTCCTTACTGTATTTTGCTCTTCTCACAAACTCTCCCTTGGAAAGTAACCTTTTCTGAGGAGGTCGACCAGATCTTTTCCTTACATTGGGGGGGTAACACTTAATCTGTTTGATATATTCAGGGAGGTTTATTTCATCATCAGGTACGACTGGATATATGGTTTCAGCATGTGCTACAATCCAAGCTTCATTTGTGTAGAAACCAGCAACAAAATCTGCAACATCAAGCCTTTTAGACACTATCGCCGACAGAGCATGTACGCATGGGATTTTTTGAATGTCAAACACCCTACAGGTGCATTGTTTTGCTAAAAGATCAACAACAGTCCGCGTACCTTCTCCAGTAACCTCAAATACAGACTCACTCAAGTGCTTTACAGTGTATGCACCGACATCCTTTTGCAATTCCTCGATCATTTTCATTATTGCAGGGGCGACTCTCTCTGTATTCAGTGCTGCAGACTTCCTTCTATCTTGAGACCACTCTGTGAACTTATCTCTCAAAAACTCCAACAGTGCGACAATGGGCAAATTTTTTTTACCACTCAAAACTGAGTTCAAGCTTTCAGTGTTGTTGGATGTCATCATGTTATACCGATCACCCTTTGCATGCGCTCTTGCCCACCTCTCCAGCCCCGCGGATATCAAATATTTTGCTAGGGTGGGGCATTCTTCCTTTATACGGTCAAATTGGTGTGCAAAATCACCAACAGTGTAGGTTTCAGCAGCCTGTTGGAACATGTCGGCAAGATGCCTTTTCTTGAAAGTTGATTGGATGTTCTGCTTCAAATGCCACATGCATACGCAATGGGTAGCATTAGGGTATATCTTTCTGATGGCCTTAGAAATGCTGGAATGCCTATCAGAAACAAACACCAAATCATCTGTAGGTTGTATAACTTTACTGAGTTGCTGGAAAAACCACTCCCAAGATGCATTATTTTCTGTGTCAACAATCCCAATAGCAAGCGGGTATAATTTCATATTTGCATCTTGTGTAACTGCTCCAAGCAATGTACCCTTATATTCCCCTGTTAAGAATGTGTCATCTACTACAACAACCCGCAAATAAGACGGGAACAATTTAAATACTGAAATCACCATAATTTTGCTAAATTATAAATTATTATGTACATATACATACCTTTTTCAAAATGGGAAATGCTCGAATGGATTGTCCATAAGACAGGAATAAGTATTCGAACCTTTCATCACTGTCTGTTTTAATGAGAGCTACTGTTCCTGGATTTTTCTCCATAAGAATGTGACAATATGACGGCAAGGCAGCAAAATTTGATTCCGGCGACCCTTTTTCCCTCACTTGAGCTATTCGTGCTGACTTTCATGCCTTCCAATAAGTAATTGAGATCTTGTGGTCAGTTCTCGTCTTATCAATAATTTGTTTTGGGGTGTATCCACTGTTGAAAACACAGAAACCAGTAACAATAAATATAGTGCTGAAATGAAAGCTGAAACTAAAAATGTTGAAAACTAACTGCTGAAAGAGTATACACCTTGATTGTATGAGGCATGCAATAACATTGGATGGCGCATGCCTGGAGTGTCTTGTTCTTGTATCCCATGTGCATGTGTGTATATCTCTATACAATATCACCTCATGACAAATAGCTGAAATTCTCTTTGTATGCAATCTCCAACCACAATTTCTGTCTATGCATGCTGCTCTATAATATTTTGGTGTTGATTTTTTAACCTCAAATCCAAATATGTCTGTCATAGACATAATGTATAGAGCATCCTTTACTGCTTGTCTAGATTCAAATGTTTTTCCAACATACATAACCCTTGGGCATTGAGTGACACGGGTGACAATACTGTCCGTGGTATAGCTTCCAGCACCCCTTTCATTAACTGTGTTCCCTTTTCTATTCATCATTTCATAGCGCTCATTCCAATACTCATCATTGGAGTTATCTGAAAATGATTCACTGTTTTCAGCATTAGAGGAATATGAAAATCTGTCAGCCTCCATATCGTCTTGTGGCACATCCTGATTCTCATCAAAAATAGAGACATTTTCTATTATATCTAAATTGGTGCTATATCTCTCATCAGTTTCAGGAAGCTCAACAGTTTCAGCAGTAAATTGAAACTCATGGCCAACAATATCCAATGGCAAGGTGTTTGTGACACAAACTCTACAGAAAAATTCACTCCATCCAGCTTACTCAACAACAAGAATTCTTTTAAATCAGCATCAGAATCTACCTTAAGTGGCGCTCTCAATCTCTTGAAGGGGTGCAAATGGCTGAATTCCAATTCAACTGATTCATCAACATTGAATCTGCTGCAAACCTTGTCCCTCAAGGTTAATAAAGTGATTGTATCCTCTAGCACAAAAGCCTTTGAAGTAGTGTTTCCATCGAACAGTAATCCTGTTTCAGCAACTCTCCACTTGCCCCCATACACAACAGTTATAATGTTTGATGACATTTTCTACACCTGCAATTGATTATTTGACAGTATTAAAGTACTTGGAATATAATTGGAATGCATTTCCGCAGAAACACTAAAAACAGAGCTGGTGCAATCCACATGAAATCAATATTCCACAGTTTCAGCAATCGAAAACGATAGTTTCATTCCACATGCTAATGTTATATAGAAAATCGAAACATAGACTTGCAAAAACACCTTTAGTTGCAATTAAAAAAAAAACAATTCTGTTAGTTTCAGCAGATCTCGTATAAACTTTGCGCGCTCACAAGAGATCACAGCAGAAAGTGTTGAACTATAATAAATTGCTAGAAAGTATTGATCTATAAGAAATCACAATATAAACGATCATAACAGATCTGTTGGAACGTTACTTGTAGCAGAAAAATCGAAAATCGGTTCCAGCAAACCTAAAATCTGTTAGTTTCGATCACATCAGACCAGATATGTAATCAATTAATAGCATAATCAAAATCTCGAAGAACATTGCTGAAGAATAGTCCAAAATTACAGGAAAAAACGAGCGACAACGCTTACCTTCTGCTGTGATCGCTTAATTTGTCGATATGCTCACGTAGTAGAGGTAATTCAACAATTTACAGCAGCAATTCAACGGTATTTTGTCGATCGATGAATTTACAACAACAATTTCAACGTTACTTTGTCGATCGATGAATTTATAGCAGCAAGGATGAAGAGGAGGATGCGTGTGCGCCAAGGTTTTTTGTGTGTTTCGGTTTCAGCATGACGAAAAATTTGGTGGACAAATCCCAAATATGGAGAGGGGGGATCCTGATTCCTAATATAGGCTGATTTGGTGGCCTGTATGGAAATTGCCCCTTTTTTATTTTGGTGCTGAAAGAGCGAGGGATCGATAGAGAGAAAATTTGCCTAACGGGCCTATTTTTTGGGCCTAAATGAGGGAGTGTCTCCCACCCTTGTAAAACTAAGTTTTTGTCCACGTAAATTTTTCTGGACAAAATTACCCTTCTTATCTATACCTAATCTATCGATCCCTCGCTCTTTCAGCACCAAAATAAAAAACCCCCCAAATCCTCCTAGCCAGTTGATGAAGACAACGACGATGAAGAGGAAGGGGACGGTGAGGAAGGCCAGGGCTATCGATCTCCGGCTTTGAGATTCCGATCTCGTTCCCTGGATCCACTATCGATCTCGGATCTCGCCTCTGAATCGACCTCTCTCAGCCATCGATCTCGCTCGCCTCGCCTTTGAATCGGCGTCGCATCTGAAATCTCCTTTTCCGGCGTCGCATCTGAATTCGCCTTTTCCGGCGTCAATGGAGGTCCTACGCCGACCTAAAGAGAGATAGAAACAGTGGATGGAGGCCACGTTGCCCTCGCTGCTCGCCGACCTAAAGAGAGACAGAAACGGCGGCTTTCGCTGCCCTCGCTGCTCTGAATCTGTGCCTGCGGTTTCAGATTCAGGCCACGTTGCTGTCAAATTTCAAGAATCCAGTCTCCACCACCGTCTCAAGCTCAGGGGGAAGATCTCTAGTGGTTCTCGGCCACCGCGAGATGCAGATGGTATGTTCGATTTGTTGTTAATAAACTTGTCTTCAGTGATATTATGATGTCTTCTTCCCGCCGTCATCTTCGTCGAGCTTCTGCTGGAAGACTATCATCTGAGGAGGCGCCTAGGCGGCGTTGCTGAAAGTTCATCTGATGGTTGAAACTGCGTTCGGGAGCGATTCGATCTCCGATCTGTCCAATCCACGACGACGGCCTTGCTGCGAGGCGGAGGAGGGAGCGGATTGTAGAAATACAACCATAAACTGCTGAAGCAGAAGCAGAGATGCGAGCAGCAACTGCTGAAACAGCACGATGGTTTTCCATGGATTGCTGAAGCAATTGCTGAAATCAACCGTTTCCCGATTGTCCTCTGCAAACTAGCGCCGGTCAATTTCCCGATTGTCCTCTGAATCTGCTCGATTTCAGCAAGGAAGATCGGATCTCCGTCGTCTCGATTTCAGCAAGGAAGATCGGATCTCCGTCGTCTCGATTTCAGCAGGAAGAGCCCTCTACTTGTCGTTCTTCGCCGTTGTCTTCCTCTGCATCGACGATGACCCGTCGTCTACTTGTCGTCTCGATTTCAGCAGGATATACTTGTCATCTGAATCTGCTCGATTTCAGCAAGGAAAGTCGGATCTCCGTCGTCTCGATTTCAGCAGGAAAAGGAATTGTTGTCGAATCGCGTTGAAAAGTTAGTTTTCCTCTCCCTCAATTAAGAGTTATCCTCAATTAAGAGCTTTCTATTTGATGCCTCTTGTCTGCTGAAACCACAAACAACATTGTTGAAACTTGAAACCATAAACAACGTTGCTGAAACCCCGGTTTCAGCAGCAACAACAATGCTGAAATCGGGTTTTCAACAACAACGTTGTGGAAGGAAATTTGGAGTTAGACTCGTGAGATGAATATTTTTACTCTTTTGATTAGGACTCTTAGTTTGGTCCTTCTTTTTTGCTGAAATTATTGGTGTTGAACTTGCTTTAAAACTAGAATTTGCTGAAATTATTGTTGTTGAACTTGCTTTAAATCTCCTTTAAAAGCCTCTTAGCTCAATGGTAGAGCAATGTGCTTATGCACAAATACGTGGGTTCGAATCCCGCATAGGCTAAATTTTATATCTCGTAACACGGTTTCAGCAACAATTTCAGCATCAGCAACGTTGCTGAAATCGGGATTTCGGCATCAACAACAGTGCTGAAATCGGGGTTTCAGCAACTCTGGAAACGCGGAAAAAAACGAAAAAATAAAGCGAAAAAAAAAAAACTGCTGAAAACAGATAGTGACACAGGGTTTCAGCAATTCCGTTTCAGCACTCTGGAAACGCGGAAAAAAAAAACTAAATTTCGTGGAAATATTTTTTTTTTGCTGAAAACAAAAATTTCAGCATGATGAAAAATTTGGTGGACAAATTCCAAATATGGAGAGGGGGGGATCCTGATTCCTACTATAGCCTAATTTCGTGGCCTGTATGGAAATTGCCCCATCGATAGATTAGGTATAGATAAGAAGGGTAATTTTGTCCAGAAAAATTTACGTGGACAAAAACTTAGTTTTACAAGGGTGGGAGACACTCCCTCATTTAGGCCCAAAAAATAGGCCCGTTAGGCAAATTTTCTCTAAAAATATTTAATACTCGGGGCAATTTCCATATAGGCCACGAAATTAGGCTATATTAGGAATCCGTCTCCCACCCTCTCAATATTTGGGATTTGTCCACCAAATTTTTCATCATGCTGAAATTTTTGTTTTCAGCAAAAAAAAAAAAAATCCACGAAATTTAGTTTTTTTTTTCGCGTTTCCAGAGTTGCTGAAACAGAATTGCTGAAACCCCTGTGCCACCATCTGTTTCAGCAGTGTTTTTTTTTCTTTTTTTTTTGCGTTTCCAGAATTGCTGAAAACCATGTGTCACCCTCTGTTTCAGCAGTTTTTTTTTCGCGTTTCCAGAGTTGTTGAAACCCCGATTTGAGCAACGTTGTTGATGCTGAAACCCCGATTTCAACACCGTTGTTGATGTTGAAGTGATTATTGTTGACACTGCTGAAAATGTTATACATACAAGCTACTGAAATGCTGAAATACTGAAAACAGAAAAGCTGAAATGTTGTCATATATGCTTGTAAGATATAGTAGCTCATAAAATTTTATAAGAATCCATTTCAACAAAAAAATCTAGAAAAAGGCTCAATTTGATAACAAAGACTCAATATACACCAGACATTTGTATTCACAATCATTTATATATCTATAAATTAATCAATGAAAGAGAAAGAAATTGAAATGGTAAAGCATTTCAGCAATTGTTGAAATGCTGAAATTCATCAAACTACTAAAATGCACCTGGCGGACGATTGCTTCGTTTCTTTTTCTCCAAGAAGGGAATAACAAGGCAGTCACTCTCCAGCTCATGCTGAAACCGGGGTTCACCGTGCTCTCTTTGTTCTTCCTCGTTCTACCGACGTTGCTGAAATGCTGAAACCGAAATTCTTTGTGCTCTCTGTCCTTCCTAGCTTCCTCGCTCTACCCTCGCTCTCCTCCTCCTTAATCTCAGCATATTGTCAAAAATCAAACAAGGTTGAACGGGAGGAATGTAAAAATCAGACAAGTGCAGGAGAGAGAATCTCATGGTAGTTAATGGTTTCGACAACAACAAATTAAGTTCTATCCTACAATTTCAGCAAGAAAGAGACTCACCAGACACTTATCAAAGGCTTAGATCGGAGATTTTGCTGAAACCGAAGATGCTGAAACCGGAAAGGAAGGGGACAGCGCCAGTACACTTATCAAATTAAGTGCTGAAAATTGCTTATATTGTACTGTATTAAACACAACACCGGTTTGTTTTCCAAAATCACGATTCAGGATTATCAAAGCACAAATGAAGAAGAAAGAGATTATTATTATTAAATCCTTTTTACAACTAGCTAAACGGATTCATACAACCATACAAGTTGTGATCTAACCAACATCATCTGTCTGAGTCAGTTGCAATTGCAAGAAGCTGCGGAGAATCACAAAGAAGGAAAAGTTGAAAACTTGGCAAACCATTATTGAAGTAAACATAGCATGACAGCAAAAGCACATATATGAAATATATGTGCTTTTGTTGTCATGCTAAGGGACCTAAGGGTGTGGAAGGCCATGTGGTGAGTCATGAAATGGAAGAACAGATGAGCTCCGTGAAGAAACACAACCATGCCGGTGCACCCCAACACCAACAGTCCCACCATCATCTTTCTTTATCTTCTCCCTCTCTCTGTGACTTCATATTGTATTAAACACAACACTTGTTTGTTTTAGAAGAGAGCAAGGTGCTGAAATTGCTTACCGGAGCAAGGTGTTGAAATCCGAAAAGAGGAAGGGGACAGCGCCAGTACAACACTGGTCGAAGAGGTTGAAGAGATCGGAGGGAGGCGGCGGTGTCGGAGGGAGGCGGCAGTAGCGGAGGGACTTGAGATCGGCCGGAGGGGGCAGCGAGGGTGCCGGAGTTGCTGGGCAAGAGCGTCAAACTTCCATGGCTTTCAGATCTGGAGGGATCTGGACGATGAAGGAGGAAAACGACGCCGTATTTGGTGGATGGACAGCGACGCCGGCTCCCGGAGATCGAGCGGATCTGGTGGATGGACAGCGACTCTAGATGCGCCGGATTTGTTAGTAGGGAATCGAAAAGGAGAAGGGGAGGGTTTGGAACCGGAAGCGACTCTAGATGCGGTGGCGCGAACAACGGATGATGAACGGAAGATCGATCTAGCGGCGGCAAGAGAGAGGTGAACTGGAGATTGGTAAGCGGCGACGGCTAGGCGAGGGAGGGGTGATGGGGGAGAGTTCCGGATTCCGGCGGTGAGGGTACGAAGAGGCGAGTCCGGTGACCGGAGGAGGAGGAGAGAGAGGAAGAGCGAGGGAGGGGTCGACGAACGAGATTTGAAACGGGAGGATCTGTGATGCTGAAATGGTAATGGATACATGAAATTAGAGGGGTAATTTTGTCCAGAAAATTTTTGGTGGATAAAACCCTAATTTTACAAGGGTAGGAGACACTCCCTCATTTAGGCCCAAAAAATAGGCCCGTTGGGCAAATTTTTACTTAATACTCCCCTCCGTTTCAAAATAAACTCACTTAATTTTTAAGAAGGTAAAAATTCTTTTTAATCCCTCTGTTTAAACAGAAGGTAAAAATATTTAGGAATTTTTTGCTAAGTGGCCATTTTGGGTCCAATTTTTAAGTTTTAGGCCACAAGGGTGGCAATATTAGGTAATATGTCACTTTTTCCACTTTTACCCCTGTCTCTATTTTTCTCCATTTTTATCAGCGTTTCTTCCTCTCGCGTCCTGGTTCTCTCTCCCTCTCGCGTCTGCCGATCTCCACCGCCATCGTGGTTCTCGGCGTCCTGGTTCGTCTGCCGATCTCGGCAGATCTCCGACACTATATCTCTCCACCGCCATCTCTCTCTACCCCCTCCGATTTGGAATTCTGGAGAACGAAGATCCGGTGGTGCGATCGGCGATGAATCTCCTCCTTCGATTTCACTCCTCCTCTTTCCTCCGATCGGAGAGACCTCGATCTGCCGGAGACTGCCTTTCTCTGCCTTCAATTTCTCCATAATTGCCGCCGGCGCCTCCCCGATCGACTCGCAAGCCATCATCTCCCAGTTCACTTGCCGGAGACTGCCTTTCTCTCGCTGGTTGCCGCCATTGAAGACTCCTCCGAGCTCCCCTCCGAGCTTCCATGGCTGCCTCCGAGCTCCCCTCCCTAGTTGCCTTCGCGTTTCCCTCCAGATCTGTTGCTCAAACCAAACAAAAAAAAAAATCAGATCGAGCGAATCTCCAGTCTCCACCGCCATGGCCGCCGTTGCTTCCGCCGGAATGGTTCTGGGGGTTTGGCGGTGGTGGTGGCTTCTTCCGATTTTCCGGCGAGCGCATCGTTTTTCCGGGAGCTTGTGGGAGGTGTGTTGCCATCTTCGAATTTCTGGGACCTGTGGTGCTGATGTCATGGAGCCTTGCTGATGTAATTGGCGTGTGCAGGCTTTTCCCTTCTTTCTTGAAAGATGCAGGAGCTGTCTCCTTCTTTTAATTAGGAGTTGCGTGTGTATTGAGATTCTAGGTGGGTTTAGGGGCTTGTTGACCTCATTTGTGTTGACTTGCTTATGTGGCATGTTAATTGAAGGCATGTTAATTTGTATGGTTGCAAATTAAAGTGGAAAACAGTGACATTCCATTATGCAAATTCAATAGGCAAATTTACATATAAAGTGAAAAACAGTGACACCACTGTAAAAATAAATCCATGGACACTGTAATCAAAAGGAAAATATTATAGACGCTGTAACCAAAATAAAAACAGCTTTATAGACATTGTCTTCACTATTAAAAAGGTCCATAGACACTGTAATCAAAGGAAAACCCTAGAAAAAGGGAAGCACAAACCCTATAGGGGCTAATGAGAAGCCGATATTCATGTGGTGACAGTTTTTCTCTAATTTCTAATTTCTAGTTTTTTAGATTTTTTTTAAAGTAGTGTCACCACAATAAAAAAAAATTAAAAATATAACTACTATTGTAACCACTATAAAAAAAATAAAGTCATAGATATTGTCATCACTATAAAACATGGTCATAGACACTGTAATCAAAGAGAAATCTTATCAACCAATCACAAGTTGGTGTAGTGGTTATGGGGCTACATCCCATGCCTCGAGGTTCGAAGTTCGAATCCCCGTGGAAACATGGAGACGCTTGTGAGTGGGAGGGTCAACCCCTTAAATGGGCCTACAGTAACTCGATCCAGATGTAGAGTGGGCTAAGCCCACTTCAACTGGAAAAGATCAAAAAAAGAGAAATCTTATCATAAAGGAAGAACAAACCCTATAAGGGCTAAAGAGAAGCCAAAATAAATGTGATGACAGTTCTCCTCTAATACATGAATGAGTAAGAGGGTCATAGACACTGTAATCAAAATAAAAAGTGTCATAGTCACTATCACCACTATAAAAATAAAGTCATAGACACTGTAATCAAAAGAAAAACTCTATAGACGCTTTAACCAAAATAAAAACAGCTTTATAGACACTGTCACCACTATTGAAAAAGGTTCATAGACATTGTAATCAAAGGAAAACCCTTGGAAAAAGGAAGCACAAAACCTATAGGGGCTAATGAGAAGCCGATATACATGTGATGACAGTTCTTCTCTAATTTCTAATTTCTAGTTTTCTTGATTTTTTTAAATTAGTGTTACCACAATAAAAAAAAATTAAAAATTTAACTACTATTGTAACCACTATAAAAAAAAATAGAGTCATAGACACTGTCACCACTATAAAAACAGGGTCATAGACACCGTAATCAAAAGAAAAACCCTATAGACGTTGTAACCAAAATAAAAACAACTTTATAGACAATGTCACCACTATGAAAAAAGGGTCATAGACACTGTAATCAAAGGAAAACCCTAGGAAATGTGAAGCACAAACCCTAAAGGGGCTAATGAGAAGTCGATATTCATGCGGTGACAATTCTTTTCTAATTTCTAGTTTTTTAGATTTTTTAAAAGCAGTGTCACCACAGTAAAAAAAATTAAAATTTTAACTACTATTGTAACCACTATAAAAAAAAAGTCATAGATACTGTCACCACTATAAAAACATGGTCATAGACACTTTAATCAAAGAGAAATCATATCATAAAGGAAGAACAAACCCTATAGTGACTAATGAGAAGCCAAAATAAATGTGATGACACTTCTCCTCTAATACATGAATGGGTAAGAGGGTCATAGAAACTGTAATCAAAATAAAAACAGTGTTATAGACATTGTAACCACTATAAAAACAGGGTCATAAACACTGTAATCAAAAGGAAAACCCTATAGACGTTGTAACCAAAATAAAAACAGCTTTATAGACATTGTCTCCACTATGAAAAAAGGTTCATAGACACTGTAATCAAATGAAAACCCTAGGAAAAGGAAAGCATAAACCCTAAAGGGGCTAATGAGAAGCCAAAAGAACATGTGATGTACAGTATGATTTAGGGTTTAGGGTTAAGTCTTTAGGGTTTAGGGCCTTCCTAAACCCTAAATCCTAAACCCTAAAATGTTAAGTACAGTACATCGTTAAGAGATGATTGCTGTAATCAAATGGAAAACCCTAGGACAAGGCCAACAAAAACCCTAAAAGGGCTAATGAGAAGCCAAAAGACATGTGATGGATTGTTCTCCTTCATCATATGAATGGTTAAAACAAACATAGACGATGTAACCACAATTAAAACAGGGAATAGAGACTGTAATCACAGGTAAAACATATAGATATTTTCAAAACTATTAAAATAGAGACATAAACAATGACATATGCACTGTCACCACTATGAAAACATGCCCATGGACACTGTAACCAAAAGGAAGGCCCTATGATTATGGAAGAATAAACCCCAAAGGAGCTAATGAGAAGCCAAAAGAACATGTCATGTACAGTATGGTTTAGGGTTTAGGGTTTAGGGTTAAGTCTTTAGGGTTTAGGGCCTTGGCCCTAAACCCTAAACCCTAAATCCTAAACCCTAAAATGTTAAGTACAGTACATCGTTAAGAGATGATTGCTGTAATCAAATGGAAAACTCTAGGACAATGCCAATAAAAACCCTAAAAGGGCTAATGAGAAGCCAAAAGACATGTGATGGATTGTTCTCCTTCATCATATGAATGGTTAAAACAAACATAGACGATGTAACCACAATTAAAACAGGGAATAGAGACTGTAATCACAGGTAAACTTATAGATATTTTCAAAACTATTAAAATAGAGACATAAACAATGACATATGCACTGTCACCACTATGAAAACATGCCCATGGACACTGTAACCAAAAGGAAGGCCCTATGATTATGGAAGAATAAACCCCAAAGGGGCTAATGAGAAGCCAAAAGAACATGTCATGTACAGTATGGTTTAGGGTTAAGTCTTTAGGGTTTAGGGCCCTAAACCCTAAATACTAAACCCTAAACCCTAAAATGTTAAGTACGGTACGTCGTTAAGAGATGATTGTTGTCACCAAATGGAAAACCCTAGGACAAGGTAAGCACAAAACCTAAAGGGGCTAATAAGAAGCCAAAATACATTAGGTGGACAATTCTTCTTCAATATATGAATGGGTAAGAGAGTTATAGACACTGTCACCACTATGAAAACATGGTCATAGACACTGTCACCACTATTAAAAAAGGGGCGTAGGCACTGTCACCACTATGAAAAAAGGTAATAGACACTGTAATCAAAGGAAACCCTATAGACGTTGTAACCAAAATAAAAATAGGGTTATAGACACTGTCACCACTATGAAAAAAGGGTCAAAGACACTGTAATCAAATGAAAACCCTACGAAAAGGGAGGAACAAACCCTATACGGGCTAATGAAAAGCCAAAATTCATGTCGTGACAGTTTTCCTCTAATATATGAACGGGTAAGAGGGTCATACACACTGTCATCACTAAAAAAATAAAGTCATACACACTGTCATCACTAAAAAAATAACTCATTTTGGTGATATAGTCATAAATGATGATTCATTTATAGTCATAAGAGTACTGTAAATTTAACCAATGCACACACACAATCATTAATCATTCAACAAACTTTTTTTTATGTGTTTTTATAAAAATATCACCCAAAAATATAGTGTAATCAAGCATTCAAAACTAACAAATTCCCCTGTTTAATTCCCTTGTAAAAACCCCAATTGGATTCTATTTCATTCCCTTGCATTTAATTAGATAAGAAAACAAATTCTCTTTAAATAAAACTGAATTCAAAAGGAAGTAAAACCCCCAATTGGATTGGATGGAACTAATTACACTGTCATCCAGCTTCTTCTCAAAATTTTGTGACCCACAACAAATAGGTTTGTGCTCAATTTCATCATACACATAAGCTTGGATTCAACAAATGCATGTAGAAACCGAAATGAAATTGAAGTCAAGCTTGGATTCCCAACGCCACTGTCATCATCCAATGCCACTGTCATCAAGGTTGTACTCCGCCATTTTCATCTTCCATTGACAACATCTAATCCATGAAAGCGCACCCAACAGAAATTAAGTGAAATCACCGCCATTTTATAAATTAAGAAGAAATTAAGCACTAAAAGAAAATCAATCACTAAAAGAAGATCAAATTAATTTAATGAAGTGAAATCACCAATAGAAAATCAAATCCAAGCTTCCTGTTAGATTTGAACAAAGCACTTACTCAATGAAGTGAAATCAAATTTCAAGCTTCCTCTCATAATCTGCTCGGGAGCATAGTCCTGGTAAATGGTAATTCTGCTCATCGCCGTCGCAAATCGCAATGCTCATGCTCGTCTGTTCACTCCGCCAGGTGAGACGCCGGTCCGTCACCGTCGAGGCGTCCAGCGAGAAATCGATCAGTCAAGGGAGCGGATTTCACCGGTGCTTCCAGCGATCTTAAACCTTTCTCTGCGGTTCGAAGTTCACCATGAACGAATCTGAAGAAAACGAAGACGCCATTACCACAGATCTGAAAAGGAGGAAAACGAAGACGCCATTAAAATAGATCTTAAGAAAACGAGTTGCAGGAGCACCGAAACAAGGCAGATCTGAGAGGAGAAGGGACGGATTTCGCTCACACGACCCGAGAGGACCTCGTCGAAGACGAGCAGTGAGATCGAAGCGTGTTTGGAGAAGAGAAGGAATAGCAGAGGACGGGGTATATAAGGTAGGGGTAAAGGTGGTATTATGAAAATATTTTGGCCATTTACTAGCAAAGAAAAGACTTTAGGCCATTTAGTAATTGGTCCAAAGGCAGGCCTTTGGACCAAATTACTTCAAATATTTAATACTCCCTCTGTTTTTAAGAAGGTAAAAATTCTTTTTAATCAATTTTTTTCCATAAATTGATACTTATTACTACTAACTACTGAGTATCAATTTATGAAAAAAATTCATTAAAAAAATAAAATTTTATAGATTTTTTACCTCATTAAAACACGTGCAAAAAGTCGAGCGACTTTTATTTTAAAACAGAGGGAGTACTTATTTAATCTTTAAAAAAATTAAAAAAATTATATCTAGATTTCTAATATCTATTTTTATATATTTGTAAAATTTTATTTTAAAAAATCATAATTTACAATTTTTAAAAATGAAAAAGACAATATTTTACAAAATACAATTATTAAAAAAAATCAAAATAAAATTTTATAAATATATAAAAATAGATATTAGGAATCCAAATATAATTTTTATAATTTTTTTTAAGATTAAATAAATATTAAAAAAAAATAATTGGAGTATGGAGGGTTGTAGAGGATCTCACTTGGTTCGCATTTGCATGCCAGTTAGTGAAATACTGAAACCTGTTTTCATAGGTGTGGGTCCGGTGCAAATAATTTACTCTTGCTTTTCCTTTGTAACACATTTTTTTAAAGTTAAAAAATCATATAAAATATTTATTTTTTTATTTTTTTAAAATAATATTGTACTATAATATTATTTTAAAAAATTATATAAAATGTTATAACTTATGAGTATAATATTATTTTTAAAAAAATTAAAAAGTTAATATTTTATATAGTTTTTAGCTTCTTAAAAATGTGTCACAAAGTAGAACGAATTATATTTTAGAACGGAGAGAGTATAATACAATAATTTATATGGAGTATTTGTTTTTTAACCGTATCCGACTCCCGACTCAAATTCAAATTATCCAATCCGAGAAGGTGGATGAAAATCTAAAAAAAAAGGATAATAAATAGATGATGGGTACGTGGTGGATGATGGGTCAGGTTGGATATGAATGATGATTTTTTCGCTCGCATCCTAGCCATATATCATTCATCCCCGCTATACCACCTACCACCCATTATCGTTTGTATATTTTATTATTTTGATTTATGAATAAAAATATATAATTATTTTTTTCCATTTCTAACCCTAAATCTTTAATATTATATACGAGTACATGATTTAGCATTGAAACTCGAGTGAAATAATAATTATATTCAAATGCCTTTCGAATCAATATGTTTATAATGTTAAAGATACATTATGTGTCTTTTAGTATTGACTTTTTTATGTGTGTTAGACATAATGTTATTTAAGAGTTGTATTTTTCATAACATTCTTTTTATTATAGTTGTATATGTGCATGAAAATTTATCTTTTGGATTAGACGGAAATGGATAAAATCAAATGGCCGAAAAACAACTCATATTTCACCCATCTCACCCGCGTACTCGATTATGGGTGGGGGTTGAATGGATATGGATGGTGGATCTGGTGGGTTGATGGTTCATCCATGGTGGATTGAGTGAAATGATGATTCATTGATTTCATTCACCCACCACCCAACCCATTGTCATCCCTAACAATAAATATTGTGATTTTTGTTTAAAGTATCCCTTCTAAATATTTATAAATCATTGTCTTCATAAAGGGATAGACCGAAGAAAAATAATAGATGAAAAAAGCGTCAATCGAAGAAGAAAACAAACAAAGGAAAAATCGAGGCTTGCAGCGACTACAGTTGATAGAAGCAATGAAGCCATCGGCCTAAAAACCGATCCAAACTGAAAATCGAAATCCCAAAAAAATAAATGGAAAACTGCTCCGAAATCAATAGGTTTGGTTTGGTTTTTAGCCGGTTCAGCTTCGGTTTGGTTCGGTTCTAAACCTAAGTGAACCGAATTTCAATTGCTATGGTGAGGGTGCGGCTGCAAAGGTTGGCGGTGGGGAGAGCGCTGCGTGGTCGTCGTCGACAATAGGCTCAGCCGAAGAGGGAGGTGCCGCAAGGGAGGAAGAGGCAGCGACCAAGAGGTATGCCGGAAGGGTTGACAAGGAAGGTGCGGAAGGTGGGGACGATGAGACTGTGGTATACGGAAAATCAGTCTCGTGGAAGACAACATGACGGCTGACATAAACTCTTTTGTGAAGAGAGTCATAACACAGATATCCCTTGTGACTGGAGCTGTAGCCAATAAAAATGCAAGCTTTGGTTTTGAACTCAAGCTTGTTGGCACGATAAGGACCAAGGAATGGAAAACACAGACAACCAAAGGAGCGGAGGATGGAATAATCAGGATGTCTATCATAGAGACAATGGTAGGGAGAGCGATTGGATAGCACTGGGGTAGGGGTGCGATTGTGGAGATAGATAGTTGTATGAAATGCATGCTCCCAGAACTCATGGGGTAGTTTGGAGTGGGCTAACAGAGTAAGACCCTTCTCCTGAATGGTGCGATTACGGCGCTCAACCATACCATTTTGACTAGGGGTGTGAGGACATGAAACACGATGTAAGATGCCCTGTGTTTGAAGAAAGGAGGAGACATTGCGATATTCACCACCCCAATCAGTTTGCAATGCCTTAATGTGTTTCCCAAATTGTGTTTGCACCATTGATTGAAACAGTTGGAAGTGGTGAAAGACTTGAGATTTGTGAGACATAAAATAGATCCATGTGAAGCGAGTACAATCATCCACAAAGAGAACGAAATAGCGACATCCATTTATTGATAAAGAGGGGGAAGGACCCCAGACATCAGAGTAAACTAATTCAAAAGGAACAGTTTTGGACACATGCGAAGAAATAATAGGTAATCTATGACTTTTGCCTAAAGAGCAGGACTGACACTACGGCAAAGAACCATTGCCTAACACTGGAAGCTGAAATTGACGGCAAATAAGGCTGAAAATTTGATGGCTAGGATGACCCAGACGATGATGCCAAAGACTCGGACTTGTACGTTCACCCACAAACGCACGGGGAGGGACGGATAGCGGCAAACGGTAGAGCCCATTGTCAACGATTCCTTTGAGCAGCACCCTTCCCTGCAAGTTCTTCAAAAGACAATGTGAGGGATGGAGTTCAAGATAGCCATTAATGTCTTTTGTTAAACGAGATATACTAATAAGATTTTTCTGCATTGATGGAACAACTAGAACATGGTTAAGGTTGACCGGGTGGGGTGATTGGGTCAAGACAGTATGGCCAATATGAGAGATAGGAAGGGCGTTACCGTTGCCGAGAGACAGTTGATCACCTCCGCCATAGGGAGAGTCTAGAGACACCTTGCTGAGATCACCAGTGATGTGATCCGTGGCACCCGAATCAAAGTACCAATTTTGATCGGTGATTGTTGAAGGAGACGCCATGTAAGCCGCTGGATTGGACGACGAAGGACGATGCAGACGTTCCGGAGGGTGGCGGGATGGAAAGGCCTGAGTGTCAAGACGGCGGAAACAGTCCTTTGCGGCGTGACCAGTTCGATCACAGATCTGGCAGGGAACCTTGGAACGGGAGCGAGGAGCCGAGTTGGAGGAGTCTGAGCGATCAGAGGAGTCAGACACGGACTGACGAGGCTGCTGAGAGGGCCGGCCAGATGATCGGTCAGATGACGGGCGCTGCTGGGACGACGAGGCCGGAGGGCGAGAGCCATAGTTGGCCGAAGGCGGCTCCACACCCAAGCGACTTTCATCAGTGAGGCGCTGTTCTTCTCGCAGGAGATGGCCGAGAAGAGCAGTCGGCGTGACGGGCTCGAAGCGCATGTTGAGGGCAGCCCGGAAGGGGCCATAGGACGCATCAAGACCTTGAAGCATGCAGGCGGCGAAGTCGTCGTCTGAAACCGGTTGAAGACAGTCGGCAAGAGCATCAGCCATGGCCTGCTTCTTCTCGTAGTATTCGAGCATGGAGGAGCCGGCCTTGGTGACGCTATGAAGCTGTTGTTTGAGAAACATGGCTCGAGCACGAGCCTGGTGTTGAAACATATCATTGAGGGCGACCCAAGCCTGACGAGAAGTGGTCGTCTTGACTAGGTAGCAAGCAAGGGTTGCAGAGACGGTAGTGCGAAGCCAAATCAGGATAAATTTATCCTTCTTACGCCAAGCACTGAAGTCGGGGTTAGGGGCGGTGGAGGCAGGGGTGGTGTCGGTGGCAGGGGTGGCGATGGTTTCAGAAGGTTTGGTGTCGGACAAGATAAAGTCTTTGAGTTCAAAGGCTTCAAGGGCGTCAAGAACATTAGCACGCCAGATAGAGAAATTGGAACGATCCAATTTCACAGTGAATTGAGGAAATTGAAGGCCAAAAGAGGGCTGAGATCCGAGAGCGACATTGAGAAGGTTGGAGGAGGAGTTGCCGGGAGTGGGTTATGGGGTGGTGCCGGAGTCGACAGTGGGAGTGGTGGTGGAGGACATGGTGGCCGGCGGCGGTAGGATTAAAAAAAAAGTTAGGGTTTTGAACCTGCTCTGAATACCATAAAAGGATTCACAATTGAATGAATGAATCTCTGTTGATCTCCCCAACAAGAGATACAATATATTTATAGATGACTTTACAAAGCATAGGGTAAGATAAACCCATATACAAAAGATAAGGAAAGAAAAGATAAACACAAATCTTTTTACAATTACTTTCCTAATAGCCTTGTACTGAATTTAGTTGAAAAAAGTTTGATAGTTTAGAAAGGGGAAATTTTGGCCATGTGCAGCATTTTCAATGGCTATGCCTTGTACTACATTTTCAATGGGTAGGGTGTAAATTTTGTGTATATCTTGAATTACCTACTGCCCCATGTGCAGGAAATTACACCTGGGAACAAAAATTGCCCATTTACTCCTCTGATTTCTAGCATCAAAGCACTTCAATAGTGACATTTAAGTGCTGATACAAGCCAACTCAACAAAGTCCAGAGAGAGTGACCCATTTTTCCCTGTCATGTATAATGGAGTTAGAAAGAACTTTCCTTTCTGTTTCGACATATGTCACAGTCACAGCCAACAAGAAAACAAAAATTAGAGATCAAATGTCATGACCAAGCAAGCTTTCAAGTTGCAAGTTAACTGGAATTTTTGCAAGTAGTGAACTGAATTTGCTCAACTAGTGGAGCAAAGTCCATGAGCTTGAAAAATGTGAGTTTGGATTCTAAAGTGTTTATGTTTATAATGCACTTATAAACATAAACACTTTGGAAATGTTTGTTTAGCTAGATTTTTATGTATTTCAAATAATGTGAGTTTAAACTAAAATATTGCGTATATTGTATAAATCAAATACTCAATATTATGTTAAGTTTATAATTACCTTATAACCTTAATATAATTAATTTACACAATTTGTAAGGTATTTTATTTTAAAATTACGTTGTTTTAAATATCTTATGATTTTTTTAACCAAACACTTTACAAGTGTTTATGCTTATAAGCATAATACATTGGTAATCCAAACACACCCTAAAAGGCCGGATTGCAGATTGTTGAAATGATAACATTATTCACAATCATGAGCAAAATCAGAGATCCATCATGCCCAAATCAGAGATCACTGTAACAAAAAAAATTGAAGAAAGATAATTCTTTTGGATTTGGAAAGGTCTGCACGCACGCCTAACCAGTATAAACGGAGTATATAAAATGTACTGGCCGGAGGAATTTGAGATTTTTTTAACAAGCACCAATTTATAATTAATTATTCAAATTGATTTAGTGTAATCAATATATTTTTGCTCTACAAAAGCCTAGAGTGATGCGTTGCGTACGTTAACTTCGTATTAGTATAACAAACAACACTCCCAGAAATATTTGATGTATATAATAATAAATATCATAACATAACGTAATTGTAAGTACTAATTAATAAAATCACCAATATCTAGATATAGTATATATATCCATGTATATATACTTACTAATATCTGAATTTATTTATGAATATTGTGTCTATCGCTCTAAATTCCCTAGCTAATAGTTATTATTGCAGATATACTGGACGAGAACACTAAATAGGTGCTTCTTGAACATCGGTTGGCTGCAATTATCTCTCAAGTAGGAATAGTAGCGGCAGCAATTTCCAGGGGGGCCGTTGTGGTCGCACCCGGTTATTTCTTTCCCGCCCGTATATCGGGTATCGAACCTTTCGCACTCGTCAGGATAAACATGGAAAGGCGGTAGAGGAGAGGGGGGAGAAGTGGGAGCCGGGGGAGGGGGAGAAGGGGGTGCCGGGGGAGGGGATCTGGCGGCCGGCGGGTTGCCTGGGAAGAGTGGCGTCGGAAAGGGTAAGGGCGGGAGGGGCGGCAAGAATGGGAGGGGGATCGGGAGCGGGAGGGGGAAGACTGGGAGGGGCGGTAAGGGTAGTGGTATGGGTATGGGTAAGGGGAACAGCCAGGCGGTGGCTGGCGGGGCCACCATGGCGGCCATCACGGCGGCAATGAGGACCACGGCTGTCGCCTTCATTTTTGATCTCTTCTTTTTGTTTTTCGGATGGGTGATGAAAATGAATGGAGCTGATAGATTTAATTAAAGGGGTATTTATAGGGGAGATTGGATATATTTCGATACTTTATGATTTTGTCAAATTAGATCACGATTGTCGATTGCATATCATATATTGGTTTTTTTTTTTTATTAATATGTTAACTAATTAAATGGTGATATTTTGATTGGCCTGTGATTCCATCTTATCTTAAGAATAGTTTGTTGATTAAGTAGTATTACTTGCGGAAGATTTATAGAGATCTCATATCGGCCATCCCCAACTGTCCACAAACACAGTTCACAGCTTCTTCGATCTTGATAAACTTGAATAAAATTCGCAAATGGATCCACATGTCAGGCCGGAACTGCAAATGGGTACAAATTAATTCCGAATTGAGAATGTGGAGAGAAAAATATCTACGTTTATAATATAAACAAAGAAGTCTTACTACTATACTATAAGTTAGTGTGTTACTTCCCTATTGCTAATTGGTTTTAGAATGGAACCTAGTTTATGTGCTTGGATACACATAAACTTGGACGGGTTTGAACCGGTGTTTTAGACTTTAGGGTCAAGACCCGATGAGTCGGCACCATATTGACGCCACACAGATTCATCATACAATTGTATTCGATAAAGTCACTCGTAAGTTAAATAACTTATATATTTTATAATTATAGTATGTTTAGAACATTTATTTGTATAAATATGAATTTTTTTATGCTTAAAATATTATAATAATAATACTATTATAAATTTAATTATAATGTTATTATTTAGTTTAATTTGACATATTTATATTACAATTTAATTTTGATATTATTTTAATACTTTTAAAAAGTCTTCAAAAAGTTCGAGTTTTTTGACCTGGTGGGTCCACTCAAATCCGGGACAAACCCGGTTTGGCTCGACCTGGCATGACCGATAACCCAATTGATCCGAAACCCGATTTACCGATGACCCGAATGACCCGAACCCGACCTGAATGCCATGACCAAGCCAGCTTTCAAGTTGCAAGTAGTGATAGCTGAGTATGAAGTTGAGCTTCCAAAATCCATGAACTTCAAAAAGTTGAAGCTATTTCATTGACACGTACATGGAAGAGGATTTCATATTGTTGAAATGATAACATTATTCACAATCATGAGCAAAATCAGAGATATGTAACAAGAAATTGAAGAAAGATCATGAAAATTCTATATATGGAGATTACCGAAGCTTAGGACAGCAAAAGTAGAAATTCATGTGGATTATTCGCCACAAAGACACAGGTAGGTTGAAGACGGAACGAGACGGAACCCGTTCAGATTTATGTGTTGTTCGAGTCTCCCATATGTGGGCTCCCACACACGACCTCCCAGCATGTTTATCCTCCCAGCGTTCAGATTTATGTGTTGTTCGAGTCTCCCATATGTGGACCCGCACACACACGACCTCCCAGCTTGTCTTGACCCTATCGGGTAACATGTGCAACTTGTGTCAAAATCAAGTGCAATCAAGAGCTCATATATAGGCCATTGTTGTACGAGAGAGTAGCTAAAGACCTAAAATTCCATGACTATGGGATCAATTTCCAAATGAGTTTGTTGCCCGTAAATTAGTTTGTTGCCCGTAGGCCTACGACTATGGGATCAATTTCCATAACTATTCAATTTCCAAATGAGTTTGTTGCATATATATGCATCTGCATCCAATATATACAAGTTTTGGATTTGTAATTGGAAAAGGTTCGAACACATGCCCAACTAGTTATATGGATTTGGATTTGGAATTTGACAGTGCTTTTGATTTTTTTAATAACAATTTATAATTAATCAAATTGTTTTACTGTAATCAATATTTTTTTTCCGCTAAAAAGTCTAGGCCGCATCAACTGCGTTAGAGTGAAGCGGTCATATTAGCTTAGTATAACAAAAATATACAACCACAAACATAACAATAAAACACATACTTATCGTACATATAAAAAAGTAATGCGAAAATAAGCTTAATTGATGTATATATATGTTAATAAATCTCATAACATAACGTAAATTTGTAAGTACTAATTAATAAAATCAACAATATCGATCTAGATATAGTGTATATATCTATTGAATTTATTTATCAATATTGTGTCTATTGCTCTAAATTCCCTAATTGTTATAACTGCAGATAAGCTCGGCGATATGAACAAATCCGGGCTCCTTGAACCTCGGTTGGCTGCAATGATCTCTCAAGTAGGTAAAGTAGCGGCAGCACGATCCCGATCCAGGTGGGGCGTAGTAGTCGCACCCGGTTATTGCTCCGCCCGAAACGAACCTTTCGCACTCGTCAGGATTAACATGGAGAGGCGGCAGAGGGGAGGGGGGAGAACGGGGGGCCGGGGGAGGGGATCCGACGGCCGGCGGGTAGCCTGGGAAGAGTGGCGTAGGAAAGGGTAAGGGTGGGAGGGGTGGCAAGAATGGGAAGGGGATCGGGATCGGGAGGGGCGGTAAGGGTAATGGTATGGGTAATGGGAACAGCCACGCGGTGGTTGGCGGGGCCACCAGGGCGGCCATCACGGCGACAAGGAGGACTACGACGGACGCCTTCATTTTCGATTCGGATGGGGATGAAAATGAATATTGAAGCTGATAGATTTAATTGAAGGGTATTTATAGGGGAGATTAGATTAGTTTCGATATGATTTTGTGAGGTTAGATCACGATTGGATATCATATTCGTTCATGATTTTGGTTGGCCCGTGGCTGTGATTTCATCTTATCTCATAATAGTTTGTTAATGTATTTACTTGTGTATGATTTTCATAAACTTGAACAAAATTCGCAAATGGATCCACATCTCAGGAACTGCAAATGGGTCCAAATCCCGAATTGGAATACGATGAGTTCAAATCACAGCCACTGTGTATTTTTATTTTTCCCCTGAAGCGTGTATCCCACCGCCATAGCTGCTCAAGGGCTCGCACAGGAAGATGATGAAGGCGGTTCAAGGACAACTCTTTCTCGTCCGCGATCCTGGCGATGAAAGAAGGAAGACCAAAACCACAGATCGGACCATTCACCAAGAAATTCCCCATATGAGTTGTAATGGTTTTTTTTTTTTCTGAAATAATCTCCTCCCTGCTATTTAAAATCACCCGGAGTTGTCCAGATTGTTTTTTTCTGATTCACCATGGGTACCATTTGGTGGTGGTTTGTGTTTCACCCGATTTGGGGCTGATTAATTTCATTATGAAGGTTGGATGGAAACATGTTGCTAATTAGTTGGGTATTCCATGTTTTGTCATTTAAGATGAGATCACTGACCTTTATATTTAGATCATGGTTATTTAGAATCCAAGGATCATTACAAACATTGATAGATTGACCATTCCCTACTAGCCATAAGAGTCCTTTTTTAAATTTTAGAAGTCTTCCAAATTGCCAAGAGGTGTCATGGTTTGTTCTTTGTTGGATTCTTTGATTTTTTAGTTACTTCTCTTTGATAACTCGTACCCAGATGTTGTTTTCATTTGTGTAGATTTTACATAGAAGTTTCATTTGAAGGCTCTCATTGAGCTCTTCCGCTTTCCTAATGCCTAGCCCACCTTGATTTTTGCTTTTGCAGATTTTATCCCAGGAGATCAGGGGTGTATACCTGTCATAGTTGAGCTTATTCCAGAAGAAGTTTTTATTTATTTGATCAATCTGACTTAGAACACCCTTTGGTAACATGAAGTTTTGCATTATATATGTAGTTTGTTTTAGAACTCAGATTTGCTTGTATAAGAACTGCTCTACCTGCTTGAGATTTTGTATTGCTTCTTCAAACATATTATTTTTGATACGTCCATTTAGGATTGGTATACCCAGACATTTTTCGAGGGTTTTAGAAATTGGAATGCCCATACTTTGTGCTAGATCCCTCGCTAGGTTTTGGTTAACATTTCTTGAGAATTGAATAGAGCTTTTGTTATAGTTTATCGTAAGGCCTGAGAGATTAGAGAAATTGTTTATCATGTTTTGTATTGTGTTAAGACTTGTATGGGCTGCTTTTGCAAAGATGATTGTGTCATCTGCAAATGTGAGGAAAGGTATAGGTGTGCCATCTTTAGTTAGTTTGATGCCAACCAGGGAATCATCAAGGAGAGCTTCCTTATGTAATTCTCTAGCAAGACTTTTCATGACTATTACAAAAATATAAGGGGCTATAGGATCACCTTGCCTTATACCTTTGTTTGGGTTGAATTGCTTGTCCGGTCTGTTGTTAACCACGACCGAAAAGGTAGTGGAAGAGATACATTTCATTACCCAATCAATCCATCTTGGGTGAAATCCAAATTTGTTTAGTACGGTTTGTATGAAACTCCAATTAATTTTGTCATACGCTTTCTTCATATCTAGCTTTAAGGCCATCCAAACCTTTCTGCCTTTTTGTTTATGGAAGTTGTGAAAGATTTCATGGGCAATAAGAGTATTATCTTGGATTGATCTACCTTCCACAAAGGCTCCTTGGAATGGGTTGATAATTTTTGGGAGGATAGGCTTTAATCTATTGGCTGGGATTTTGGAGATGACCTTGTAGATCGTATTACAGAGACTAGGGGTGTGCACAACCGGGTACCCGACACGAACCGGTTAACCGTGTCGGGTACCCGGAACCGTTAAATCCAAAATCCCCGAACCGTATCCGAACCGCTTAAACCCGGGTATCCGACACGGTTAGGGTATTCGGTTCCGTGTCGGATACCCGGGTACCCGACACGAACCATTTTAATTTTTTTGTTTTGGTCAAATGTTGTTGGGTTGTTGTTTTTGCCTTATTGGGCTGGTGGGCCAGTGGGCTACAGTTAGACAGAAGAGTGGAAATTGGAAGGGAAATAAAAATAGAGCGGGGAGGCAAACCTACAGGATTCGAACTCCTGACCCTTTGCCAAGGGTTGACACTTTCCTTCGCCCCCAACCAATTTAACTAGCAGAACTTTGTGATACTTTGGGGATATTATCTATACTAGTATTATACTAACCAGTGTAAAAAAAAAATAAAATTAAACGGTTCGTGTCGGGTATCCAACAAGGCAATTTGCCCGAACCGAACACGAACCGTTTAAAGCCGTGTTTTCTCGGTTCGTGTCATTATCGTGTCGTGTTTTTTCGGTTTCGGGTTTTTTCGTGTCGTGTTTTTGGTTTCGGGTTTTTTTGCACACCCCTAACAGAGACTGATCGGTCGATAGTGATTTATGTTTGATGGGTTGTCTATTTTTGGGATAAGGGCTATAAAAGTTTGATTGATTTCAGATAAAAGGTGTCCAGAGTGAAAAAATGATTTGACCGTTTTACAGAGAGAACTTCCTACAATTTGCCAATATTTTTTGTAGAATTCTGGAGGATAACCATCAGGTCCCGGGGTTTTGTCTTCTGCCATTTCATCTATTACTCTTTTGATTTCAGATGAGGTTGGAATGGCTATTAGGCTCATATTTTCATCATTCGTAATTTGTGGTTGAATATTCCAGATCTCCTGGGGATCAATGGTTCTTTGTTGACTACCAATAAACCTTTCCGACATCTCCTTGGTAATATGGCCAGCTATGTTGTCAGGGTCCGAGATAGTTTGGCCTTGTTTTGTGACAAAGGTGATAGTAATTTGTTTGAAGTTTATAATTCTTACCGAGGACTGGAAAAATTTTGTGTTTCTATCAGAAAGGTTGAGGTGTTTTGTTTTGGCTCGTTGTTTCCAGAATTTGTAATTGTAGTCTATAAGCCTATGTTTTTTTTGTGTTCTAATCTTTCCACTTTCATTTTCTCACTATTCGTAATATCTCCCCAAGGTAGTTTGTTTTGGAAGTTTGAGATTTGGGACCTGTCTTGTTATATTATTCACATTGTTCTTGCACCATTTTTTTCGTGTTTATTTTTAGTAGTTTTTGTTTGCGCATGAGTTTGTAGGCATGAGAGCAATTGAAATTGTTACTCCATACTTGTCTTACCATTTGCTCATAAGCTTGATTTGTTGTCCAAGCCATCTCAAATCTGAAGGGAGAGCCCTTGCGAGGTAGTGAATTTCCAATCTGAAGGGTGATGGGGCAATGGTCTGATGTAGTGAAAGTATGATGCTTGGTTCGAAGGGAGTGGAACCAATTAACTATATCTTAATGAGCCATGATTCTATCAAGTCTCTCATAATTGTTGTTTATGATTTGCTTATTCTTTCTCCAGGTGAAGGGGAGCCACAGTAGGGGAGAGTGATGAGATTGATCTCTTCTTTTACATCGTTTAGCCTTCTGAATCTTGAGAGGTTGGACGTAACACCACCCACTTTCTCTGTATCATTTTCAATCTCATTGAGATCTCCAATAATAAGGACGGGTAGGTGGTGTTTGTGAACAATAGTATAGATTTCATTCCAGAATTGGTCTTTTTCATGTTCAACAGAAGGTGCATAAACAAAGAGGAGAGCTAATGTATGGTTTTCAACGCTAAGTTTGATCATAATATATCTTGTAGATAGTTCTAGGATTGAACTATCGTGAAGAGTATTTTGCTTATATAGAACCCATAGACCACCCTTAGTACCAATAGACGCGAGATGGCTTTATGGAACCCTGATTCTTTAAGTTGAGCCTGGGAGGGGTTAATCGTTGTCTTAGTTTCAGCTAAAACCAGAATATCAAGTTTGCTGTTATTTCTAAGGAGGTTTAGTTCTTAACAGAGGAGAGGACGTTTAGTCCCTCTTATTTGGTTCTTTTACACAGTTCTTGACAGAGGAGAGGACGTTTAGTCCCTCTTATTTCTAAGGTGGTTTAGATAATTCTAGGGTAGTCAGTAGTAGTTTGTTTGGTTCTTTTACACTATATGTTGGGCAATGTGGTATGAGAGAAGTTAATGACAAAAGAACTCAACTACCCAATCCATTAGTATCAAAATATGAAGAAGAATCAACTCCCTTAATTACCACTTAAGTTGTGCTTTCTTCGGGATGATATTTTAGAGGGTGGAGATTATTTTAGGTTGGAAAGGATATAGATTATTTATATGGATTATTTTTTTGTGAAGAGAATGAGAATTATTTTTAGAAAATAACCCCGTAAATATTTAGGAAATGGAATTACAGTTTTACCGCCAGCGACCCCTTTACAAACACACACAATCTGAAGAGGCGACATTGTCACCATTGAAGAGGTATCTCTTCCTTCATAAACCTCAACAAGGAATCATTGGACCTAGAGCAACGCTCCTCATATTCCAGGTCGTGTCATCGATGTTTGCCGTCTTGAACCTGTTTTCTTGGCAAGGCCAAAAGCGCGGGCGACATGTCGTTGGCATACTCAATGGAGAAGGGCCGATCATCACTGGCCTTTTAAAAAAGGGTTTCGTTTTCGAGAGGTTTTGGCCCGGCCTGTTCTATAGGTAATTAATTGCGCTCGAAGCTCTTTGCCTTAACCTCGAATTGCAGAAGGGTGTAGTGCTCGCGCGCCGTGCTACACTGATTTCTCTATTTACTAGACTTTGTGCCCTCTCGATTTACCAGACTTACATCTGGTATTTTCATATTTTCCTGATAAAAAAATAAAGAAATAATATTTCAATATTATATTATCTTTTCACTCCATATATAATATTTTATTCATATTCATATTGATGTAAGAAGCAAATCTATCGATTTCAAGGTAACAATGTTTTTTTATAAGGTAATTAAAGATTTTAGTGGGTTCAAACACTTTTAGACCACGACCCAAGAGCTTGGTCTTATTATTCTAGATCAGAACAAATTGATAGGATCGCTCCCATGCCGTCACACGAGGGACATAGAGACGTAAAAAAGAAAGAGAGGGACATATATAGTTTCTCTCACTTTTGGAATAGTGGGTATCCCACTGAAGGCCTGCAAGACGAGCTATTAGCTCTATGGTAGAGCGCACCCTTGATAATTGTGTCGTTGTGGATGGGTTGTGAGGGTTCTCACAACCACATGGATAGTTCAATGTGCTCATCTGCCCTGACCTTGATATGTGGATCATCAAAGACACATTAGCATGACATACTTCTCCCGTTCGAACCGGGGTTTGAAACCAAATATCTCCTTAGGAGGATCAATGGGGCGATTCATGTGAGATCAATGTAGATCCAACTTTCGACCACGTAAATTTGAACGTGGTTGTTCCACGACGGAAAGAACGTGGACAACGTCGTCGTGATTTTCATCTGGTTCACATGGTGTCATTAAGTCACATCCTCAAGCCCTCATACTACGTCAGAAGATACCACAATAATTTGCGATGTATATAATTTTCGCGTAAAAACTACTTTAATTCACTTTTTTTTTTTAACTTTAGCTAGATTATAAATTGAGATAATGAGCTTTATAGACCCTTTTCATTGTTTTTTTTAAGTTTATAGACCTCATAATAAATTCTTTAATTATATAGACCTTTTCCTATATATTGTTCCATTTATACCCTCAATGCTTTTAAAAAAAAAAAGTTAACATCTCTAATACTGTAATAAATTTGAAAATGGGTAAAATTAAAAATCATCAAATTAAATATAATAAATATGATAAGGAAAAAAACAATAATTTATTATATTTAATCCCTAATAAAAATATCTAAGTACATACATTACAATTAACATTATTAAATATTAATTATTGTGACACAATAACTTGTGTGTATCTCATATTTATTGTAATACAATATTACTACCGTAGAGATTCCATATTGTAATATAATGAGTCATTTAGTGTAATTATTCATGTATTATAATACAATATTTATTGTAAATGTATTGTAATTGATTATTCTAATCGCATATGTAAATATGCGAAAACAAAGCTAATATCAATATATATATGTTATGCTATAAATTAGTGCATGGTTGTATTATATTAAGGTAGAATTTCAAAAAATATATATAATTATCTTTAACTATTTTTAAAAATAGTTTTCAATTTTATGATTAAAGTATATTAATTTTTTTTATTAAACTAAAACAATTAAGGTTAACAAGTAATAACACCAACAAAAGGGTCTATGTACTTAAAAGATTTATTATGGGGTCTATTAACTAAAGAAATTACGGAAGAGGGTCTTAATCATCCAATTATCTTCGGCGAGTCTTGCTATACACTGGGATTAGGGCTGAAATGTCATTTTCCACTTAAACAAAGGGTAATATTGGTATTAGAAGAGTAGAAGGTGCGACATGGCGTTTGAATGTGACAAACATGAGCAACCCAAGAACTATTCAGTCTTCTCATCAAAAAAAGAACTATTCAGTCTATCATCCAGCGCAGCTGCGCAGACGCGAGTCAAAATACAAACAGGGGGCGCCATTGTTGAGTCCACAGTTCATTCCTCCCGATTCTCATTCCTTTCCCCCTCAATCGTCTCCGATTCCTTCTCTCCATTGTTCCATCGAACGGACAACGGCGATTCCTTGTCTATTTCCCTCGATTCTCGCATGTGAATTCCAAATAAATGGGGCCTAGTTCGAAGAAGAAGAAGCGGAAGAACAAAGCGCGAGGAGCTCCCAAGGACCACCACTCTTCGCACTCGTCTGATTACACTGAGATCATTTCCGAAGAACTCACTGCGCTGTATGCCTCCCGATTTCCCATCCTTTTCTTGAATTTGCTTTGTTTCATGCACAATTGATTTTGGCTCTTGTAATGCTTTTCGCTTTGTTTGGATGAGTTCGATGTTGCTTTTGGATATGTTGGGACAATGAAGCTAATGTTAGGTTTTGTGAATTGCTTGGATTATGGAATCAGCTGTTTAGATTCTGCACTGCACAATCAGCTGTATATTGGAGCCACCTTTGGATTTTCTAAGCTTGTTTTGCGATTTTGTGAGGGGTGATTTGAAAACTGTTTGCGCAAAGGTCATCCATATGTGTTCTTGTTTGTAAGAGCATGACTGTAGACCTGAGTTTATACCGTTTTGACAATCACTAGATCTTGGAAAATATGTAGGAATATGACTGTAGATCTGATTCCTTTATTTTATTTATTTATAAATATTACTGTATTACTTTAGTTGAGCATTCTCCATTGAGCAGAAGAGCTTAATGATTTTTGGAGCTAGTTGGAAATGGTGGATAGGGGTTTCCATAGATTGTTTTTTTTTTTTTTTGTTTATGGTTGGGTTCCAAAGAATTCGTATCAGCTTCAAGGGCTTAGCACAATGTGATTTCATCCGTCCTTTTTATTTATGTATATGGATGGAGTAGGGCTGTAGGATGCTTGATAAAATTGTAAAATACAGAAACAAGGGATGGTAACTGGTAAGTAAGAAGGTCATCCTTTTACTTATAGTTGTTTTGAAACACTATTATCATCATCCACAAGTGAAGAGAAATGCAAGGATGCTTTTGTTCTTTACCTTTTTTGAGGTTTTGCTAAATCTTCAGTTCAAGAGTAATATGAAACTATGTCCTACAATTAGCCAATTAATATGGTTTAACTGCTAATGAATATTAGGTCCTTCGCTTATTAAGTTATTAAAATTTACTCAAATTTGTATTTTTAGGGGTTCTTTCAAGTCAGTAAAGCACTTTTTGCTCCTGTTTGGAGTTTTTATTTTTTATGGAAGAGGTAGAATGACTTGGAGCTTATTTTGCACAAAAGTTGACAATCTCAGTCATTCCATTCATTTTCTATTTTTTAAATTTAAGAATTATATTGACGTGGTGTTGAAATTAAAAATCTTAGTAAGTGATATTTTGCATGAGGAAGATAAACAAGAGTATTTGGTTATTCCATCTTGAAATTTTCTCTGTTTATCAGAGACTGAAGTTCAAGGGAAATTGATAGATGAAGGGAAAAAATAGGGGAAGTAGACAAGAGGTGGCTGAGAGATATCCTAAGAAGGAAAAAGAGGAAGGATGGAGAAGAACACTCTAGGAAACATAGAGGGCAAGGAGAAGACAGTGAGAAGAGGAAGATCAATTTTCATCTATTGTGCATCATAGTCTTGTTACAACTATAGGGGTGTGTACAATTCTTATATACCATCAATACCAGTCATCAATATTACCATGACCTGTAATATTGGAAGTGGCTCACTCATCCATTATGATCAATTCTTAGTTATGAATGGATCATGTTAATGATCACATTTTTTGTGTGAATGGGATAAAATGAAATGTCTATAATCCTTTTACTCACATATTTGACTTGTTATGTTACCTTTGGAATATGTAGCTGTGCAATATTTCAAGAAGACTGCGAGATAGTTTCAGAGTCTCCTGTTCAAGTTTCTGTTAAGATAAGGTTCAATCCCATTTTTCCCTTTCCTTGTAACCTTTTTTCATTTTAATATATTTTAACCTTAAAATAAATAAATAAAAGAGATAAGGTTCTTTCCTTGTCATGAAATTTCTTCTGTGAATGGCCGAATTTTTACTATTGTGTCTAGGGTTCTTACATGACATATGGCAGGCCTTTCTCAAAGGATACAGGCTATGAGAACCAGGACATCTCTGCAATATTACTTGTGAAGTTAGTATGATGTCATAGAACTCCTTACTTTTCACAGCTTCTTTTGTTTTATTGCATAACCTTGATTTCCCCTTTCGATATCTAGGTTCACATCTGGATATCCTCATAAGTGCCCGAAACTTCAATTAAGTCCGGAGAAAGGTTTATCGCAAAATGATGCTGATAATCTACTATCTCTGCTTTATGATCAGGTGCCATTTTTATGTGAGATATATTGGTGAGCTGTTTGTTAATTTTTGCTTCAAATTGAAGAAAATCTAGAAGAATGAGAACTAGGTGTAGGTGCGGCTAGGAGCAAAACTACCCCTCTCCAAGCTAAGATATGCAATTGACTATCTTGCTCTAATCCTTTTGATTACTTCTCTTACTGTCAGGGTAGACCTGCATATATCATACTCCGTATAATTATTGTCTACCAGTAACCAGTTAAAGGAGGGTGCCTTTTTTACAAACCAATCTTATCATTCTCGCTCTTTATTTGAGTTACTGTGTACCAGGAAAATAAAATTATGAAGTGTTTTGGCACATAATTGAACCTTTGGATTCAGGTTACTCATTGTTTGGATAGTTTTGGGTCATAGGTCAAACGATGTTCAACACTGATTTTGAATTTATGGGTTTGCAAATGGGTCTGAAGTTGGTACTTTTTGTGCTACTTTTGTTTGGACATTAAAATGGTCACAAATGTTAAAATGAAAATGTGGATATAAGCTTTGTACTAAACTTAGGCAGTTGTCAATTTGTCATTATCAGGTTAAGTCAACTATTTTAGTAAGTGATATTATAAAAAAACGTAAAGTTATGCAGTGGTTAATGCAATAGTGCTTCATTTTCAATTCTTGACCAAATACAATACATGAACAATAATTTCTGACTTCATTTTAACATTTAATGGGAAGAAGAACTACTAATTTTTTTTTCATCTTGACATTTAATGGGAAGGGCCCTTCAATTTTTTTTTTCTCATTTCCTAAGAGGGACGATTAAAGTTGGATGGAGGGAGTATTTAATTTCCTTCTTTTGCTCCTTATCTAAGGCAAATTCTAATGCTCGAGAAGGACGGGTAATGATATTCAATTTGGTTGAGGCTGCTCAAGAATTTCTCTCTGAAATTGTGCCCGTGAGTCAGATAACCAAGCCTGTAAGTTGCCTAATATATTCTTTGCTTGGTATTTGAAATCAATTTCCTTCAATTGAAACATTATCCATATGGCCCTTTCTAAGATTGCTTCATTTCATTTCTTTTGGCAGATTATGCATTTGGCTGGGGATGTCACTTGTCAGATGGCATCTGAAAGTGTTGCAAGATTATCCGAGACAGCTAGCCTACTGAAGGAACCTTTTGTTTATGGTTTTGTTGATTTGTTTTCTGACTATGGAGAATCATGGCATTTGAGTCTTGACAACAGCAGTGAGATAAACAATTCGGGAGTTCCTCACACAGTTTCCATTTCAAAGCAAGTATATGATGGCGTTGAAAAGAACTTCATTCAGAAGGGAAAGGGCGCAGTGGAGGAATATAACAGATTGGCTTCTGCTACAACAAATACAGCAAAATTGGAGACTCTTGAAGAAGGAAGTGAGGACGAGAGCAAGAGTGTATCCATTACAGATTCAAATGTTTCAGCATCATCTGACTCGGGGACTGATGTTAGTGGCAAGGCCAGGAAAGTATGTGAGAAACAAGCTATTTTATTCGGGAAAAAAAATCCAGTGATATTTTCGAATGCCCAGACCAAACCAATTTGTCAAGTCCATTCATTTCATGTCCATTTCATATGTAATAGTTCTTATGTTCATCTAGAAAAGCATGTCTCCTGAGACTAAAGCAATTAGTCAATTACAACTTTTCACAATCTCTCTCATAAGAGATTGAAGTTGTGGTTTGTCAGAACTTCCATCAAATCTAAAAGGGTTAACAAAGAAAAATCTTTATTCATTAATAATATAAACCTGCTGATCTTTGTTATTCACAATGTAGAAATCAAATTTGGGGAGATGACAAGATGTGCTTGTTCAACCAGATTTGTATAGATGTGCTATTGAAATCCTTGGATCAATAGGAAGCATGTTTCTTATTTTATGGGCATTGAACATTTTTCTTATTTTTTTTTTCATTTGGGTTAGTGGCTTTTTTTTTTCTCTTAATTTTTTAAAAATATATTTAGGTGGATAATCAGAAGAACAGACACTAATGAAGTTTCCATATTGCTGATATTGGTGTGCATTGATACTTTTCCAGGATATGTTTGCTGACATGGCCGGAGAAGGACCATCTGATGATGACAATGACGCAGAAAGTGAGTTTTCAGCATCATCTTCTTCTACTTCTTTGTTGGACGGTCAAGCATCTCAGAGTGAGAAAAGAGATCTGGTCATGGTATCCTATTTTTATTTCCAGTTTTTTCCTTATCCTTTTTATTTTCATATTTTTTGGTCTTTGGATATTTACCTGTGTTTGTCCATAATGTTAAGCTTAAACTTTTTCCCTTTATTTTCTTGATAGGCTCATCTTCTTCGCCTGGCTTGTGGCTCAAAGAGCCCTCTTGCAGATGCTTTGCCAGAAATAGCATCTGAGCTCTACAATATGGGAGTATGTAATTACTAAAACTCTGTCAGCATAAGATTTATTTATATATGTAAGCCGCTGTTTTAATGGGGGTGCTGTCCAGGTCCTCCCAGAATCAGTCCGAGATATGGTTACCAAGCCATCTCATCTCTACAATGAGGCATTTGATCATCTTTTCAACCAGCATATGGTCTGTCTCTCTGTTTCTTCTTTTTTCATCCTACCTTATCCATGCACTTATCTTGTATCGATCTGCTCTTACTGATTTTATCTGTAGGTTACATCCAAAATTGGACAGTTTTGGGAGCCTGTTTTGGATTTCAGAGAGAACAATTCTTCTCATCTAAGTTCACGATATCTTAATGACTTTGAGGAGCTACGGTCACTTGGTAAGAAAAATATTGAATTGTATGCTTGTATTGGATATTATAACTTATAAGATGTTGTAAGTGCTAATGCATGATTATCGAATATTCCTCTGTGCAAGGATCTGTTTGGCAAACCATCCGTTTGCTTTATAATTACTGCACATCAACAGATTCAAGACTATATATCCCTCATGATCTGCAGCTTGCTGCTTCTTATCTGTTGCCTTCTTTCTCTTTGATTTGATGATACTACTTAGATTCAACATATTCAAAACAAAAAAAAAAAAATACATATTCACAACAATCTTACCATCCAAAGCTTTTCTGCAATAACCTAACCCAAAACATACCTCAATCCCAAACACAACTGAACGCAAGAGTTTATAATGTCCTGAAGTAAAATTTTGTACACTCAATTCTAAATTAGTAAATTATAGTTCTTAACCTAATCTGCATTGCTCTGAAGTGGGAACAAACCTGACCTGGATGGACCCAGAACCTGAAATAGTTATAAATCCGGAAAGTCCTGACCCAAATCCAAATGCCAATCCTATCCATAAATAGTCCTAGTGACACACCCTGCCTGTTTAGTCCCTTTAATAATTGCTAGTAAGGTTCAATTATCATGATATGGTACAAGTATACTTGTACTGTCCCCCTTAGGATTTGATCTACCTTTGACATGTGACGGTTCGATCCTGTGCCTCTGTGACTTGATCCCCTCTTCAGGTCGCTGTTTAGGCCTGATCTTCTTCCTGTTCCTAAAACTTTGAATGAGCCAAAGCCAATGAGAATGCTTAGTTCAGTCGAACACGACTCAATAGAGAGTTGCTGTCATATGGACTCGATGCCTAGGTGATGCTCAGATCTCTTTGGGAGATTAGAATTTCTAATAAAATTGCCCAATGTCATTCAAGGTTTATGTAGGTTTTCTTTAAGGTAGGAGCCTTCCAAGTGGAGATGGTTCGCTCCAATGGAATCGAAATCTTCCAAATATTGTTATATGAAAAATGATCTCTAGTGCAGAAAGTAGAATCTAGGACCGAGATTTAATAGGACCGGATACCAGCGTTTTGCATCTTGTAACCATTTTGGTGTTTGTCCCACCTAGGAGCAGATAAGGGTGGGAGAATAATAGTGGTGGCATGAGAAGAGAGAGATTCTCCAAAATCCAGCTAAATAACTAGATTTTACCTATGGAATATGGGAGGTAAAAGTCTTAGATGGAGTCCTACAACTGATTGGATATACCTATCTTTTTACCTGAACAAAGATCTCTACAAACAGCAATTATTTAATTTAATGCTTATCATGCACAAATCATTAGAAATGCTCAGGGCTTTCAGTTTAGTTATTGATGTAGGTGATTGTTTGAAAATATAGCATATTTGTTTGTGGAGAGTAATGGTAAGACAACACTTTTGACCAAATGCTTCTATTGCCATTTTTGTGCATTTGGCTTTTGGGAAATGTTGACTTTCAGTGAAAGTATCTTTCATCACTAATCTGATTGGGTTTGGGTTTGGGTAAGATACTTGCCTTCCTTTGGGGGCCCATATGGCCATATTTGCAAAGGTTGTAGTTCCCTTATGGGTTTAACTGTATTGATCAATCAATGAATCTGTTTGGATACAGGTCACGGTGGCTTTGGCTATGTTGTGCTGTGCAAAAATAAATTAGACGGGAGGCAATATGCTGTGAAAAAGATTCGCCTTAAGGACAAAAATCCTCTACTTGATGATCGTATATTAAGGTAGCTAATCTTTTGTCTGAATCAATACATTGAACTTTAGATGCTTTTGCATCTTCCAATGCCTTTTGACTTTCTTTTATAAATGAACTACTTTTAGACAATCAAGGATGACCATTCTAGGCAAGTGCGTGCTAAACTGCTAATGCCATTTTTTTGAAGAGAACAAACTTGTGTATGCTTGCCCCTCCCCAAGTTGCACTTCTTTTGTTTATTTATTTATTTATTTTCTATTCCACCATTCACGTAATTATATAGCTCTGCTCCATCCCTGTCTATCTCCTGTCTTTCATCATGATTTTCTTTATGAGCTCATTCAAGTTATATTTATATTCATTTAGTATCATGAGGTCAAATCATGTTGGAATGGTAGGCAAGAGTGGGAGTGAGTGTTTAATCATTCAAATTATATTTAAGTTATATTTATATTCAAGTTATATTTTATTTATTTAGCCAGGTGCAGAGAATATATATGTAATTTCTGTTCATAGTCAGTTGTTTGCATATTGCCAACTGACAATTGTAAATGGCATTCAATTACACTTTCAGCTGTAATTGCATTTATAGGCCTGGTCTATATTTGATTTTGTGACTGTGCATTCAAAAAATTCATTTTTGAAAGAACCAAAATTGAACTCAAACTGTACATCTTCCTACCTTCTTTATAGAGGCACCTCCTCCTATCTCTCGAAAGTTGAAACCTAATTGTCACTAGCCTTTGTTGTTGACCAGGTCTCAGTTAGTTTAGATAAGCCCTGAACATGCCTTCAATTGCCTTATAAATACAGAGGATGATAGAGAGACCAAAAAGGTAAAAGGGTGGTTGCTGGTTGGAACTTGGAACTAGAGAGAGGTCCGGACTATTGGATATTTCTAGAAGATGTGTTTGGAGATGTTCTGGTAATGAAAGTGGACATTTTGACAGCATGATGGTCAAATGGATGCTGTATTTGTGTCTTTGTGAGGGGAAGGAGGTGTATCCAGAATCTGCCAGATGTTTTGATTACAATTACAATTAATCGTTACCTAACACAGTCACATTTAGCTGTTTTGACTAAACATGCTCTCCCATTAGATGTTGGGGTTGGTTGACAAAGCATTCATGTACCCATAAGATATCCGTATCAGCACATTATCACTCAGATTTACTTTTTTAGGCCTTATCACTTACTATAGGAACAATAAGTGTGTATACCGAACATAACCTTTATTTTTCCTATCTACAACGGCAGTACAACCACAATGTTTGTTACCATGACTGCTACCATGCTTGCATGTTATTATTATCCTATTTATATAGGTTATGCTCTAGCTGTTTATACTTCTATATATGGAATTATTAGTCACTTTTGAGCGTTTTTACTTCACATTCACATTCATGAACTAAACACACTTGGAATGATTGCAGCATCTAATGTTTTTATTCCTTTGGGTGATAATCCTACTAAGGCATCTCCATTGATTGTTTTGTTCCATCAGAATCCTCTCTAGTTTTTTTGGCTAGTCTAAATGTTTTTTTCTCTAGAATGTTTAATCTCTACAAGTGGCATGCATTGTGCTCACGAATTGCTATTTTTTACATGCATTAATTGAAAGCATTGCTGTTCTGCGACTGCTGTTGATTAACACGTTCGATTTGTCATATATGTATACTTTAACTCTAGGATTACTGCGTCGTATTAATATTTTTTTTGCGTACTCTGTCAGGGAAGTAGCAACACTTGCTCGTTTGCAGCATCAGCATGTTGTCCGCTACTATCAGGTTATATTTTAAACATAATTGGTAAATTTGTTCTTATTGTCACATGGAGTTTTCCTCAATCTTTTGCAATGACAGCATGTGTTTGGGATATGCTTGGTGTTTGCTGTTGAACTGAACCCTTTCCCTTTATAAATCATATTCCCCATGCTACCATAAACTTGCAGAGCACGGTGAATCCTCAATGCGTCTTCTGTGAGTGACACAGCTCAATAAAAAAATTCAAATCTCATATTTCTAAATGCCACCAGCTAGTAACCTTGAAACTTGGCTTTGAAATATGCATAAGGCAGATTACTGGCTTCATCACCAGATTTGAGTATTGTATCACACCTTGAAAATAAAGGGAACTTTTGATGCTTGTTTGAAGGTTTTGATGGGATTTACTGGAGGAGGTCATTAAGTCTTTTATAGTTCACTTATTCTTTCCATACAAAGAAGTTCATGACCAGAGCATTTCCTGTATTTCATGACAAATTGCAAAACTGTTACTGCCTGTTTTATGGTTCCACTACCCCCCTAGAAAAAGCCTTGACTAATGAAATTATTTTCAGTACCATTTCTCTCGTTGGTGCTCACATTTTCTTCCCCTAAAATCTTTTAATTTATTTATTTACCAGGCATGGTTTGAAACAGGAGTTCTGGAATTTGGTGGAGAAAGCACCTTGGGGTCGAGGACTGCAATGAGCTCTACTCTTAGCTATAAGGATGGGAACTCATCTGGGGTTAGTGAGCATGAAAACAAGGTTGAATCAACTTATTTGTACATCCAGATGGAATATTGCCCAAGGTTGGATTTTTATTTTGCCATGGATTACATCAGTTCATCATCTGTTTTGAAAACTTTTCCATCCATCTTTTCGTTTCAGTACCTGATTGATCTAATATTATGGGAGTGACACTCTTTTCGTTTGCTTTATGGCCAAGAAGCTTATCAATGAGATGCTGTTTTAAGAGCTACTGGCTACAATCTCATGCTTATTTTGGGAGTGTTATTAATGTTAAGAAACACAATGGCTAATAGACCATTTTATTTTTCGCATTGATATCCCATTCTCAATAGTCTCTATTTCTTTATATAGGTTTGTATTGATTGATGCTATATACAAAGCCTGTCCTTGTTGTAACTTAAATGGGGAAGAAGAGGGTAAACCTAATGATATTCTTCTGTCTTGTTTGTAGCAAAGAAAGGACTTCTCTAATTTAATTTATAGATAGGAGAAATCTTTATTCTTGAAACAAAAATCAGTCATATGAAACTATTTTTGTAAGTTGTAACTATTGGGGACCTGGGGTGCAATCTTTTGTCCATCAAAACTTCAGTAATGCTTGTTTCATGAGAATGATTATCTTCTAGTATCCTAAGAAGGAGTTTCCTTCTTATGTCTCTTCCATACATATTATATGGACATAGATTCAGAGAAGTTTGACTGACAGCCAAATCTACTTGGTTGATCAAGTAGATCTAATGGTTACTAATGTGGGTATCCTTTCTGTAAGACAACTAACATAATTTTTTTTTTTGATGTTCTGAAGGACTCTTCGTCAGCTCCTTGAATCGTATAATTACTTCGACAAGGACTTAGCGTGGCATTTGTTCCGTCAAATCGTCGAAGGTCTAGCCCACATACATGGACAAGGAATCATTCATCGTGATTTGACTCCAAATAACATCTTTTTTGATGCTCGCAATGATATCAAGATTGGTGATTTTGGCCTTGGTATGATCATCTTCTCCTTTCGATTTGTCCAAATTTAAGCAATTGAAGGTTTGTAGCTCTAGTTTGGTTTTAACTACTAGGGAAAGAGGATGACACCTCGTTAGTTATTATATGAGTTGAGTACTTTGCCAGAGGTTACTTGTAGTTGTTGCTTGTAACTGAAATTTGCCCCCTTGACATGATCCACAAACAATAGTTCACCCCTGAAAGGTTTCCTCAAATTGAATGGGTGGATAAGTTTCAGTTGCATTAGAGTGGTTCTTACACAAACAAAGCTCATAAGCATAATGAATATTTCATTCTCATTATATATAGGTTTGACTTTCATTGCATGTGAGTTTCTTAGTGATTTAAAAAATCATACCTTAAGGTTTGCCAATATCACATGAGCAGCTGAAGATACACATAAAATCAGCATTTTGCCCGACTTTCATTTAGAGGATTACTGGGGCAATATTTTACATTTTAAGTTTTTAGTTTAAAAAGCCTAGAGTATCCCTTTTACATAGTTTTTTAGAGTTAACCAACAGCTAAATCTGAAAAACGAAAAATGTAATTCCTCTGCCAATGCATCCTCCTGCCCTTCATTCCCCTGTTACATTGACCACCATGCCTATGGGCTATTGCTATGCAACTGGTGCCACTTCCACTAGCTCTGCTGCTACCACCTTCATTCCCTGTCCTATATCTCTTCAGAAATGATAGGAAGCCCTATTCCTTGACTTGTATCTCCACGTATTTATAATCTTGTGATGGTAGTGGAGTGCCACTAGTGGGTAAAACAAGGAAGAAAAATGCTTTGGTATGTTAGGAGGAAAGGAGGAAGAAAAAGATCAGGAGAATGGATGGTAGGGGTAAAAGTAAAAATATATATAAATAAATAGTCAAGGAGCAAAATGATGTTTGAGGGGTTTTAACAAGTTCACAGTATACCATACTAACACTCTGTGGCTATACAATTAAAAATGTTGAGTGTTGGTCACTTGGTCTGGATAGAAGTTGTGACACCATTTTATGTCTATCGGACAGAATGATACTGTAGCAAAATCTAGAAGGTTTTGGTATGATGTAATGGGATGGTATAAAGGGATTTTTTTTAAATAGCTAATTAGAAAATGAACGGGTATTTCGCTAAAAAAAAAAAAAAGAAAATGAATGGGTATTGGTGGTGTAAAATAAGCAATGTGTTGATGAACACCAACCCCCAATAATTGGTGAAATATACAGAAGTGGCACACACATATTACATTTGTGTCTTGGAGATTTCTTATTGATAATGGAGTTGTGATTGGTTATGCATTCTTATATATTAAAAATTCAAACCTAAAGTTTTGTAGGATATTAGCTCTCTGATTCAGCCATCTGTTGCAGCTAAGTTCTTGAAGCGTGAACAGCTGGATCAGGATCAAGCATTTCCATCAGAAGTGCCGGCTGTTTCTATTGATGGTACTGGCCAAGTTGGCACCTATTTTTACACTGCACCTGAGATCGAGCAAGGATGGCCAAAGATTGATGAGAAAGTGTGTTCATGTTTAAAATATTAGCCCATCAGTTTGGTGTTATTTATTTGAGTGATTGTCTCTAGTTCTTTATTCATTAATTATACAATGTGAAAGATTTGCCATATTCTTTTGCAGGCTGACATGTATAGTTTGGGAATTTTATTTTTTGAACTGTGGAATCCATTTGGGACAGCAATGGAGAGGCATGTAGTTCTTTCAGATTTGAAGCAAAAAAGAGAACTCCCTGCAGCTTGGGTGGCTGAATTCCCAGAGCAAGCTTCCTTACTGCGAAGCTTAATGGCTCCTAGTCCTTCAGATCGTCCATCTGCCACAGAACTTCTTCAAAATGCATTTCCGCCACGCATGGAGTATCAGTTGTTAGACAGTAAGTTATTCATAAGACTATTGTTGCTATTTATTCTTAATGATATTAAAGTTGCGTGAATATCAACAAAAGAAAACATGTTGGATGTTGCAACCACAATACAATACAAAGTCATAGGAAATGAAAGATACCAAATAAATTATGCATAAAATTAATCTTTAATTTTGAAATTTTATTATAAAAGCTTTCATATTATCATTCAATATCTTTTTATTCAAGAATTTGATCTCTTAAACAATTTTGCCTCGAAAAATTACTTTAATTAGACTATTCTTTGACAGCCAATCAGCCACTGTTATCTGCAGTAGATATGCATCCAAATATAAAAGTTTTCATTGTGATTTACTTATCCATTAGTCTCCTTTAGGCAATGAAAACCATTATTTGACATGTCGGAGTTTTACTATGTGCAGCCAGGTATATGTCTATTTCAGACTAGACAACCCTCATAATAGATACTGCCTTCTTTGCAAGCATCTTCCCAAGATTTGAGTGATTCTCATTGTCAAAATGCAAACTATAACACGTTTTCCACTCCATTCCTATAAATTTAGGTGGCACACTTACCCTTAATGTTGGGCCCGTATTTTATCTGGTTTGCAATTCTTGACCTGCACTTAAGATCTGCTGGCATTTGAATGTACAATTTCGGATTCTATCTCTTGTGAAATATATCCTATTACAAGGAACAAATATTGCCACTAGTGATAGACCATTCAATCCTTGTCCTCTCTCAAACTTCTCAAATTTCAAAGATGAGATGGATTTTTTTTATGATCCAAATATAAAAATATTATAAATGATCAAAATGACATTTACACAGGGCTTGCCCTGATTTTAATTATGAACATGTACAGGTACTACAAAATAGTCTATGGCCTAGCCATGGAACCAAAATGAAAGCTACCCAAAGCACAAATCTAAGTGTAAGTCATGTAGTTTAAGATGCACGAGTACCCTTGTACACATTAGTATTAATCCTATGTTATCAGCCATTAGTTCAATTAGATATGTATCCATATCTAGGTGTCATTTACCAAACTATAAGTTACTTTTCACTAGTGTTATGTTTTTTTAAACGAATAATCAGCAAATTTCTGACATGTCTAATGAAGTCAGAGACAAGAAATTCCAAAGAATGTGATAGAACTGTTTGCTGTTCACTTTCTGTAAATATTAAATAGTCATTTAAGTTTACTTTGATACTAGTCTAAAATGTTTTTACTTTTGACTCATGGAAGTACCATCATGCTAATTGGGATTGTGATGCACTATTTCAATTTGCTTGTTGCAGAATTTTTAAGGACCATGCAAACTTCAGAGGATACAACTATCTACGATAGAGTCGTCAGTTCTATCTTTGATGAGGAGATGATAAGTTTGAGAACCAATCATCAAAATGCTGGAAAATTAGTTGGGAGTGATGCATCAGCTCAATATTCACATATAGGCACTTTAGTTCGTGATCATGTTACCAATGTGACACAGGAAGTATTTAAACAGCACTGTGCAAAACATTTGGAGATTCTACCAATGCATTTATTGGATGATTATCCAGAGTTAAACAGGTATGTCTTGCTTCTGGCAACCACATATTTGATTTTTACTGATGTACTATTTGTGTTTTATAATAATGTTATATATTCTTCTTGTTGAGAAAGGAAAACAGTCAAGGTATTGACTCATGGTGGTGACATGATTGTACTTTGTCATGAGCTGCGGTCACCTTTTGTTAAATGGATGGTTTCAAACCAGGTATTAAGAGGATTTTAATTGTTATGCTGCTTTAGTATAATATTTGTAATATGCTTATCAAGGTCATATTATCTGTTTGCAGATATCAACTTTCAAAAGATATGACATATCCTATGTTTACAGGAGAGCCATCGGGCATTCACCTCCTAATCGCTACCTTCAGGTAATGTTATTATATATCCTTCCATGATTTACATCTCTGTTGTATGTTAATTAAAAGAAAAACTGAATATATTTCAATCAAATGTTGTAGATTACATTACTGTGGTTGAATTTCAGGGAGATTTTGATATTATTGGTGGTGCACCAGCATTAACGGAAGCAGAGGCTATCAAGGTACTTGATTTTGCTACTTCAATATATAGAAACCCTTTGGTTGTATTCTAATTTATGTGAACCTGTTTCCCTGGTTCTGTTCACATCGTGTGACTTTTTTTGCTATGGAGTCAACCTAAAGTACTAACTTTGCTGGCTAAGATAAAGAAATCACTACGATTTCCAGAAGCTTGTACAGGTCTCTTGATCTTGGTGGCTATTTTGGCCTTTATTCTGGTTTTGTTTTTCCCTATTCTATCAGTTTGATTATTGCAGTTCACTTGATACCCCATTATAATCGCATTCTCAATATATATATTACAGCTGTTTCTTCTTTTCGATATTTCATTTGTATTATTCAACCATGACATTACATAATTCCTAAGGGAAGGAAATCAAAAGCAATATCTGCTTCTAACATTTTCTTTTTTGGGCTATGATGGGGATGCATTTTACATATCAAAGCAAATGGGAGATACAGATGTTACTGTTTCTTGCTCCTGAAAAAGCTTTATCCTTTGTTACTTTTGTATCACTTTCTATCCAGGTAACAATGGATATCTTGGCGAACTTTTTTCAGTCTGATTCATGTGATATTCATCTCAATCATGGCAATCTACTGGAGGCAATATGGTGTTGGACTGGAATCAAGTCTGAATATAGACTAAAAGTGGCAGAGGTATGGTATTCAAACACCAATATAACATGTGGGGTGGACATTATGGAAAGTAATTTGCTGAAGCTTTTTCTCCTATTCTGGAATGTAGCTTCTTTCTTTGATGGGTAATTTGCGCCCTCAATCCGCAGCACGCAAGTCGAGATGGGTTGTAATCAGGCGTCAACTTCTTCAGGTGTGTGGATTTGTTGGGACATTATATTGTCAATTTACTATTCAAATTCCGCACCCATGCCTCTTATTCAACTAAATTAGGTCTTGTTCTTGAAAAGCTAATCAATGTTCTCTTTCTGATAGTAGCTGTATACGATTCTCAGTTTAATTTTTACTTTTCATGGTGCTGACCATGCACATCCTTTACGTTTAAACTGTTGAGTTCTTTTTAAGATTGCAATAAGTGGGCTATATACTATAAATGCAACTAGTTGCAGCATCCATAATAGTATTGCTGACATACTTGTGTCTCACATTGACATCATACTGTCGAACTTTATCCCATTTTGTTGGAAAAAATGCATTTGATAGCAAGAATTATCCGAATGGGGTTGTACTGGTTTTATTACTTCATGTGGTTAACTTTCCCTCCCCTTTTGTTTTCAGGAACTTAATTTAGCAGAAGCAGTAGTAAATAGATTACAAAATGTAAGTTCAAGGTTTTGTGCTACTGCTGATCAGGCTCTACCAAGGTTGAGAGGTGCACTTCCAGCAGGTCAGTCACCAGTAGTTCTGTTATGAATTCTTTGTCCTACCAAGGTTGACAAATTTATTGCATATTTCTAACATCTTTAATGTAGATAAATGTACAAGGAAAGCACTTGATGAATTGTCAGAACTCTTCAACTTTTTAAGAGTCTGGAAGATAGAAGCAAATGTCTATATTGATGCCCTTATGCCACCCGTTGAGAGCTATCACCGAGATTTGTTTTTCCAGGCATGTGAACCTTTACCTTTAGAAGAAATTTCTAGGCTTGTATGTTCATTTTTCACTAATAATTCAAGATAGAGTTATGAAGCTAGTGGATTTACTGTTTATTTTCTTATGGAAGTTATTGATTTGAAAGTTCTAAATACAACAAGAGCATAATGATGTTCACTGTCATTTTGGGGGTTTCCGTAGTGAGGTGTTATGCCTGTATTTTGCTAGTTATGTTCCATTTCTTTTGGGGATTTACTGTTTATTTTCTTATGTAGGTATATTTGAGGAAGGAATCCCCTGGGATACCTAGCGATGGGGCCCTTCTTGCACTTGGGGGTCGATATGATCACCTACTTCGAAAAACATGGGAGTATGAACATGTAGGTCCTCTTTATTGTGCTCTTTGCTTGTAGAATTTCCAAATTAAACTCTCCGGTTTCATTTTCCTGAAAATATATTTCAAGAATTTACTGTTGTACTGAGATGTCCCTGTCTGATGTTTTGCTGGTAAACTTTGTCATTTCCTTGATTATGATTTGGTTTCTTCACCTTGGGGAGTTTTATCCTTGGCTATAAAAGGATGGGGCATATTACATGACTTGTGCAGTTGCATTTGTCCAACTCCAATTCTCTTCATTCTTTGTCTATTTATTTGTTGAATTGATAGTTTCAATTTTAATCCACACCTAAATAATACTCCGTATTGAAATTTTTTATTTATAAACATCTAAAGAGATTGATCCCCCCCCCCCCCTCCCCCCCAAACGAATCATTGACATTAATCATGTCATCTTTATGGAGACTTTGGACTTCTAAGTTGTAAATAAGAATTTTGGGACAATTTATACGGAGTGGATCTCGTTGGGTAAATCGGAATCTAATGAAATGAAACTCATGCTGCCATGGCAATCTGAAGGAGCATAGAAAGAATCTGAAATTTTATTGTTGCAGAAAGCTGCAGGAAAAAAAATTAACTTGATATGGACACACCCTTTACATGCACGTAATTCAGAAAGAGGGGACCTGATCTAAAGAAGAATGTTGATAACATGTAAATATTATCTGCTGAATCAATATCATTCCCAACTTTTTCTTTTTTGATCACAGTATCATGCTCAACTTTAGAAGTTATATGGAAATTTTGTGAAATATGAAAACCGCCATTTAGCATGTTAGATTGTATATACTTGTATGTCATAGGGGAAATTATTGCTAATATGTGGTTACCTATGTACTTATTGTCATTGTTTTTTTTTTCTTCCAGAGATCATCTCCACCTGGTGCTGTTGGAACGAGTATTGCACTGGAGACAATCATCAAGCATTCCCCTTCGGATTTTCGACCTTTTAGGTGCTTCATCTTACATATGGCTTTTCTGGTCTATTTGCCCTTAGTTTATGGCCAATAGAGATGTGACAAAATCATTTCTAGTCATTTATTAATTATAGATGACCTACTTGGCGCAGGATGGAGCCTACTATTCATGTTCTTGTTTGTTCAAAAGGCGGGGGTGGTTTACTCAAGGAACGTATGGAGCTAGCAGCTGAGCTATGGGAAGCTGGTCTCAAGGTTATAGAACTCTTGACAGAAAAATGACCAGACAAAAAAAAGGTTTACGTATCTAATGTTTTCTCTGTTCATCAGGCTGGGTTTGTACCGACATCGGATCCAAGCCTCACAGAGCAGTATGAATACGCAAATGAGAACGACATCAAATGTCTTGTTATCATAACTGATTCAGGTTTCTCTTTCAAGGATTCTGTCAAGGTAAGACTTTCACAATCTGGTAATAGATGATAACCCCGCACTTCATCATTAATCGCCATAGCAACAGATTCTTTCATCTTTGAATGTGTGGCCAGGTTCGCTACCTTGAGCATAATAAAAAGGAGAAGGAAGTGGAGAGAGAGGAGCTCGTTAAATTTCTTCAGGAGGCCATGGCAACTCAGTTCAGAAACCTATTGACCTGGAGCTAAGAAAGTGTCAACAAGCCTAGGACTTCTGAACGTCCCTCATACACGATCCCCGTCTTTCCCCCCATGACGCAGGTGCAGTTGTTTATAGTCCGAGTTGGTGAGCTAGAGCAGGAGCAAACTAACACGACTGATTCACGTATTGCTAGTCTGCTAGAAGTGTGCGCGCAGCTTAGCGTGGTTTCTGGCCTTGCAGTTTTGTCCTGGATGTTTCTTCAGTTGTTGAAGTAAAATTTTCTGATGTATATAGATATAGCTTTAAACTCTGGATTGCCCGAACCGTACATATCTTGTACAGATGATGCATATCTTCTTCTTGAACGAATAATCTTCTGTTCTTGTTGAGGGTGGAAATCACTTGCAATTGCAATTATGAGTTTTTCTTCTTTGAACCAGCAGGTGATTTGAAATCCTCACCTAATGGTTGTTTTTGACCTCCAGATTTTCGTGTTTGTGGGTCATTTCAGATTCAGATAAGATCACATCGAGTCGGGTTGTTACATATAGTTTGGGTGTGTGATTTTATGATAGTTTTCCCAAAATCATGATTCCAAATTGTTGCTAGTTTCTCAAAAAAAAAATATTTGTTACTAGTTAAGTTAAACAAATACAGAATTAGAACTGTCTTTCTAGCCTATGTTAAAACAAATTATATTGGGAAAGATTTTTTAAATCTCAATGCAGAAATTTTAATACATTTAAATTATATTGCTCCCATCGGTTATAAACAGTATATGTAGATTTAGGTATTACTGTAATATTTACTACATACTATACTCCCTCCTTGAATTTGATAGATAAAGAGCACAGCTATTCAGGAGTTCGAACCGGGGACCTATGGGGACTATCCACAAGTGCTTTACGGTGAGCCATTCAGGAATAGTTGATACTATACTCCCTCCGCGTATGTATAATTGGATAGGTATGGTCAAGAATATTAAATGTTGAAACTTTTAAACTTGTAATTAAGTTATTTTATTGGAAAAAATGTGTTATAATATGACTATATGAGTCCTTTAATACTTTATCTTTCCAAATATAGTTTGTTCAATGATTAGTTTTGTCTAATGACTTTTTCTCTCAAACAATGATTTGTTCAATGATTAATTCTGCTCAAAACTGACTTTTTCTCTCATCTACTGTATAATTATAGCTCTTTATCAATAGAGTTCTTATTAACAAACATTTAAAATGAAAACATACATGCCAAAAGAAAAAGGTTATAAATTTCTTATCAAGTGTTCTATTTAGATTAGAACAACTGAAAAATTACACGAGGAATTTAGAAAGAATGAAATAAAGTTACAGTTTCATTCTCCGATAGCAATGCAGGATACAAGCACAAGGCACTAAATTAAGGTTGTTTAACCCAAAAAAAGAAAGAAAAAAAACCTCTGCATACTACCATTTATACAACATTTGATCAATGCAGACAAATAAGGTTGTAAATGGGTTCCAATAAGAACCAAGATGACTTCATTAACAACCAAATCTTGGTCATAAAATTACCCATCAAAAGTTATGCTTCAAAAACAGCTTCTCCTGTGGAGAAGCAGGCCCAATCTCCTCCTCCAAACTCCTCAGCCCTTCAGCTGCAGCAGCATTCCTCCCACTCCCCAGGTTCCTATTTTCGGGGTTCTTGACGTCGACATCCGCATCCGAAACCGACGATTTCCGCCTCTGCGACGACGCGACACTCGGGAAGGTTATCCAGGACGGCGCCCTGAACTCGAACCTCTGGTCCTCAGCTGAAGCCACATCGGTCTCAGACCGATTTGATGACCTCTGAGACGACTTCTTGTAGATCCTGCTACCGAGCAGCACCCCACTCGGTAGGATCGGCTGCTCGCTGCAGGGAGTGCCCATCAGCAACGCGAGCGCTCTCTCTAACGCGGTTGTCACCTTCTCCATTGACGGTCTGTCTTTGCCTCGCATCCGCACGCACTTGCAAGCCACGTTTGCGATCCTCCTGAGCGCTTCTGGGTCAGGTGGTGGCTTCAAAACCGGGTCTAGGATGCTCGAGATTTCGCCTGTTTTGATCAATGGCACTGCCCATTGCACTATGTTGCCCTCTTCGAACTGCATATCGATTGCCTTTCGGCCACTAAGGATCTCGAGAAGCAACACTCCGAAGCTGTAGACATCCGACTTGGTTGTTAGATAGTGAAGCCTATAGTACTCCGGGTCTAGGTACCCGAGAGTCCCAGCCGGCAATTCGGCTAGAGGAGAGCTGCTATCAGCTGGTCCCAATAGTGATAAGCCGAAATCGGATACTCGTGCATTGTGTTCTTCGTCGATTAGGATGTTGGAAGACTTGATGTCTCTATGAATCACGGGAGGGCAAGCATATCCGTGCAAGTATTCGATCCCTCTAGCTGCTTGGACGGCGATGGTGACCCTCCGGACCCAATCTAGTTGCTCTTTTAGAGCCACATTCTGGCCATGGAGATGCTGATGGAGCGATCCGTGCGCCATGAACTCGTACACCAAGAGCCTTTCCCGGCCTTCCTCGCAGTATCCGAGGAGGTTCAAGAGATGGGCATGGTTGAGCCTTGAGAGCAAGTCGAGCTCGGTGTGGAACTCCTTTGAGCTGCTCTTCTTCATGTCGGATGACATTAACGCCCTCTTGACGGCCACCATTGTACCGTCCTTGAGGATCCCTTTGAAGACGCACGAGAAGCTGCCTCGCCCGACTACAGATGACTCCTTGAAGCCTTCGGTTGCTCTCTCCAGCTCCGCGTAGGAGAAGGATTGAGCCCTCCTGAGCTTAAGCTCTTCCAGCTGGTCAGGACGGATCTTATCTTTAGTCACAATGCTGCCTTTGTTCGGCATCAGCTTCTCGTCTGAACAATGACAGTTTCGGAGCTTGCAGCGAACATAGATCACTGCAGTCAAGGACACAATGAAGATCAAGAACACGGCAAATGCAGCCTCCACGAGAATCTCAGGGAAGTGAAGAGCCCAAAACTTCACATGGACTGCCTTTTTTCGGTCTGATTCACCCGAGCTCAACGATGCAGAACAGTTAGAGCTGCATTCCTTTGACACGCAGCTCGAACAGTTGAACACACACTGGCTATCATAGTCTGAATTGCACTGCCCACTTGGCTGCATTTCGCTAGGACACCGATTACTGCAAGGCAGACAAATCCGTGTATTCGGGTTACTGCAGGTAGCTCCCCCCGAGTTATTGAACTGATAGAAACCGGGATTGCAAGGTGTAGATTTGCATAGGCCAGGAGAGACTGCCAAGGGAAGCGAAGCAGGGAAACCGGAGCCCCAACAGATAGTCAAGAGCGACTTCTCAGCAAGAACGCCGCAAGTGAAGTAGTCTCCGGCTGCAATCTCATACACTCGAGCACCAGTAGGGGGTGGTGTGCCCTTCATGAGCTGAAACCCCCAACAAACAACACTCCTATCAAAGCTCCTGATCCCACAGGCATGAAACTTGCCCCCAACAACGGAGAGCATCGGAAATGGAGGGGCTAAATCGACATTGCCTTTACCTGAGTACCCGGCATTGATCTCTTCTTCCATGTCTAAACTCCTCCCCCAACACAAAACCCGCGAATCAACCCCTTGTAGAGTCCCACAGACATGATACCCACCAGCTGCAATCATCTCAAACCTCTTGTTCTTCGGGATCAGGCTGATAACCCGGCTACTTGTCTCATCTCCCCAGCAGACAACCGATCTGTTCTGCGAGAAAAGACCGCAATTGAACTCAGAACCACCTGAAATTGAACCAATCTCCGCATCAAAAGCGAAATTAGAAGTCATGTTATAGCCCCAACAGTCAACCAAAGAGCCCTTGGAACCATTTTGGGATAACTGCTTCCTCCTCAACCCACACAAGTGGTTGTCACCAGCACTGATCTCCAAGTACTGAGCCCCTTTATCCATAGGCTGAGGCACCCCCATTTGTATGTAGCTACTACTTCCCCAACAATAAGGCTGATTTGATTCAAGCAACAACCCACAGACAAACCCATCACCTGCAGTCAGACCCAGGAAGGGGAAGTGAGATGGGGTCCCATAGATGATGGCTGAGTTGGAACCATAGCAGCTCACAAGATGTGACCCATCTGATTTCAACCCACAAAACACAGGTCCATTCTCGCCATAGGAGATGGCAATTGAAGACATTGAGCCTAACCCAGATGCCAAAAACCACACATCAGATGAAACAAGAACTAATAAAGCTAGGGCTTTTGGTGCTACAGATTGGCCTTTCCTAGTGTAGATCTTCAAGACCCATATCAGAAAGCTGGTGAATACACTCCCATGGCAGTCCATTTACTCACACAACTGAAAAAATGTATGTGAAATGTGAAGCCCTAAAATCCTCACTATAGCAACATTACACACCCTTGGAATCCATAAAGGAGTATTTTAGAGGGGGGAGAAATACTTACCATAAAAACACAAAACCCAGATGGGGAAATCCCTAAATTCAGGCGCTGCATTTTTACACCCAATTCAAACATCAATGGGTAGCATCAAAACTGATAAAAACCCAATCTTTCCTCCTGGGTTTGTCAAGGACCCAGAAGAGATTATTGAACCTCTTCATGGATTTGCTTTCACCTCCTCCAAAATTCAAGAAAATGCTGAAACATCACATTGAATACAGTGCTGACAGGCCAAGCTCCTGCATCAACCCTGCCTTACCAGAGAGATGAAATCCCCAATCTTTTTACAAGGAATGGTAAAAGTGAGAGAATTGATTGAAGAAATTGAAGGTTAGGGGTGGTGTTGGAGGGGGTGGGGGTGGGGGTGGGTTTGATTCAATGTTTCACTGTACTACACAAATGCAACTACTGGTGTGAGATTGAGAGAGAGAGAGAGAGAGAGAGAGAGAGAGAGAGAGAGAGGGAGGGAGAGGGCATTAAATGAGGGGAGTGTAGAGCAGAAGGGGAGGGCGGGGATGCAGTTGGGAACATTAAATAGGGAAGAAGTAATTGAAAATTGATGTTTTCATGCCTGGATTTCTGCACACATGGCCTGGTCACACCCTCCTCCCTCTCTCTTCCAAGTTTAAAACTCCATGGATTTATACTTCTTCCATTTACTTATTTTTCAATGAATAGCAGTAAACCGCCTCTGTTTAGGCGAAGTTGCACAAAATGGCCACAAATTGTAAATTTCATTTTCTAAAAGTGTTTCTGCATTGTCAGTTTTGTACTCACTCCATCTTAACTAGCTTAGGTTTTTATTGTTGTTTTAATTTGATATCCATGTAGGGTGGTTTCTTTGTACAGTAATAGTTTTTATTGTACAGTTATAAATTGTAAATTTCATTTGAATGTCCATGATTTATATTGTGTTTACAGATTACCACCAAAATGGCAAAATAACACTAAGTATTAAATTTTCTTCATTTAGCTGTTAATTTCCATGTGGGTTTAAACATATAAATATATGACATATAAGCTATCATAATTTTCGTTATGTTATGGAAAATTTATCATACTCCGTAATTTATAAAATTTCAGCCTTGGAGAGAACAATTAAAACACCAACTAATGGTAGTTAAATGAAAGGTTTGAAATAAAGGGTGATTTTTTTTATAAAAAAAAATAATGTAAGAATTCGAAATATCAGACACCACTCGCGTTAGGTAAATATATTGACAGGCTAAAATAATCGACAGACGGACTAATCGTCATGATACAATTAAATGAATGAAAAAGGAGAACAAAATACAAAGTTTCACACCTTAATTGATACAAACCACAGTAACACATATATAAATTTTGAGTGGTTAAATGTTATTTCATCATTATTACAGTATATATTACGGAGTATTAATTTTTCTTTTTGGTTCAAATGGTCCACTACATAAGGGTAGCTAGGACAGTGGCAGTAGTACTATTAGTAGCTAGGGTTGTAGTATGATTTTATGTAAAACGGTGATAGAGGGACCCTTCGGCTTTGAATTAGGTCTTATGCTCCCTTTTAAATGCAACTTCTTCCTCTTCATATTAATCATTAACAAAAGAAATAAAAATAAAATAAATTCTTCTTCTTCTTCAAGCATATGTGTTTTTCCTTGTGTTTGCCTTTAATGGGGTTTTCATGTTTTTGGTCTGGATACAGCAGGCAAAAGGCCAAAGCCTGATACATGAAACAACTAAGCCTAAATTCATTTTTGCATTTATGGAGTCTTGACAATCTTTTAGAATATGATAAAAACTGATTTCTGGTATGTTGTTCTTGATTGCCATCATTGATTAGTTCAGCCCATGCTAATGTATTGAGTAGTGACCAGGAAATTGGTTGGGTTTTTTTTTTCAATTTTTTTGTGTCTGGATTTCATCAGTTTACAATCACTTTTGATATGTGTAAAATTAGATGGTAAGGTTGGACCATTAGGATTTATTTCTTGATTTCCAAATGACTAGTAGATGTAGATCTGACCAAAAAAAAAAGACTAGTATACATATGATATTTTTCTTGCATATAGTTTTAAGAGTAAAAAAAATGTGAATGAAAAAAAAATCACTTCTATTTTTTCTTGAATTGGAGAATTAGATAGAGTGTGGCAAATTAAACTATGTCATTAATTGATCGCGAGTTAATTCGAGTACTAAAAATGAAGTACATTTAGAGTTGTAGAAGAAGTGTTTGGATTGGATATGGGGTGATTTTAGTATTAAAAAGGAAAAGAAGGAAATAAAGGAAACCTATATCTATGACATATGAAAAATCTATATATACAACCACATACATTCATGATTAATCTCACACCTTAAATTTTACTCTATCTTATTTTAACTATATGTATGTTTTAGGCTTTTGAATTTGATTAAAAAAGATGTCAAATTAAGTTATTTAGGAAATTAAATAAGAGTAATCTAACTATCTAACTATCTAATCTAACTATCTAACTATATATATAAAGTTGGGTTTTGCCCCATTAATTGCCCCTATTAAATGATTAAAAAAACTAATATATATTAAAATTAGCACCAAAAATCAAAAGGTTATTCTAGCCTAATGGTTAAGGTCGGAATAGTTTATATGCAAAAGGTCAAGAGTTCAACTTTCCTTAACTACACTATTTTGTATTTTTTAATTATATTTAATATTAGCTTGAGAAATCAAAAAGTTGTTGAAGCTTATTTGGTTATGGATTAGTTTCAATCCAACAAGTCAAGAGATCAAATCTCTATATAACTACAACAATTTTCAAGTTTATAGTATATTGGATTAGTTTCAATCCAACAAGTCAAGAGATCAAATCTCTATATAACTACAACAATTTTCAAGTTTATAGTATATTGTCTTTTTATTTGTTTTAAACCTAAACACATGCAATATTTCTACGGTTTCGCTATATACACCCCAGATCCTGCATGTCAATTCCGACGTGCATGGTTAAAAAGGGTTAATTAATTTTTTTAAAGCGCTAATTAGTCAGAAGACTTGCACGTCGAAACGGACGTGCATTATATTGATGTTGGATTTGCAGTGTATAAAAACACCCTATTTCTAAAGCAATAATCGTTTTTTTGTTTATATAGTTGAATTGCATGTAAAAGTGAGTAAGATGACAAATAGAGACAAGTTAATATATTTATTTAATTTCAAAGATAAATAAACATATTAAAACTTTTAGAGATAAAAATTATTAATAAAAAAATTATAATGATAATATATTAATTAAAAATATATATTTAAAATAAGTCCTCTATAACTATAACATTTTTCAAATTTATAGTATATTGTTTTTTTATTTGTTTTAAACCTAAACACATGCATTTCTAAAGCAGTTATCATTTTGTTTGCTTATATATATAGTTGAATTGCATGAGTAAGAAGATAATAGAGTCAAATTAATATATTTGTCAAATTTCAAAGATAAATAAACATATTAAAACTTTTAGATATAAAAGTTATTAGTAATAAAAATTACATAATATGTTAATTAAAAATATATTAAAATAAGTCTCGTGCGTAGCACGGGCATGCTCACTAGTTTATAAAAAAGAAAGAGAAAATGAAAGAAAAAATAAAGAAGGAACTAAAGGAAACCTATACCAGTATAAGATAAGATGCATGAATCGAAAGATCTTTACAACTACATACATTCATGATTTAATCTCACACCTTAAATTAAACTCACCTCTTGTTTTTTCTATCCTATTAGGACATAGGATATGTAAAAGTCCTAATTTAGAATTATGTTTCAAATTTTAATTAGTTTAACTTTTTTTTAAAAAAAATAAATTCCTAGAGTTCATTATTTTATTTTATTATGGAATCTTTTCCTAAATTTCATTATCCTATATATATACCCTTAGAGCAAACCAATAGATATTGTAAAAAATCTCTAGCTAAAATAGAGATCAAAATGTCAAAATCTCTAAAAAAAACAATCCACCTCAACTCCAATAGCTTCTCTATTTTACAGATTTTTTCATTTATTATACACTATAATAAATACAAAAATTTATAATATATAGACAATTGATGGTTAAAAATGATATAAGAGATGATTCATCTAGAATAGGGAGGCCAATGTGAAGGTTAAACATTAATTTCTATATAGAGAGAAGTGAAACATTAAATTATAGAGATTACATCTCTTCCTCCAAAATTAGAGATTTTTTTTCATCTCTCCTTCCATTTATTTATTTTACAAATGGATTTGTAAAAGTTGTTAGGGTGAAGAAATGATTTTTTTTTCCTCTAAAACTTCTCCCTTTTTTCTATTTTAGAGATGTTGTTAGCCTTGCTCTTAGAGCAAGCCCAACAGCTTCTCTAAAAATTCTCTATTATGGAGAGAAAAAATATAAAAATCTCTATAATTTTTATACTCTAACCCCAAAAGCTTCTCTATTTTACATATTTATACATTTATTATACACTATATTAAATGCATAAATTCATAATTTAATAAATAAAATTTCAATAAATTAATTAAATCAATATGTAACAACCAATGAATAAATTGGTAGACATGGGAATGAGTGAATGCATTTAATTTTACAGATTTTAAGTCTTCCTCTAAATTTAGAGATTTTTTTTCTCTTTCCTCCAATTTCTCTATTTTAGAGATGGTTTTACAAAAGCCGTTGGGGTTAAAAAACCTATATTTCCTCTAAAATTGCCTATTTTCTCTATTTTACATAAGCTGTTGGGGATGCTCTTAGAACCTAAGAGCAACCCGACCAACATCTCTAAAATAGAGAAAAGTGGAGAATTTGGAGAAAAATGGGTGTTCTTTGCTCCAACAGCTTTTGTATATCCATCTGCAAAATAGAGAAGTTGGAAGAGAGACTACATTTTTCTCTATATTTGCAGCAAAACAAACTCACTCTAAGTATTAATTACTTTGGGAGAGAGAGGGAAAAGTTTAATGTTTCACCATCTCTTTTTTGGTAGGATCCACCATTTTGGGGAAAGAGAGGGAAAACCATTCATTTTTTTGGGAGAGAGAGGGAAAAACATTAATTTCTTTGGGAGAGAGGGGGAAATTTTGTATTTATTATATTATATAACTAATGTAGAAATATGTATAATAGAGAAGCTGTTGGAGTGTACGTGGGGGTAAATTTTTTAAAGATTTCGATATTTTGATCTCTATTTTAGAGAATTTTTACAAAAACTGTTGGGTTTGATCTAAGATAGAAAGACTGATGTTTTAAAATTTAATTAGGTTTTGAATTAATTTGACTACGTACTTTTCTTTCAAATTGATCTTAGTACTCATGCATTGATTTACTAAATTGGCCTAAACATTTAATAAGTTACCAAATTTAGAAAACAAAATTGTATAAGATCAATGTTATTTAATATATTCCTTTAATCCAATGTTATTTACGGAGTAATACTTACTTTCAAAATTGTGTCGTACTACGGTCACTTAACGTTTCGGTGAGTACCAAAATATACCACATAATTAATCAAAGTACTGTCAATTAACATTATTAACTTGCATTTTAAGAAAGCATTTTGGCCAGGTTTACTTGACTCGTCCTGTCTAATACCGAATGTACCTCTCTCGATCTATTAGGGAATTTTAGGTTTGGATTGGATCTATATGTACATTGCAATTACTAATTAGAAAAATGTGGTTTTAAGTGGTCATATTGTCTAATAACATTATAAAATGCAGATTCCCCCTCAAACTAAGCTGACATGAAACACTTGAAAAACCCATTAAAGTCTCCATGTGATCATATGATACCTCCGTTTCCTTTTAAGCGACTTTTTCAAGTCATGCACGTAGTTTTAGAACGATAAAAACTATATTAAATATTAATATTTTAATAATATTTTTTTAATAATATGATACTTATTACCAATAAGTATGAGATTATCGAAAAAAATATTTTAAAAAATTATTATTTCAAATAGTTTTTCACACCTTAAAAAACGTGCATGAATAGTAAAAAGTCAATTAAAAGAAAACGGAGGGAGTATCTATTTTTATGCAACTACTAGTTTATGATTGCTCAATTGTACATTTTTTTATCATCTATGCACAGAACCAAAAATTAAAATTCGAATAGGCTAGATAGGTTAAAATTTTCTCATATTGTAATTTTTATTAACAAAGCCCTTAATTTAATAAATAAATGAATATTTTTTTCTTTTTTTACCTATTATTTTATTTTAGTAAAAATAGGGAGTGCTGGAGCGGAACCCAACCCGCCCCTGGGTCCGTGCCTGTCTATGCATATATGCCTCTATATAAACTTTTAGGATTAAAAAAGAAGGGTTGCACTCGTGAGGAGTATTATTCTGATGAGAAAGGCGATAAGTATATTATAGGTATTATTTTTTGAATTAAAGGTTCAATTTTTAAGTTAAAGAATTAATTTTTATAAGTTCAATTCAAAATTTTGTAGGTTCAATTATTTTTGTGTGTGTGTTACAAGTTCAATTTTTTAATGTTAAAAGGTTTTGAGTTTATATTGGATGTGCGGAGATTCGAGATCAATTAGATACAATCAAAAGCAGAGTCATTCGAACCAAAGTAGGAGTGACAATTATTTAAGATAATTAAGTTGCAGATGTCCGGGTTGCATTGGTCCAGACACGTCCAAAGGAGGCCGGGTTGCTTTTGTTCATCATTTGCGCCCATTCCATTTGTCTTCCGGTTATATAGTTACTGAGTCAATTGAAAACACCATCTCGACTAGTTTAAAGTAATTAAGGGTGTATATATAGTTCTTGATTCCTAAACTCAAATATTGGAAGTGTTGTTGGAAGTATAGTTGTTGGAAGTGTTCTCCTCATCTTCCAAGAATATATATGCATTTTACATCTGCCAAGAAGGAATTATTTTTAAATAGCATATTCGATCTATAGGGTTATAGAGTAGTGTATATATATTATTCTAATATAGAGTAGTGTATATAGAGCACCCAACAAACAAAATAGCGACGATACCTGTTGATTCTGTAAAGAGTCCATGTTGAGGTGTCCGCTAGTGATCTCCAGAGTTCTCTGTGTGCGTCTGCCGTTTGACCAGTTGGTTTTGGTTCTGTTAACCTGTAGTTTCAGTGTAGGTTGGCTTGTACTTTATTTCTGCTCTTTTCCTTCTGTCATTTACTTTTTGTCATTTCCTTTTTGTCATTTATTTCTTGTTGTACATGATGGTTAGTCCATCTCCCGGCTTGTCCGGGCTCTCGGTTTCTCTAGGCTTGTCTAGAGAATCGAATTTCTTTCCTTATATAAAAAAAAAAAAAAAAAAAAAAAAAAAAACAAAATAGCGGCAAGCAGGGCAAGAACAACGGAGCATTGAAGTTTTACATCTTCACAAGTATAGGGTGAAACAAAACGGTTTTTAATTTGTCCTCATCTAATGTTAAATTGTTGCCTTTGATAAAAAAAATCGTCTAATGTTTTGATCATACATTTGGGATTACATGGAAAAGTTTGATACGGGAGTGTTTCTTCTGATTATAAATGATTAAAAATGATAAATGATCAGAGATGAAACACTACATAATAAATTAAATTTTGGTGTTAAGTTGGCGAATTTCAAAATGCTTTGACGGACATCTGCTATAAAGCGGGTCGGACATCGCAATTCAAAAGAAAGCACATACAAGTATTAGTAGCAATGACTATGTTGAGTTGAGGGCAGTCGCTATGTTGGTTTATGGATGGGTCAAGGGTAGAGACACTTGTGTGTTAGGGCTTCGCCGTTCACGACTAGAGACAATGACTCCTTTGTACCCGACAAGGCGATTTCTCAAGCCACGGGAAGGAAGGAGAAGAAATACGCTGATATATATTATTTGTACTGTTAATGGCTGGGTATTACTTCATGGAATTTGCGTACTTTACTTTTGGAAAATTGAGAGATGATGCTATTGGTTTTTTTAAGTGGGTTCAGTTAGTTACGAAAAGTCATGATATGAGGTTCATTAATGATGATTTCATATTTTATATAGCTGACAGTTTTACTATTAAAAAAGATGTTGGAACCCAATTTGTTACAAGGCTCCCAACCAACTTTATGTAAGTCATTTTTAATAATAATAATAATAGTAATAATAATAAATTGAAGTAACCCCACCGACCTATGTTTGTCTCTTAATGGCCCCTCACATATTCCACAGAGTTTTATTCAGAACCAACCAACCAGGAATCATTCTATTATAACATGGGCCGAGTTGGGTGAAATGCCCATACAAGGGCTTTTCAATTTTTGGTTGACTAGTCACACACAATACATAGCAAGCACGGTGGTCGACTCTCACAACACCTTCGAGGAAACATATAATGTCACATATCATGGCGTCTAGTGCCCTAGCATGCGCTAGTAGCCTAGTACTGAGGCGCCCAAGTGCATGAGCAGGTGCGCGACAGTATATCTAAATTCGTGATTGAGATAAGTTGGTTGGGTCTGTTGGGGTCACATAGCAAGCACGGTGTGGTCAACTCCCACAACACCTTTGACGAAACATATATTGTCACGTACCATGATGTATGCGTCCAGTGCCCTAGCACGCGCTCTGTAGTGAGGCGCTCAATGTGTGACAATTCAAGGTGCGCTAAGGGCTTTAGGTATCTGCTTTCGCCTAAATTCATGGGTGAGACAACCATTGTACATTGTTAAAGTTGGCTGGGTCCAATGGGGCCAAGACGCTCGAGAAAGGTCATGTGCAAGCTTAGGTACGAGAGACATGAACAACACATAAACCTGAGGAGTAGCCCACCGACTTATGTACAAGGCTTGTTTACACCATACTTTCAAGTGATGACCCAAAACATGAAAGACTAGCCGTTAAGCTAACTGCTCTGATACCATAACAAAGTCCAACACTAATCGATAACTGGGGGTCGTGCACGGACGAACATGCGCCAAATACAGCCCATATACTTAATACTTGTATTGGAATCTCCCCTTGAAACCGAAAAAAACTCTCAACAATGTATATATGTGTATGTGAAATAATCACTAAAAATAATTATAATTAGGAATTCTAGTGACTATTTGTCATACACATATATTGTTTGTTGATAATTGTTTTGGGTTTGAGCAGTAGATTCCAATTGATTGATCATCGGTCTTATTCAACATCCTATTTCGTGGAATTCCATACATAATTTGGGTCAAATTAAGATTTGTGGAAAGTGCCAAACGTACGGCTCGAGCGGTCCAAGAGTGTCACGTGTGAATTAAAAATTGGATGCTATCCTAATATTTAATTATTTTGAATATAAATTAAATTAAAAAATTACACTTGTATTAATATATTTATAAATTTTTATTAGGGAAAATCATGCTTTAAAACTTTCATAATAAAAGATCAATTGTTTTGAATAATAGAACTTTCATTTTCATCCACATAAATTTTTATGATAAAAGTATATAAATCTGTCAATATGAGTGTGTAGGATAAATATAAATTTTAAAATTATTTTTCTACCAAAAATAATTAAATGTTACAAATTATTCTTCTTTATTTTGATTATTGCATAATTGATTGAAAAGTGGAGATATCTTTAGCTAATTTTATGTTCTAAATGAGTAGATATATATAAAGCTCTAAATTAGAGCTAATTTTATGTTGTTTTACTTTCTTCAATAATTTATGTATTAGAGCATCCTCAACATCTCTATTATAGAGAAAAGTCAAAATTTAGTAAAATATTTGAGTTTTTTTTCACCCAACAGTTCATCTATTTCTTTCTCTAAAATAGAAAATAGATGAGAGAGAATGGAAAAAAATTCTATATTTGTAGCCTTTGAGAAAACCTCTAAAATTAAATGCTCACTGGCTCACAAAATCCCATCACACAATCACCGGTTTGGATCCCGTAGAGTCGAACTCCGTGGAGTTGGTAGGATTACCCTATAGGAATTTATCGACCCTAGAAAATAAATTAAAAAATGGCTAAATTAATTTAAATCTAAACCCTTTAATTAAAATTGAGTGGTTAAGATTTAACCAACTCCATGTAGAGTTATTTTAACAACTCTATGGGATCTAAAGTGCACAACCACACATACATCACAAAAAAGGAAAAGGAAATAAAAATAAAAAGTGTTTTCCTAATTCAAATTGAACCAATGAATGATCAAATTAATAAATGTAAAACTTGTAAAATATAGTAACTGTTGGAGTTGTAGATAAAACTTATATAGAGATTTTATAATTTCCTTCTCTATTTAAGAAACATTGATCTGTTATTTATCACCGTTTCCCAATAAAAGAACTCTTTAATTTCAAACACATTTGTCGAGAATAATTAATCAACACACTTGGATTTTGAACCAAATTAAAAAGGATTAACATACTTTGGATGGCTAAATAAATGGAATGACTCCTCGATCCCTATCAATTTTGAAACCCTTTCAAATTCGGCCTTGAAAAAGAAGACATTCTTTAATATGAACGCCAATTGCTTTCCTTCCACGGCGCTACACTCCCAACCCCAACCCATGACTCATAATACCATATTGGCCTCTAATAAGGTTGCATTGTCAATTTTTCCAATCATGAATATTTAATGTTTTAGACTCTCACACAAGTTTTAAGAGCATTAATAATTAAAAAAATGTATTACATTTTTTTTATTAAGAGCTTTTTTCAAGAAATTTGTGATTTAGTCCGAAGATCTAATTGAGGTCTCCGTGGCAATGTTTGGGGTCTCCGAAGATCTCTCATTTAGGTAGGGGAAACGTCGTGTGGTCCACACTTCTCCAGAAGTCGTCTCTTCCATTGTCATGGATTTATGCTCTCTGTCACTCCGGCGGTGAGACGTCGTGTTAGCTTCCGCTATCCCATGTTCTCACTATTCACATACTTTTTAGGGCCTTCCACATCGAACATAATGTTACTTGTCCATACGGTTGCAAGGTTTTTCGTTTGGTTGTCTATTTGGGTTTTTTGTTGCATCATGACGGTCAGTCCGTCTGGCTATCTTTCACCCTTTCAATTTACTAGACAATGATTTGTCTGATATTTTGAATTTTTATCTATATTTTTTTTCATAAAGAAAAAGGAAAAAAAAAGGTCTTGACTCTTGAGTTCCGGTTCAAGAAAAAAGAGTTGAACCATGGATTTGGATGATGGGCTGGGTTGTGAATGCATCTGGGCAAAGCCCATTCCCCTCTATCTGTCCATGGGCTAGATTTAAGGAAAACAATTCAGGGCAGGGCTAGTTAAGAAGAGATTTATAAAACCAGTACTAGACAGTTCTTTAAATCCTAATAGTTTTTTATCAAAAAAAAAAATCCTCATAGTTGAAAATTTGAATCTTTTCAAGTTTCGAATTCAACTAAAAAGTCTAAAATTCATGCATATTCGATTACATGTAAGTCAACTTCTGTTTTAGTATTGTTTAAGATATACGATAGAAGATAACTGACATTTAAGGATTCGTTTGCATAGCCATTAATTATAGCTTATAATGCACCATAATGTATTTTAATATATATTTTAATACAATATTGTGCATTATAAGTTATAATTAATGGTTATGCAAAAAGACCCTAATGCTTAATTAAAATCATTTTTCAATTTATCTTCTTGTTTTGTTTTTGTCAGAATTTATCTTTTATTTTGGATAGATTTTTTTATTTATCATGAAGATATATAATGAAAAGTAAATGATTTTCATATTTAAGCTACATGGGTTAAATATAATCCCAAGTTAATTAGTGGAGAAATCTAAAAATAAAAATGATATAAACTTGGAAACAATATCCCCTTCAAGCCAAGGTATGACAGCAAGTTGCAAAAAATTTCGATGCTTGAATTGCTGTCTAAGAATAGCAATTAATCCCACATAAAAAAATCAACACAATCTCCCATTGATTGATAACAGCCCTGCTACTTACTTCAACAACTTCCTAAACTGAGGATCAATGCCTTTTCCAGGACTGTCAAGAGCTGTTGCAAATTACTTCAAATTACCCTATGCATATAACAAAACAAGCTCTTGATGCTTCCATGGTAAAAATCCATTCAAGACCAAGCTCCTGGCAGTGCTTTTAACTGTCTACAATTTGCTCCTCAAGCGACGAGATAGAAACAAAGCAACACATTTGATTCTCTTGCCTATCGCGCTTTTATTGGATTATCCAAAGAGATTTGTTTTTTATATTTGCGTTTCGCCAATTTTTTAGTTACACTAGCTTGTAATCAGTGACATTATTTTAAGAAAAAGAGTAAATGTATACCTATGATATATAATGTATTATACAAACCATATAACAATTGTCTTGTAGCTTAAAACCAAATCATACAAACTAACTATTTTATAACAATTTTTTTCCACCTAAAAATGCATTTATTAAGTATATATATTTCAAAACCCTAACCTTAAAACCAATTGATCAAGACCACCACCGGCCACCTCCTCTAATTGATCAGGAGTTGGTAGATTCAGGTCCAGCCCACCAGGGCTCGACGATGAAGCTGCCTTGCCTCCACCACCAACACCGACGCCGCTAGGGAAACTAGTCTTCTCCCAATGAGAGCGCTTGTGGCCGCCTAAAGCCTGGCCGGTAGAGAACACCTTGAAGCAAATCCCACACCTGTGGCCTACGCCCTCCGCCGCATAACCGCCTGCGGCCGCCTGATGGGTGTTGGCGAGGAGGAGGAGGCAGGAGGCGGCCTCGTGGTCCTCCGGCGAGGGGGAGGCGTCCGGTGGGCGGCGGAGGTGGGGAGGGGGGTTGATGCCGCGCCACTGGCGGTTAGGGTGGCAGCGCATGTGGCCGTAGAGGGCCTTCCACGACCAGAACTTCCGGCCGCACTCCGAGCACGGCATGGTGATCTTCGGGGCGGCAGGGTCGGGCTTTCGGGCCGCCGTCGGCCTTGGTTTCGCCGGAGAGAATGAGGAGGAGGACGACGAAGAGGGCGTGGGTTGTTGCAGTTGCAATCTCGCACGGTTTATTGGGTGGTGGGTCCGGAAGGCATCGGAGGCGGCGGCTGGAGTTGGGGTGGGAGGTTGGAGGGAGAGATCGAGAGGAGAAGCCATTGAAAGGGGAGATCAGAAAATTTTGAAAGTGGGATGGGAAGTGGGTATTTGAGGTTGTGAGAGTGGGCTGTAAATTTGGGGAAAAAACGGTTACTGGAGGAGGTGAAGGTAGTTATGATCAGTTGCGGTTCTGCTGACGTGGGAGACAGCTTGCCACGTGTCTCTTATCCACTGGTGTTTTGATTGCCACGCGCTGTTGTGGTCGCATTGCAGTTGCTAGATGCTTGCGGAGTAATTTCCATTTCACCGTAGGATTTTTTTAAAAAATATTTGAACCTTGAAAGGCGATAATTCGACAAATCATCTAAATAAATATAAAAAAATATAAATGGACCAAATGGTGCAAATTGCAAAATACACACTATTTGTATAAAATTATTTGATCTGAAATGAACAAAAAAATACTCCCTCCGTTCCAAAATATATGGGTTTTGACTTTTCGGCACGTTTTTTAAGGAGCGAAAAACTATATAAAATATTATGTTTTTAATGAATTTTTTTACATAATTTGATACTTATTACTAATAAGTATTAAATTATATAAAAAAATTAATTAAAAAAATAATATTTTATAAAGTTTTTCGCTCTTTAAAAAACTTGCCGAAAACTAAAAACCCATGTATTTTGGAACGGAGGTAGTACGTGTTAATGTACAATGCTCTACCTAAAAATCAAGTTTCTAACCAAACAGTTTTTGAAATTCAAATGTGAAAATTTTAAAATCGCTTCACAATTTAAATTTTAATCCATACAAAAAATAAATCTTTTTAAATTAACAACCTTACTCTCCCTTTGCATCCAGAGCTCCAAACTCTTATCTTTCGAGATGCTATTGGTTGTCGACGCCTTCTAAATCTTTGCTCCGTCAAAAAAAAAAAATGTATACATTTTACTAAAACATTGTGAATAGTCTAATAATTAAAAATATTTATACAAATGTATGCATTTTACCTTAATTTTGAAAGAAGAGGGGACTACACAATACAACAATGGATGAGGTTAATGTAGATCGGCAAGAGATGTGCCAGAATCCTTGTTGTCACCCGCTTCGACAAACCTTGGCCCTTTCAATCCGGGCTGATGAGAGGAAGAGATTGAGCAAGAGATGTGTCGGAAATCCTTGTTGTCTAGAGTGATGAGAATCGACCATGATTCAAGGTGCTTCACGAGGAATCGGCGGCGCTTGCGGATCTGGGTGGATGACGTCGGCGCTATGTCGAACTCGCGAGGAATCCCGCAAGCCCAGCCCCTTCGTCGTTGACTTCATGGCTCGTCGAATTATGATCATACGATTGTGCGGGTGAGGGTGGCGATTCGAACGGTGGTGGTTGGGTGGCCGGAGGTGGCTCATGAAGGGCGAGAAAACGAACAGCGAGAGAGGGGAGATGAGGGCTCGATGTGGGGTTAGGGGGCATGAGCCGAGTGAGTTCTGGGCTCGGGGGGTGCGGGTGAGGGTAGCGGTTCAAACGGTGGTGGTTGGGTGGCCGTAGGTGGCTCGTGGAGGGCAGGGAACGACCGGAGAGAGGAAGGAGGCGGAGCGGTGAGGGCTTGGTTCAACAAGAATGGTGACCTGTGAAAGGGGGTAATGGGAACCGGTTATTTTTGCCAATTTTTAGGCTTATTTACTATTTTTGTAAATTTTGAAGGAGAGTGTCATTTTTGCAAAAGGTCTAAACATTTGGTATATTGACTACAATTTTCTCTATGATAAAATTGATTAATATAGATTTTTAGATTATTTTTTTATTTTTTTCAAATGGGTCCTGACTCCTGAGTGATCCGTTTTAAGAAAAAGGAGTTGTAAACATGGATTTGGATGATGGGCTGGGTTGTGAATGAATTTAGGAAAAGCCCATTCCCCTACACGGATTCATTTGTTATTAAATTTCATTTGTAAATGAAATTTAATATATATGCAAAATTGCAAATTCAAAGATTATGCACAAAAATTTAAAGTGTACTTGATACAAATTTTGCAGATTTGTGAGTGCAATTGAACAATTAATCAAACATAGTAAGGTTAGGATTAGCTTAGAGTAATGATAAGCCAATTTAATTGTCTTCTTGAAATGATGAAAATTTCAATTTCTGTGAAAAGATCAATAAGTCACACTGAATTAAATTGGAAGATGAAACAACAGATAAATCCGAGATATTTTCTAATATTTACATATATACTTTTTTTTTCCTACCAAAAATTTCTCTCTGTCTTAAAATACATGTTTTTTGACTTTTTAATATGTTTGTTAAAAACTAAATTTTTTTATAAAATATTAATATTTTTTTAAAAAATAAATTTATATTGGTAATGACTAATGAGTGTAAAATTATTTTTTTTAAAATGAGTATGAAATTTTTTCAAAATTAATTAAAAAGCGATAGAATTTTTAACTTAGAAAGATATTTTAAAAGATTAAATGAGGCCTATCTCACTTTCTTAATTTTGGTCAATGAGGAATGGGTACCCACTTCCCAACGGCTAGTATAGTTGTTACCCCCACCGACACAAACTAAGGTCATGTCACCTTATTTAAGAAAGTGAGATAGGCCTAATATATTCAACACGAAGTAAGCCATTCAATAATACAACTATCATATACAATTATCCCAATAATAAAATAAGAATAATACAATAAGAGTTACTTTCAATCCTAATATATATTTCATCCTTTAATTAAAACTTGTCGTTTTAAAAAGTAAATCTTATTCAAAAAAACTTGTCATTTTAAATATTTTGATATATATTTTACAAAATTGTCATTGTAATAATTAGATAGTTGTTATAGGTAGTTTTTTAGAAGGTGAAAAAATAAAGTAATAATTAGAGGTATAAATATATTTTTGTCTGTTTTCTTAGTCGGTGTGTACATTTCTAATTAAAATGATAAATTTTAATTAACGGAGGAATATTATAATGATTTAGCCAATTTACATTTGTCAATATTCTCAAATTGAAACTTCATTTATAACTCTGATACCATATTAAATTCCGATAATCGAAACATCATTCATCATGAGCTGAAACTCGGAAAAACTAACCCTACCATCCCCATCCACATCGACCTTCTCGATCATCCTCCTACAATCCTCGGAGCTATGCCCATGGCCACCAAGCCCTAGCTTCTCCAGCACGCTCTTCAGCTCCTCCTCGCTTATATACCCGTCTCCGTCCTCATCAAAAACCGCGAAAACCTCCTCCATGTGCCCTAATTCCTCCTCCACCGGGGCCACGACCGTGCGGTATAGCGCCCGGAACTCACCCACATCGATGCAGTCGTCGCCGTTGGAGTCGACGCGCTCGATGAGGCGCGTGAGGTCGGAGTCGGGGATGGGGATCCCCATGTTGTGGAGGGAGTTGGAGAGCTCCGTCTTGGTGATCAGCCCGTCCTTGTTCTCGTCGAACGTGTCGAAGACTTGCCGGAGATCGGAGGGCCTCTTCTTGCGGTGGATGTGGGCGGTGGCGGTGGACAAGGAGGGCGGCGGTGGGGCGGTCAGGTGTTTGGGGAGGAGGAAGAGGATGAAGGAGTAGAGCAAGTGGGAAAGCCTTTGAAAAATGTAAGGCACTTCCATTGAATGAAATTAATTGGGAGATTAAATTCAAACAAACAATTAATTAAGGAGTTGTGATGGAACAAATTGGAGGAGGAAGATGAGTTTATATATGAAATGAAACTATATAAATAAATAAAATAAAAATTAAGGGTGGGACAAGAAAACGCGTAGATATAATTGAGTGTAGTGGTGAGGGTGTGATGAGGAACAGGCAGATCTAATTTAATTACCTACGTATCCTATTGTATTTTTAAACCTATAATTATCACTGATTAATTACTCCATAAATTCTACTACTAATAATCTTAATAAATTAAAGTAACCACATTTATGTAACATTAACTCCGGTATTGGGTTAATTTTCTTCCGCCATTCTTTTTTAACGAGGGTAACCAAAGTCATTTGTCAGCCGTTAGATAAATCGACTTGCACCAATCAGTTAAATTCATTGATGAGAACTAATTAAGGTGATCGGACCTTAATTTTTTCTCTCAAGGTTGTCGGAGGTAGAGATCGAACACAAAACCTCCCATTAGCCCTCCTTATTCTTTACCATTGAGTCACCTAGAGCCTTCTGCTATCCTTCTTTTTACTTCGATTCAACTAATTACTAACAATGTTACGGAATACTTTTTAAAATACACTAATCAATGACGAATCTTTTTTAAATACTCCGGATTCGTACTGACAAGTGGGGATTCTATTGAGGGTTTGATTGATATTTTAGTGAGTAAAATCTTGATTTTTATATATAAACCAAATTTTTTTTTTTGGTGGAAAATATATAAACCAAATTGAATAAGTGTAATGGTTAACGGGCCATGGGAAATTAAAAATAGAGCCGTTGGCTGTACCCCCAAAAAATAGTCGTTGGAGAAGCGATCTTCATTTTTTTGGCTAATTCACCTAGATCATTCCTAATTGCTAAATAGTGGAGAAAAGATGTGTTTTTTAATCTCAACGGCTCCTCGAATTGTAATATATTTTACAAAGTAAAAAAAAGAGAAGACAGTAGATTTAGAACAAGGATTTAGAATGCTAAAATTAAATGTATTCACTGCTTTCAATCAATTCTATTGAAATTCGACTTCCAACGAGGTTTTCTTCTTATTGATCATTGCTATTGTTCAACTAATATTTAGATTTTCGGCAAAAAAACGTGTTCAATTGTTGTCCAATTTTAAAACATTTCGATCATATTAGAATTTAGAAATCGTTTTTCTAGGACATATAATAAAAGGTCAAATTGAGAAATATTTTCCCTGGATACACTCGATATATAGTCAATTTTTAAAATAGATTATAAGGTTCACCTATTTCTTTTAGGGTTTTTTATGGCACATAATAAACAAACCATATTAGAAATAGAATATTGCTACATAAAGAATAATTTATTAATTGAAGTAAAATGGAAAACAAAATTAAAATGAAAACCAAAAACAATATATGCATCATGCATGTAAGTATGTAACTTGTCGGATTGAAGAAAGGTTAATGTAGTGTCGGGTTCCTTGTTAGGGTGGCATCCACTATTGTTTCTTCAATTTAATATATAAATGAATGTTACGTGCAAATTGTTGGCTTCATTAAAAAGTCATTTGTCATGTGGTTGGATGAGCTGTTGAGATGCACTCACTATTGGCAAATTAAGGAAAGGTGTCTCTAGTTCCAGTCGGGTTGGTCTAGTGGTAAGGAGTAAGAGGAGGGGTAAGGAGGTCCCGGATTCGATCTCTATCTTAGCCTCTTTCCTTGGGTGAAAATCAAAGGTTTACCTTGCTTTCTACCACTAGGTCGAGTCGGTCGGCGCAAGCCGGTTTACCTGGTACGTGGCTCTTGCCGGCTGGGTCACGTGCTCAAGGTTTGCCACCGAATGTGGGTTCCTCGTCATAAAAAAAAAGAAGGAAAGGTGTCTCTAATAAGAGGTGAAGCGTTTTATTGGTTTAAATGAGTTTATATGTTAGTTTGTCACTTGACTTTTTTAAGTGAGAAACTAACATATGTGACCCTCCCTCAAGACCAACACTGAAATGATTATCCGCATATGCGATCCCTGTCAGCGACATGCATCCCTCAAACACCAACCCCCTCACCCACTGAAGTGCATATCCTCGCCATATCCCTTCGCGTTATGGGGAATGGACATCCTTGGATCATTCCCTCGAGCTCCTGGTCAACTCCGTTTCATCCTCGTAATCATCGACTAATTCACAAAATGAGTATGAGCCGAAGCCATGGCCACGATTACTGCTGAAAAAGCACGTAAGTTCATTTGGAAGAATATGTTGTGCCGTTTTAGGGTTCCACAAGCTATCATCACCGATCATGGACCACAATTTGATTGCGAAGCAATCCGTGATTTCTGCACCGGATTCCACGTCGATCTTTGTTTCTCATATGTGGCGTACCCCCAATATAATGGCCAAGCGAAAATAAAAAATCGCCAGATTTTGGTCGCCCTCAAAAAGAGATTAGGCATCGCGAAGCCCCGCAGGGGAAGCACCATTCGCGATGACTTATGACGTAGACGCGATCATTCCAGTAGAGTTACTAATACCCCCGGCCCGAGTATATGACTTCAATGAAGACACCAACAACGAAGCAATGGAAATAGAACTCCATTTGCGGGAGGAAAGAAGAGACACAACCTGCCTTAAAGCAAATCAATATCAACGACGACTTTCTGATGGCTATAACAAGCGCGTTTTCACATGGCCGTTGCAAAAAGGCGATCTAGTCCTCCGACACGCCACAGAGCAAGGAAAAATCGAGGCCAAGTGAGAAGGGCCCTACATCATTCACCAAGAGGTGGGAAGAGGCTCTTACAAACTTCAGAATTCCGAAAGAGCCATCCTCGCGAAAGCATGGAATACAAAGAACCTCAAAGCGTATTTCGCGTAGTTTATCTTTGTACTTTGGAGACCTGATGACTTAGAATTTTCCATGTATATATAGGAAGTCGCATAGATCCCAAATGGGTTACCTCTTCATGAATATAAAGGAAAGTTTCAAACCCACTCTAACCTCTCCTAACCACGAATAAAATTTAGCAATCCCGTGTCTTTCGAACACGAATGTGCCAGAAAGCCTCTAAGGAGAATAAAATTTAACAATCGCGTGTATTTCGAACACGGATGTGCAAGAAATCCTCTAAGAAGAATAAAATTTAGCAATCGCGTGTCTTTCGAACACGGATGTGCAAGAAAACCTCTAAGGAGAATAAAATTTAGCAATCGCGTGTCATTCAAACACGGATGTGCCAGAAAGCCTCTAAGGAGAATAAAATTTAGCAATCGCGTGTCTTTCAAACACGGATGTGCCAGAAAGCCTTTAAGAAGATTCGAATAAAATTTAGCAATTGCGTGTCTTTTGAACACGGATGTGCAAGAAGGCCTCTAAGGAGAATAAAGTTTAGCAATCGCGTGTCTTTCGAACACGGATGTGCAAGAAGGCCTCTAAGGAGAATAAAGTTTAGCAATCGCGTGTCTTTCGAACACGGATGTGCAAGAAAGTCTCTAAAAAGAATAAAATTTAGCAACCGTGTGTCTTTTGAACACGAATGTACAAGAAAGCTTCCAAGAAGAACAAATCATAGCAGTCAAATATATTTCCAAAAATAAATAAGTAAAAATAACACTGATAAACTGAGGGAAATCCATTAACCAGGAAAATAAAAGCGAATGAACTCAAATCAATAAGTAAGTCGTCCACTACATTTATTTCATTACAAACAATAAACTCATAACAGGTCCATCACTCCTCAGCCTCAAGCACAATGATTTTAAAGCCATGAACCCCTTGTATTTAAAAATTAGCATCGATGCGCCGGCATGGAAACCACTATTAGTCGCAACGCCTCCTCTCTCTCAAGAACCTACCGGGGCGAAGGTGACCATTTTCTACATAGTGTGCGCTTAAGTATATTCAAACATTTTGTCAACCGAAATCAACAAATTTGGCTAGATTCAATCTATGTTTTCCTCTATTCAATCTATTATTGAATCTATGGCGACTAAGATGGCTAGATTCTTGCTCTAGGGTTAGGGTTTTTGTCAGAGTCAGAGAGGTAGCGAAAGCCTATGGATTTTGGGAGATTGATCAACCGCAAACTAGCTACTAAGGTTAAACGTCTATTCAGTCTATTCAATTTATGCTTTACTTGTAAAAAGTTATGTTCAATCTTGCGACTAAGGTTAATGGATATACAAGAATGGGGACCATCAACACCTTCTTTGAAGGACGCTTTGGGGGGCAATATTGAGCTATCACCTTGGCGTCAATATCGAGTGACAAGGTCTATGATGAATTGTTTTCAATTCTTCATCGGCCCCACCCCTATCATCGGAATATACAAGAATGGGGAAGGGGACCTTCACTGAAGGACGTTTTGGAGGGCAATATTGAGATATCACCCTGGGGTCAATATCGAGTGAGAATGACTTTCAATTCTTGAATTTAATATATATAAACGAATGTTACATGCAAATTGATGGCTTCATTAAAAAGTCATTTGTCATGTGGTTGGGTATAGTTGTTGAGATGCACTCCCTATTTGCAAAGGAATTATGTCTCTTATTAAAGGTGAAGGGTTTTACTGGTTTAAATGAGTCTGTATGTTAGTTTGTCATTTAACTTTTTCAATTCGAGCACTTAGTAGGATAATACTTTTTGGACCCATGAGAGTTAATCAATAATCTCAAAATCTTCCTGTCATTTAAAAAGATGGAAAACAATGTTCAACTTTACTTTCAATCACTCCAAATGCTCAAATTTCAAACTCAATAACCAAATTCAAAAATAAATATTTCAATGAGTTTTCTATCCTATACCCAAAGGGCATAAGATAAGACCCTAAATTTGGGATTTAAAAAAAATTAATTAGTTTAGCTTTTTTTAATTAGATTCTTAGAGCCGCTTGTCTTTTTTATAGGGAATCTTTCTCAATTTAGGGTCTTATCCAACTTAATTACTCCGTTAACCAACTTAATTACTCCGTATAATAAAACTTCAAACCTTCACCTTAGATTATAAAATACTCCGTAGTAAATGACTAGATTTTTTGGAAATAGCTAGATTTGGTTGAAAGTAGGTTGGTAAAAAAAGGGGTAAATAATACAGGGGTGTTTACTAGAATGTCCATATTTTATGCCTTTATTAACATTTTATCCACCAACCTATCCATATTAGCTAAATGTCCACCGTGTTGCTGAAACTGGAGTTGCTTAAACCGGAGTTGCTGAAATCGGGGTTGCTGACAGGAGGAAATCGTTGTGTATCCTATCAAAAGTATAACTCAAACTTATAACTAGTATAACAATAAGCAAGAGGTCGATCCCATAGAGAATCAAATATTCTTAAACAATGTGTATTTACCAATTAGTGAAATGGGTTTTTTATTTGATTGAAATAAGAAAGAAAACAAAATAAACTATAAACTAATTGATGCAAAACAATTTAGAGAAGATTGTTCTACCTACAACTATCCACTTTGAAGTTTAATTATGGAATAATTTGAAATAATAAATAATGGAAGATATAAAATTAATAGTTCATAAAAAAAATTAATGTGGAAGTTGATATGAGTAGTTTTGGCTATAAATATATAGTTCACACTATTTCGTTTATAAACAATATTAATTTTATATTAATATTTTAATAATAATAAATGAATATAATAATATAATAGGAAATTGAAATAATTGTTGGAGAGGGGTATATTTGTAAATTGAGTTGGTATGAAAAGATGGGTTTTGGGATACTAGGGATCCTATTGATAAAATGAGAAAAATGAGAATGAGATGCTAGGATGATGTGGTGAAGATAGATGAATAAAATATTAGTATTTCTAGTATCCCTTGATAAACATGGTCTTAGGGCTCCAATTTGGGAGTCCAAGTCACCGGTAACACACTATGAAATGAGATCCATTGTATTTAATTTGGACTTTTGACCTACTTAAAAAAGTACTTTACTATTTATATCATCAAGTTTCAAATTAAAGGTTTGTTAGATATAAATATACAAGGTAAATGTAATGAAAATAAATTTTGTGTAAAGGAAAATATATCTAGATAAGAGAATAATGTTATTTTTTATATGAAAAATAAGATGGAAGTAATAATTAGAGGAGTACAAGGGATATGATTACCAATTGTTCAAATGAGTTATTGAAATAAGGATAAACAAAATCAATTTTGTATGAAAAGTTTATTTAAGAGAGTAATTTTTTTTTTTAACAATGTATCTTAAACTATAAATGAATGACAACGGTGAGGAGTGACAACCCATGGAGCAGGCTGAGTTTTCACTCTTTTATCAATAGGGATTATCTACTTAACTTCATTTTTTTTATATAACACTAAATATTTTAGGCTTTATTTATTTTTATTTTTTAAATTATATTAATATTCCAGACATCGACTTTTATATATTGATAAAGTTTTATACTGAAAAATCATATTCTTAAAAAATTAAAAATATGATAATATTTTATGATATTTTTTAAAAAAAAAATTAAAAACATGATATTTTAAGATAAATTTTTATAAACATATAAAAAATTTATGTTTGGTATATAAATATAATTTATATATTTTTTTAAAATTTAATATTACACAAAATGAAATACATGACCAAATGTCAAGAATCCGAGCATATACATCCATCCGAATATATAAAATTATTTTTTGTTAGTGTAAATTGAGTTACCGGATTAATGAATTAGTAAGTGTATCTAACGTCGGGTGAGGAGGATATGTAGCTTATGTAGGGGAGGGTTGAGACATGTGCATCAATGGCTGTTGCTGGATCTAACGCGCTTTCCACCCTCCAATTTTTTTGTCACTCCTATCTTTTTTTGTTTTTTGTCTGACAAATAAATAAGGAAGATATCTACGTCAATTAAAAGCATCATGATTCAGGATAGACGGATGAGGTTGGGTAAATTTGAATGATTCGATCTGAATATGAACTCTTTCAGCTGTGTAATCTTAATCCCCATCAAATTCTCTTCCTAGAATATATGATTAGGGGTTGTTTGGTATTGGTATCTAGACATATATCTAGTGTTTGATATAGGTAGATATCGATATCACTTATTCTGATATCTAGTGTTTGGAATAGATAGATATCGATATCACTTGATATCTATATATCAAATTTAGACTTATTTGATATTGATTTTGAGGGGTATATCAAATGATATCGAGATATCAACCGGATATCTTGATACCGATACCGATATCGATACCGATATCGATACCAAATGGGGCCGGATAGAAATAAGAGAAAATTTTATTTGGAAAGACTGTTGATGGGATAGAAAATCAGAAACAATCATCTAATTTTTTAAGACATTTTCTCTTGAGAGAGTTGATGATGGTGTTATTGTCTCCATTAATATCAATCTCTGATGATATTGTGAATTGATAGACTTGAAACCTACTTCCACAAGTGTATGAGATCGGTTGTAGTATATCAAGATGTCGAACTCAAGGACTAAAGGAGTACCAATCGAATCTTTGCAACTAGCTTAACTAAGCCAAAATAGTAATTAAATAAAGGTTTTATGCTACAACTAATAAAACAAATTAAAACAACCAAATGAAAGTTTTAGGCAAATATAGAGAAGACATTCTAGAATTGGGGTATTAACAACTATGCGTCATCGATAGACTAAAGAGATTTTTCTCGCTCAAATGAATTTGATTCCGTATGAAATTAAAGTAGGTTGTCTAAGTTCATTACTAATCTCCTCTTGGTCTCATAGTAAATTGTACCTAACCGGTTAATATAACAATCACTCTCATGTAAAGCTAAACTAAAGTTAGGTCCATTACGCTCTTAAAATCTAAGCAAGTTCATTCAAATGTCTCCTTTCAATCCAAAGCCTAGAATTTCTACGACAACCTATAAATCCTCAAGAGATCTTGAATCATATTATTATGTCACTCATAAGCAAACATCAATATCTAAGGTTCAATCCTATAGCTCCAATGACAACAATCATCTCTCGGTCTCAAGCAATCATCTATTTTCCAGTTGGGGCTATCTCCTCTCGGTCTCAACCCCCAATAGGATCCAATCAAAATATCGATTAGGCTATGATCAATAGGATTAAATCAAGGCAAAAATGCATAAAACCACCCACTATTCATTGTGGTTTGCAAATAACCACCCCTTATTCAAAAATTGTCAAATAACCACCCACTATTCAATGTTGTTTGCAAATAACCACCCCTTATTCAAAAATTGTCAAATAACCACCCATTAAATATAGGTTGTTTGCAACTAGCCACCCATACCCCTTTTCTTGTTAAACCCCACTTAATTTAATATGAAAAGACAATTATACCCCTATTCTTTAATGTTTCATTTTTAGTAAAAAAACAATTATACTTCTCTTTGTTGCTTGATTTTTCAGGTATTACAATTAGACCTGTCAAATGGGTCATTCTGGTCGGGTCCCGAGTAATATGGGTTCCAGGTACATCCAAGTTGTCTCGAACCCGGGTTTGACCGAGTTTCGGGTCGATTTTGGGTTTGTCAATTTTTTCCTTTTTAAATTAAAAAAAATCATGATATGATAATTTTGGATAATTTTAAAATTCTACAATTAAAGACGTTGTTCATAAATCATAGTGCTTGTAATTATAAACTGTATCTGATCTAAAATATTTTATTTTTATTATTTCTCGTCATTTTTAATAAAATGTAATAATATATAAAGATCAAAATTTTAAACAATTTGTTTTTAAAATTGATATTTTATATATTATTACATCTTATTAAAAGCATTTGATTTTTATTATTTCACGTAATTTTTAATAAAATGTAGTAATATATGAAATATCAATTTTTTTCTTTTTAATAAAATGTAATAATATATGATTAATTTTGGGTCGGAATTTTTTTTATTTAAAAACATTTGATCTTTCATTATTTAATTTATTAAAAATGTTTTCCGAGTAATTGGGTAAATCAAATGTCCCGAAACCCAGATTATAAATTTATTAAAATTTTATTTAAAATTTGACAAACCCAAAATCGACCAAAAATGACCCGAAATTCGGTCAAACCCGGGTTCGAGACAACCTGGATGTACCCGGAACCCGTTTTACTCGGTACCCAAAGTGACCCGACCCGAATGACCCATTTGACAGGTCTAATTGTAATACCTGAAAAATCAAGCAACAAAGTGAATTATAATTGTCTTTTTACTAAAAATGAAACATTAAAGAATAGGGGTATAATTGTCTTTTCATATTAAATTAAGTGGGGTTTAACAACAAAAGGGGTATGGGTGGTTAGTTGCAAACAATCTATATTTAATGGGTGGTTATTTGACAATTTTTGAATAAGGGGTGGTTATTTGCAAACAACAATGAATAGTGGGTGGTTATTTGACAATTTTTTAATAAGAGGTGGTTATTTGCAAACAACATTGAATAGTGGGTGGTTTTATGCATTTTTGCCTTAAATCAAACAAGAATCAAACCACATTCAAGCAATAGTAAGTAGCGATCTATCTCGGCATAGCGGGATCACCCCAACCCTATAACGATCGAATTAGCTAAACATGATGAAAGAAAACAAATCAAAAGCAAAATAAGATGAAATAGCTAAGAAGAGTAAGAGAAATATTTGATCTTCTATAGCAGAAATTTGCAATCCTTAAAATGGTTGACCCGTCGGGTCAACCATTTAAAAAAAAAATAAAATGTTTTAAACCCAAAATAAAACTCAACTCAAGTATTTCACCACACTTTCGAAATGGAAAGATTTAAGATTGACAAAACATGGTATGTTGGAAGATATATATAGATATCTTCATTCCACTCCCATTATTTCATCACACTTTAGATGTGGGAAAGAAAATGTTGGATTGTGGGAATGACAAGTAATGTATGAGGATCTATATATAGAGAAAATAGAGGTATGTAGCCCACTTTCGATGTGGGACAGAAATATGAGATATGAAAGAAAATGTGAGAAATTGATATTTAAGTATATGATGTAAAATGTAATGTAATTAAAGTCTTTGGATTATATGGTGGAATATAATGTAATTTAAGTATTTGGATTATATGATGTAACATATAATAATATAATTAAAGTGTTTACCTCTTAAGATTTAATGAAATGAATAACACATGATGATGAAACATCATGATACAATATATCAAGTTATGTTGGATTAATCTTTCTATTTAACTTAATTGATAGTTGTGTTGATCCATTAATCAATCATAAGTATTTTATTTTACTTGCATTATTATGTTAATTTCTTGATCAATGATTTCAAATCTAGGTTCTTCTTCATATAGATATGTTAAACTTTCTCGTTTAATGTTGAATTAGCCACATGTTGTGTATACACTTAATGATGATGTTATTAGAATTATATACTTGGGTTGCTTGTTATGACGTACATGAAAAGACACATTGAAAAAGTATTGTCAATATTATATTTCATTCTTGTGTTTGAAAATCCGAAGTTCTATATCATTTTGAAAATAAACGAAAACTCAACATTAAGGATACTATACAAGTGTAACGGCTTTATCAATAACAATATTTGTATTATTTGAAATTATATCATAAAGACTCCTAACTTAGTATCATATAGAATGATATAGAATGATTTATAAGTATGGATTGACATTAAAAACCGAATGGTAGAGATTGAAGACATGATGTAGTTTCTAGTTTATACCCTTATTCTTGTCCCACATTGAAAACTAGAGGAAAATGGGGGTGCTAACTCTATAAAAGGAGAAGCATGGGGTGCTAAGTCTCACATTGTCATTGCATATTACATTATGTAATATTATGAATTATTCTAATAATAATTTATATAATTTACATAATAATTATAAATTTATTTTATTAAAAATAAATTTTTTTTTAAAAAAAATTATTTTAAAATGGCGGGTTGACCCGGCGGGTCGAACCGGGTCGGACCCGGCGGGTCACGGGTTATATTTTTTCCCGACCCTAACCCTGACCCTCAACCCGAGCTGACCCTTGGACCCGTGGACCCTAACCCGGCGGGTCACGGGTCGACCCGCCCGACCCGTGACCCGTGGCCATGTCTACCCCTTCCCTTTCCCAAAATCTACCAATCTGAGTTCTTCCCTTCGTGTAACCCCCGTAACTCCCCAATCTGAGCTCCATTCTCAGTATTTAATCCCTACTATGAGAAGGAAAAGAGAGCAATGTGCAGCTGTGATGCATAGGCTGTCAATTCATTAATTCAAAATGATGCCCAATACAACGTAACAGTGTATATAGAGATGCAAGGAGGAGGCACTTTTGCCTGTATCTATGAATTACAATCGATATTGAGCTAAGTACATCCATAAATATGAAAGGTTGGGCGTAACTTCACGAGTTGTGAGGCTTCTCAACAGCTAAGAAAATAGTCAGAACACTTTTTCACAACTCATGAAGGTCTCCTACGAGTCATGGGACGTCACGTGAGCTCATAGAGTGATCCACTTGATATTTTTGCTTCATGGCTCACCTCTTTTGCTTGTCTTTTAATCTCCTTCCGTTAGATACATAAAATTCAGCTCGAATCACCGACCCAAGCCTATAAAATACGAACAAAGCTTGTGTAGATCTCTGAATTATAAATAATATAGAAAACACACATATAGACAATAAAACTACTTTAAAATGATGCATGAAACTAAGCTAAATGCACATGAAAAATTTGCATGACTAGATACTATCAAACCCTGACGCGTGCCTCTTATTTATATAACTTTATTTTTATATCGATTTGCAAATTATTTATATATAAGTTGGTTTGAAATAATTTTTTATCTGGGTAAAAATTAAAAATGAATATAGGGCAGTGAAATTATTTAGTCTAGGTTGGTACAAGTTACAATACAACCATCGATCTGATTGAATTTTGAGTCACGTTGTGTTAAGACATGCTAATATCTGGTTGATCATGGTGGGAACTGATATGCTAAAACAGTCATGAAAAGTGAGATCTTAAAGGGGAGAGGAAATTAAACTGATTTAAAAGGTTAATTTGGCACAAAGTACCTTATCAACACAAATAACATAAGATCATCCATCAATTTTCTGTATACCTTAGAGATTACAATTTACAAATCAACTTGACAAAAAGGAAGAAAACACACCTCAAGAGAGTTCCTTCGGATGATAAAAATGACTATACTTGGAACACTTGTACTAACCTTCGGTACATCGGTGTTACCGAAACAAAATCAAGGTTACAGTTTCATCAAAAAAAAAATACTGCACACAAATTCCTGATGAGCAACTCCAAAATAAGGGTATGAAAAAAGAAAGAAAAAGGGATTTTTTTTATACACATGGGAGCTAAATGGTTGAAGGGGAAAGAGAATGTTCATATGCTACTTTAGATTTTGCTTCTCATTTGCCTCCACCTCTCTAACATTGTGCACTATGTCCTGGATCCTTTTCGACAGATTGAGGTTCTGCTCTTCAATGTGCTCGAAGATCATCTCCAGATGTCTTTTGTATGTAGCAGATCGCCTTTTCTCGATGGCCAACTGCTGGGATAGTTCCCTTATCTTGTCGTGTTCATTCTGCTGAGGAAAGCGATCATGCAGGCAATGTCATGCAACCAGAGTTTAAACGTAAAATCATACGAATTCAGAGGAAAGAAAATGATGATTCATCCATATTATTCATATTGTTCATCTTTTCAGACTAAAAAATATTCAGTGACGAAAATGAGTCCATGATTTAAACAATATATGAATCCAATCGGACAATTAGAAACAAAAAACAGGAAGAAAAAAACAACAGTAAGGATCTGATTATCAAAACATCATATTTGACCAGTCCAAAATAGACTTATCCTGAAAATGCAAAACCTAAAGCTTGGAAACAAATATATCATCAGTAAACCTAGACGATTTTTGCATATATGATCTCTTTTTTCCAGGTCAAGTTCAGCACTTAAATAGTTAAACGGGAAACATCAACATTTTCACAATTAACATCCCACTATGGTTTTAGAGAGAATGGTTTGAAACTTTTGAGTAATGATGTAGGTTTCTATATGAACTTGGACTGTGGACTTATTGCTGATATATTCTCCTGTACCATTTCTGTTACAACATATCAAGTGTGTAGGACTGTACGCTATCTTGAGAATTAATGAAGTGATTCGCTTTTTCTATACAGGAGCTAGTGACCTACGCAATATCATGCGGGAAAGGGAATCTGTAACAATGACTAATTACCCTTGAAGAGAACAAAAGCTTCAAATGTTTAGCATGCTCATTTTGTAGCTTAAGCAAAATATGGAAGAAAAGCTCCAGAGAACCGGCAATTTCAGAAGCCAGTGTGCGGATTACAGCTTGCATTGGTGTCTGCAGAGCCTATGCGACTATGCCAGTAGGAGATCAATGTACAGAGGAGACTGGTTAAAAATAGCAGAAAGGAAAAAGATGGAAGATGGATCTGGATTGCTAGAGTAAGAGATGGACCACTTGGCATTCTGTTTCTTCGTAGATATATATTATTAATTGAGTGCAGTTCTTTCAAACTAAAATCTTACTTCTTTTACAGGTTTTGACTTTTGGGTATTTAATTGCAATTGGCAATGGACACCCTTGATGATCAGTTACAAACCCTTGTTTCAGGTAGTAGATAAACGTGGTTACAACCTTGGCGAATGCCTATCACTGCTTCTTTCATACACATATGTCTCTGACTATGTTTGCGTTAATGTGAACTTTTACATCATAAGATAATCTTTTCTTCGGTATTTTTTTTAGACTGTGAACAGGCAACTATTTCCATTTTAGGAAAAAATATTTAAACCGGCACAAAATGATTTTCCAGCTTGATGGAACAATCATGATGTTCATGTTATGATACCTAACTGGAGCTCCATATTGTAAGTTTGAAACACATCACAAGATTATTATTATATCCCCAAGGACAAAAGATACTAGAAACATTAAAAGATGCTAAATACCTAACCTGAATAAATACTAGAAAAATACTTGTGTAAAAAATTCAGCCTAAAAAGTGCACAGGAACTTCATAATTCAGACAACCAAGGATGCCGACTACAGTTCAGGAGTGGTATTCCGTATAGAAAAAAACTCTTTGAATCTCACCCAACAGTTTAATCTGGGTCATATTCCTTTTGCTATTAGTAACAGCCCAAGATATGTCAGAGTGGGAGTGTTGAAGATTATGGGATCATTTTACTTTTTCATCAGATTGTAGACATGTTGTCTGGTCTAGTCTTCTGAACTTGAGCCAAATTTTGTCCAGTTTTTAAGCCATGAGGATTTAGTCAGATTCATTTGAGTTGCAGTATACAGCATTAGTTCCAGGATTTATATCATGACCACTAATTGACAAAGTAAAACATACATGTGTCTGCTTTGAGGGGAAAATGAAAAATTGCAATCCAACAGAACACAGCACTATATCACATATTGTCCTCCAGTAAGCATAAACTCCGTACGACCGTACCATTTAAATTTGATAGCACTTTATCGTATATCCTTTTACTTTGGTATCTATAGATGCTCGATATTAAGAAACAAACATGTTAAAGACAGAACATGCCTAAGGGACAGAGGGCATGATGCATGACAAGCCCCATAGCTCCTATATCAAATAATATCTGATCCTAAGATGATATTATACGGATATAGTTGTGGATACAATTAATTAGCTGGAAAACACAGTGTATTATGGAAATGATGTGGAAATGCCATAGAACACAAACTGCCAAATCGATCTAATTAGATGGAAACCATATGCATCATGGCCCTTCTTTCCACTACCATGAAAGTTAATATGAAATAAAAAACTTTATCCAGAATTTCAGTTTGAACATAGGGGAACATTTGATGGTCTCTTCTAGTAATGTCACATAAAACAGTTTTTTCACTTACCTCTATATAAATTTCAATTTGAACGAGTTAAAATGGAAAAGGAAAGAAAGGGGAAAATGGAACACTACGAAGATTACCATACTTAAATTTCATCAAAAGAATGGCAAACTGTTTAACATGAGAGAACAGATTTAAATTGGATACATAACCGCTTAGACATCTATGTTTGATAGGTTAGGAAAGCTGAACATGTAGCAAGCATATAACGAAACATAATAAAAATTGACAAGCAGATAACCAATCATGTTAGAAAAGTGGAAACATATAACCAAATACAGTAAAATCATACACAAAAGATGCTTGTGCAATTCCATGTTTTATATTAAAATGCTAAGCGAATCCTCTTTCCACAACCAAATACAGTAAGTCCAAGTAAGAAGTTACGAATAAATGGTAAACACATGACATGACCAAACATATTTAAAAATATGTAACCAGAAAAACTAAATAATTCCAAGAATCTTTCCGACAAATGAAATGGAAAACTTAGACAGCCTACATAGTCACTTGATTATCAGAAGTTTATAAAATATTGATACAATCTTCAAAAGAAAAAAACGCATTGGATCAATCGATTCAGTTCATTTCCACAATTCACAAAGATTAGCAGAAAGGCATAAAAGACACAATTTTTACATAGAAACAATTAATACAAAACAGCATAGCACTAAAATCAATGAATCAACAAGCTAATAAACTTTGATTAGAGGGAGTAAGAACTAACCGGATATTGGTCATAAACAAAATCCTTCCTACCCTTCCCTGGAGTAAGTTGATGAGTATGCTCCTTCACACACTTGGTGATAGTCCATTTACCTGAATTCAATTTTCTCACCAAAATCATAGCTCGACACCCTACTCTTGTCTCTACCCTTTGCCTTACAACCTTCTCACGCTTATCAGGCATTCTGAAACCTTCTTTATTACAAACAAGTGCTCTCCCAATAGCAGTTCCATCACGTCTTGACCGTGATAGCTTGCTCACTCTTATGACGAATCCCACACGAGTTGCATATGCATTGTAGAATGCATGAGCATCTGCTTCAGACTCAAATTCTTGCCCAACATATGGCTCGTCACTGGTTTCTGGTACCATGGATATTTCCTTACCTGCACACTCCTCATCAAGTACTTTGTAATCTAGAATTTGATCCCCTTCAACAGAACTTCCTCCCATGTCATTTTCATCGTAGGTCCTACCCTCTGCATCCAGGGAATTTCCCACTAACTCGCCCTTCACACCAACATCATCCCCAAAGTCCACTGGAACAATAAGCAATGCCATAATCTATTAATATGCACCAAATAAGAAGCAGAAACCAGAAACAAAATCTATAGCAAAAGGCAACTCTCTGTCTCTCAGACAGAATACAACTAACAAACAAAGTATGATTTCCCAATCGACAATATAAAAAAGCCTTTTTCTTAAAATTATTTAAAACCACATCCAGTTCACTAATAAAGAACATTTTACTCATTGGAAACAAAATTTTAAAAGAACTCAAACTCACACATCATCTTAATGAAATCTGTTGTGCACTTCAGATGCTAACTATATTGATCGAAGCAAAAGCGCTATTTCCAGACTAATTCATGTAATCAAAGTCAAATCTGGCCACATCATACCCAATCCCCAATCCAAGAATCAAAAGATGCAAAAAAGGAATTGGCATGCAAACACACATAGAAGCGAATAAAATATCAGAAATTGGATTAACAGCCTAAGACTAGACAACAAATTCAATTATACGGAATCAACCCCATCCCATCGGTTTCTTAAAAACTGCAACGACAAACTGCCATCGTAAACGAAACCCGCCAAACGACTACCCAATCCGATCGCATTACCAAAACATCGAATAAGCAAGCACCGAAATCTCGGAATCGATGCTTCAAATATGCAACACAGACACAGTGAAACAGAAAGACAAAAGCAACCGCATTGCTTTCATAATCGAAAAACCCTAGAATTCAAAACGGGAAGAAGTCAAATTCTACTTACTTAGTTGATGTATTCCGGAACAGTGAGCAGAGCGAACCAATTTGGTGAGAGAAAATCGAGAATTACATTCAAATGCTGGATTTTGTCGGGTTCTCAACAGAAGAATGAGACGACTTTCTCCGCCGGTTCTTCCAGGGAAGAGAGAGAGAGAGAGAGAGCGAACGACCTCGGCTGTGGGAGAGATCACGTGACGCTTCGCGTGACGCTTGTTGCTGCATTCGCTATTTCGTGTTGCGCGGTGCCCATCAAAAATGTTATGCGGCACTCAACTTTTGAAATATTGCATAAATGATCCATTCTTTTGTTTTTCTCCCAACTTTTTTTTTTTTTGGGTGACGTGGGGGTTCCGAGGTTGTCGACTAATCTCCCACGGGTTCGAGTTGTAGCCTGCAAAGGACGCGAACCGAGAAAGTCAGGCGGCAAGGCACCATGCAGAATTACACAAACGGGTCCGAGCCCTAGCCTGCAAAGGACGCGGAGCGAGAAAGTCACGCAGCAAGCCACCATGCAGAATTACACAAAAGGTGTAAATAATGGGATTTGAACTCTTGACGTCTTGCAGGGTTATCTCTCCCTTACCACTCAGGGCAATGGGTCAATTGTTCGTAAGTTATACCACATTTTAATTCGGATCTTCTAAGAAGACTCAGTAAATGATTGCCTAATCCGACAGAAAGCAACGTCAGATATGATGTTGATCATCGTTCGATTGCAATGGCCGGTCTAGAAATGTTTAAGGGGTTGAGCTAGATTTTTTCTCGATAAATCTTTTTTTTTTCATACTCCGTATATGAATTAAATTTCTTTTTTGTTTCAATATTTTAGAAAAAAACTTTAAATTTTGATTTAAATAGTCATTTAATATAAAAATTTAAAGAAAAATAAAAATTATAAAAAAAATGAGAATATATATATATATATATATATATATATATATGTGTGTGTGTGTAGAAAAGAATGTTTTGTTATAATGCATTAGAAAAACCTTATAGAGTTACATTTGTTATAATTAGCCATTTTTTTAGAAGTAAACTAAGAGAAATAAAAATTATGAAAAAGTGAGACTAATAGATTTGAATCCATGACCTCAATGTAATAAATACTTCTCATTCTTAACTAGGCGATATGCGATTTTTCTATCCTATACCTTTGGGGCTTAGGATAAGATCCTAAATTTGGGGAAAAAAAATTAAACTTTTAATTAGTTTAGTAAAAATTACCATTTTATGATCTATGACTCCTTTTTCACCATTTTATGTATAAAATTAGTAAAAATTACCAAAAAAAAACCATAAAAAACAATTTCATACATTTTTATTCCAAGATAGAGAAGAGCTTCAGCCACCCCGAGCCCCTCCCCCCCCCTCGGATCTCAATTGTTCAATTCAACGTTAACAACGTAACATAGATGGTTAAAAGCATGTCTAATTTGAGATTGCATCCAAATCTAGTTGGACATTTGGATGTTATACACGTCAAATTCAACATTGATTTACCATATTTGAATTTCAGTGTATCTAATACTCATTTCAATCCCAAATTTACTTACTTTATTTCTCTTGGAACTTGTCTGTTGGAGGGTTTTGGGAACCTCTATATTCTCTTGTTATCAAGGACAAATAAGTGTTAGCTAGACTTATACTTTTGTCCGTTTGCATATTATGGACTTCACGTGTTTTGTATACAACAACCTTTATGCTTTATTAATATATTGAAATGAAATATGCATAACAATACTTCAACGGTTATTACCTAGAACAATCACTCATACGCATGGAGATCCTATAATTTAACAAGTCAATATGGTACGTACTGAAACGTATTGGCCAAAGATATGGATCTTATATGTATTTGTACGTTATTTAAAGTATCTTCAAGTACTACTTGATTTAAATGCGATCAACTTGTTTTGTTCTTGATTGTTGTCTTCTATACCTATTCCTTTTGTGAATAATTTATTGTTTTCTAATTTTCTAAAAGTTTTGTTGGTAGGTTATTCATTATTGCTAGCATTTGACAGTAGAAGAAATAGTTGGTATCAGTGGCGTGCGGACGCATGGATTAATTGTTAGAGGGGCGAAATTTTTGGTTGATTTTTTTTTTCACGGTATATATAGTAAAGATTTTTTTTTAAGTATATAGAACGAAAACCATAAATTGTGTTATAAATATGATATTTTATTACAAAAATTCATACAATAATTTAATAATTTATATATGTGTGTGTGTACCATGATTAAGATTTTTTTAAAATATTGAAATAAAATTATAAATTTTTTAAAAGAATTTGTGATTGTTAAATGAAAAAAATTTGATAAGATTGAAAACTAAGCAACAGACCCGAACACGAGGCCATCGACTGCTTGCAAAGGGGCAATCGGGTGGATTTCCCTTCCTGTCGACCTAACCCTAGGGACTCGACGAAGCAGACCAATGTTGTTGAGCACACCAGTCTTTCCGCCATAGATCAAACTTGGTACTTCGACACCGGAGCTACTAACCATGTTGCCCCGGATCTTCGAAAGCTCACCATTTCCGATGACTACTCGGGCCCCGACAAGCTTCAAGTCGAGAACGGTAACCATTTGTCTATTTCTCATATTGGATCATGTTCTCTCCATAGTATAAAGTTCCCTAATGTTCTTGTTGTCCCTTGCCTTACCAAACACTTGATTAGTGTCCTTAAACTATGCCAGGATAATAAGGTTATGATGGAATTTTGGCCTAATTTTTATCGTGTTAAGACGTTTCATGGTCAACTTCTGCTGCAAGGAACTGTTGAAAACGATCTTTATAGGTTGCCCTCGACCTCGCCCATCCCCTCCACGCCTATGGCTCTCTCCAGCACTCGCACATCCCTCCATCGGTGGCACTGCAGATTGGGGCATCTTCATGAATCTTTTTTGCAACGATGGTTTCTAAATTTCAGCTTCCTGTCACTAATAATAACTTTCCGAACATTTGTGACTCTTGTGATTTGTCAATTGGGCAAGAGCCACCGTTTAGACCTTCCATCCTTGCATTTTGCTTCTAAAGACCCATTTGATTTGATATATTCCGATGTTTGGGGGACATCTCTCATATTATCTTTGAATGGCAATCGTTATTTCGTGAGATAAAGAGTCTTCAATCCGATTGGGGTGGCGAGTATCGCAATGTCTCTTCCCTTTTATGATCACTTGGGATTACACATTGCGTTTCTTGCCCTTATACCCAAGAACAACACGGTGCGGTTGAACGCCGAAATAAAACTATTATCGAAAAAGGCCTCACCTTATTGGCTCAGTCTTCTCTTCCGAAACACTTTTGGGAACATGCCTTCAAAACCACTACTTACCTTCACAATCGCACCATCTCCCCCATCTAAAATTTCAACCGACCGCTGCTACATCCCTCCTTGCTTATTCTGGCCCAGGATGGTTGTTCGACCTTGACGAAAACCGTTCTCAATACGGGTTCGCCATCTTCCATGGCAACAACTTGATCAGTTGGACGTCGAATAAACAACAGGTGGTCGCTCACCGAAGCGGAGTATCGTGCTCTTGCCTACACTTTTGCTGAGCACCTGTGGTTGCAACAATTGTTGCATGATTTGCATATCAAGGTTTGTTCAGCCCCACCATTTTGTGTGACAATGTCGGAGCCACGTTCCTCTGCAAAAATCTTGTGATCAGCACTCGTTCAAAACACATTCGGTTGGACTTCCATTTCGTTCGGGAACAAATTGAGTCTCGTGACTTGAAGATAGGGATTGTCTCCTCGGTCGATCAATTGGCGGATATCTTCACTAAGCCTCTGTACAAAGATAACTTCTCCATCCTCCGTTCCAAGCTCCAAGTTCATCCCACCCTTGGGCTTGCCGGGGGTAATGACGTGTTCAATTTGCTCAGTCATTTGGTTTAGTGGTTCCTATATTCTAGCACATATCTTTGATCCACTATCTCAACACTCCTTGTATTTAGGATCTCATAGATGGTAGTTGGTTTCTTACTTGTGTTATATATATTGTACTCTATCATTCAAGCAAATACACACATAAATTATCTCAGCCTTTCATCGCTTACAAAGGTTTACAAGTTTTCCAACCAAACATGGATCTATTTTTTGCAGACTGATGATGAGAATGGAACTTTAAACAATAGAGAGTTTGTTGTTATTTTAGTGCGCCTCGAGGAGATGGCAAATGACGAACACCTTCACATAGCATTTTCTTTCTTATACAAGAATAAAAATGGCTTCATCGGGATTGATGAGTTGAGGGATACACTCAATAACAACGTCGAGCACCCCCTGGCTTGGGGGGGGGGAATGGGATATATATTTAGTATTTTTAAGATAATATAATATCTTTAAATGATATTTGAAACAAAAGTATTATCTATCTCAAGTGGTAAGGAAAGGAAGAGGAAAGTAAGGAGATGTAAAAGGTCTTGGGTTCAAATCCCACATCTTCAACTTTTTATTAGTTTTACTCTACATTAATTTGTTTTAATTTCTCTTTATATTTTTTGTTTCTATCAACCATTTCAATAAAAAATATCATATTTATGTTTAAATTATATATTAAATTTTTTCTTTCAATATTGGTTTAAAGATAACTAGTACAGTCCCCGCGCCATGGCGCGTGCGCGAGGAAAAAAAAAAGAAAAAAAATTTATTGTAAGGATGAATAAAAATAAAAATAAAAAATACAAACGGTAAATTATGTTATCGGATTTATTAGCGGGTAATTTGCAGAAATACCACTTTTTCAGAAAAGTTTGCAAAAATACCACATTTTTGCAAAATTTGCAAGAATACACGGAAGTTATTTGTACATACCATTTTGTCAATAAAAAAACCATCTGCAATGGTGATCTTGTTTTGCTCCCATGAAATTGAGATTTGGAAAATACTGTAACTATAAACACCTTGATCGTAGATCAAGGGCCAATATCTTAAAACTTGTGGACTCAATTGAACATGCCATTGCATAAAAGAAAAGAATGAAGATGTAGTTTCCTTTTGATGTGTGAGGAGACGGAGATAAGTGGTAAGCAAATATAACCAAGTAAGGATAATCAGATAACCCCACATTAGAAGTGATAAAAGAAAAATCCATATTTTGGAAAGAATCTCAAATTTTAGGTAATTGGTTTGAAGAAAATTAGGATTTCGGATAAAAGAAAATCGAATAAATCATTGAGGTTTTAAAAAAAAAGGTTATCAAGGTAATAATATCTACTTGGCTGATATGATGTATACTAATAATACGATAGGATATACGAATGATTAAAATTTAAAAAAAATTAAGAGAAATAAATAGATAGAAAATATATTAAAAAAACGAACAAAAAAAGAAAGAAAATAGATTCTAAAATCGAACAAAACAAACCCACCATCCAACATACATAAGTGACATTAAGGAGAATAAAGAGCACGCCTATAAAAAAAAATGAAGATCAGAAGCAACACTAAACCAACCAATTTGCTTCAAAAGATGAATTTGTTCTATACAATGCCCTAAACGAAAATCACTTCAAACTTCGAACAGGGATTGCTTTGTATATGCCTCTTAAAATCAGCATCTCCTTGGAATCTGAATGCGTACAGAGCTTGTTTCTGTGTCAAGCCGAGGGTAAATCCTACAGATTTTCAGCTCATCGCCTCCCCTGAGGCTTTCAGACCTCTCCTGTTTCCATACAGGCACCTGTTTCAAGTGATTAAATTTCTAAAAGACGGAGTGATTGAGGGCTTCCAGCGTCAAATTGTTCGACCTATCCAGTAGAACATGAACAAAAGCGATGATCCATATCATGATAATTTCAAGCCTAACAATGTATGCACATTGGATTGAATGATTATATGGGGTGTTTCCTTCTAGACTGTGGTTTGTCTTTCAGCAAGGGCTCTAATAAAATTTAATATTATCAAAAGAAGATCACCTGAGGAAAATGGACTCCATTTCAAATCTCCCTCTTTCTCGGATATATACATGATAAACAGTTCCAGGACCTCTCGTACACTTGCGACAATGAGCTTTTTTCTTCCCTCTCTCGGATGCTAGTTGCCAGAAAAATACAAAGACGCAAGACTTTGTAGCCATATCGAGCAGTGCTTTGAATGAGTCTCATGGGCCTTCATACTTCCACCTTTTAGCCAAGAAGCAATAAGATCAATTAGCATTCTCATAGCAAAGAGATTGCCAAGTCTCGCTGTGGTGTAGAGAAAGGGTTGTTGCAAAAGCATAATCGTAGAGTTTACCTCAATATAAACTGGTTGTATGCGTGAGGGTTATCAGCAAGATGTTTCATAGCCTTTGCAACTGACCTAACATCTATTAGCTCCTTGATATGCAACACAGGGTGCGAACACTTGAATATTTGGAGCACCACCAACCACATGAATGAATGGATCCTGTAATATTTGAAGGTGGCTCAGCGGTAAAAAAAAATCATTATTTAAATATGATGCATAGCATCTAAAAATGCATAGCGAAGTAACAGTAAAAGGTGAACAACAAAAAATGTGATGCAACAGAAACAAAAAGAAGTAACAGCTTATGAATTTGTGTCTCAGTAACAACTTATGAGAGTAGTAATGTCAGAGCCGCATCTGCAAGATCACAGGAAGTTTCCCATAGGGCACATATTGGGTATCATTCCATGGGAATGGAAATGATTCATACCAGGGTGTTTGGTGTGTTTAAAGATCACCATTATAGAAAAGAACATATCAGAAGCTTAAGTAATTAGCAATCAATGGCTTCTTCAACCGAGATTTCTGAGGAAACAATAAACAGTAAAATGTAAATCCATCTCATTTCTATTTTCATTTGTATCCAATTAATGAACCCTAAGCCTGTGAAAAGTTTATCCAAAATGTCAAATTGGGAAGGAAAACCCTAAAACTAAAGCCTAATCTCAATATGAAGCGAAATTGGTGAAGAAATTCAAAAGAGCCAAAATAAATTGTCTGAGGGAAATGATTCATACCTGGGTTTCGTTCTATGGGGATTTTCAAGCGAATTTAAATAATGTAGGATCGAACAGAGTAGGAACCCAGGGTTTCTGATCGGAATTTCAGGATTCGACGAAATCGAATTGATAGGTAATTGTAATGAAGAAAAATATGATTTGGGATCAGGTGATATGATAGGATATGGGATAAAAAATTGAAAAATATTTGCATATCTTCACTTCTGAGATCCCAAATCTCAAATAATCTGAACGAATAAAAAAGGGAGTAGGATTTCAAAAAAAAATCTGAGATTTTAGGTAAATGGGATATCAAGAAATAGGATTTGGGATAAGAGGAAATCGGGCATGAAGATATGTATTAGGATAAACTTGAAAAGAATAACATATTTTAGGTACATTGTTTTTGTAGAAAAAAAACGATTTGAGATGATATATGATAGGATATGTGAAAGATTAAAAAAAATATCAGATTCTTTTAATACCTAAAATATCATATTCTTGCCCATAATTGAGCAAAAAACGGAATATGAAGGTAAAAACATCATAATCAGAATGTGATATAATATAAGCAAAATAATAAATTAGAGGAAAGCAAAAATGAAATTGAGGGAAAACATCCAAACTTGGACTTCATAGAAGCTGAAATGAAATTGTAGATCAAATCTTCTCGTAATATATGAAGATAGTCAATGAAATTAGGAGCATACTTTTGAAGGAAAACATACAAACTGAGTAACATAACCCATTATCGTACATGGACTTCATACAACTGGCACATTACATGCAATGAAATACATAAAACAATGCAATAAGACATCAATGAATCAAAAGATGGGTTACAAAAAATATTTCTTACAAATTGACAGAACCCTATGGAAGGAAAAACCCTAAAAAAAACTTTTGAATGTCTAATCCATTAAGCAAAATATCACCAATTCTTCAATAATCTTTTCTAAATCTGATGGAAAAATAATTGACAACATCAAAAGCAAAATCTCTAAATCTCTCAGTATCTCAGCTCTGACAAACTAAACCCTAAATCCCTAAATCCAATCTCTCAATCCACCACAAAATTAAGTTATGCTTCTTGAAAATTAGGGTTATGCTTCTCGAAAAAAATAAAAAAACCTCAACACTTGGAGAAAGCATGAAAACAAAATATGAAACTCAAGCCGTGAAAAAAGCAAATCGAAATCCTAAATTGCAAGGCTGTAAAGAGTTAGGGTTCTGGCGGAACCTCACATCTGTTCGTCTTTCGATCCCCTCTGAATCTCCATAGCCCGCACCTAGAGAAGTCTCCCCATCGTCAGTCGTAGACCTTCTTGTACCTCTCGCCTACCTCTTCAATTGAAGGAAACCCCTAATCAATCATCAACACTGTTTTCAATGGGTTTGTTGATGCAATAATAGACATCAATGAATGAAAAGGAAACCCCTAATTATTCAATTGGAGGCAAAACCCGAAAACGAATTCAGAATGTCGATAATCCAAAAAAGGAACCAAAAATATTCAATTGGATGCAAAAATGTACCTGCTTGGAATCTCGGATGAGGAGCAATTTCTTCTACATGATTAAGCAACTTAGAGTAGCGGGAGGCGGAGAAGGATCGATTTCTTCCACAGGATGAAGCAATTGAGAGCAGCGGGATGCGAAGGAGGAGCTTTTCTTCTACATGATGAATCAATTGAGAATCGGTAGAAGAATCGGGGGAGGCGGTGTGAGGATGAAATCAAAAGCATCAGGTGCTAGAAAACTGAGAAATCAGGAGAGGTTCGGCCTTTGGAAGCAAGAAGCTGGGGAACCCTAGGCTGACATGGAAGATGGAACTTAGGAAGGGAAGGTAGGAGATGGATTCGGAGGAGAGACTCCGAGAGGCGGAGGAGATGCAACAATTACCAGAGGGCCAGAGGCGATGGAACCCTAGGAGATGAAATTATAAATGAATATTAATTTATTAAATTAGCTAAATTAAAGGAGAGAAAGACACATCAGCCTTATTTCTATAGAAATAAGATTAACCTTAATTTAGAAGACTTAATTTAGAAGACTGCAAATATAGGAACTACAGAAAGTTGACTTATCAAGGTGTCAGTTTAACAAATCTCAGTTTCAGTTTGGATCAGCAAGCTACAATTTCAGTTCAGCAAAAAAATGTGATTGATTTATAATGTAATTTCAATTCAGAAATCTGAAAGTTGTTGAGCAATAAAGAAATTCAGCATAAAACAAACAGAACTTAAGTTACTGATTAAATTTCAATTGTTGAGCGAATGACAGATTCAACATATTTGAATCCATATCTAAACAGAGAATGACAGATTTAGTGAATTTTTTAAGCTGTCACAAAATTAGCACATTTTTAAATCTGTAGGCAACAATCTGTCACAAATTCAGCACACTTTAAAAATCAATAAACAGAATTTTTTTTGGGTTAAGATCTGTAATAAGTAAATCTGTAAACAAAAATTTGTCACAAATTTAGCATACTGTAAAATCTGTAAAACAACATTTGATTGCCACAAATCTGTTTTCTGCTGGTAGTCTGCTACTTTGATCGAAATTTGGGGGCTGTTGAGTTGGTAAAAAAAGTCTAGATCGGAGGGCTGAATTTCTAATGGTTTTAGGGCTGTTTTGAGGCAGTTTCCTATGATGCTGCTCGTAAAGGTATTGTTCGGGACTGAATTTTAGTTGCCTTCAACTTCCAACATTGGTGCTGCTGCTTGTGAGTTTAGTTTTGAATATGCTCAGGGTTGTTTTATGTTGGTTTTTATGCAAAATGGGAAGGTGCACTGATTTCTTCAGCAATTTATCTATAGTTTAGGAGTTGTCTAATGGTCAATGCTTGTAATTTAAAGCTTATTCTATCTGCAAGGAATAAAGAGGAGTTGAAGATACTCAAAAGCCAACTTGAGAGCCTAGGCTTTATAGAAAATGATAACAAACAATTTAAAATAAAAGGCTAGAATGGTACATATAAGTGGTAATAGAAACTTAAAAATGATATAAGAATGCTACATTCTTTAAGGTGCACATCATGACCATTGGAAACAAATCGTTTTATTTTTATTGAAACAAAACATATGGTATCTATCAAAAGCTTAAAAAAAGGCATAATAAGTAGCTAAAGTAGTTTGCGGAGTAGTATTTACCTTATGATTCCAAACATCTAATGGCAACTCTATATTCAAAAAGCAAGTGCTTGGGAAGGTTTTTCTGTTTTAATCTCAGCAAGCATAGCACTTGTGATGGGCAGACATGCCTTGGCAGCTGGTGGGAAGTCATCCACATTGCTTTCACCCCCAAACCTAGTAGTTCCATGGTCAAAGAAATTGTTGATCAGATACCAATCCATGGCATTTATTGCAGCAAACAATCAGTATACTTTCCAAGCAAAACAGACGGATTAATAATATTGCATTCGTATCTAAGTTCATAAAGTTAGCAAGGATTATTATAAAATGAAAACAGATGGGAAATTAGATTAAAAGTGGCATGGCATATAAGAAGTCCGCTTATAATCAATATTGGTAAAAAAAAATTACAGCACTAGTTCCAATCCAATGCAGAGCATACACACATGACGGATATTTATCTATTGTCATAACAAATGCGGATGATAGATAAGTGATGATGAACTAAAAGCAGTCATTTATCAACTGAAATGAAGGTGCTTTTAGAAATATTCTAATTTGAACTGTTAATATATACATGGTCATTGGTGACTCACATTTAATCCAGACTATTGTATTCAAGCAACATATCATTCTAATTTGAACAATAAAATGCATGAAAGCCTATCAGTCAAAAGCAGAATAATAAACCTACCGGTCATAAGATATTGATATGGTGACACACCATCAAAATAGGCTTCTCGAGCATCAGCAACTGTCCCAGAAAAAACACTGCAATCCATTGACCAAGCATGTGTAATGGGATGAAGAGTCAAGACCAGATCATGGGGTAAAAACTCTTCAGCATTCAAGCACGAGTTCTGTAAAAGGTTTTATTTTTCGTAGGTTCTCAGGCATTATAAACCTCAAAGCCAAAATTGAATTATCTCCTCAAATTCACATATAAATTCTAAAATTCAAGCAAAATAGTCACTGAATTATCATGCTAGGCATAAATTCCTCACGATTGAATTCTAAATTCAAGCTAAAAATCCCCAAATTTCTCAAAACTCACTAAACTAAAAAAACCTAGAAATCGGGATTGGGGAAGAAACTTACATAAACTGGGCCTCGTGATCAGCAAACCGATCAACAACGGGATCACAAAACTCTGAAGACTCGACAGGATCCATGGTATCTTGGGGGTTAACATCGTAGGCCGATTGCTCTTGGTCTCGAATTGAGTCAATATCGTAGGTCGAAGCAACGATCTCTGCAACTGTCAACACTATCAAAACAAAAGCTCAAACACCGACACTCAATCAAAGCGAAACTGGAAGCAAATAGAATGTAAAACCCTAAAAAATTCAAGATCGAAACAAAGAAAAAGAACTTAACCTATTCGAATGAACATCAGAAGACATTATAGGAAAATGATGAAACCGAAAGCGATAACTTATTCGACTGATTAGGAACCTAGGGTTAACAAACAGGATTTTCGGGATTCGACGAAATCGAATTGATAGTTAAATAATAAAGTCGAAGTAGGATTTGGAGGATGCAAAACAACACAAAACAAATTCGAGAGCCCAGCTGCAAGAATCACACAACAAATTCGAGAACCTAGGGTTAACAAACAGGATTTTCTGGGTTGATTATAAGCAACAAAAACAAAATTGCAATAATAGAACAAACTGGACAAATTAAGAATAGAGGTCACCTGGGAGCCTCCGATATGAGCAGCAAAGGGAGGGCAGGAATTGGAAGGGGCCGCGCTCTTTGACGAAGATGGAACTGGCAAAGCGAAGGATGAAGAAATGAAATCGCCGGAACGGAGGATTGAAGAGGGAGACCACAGCCGGCGACGGAATAGAGGAGCGAGGCATACGAATCGGGATTCAGGGAGGAAGGGGCGGGCGAGAGGAGGAATCGGAGGAGCGGCATTCCCATGAGCGGTAGGCGGAGGAGGGGCGATGCGCGAGAGGTAGGACGATTTGGGGGAAAAAATTAAAAAGAAGTAAAGGAGGGTTTCGGGAAAAAAATAGAATAAAAGAGATTGGTTGAATTAGCTGAATTAAAGGTGAGTAAGACACCTCAGCAAACTCTTCTGTTTTAAAGTGATATATAGATTCTTCGTCATTTTTTCTATATTTTTTGTTTCTCTTCTATTTATTATTTTGATTAGCCTCAACTATTTGAATAGAAAAAAATAATTAAAAATAACAATTTTAGCGTCTATTCAATATTTTTTTTTACAAAATCCTCTTATGCACATGCAAAAAAAAAATATTTCACAAAATTTTTTGAGCACCCTTGCCTGAAATCCTGGCTTCGCCACCAGTGAAAACTGACAAAGTCGATGCTAGAATTTGATCAATTTATCTGTCTTTTGATGCTCCATTACTGCTTTGTAAATGTCAATCCAAGGTAGGCACTAACTGGAGAAAGGTCGGACTCGGAGTTGTGTATTAAGCTAATTGAAGGTAGAGTTCCTCCATCTCATCCGCTGTCTAGCCTGGTAGACGCCTATCATGGCTTCCTTTGTAGAGACTGGTCCGTCCAGTTTCGTCATTCATACCGCGAAACAAACTCAGTAGCCAACAAGCTTGCTGAGCTGGTTTTGTCCATGCCGATCGGTTGTCATAAGCTGATAACCCCCTCTGCTTCAGTTGCTGATCTGCTTCTGCTTGACGAAAAAGGGAGGTCATGGACTAGAGTATGTGTGGTGTAATGTTTTTTATCTGATTAACGGTTTGGGAAACCGCTTCTCCCCGTTTGCCCACCAAAAAAAAGCCTAACTTGAAGCTAATGAGAGACAAATCATTGCAATTGGGAAACGAGGTCGAGAGGAGTGCTCAATCGACTTTTTTTTTTCCTATGTCTTTCGATAACTTAACCGGGACAACCTCTTTCTTCACTCAGGTAGGTGCTAACTGAAAACGTAACTCGTTCTACTTCTCAAGTTCGGCAGGGGATCTACAAATATGGGTCCTCGCAGGAACATAAAAGATGTAATCACATCGAAACGATTAACTAACAAACATTAAAAGAATCACAACACTCAAACCAGGGTTGTGTGTTCATATCAATACCGATATTTCCACAGGTATTAATATACATGAGGAGAAGCAAAATAATGCAAGGTGTCTCACACATCAATTCGGTTGGAATTCGAAGCAATTTAGGGCGTGTTTGACAGTAGATGGAGATTTTGTAGATTAATGAGATTTTTGTAGATGTTAGGAGGTGGAGATAAATTTTGTAGATTAAAGGGATTTTTGTAGATGGTATGAGATGTAGATTTATTTGACCAGAAATCTCGTAAAGGTGTTTGATGGGTAGGAGATGTTTGTGGATTAGTTGGTGAACAATTACAAATTTACCCCTGCAATTAAAAACCCCTTTACCCCAAATCGAATTGCTCCCCACACAGTTTCGAGAGGCAGCACCTGCAACACCATTCGCCGTCCTCCTTTCGATCTTCCTCCGTACGAACGCTCCTCACAGGCTCTCGCCGGCGACAGCTACATTGACCCCAGTCGACCTCAAATTGACATGAATTAGATGGGTTGATTTAGGATTCGAAGGTTTGAAATTTGTGACAGGAACCATCTAGGGTTTGAAAATCATGTTTGGAGCTTTCGTCTAGGCAGCTTGAGTGCTGCAATAAGGGTGCCGGAGTCGAAATTGGGGCTTTTGTCTAGGCAGCCGGTGGAACCTCCCCTTAACGCCGTCGGAATCGCACGATTCCACCCATTCGGGTTCGAATCGGGATATGGCGATGCAGTAGATCTTTGTGCTCTGAATTGATAGGTTGGTGTGACTGTCTGTGGCCGGTGCTACAGGGGTCCGGGAAATTGTATTCGTCTCGGAGCAAGGCGACGACGAATGGAGTTCGGCAGCGGCGAATGAGGAGGAGCGGAGAGGCGACGAAGAATGGAGTTCGACGGGAGGAAATGGAGTTCGACGACTGTCCGAGTGCTACAGGGGTCCGAGAAATCGTCTTCGGCTCGGAGCAAGGCGGCGGCGAATGGGGTCCGAGAAATCGTCGTTCTCCCTACGAGATCTAAAAAGGTGTGGAGGCGGGGGCAATAATGTGAAAGTTGGAGAATCTCCATCTCCAAATCTCCAAATCTCCATAATCTTCCTCTGGGGAGATTTTAATTTTGGTCATTTTTCATCTAATGAAATACCCTTAATCTCCATCTCCATTGTGCCGCCAAACATCACACGCGATCCCCTTTTAATCTCCTAATCTACGCTTGTCAAACACGCCCTTAGATACCGTTTATTTCTGCCTTTTGGATTGTTACCTTACAGTTGCCTAATCCAGTCATTTAAATGCGTGAGTTGTTTTCTGCAGTTTCTGATTCAACGGGATGCACTGATGTATGAGTTGTTTGTTGGAACTTGTAACTCTACGGAGTCGATGCTGGTCGTTCAACTTCACTGGGTTTAAAATATCAAAGATACATAAACAGCATCATCAGAAACATATCAAAGATACATAAATAGCATCATCAGAAACATGGATTTCTTTCTCATCCATAGCTTTTTAGGGCTATGTAGGAAGGTGTCCTAAGATATTTTCCAAATCTCATCACTTGATACCAAACATCAAATTTCCAAAACAGATTTAACAAATTAGATTTCCAAAAATGAGATTGCTCAGTAGTGGCGGATTAGATTGGTTCGATTCTGCCAGCATTTGTCCTCAACCTTTTGGTCAGAAGAGGGAGCTTATTATCCTCATTGCAATCTCAATTCAAATCAACACAGAAACAAAAGGGCATCAGTTCTCCAAGGTGTGTAACATCAATGTTAATTCAGACGCAAATTACCCATTTACGAAATAATATTTCATCACATGCCCCATCCAAAACAGCCTATAAGAACAAATTAGTTCAAAGAGTTTGAAAAATCAATTCAGGAGTTGTCATCCTGAATTGAAATCACTTCAAGAAGCAAAATTCACAAAAACAAGTGGTAAAGAGAAGAGGAGCAAATGCTCAGTTCAGCGGGTGTATCGACACGCAAAGTGCATCATCAAAGATGCAGCCTGCATTCCGGTCTGTTGAGCTTGAATTTCATAAGTCGTCACTGCAACTCTCCTCACAATAGCAAATACAATGTAAATGAATAGAAATAAATAATTGGAATGAGGATTGAGCACGAAGGATCAGAAGTAGCTGGTTAGTAATCAAATTTCCTGAATACCAGAAAATCAGTGGGAATCCGTCTGATTTCTATCATCATCTCTAATCGTGCATCACCCAGCAATTTCGAATTTGAAATTATTACTCCATGAAAACCCTCGAAAGGAATTGCTATATTCAATTGCAGGAGAAATATACCAAAATAGAGGGATCGAAAGGAAGAAGAACTGCTCTCTGGATATCGAATCGAAAACCCTCGAAAGATTGGGAATTGATTTGTGCCTCCAGAACAACGCCAACAAGAGATTGATCTCTTGAAGCTGAAAGGAGAGGCAAAGTAAGAATCTTTTTCTCAACACTTCCTCTGTAGGAATAAGAAGGTCCGGTCCAGCAATCAGGAGACGGAGATTTGAGGGTTTGGGTATTGATTGCGGATGAGAGAAACTGGTGGAAGGTGACATATTGATATAGAGACGGCGTGCGATGGATATATAGAGGGAAGAAGATAGCAAAACCCTAGGAGAGAAGTGCAGAGCCGCCCTCTGTTTTGGGCCTATCACCCTCGTTTTCATTCTTTAACTGGGCCAAGCCCAAGCTTCTTGTTTATTACACGCGCCGCCCAAACGCGCCGCCCTCTCCTTCCGCCGGCAGCCCAAACTCGCCCGCCCAGGCGCCCACTGCCACCGTCACCGTCACTGTCACCGTCACGACCTGTCTTCTTCCCTTCTCACCTGCAATTGTATGATTGTGCACATCGTTCTCTCAATTTCTCTTGCCTTATCATTATGGGTGTTACGTGAACCCGAGTATCTCAAATTCAACTCGTACTTGCTCGATAAAAATTTGATTTGACTCGTTCGAATTAAACTCGAATAGTTTGAATTTTATGAAATTTCTAAATTTTCTTTTAAGTTACTGTAGAGTGAGCAAGTATAAGTGCTATATTAAAGCTCAAAAAAAATTCGGCCCGAACTCGTTCATTTTATAAACGAGCCGAAAATGAGCACATTATTGCTTAATTAAAGCTCAAAAAAAGCTCGGCTCGAGCTCGTTCATTTTCTAAACGAGCCGAGGATGAGCACATTTTTAAGATCGAGTCAAAATTTAGGTTTGGCTCAAACTTGTTCATATTCTAAATGAACTGAATATGAACGACGAATACTCGACTCGTTAAGCTCGAATAACACCCCTACCCCTACTCATTATTGATAATTTGATATTCATAACTAGAACACTCACCCATACCCATGGAGATCATATAATTTAACAAGAGGATATGGTACGTACCGAAACGTACTACTCGATGGATCTTATATGTATTTGTATGTTGTTTAAATTATCTTCAAGTACTAATCGATGTAAACGCGATCAATCGGTATAGCACGTAGAGGTTTAGCCTTCTTCAGGGTGACTCGAAACTCAGCTCGCATGTCAACATCACCGCCTTGGTCTTCAAGTTTCCAGTCGAAACAATTTATCATCGAGCCAATCACAGTAAGGGCAGTTCTTGAGGCCAATGATACTCCGGGACACATTCTCCTCCCACCGCTGAAAGGGATGAGCTCTTGTCGACGTATTTTTACTTCTACATTGCTTGTGTCTAGGAACCTCTCGGGTGCGAATGATTCCGGACACTCCCAAGAATCCGGGTCTCGTCCGATGGCCCAAAAGTTTACCAACACTCTTGAGCCCTTAGGGATCGTGTAGCCGTAAAACTCGATGTCCTCTTCGGTTTTGCGAGGGGGGAGAAGCGGGACGGGTGGATGGAGGCGAAAAGTTTCGTTTAGGACCGCTTGGAGGTAGGGAAGCTTGCAAATGTCCGAGTCCTTCACCGGTTTGCCTTTCTCGACGGTTTTCTCCAACTCCTCTTGCGCCTTTCGTAGGGCTTCGGGGTGGTTGAGGAGCTCCGCCATTGCCCATTCTGCGGCCTTTGAAGATGCATCAATCCCTGGACCGATTATGTCCTACAAAGCAAACATGTTTTCTTTTCATTTCATCATGATCAATCACAAATTAGCTAGTATCAATCCAAAAGTATCCAACTTGATTCAATCTGATCAAGTAAAAATATCAAAACATGACCCAATCCAAGAATCCGACCCCCTTGTGAGCCCAAAAGGGATCCAAGTTCCAACCTAATCAAACCGCAAATTTGTGGGTTGACTCGATCAACCCGCAAATTTTTAGTTTGACTTGATCAAACCACAATGTTTTATAGGTATTATATATGTGCCACTAGTAGTACAAAATCTATGACCACTTTTAGATTATTATAATAATCGATATTTTAATTATGTATACTTTTAAAACATGAATTTTTATAAACATATCAAAGTATAAAATCTAAAAACATTTTTTATTTTGTTTTCAATATTAATTTATATCCGAAATAATTACGTGATCAATGAAATTAACTCATGACAGGGAAGACTGACCAGCAATATATGCAGAGCCACCTCTCGAGTGATGCCTTTACGGTCATCCAGGGCATCCAAAATCAAGTCCAAGGCATCTTCACCATTAACTCCATCACCACCCTTCGTCTCCTTCCTCATCCTCAACCTCGAGTCGACAATGCCGTTAAACACCTTAAACAACTTCCCACAAAGGGCTGTCAACCGCCGCCTTATGCCCTGTGGGTCGACCAAGTGCAGCATGGGGAAGCAATCTGCCATGTTAGGGTTTCCCATTTCCTGTAATGAATCAACATCTCCGATTAGAATTGAGATTACTCGAAACATAATATGTAACCACATATGTACACTACATCGTGATTGATCGATAAATTTTCGAATTTAATAGAATTTTAGTATTAATTTAACTTTTTAATCTTCGAGATTTTATCAACTCTACTTTAATTTGACCAAACCCATCAAAACTAGGACTCAATCCCTGCTAATTCGAACTCGAACCTCACCCAACCAGCTATTTTATCAAATCCGAAATTACTTGCTTAGGCCTGTCCACACGGGTCGTCGATCCGACAAGTCACGGGTTTAGGTTAGGATCAAGGGTTTCGACTTTCGAGCAAATGACCCGTCCGGTTATAAATTTATTTATTTTTGAAAAAGGCTGTATTTGCAAAAAAAAAAAAAAATTTAAAAAAAAGACCCTGACGGGTCGGGTCGACCAGCTTGGACCTGTCGACCCGCCACCGCACGGGTTCAGGTTATGACTTCCCGACTTGTGACCCGACGGATTCGACCCGAACCTACTTAAACATCGAATTCAAACCGAACCCAATTAAGATTAATTTAAAGTAAAAGATAAATTGCGCGCCTGTAAAATGGCGAACATGAGCTCCTCGATCTCGCGTGGGTTATCCACATTTGATAGCACATCTCTAGAGAAGACGGTGTTGAGCATGATCCGGCAGAAGGCGGAGAGCACCGCCTGGCTAACGTCGACAACCACCCCGCGACGCGAGCAATCTCTAACCCGATCCACGAGATCCGCAACAGCGAGGTGGCGCCACTCCGCGGAGGCGTCGAGCTTAGCGTTGGTGAAGAGGAGCCCGAAGGCCTTCCGGAGGGAGTGCCAGAGGGGGGAGGAGGCCGGGAGCCAGCCGACGGAGTGGCGGTCGTGGTGGTGGGCGTAGGCGACGTCGATCGTGAAGGGGGTGGAGAAGCGGTCGCCGTGGTGGATAAGGACTTGTTTGGCTAGTTTCGGGGAGGAGACGACGACCGTGTCGACGGACCCCACCTTGAGGATCATGATCGGCCCGTAGGTGGCCGCGAGGCGGGTCATTGCCTCGTGGAGCGGCTGGCCTCCCAACTGGTGCAGGTTTCCGATCACCGGAAACGGCCGCGGTCCCGGCGGGAGCCGCCGTTGCTTGGGGCCCACTACATGATTGATGGCAAATAAAACTGTTTTTGCTAAGAGTATAGAGAGGATGATGATTAAGAGAGTGCCCATGGCAAATATATCTCACCTACAAATTGAGATGCTTCTCATTGCTCTATACATGCACGTATATATAATGGTTTTCATTTTTGGCATGTAGTTAGGCAGTTTGGATCCTAATTTTTTATAATAAAATGTTATAAACATGGCTAATATGAGTGTATAGAATATAAATATAATTTTTTTAATATAAATTTATACCTGAAATAATTAAGTGCAACACCGAGTGTAATATCCGGCCTTACGGGAGATCTAGATTGTTGGTTAGGATATCGATTTTTTTTTAACTTATCTTTGGAATTTTTTTTAATCTATATGAATTAAGGAAATTTAGAAACTCTTAAAAAATTATTAAAATCTAACATTTTTAATACTAGGTTATGATTGGTAAAAAGATAGTCAATGGGTAGGTGAAACTAACTGAGGAGCTGAAGGTGATAAATTATTTATGTTAAATACATGTTAATAAGCTCGTAATGTTTGGTAAACCAAAGTGTTAGGGTGGTTGGTTGAAACCTGTAAATAGAAAATAAAAAGCTTTGAAAAGCTTAGATTAGTAGTTGTTGGCAAAGTCCGATTTCAAAAACTGATTAAACTAAAATCTTATATTTCTTTCATTTAAAACTATATAATATCAAAACCAAAAGTTTTGAAAAGCCGGTTGATGGCGCCAAATATAGCCTAAATCAATATGCTAGACTTAGGGCATCTCCCCCCATAGGTTATATTGGCTAGGGAAAATAGTCTACAAAAAGAGAATATTCTATAGAATATTCTCTTTTGACCTATTATACGATGTTGTCGTTCTCCCCGTAGGTCAACTTTGATAGGCTAAACGTCCTATAAATACTAATGGAATCATGAACTTTCACATATGATTTCCGTCACTCGATCCTATCTTTATTTTTCCATTATAATTTTAATGAATCTATAATAAAAAAAAAGTTTAATGTCATTTTCTAAAAATATTATTTATGCATTGATAATTCAAATATGTCAAATATTATAGTCATATCGAATAACTCTTGAATATCTTTACAATACTACAACATTTATTTTTAATTAAAAATCATAATAATATAATATATAGATTTATAATTATATTATTTATAGATTTATATAAATATTAAATAGTTAAAAATAAATAAATAATAGCATTTGGCCTTCCAAAATAGGAAGCCAAATTTGATCATTCTTTTGGAAATAGGCCAAATTGAGTTTTGGCCTAAGGTGAGAGTAAAATTAGGCCAAAATCCAATTTTTAGCCTACCATGGAAGGTGGCCTTATACCCTTGTATGGGTAAATTAGAAAAATATAAGTATTTATTAATATGTTGAAATTAATTAAGGAACACACGCACACGGTCTCAAGTGTTTATAATATTTTACAAAAAAAGGTTTGCTTGATGAATTTTAGTTGATAAAAATGACAGTGATAATTAATATGTCTTGAATTCGATCCATCTTCCTCATATATGCATATGTAATTATATATGTAGGTACTTGTAAGTGCATAGTTAGTGCAAAACCCTTTTATATATTATGTTATAAGGTTTTAGATCCAGAGTCAAATATTGTGTTACAAGATTTTGGGTCCAAAGGGTGCCTGAATAGTATTTATATAATTATGGATGTACCAAGATTATGTTATACTCTTTCCGGTCAGAAATAAACGATGTTTTATAAATTTACGCGTAAATTAAGAAGTCTCTTGATTTTTACTCCCCATCACATTTATTATTACTTCTAAAACATCAAATATTGTTGAATAAATTTCACATCCCAAAACATTAAATATTTCCGATCGGATGGAGTAAGGTTTTATTGCGAATTATGAGTAAATCATGTACGCCCGATATCTTAGTTCGCCGCCAGGTCTTGGCATTTTTCAATTGGTCTATGTTTCAATTATTGCAAGATTTTGGTCACGTTATTCCTTGAAGATCTAGTTCTTGATTTCAATTTTACAACCTAAATAAGATAATGATATGGTATTTAAACGGAAGGAAATCCAATTTTAAAAGCAAAAACCTCTCACTTAAATAGCAAATTTTAAAGTTCATATAAACTTTTTCTATGTGATTGAGATTGGATTCAGGACTCTTAATAATACCTTAAGATAAATTATAAATCCATCTTTACATTCACACGTTAATAATTGATATATAGATTATTTTCAACTCGATAATGATATTAATTTTATCTGCTCATGGTAAAACTTCATATGGTTTCGATATACTTTTACTTCAACAAGTAACCCGACATTTAATGCAGGTTGAGGTATCTGATTGCCCGACTTATTAAATGTTGTTAATGAGAATAATAACTCACTATTCTTAACAATAGACCTATACCCTGTAAATCACTTTTTTGGTTCATCGTATCTTGAATTGAATAAACCAATTAATATGATATCATTTTCAAAGTGATGAATTGTATCCCTGAAGTGGATATAAATGTTTAAAATATATCGTTTTCACATTGGCGATGATCACCCATCAAAGGATTCGAAGAGGAGGTATATTAAGAAAAATGAAAATTCATAAACTCCCATCAACCCTAAAAAAATTTTTTCACGAAAAGAAGTAAAAATTTCACCGACCCCTATCGAGAACCGCTAGTAAGGTGGAGCCATACAGTAAACATAAAGCGGACTATTCTTTCGCCTTTTATTAGTAGAAAACCGCTAGTTAGATCATCATCTAATCTACCCTAAAATGAAGGCAAAACGGACGAAATTTTCAAAAGAAAACGATCTCAAAACTTCTGACCTTGGAAGATGGAGTCGATCTATTTTGGCGGGCTGCTCTGTGGAATTTTGTTAGTTTTCCTGTACCCGTTTGGGCGTTTTATGGGATTTCCAGTCAACAAGACTAATTAAGATAAGCCACAAAATACAATCAACACTTAACCAACGTACACTCGGCGCAACTACGTACCATAGACAAGTCACAAGTCAACACTTAGCGACCTCATCGGCTCGTCCCTTTTTACTGTGTATGTGTGTCATTTTTCGGAATTTCGTGTTGCATCTTCCTTCATGGATTGTTATACATATGTCGAGGATGAGATGAAACTGATAAGACACTTGTGTGTATCCCGCCTCGTATACATAATATTTTAAAATTAGATTTGTTATTTATAATTAAAAAGAACCTACTATAATAAATCTTGATTATAAAAATGTGAGAATTAAATTAATAACGGTTAAAGTGTGTTGGAAATATAAAATAAAAATTAATTTAGATATAAATAAGGGTGATTTAGGTAAGTAGGCTATTTAGAACATTCAATTAGCTAATTAGATAATAAACTTATTTAATTAGGTTAGATAGTCTATTCCCTAAATGAGGTATTAAATGGTCAATGGTCAACTGTTTGACCATTGACCGGTCAACGTTGACCAATTTATGTGGATTTTTTTTTATTTTAAGGGTGGTTTTGTGCAAACTTTTATTTTATGGGTGGTTTAATGCAAACTTTTATTTTAAGGGTGGTTTTGTGAAAACTCACCTATTTTAAGGGTGGTTTTCTATGATATACTCTTTATATAATTATTGCAATGAATAAAAGGTTTGTCATATACAGAGTACTCCATTCCGATCCAAAATACATATCGTTTGACTTTTTAACACGTATTTTAAGGAGTTAAAAACTATATAATTTTATATTTTTTACAATCTAATACTAGTACTTATTACCAACAAATATTAAGTTGTAAAAAAATAATTTAAAAAAAGTTAATATTTTATATAGTTTTTACCTTTTTAAAATACGTGTTGAAAAATCAAACAATATATATTTTGGATCGAAGGTAGTATTAGATGAGGGTAAATCAAGTATCAATGCAAAATATAAAAAGATGTTATGAAATTACTGTATATGTTAAAAGATGTAAATGAAATCAAACGTGTCCTCCATCGAAAGTTGAGCCTAAGAATTCTTAGTATATATATACTACGTACGTCGGTAGACTACTTCTTCGGTTACTGATTTTGATAGACTACTAGCGCATGTACGACTCATGCTACTGATCCGAGATACATTTTTCAAAGTACAAGTCCCGTCAACTAATATAAACCAAAGTACACGTCAACTAAATTTGAATACCCATTTCGTTCCAAGTGACAATAACCATATAGATGGAGATAGTAAATTGATCATACAGAAAAAGAGGTACGTTTTTACTGGTCTTTGTTGACCTTATAGTTTGTCTGTTGCTAAGACTCCTAAGAGTATGAATTAATCAAGTTCTTGTTCATGAAATACGGAGTATTGTTTTTTATAACTTGAAAGAAATTTGCTACCATATTATTTCCACTCAAAATAAGGTGTGTTTGGCAAAAGGAAGTAGCTTTTTGGAGCTTATAGTTTTGATATTCTACAGTATTAAATGAAATAAATATAAGATTTTAGTTTAATTAATTTTTGAAGTCTTTTGAAATCTAAGCTTTTCAACCGCTATTCACCCAAGCATTTCAGAATTTTTGATTTTTTATTCACAAGTTTTCAACAGCTACCATAACAACTAGGTTTACCAAACACTATACTACCTTATTAACATATATTTAACTCAAATAATCCAACAGCTTCAGCTCCTCCAACAGCTACCATTTTGTCAAATGCACCCTTTGGGTGCGTTTGACCCTAGAAGTTATTGTATCTAATATTTATAGATTCGGTTTGTCTATTGTGTGCTCTAAAATTCTAAATATACTTTAATGGAAAAGAAAATTATAGAAGAAAATGGGAACCCCATAATCTAACATAAAATTGGCTAAATTGAGTATATCTAGGGGGAATATTTTTCAATTTGGCTTTTTATTCTATGCCCCAAGGGCATAGGATAGAAAAACTATTATAGATTTTTTAATATAGAAAAATGCCATTGTTCCATTAAAAATAATCACTCAAATTAGTGAATAGCATGCTACTTATTATTAAAAACTAAATAATATGTTATTTAAGATAATATTTTCATAAATAACAAACTCACTAAAACAATAATGTGTTATTCTTAAGGGTTCATTTTCAAATTACAATAAGAAATCAACACATCATATTATATTTTCAGCGAACTTTTTTCTCTCATGTGCCCCGGGAAGATAACAGAGTAGCTGATAAGGTTGCACACCTTAGCCACTCTTACTCCGGGAATGCTCTTGAATTAAACAAAGATCTCATTGATCTCATCCTTCGGGATGCTATCGGTTAAGTCTTGCCAGCCGAAATTTTACCTAATAAAAAAAAAACACATCATATAATATCACTTCATAAAAATCAGTATATTATCCGAACGAGAAGACTCAAAGTGGAGAGATATTATTTGACGATTATTAACACGAGCGATTAATGGAGCTTGGGAAAATCCGTGGGGATTAGGGTGGTTATTTCAAAGTCTCTTTTTCTTCTTTAGACTTTTATTGAAGTTTCCTTCTCCCATGTCTTTAGATGGCAATTTAGTGAAAAATCAAGCAATTCGTCTTCAGTTAGATTCAAATCTTCTACTTTTGTTCTCTAGTTTAGAAATTGATATTCTCATCTATAAGGACGGGATTGAATGGTTGATCAATAGAGTCCGACAGCTGACCCAACCAAAAGTTTGCCCATTAGCAAATACTTTTTTTTTCCCGAGAGGTTGTATTGATTTTATTGTTTTAAGCAAGAAAATAATTTTTGGGAGACTTTGGTACATTTTGAAAAAAATGGTGATTGTTTGGGCTCGTGTTCGTAATTTATATTTCAAGTGGAACTCTTGAATTATTAATTGTTAAATGTGGGCCAATATTGTAATTTGCCTCAATTGAATCCCTACAAGGCTACAACCGTCTCTTCGTAGCTTCGCTCTGTTCCTTATGGCTTCCATCTCCCGCATTCGACGAATTTTCATCACCCCTCGCCTCAAATCCCTTCTCTTCGACTCCTCCTCATCTTCCACATTGATTCATCGCACTCTAGTTGCTGTTCCCATTCCAATTCCAGTTCAGATTCGTTCACCGATTCCGCATTTGCAGGGTTCCAAAACGGTGTGCGAGCTAGGTCAGTTCAGGAATTTCAGCCATGGAACTGTGAATCTGGTGATCTCCGGTGGAAAGCCGAAGTTCGAGGTGCATGAGACCGATCCGCCGAAGAAGGAGAGGTTTAAGACGAAGAAGAGGCTGAAGATGCAGAGGATGAGGGAGAAGAAGAAGAGGAAGGGCGCTAACACGAAGGACCCCCGGCGCCTCACTGTCAAGGGGAAGAAGAAAAAGCAGAGGTTCGCCAGTCCTGATGAAAGGATTAAGTACAAGCTCGAAAAGGTTAGGGTTTTGAATTACTTTATGTGATTAATTCCGAACCTATCGAAATATCTATGGATAGGTGCTGCTTTTTCAAGCTCCTCTGGCTTGTTTGAGTTGAAACCTACTTGTCAAGAGTCAAATTTGCACTGGTTTTTATGCAAGTTTGGATTTGATCTGCTTAAATGTAGCTTCTACTATTATTTAGTTATGATAATTTCTTCCTTCATATTCAAATCTAAACTCCTTGAGCCCTAGGAAGTGAGATAAATCACTCAATTATTAGTTCCAGATGACCATTTTTGCTGCAACTTCGAGCAGAAAATATTAGTGAAGCATGTAGTCCATATTCTTGGCTTTAGATAATTTGAATCTTAGAGGAAATAGACAATATGGAAGCGTGTAGAAAACTCGAGAGTTGATGGAGGTAGAAAGGCCACAGGTATAACATGAGATGAGAAGGCAAGAGTCCTTTTTTTCCCATAACTAGAGGTCATGAGTTTGAGCTTGGGAATGAAGCGTGTAGAAAACTTGTGATGGAGCCCTTTCAGCCCCTGATTAGGCATTATCACGTAAAGTCACTGCTGTTGAAGCAGGAACTAATCAAGAGCAATGCTTCAAAGAGAGTGGTGGGCTAGTACTGGTGTACCTTTCCTGAAGTTTTGATTGATTCAGAAATGATTTATCCAAGTTTAGATATGTGTAAATTGATTATTTCTCTCAACATGATGGTAGGTGAGTTGACGCCAAACACACTAACACACATATCCTATATTAACCATAGGTTTTGATAAGATTACATTCCCTTGATTGAGAGCAACATAAAATTAGTTCCAATTTAAATATATAAACCTCCTTAATTCTTATCACTTCGGTTGTAGATGAAAATAATATCTAGTTGAGGAAATCATGATAAAAATTTGCACTATATTTTTTTTTTATATTTTGAGTAAAGATCTTCTGGTCCCTAGTCTCTATCCTCTGAGTGAAGAAATGTTTCTATTCATTTTTCCTTTTTTTTTTTTAATTTAATCTGGTGGCTAACTCGTTACAATAGATGAACTCAGTATTCATTGAATTTGGGCTTCCTAGATTCCTCCATGTGGGTGAGGGAGTTTAGCTGTACTACAGAGTCAAAGTTTCTAAATTAGTCCGTCATGTAGCTCACCATTAGGATTTCATATCCCAAAAGAGCAGGAAGTAGGGTTATAACTGATTAAGTTTCTTCTGCTTACAAAACAGTGAATCAGCCAATTTTAACTTCTCTAGCATTATCCAAATCTCTTGTTCTAGTTCCAGCATACCAAATATTTTCACTGCTCCTACATGCTTCTACGGCTCTGCCTGGAGTCAAGAGTCACACACAGGCCGGTTTAGATGGAGCTAACTCCAGTGTTCACCTACCCTTTCTGTAAATACATATGAGGATATGTTGCTCTTATTTTTATTGTATTTTATAGAAAACTGCCTGCTTGTTTTGTTGCAGGACGGATCCTTCTTAAAGAAACAACTTTCATATAATATCAAACAACTAAATGGCTGAATGAAGCTTGACATATGTATCAGTGTCTAGTAAATTTTATTCAAGTTGTATGCTTTGTTCTATCCTCAAAACATCAGCTCATTCTTCTCCTACCAGTAGCAGAGTTTACCAAAATGACTACTTTTCCCGTGAAATAATACTTTCATCAATTCATTGGTGGCCATCAGGGATTTGTTCTGTTGACTGTACATCTCGGATCTTTACTTTCTATCTTGTTATGGAGCCATGTATGTGCCTTGAGTTCAGAGATGATGTTCTGGTCTCTTCTGTGTTTTAGCTTAGGGCTCCCTTGGGTTTAAACAGAAAAGTCTTCAGCCAAGAGAATGGGAAAATAAACGTTAGACTTCACTCACTGGTTCATTGAAATTGTCTTTTCTGTCCTTGGGCATCTAAAGCCTATTGTCTTCCCAAAACTTGATATATCTGTAACTTCAACTTCTAACCAATGGTCTTGCAGAAAGTTCTTTTTTCATGATTAGCTTTTGATTGAAGAACAAGTTTGACAGCATATTGTTAATGCAGCTTATAAAGCAATCTAAGCAAATGATAAAAGTTACCTAAACCTTCTCGAACATAATATACGTCAAATAGATCGTATCTTTTTGAAATCATGATGGCAGTGCCTTGATTTAATTTCTGGCATAAGTGATTTTAGTTCTCTACATGTTTCCCATCCTAATTGTACAAAACCATGGTCAACTCTTCAATTGTACATTCTTTTTTTAGGAAAAAAAATTATACTGCATGCATTGTAAATTCTTAGTGGCTTTGTTTTTCCCTTTTCTTTTCTTCTGGTAGATTTATTGTGTATGTATTTACTCTCTATACTAAATATTACCAATAGATGTTGTTTGACCAACAATTGCCCTTGCAAAATGGAGGTGGATTATTATTGGCTTGTTAGTAGTAGTTTTCAATAAAGTAAAAAAAGTAGATTAATAAATCGAGGTATGATAGTATATTTGTTAGCCTGCTTACAAAATTTGTAAGAAGCTAAAACGACCTCTATTATTGAACGAAGGGAGTATGACTTTCATGAATATACTTATTACCTTGTTTTAGAAGAAAATGTATATTTTCCACCACAAACCAATGCATGATTTCATATTGCTGATTTGATTAAAAGCTGACCAGTCTCCTAATTTCTTTTATTTTCATTTTTATTGCTTTCTGTAGGCTAGAATCAAAGAGGCCTTGCTGATTGAGCGACTTAAAAGATATGAAGTTCCTAAGCTTCAAGGTCCTGTGGTTCAACCACATGATTTAACTGGGGAACAAAGGTTCTATCTAAAGAAGATGGGCCAGAAAGCATCTAATTATGTACCAGTTGGAAGAAGAGGTATTTTTGGGGGTGTTATTCTCAATATGCATATGCATTGGAAGAAACATGAAACAGTCAAGGTCTTCTGCAAGCCTTGCAAAGCAGGACAAATTCACGAATATGCTGAGGAAATAGCCAGACTTAGTGGTGGTACCCCTATTCAGATCATTGGAGATGATACCATGATATTTTATAGGGGAAAGAACTATGTGCAACCTGAAATCATGTCACCGATCGATACACTATCCAAGAAAAGGGTGCGTTTTCCAACCTTCATTAACCTTTGTTTGCCGTTAAAGGTTTTATTATCTAAAGCTCGTGCTCTTCTTCGTTATTGTCGAATGAAAATGTTGACTTCTTTGTAGCAATTGAGTGGTGAAACAATTCCAAATAACGAACTCAATGCTCGTTAATCATGGCTTTGTCTAACTTTTGAAGCTGCATTTCCCCATGATTGGGCTTCCAATTATTGTTGATATGTATTCTTGCTCTTACCAAGGCTTGCATTGTAGGTCTAAGTTTTCTAGGATGATATTTTGAAGCTTATATCTAATATTTATTTTTGCTGTTCCTGCTGCCTAAGAATTGTCGAAATATCTGATCCTGCTAGTAAGTGGCATGGTGCCCGTGTTTGAGTTATACTAGCATTGCTGCTGTTAATGAATATCACCGGTAAATCTATCCTTTCAATACACTAAATTAGTTTCAGCTGAACAGATTAATGATTTGAGGATCTTTTTCCATGTCTTCTTGTCTTTCATATGCTTCTTGATATTTTATTTTAAGCTTCTAAAAGCACAGCTGCTTCAGGTTTTTCAAGTTTGACAAACCATGGTTCAGACTTTCTGCAATTCATCACTTCAGTAGATTTACTTTGACATAACAGAACCTGTGAATTGCAATTTCAAATGGATGTTGTCTTGTATACTAGCTAGGGTCATATGTGAAATACTTCTGAAGTTTCTCTACTTTCTGTCTTTGGGTTATCCAGGCCTTGGAGAAATCCAAGTATGAGCAGTCTCTCGAATCTGTGAGGCATTTAATTGCGGTTGCTGAGAAGGAACTGGAGCTCTACTATAGACATATTGCGCTGTATGACAGCCCGAACTGCAATAGCCTCAATCCAGCTAGTGGTAATTTGGGTAGAAACTTGGAAAATTCTGGACAAGCTCAGACAAGAGTACCTGTCACTCATACTTCGACCAGTGATAACTTTACATGCTTCTCAGGTACAGTAACAAGTTCTTCTGAGGAAGAGCTGTCAGAGACAGAAGATGAACTCGAGGAGGATGAATCTTTGAGTGAATTGGAGTGGGATGATACCTATTTGCCTAGTGGAGATAATGATAAACATGGGATAGAAAATGAACTGAAATAGGACCATTCTTTGAGTGATCTCAGTGACTTGGCATCATTCTCCAGAGAGCTTAAGGCTGAGACTCCTGAAGCCGAAAATCCATCCGGGATCAACATATCCTCCAATGTCAGAATCACTTCACCCCATGGAAAAACAACGGCGTTGGTTCGTGAAACCAGCTCCAATATCAAGCCATCGTATCTTCTGATTGCATACGCCGAACATATGATAGCTTCACAGGTAGATGTATAAACCACATCCATGTCTGATACTATAGTACGGGGTGGGGGACCGTGGAGTAATCAGCAACTGCGTTCACAACAACGAAGCTGGAAGAACAACTATATGATACATATGAAGCTAGCTAATAAGATTCTCTCTCTTCATTTGTATATGAAAGGCAAGAATATGGATATGTTTTTAAATCGACTTGAAATTTTAGACATCCTCCGGCCATAACTGACTTAATCTGTCATGTTTTTCCCAGACCCGAGTGTTGCTGCTTTGGCGTTCAATTCAGACGAAACCAAAGCCTCATCGAGCTTACTAGGATCCTGGTTGCTCCCCTCCCTGTACTAGTACGTGGTCTACCGTGTACTACTTATGCTCATATCGATCGTCGAGTTCTTTGCACCTCTGTTTCTTCATTTGTACTGAGGGTTGAGAATTGAGATTTTATGTAATCCATCCCTCCTATTTATGTACCCTTTCATAAATGTAAGTTTTGTTAGGCAAAACTCAATTTAATTGGAAATGTCTTGCATTGCATTGCAGCAATCACCGTCTGAAATCTGATCACATCATTTGCTAAATGTAGGATCCACCGTACCCTATACCTCTTTGCAGGCTCGGCCACTTGACGTAATTTCGAAGGTTAAAACCGAAAACGATCGACCATGAATGATGATTACGACTTGCCCATATATGTTAGTTGGATGCCAAATTAAGTTTGGTAGATTATAATGATTGGCATGTATTATATATTATATGTTATATATATGGGTTTACAAATAAGGTTGTTATATGAGCCGAGTAGCTTGAGCTTGACTCGATAAAAGCTCGGCTCGAGCTCGTTCATTCTCTACACAAGCCGAGTATGAGCACATTTTTAATCTCGATTCAAAGCTCAGCTCAAATTTTGTGAAATTTCTAAAATTTCCTTTAAGTTACAATGTTTTACACAAATAGGGTTGCTTAATGCTCGAAAAAAGCTCGGTTGCAACTCGTTCATTTCCAAAACGAACCGAGTATGAGCACATTTTTAAGCTCGAGTCTGAATTTAGGCGATCCTAGTCAGGGAAGGCTAAGACGACGCCTCGCATATGGGTAGCAATAAGGCGTTTGAACTCGACTCGTTTCTAAACGAGCTGAATATGAACAATCAATACTCAACTCATTCTGCTAGAATAAAAGTCATATTCACAAAGTAGGCAAATCCAATTAATTGTCAGTCATTGGTGTTTCTTGATTTGGTAGGTAGAGAAACATGATGGTTTTGAAGCAAAATGATCAAACCACCATCAAAATTAGGGGCATGTGAATCGTCCATAACAAGCAATTTTCCTGGAAAATGCACTCAATTCATTATTTGATTTGGACTCTTTTAGGTGAGGTGGGTTCATGTCGACTGTTGTTGGATCATCTTTTGGTTTTGGGTCATTTGTATGTTAGGTGTTTTTAGGCTGAGTTTTAACCGTAGCCTAAAATTTGTAGAGATTTGGTTACGTTTTGCAATTTTGGGAAGTAAATGTTTTCTTTTTTAATTTTTTTAAACCATACTCCCTTTGTTAATTAGGGTCCGTTTGACAATTCAAGTAGTTTTTCAAAGTTTTTGATGGTTTTAATATTCTATAGCTTTAAATAAGTTAAATATAAGATTTTAGTTTAATTAGCTTTTAAATTGAATTTTCAACAGTTACTCCAAACTTTTCAGAACTCCATTCATTTTTCTCATATCTTATCGTCTAGTTTGTATCAGCTAGATTACCAAACACCTTGTTAGCTCATAAACGCTCTAATTTAACATATATTTAATAAACTTAATTTATTAGCAGCTACCCCATCAGCCACGTGTTACCAAACAGACCGCGGCCTTTTACTATTAATGCACGATTTTTTAGAACGATAAAAACTATATAGAATATTAACTTTTTCTTACATTTTAATAGTAATAACTAATAAGTATGAAATTATTTAAAAAATTAATATTTTATATAATTTTTAACACTTAAAAAATATGTGTAAATAGTAAAACGTCAAGTTTTAATTATCGGAAGAGTATCATTCAAGTGTTCACAAATAGCCATATTCAAATTATATGGTGACTGGGGATTGATAATGATAGGATTTATATTATTTCTTATCAATTTTTATTATTCCATATTGACTTCAATTTGGTTGTGCTTCACAATATGAAAGATGTGCTTGCATTTCAAAATATTTCATAAAAATTGAAATAAAATAATAATAGTAATACAATCAAACATTTGTAAAAATCCATGAAATAGTAATAGTATGTTTTTCAACTTTAAACAATAAGTTATTTTAAATATTATTTAGGTTTATTGAAATTTATTTGATATGAAAAGACAAAATTACCCTTAACAACAATCAAATAAATCCCGATTTTTTTACTAATAAACTATTTTCCGCTCTGCACAGAGTAATACTTCACAGTTTTTTCAACCTTATATTTCAAATTATTTTTTAACTTTAGCTAGAATATAAATTTCACTCAATTTTATTATATGTACTCAAAACTTGTCATATTCGGCATACAAGTGTGCAATTTTGACACTAAACGTCTTTCTAGGAATCCAAGTTGTGAAATCCAAATTGACAAAAACAGAATCATTTGGGGGCAAAAAAAAAAAGTTACTTGTATTTAGAGGATTTTCCCTCGTGTGTTCATCTTATGTCCCTTTCATATTATGCCTAATTCTTAAAAAAAAAAAATCAAGTGGTGCTTACTTTTAGATTTTTAGAATAAAATCTATTCCATATATAAGATGAAACTTTAATAGTTTTAAGCTTTTCTAAACTTTGGAGTAGAGTTAAATCACAACTTTATCTAATCTTTTTCCTACTTTTAGATACTTTCATGTATACTAATTGATACCATATTAATTAAGGGTAGAACTTAAGAAATTATACTTAAAAAATATTCTCCCATTGCTAATTATTTTTAAATAATTTTTTTAGAGTTTATCTATTGAAATATATAAAAATTAGATTAGAAAGATTGATATACTAAAGCACATTTTAAATATAGTAATAGAGCGAATAAATGATATAAAAAGATAAGAATAATATATATATATATATATATATATATATATATATATATATATATATATATATATATATATATATATATATATATATATATATATATATTATACTAGGAAATAAAACTTAAAATAGAAATGGGTGAACCCTAAAAGAAAAATAAAATATGGCTAAATTAGTGTATTTAGTGAAATCATTTTTAAATCAAAATGCTTCGTATATGTCCTCAGGGTATAGGTCAGAAAATCTGTTATATAATAAATGATTATGTCAATACTTATAATAAATGATTATGTCAATACTTCTTGGCTCATGGAGTTGGAACATGTCGATCCAACAATCCAATTGGCCAAATAAACACTAAAATTAAATTGTTGCTTTCAAGGGCTTTTGTGAAAATGACTCATGGATGTTATGTAATAGGTATATGACAAGTGATTATTAGGTCATCCCACAAGATGATAGTTACAAAATGACAATCAATCTCTACAACGCATTTTGTAAGGGCATGGCCAAAGCCATTTAGGAACAATGTCAATAGCAAATGATGAATTGATTAGAATGCATAATGAATGCAACCAAACGGGCCCTAACTCAAAGATTGTACCGTCTCAATTTATCCAATCTAGCTATGAATTGGAGATGGTACAAAATGTTGGGCCCTAACTCAACAACCACAAATAATTAGAGATGGTGAAAAAGAGAGAAAAAAAAGTACTAACAATATTTTTTTACCATCAAGTTAGAACTTAGAAGGTGTCTCATTATATATTATTTAGTATTTACAAGTGTTACCTCACTTTTACCCTTTTATTCATGTACACTTCCAAATTATCTATGAATATATATTGGGTAGGTTGGATATATTCAATATGAATTATAAATCCCCTCAAAAAAAAAAATGATTTATAACTTTACAATCCAAAACATATACTTGTTTTTTCTTTCTTTCTTTTTGACACACTTTTAAAGAATATATAAAGATTATACTTTTTCCATTTAAAAATACAGGTCATTTAACTTTTCAACATGTTTTTAATAAACTAAAAATTCTATAAAATATTAATGTTTTTAAATATATTTATACTTATTAGTAATGAGTTCCGAGAAACCCGGTCGGATCTTATGAAAACGAGAGTCGTGTCGGATTTCTTTTATTTTCGGTTATAAGGTCGGGATTCAACCTTATAACATAGAAGCTTAAGAAATTGTATACTCCCTCCGTTCAACAAAACTTGACGTTTTACTATTCATGCACGCTTTTTTATAAGCTAAAAACTATATAAAATATCGACTTTTTAAATAATTTTTTTTAACAATTTCGTAGTTATTATTAATAAGTACAAACTTGTTAAATTTTTTTTAAAAAAAATGAATATTTTATATAGTTTTTATCATTCTAAAAAAGCGTGCATGAATAGTAAACGACAAGTTTTGTTGAACGGAGGGAGTAGTAGTTTTACCTCCCCTTATATTTTGGTTTGGTTTTTACCTTATTTTTCAATATGGGACTCTACCCACAAACCCCAACAGAGTATGAAATTATTTTAAAATTTAATAAACAAAAAAAGGTGTTTTATATATAGTTTTTCGCTTTAAAAAAACGTGTCAAAAAGTCAAATAACCTATATTTTAAGACGGATAGTATAAAATACCATCTATTTTTTGGTAGGATTGTTTTTATATTTTTATAAAATTATTTAAAAAATATTTAAAATATTTAATATTTTTATAGACTTTTAACTTTTTAAAAAAGCTTGTCATAAAGTCCAATATCGATCTCATTTTTAGCTATTTTTGTAAGTCCAATTTGAATTACTTAGTATACGAAGTTATCAATATCAAGTACAACCTTTAGAGTTTAAACTAAGTAGAATAGATCATCTGAAAGGATGATCAGGGTGGCGTTCTGTCTTAAGAACTACTCCCTTTTTACCTACTAATTAAAACAAAACAAAAAAACTAAGTAGAAGAGATCACGGATTCAATTGTTGGGATGAAAAAATTGTCATCCTATATCGGGTGTGGATGGTATAATGATACAAAATATAAAGTTGGTGGAAACCTATATATAAACAATGGCTTAAGCTTTTGTGTTAGAAGAGTTGGTCCAAACCTTATAACCAAAAACAAAATAAAACCTTCTCGGAATTTCATATCAATTGAATGGAAATCCCTTCGATTCTTGAGGGTCTATTATTGTTTTTGTTGCGAGTTTATTGTTCCCTGAAACAAGAACTACGATTGAAAAATGAGTGGCTAAACCACCATTATAAGTATAAATTGAAATAATGCGCATATATGTAGTAAAAACAAACCAATAGATAATCTAATTATAAGGTTTCATCTTAATGACTTGATTATAAGAGGGATAACACACTGACATTATCTATATTAGATTTTAAATTTTTTACATATAAATAATCCGTCAAACTTGCATTATTCTAGTCTTTTTGTCAGATTTTACTGACAGTCTGACCAATGGCATCCCCAAGGACAAGGACTCTGAACTCAATATGAGCCAAAATCGACTCATCGTCCCCCAAAAAGATTAAAGAAGTAGCTTTATCATCCGTTTTATTAACCTCCCGAAAGATGTGGCAGAGAGGAGCGTACTCAAAAGATTGAAGAAGGCAGAGGCAATCCGTGTAACAGCTTGAAGGAGGGAAAAATGAGATTTGATTTTTTGATTGATGAAATGTTTGTGTACAATATAACCCCTATTTATACAACTTGGAGAGTAAGGCTCTTAACCAAAGCTATGCATATATTTTGACTCATTTTATACTTAACCCATGGTCAATACGCCCCCTCAAGATGGAGGGTGGTACAACCCCAGCTTGGAGAGAATAAAATTCTGCTGATGTGAAGGCAAGACCTTGGTGAGGATATCAGCTAGCTGCTCAGAGGAAGTAACGAAACAAAGTTGTAATAGGCCATCAAGGACCTTGTCACGAGTGAAGTGACAATCCACTTCGATGTGTTTGGTGCGCTCGTGGAAGACTGGGTTGGATGCTATATGGATTGCTGATCTTGGATGCTATATGGATTGCTGATCGATTGTCACAAAACAATTGGACTGGCTTAATGGGTTGAATCGAGAAATCTTGAAGCAAACGAACCAGCCAGGTGACCTCTGTAGCAGCATTGGCCATAGCCAGTGGCGGAAGGTTTAAGGGGCGGGTGGGGGCCATGGCCACCCCGGAATATTTTTTTAATAATATGTATATATACGGTAGTATATTACAGTAAATATGAAATACTTTTTTTTTTTTTTTAGTAAATAGGAAATACTGAAATAGGAGTAATAGTGTAATACTGACACTGTGTGTTAGTTGGGCCTGCTACGTAGGCATTGCATATTTACATTTAGATTTCCTTATAATGTTGGCTAGTTTTTTTGTTTTTTTTTTAAAGTTAGATTTCCTTTCTTTTTTTATTTTTATTTGTTTAGAACATTTAGATTTCCTAACGTTAAGATATTATTTAGTTGAAAAAAAAAATTATTTTCAACTTCCATATTTTTAATAACCTCTTAATACCATACTATCTCTTAATTGAAAAGAAAACATATCTCCTAAACTCTAATTCAAACCCTAATTCAAACGGTGAAATACTAGAATATCTCAAAAATCCTAAAATTCAGAATGAAATGGGTGAAAACCATTGATTCGTTATTCAAAAGAAAATAAGAACGTAGAGTACTATTTAGATAGAATTCGTTATAATTTAGTTTTTGTATGGAGTTTTGGTATCAAGTCCCCATATATGTATTTGTTTTTTAGTATAAGTGAAAATGGCGTAGAGATGAGCCTCCTAGAAAAAATTTTGGCCCCTGCAAAACTTTTGTCCAGGTTCCGCCACTGGCCATAGCCTTGTACTCAGATTCAGAAGAGCTGCGGGACACTACGGATTGCTTCTTGGATTGCCAGCTGATGGGAGAAGATCCAAGGAAAACAATGTAACCAGTTACAGACCGACGTGTCATGGGGCAAGAAGCCCAGTCAGAGTCGGAGAAGGCCTTGAGGACTGGAGAAGAGCAACCATTAAGTAAAATGCCTTGGCCTGGAGTGCCCTTGACATAACGAAGGGTGTGCAACATAGCTTCAAAGTGAAGAGAATGTGGGTTCTGCATAAACTGGCTCAAGGTTTGCACTGAATAGCACATATGAGGGCGAGTATTGGTTAAGAAATTGAGTTTCCCAACCAAAGCTCGATAAACAGAAGGATCTGAAAGTGGCACCCCATCAGTAGCAGTGAGCTTAAGGTGAAGGGGTAAGGGTGTCACAACAGGCTTACTGGAATCCATGAGACCATCATCAAGAAGAGGGATGTGAATGATTGGGAGCAGTTTCTATTGGTGTAAAAATAAAATTAAAGTCATGATCGGATGACATTGCATCAGGTAAAGTAGCATCAGCTTGAAGAGGTTTAAGATGAAGAGGGAAATGTGACTCATGAAAGATGATGTTCCTGGTGACATGAATGCGTTTAGTGGTAAGATCAAGGGCTTTGTAACCTTTCTTGCCAAAGCAATATCCAAGAAAGACACAAGGGCTGGCTCGAGGATGGAACTTACCAGCTGTATGAGGGTATTTAGAGACAAAACAAAGGCAACCAAAGGCTTTAATAAGGTTGTAGTCTGGCTGTTTGTGAAATAGCAGGAAATATGGAGAAATGTTTTTGAGAAAGGGGAGAGGGTTACGGTTAATAAGATAAGTGGCTGTCAAAACACACTCTCCCCAATATATGAGTGGCACATTAGATTGAAAAATGAGAGCACGAGCAACCGTACCTCAAGGAGGTGCTTGTGTTTCCTTTCAACAATCCCATTTTGTTGGGGTGTATAGGGACAACTTGTTTGGTGCAAAATACCCTTGGTTGTGAAAAGATGAGAGGCTTGATGTCCACAAAACTCTGCTGCATTGTCAGACCTAATGATTTTAATCTTTAAACCAAATTGTGTTGCAACCATTTCAATAATAAAAAAAAAGAGAATAAGGAGAGCACTGCTCTTGGTAGGCACAAGAAATGTCCAGGTAGCCTTTGTATGGTCATCCACAATGGTCAAAAAATATTTATGACCATTGTGAGTAGGGGTATGAAAGGGACCCCAAGTGTCTATGTGTATAAGGTCAAAAGGAGCTTGAGCTCTAGACACTGAATCGGGAAAAGGATTTCGTTGCTGTTTAGCCTTGGGGCAAATTTTGCACAAGTAAGAAGGTCTGACAGTATCACCAATAACATGAATATGCTTTAATTGAGAAAAAAGGAACATGTCCCATACGACAATGCCATAATTTAAGTAAATGTGATGAAAGTGTAACATAACAAGCAAAAGGTTTATTCAATACAGTATAGGACACATCTTCTGAAGAGCTAAGACCTTGCTTACAAGAAGAATTCATGTGAACAACATATAGACCTTTAACCTCACTGTCAATCATAAGGGATGTCTTCGTCGAAGGGGCCTGAAGGAAACAGAACTCCTCAGTAAAAAGAACATGAGAATTAGAATCAGAAATTAACTTGTTAACAGACAAAAGGTTGAAATAGAAATCTGGAACATGAAGAACATTAGTGAGTGTAAGAGAAGAAGAAAGGATAACGGTGCCAAAATGTGTGACAGAAGTTGATCTGCCATTCGGCATAGTAATAAGAACAGGTTTAGAAAGAGGAAGAAATGAAGAAAATAAAGAACGATTGGGAGTAAGATGATCAGTTGCACCGCTATCAATGATCCAAGTAGGATTTGTACTAGAACTCAGAAAACTGAAATTCGTACCTACGAGGAAGGCTGCAGTCTCAGATTCAGGAACATTAGGCTTGCTAAGAAGCGCGAGAAGCTGACTATACTGCTCCGAGGTCAGAGAATTAACCGAAGAATCAGCAGCAGTTGCAGCAGTGTGTTGCGACGGGCCTTTACCAGGAGGATATCCATGTTTCTTCCAACATTTCTCCACCAGATGACCTCCGAGATTATAGAAGTCACAAAACAAAGCGTGACAATGCAATTTCCAGCAAGTATCCATCACATGACCGCCAATTTTACAGTGGTCACAGAATAAGGTATCACGACCACTTGTAGAAGCTCCTCGTCCCCCTGTAGGAGCTCCACGACCTCGTGTGGCTGGTGACTGACCATGACCTGTGCCTTTGCCTGGATCAGATGAAGAAGAGAATCGTTGGGAAGCAAGAGTAGTACTGGCATGAGATGTAGAAGACGATTTCGCGCCAATTTCTCGTTGTTCCTCGTCTTGAACAACGAGCTGATAAACCTCAGCCAACGGAGGAGGATGCTGAATCATAAGGATATGAGCCCTAGCAACATCATAAGACTCATTGAGGCCGACGAGGAATTGAATAATTTGCCGATCTTCAAAAAACTTCTGCAACAGACTCGCAAATCCACACTCGCAAGCACGATCCTCAAGAGTAAGAGCATATTCATCCCATAGCTTCTTTAATTTGGTGAAATAAGTAGATACATACATAGATCCCTGAGAGATCGAATTGAGATCACGATGGATCTGGAAAACACGAGTTCGATTTGTACGATTGAAGCGAGTAGCTAAATTTTGCCAGATCGCAGTAGCAGAACGAAAATATAGAACAGATTCGGCAATATCCTTCTCCAAAGAGTGCAAAAGCCAAGTAATAACCAAGTTATTACATCTATCCCACTGAGCAGCAAGATTCGAAGAAGGACGCTTACAGAAGCCAGTAACAAAGCCAAATTTGTTCTTAGCATAAAGAGAAACATCTGCTGATCGACGCCAAGGTCCATAGTTGCGGTCATTTAGGAGACAAGTGGAAAGCACGAAATTCGGATGATCCGAATGATGGAGGAATAGCTCGTCATTTGAATCCAGAGAAGCAAATGGATTGGAAATTTCTGGATTCTCCATGAAACCAAGCCTGATACCATGTAGCAGCTTGAAGGAGGGAAAAATGAGATCTGATTTTTTTATTGATGAAATGTTTGTGTACAATATAACCCCTATTTATACAACTTGGAGAGTAAGGCTCTTAACCAAAGCTATGCATATATTTTGACTCATTTTATACTTAACCCATGGTCAATAGTCCGAAACCATCGTCTCAATCTCTCTAAGACGTACATGTCCACCTTCCAATTAGGGCATTGATAACAGCTAAACTAACACCAACTCCCTTTTTCTAGTCTAATACAGATAACTTTTCCACAACCATATACTCCCTCCGTTTAAAACTTGTCGTTTTAGAGTTTTGTTTTTGTTCGGAAAAACTTGTCATTTTAGGTATTTTTGCTTCTACTTTACTAAAATGCCCTTGATTTGATTGATGTGCTGTGAGTTGTAGTTTTTGATAAAGTAAAAAGTAGAGTAATAAATGAGGGTAAATTAGTAAAAAAGGAGTGTAATTATTAGCTTTATTAAAAGTTGTGTGGAGAGTTAAAATGACAAATTTTGCCGAACGGAGGGAGTAATATTTATCGATTTAATTAAATATGGTACGTTTAACGTTAAAATATATTACAACCGGAATAAGATTTGAAAACTATTTTCGTTTCAATTTTTTTTCCTTTAAAATCTTATTTCCTTTAAAATCTTATTTTCGTAGTCATGTAGTGTTAGTAACACTACATGACTACTATACGTAACTAAGGATACGAAAAATAGTTTTTGGTCAAAAGGGATTCCAAAAACTATTGGAATGGATTGGATTTGCCATTTAGGAGTTGTTTGCCACTGCACTCCATTGCTTTCCTTTTTTATAGGCAACTACAAATTTTGAATTGAACCATCACACTCATTAAAGATTCGAGCTATATATAAGTCTGTATTCATTGAACATCAAACGTGCGTCATATCGATCATATAGTAATGACTAGATCGGTGTTCAAGTAACAAACAACGTCTTTTTATTTTTGGGTAGAAAGAAAGACAATGCTCTTTGTGTTTCAAGATCGAGCACTTTATTCTAAATAAAACTTGACTTACTAACAATCTTGTGCGAAATAGCCATACACTTAATGTAAGAGTGCTTCAACACTTGTCGGAGGGTCGAACAAAACATGATATCCAATGGAAATGAAAAGCAAATTAGGACGAAAGGAAATACGCAATGTTGTTAGCTTCGCGGTAGATATGCAGAAACTGAATAACCTAACTAGTCTCTACGCAAGAAGTCTTGACAATGAACCAACAAACTAAAAAGAGGTCAGGTGTGAAGGAGCAATAACCCTATGCAGACATGTAGCAGAAGGACCACCGATTGGGAATCAAGCTTAACCTCAAACTGTCGAAACCCCATCCCCCAAGCAAGCTCTAGACCTCATAGGACCCCCCATAATTCTTCGCACGACGCTCTGCATATGTATGCCAATGTTACGGGCATAACCCCTCACCCACTGGGCCACTAGCCATCCTCATCATGTAGTAGGCCACCAAAAGCCCCCAAGCCCGTGCAATACAAAACAACTCCATCAGAGTTCAGTTTACCCCATCACACTCTCGGTCTATGCAAGCAGACATGCACCTCCTTGTGACAATAGCATGTGGGATAAGCTAGCTAACGCTCGAAGAACAACACACATTCCCGCACTTGAGTTTTACTATATAGATAAATAAATAACTCATGCTGGCAACAATTTGGAAAATGAAGGCATGCATTGCACCACTTCCACATCCACCACGCACAAAGAGCAAATATTATCCTCTATGGGATCGCACCCTGTAAAAGTGGGATTTTGATGATAAAATCAGATTGGCAAGTGCCAGATCTATCTAAGAACAAGCATAAAACTCGATCAAAAAGGTAATGAAGATAATAGATCAAATTAGGCAAACTTCATCTAGGGTTTTTCCCTGGCAGCTGAGCTGCATTCATTCAATCTCTCGTGTCCCAAAATAACAGAAAGCAGGGCCTTAAATACCCTATACAGCTGGGACAACATTTGTCCTTATTCAAATATAAAACGCAGTGTAGAAGCAAAGGAAAGGAAATGCACAGTTAGCTAGCTAAACATGATTAACTAACTAACTAATATGATTATAACTCAAGTATCTTAATACCCCATCCTCAAGTTGAACTTGGGGAGAAATCCACAAGACCCGACTTGCAGAAGAAGCTCTTGCATTTGTCTTCTCCCAATGGCTTTGTCATAAGATCAGCAACCTGCAGTCCTGTTCGAATATGTGGGGTACAAATGAATCCCTCCAACACCTTCTCTCTAATGAAGTGGCAATCCACCTTGATGTGTTTCGTCCTCTCGTGAAACACAGGGTTAGCGGCAATATAAATTGCTGCCTTACTATCACAATGAAGAGAAATTGGCAATGTAGGATAGATAGAAAGATCATACAAAAGGCCTGCAATCCACACCAATTCACTTGATGTTCTAGAGATACTCCTGTACTCAGATTCTGCAGAGAATTTTGAGATTGTCAATTGCTTCTTGGTCTTCCCAGATATCAAGGAACGTCCAAAGAACACACAAAAACCAGTTAATTAGGGACCTTGCACTGTATGCACATGATCCCCAATCAGTATCATAATACCCTGTGATGTTATAATCATCATCTTTGGCTAACATCAAACCAATGCCCACAGTTCCAGTTAGGTACCTGATCACATGTAAAGCTGCATTCATATGAGACTCACGTGGATCACTCATGAATTGGCTCAGATGCTGAATTGCATATGAGAGATCTAGTCTTTTCAGGTTCAAGAACAGAAGCCTCCCAATCAATCTTCTATACCTCTCTGGCTCCCTTGATGGTGCCCCTGTGTCAACGGACAATTTCAATCCTTGTGGCAGTGGTAGTCCACTTGGTTTGTAGTTTCCCATTCCACAATCATCTATAATGTAAAGTATGTACTTCCTTTCGTGTAAGGAAATACCTGATCCTAACCTTGTAACTTCAAGGCCTAAAAAATATCTCGCAGGACCCAAGTCCTTGATGGTATAAGCTTGATGAAGAGCCTGTTTCACAAGAGCAATCTTTACTTTATCATCTCCTGTAAGAAGAAGATCATCAAAATAGACTAGAGCCAACACATGTCCCTTAGCCACGGATTTGATCAACAAACTGTAATCATTTTTGAATTGATTGAATCCAAGTGACATCAAAAATTGTGTCAATTTAGTGTTCCACTGTCTTGACGCCTGTTTGAGGCCATACAAAGATTTATGCAGCTTGCATACAACACCTGGTTGAGTTGAATAACCCTTTGAGGCTGCATATACACTTCTTCCTCTAATTCACCATGTAAGAAAGCATTGTCGATGTCAAGTTGATACACCACCAAATCTTTCTTTGCTGCTAAGGAGAAAATAAGTCTCACAGTTGGCAATTTTACAACTGGTGAGAAAGTATGTTTGTAATCCCTGCCTTCCACTTGAGTGTAGCCTTTAGCTACCAATCTAGCCTTATACCTTTCAACTGATCGATCCATCTGGATTATACTTGATCTTATACACCCATCTACACCCTATAGGCTTATGACCATGTGGTAGATGTGTAAGTGACCAAGTTTGATTCTGCTCAAGAGCTGACGGTTCCTTTCTCATAGCTTCTTGCCAAAGGGAACTCTTAGCTGCTTCCCTGTAAGATCTAGGCTCTGTAATGCTCACCATATTAGAGAATGAATTCACAAATTCACCATCATACTGATCTAGCTCACCTAGCAGTTTGGCTAGAAAAACACTTGACTTTCTTTGAGTCACAGCACTGCACACATAGTCATTAAATCTCCCAAGTCTATTCACTTACCTGCCAGACCTTCTCAAGGGTGGAAATTCCACCCTTGAGAAGAGTATGTTGTGCAAAATGATCCAAGTCTAGTTTTTTTTTATATACATTTTGTCGTGCAAATATAAGAGTACGTTGTGCAAATATAACCGTAAGTTGTGCAAATATGACCCAAGTCTAGGTTTTTTTTAACATGTTGTCGTGCAAATATAAGAGTACGTTGTGCAAATATGACCCAAGTCTAGTTTTTATTTATTTTTTATTTTTTTAAACATTTTTTTTGTGCAAATATAAGAGTACGTTGTGAAAATATAACCGTAAGTTGTGCAAATATGACCCACGTCTAGTTTATTTTTATTTTTATTTAATTTTTTTTTAACATTTTGTCGTGCAAATATAAGAGTACGTACGTTGTGCAAATATAACTGTAAGTTGTGCAAATATGACCCAAGTCTAGTTTTTTTTAAAAACATTTTGTCGTGCAAGTACAAGAGTACGTTGTGCAAATTTAACCGTAAGTTGTGCAAATATGACCAAAGTCTAGTTTTTTTTTTAATTTTTTTTAACATTTTGTCGTGCAAATATAAGAGTACGTTGTGCAAATATAACCGTATGTTATGCAAATATGACCCAAGTCTAGGTTTTTTTTTTTGTTTTTTTTAAACATTTTGTCGTGCAAATATAAGAGTACATTGTGCAAATATAACCATAAGTTGTGCAAATATAACCATAAGTTGTGCAAATATGACCCACGTCTATTTTTTTCTTTTATTTTTATTATTATATTTTTTTTACATTTTGTCATGGAAACATAAGAGTACGTTGTGCATGTGCAAATATAACCGTAAGTTATGCAAATATGACCCAAGTCTAGTTTTTATTTAAAACAATTTGTCGTGCAAATATATATAAGAGTACATTGTGCAAATTTAACCGTAAGTTGTGCAAATATAACATTTTGTTGTGCAAAAATAAAAATAAAAATATAGTAGATTATGGATCACATAATAAAATATAGATAGTTTTTTTAATTTCTCATGATCTCAACTCTAAGCTGTTCATAATTTTGATGAAAATCGATCTCCGTCTTTGACTAATGATCGCAACTCTAAGCCCCATAAATAGGAAGATTGCAAATGGAACTTTTGGGAGTGTTTAAACTAAAATTTGATGGTTCTACAATCTATTTAACAGATAGCTCCATTGGCTACATCATTCGAGACTGGAATGCAAAACCTAGTATCATTGAAGGCAAATTGGTTGGGCGCCAACGACCTATTGTGGTTGAAGCCCTAGATATGAAAAATGGGCTTCTTAATTAAGGCTCTTGATCTAAAAATTATGAATATTATTGTGAAATGCGATTCAGAAATCACTATCAATTGCCTAAAATATAACACCAGATGTCATTGGGAGATTGAACTGACTATGACTGACATTAAAACTCTTCTGTTGGGTTTGCGGGAGACCTCGTTCTCCCACATCTCCGTCTTGACAATCGAGTAGCAGATAAGGTTGCATACCTTAGCTACTCGATCAAGGGTCCCAACATATCGAATAATTTAGGTCTTATTTTTTGAGCACAAACATACCATTCAATTAATTAGCATCTAAATCATCCAGTACAAGAGAATTCAGCTTGTCAAAGAAATGTAAACTAGAAGCAGCTGCCACTACGTACAACAAAATAAGTGGTTGTGTAGGTCTAAGCTGGGCCAACAGATTAGCCACCTTGTTTCCATTCCTCCGCACAAAGACTATCGAGCAATCCTTGAGTTGTCTCATCGCCTCTCTAATCGCACCAAGGACTCCCCCTAGCTGCCCTGCCCCCACCAAGAAATTGTTCAGCTTACTCACGAGATTAACACAGTCCGATTCGAGCACTACATACTCGATGTCCTGGTCTATAGCAATCTGCAGTCCCCATAATAGAGCTTCTCCTTCGGCAACCTCCACCCTCGGAGCTCCCACACACCTTCTCGCCGCCACCATGAAAGGAATCTCGTCCCCTCCTCTCACCACCACCCCAATCCCACTCCCTAGATCCTTATCTACAGCAGCATCGCAGTTTATTTTAACCCATCCGTTCTCCGGGCTCTTCCACTTCACCACCCTCCTCTCCTCCCTCTCCCTCTCCCTATCCTCACCCCCTGTCGCCTTTGAGAACCCCTCGGCTGCAATCGTGGCCTCCTCCAATACCCTTTCCCTATCCACCATCGCCGTATGAAATGATGCTATTGTATAAAACTTAATCTTCCGAAATTTTACCTAATAATAATAAAAAAAAAAATGTCTTACATTTTTTGATTGGATGATGAAATACTGTAGTAAATAAATATTTGTGCTGCGTGCACCAGACAGTAGGTCACGTGCAAATACAATTGGTTCACCAGCCCTGCAAACAAAATAGGCCATCCACCAACCCAAATTTATAAATTAGGAATAAAATAAAATGAACAAATAAATAAATAAACAAACATTTTTAGCAGATGCAAATTGAACAGTCCCTCCATGCTCCAGCCAACAGAAGGGAAAACTGTGGGCCTTTTTTTGGGTTTTAAATATTCCTCTTATTGATTGTTTCGGTAGGAAAATGAAACTTTATTACTCCGTATTTCGGAATACATTTATAATATTAATACAGTATTTTTTCTTTTTTACTTGGGTTTTAGGAAGGTTTATCCGTTATCGAACTTTTTAACTTCTTTTAAATTTCTTTGCTCTTATGGAAAAAAATAGTTATTTTTATTAAAACTAATGATCTTATTTTATTTGACTGAAGTAGAATGGAGTATTGAAGTGCATGCTGTAAAAAGGTAAACTCCTAAATCCTAGTAGAAAATAAAGAAAGTAAACTTTAGTAGCCAATCAATAATGCAGTAACTATTACCTAAGCAATTAATCTCCCAAAAACTATAGGAATAAATTTGATAGAGGTCTAAACTTTAGTAAACTAGCACTTAAAAATCATTTTTATTATTTATTTACTTTGTTTTTAAAGTGAATTTCTCACAACATAATAATATGAGACCATCAAAATTGGATCAGATCCTCTATTTGAAATTAGGGTTGGAATGGTAATAAAAAATTACCATACCAACCGATTACCAACCGTACCAACAGGTCCTTGGTACCAAGAAGTCGGTAACCGACTGAATCGGTAACCGAAGTCTCGGTACCAAGGATAGTCGGTACGGTAACGGTATGGGCAACTCAAATACCGTGGTACCGTTGGTACCGAATATATATTTAATTTTTTTTTAAAAAAATAAAATATATTTTTTATTTTTTATTTTAAAATAAAATACCGTGGTACCAGGATAGTCGGTTCGTTTTCAAGCATAATCTGTCATTGGTACCATCGGTACCGATGGTACCACAGTGTATAAAATGAAAATCGAAGAATGAAAATAGTGGCTTCCGTTACCACGGTACCGACATTCGGTAACCGATACTTTCGGTACCAAGAGTTTCGGTACCGAAACTATTCGGTTGGTACGTGGTACAGAAAATCCCATACCGAGGGGTATCGGTACGGTACGTGGTAATGAAAAATTTACCATAGTACCGTACCATGCCAGCCCTATTTGAAATGGTGTCCCATATTGTGTACATTGGTCTCCTTTCTCTATTTGATAGGCATCACATTTTTTTGATTGCCGCGTCTTCATTTTTGCCGGATTTTAATCGAAAATGCTAATCGTATCAAAATTGGTCGATTATAATATATTTTGTATTATTTTTAATAGTTTTTAAAGTAAATATTATTTTTTGTTCACGAGTAATAAATTTTATTAATTTTATCATTTTTTAACTTAAATTTAAATCCTTAATAAATTATACCTAATTTTAAACGTTCTTAAAATAAAAGCTGATCATAAAACATTTATTTTTAAAAAGTTGAACTAATAAATACAATGTACAATAACCCTAATTTATCCAATAAAATCAAACTTTAAAAAATGCACTGTAGTACTTTAAAAATAAAAATAAACAAATTAATTATACATTAGTGAATGTGATCGGTGATAACCTTTTACTTTTTTTTTTTGGTCCGTCGTGATAACCTTTTACTAGCTTACGGATCTGACTAGATGGCTTGGTTTCCACTCAATTTTCCTTTTCTTTTTCTATTTTAAACCAATATATCATATTTCCAACCAGTATCATAGTATTTCTATTTTTTTCTTTAATTTATTTATTTATTACTGTATTATTACAGTTATTAGTAGATCAAGGAGTTAACTAGTTAAGATACGTCTGTATTTACTCTTATCCAAGCAAGTACAAAAACAATTCATCTTATCTAAAATCTAAAATGCTTATATTATTTGCAAGGACACATATCAACCTAGAATCTTAATCTTAATAAAATCTTATGACAAAAAAAAAACAAAAAGAATCTTAATAATAACCTAAATTTTGGATAAGGATTATTATATGTCCTTAAATGAAAATTATCCTTTCTAAAAACCATACCGAAAATATCCTTAAAAAAAAAGAACTTTAAATTTAAATATTCAAATAAAATTTAGAGGAGTGCGGATAAATATAAATTTTGAGGCAAAAACTTACTGTTTTAAATATAATTTTACCATGTTTGCCTCTATTTAAATTTACATATGGTATTTTTAAAAATATATATAAAATATTTTTTTAATTTTAATGATTAAAGATATATTCCTTTGCAAGTCCACTCACTCAGATAAGTTTTTTTACAAAATATGAGGGAAAAAATTGTATTGAATCCAAACAGTTGTGTGTGTTTGGTGACTGGAGTTTTTTTTTGAAAAAAAAAATGATATTGACATTTGAAATGCGATAAGTTTTTTGGATGGAAAATGTGATAAGTTCTCAGTCATCTTGGATATCAAGTTTTGACGTATATTTTATAAGGTGAATTGTGTCGCGGACCACTTACTACTAATATAGATTATAATTATAGTAACATTAGTTTGATTATATTATTTGACCCAATAGAAATTGCTTTTATTTTTCTGCATGATGTTATTGAGCTCTCCTAAAAAAAATTAGTTAGCTTTTTTTTACTAAGTTAAAATCGGCAGAGATCCATTATGTTGTTTTTTTTTATAAAAAAAAAGATGAAGCATTTCAAACCCTATAAATCAAATTAACAAATTTAAATGTTTTTCATTGAATAATAACTCTCTCAATTTCAAAATAACTATAACTTTACTACTTAATAGTAGGTTTTTGAAATTAATAAAAACTATATAAAAAAGTTAATTCTTTTATTTTTATTTATAATTTTATAGTCATTAGTGACAAGTATACAATTATAAAAAAAATTAATTAAATTAATTATATATTTCATATAGCTTTTACAATCCTTATCATGTATACTGATATTGTTAAGATAAGCTAAAATGAAAAATATTTTGAGACGAATGGAGTATTTATCCTTAATAATCTTTAATAATACTAATAATATTAATAGGATCACGTTAGAATCCAAACTATTTATACTAATCCAGTCACAGATAGAATAACAATCTTCCAATCCTATCCTTTTAGAGTATAGGATAAGAACCTAAATTAGAAAAGATTTTCTAATAAAAAAAGTAACAGACCCTAATAATCTCATTAAAAGAAAATTTAAAATAATTAAAAATTAAAATATAATTATAAATTAGGGCTCTGCATAGATAGAAGAGAAATTTACAGAAAACCACCCGCTAAATATAGCCTTTTACATTTAACCACCCGTTAAATACAAAATTACAGAAAACCACCCATTAAATGGGTTTTGTTTTCAAATCACCACTCACCACATATTTCTATTAGAGTTTGTCAAATATATATGATATTACAATATTTTAAGTTTTATATTTAAATTAAAATCTCAAATAGATTTAAAAATCTATTTGACTAAATTTTTTAAAAATATTTTTTAAAAAAATTGATGTATATATGAACAAATTTGTTTTATTTTATTCCAAAAAATGGTTATATTTTATAGATTTCTTTTTAATCAAAATTAAAATAAGTTTATAAGTTATTAGCATTGTTTAAATTTAATAATATTTTTTATAATAATAATTAATGTCTCATTTTACTTTCATATTTGTAAACCCCTACACTATACTAAAAATGAAAAAAAATATCTAAATATTTGTTTAAAAAATATTTTCCAGGCTTAAATATATTTTTCTTAAAAATATTTTTTTTATATAATGTATCTTTATTAAAGTTTGTTTGAATTTTTAAATAAAATTAAATAATATTTTCCACATTTAGAAACTCCGCCATCCAAATGATTTGAAATTTTTGTACACGCTTTTTCCCCCTTATATATTAATATAATTTTTTTTATCTCTACCATAAATATAATTTAAATATATTCAAGCTTAAACTTTAAATTTTAAGTATAAAATATTAAAATATGTTATATTTAATGAAATTCTAATGGAAATATGTGGTGGGTGGTGATTTGAAAACAAAACCCATTTAATGGGTGATTTTATGTAATTTTGTATTTAACGGGTGGTTAAGTGTAAAAGGGTATATTTAACGGGTGGTTTTCTGTAAATTTCCCTAGATAGAAAAACCCATAGGATAAATACTACTAGTTGATAGTTGATTAGCATAAACAAAAGGATAAATAGTTTCCTAAAAAAAACTCCATAGTAAATTACAAACAGGATAAATCGATAATTTCATCAAAAAGGAAAATAGATAAATAAATAAATAATGAGATAATCTCGCACAGTTTTGAAAAATACGGATTTACTGGAATATAATTCGTGAATCGCCCGCCCCCCTCCCCCCCTATAAAAACCCTCACCCTCTCCTTCCCTTCACCTCCATTCCCCTGTTTTTTATCTCCTCTCTCTCTCTGTTATCAAATCCATCCAATTTCTCCCTCAGAAGTCAGATCGGCCATGGCAGCCAAATCTTCGATCGTCTGTTTCGGTGAGATGCTCATCGATTTCGTCCCCACCGTCTCCGGCGTCTCTCTGGCGGAGGCCCCGGGGTTCCTCAAGGCCCCCGGCGGTGCTCCGGCAAACGTCGCGATCGCCGTCGCCAGGCTCGGCGGGAAGGCGGCGTTCGTCGGCAAGCTCGGAGATGACGAATTCGGCCACATGCTCGCCGGGATCTTGAAGGAGAACGGCGTCACCGGTGAGGGACTGAGCTTCGATAAGGGAGCCAGGACCGCACTCGCCTTCGTGACTCTCAAATCCGACGGCGAGAGGGAGTTCATGTTCTACCGTAACCCCAGCGCCGATATGCTCCTCACTCCGGACGAGCTCAACCTCGATCTCATCAGATCTGTACGGTTTTTCTCTCTTCTCTTCTTCTCTTTGTGTTTGGGGGGATTGCGGCACGTGTGATTCACGATTCACGTGGGGAAGTGTTGGTGAGATATTGAGTTACACGTGAGAGACTGGATTCAGTTTTTCCAGAACAATTTTCGAAAAGAAAAATGGAATTTTGGTAAAATACAAGCACGAAGAGGCTTTAAAATCTGAGATTTTTAGGGTTCTAATGTAGAAAAAAGTTGCCTTCTTTTCGGCGAGTACAATCATTGCTATACGTTGGCGTAACAATGTGGGATGTGCGGCAGCTATGGCCGCTGCTAGATCTGAATGAATTGTAGGAACGTAGGGCCGCGTGGGCCCCATTGGGTGGCTATCTTTGCTTATGTGATCTGCAATTTCGCTGGGGTGTTAAAATTTCTGACTTTTGGTTGCTTGATTTTGGTTGCTTGATCACTGATTCACTGTGGTTAGTCAGTTACTTGCGTTTTGATTTCTAATCTCTTCTGCATTATATCTTATTGGCTGGAATTGTTTTGTCAAGTTAATGACATTCAATTTATCCTCATTGGAATCACCTCAACATGATAGTGATTTGAATATTAACTCTAGTTTGGAAACCATTGTTTACTCTGTGCAATTAGAAAAAGATGATGGTTAGGTGGGATGGAAATGGTTGTTTTTGAGTCAAGGGGGCGCAATTGATTATTATTATATTAACAAGTTGAGGATACCCACCCACCATCCGTTAATCACGATGCTTTACCTTTTCTTTTGGTGCTGAAAAAGATGATTACACCAAAGGGATTTTTTTTAGAAACTGTATCAATGTTTGGCCCCAATTGATTGTTGGCCCTTTAAGTTCCTCTCACCAATGTGTTTGATTTTGTTTCATGGTGGTAAATATGCTTGTTGTGTTTTCATGGATCCCTAATTGCATTTTGGCCACTTATCATGTGATTAACTCATAAACTGACATTATAAGTAGCCTAACTAGAGGAAGAACTAATTTTTTGCTTCTCAAATACTAGAACTTCTTTTGTCCTTCTAAGGAAATGGGTCCCAAAGGAACTCTTGCAACTGAAACGTGAGATGAGATATTGTGAACATTTAGGGGACCATTGCACATGCTCTTTATCAATACGGTTGCAATTTCAATGTCCTTATTTTACTTCCAATTCAACTGAGTATTGAGATCTACACCCAATCTGTTAGGACTCAGAAATCAATATGAACTGAATAAACAAGTTTGTTGTAAAAGTGATGAGGGAAATGTGTAATTACCAGAATTTTTTTGTGGGTTCAATGCTTGATTGAATTTTGTGAACTATGGTCACTTTTGCTTTTGATTCTGATTTGTGATGTTGCTTGGTTCATGTATAACAGGCCAAAGTGTTCCACTATGGATCAATCAGTTTGATCGTGGAGCCGTGCAGATCGGCCCATGTCAAGGCAATGGAGGAAGCCAAGAAGGCTGGAGCCATTCTCTCATATGACCCCAACCTCCGTCTCCCACTGTGGCCCTCGGAGACCGAGGCACGTGAGAAGATCATGAGCATTTGGGACAAGGCTGAGATCATTAAGGTCAGTGATAACGAGCTTGAGTTCCTTACCGGTAGCAACAAGATTGACCACGAGTCAGCAATGTCCTTGTGGCATCCCAACTTGAAGCTTCTTTTGGTCACCCTTGGTGAGAAGGGTTGCAACTACTACACTAAGGTAATTGTCTCCATCTCTCGGATTAATTTAATCTTTGTACTGAATTGTTGTGTTGAATCATGCCTGAGGAATGAATCAAAGAGCATGCTTTGTTGCGTCATCAAGTCATGGGTTTACCTTTTTTGAAATTAGATAAACAATGACAATTATACCAAATTGTAGTCTATATTTTAGCGTTTCTTTTTCCACCATTGAAAGTTGAAACTAAGATGCCTGGCCCCTCCAGTTGTTCTGTGACTTCTGTCTATTGGTCATGGTTAAAGGGCGGTATTCAAATAAAGAAACAACCTTTTTTGTAGACTTGTCTCAAACCACTTGATCATCTGCTTACTGATTTTGCTTTGTCTCTGTTTCAAAACTACAGAACTTCAAGGGACACGTGGAGGGCTTCCATGTCAAGACAGTTGACACAACAGGTGCAGGAGACTCCTTCGTCGGTGCATTGCTGTGCAAGGTTGTCGAAGACCACAAAATCCTTGAGGATGAATCAAGACTGAGGGAGGTGTTGAAATTCGCCAACGCCTGTGGCGCCATTACGACCACCAAGAAGGGGGCGATTCCCGCTCTCCCGAAACCAGAAGAAGTCCTTGGCCTCATCAACCAGAAGTAGAAAGAGAGAAAGCAAGAAAAGGAATTGCAGTTCAAAATGTCCAACCGGTTGCAATTGGTCTCATTTTTAACTTGTGTTCATTTTGGTGTCTCAGTTTTCAGGGTTTGTGTAGTTTTCTTGTAAGGGTCATTTCTTGTCAAGTAGTTCTGGGGTAGTAAGTTTTGGACATTCTCAATTCACTGAAAGCATTTGCTTCTATCTCCCTTTTTTTATTGAAATGTTGGACTGAAAAAAATCCAAATTTGATGAATAAAATTGAGCAAAATTTGTTCTTTTGAAGTCACACCTTTCATCCCCTTTTTGATTGTCTGAATTGTGTGTTCAAAGTTGGATTGTTTTTCTCAAACCCCGTGGGGGAATCTTCTTCGACGTTTGACCGGGAGTTGGATCTTCAATCTATTGCTTTGCTTTCGTTGTGTTCAAAGTTTACCGCCTATATCTGCCCACAGTTTTGGTTAAATTCACAGAAAATCACCCGTTGGTATATACACGTTCATACTAAACCCCCAAACAACTGTCAACCATGAAGAAAGGTTGATAAAAGTAAGTGCTTGTTTGGCAAACTACAACTTTGCATTGCATCGACAGAATGTGTTTTTGGCATGTCTTACCAAATTGCTATAAATACTAATCCTCCAGTGTTGGTTGTTGCTACTGCAACCATGAAGAAGAAGCATTTAATTACAACCCATGAGGCCATGACCCTACCTCCTAGGGCTAAGTTTGTATCCAAAAAATCAACTTCGTTTTCCAAACTGTTACTCTCTCCTAGTTTCCCCAAGCAGAATCTGATCCAAACAAGCCCTTAGAGCATGAACAACAGCAGACCCTTAAACCCTGCCAAGTCAAATTAAAAATTAAAAAAAAAATTGCTATGAGCCCGGAGTTGAGTTACATATATAGAAGTCTGATATATCCAAGCTCATAGTGTTTAGAATTTAAATCAAGGAATAAAAGACATCACGTGATTTGCACATGGCAACCAAGACCAACTGACGTCATCCGGGGGAAGAAAGTCGCGTTTCATATTCACACACACGCTCGTGTGTTGCATTTTGCTGTTTTACCCTATTTTGGATTTTTTTTTACAAGTTAAGGATTTGAAATACCTGACATCACCTGTGTTAGGTAAATTGAGAGATCGAAATAATAGGCAGACATACTTACCATCATGATACAAGAAAATAAGGGAAAAGGAGGTCAAAAGACAAAGGTCTGGACCTTACTTGAGCATAACATAATAAAAATGAAAAAACCCAACATATGATAAATTCAAGGAAGACTTTAGGGCGACTGCGAATAGCGAGAGCATAGAGAATTCTGCGACGTCTTGCCGTCGGGGAGACGAGAGTAGAAACACGGGGAGGTGAGGTCTCTTGAAGAAGTGTGGATCAACAACATTCACCCACATATATGATCGAGGGATCTTAGAAAGCCATGAACATTGCCACACTCCTTGTGATCAACAGGGCGCACAAGACCGCAACTTTATCATAAGTTAGTTTTTATGACCATTTTAGGGAGATCAATATTTTGGAGGAAGTACTTGACCAAAAAAAAAAAATTTGGAGGAAGTAAGTTAGTTTTTCTCTTATGGAAACTCAGGTGAGAACGCTAGTTGGAGATTTAAATCGTTTCAATCGAAGATCGGAACTTCTTCTCTTTTCTTCTATTCATCTTTGATTGATCTACTGAATTTTATTGATTTGATGGGGGCGACACCAAAATCTCTTTAGGTGTTTCGACCAATCAAATTTTACTTCATTTTTAAACATTATAATTTCCTTTATTCTTTATTAGATTTTCTAAGGTGATCATTTTAATTCAGAATAGTTTTTTCTAATAAATGGGTTCGATTCAAAATATTAAATTAATGATTTTTCAACCAACCAAATTCGAAGAAATAAAATTTTATTATTTTATTTTAAAATAAAGTAATATTTTATTGATACATCGGTTAAAAATAAATCTCTTTTGAATTGATAGTAGTTATAGATAGATTATACTGTAGATAGATTATAAAGGGTGTTGCTATATACACCGCAAATCACAAGGTTAAGGACGTGCAATATTAACCTTTTAATCATGCACGTCCTTAAGGACGGAGAGGATTTGCGGTGTATATAGAGATTATAGTTTAAAAAGTAAATACACGTGGATGCATCGCCGTTTAAGCCAAACCCTCTAGCCCTCTTCGATCAGATCAGCCAGCGTCAATTCATCGGTCTGCTTTCCACCCTCCGTGAGTTCGTCGCCGTGCTCGCCGCCGCTACCAAATCAATCACCACTGGCGTTGATCGATTTGCAATCTCCGGCGAGCTCCAGTCCTGATCAGCGCAGTCAGCTTTGATCCGATCACAAAGCTCCGCACAGGACTTGTCGAGTTCTCGCGCTCCTCCTCCTTTGGCTTTGCCCTAGCTAGCGTCTTCCTCCGTTGACTGTTTATCGGCACTTCGCCGGCCTTCCTACTCCACCGGCGGTCTCTTAATTGCAACAATTGGAGGTTAGTGACCCCTATCCGACTTAATTCTCGATTCTTCGGATTGGATTTGGGATGTCTACTGTTGAATCTCGTATTCCGTTGGTGCCTGTCCTCCTCCTTTATCTTTTGCATGTTGAGGAAAGTGGAACATTGATATTGTTCAAAGCTTTGATGACTACTCTTGTCTGTCGATTGATAAAAGTGAAAGGACTTGAGATGGCGGTGATCTTCAATTCGAAGCAATGATCGAGTATATTAGATCCCATGGTTTGAAAAAGAGAGAAGCATGAAATGGATGTGACTGAAATTTGAAATTGCATGGAGTGATCTCCTTAGAGTAGACCAGCAAGGGTAGCTTAGGCTGAGGTTTGAAAAAACTTACTCCTTTTGTTGATTGGTGGAATGCATGAATTGGACTGACCTTCTCCTTTCAGATGATTAAATGAAAGACATGAACATTGTTGAAATTATTTAAAGATTCATTGACACTGCCTAAGATCATGGTATTTCCCAAGGGATCTTCCATTCCTTCTTCAAATAATAAGCTGTTGATGGGTTCCTGAGGTTGGCATGTTGTATTGACAACTTGGCATTGATAGTCTGATCAGCTTGGGTTCCACTGATGAGCTACCTTTACTTTTTTTCTACTTGCATTTGTTCCCTTTTAGGGTTAAAATCTGGCTGATACCACTATTTTCTCATTGAGAACTCTTCCGGTGATGAAAAATTGACTGATGGGCAAAAAACATTTCTTTTGTTTGGACCTACGAAAAGCTTGATTTGACATATACTTTCCTTCTCGCGCTTAATTGATCAATTAAAAAATGATTTATGTGAAAGTGCAGGTTATTTTATGGAGTAGTTTAAATAATTTTGTGGCTGTAAATCATGCTTTTGTAATTGGACTATCAACCTTGAATGTTATAGAGTATTTGAGTGTACAAGACGAGAGGTATATTTCTCATCGTTAATAGTTATCTAATCACGATTTTTAATGGAAGTGGTATACAGGCAGAAGCTAGCTATTAGTCGTTACATTTTCATTATATCTATGTAATATCATAGCAGGCAGAAGCTAGCTAATAGTGGTTGCATGTTTATTTATGTCTTTGTAATGTCATATGTTCATCTAGGTGGAATCTTGCAAGGATTTGGATTATCACTAGTTTTTGTTGTAAAATTGACTAAGAGGTTTTATCTTTATATGCTTGTTGTTACCTGAGAGTATGCGATGTTGATGATGGAATAAATTACCTTTTCTCTTCTATTGTTTCTTTCGGTTCTAGTTCTCTGAGTGTGTTCTTGGTCGTATGTTTCACATTTTATCCTTATGTACAGGTTAATTGCTTTCAGAAGTGGAAAGATGCGTTCTAAGATGGATTTGGTATCTGGATACAAGGTCTCTCTTACACTTGTATTAAAAAAAGTGTATAATACACTTGCTTTATCCTTCAGTAATTTTTATCTACGTGCTTTATGTTAGGGCAATTATGATGTGTTAGTGCAGTTCCTTGCGTTTTTATTGTTTTAAGGTATGAATACATCTATTATGTCTGCAGGGAGTTGTAGGGCTTATGTTCGGAAATGATGATTCTACTTCAAATGAGGATAGGTATTATGGAATCCATTTTTTGCTAAGATTCCCTAATTTGTTTATCCAGTATTCCATTATGTGTACATATGTTTTTGTCTTCTTGGATATCCTGCATGATTTTGAAATTTCCATTTATTTATTGTTTATTTTTATTTATGAAGATATGGCTGGGGCATTACTTAAGCTTAGCTTCAATCAATATTATAGTACTATGCAAATCTCTGTAGTTAGAATGTGCATCCATATCTCAAGTATGCATCCTTGTTGGATTTCTTTTGTAGTTACGTGGAACGCTTGCTTGATCGGATTAACAATGGAACCAAGGCTGAGGATAGAAGGACAGCATTGGTAGAGCTTCAGTCAGTTGTTGCAGAAAGTCATGCATCCCAATTGGCATTTGGCGCAATGGGTTGGCTTATGTTTCATTGTTTAATTTGGCAAGAGTAGCATCCCTGTTTCTGATCTTGAGTGACTAATAAATTTCTTTTGATTTTTTGTAGGTTTTCCCGTGTTGATCAGCGTCTTGAAGGAGGAGCGTGATGATGTTGAAATGGTTGACTATTTTCTCCATTCCAGTTAATTATGCTTTTAGCTCCTGTTTTACTTGGGTATTGCAGGGTTATTTAAGCCGGGCTCGATATTTTGGAACACACATCAGTTAAGAATTTGTTAATAGAATTGACGTTGTCACCGGATAAGAAATTCACTGACCTTGGACCTGTTTCTGTGCTCTAATAGTTTATTCCTACACAGAATTTCGGATGGGAATTTATGTTCGAGCATGATCTTTTGAAATGCATCTAAATTACCGGAGAATACACAATTCATAGAATAAGTAACAGTTGATGAAATTGAATTAAATTATTATTTCAAGTATAGATTTTTCACTGTTCTATATTAAAGCAATAAATAAGTTACTAAGATAACCACATTGATGCATAGGACTCATTTTGTAGTTATAAAACTATTATATTAGAAAATATGAAATGATACCATTATGCTACGCCATGATGTGGCTGTGTACACTATTATCCTAGCAAATGCTTGCCTGTGTATGGGAGTACTTAGTAAAAAGAGATATAATAGTTTACACGCCACTTGAATTTGTCAATGAAGGGGCTCCAATTGATTGTTTGGGAAACTGCAGTAACCTTAAATGTTTCTTTCTTTGGATTTGCAGGTTCGGGGTGCTTTAGAAACCCTTTTGGGTGCCTTGACTCCTTTGAATCATGCCAAAGCTCCAAAACATGATGTTGAGCCAGCCACTATGAATGCAGATTTGCTGTCTAGAGAAACAGATAGTATTTCTCTTCTTCTCGGATTGTTGGTGAGAATGATCTGTTTTTCAAGATACAGGATCATTGAATCCGCATTCTTGTAATTCTATAAAATAAATGTTTTTGTGTTGGCAGGCAGACGATGACTTTTACATTCGCTATTATACCCTCCAACTCTTGACGGCCCTTCTTAATAATTCACCAAGCAGGTATGCTCAAGCAATTTTTTCTGTCCTTTTGCAAAGCAAGCAAATTTTTTGTAGTATTTTGTAGTTATATTCAACCCTGTTAAGGTTGCAGGAAGTGATTCTGGCTACTCCTCGTGGTATAACCCGGCTGATGGATATGCTTCTTGATCGTGAGGTAATAAGGGATGGCTATGTCTTTGGTATGGGTTCTGTGTGTTTTTAAACTTTTCTTCTCTATTGGTTGATAAAGAAGTGCTTTTCAGTAGCATTAGCTTTTCTTCAATCATATTTGTGAAATATGATTGAAGGCACACATATATAATTTTTATTTGTTAGATCAATAAATATTTGACATCTAGTTTCATATGTGAGCTAAAAAGTTGATGACCCATGCTACTTTTACGGTTTTGCTTTTTATTGTATAAGCATATATGTGGTATACAGGTATATATCTTGAATGAGGCTAGTAAACTTGTGATTAAGTTCCTGTATAGTTGGCAATTTTGCCTTTCTTGGTCCTTGTTGCAGCCAATGCACTAGCTGGCCATTTCTTTTGTTGCACTGCCTGCATATTATTGAATTATCTTGTTAGTTGTATCTTTAACTTGGAGACCACTGTTGTTGTTTTTGATCTGTTGATCAGCCGAAGTAATTGTGTGATTGTCCTTGCAGGTCATACGTAATGAGGCCTTATTGCTTCTTACATTTTTGACCCGTGAAGCTGAGGTGAGGTCCTAATGATGTAAAATTTATAGAGGGTTGATTCAATATGGCTTGCTGTAGATTACTGAATTTCAATTTATGCAGGAAATTCAAAAAATTGTGGTGTTTGAAAATGCTTTTGAGAAGATTTTTAGCATCATCATAGAAGAAGGGGGCTCAGATGGCGGCGTTGTCGTGCAGGTAATCTACCACAACTGTATGTCTGTATCTACATCTGCGTGTGCAGATATGCTTCATAGAGTAACCAATGATGCCTAGTTATCCAACAAAGTTGCTTTCATATAATTACTACTAAGGATCTTATTATGGGTTTCATGAAGACCTTAATGACTTTGTGTCTCCTAGGATGTATGTACTGGGTACACAATCGTTTCTCTATGAATCATAACAGGCTTCTGATAGAGATTTGGATAGCAGATGAAAATGGGACAATAAAAACAATAGCCTAGAAGAATGGAATACTAACCACAGAATAGCAATGAAATTCAATTTTTTTTTCCCTGAATTTCCAGGAGATCCCATTCTCTGCTGAAGCCTTTATTTAAACTCACTAACCAAACTAAGAACTAACCCCTAGTGAGGATCTAACTCTGCCTTTATGAAAATTGACCATATTGGAGCTTTAACCTGCTGCCAGCACATAATTTTCTTCTTTGTTTCTTGACATCGGTATCTCTGCTTGAGCCTTCACAGCTTTTACTGTGTATCTAGCAGCTTCCCTTCCCGTTCTTTGTGTAACATGCCCATATTAGTAAATTTTTTGTTTGCATGCAGGATTGTCTCGAACTGCTTAAAAATATTTTGCGTAACAATGTATCCAATCAGGTATGTTACTCAAATAGTTTTTTTTTTTCCATCTCAATTGCCATAGTTTGGGAACTAACTAACTTCTTTGTAGCTTAGACCCTATTGAGGGAGACTATGGGCTTCGATCCTGTGATATCACTTTTGAAGCTCCGAGGAGGCAATTACAGCTTTACCCAACAAAAGGTTGCATACTCGTACGTTTTCTTCTATATTTATTTTCCATTATCCAATTTTAGTATACATTGATGTTCTGAAGACTTGATGTTCCTCTAGACCATAAATCTGCTGAGCTCAGTGGAAACCATAAATTTACTTGCTGTGGGGAGTTCTGAGATTGCAAAAGATAGCAACTACTTCACCAATAGAACAGTTTTGATTCAGGTTTGTTTACATCCTTCACAAGTTTCTGAGCCCCCAACCTGAGCAATCACCTTGCTGCAATGATCATGATATGATTTACTGGAATATTTGTAGAAAGGGCTTTTGGACAGTCTACTGATGCTAGGTGTTGAAAACCAATGGGCCCCTGTTGCTGTGCGTTGTGCGGTGAGTTTTCCTTTTCAGAGCTTTAAAACTTAGAAAGTTAGTACATGAAGATGAGGTTTACATGTGTGTCTTAATTGGGTTTTCTAGGCACTCCGATGCATTGGAGACTTGATTGCTGAACATCCTGCAAACAAAAATGCCCTTGCTAACAAAGTTCTTGGGGAAGAGCGTGAAGTAGAACCTGCTATCAATGCTATCCTGAGAATTATCTTGCGAACTTCTAATGTGCAAGAATTTGTTGCGGCTGACTATATCCTCAAGAACTTTTGTAAGGTTGGCGTATATGATAGTCTGTCTACTTTCACTTGATTCATGTTTTGTCCTAACGGGAACTCTTCTGAATATATCCATGCCTTCCAGTTTTAGTCATGATAATGACAGTCTCTCACGCCATCTGTGTCTCATTCATTTGGGCAGAAATATCCTGATGGCCAAACTATGTTAGCTGGTACGTTGGTTACTCAACAACATTCAACAAATCGTGATCCGTTTGAAGAGGATGTGAATATGTCATTTGGAAGGTATGTATTAATGATTTTCATTGATAACTAAGATATATGTACTCGTATTGGAACTGATGTGATCAATCTTTACCACAACTGTTTTTGTGCTTTTATTATATACTAAAAATCTTTTCCTGGCAGCATTTTGTTACGTGGCCTTACAGTGAGTGAAGATGATAGAGATCTTGAGGTAACACTCACCTTCTTACATATTGAAATTTGCAAATTGATACAAATGAAATGACCAAGTACTTAAATTGTGTTGGTGCTTGTCAGTTGATCCAGAATTCTTTAGTGTAATAGTTTCAACTAGATTGTATACTGAGCATGCAACAAGGATTAACAGCATAGTTTTTTCTGGTTCTTCTCATCTTGTTTTTCCTGTTGACTTGGTCACTCAGTGACTTGAATATGGCTCTATACAACCTATGCTAAATTTCAATATCCATGTTATGAGAGTTCTTCTAAGTGATGTCTGTTGATATCTTAGATTTGCGGTCGGGCTGCTAGTGTTTTCTCCCACGTGCTGGAGGATAATAGTTCCTGCAAGGAAAAAGTAAGTATGCTTGTTCATTGGGTACTTTTAGATTCGTGGTCATACTGGCAATATGCAAAAGAGGAATGATGAGTCATAGATGAAATTTTGAGGCACTTCAGACATGCACATGTGATATCTATTCATAGGTACCAGTGTATAACAATTTTAGGTTGCTTGTATCTATGAATTTCAAATAAGCAAATACTAGCACATTTTTTGCAAGACTTTGGTGACATCTATTTGGTCGTTAATCTTCTTGCATTGCCATTTATTGGTATTATGCATTTACACTAGTATAGGATGATGAAGGTGATGATTATTTGAGTATATATTGAGCAAAGATGCATAAATGTAAATGTTGCTTCTCGATGGATTTTCTTTTAAAAGAAAAAACAACAGCTGTTTTTACTGATTAAAGGAGGTTAAAGATGGTATAGGTTTATAAGAGTTTCTGTAATCTGATAGATTTGGTCTTTGATGTATCTGTTTCTAACTGGATAACTGTTTGCAGGCTCTAAAAGTTGAGCTTGATGCACCTGTTCACTCTCTAGGTGGCACAGAGCCACTGATGCACCGTTTGGTGAAATATTTGGCTCTTGCTTCTTCCATGAATGCTAATGATGAGAAGTCTAAAGGGAAGAAGTACCTCTATGTCCAACCAATTATCTTAAAGCTTTTGGTCACTTGGTTGGTTGATTGCCCAAGAGCTGTACAATGTTTTCTGGACGCACGGCCCCACCTTACATATCTTTTGGATTTGTTATCTAATGAATCTGCAACAGTGTGCACAAGGGGTCTGGCAGCCATCCTCTTAGGAGAATGTGTTCTTTACAATGAGTGCACTGATAGTAGTAATGATGCTTTTGCGATAGCAGATGCCATCAGCCAAAAAGTTGGGCTTACATCGTATTTTTTGAAGTTTGACGAGATGATGCAGAAGAGCTCCATTTTCTCTTCAACAAAGCAGTCTGAGCAAAGCAGGCCCTTGACAAGATCTCCTGCTGCTAGTATGGCTGAGATTCAGGATGCTGATGTAAATGGTGTGACTGAACAAAGCAATCAGGACCATCCAATTCTTGAATCATTATTTGACACTGGATTCCTATCTTTGATTGAGAAATTGGAGGCTGAAATCAGAGAAAGAGTAGTTTTGGTTTATAGTCGCCCAAAGAGCAGTGTCGCAGTTGTTCCTGCAGAGTTGGAAAGAAATAGCAGGGAAAGTGATGGAGACTATATCCATCGCCTTAAATCGTTCGTGCAGAAACAGTGCTATGAAATCCAGGTATTTTACTGTTGTCTTTGAGATTGGAATGTGAAATATTTCATCAAACACGTAAAAAAAAATCACTTATCTTCCCTTTCCTTGGCCATATTTTTTCCTTTTAGCTGCTACTATCTGCTTCCTAGGCAGTTAACCTTTGAGGTGAACTAGTTACTTAATATGCAGCGAAACTTGTTTCATATTCAAAATCCATAGCTTCCACAAGTCTAAATCTGGCCGAAGGTCTCAATGTCTCATACTTTTCTTGATTATGTTGCAGTTTTGGGCTTTCTTGTGTAAATGTCAAATCTCTTAGCATTTTTATTCATCCCTGGTAATTTTAGAATTATGGCTATGGGTGGTTGGTGTCATAGCATTGGTCACTTGGTACAAAGTAGGTTCTGTCCACTCGGAGGGCTAACCTGTGTTGTGTCTTTTTTTTTGTTTGTTTGTGTGTGTGTGAAAAAAGGACCTATTGGGCCGTAATGCAAGCTTGGCAGAAGATTTGACCAAGACAGGTCGGACATCTGAGCCAAGACCGAGCAGTGGGTCAGACAGGGTCCAGGTGGAGACCCTTAAGAGGGAACTCCAACAGGCTTCTCAACGGGTGGAGATGCTCAAGGCCGAGAAGGAAAAGATGGAATCCGAGGCAGCCATGTATAGAAACCTGGCCGGGAAGGTGGAATCCGATCTCAAGTCGTTGTCCGACGCATACAACAGCCTTGAGCAGGTCAACTACCATCTGGAAAGGGAGGTGAAGGAATTGAGGGAAGGAAGAGGAGGCTCGCCATACCCGGACATTGAGTCCATCAAGGCAGAGGCAAGGGAGGAGGCCCAGAAAGAGAGCGAGGCAGAGTTGAACGACCTGCTCGTTTGCCTCGGACAAGAACAGAGCAAGGTGGACAGGCTGAGCACTCGGCTGGAAGAGCTCGGGGAGGATGTAGATGCACTTCTAGAAGGCATTGGAGATGAACCGGGGCTGCCTGGGGATGGCGATGACGAAGACGAAGAAAACTGATAATGATTTGATCATCCAGTTCTTTGTATTGTTTGAAACCCTTTGCTCACCGTGTGAAGTTCAACTGAAATGATCAAATGCTGGTTTGTTTGTTTCACACTTAATTTATAATGTCAAATTGTCAATAGAATTGTTACTCTATACCGTATTACCGTGTCTTTTTTACTCCTTTTGTTTTTTAATATCACAGTTGATATAGCTTAATTAATCTCAAAACCATACTACTTTTAGACCTAAAGCCATTTAAATTTGCTCTGCTAACGAAATTTATATTTTTTTTATATATTTTTAATGAAGTAAATTATGAACGAAAGAAATTTGCTTCATTGACGCATTTATTTTCTACCTCAATCTCTAACTTTTGTTCAATACAATAATCTTATCCAATCCAATGCTAAAATAGTTGTTTATGTCAAGTTTTGGTTAGTTATTTTCCCTCTAAAAGTTTGAACTAATTACTTTCTTCGACATATACATATTTTATCACATAATTATTTGTTAAAAAAATAATAACAATAAACGCAGTCTTTTTTAAAAAGGTAACTATCATCGTATAATAATTTGATAAGTATCATAGTATCAAATTATCTTCTAGCTAATTAGAAAGTCAAAATAATTATTTTAACAATCATTTTATTCTTTATTAATTTGATAAATACAGTTGGCTTGGCACCACATTCTTGAAGCACGTAAGCGGAGGATGATACACGTACACTTGGTGTATGATGGTGTATCTTTTTTCCAAGTGTAATTTTTTTTTAAAATTTATTCACTACTTTTAAAATTGTAAAAATTATCCCTACAAATTTCCTTTAACACTCTATTATACCCATATTATAAAGAATAAACCCTAAAAATATCAATAGTCACTAATTATACCCTAAATTTTAAATGGTGAACCCTAGAAAAATAAATTTTGGAAGAAAAAAAATTGGTGTATCCATACACTTGGTGTATGTGTAGGTTTTTCCCAGGTAAGCACTCCAGTAAGAAGTGTTAGTTAGCTGTTACTCCCTCCGTTCCACAATACATGTCCTTTTAGATTTTGACACGTTTTTTAAGGAGCAAAAAACTCTATAAAATATTATTTTTTTAATTAATTTTTTTATATAATTTGATACTTATTAGTAACAAGTATCAAATTATATAAAAAAAATTAATTAAAAAATACTCCCTCCGTTAAGAAAAACATGTCGTTTTAGGAGTAAAATCTTGTTAAGAAAAACATGTCGTTTTAGGAGTAAAATCTTGTTAAGAAAAACTTGTCGTTTTAGGTATTTTGGTGTTCACTTTCCAAAATTACCCTTGTCATGATTAGATGTTTGTTAGTTGTAGTTTTCAATAAAGTGGAAAAGTAAAGTAATAATTAGGAGTATAAGTGTATTTTTGTTTGCTTTTATTTGCTTTCTTAAATAATGTGCAAATGTCTAAAACGACATGTTTTGATTAACGGAAGGAGTAATATTTTATAGATTTTTTTGCTCCTTAAAAAACGTGTCAAAATCTAAAAGGACATGTATTGTGGAACGGAGGGAGGATTTATTTGCATCTATAAAATCTGAAAGATGAGTTACGGTGTAGAGCAAATAAGGGGCCTGACAGTTCCTTTTGCGCAATCCCCACACAAATAACAAGTACAGCATTTCACATATGTTCAACAGAAACAAAAAGGCACAATCTTGTGATGCAATCACCCCCTGCAGATTGCTAGGTGAGCAATTCTTTCTCAATCTGCCAATTTTTGCAGGACCATGAAAAAACTTTACAAATCCCGGCATTTGAAATTTTACTAGGTGCAGGAAGCATGAAGGATCCGCTTCCCAGCAACACGTACAAACAAGGTAAGATACAAAGATAGATCATGCCATCTCTCCATCATTTGCATTTCATGCCCATAGCAGCATTAGCTGCTTTCAGTATAAGATCAGCTTCAGATGAAGTGTTGAACTCTGCGTCGAAGCAACGAAAAGGCATCATTAAAGAACAAGTGATTTATGAAGGCACTGGAAACAGACATAAAGTTCAAACTCTGCTCAAGACTGAATTTCATCTACATGAGTTTTGGATATTACGGAGTAGATGAAATTGCGAAAGGTACGTTTAGCAATAGGAAGTATAATAAAGTTTTGCAGGGAAACCTTTCAAACACACATGGATAGGGTGTTGCAAAGATTAATGAACAAGAACATACCGCGATGACGTAGAACTCACAAAGTTTCACCTCCAACGATCCTCGTCAAAACGGCCACGCTCACTATGCCCGCGTCCACTTGGCCTGGAGTCCTGGTACCTAGCTCTCTTGGAAGAATCTCCATCTCTGTCATGACTTTTGTTTCCATAATCACCCTCTTCCCTCCTACCACGGCCCTTATTTCCATGTTCTTCATCTCTTCTACGGCCCCTATGATCGCGCTCATCATTAGGGTCCCTCCTAAACTCCTTTGCATCTGTTCTTTGATCACCTCTAATGTAATCTTCACGCCCCTTATCTCCCTTCTTCCCTTCATCTTGCCTATGCCTCCTATAGTCACGGTCATCTATAACTCGATCATGCTCCCTCCTGTACTCTGCATCCTCTTTTTGACCACCAGCATCTGTTTGCTTGTCACTTCTATACCTGTTGTATGCAGGATCCTCTGCAACTCCAACTTGCTTCCTTCTGTAATCATCATTTTTATGGTCTCTCCTCTCATCCTTGCGTTCTTCATCACGCCCTTCACCCTGTACTCTGTCCAGATTAAAATTTTTTGGTTTAGTCACCTGATCTGACTCATCATCTTTGGAATCATGTCTTCCCTTTTCCTTCAGCAAGCTAACTTTCTCAGTTTCACGGCTAGCAAATCTCCCATTATCATCCGAGTCACTATCTGAGTCATGCCTCTTGCTAGTTTTCACAATCTTCTCTGATTTTCTTTGATGCTCCCTATCTGAATCATCACTATCATTATGATAATCAGAATCATTACTGACTTTTGACCTAACTTTTTTGGATTTCTCATACATATCCTTCCTCTTGGCTTCAACATCAGAATCATGATCTGAGTCATTCCTCGTGTGAGCTTTCTTAGAGGTATGAGATGTTCTTTGATGCTCCCTTTCCAATCTATGCTTCTCAATTTCAATGTCAGAATCAATATTTGACCTGATTTTCTTAGCTTTCTCAGTTCTATGCTTCTTAATTTCAACGTCCGAATCATCATCCCTATCTGAATCATGCTTCTGACGAGATTTCCCATATCGGTCAGATCCTCTTCCTTGATATCCCTCCAAATCATTGTTGTTATGGCAATCCAAATCGTTACTGATAGTTGACTTACTTTTCTTGGAATGCACAGATCTATGCTTCCTCTTGTTTTCAACATTCGAACCACTCCCTGTGTTCCCCCCCTCAGCATCGGAATCATCAGAGTAATGCTTCTTCGTTCTACCAGGTTTTCCACTTTTTGTATGCTTTTTGTGTTTATGGACCTCCTTTTCATGTCCTCTTCTTCTATTGCCGCCACCAGAAGCATCACTATCAGATGATTCAGATGTGGAACCATCACTACTATACGACATGCTTTTCTTAGACTTTCTGTGAGATTTGTGCTTCTTTTTGGTATCAACGTCTGAATCAGTTCCAGAATCGGTAGAATTCATACTATCACTCTCAGTATCACTATCAACACGCTTCATCTCCTTTTTGCCATGTTTCATGCTTCGTCCTTGTTTTTCTTGTTTGTATCCCGCGTCTTTACCCTTCTCGTTTCTCACATGTTGACGACCCTTCTTGTCAAACTTCCTTTCAGACAGCAAATCCTCCTTCTGTCTCCTGGATTTAGCCTTTCTATCATCATTCTTGCGCAAAATTTCCCCCTCCTCATATTCACCCTCACCTTCTGAACCAACTTCTTCATAATTTTTTGGTTTCCCCTCATCACCCACATCAACATCAAAATCAGCTAGTCCCTGTTGTTTCTCTACTGTCTCTACTTTTTCTTCCGGCAAAGATATGCCAAGAGCAGCTCTCATTGTTTCCAATTGCTTCTCCTTCCTAGCAGCAATTTGGTGGGTTTGAGTATCTGAAACACTGGAGAGCAGAAGCAGATTCCATTAAAAAGCTAACATAGTCTAAATATTTTCACTATGGCAGCAAAAGTACTCATCTATGTTTTATTTCTTTTTGCAAGTAGCAACCTATGTATTGAATCTGATTAAAGCTTCATGAAACAATATGAACTCATAACAACAAATGTAAGGCAGATGATAGTTTTTATCAATATGAGAATTACAATTTACAACAAATTCATTGTTATGCTGAACTTTTCTTAATTATGATGTCATTCTCTTTCCTGGTCAGACATCTCATTCAGTTCATGGTGATACACGAGAGGAAACAAAATCATACTTTTTCTCCTTAGCAGCCATGACATTGCTACCATCTTCCATAGAAGCAGCGTGAAGAGTGGCTCTAGCCTCCTTCAGCTTTTCCTCAATCTCTGCATCTGTGTAACCTTGTTCGGTCAGCTTGTCTTCAAGAACAGTGAGCTTGAGCTCAATATGCCTCTTCCGATCATGCTCCAAAATATCTTTGTTGGGCTTCTTAGCAATACCAGCTGTGCCTTGGTCAGGCCCAAACCCCTTACTTCCATCCACTACATGTTTTGACGTCCTTGATCTGATGAAGAACTTATTAGTCTGAACATGTCCATTCGTCCCTGAACCTCTAGCAGTTTGTAATCCTATCCCGTTATACATCTCTTACCAATCACTGCAAAATTACACAAGAAAAAAGAATAGGTTACAGAACTACTCCTGTAATATAAATGACACCTACGGCCTATCATTCGATCTACACCCATTGAGACACGCACAAACAAGAGTATTGATGCATAATCAAACATAATAACACAGTGAAAAAGAAAATCACATAGCTTCTTCAATGCAACATTAATTGAAGAAAACCAAGAACTTACACATCCTAGTACTCACTCTAAGTTCTAAAATCATCAAAAGCTATAAGAACCAGGAGTGAAAAGGTGTTAAGGTTACAAGCAACAAAATCTAAAATTACTATTCAATTAGCACAGAAGATCCCAATTCAACAGTTGTTTACAACATCTATCAGACAAGAGTCACAAGACACAACCGCGCACACATTAAACAACAAAAAAACAATCTGAGCATCATCCAACACGCCGCATCAATCAAACTCTCAAAACGAACATCAATCAGTGTCCCGTTGAGCTATCTTTACTCGCTTGAGAAGCATCGAAGTTGATATTTACTTTCGCCCTTTGAATTTGACGATATACAAAAACCGAAAGTAAAAAAATCGAGTAGAAAGAATCGAATCCTGAAGAGTGGAGAGAAAGCAAACCTCAAGAGATCACACCCAGCAGCCGACGAAGGAAAACCGGATGGTGAAGGAACCGACTAAGGAGGATCAACAGATAATTTAGGGTTTGCGCTCAGAAGTCGGATCTGAAGGGCTTGGCGATGGTGGTCGAGAGCGAAAGGGTCGATTGGCGAAACGGCGAGAGCTTGAGATTGATTGAAAATTGTCGACAAGGGTTTGGGCTGGGGCAGGCCTGACCATGGACGGGCTTGGGCCGGGACTATGAGAATATCTTGGCCCGCTTTAGCGGGTCGGGTTTGGGCTATGCCCGGGTTTTAGGCCAACTCTCTTGCCTGGGACACCCGGACACGTAGCTCACCGGGCCGTTCATTATAATTTCGTAAAATATTATTTTTATTTTATTATTTTTGCGTTTGATCTCAAACTACACAGATGTGATAAGTGTCTCAAAAGATTGAAATTTTATACAAAACAAAGGTATACAAGTTACACAATGTAAAATTACACACTATAATCTTTATGTAGGTTCATTTCAATGAAAAAAATCTTTGAAATAATTTATTTAGTAATATTGTATTCCTTAATTTATATGTGATGTAAATACTATTAGTATTTATAAAGTAATAGATGTAAAAGTTTAGATATTATATAATAAATATATATACTTCGTAGTATTTTAATACAAATATATAAAAAAAAATAGAAGTAATGTATATAGGTAGGTCGGGCCAACTGGCCCACTTGGGCTTAACCCTTAGCCCAAGCTTGGCCCTATGGGTCAACCGGGCCGAGCCTGTCGGCCCGCTTGGGCCAATTACCTTACCCAAGCGGCCAAGCCCGCATATTTTACGGGGTGGGTTAGTCCATGTTTGCTCAGGTCTAGGCACAGCCGACTAGCCTAGTATTTTCAGATTATTCCCTCTTTTTTAAAGATGAAGCCAATTAAAATAAGTCAATTGTGAGAAAGTTAAAAAAAAAAAAAAACTATCTCCACCATGGCTGGATTTTTACTCTTAGGGTGTGTTTGGCAATGGGTTATTTTTTAAGGGGTGAAGATTATTTTTAAGGGATTATACGGGGTGGAGATTATTGTGTGAGTTATGGGGATGGAGGAGGTTGAGAATTTTTTTTAAGAATAATCCTGAAAAGGTGTTTGGTTGATAGAAGGTTATTGGTGTTTAAAAAGAATAAAATGACAAAATTGCCCCTATTTCTTCCACTACCTTCGTCCGTTCATCCCTCGGCATTGGAGAGAACCACCAGATCCCAAATCAATCATCTTGCTCTCCCTCCGTCTCTCGCCCATGGCGGCCCTTGCTTTCGAAAGTTCAGATCCTCTACCATGGCTTCCATCCTCTTCTTCCTCCTCTTTTCCCTCTCCTTCACTGCCGCACCCATGGATCTGGCTCCGATTTCGTCTCTACTCACCTCCCTCAAACTCGCCTCCACCCATGGCTCCGGCTCCGAGCTTCCATGGCGGCCCTCCCTCGCACTCCCTCCGTCACTCTCTCGCCCAGATCTCAGGATTCGACTCCCTCCGTCTCTCGCTAACATCAGGGGCAAGGGAGGAAGAAAGGGGTTGTTGGATAAGAGAATCCCGAGAATCCTCATGGAGGAGGGTAGGATTCTGGAGGCTTAGAAACCTCATATAATCTCCATCTCTCAAATTGCCAACCCCCGAAAAGCCCTTACCAAACACCACCCGGAGCTTCTGTTTTTTTTTTTAAAAAAAAACCAAGAATCCCACATAACCTCTTGCCGAACGGGGCCTTAATATCCCGCCTAAAATTAAATTTTTTTAATGAAAAATCTTTCAAAAAGATCTCCACACTGCTGACCGATTTAACCAACTATGTGTATTTATTCCTTTTACTTGTTGTATTTGCAACTCTTCCGTTGAAGATGACAAGCTTAGGGTTCGCTTGTTTCAATGTGGGAATTGAAATTCTCGGGAAGTTACTTCATGAAAATTGAATTCCCGGGAAGTCCAATTGATGGGAATTGTGAAAATGTGTTTGATTGATTTTTTTTATTTTAGATGATTAAAAGGGGAAATTGGAAATTTCTCAATACAAAAGGAAGGATGTTGAACTTATCCATGGGAGACTAGGTAAGTGAACTCTTCCATTTTGGGGGAATTCTGCTTATCGGGAAGTTGAATTTCTGCATTTTTTTATTTTCAAAAATATCAACCAAACACATGAATTTCTCCTACTTCCTGAAAAGTCATACTTCTTGGGTTTTTAGGTTGTCAACCAAACGAGCTCTCATTTGATGCCCTCAATTTGAGCTTTTTATATTTTATATTCACAAATATATTATTTTATTATATCTTATCAGCTAATCTATGAGTTAGGTTACCAAACACGTTATTATCTTATAAATACTTTAGTGTAACCTATATTTAATACACTTAATCCATCTAACTTCACTATTAGCTTCAGCTACCCCATCAGCTACGCATTACAAAAAAAAGTAAGTAAAAAAAGTGCTACACCGCAAATTCGGATTACCCTAGTACACGTCTGAATCGACATGGTGCCACGTCTAAATCGGCATGGAAGTAGACATTGGAAATCGAAAGCAAATCATGCCTCTGATTTGCGATATATTTAGTTTCCGCGTAAAAAAAGGTCTGGATCTACAAATTTTTTTTTGGAAAAAAATAATGGCTCGATTGTTATGTATAGGGTTATAAATAATATGGGTATAAGTACGTATATATATACTCTTAAGTCTTAATTGTAATTGTGGGCATTATCTAATCAATAATCAAATCCAATTACTCTTTCTCTTAAACTCTTATTATCTCTTATCTATAAACTTCATCTTCTACCTTATCCCTAATCTTCCCTAACTTCTTCCTCTTTTCTTATCAATCTACATAAATCATGTTTAGGACATGACAAATTGGTATCTAGAGCAGGTTCATCCTCAATTTTGCAATTTTTTTTCTTACCTAAACTACAAATTCGTGAGCAGTAATGGCGGTCGAGGAGTGGTATCAACGACTCCGAGAAGAAATTGAGCAGTTCATGAAAGATAACCAACGTCAATGGGATGAGCGGCAACGAGAATGAGATGTATGTTGGCGAATCGCGGATGAACGACAACAGATCGAATGCCAAATCGCAGATAAAGAACGGGATCGCCGTTTTTACAAAACAATAAATGAACTCAGAAGGACGATGAACATGCCTCTAATCAATTGGCCATGTTATCTAGTTGCGGAGGGAAGTCAAGAAGTCACCCTGTGTCCCTACCGATGGTTGCATAGCAAGAAATTGAAGACGAAATGAGTAGGAGCGAGCAAAATCAACCACGACGTCCTAAAGAAGACAATCGATGCTATCCAGTAGAGGACTTCACCCTTGAAATCGACGATATCGAAGAACCGGTGCTTGTATGTTTCTTTCATTTCGATTTTACAATTTGTTTTACAATTTTACTCCATGGGTTGGTTTTAATGTGTAATAACTTGTAATACATACCAGTGCTTGTATGTTTCTTTCATTTCGTTTTTAACATTTTATATTCCCCAATCTTTGAGGACAAAACTTTTATAAATGGTGGGTAATGTCATGTATAGTGTTATAGATAATACTCCGTATGATCTTAATTGTAATTACGAGAGTTATCCAGGATAATCAAAATCCAATTACTCTTTCTCCTAAACCCTATCTCTCTCTAAGACTAACTCCAATGGTTGTATGTAAATGTCTAAATGTGCATTTTTTTGACATTTTTGAGCTCCATTGGTTGCTTTTGGAGTGTGCAAATGTGCACATTTGAGTATGTAGGCCGTGTTTGGCAACGGGATGAGAGTAGGTGGATGGGGATGGAATTTTGAGGGTGGAAGGGATGTGGATGGAATTTCGGAGTGGACCGGGTGGAATTTTGAATCCAGTTTAATCTCGTTCGTGTTTGGTTGTTTATTAAAGTATTTGGGGATGAAGAGACCCAAAAAGACACATTTGACCCCACTAATTGACATGAAAGGACGAATACGCCCCTCCCAAATTCCCATTGAAAATCAACTGTTCATCTTCTTCAATCTTTGGAACTCCTGCAAATTAACACACAGTGGCTTAGCTTATAACTAAATTATAATATATGAAGATACATTTTCATATAATTATATACCAAAAAGAAAAAGAAGAAGAAATTACCTTAAATTATAAAAATGAAGAGAAATAATTCTCCATATGATGCTCGTAAGTCAAAACCCACAGATGCAAATTAACACTCACTGCTACTCATATTGGTCGGTCATCGATCCGATTCAGGTATTAACAGTCGACTATTTGGCCGTCCGAAAAGCTCCGATCCGATTGATTTCTCTGACAAGGACTCGAATCTAATCGAATCGGATCAATAATGACTTCCACATTTAACGGCGATGAAACTGCCCAAACGAGGGTGCAGTAGCCAATGGCGGTGACACCTCCAAGGAGGGAGACGCCGACGATGGAGTTGAGGTTGGGGAGCTGCGAGAGGATCACGGCGGCGCCGGTGAAGACGAGGTACCACTCCACAGTGGTGAGGGACCTGGCGGTGCAGGTGGTGGCGCTGCACAGAAATGGGGGAAAAGAACTGACCATTTTTTTTATTTATAAAAATGTGGCATGAGGGAATCAGGGACAATTTGGGGTGAAACACCTTCCCATCCCGTCCATCTCCCTTGAATGAGGTGGGTGTCTCACCCCCCGCATCCCTTGTTTCGCATCCCCCTCCACCCCCTTGCATCCCCTGCCAAACACGCATGCGCGCTTCCCGAAAACCCACCCCCATCCCCGACACCCCCTCGCATCCCCTGCCAAACACGGCCGTAATGTGCAAATTTGAGCACATCACCTCCCCATGTCAAAAACTTTTTCAAAAAGCAAGACAATTTTATTGGTGTGTGTTTTATGATTTTTGTTTTCTTTTTTATTTTAAATTAATTGTATTTGAATGGTGTGTAAAAAATACACATTTGACCATTAGAGCAAAATACCAAAAAGTAAGGTGTATCACCTTGTGCAAATCCACCTCTTATACTTATTATTTTAGAAGCAAAGTCTTCAGCAAAAATTGAGCCACGTGTCAATCATTTGAGAAACCTAATAAATCACTTTCTCAACCCACGTTCTCTTCAACTGCTCAAACCCCCTTTCTGAAATTGAAGTAACCATGGATTCTATAATCGTTCTTCCTCAATTCCTCAAATCGTTCTTCCTCAAATGCACTTTCTCCATCAAAGGTAAGTTCTTTAGTCTCCTCTTTACTCTGTTAGTAATTATTATTTTTTGGTCATCACCTTTACTCTCTTAATAAATGCTTTGTTTCTCTCTGAAATCCTTCCATGGTTGTCACCTCTCTCGAAGCCAAATATGAAGCTCTCCCATGGAATCTCTTACTCAAATATCACTCCCGACGACGAATTTGGAGGAGCCAAGCGAAGCCCATACACCGACTTTGGTGGCGCGAAGAACCGAATATGGGTGTGCGTGGTACATTCCAGCTGTTGGCGATGATGCTCTCGCGCTGCCTTTCTTCAATTGTTCTCCCCCGCCCTTATTCAATTGCTGAATTTTTCTTGATTAGCTTTACAAATTGCATATTATTAGAATGCTCTTGATCTGATTTGTTTGTTAGTTTGTGTTTGATTTGGTGATCAGTCGGGGCGGCTGAATTGGTGGCTGGAGGTGGCAATCGATTGCAATTGAAGGCGGGATGCGTCAAATCGAGGTAAAACGCTCTCTATTCGCCCTTTGCTTACCAATCGGATCTGTATACTAGGTTGATTAACTTAAAGAATTTTGGGTAAATGTATTGCACACAAGGTGTTCGATGAAATGCTTATTTGGTGAAGTTTTGATTTGTGATTGCTGGTAGCTCATGTGAATGTGATTGTGATTTGTGATTGTGATTTCATAATCCCGTTTTAAATCTTGTGTTGATTCATTTGAGTTTATGGATGAGCAAAGGGAGATAGAATTGTGAGATGACTTTTATATCATAACTATGGTCAAAATTGTTGCACTCACTAAGATGACCAAGTCTAAGTTTATACAGAAATATATGATGGTTTTTAGGGATGCGTTGCTTGATCTCTGTGAATATTACATGCACTTATGTGATGGTTACCTCACTCACTAAGATGTAACCTTCTATATGTTTCTTATTGGTTTTGTCAAGAGAAGAAAGGATTGTTATATGCCAATTTTGTAGCCGAAATGAGAAAGAAGTGAAGTTGTTCTAAAATCTCAACTTTGATTTCTTCTTTTATGAATGAAAGTTTTGCATTTAGCAAATGAGAGGTGCTCTAAAATCTCAACTTTGATTATGAAATTAGGACAAAAGGTTATTGGGATGTCTTTGTTCTGATTTTTGATATAAAGTGAACTAATTTATGAGTTGGTTGAGCTGCTTTCGTTGTTCAGAGTTAGTGTGACACGTGATCGATTCTTTATTTTTGTCATTGGTTGTGTTCATTTTGCCGAAACAGAATGGTAGAAAGGTTTAGTAATATCAATAACTTGGTATTTTTTGTTTGATTTAGGAGCTTGAACCTTCAAATGCTAAACCTACCACATAATTTCAATTTACATAGCACAATGTGACGATCTGATTGGGAATACTTCACTTTTTTATATGCAAATATTATATGAATACAACTATACAAGTTTCTAAGTTGAATGAAAATAGAAATTATGTATCATATGCAATCTGAGTTGATCATATGCAAATATCATATGAATATAAGTTTGAAGTTTCTAAGTTGATCAGTCGATTTCACAGGCTCCCAGTGAAACACAACATGGGTGTATTATTTATATCCACCCATTATCCTTCTAAAATGTGGCCTTAAAATGATTCATCATATATAACCATGTAATTTTTTTTTTAATGTTGCTATTTTGGGGGAAATTTCATTTTGGTGTGATTTTCTCATTATATTTATTATTTTAGCATCGACAATGGTAACAAGCCCTACTACCGTCTACCGGTCTTACCCATTTTTTTTAAATGCAATTCAATTTCAAAGATTGCATGAATAAGCCAAGTATTTCCAAGAGAATATAAAATAGAACATATTATCCCCACTTTTTTTATATCATTTTTACTAAAATTATATACTGATGTCACTAATTTAGTTGTCATTCACCTTTTGGTTACTCAGAGAGTTTTTTTTTTTTTTTTTGGTCATTCATGCCTTCAAGGAGCATGTTAACATGGGAGGGAGAATCCGAAAACGTGGTCAATTTGCTGAGATATATCAAAAGCATAACTTATCAGGTAAACATTTTACATAGAAATAGAAGAGATCGTCACGTAAATTGTTAAGTTGATCGGGTTTAATGGTAACCCTCGGTTTGAGATCTTCTATTCAAATTTGTCATTTTTCCCTATTAGAAAAAGAAATTAAGAGATTCATTTGTGGTCAGGATGCTTGTGAGGTTTTCAACTAAATAATCGAATACGAATGCTTTGAGAAAGGCCTATCCCTATGCATTACAATGTGTTTGAGATACCTTATCAATAAGGTGAAGATAATATCTCTCTCACAATCAATTCCACTTTTTGTTCGATTATAGGTTTGGCTTGATTCGTAATTTGATGTTTTTCTTAGTTTTGACCAAATCCTTTTAATTTTGTTGTTCTCTGCCTTTTTTTTTGCTCTTTTATGTATGTGATTTTCCAATTTGTAAAAAGTTACGTCTCTTACTAGGTCATTATGACATATTCACAATCTATAAAAAAACTTTGAAAGATATATATGAGGTTTACTGGAAATCACAACCCTGGACACATTTTGTATAAAAAAAAAAACCACCCTGAACACCTTTAACTATTTATATGAAATAAAATTTCTTATCTAAATTTTATATGCAAATTTTTGAAATTTGATCATGTCTTAATCTTCACATGTTTGGATAACATTCTTTGAACATGAAGGAATTATCAACGAATTGTACTTGTAAGACATGTTATTGCTTTTTAAAGAGTAACTAGGAAAGAATTGGAAGACCAAACAACATTTGTTGAGAAGGAGAAAGACATTCTTACTCGGATATACTAGGATGTCAGCAAGAAGGCTCTTGAAGCAGGGGATGATCCAACTTCTGTGCCCAAGGTGCCAACCACGACCATCAATGTTGGCGGCAAGGATGATGTGTCTGTCGTGAAGAAATCTAGAAGTTGCACTACTTAGTGTCAATGAATTGAGCTCCAATTATATATCTTCGAGTAGTTTTACAGTTTGTAGGCCCCGGTTGCCATCGAAAGAACATTTCATAGTTCCGATCACCGAGTTTCAGCTTGAGATCCTAGAGTCGAAGACATCGAGATTTGTTGTGTTGTGCTAGGTATACTAGCAGAGTTGTTGTTCTTTTTAGTAATTAGTGTTTTAACTTATTATCTACGTGTATTAACTATTTTTCTCAACTCTCCTATTTCTTGGTTATTTGTTGCATTGGAACTATTGAAACTCCCGAGTGAAATGGTTTATATATAATACTAGCGGTTGAAGAAGAGTTGGAGGTTGTTTAGTTGCTCTGCTTATTTGCTGGAGCACTTCTTTTACAAGCTCTTGAGAGCTTATGAAATTTATTTCTTTTGTAGCTTTCCTGCCCCTCTCCTCCATAATTTTGATGGCTTACGAAAAATATCACTTTGCAAATTCAAAACACGCGGGAATTTAACAACATCATTAACATAAAAATCTCATTCCTATTTCGAAAAGTACCCAAATTAAACAAGGTTTGATTTTAAAATTGCATTCCCAATCGATTTATGGTCTGATTTGTGTGACCTTTCATGATTTGGGGGATTTTATATGTAATGTGTATTTGGTGTTCTTCATCGATTTGGAGGATTTAGCATTTAAGTTTGGTCTCATAATTTCATTTTCAACTTATTTATGGTTTGATTGGTGACCTTGATTTGGGGATTTTTATTTCTATATTTTTTTTGTTGGATTTGGAGGGTTTATGTGTTCTTCATATATGGATTTGGCCAGCAATAGCAAGATTGAGCAAGGTTTTGGGAAGACAACTCTTGTGTAATTTTTTTATTGGTTTTTCTATTATATGTCGTTGGGGCATAGGATAAGAGTACTAATTCAGAAATATTTTTATAGTTTTAAGTAGTTTAACTTTTGTTGTAATTAGATTTCTAGGGTCGTTTATTTTTTAGCAGAGAACCTTTACCAATTTAGAATTTTATCCTATGCTCTTAGAACATAGGATAAAAATACCTTTTTTTTTATTAATTATTAATTAATTGATTCTTTTTTTACACCGCTTCTTTAAATAGTTTACTCAATTGCTACGGCTACTCTAACAACTTTATCTATCCGAAGAGCTCCAAAATGCTACTTTATCCAAATGCAACCGATTAATCTATTTTCAAACTGAACAATGAACAAATAGTACTATTGAGATTCCACCCGACCGGGCTTGATCGCCTTCATCTATGAAATCCAAATCAAACTACAACTCTACACGCAAGTAAGACAACAAATCATAATGACAAATGAATTAATTTGTATGTATTTATATACTCTTTTCTATTTGATTGACGGGTCCCATCCTATTTTGGCATGTAAGTGTTGCTCGATTGATTTTAACTTTGATAAATTATCATTCACAATCCATCAATTTTTTTTAACGAAGAAAAACAAACCCGAACATGGTTCGGTAAAAGAACTAGTGTATAAGAGCAAGCCCAACAACTCTTGTAAAAGTTATCTAAAATAGAGATCAAAACACCAAAATCTCTAAAAAAATTATCCTCCAACTCAACAGTTTCTCTATTATACAGATTTTTACATTTATTGTACATTATAATAAATGCAGAATTTCATAATATAATAAATGAATTTTTTTAAACTTTAGGTAACCAATATAGTTTTCGTACCTTGTACGAGATTTATCCCATAAAATAAATAAATTCAATTTATTTATTATTATAATTTATTATGTTGAAAATATCAATGTCTTCATTTTATTATTTTTAATTTACTATTACTAAATACTAATCGTGTATGGTTTTTAAGGATGATAAAAACTTTATAAAATATCAAACTTTTTTTTTTATAATTTCATACTATATAATATTTATAATATATATTAAATTATATAAGGAAATTATGAATCCAACAAAGATTTATATTTTGAATCCCATTTTAGTTTCATATATTATATAATATTTATAAGTCCAACTAAGCTTTATATTTTGAATCTCATTTAAATCTTATTTATGACTTAAATGGTTGGCATGGAGCTTGATGAAAACATTTAATTTTAGAAGTTTTCCTCTTCCTCTAAATATAGAGAAATTTTGACCCTTTCTCCTCAATTCTCTATTTTACAAAACAATATAGAGGAGCTGTTGGACCATGAAATTATTATTTTTCTCAAAATTTCCCAATTTTCTCTATTTTGAAGCTTCTCTTGTAATTGCTCTAAGTTATAGACAAAACCATCGTGCCTAATATTCCCTAATCTCTTCCTCCATCATTATCAATCCACGTGAATCGTGCTTGGGACATACATCTATCGTTGTAAGCGTGGGCACTGAGTGAAGGGTGCACAGTGTTGCAGGCGATCTCCTCTCATATTATAAATATTCTACACGGATGTCTGTCACTATGCAGAAGAAAGAGACACGGTACATCACAGAAATGGTTGAAAACCTCTACTAGCTCCCTCCTCGCTTGACCACCTCAGAAGAACCCTAATCCTCTCTCATCACCGGTGTCCGATCTCTCTCTGTCAACATGTGGAGGTTTCTCCATTCATCCGCTTGCAAATCCGCTCCTTTCATGCTCTATCGCTACTCCAAATCCCATCCTGTCCAAGCCTTAATCGGTTTCACCGCTCCGTTCTCCACATCGAATCCCCTAAATTGCCGCGAATATTTGGGGCTTGGATTCGGCGTTTTGTTCAATCGGCAGAGTAGGAGGAGTTGTCATGGTGGATCGGGTCGGGAGTCGATGAATTATGATGTCGTGGTCGTTGGAGCGGGCCCGGCGGGGCTATCGGCCGCGATACGGTTGAAGCAGCTGGCGATTGAGAAAGGCGTTGATACCTCCGTCTGTGTTGTCGAGAAAGGGCCCGAAGTTGGTATGATTGCTTGTATAACTTTGGCTCTGATTACTTTGTGAGGCTGCGGAAATTAAGATGTTCAGAGGAGAGAATAAGATGTTCTTGATGATAATTTGGAGGATTTATTTCTGAGCTAGAACCTAAGAATCTAAACTGAAACATATTCATGAATTCAGAACTAGTCTATCAGCTGGAGTGGCGAGATAACAACTAATAAAGGGAACTTCATTCCCAACAGTGTAATATTAGGGGTTGATTATACCATGATGCTGCAATTATCATAATTTATGGAACATCCTGTTGACAGTCTTCTTTGATACGCAGGGGCACATATTTTATCAGGAAATGTCTTTGAACCTCGTGCGTTGGATGAGCTTATCCCACAATGGAAAGAGGAGGTGCAATCATCTCTGTGTACATTTTTTGACTTGTTTTTTAGATTGTTCATTGCTTTGTATCTGCGTTTTTATTTGGTTTTTGAAGAGAACAAAATACTGAGTACTCCGTATTATATCTTTTTACTTGATTATGCCGGCAGATATATTTGCTATTGATTTGCTTTCTTTGAATTTTTACCTTGGCATCACCTCATTGGCGTGTCTCATAAATTGATCAGCACAACAATCGGAGTTCTGAAGAAACTGGATTTTTGTAGTTATTGTTGGCCAACCTAGTTGATTTATTTAAGTTATTAACTATATACTGTAGATAGATAGAAACAGAATAGAGGTGATATTTTCTTCAGCTATTATTTTTTTCAGAGAACAAAACTATGCAGTCAGGAACAAAAAAGAAAGCAGAGTTCATTAAAATCAGGAAATAGAAAACAAAATTCAGCAAGCACTAAAATACAAAAGTTGAAGTGGCATCAAGGTGGACCTGAGGTGATAAAGAGTAGAGGAGAGCTTGAGCCTTGAGACACTAAGAGGCAATTTAGAAGATTGTAAGGATTAGGGGTAAGCTGTTGAAAGTCTTAGGGTTTTAGCAAACAGGCTGGTTGGACTGGGTATCCATCAATCAGCTTTGGGTGAGACTGCCAGTGCCACTTCCAACATGTAGCAAAAAGCTAAACTTTTAATATTATGGGTTATCTTTTGTTTCCTTTCCAGTGACATGTATTCCCCCATCAGATGAGTTTACTTCTCTGCATGGGGCTTTGAGGTATCTATCTTCTTGTGACGATTATGTGTACATCACTTGTGTATAATGAAAATTTTCTCCTTTACTTTGTGATTGTTTAAATGAAGTTTGATGCAAAATGAAAGTATGATGGTGCTGAAAAGGGATGCTTGTTTGAGATTGAATCCCTGTATGATTTGGCTTGGCAAACTAGTAAATTTTAGATAACTGTTTAATTTGATTTCATGATATATTCTTATAATCTCTGACTCTCTGTTTCATGATTCATCTTCATGGTGTCTATTCTAAACCTCTTCTTTTATGTTAAATGCTCTATGAACTTCCTAGTTATTTACAAAGTAGAGCTAAGATTTGTTCAAGTACCATATATAATGCATTTGTGCCCATGCAATCTGTCTCCCCTCTTGCTTGTATCTGGGAAAGTGGGAAAAATCCCCTTGTTTTTAAATTCATTAATCTTATTTATATGCTGAGGTTCTTAATTTCATTATCTGGAATGTGCAGGCGCCAATAGGGGTTCCTGTTTCCTCAGACAAGTTTTGGTTTATGACAAAAGATCGTGCATTTTCTCTGCCTAGTCCTTTTCACAACAAGGGAAATTATGTAATAAGGTAGTTCCTCTTTTTTTGAGGCACACACATCAGCTTTCTATGGGAACTGTTTGATTACGATCCTGGAAAAAGTTTTACTAATAGATTATATAGTGGTTTGAGAAAGATATTAAACCTGTCCAACTACACTGTTACTGATTGACCTTCATTTAGTCATCTTTTCTCGCACACAATTCAACCTTCTTTGCCTTCATTATTTCTGGTTTTGTTTGCCTACTGGTACATTTCTCTGTTCATATTTTACATTTCTGCATTCAATTCCAGATGATTTGGGTTCCATTGGTGCAGTTTGAGTCAACTAGTACGCTGGTTGGGAATGAAAGCTGAAGAATTGGGCGTTGAAGTATATCCTGGGTTTGCTGCTAGTGAGGTAGTATGTTTACTAAAATACGCGATTGAGTTGGAGCCTTCAGTCACTCACGTTGGGCAAATTTATAATTAGTCAGGTATTGTATAATGAGAATCATGAAGTTATTGGCATAGCAACAAATGATATGGGAGTTGCCAAGGACGGGACAAGGAAGGAAACTTTTCAGCGTGGTGTAGAACTGAAAGGTCATATCTATCTCCCATCTTGAGCTTCAGCAGATTCCACCCACAGTGCCTTCATTTTGTTGATGTATCTACTTTGTTTCAGCACTTGCTTATACCATGCCCTATTATTTTCAACTTTGCATCACATGAGGTCACGATGATCCCAACCCCAGACAAACAAAGAACTGATCATGTGTATATCCTTATCCTGCATTATAATTTACTCTTTCTCCTATGACCCTTTGGCTAACCTTACCATTTGAGCCTAGATTCACCCTCTATATATTTTTAGTGTATGGTTTTTATGTAGGCAAGAAAAAATAGGGAGCTAGAAGCCTAGAATATATCATTTTAAAACTGAATTTTGGACAGGATAAATTCTTGTTTACTTGAGTCAACCTTACCATATTGATCTTAATCCTGTCTAACTTTATCATTAGTTATATTTTTTCCATGCTGACAAGGCAAATTTCCTTTTTTCCTCCCATATGCCCCAGTGTTTAGTACCCTTTTTCTGTTTGCGTATGACTTGGTCAGAAGACAATTGTATTGAGATAGTGTTTCCCTTCTGTTGATCTTACTGGTATATGTTGTCTCTACTGCACTAGAGTTATGTGTGGCACTTCAGCTTATGTATTGTAGTAGTGGTCTTCAACTGTTTGCTGTCAAGATATCACTATATATAATGAAAATTTATATCAGACAGATAATTTGCAGGACAAATTACCCTTCTTGCTGAAGGATGTCGAGGATCATTGTCCGAGGTTTGTCATGGGTCTTTATGGTTGCAATGTTGTTGCCTACTGACACTATTTCTGAGTGAGGCTTTCTTTTCTTCCTTGTTTGAACAGAAAATAATGAGAGAATACAATCTTCGAGATAAGGGGCAGTCACAACATCAAACATATGCTTTAGGGATCAAAGAGGTGATACTATTTCTCTGCATTCTTCTCTTCCTTGTTCTAATATGAAATTGTGAAAATTATGAGAGAATACAACCTTTCTAGAGAAAAAGCAGTCATAACATCTGTTTTTTTTTTCTTGTGACCAAAGAGGTGATATAATTTAGGGTTGTAAGAGTATAATAATGTAGCATTACAGATCCAAACATGTGATCTTCTTAAAATTTTATGCTTTAGTGGTGTTTTACTTGGTCGTATTGCCCATCAATCAACTCTTCTTGTGCTATTGGTTTTTCTATTCGAACAATTTATGGATGTGAAAGATGGAACTTGTTTCAGTGCATCAAGGTCTAGTTTTGACGCGTCACAAAAAGACTCTGATGACAAGTTGTCTTCTTGTAGTTTCTTATAATGCTGTAGATGGAAAATAATTTTTGCTTTCTATTGGTTGTAATTGCTAGTGATACATGTTTGTAACTATTGGGTCAGCTCTCTGATGCATATTTAATGCATATGAAATACTTATGTTCCACCTCGATCTTGTTTAGATTTGGGAAATCGATCCCAGTAAACATCAAGAAGGTCATGTGCTTCACACCGTTGGTTGGCCATTGGATATGAAGACATATGGGGGTTCTTTCTTGTACCATATGAATGATAGACAGGTATGGAATTTAATCTGCTTTATTTTTCTCTGAGCCTTTTTAGTTAGTAGTTACCATGCCTTGCTGGCGTAGCTCTTTTTGTCTGCTGTGTATTCATATTGACTGATTTTTCCATTAAACTTTTTAGTGCATCTACCAAAATGTGGCCCACTCCTTGAACCTAACTCGTCAAATTTGAGAACATTAATGTTAGGGTTTAGCATTTTTCCAAAACATAACCCCAACTTACCTGGCTAATTAATTACCCGAACACGAAATGACCTGACTAAAAGCATTTTGAAAAGTGAAATGACATAATTCAAGTACCTCGAGCCTGTAGTCTAACCTATAATCTGACCAACTATACGCATCCAAGTATCCAACCTTTAGGTTGGGTCAAATACTTCTAATTGTGCAGTGCAACCCATAACTATCGTCCTGTAACATGGTGTTCAGTTGAGGGCATGGGGTACACAATTCATAATACACACACACATATAAAATTTCAGCATACTACCTCAAGAAATTAATGTTTTTACAAGGTACAATACTTATCCTTTTCCAGAAAGAGTACTTTGGAAAGTAATGTTTTTACAGTGAAGATAGTTGCCACTGAGCTTATTCTTCATTAATAGATCAGAGAATACAATATTAAGAGATGTTTAAAGGTTTGATCAGGTTTTGGACTCTGTTTTGTGTACTTGGCGCCATATTTACCGCCAAGCATTGATGCTGAATGTGTATTGTCCACCGTAGCTCCTGATTTTGATTAACTTCAAAGTCACATATTACTTGGCTGAATGCAGGTATCCGTTGGCCTGGTGGTTGCATTAGACTATCATAATCCTTTCTTAAGCCCTTATGATGAGTTCCAGGTAATTTTTAAATAAATTTTTATCTGGATAATTCTGACTCATGTAAAATAGCTTCTTAAACTAAAATTCTCTCTGTAAAGGATTTTACATGTTCTGATATTAATCATGAGTGGGTTTTAGGCTATTACTTGAAATTAAAACCTACAACCTCCACATTCATTTAAAGCACCTTTGGAAAGTATTACATATTAATAAAATCTACAACCTTCCCATAGTTACTGCCTTCTTTACTATGCTTAAGGGCTATGGAATCTCATTTGGCTGCTTTCTTCTTAGAAATTTAAAAATCACCCAGCAATCAGACCATTGCTTGAAGGTGGAAATGTCCTCCAGTATGGGGCTCGAACTTTGAATGAAGGTGGCTTTCAGGTATGGTGGAAACTTTTTCTTCTCTCATAACGTTGTGCAAAATTTCTATTATAGTAGTTTCATAGCCTATTCTCTTCAGACCTGAGTGTCTTCGTTTAGAGAAAACAACCTTATCGAGAAAATGATCTTCAGAGAAACAAAGAAAGATAAAAGTATAAAACTAGGCTAAACTACCGTTCTCAAAGTTGAAGTCAGAAACACTGGGTAACTTGTTTTATAACTTGCAAATAGAACTTCTAGAATCGCTACAATTCCTAGGTTCCCCCTTCACCATATTAAAGCTGCTAATACCATTTTTTGTCAGCTTGTGTGCATTTATTGACGGTGTGCTTTAGTTTCAGTTTTGTTTTGGATAATTGTGGAGAGTAAAGTATTTATGTCATCTGTATTTTACCTCAATTACAATGTATGTATGTTAGAACAGTTGATCTTTGCATTGTGAGTCCTTATCTGAGATATGGATTGTTAGTTTGTTGACTTTAATATCTTAAGGAAGTATACTTCAATTTTTTTCTGAATTGCTAGATACTGCCCTGAAGTTTGATAAAGAAACAATGATAATTCCTTGATGTGTGACCTGAACTTCTGCACACTTTGTTTTTGTATCACAAAAACATATTTGATGGTATCAAATTTCAGTCTGTTCCATACCCAGTTTTCCCTGGAGGAGCAATAATCGGATGCTCTGCTGGATTTCTGAATGTACCTAAGATAAAGGGAACACATACAGCAATGAAATCAGGTGAACCTATTGTCATGCCCTTGATCCTCTCCACTTGCGAGAAATTCATTTTAAAACATCATTGTGTTACGCACTTCAAATTCGAATGTCCATTTCCTTACGGATCTTTTATTCTCCTGATTTGGGAGGAAAGGCCTTCTGAAATTATAATGTGAAATGGAGGTGGAAAAGCTGTTGATTATGTTTTGTCGGGTACTTGAACGAATGGGATTTATGTGGAAATATCCTGCAAATACTCTTTAGACATTAGTATCTAAATCCTTATTCTTTATCTGGGTATTGTCCTGTCAAGATCCTTTGTTTTAGCATATAAAGGCTACTCCCTCCGTTCAAAATTAAGTTCTTCTAGGTGTTTGCACACATATTAAGGAAAGTACAAAAGTATTACTTTTATACTCCTAATTAATTATCCACAGCCACTAACAACCAATAGCCTTTCATAAAACAAGTCAAAAAGTTACTTTATTTTATCCCAATGCCTAGAAAATCTAAACGGACTTATATTTCCAAACAAAATTTTATGCCTAAAAACTAAAAAGACATTTTTTTAACGGAGGGAGTACTAAAGATAGCTTAAGTTACACGAAGCAGTAAACGTCTTCGAAATTCAACCTAACTCGTTGGAAAGTGTAGATTCCTAGCAACTTGACTGCTGAATCAAATCACCCCTTGGACATTCTCGTATCTATTATATTACCAAATTATTATTTGAAGGCTTCATAACTGTTGTTCTCCTTATCTTTCTCCCTTTCTGATTTTTTGTTTGATTAATGACAAGTGTTCTATTTTCTCTTTTATTCTTTGAAAAGATGTAATCTACTATTTTCAAATTAACCAGAAAGGATTCATTGGTTCCTCACTAGGACCTAGGAGGTAAAAATAACACTCCCTAGAGGTCCATAATCCAATGTAGGCCGTATGAGTTGCTATTTCTTCAGGTTATGATTTAGCTTCTTGATTTATCAGGTTGTAAAATTTATCAGCAGCATACTGGCATCTAAATAATCCATCTCTTTGGTTTTATGACTTCTAAAGAAATGCTTGCTACAGGAATGTTAGCTGCAGAAACTTCTTTTGGTGTCCTCCATGAAGGCTCGAAGATGGAGAAATACTGGGATAATTTGAGAAATTCATGGGTCTGGGAAGAACTCTACAGAGCTAGAAACTATCGCCCGGTTAGTTAAGACTTAACAGTGTAGCAGAATTATGTAGTACTGTATTATCTATTACGGAGTAGTTTTTTAGTGCTTATATTTCTGGTTTCTTTTTTCAGATTGAGTTCTTGATGTTCCAAAGCATTGTTCAGTTTTGTCTGAATATCTGCATTTAGCTTCGATATAAATATATCGTACTAGGAGTATAAAACATCCCTTTTCCCATTTCTTATGCACATCTTTTTCTTGCAGTCCTTCGAGTATGGGCTATTACCTGGGCTAGCATATAGTGCTCTTGAACAGTATGTCCTACCTTGATAAATCATTCCATAACCTTTTAATGTGAGTTGTATTCATCTATATTGTTTTATGATTCTAGTCTTTAAAAGTGCTTGCTTTTTTGGTTGGCAGTTATTTACTGAGGGGAAAGGCACCCTGGACGCTAAAGCATGGGAAGCCTGATCATGAATCAACAGAGGTAACAACCCCACTTTCTTAGATGCGCACAAGATTAAGAATTTTACTTCTTGTATGAGCTCTTGAATGTCAAACACTTGCCTCAAAGTTTTGGTTGCTAAGTTATTTTGGAGAAGTGAAGACTTAAGAGAATAGGTAGGTGAAAGAGGAATTTTTTTCCCTCTATTCACAATTTGAAATACTTCTGTATTTTGCTTAGCAACTCCTAAAAGTGAATAAAACTTAAAACATGAAATCAAGAAATTCACTCGAGTGTCTACAATTTAACGAAATAATTTCAATTGCAGAACTTTTGGAAATAAGTTAGGGTTCACGACTTCATGTTGAAGAGAAATGACAGAAAAACATATTTTGTTTTGTTTTTTGTTTTTGTTTTGTTGGGGATTTGAGGGGTTCTTTCTATTGATTCATCTTGTCACACTATATTTTGTGACTAATGACTAGGTAAGCAACTAGATCTTACGATGTCATGAAAGCGTTGTTCATAAACCAAGGAATGCCGCATACCTGTTCGCATAGCTACAAGGCTATTTTCATAGCTGGCCTGTGGGCTTTGACCATTGCATTTATCATCTTCACAAATCATTACATATCTCCTTACCTTGGCAGTTTGCAGAATTACATTCTCCCATTCAGTATCCAAAACCAGATGGAATTATTTCCTTTGATGTACCCACGTCATTGTACAGGTATTATTAGTTGCACTGAGCTCTCAACAAGTGTTCCTGTTAGCCATGCTATTCTTATTTGAGGGTATAAATGGGGAATATATGGTTGTTAGGCTAGGTGAAGGAGACATCAAAAGTCCTGACTGCTATATGTGAATCTATGAATTGCTTTTCAAGTGCTTGAAGAATTCGAAGAGGGAAGAAAACTAATCAGAAGTACCAATCTTTTTAGGGTGGAAACATTAGTTACCATGTCAAAATTTCTCAGATATGGATATGGAGCCACGGAGGCTCAGTGATATACCTGAAATTCTCGAGAGACTACTCTGGGAAGATACTGGGACATGGATATGAAGTGCTTACTTTTTCGTAGCAGCTATATACTCCCTCCGTTTCATAATACATGGGTTTTTAGAATTGTTTCAAAATAGTTGGTCTTTTATGTTTTCTAGGTAGGAATTGTAATGATTTATACGGAGTATTGATTTGTGTTGTTGACTTTTTTAAGAGATTTTGATTGGTTAAAATGTGTAGTGGGTATTAAAAAAATAAAATTTATGAAAAAGTGAGTGGAATGATTATGTTTTTAAAAAGTGAAGTGTTTTATTAAAACTTGTGTCAATAGCTAAAAGCCCATGTATTATGGAATGGAGGAAGTATTTATTATAGTATCATATATTTGCATATATTCTTGTGTTTTTCTTGGATTTTTGTTGAATAATTTCTGTGCTGAATACCAGGAGCAGCACAAATCACGATCATGATCAGCCCCCGCATCTTCGCTTGAAAGATCCAAAGATGCCTGAACTTGTTAATTTGCCAGTCTATGCAGGACCTGAGTCACGATATTGCCCTGCACGTGTATATGAGTAATTTTCTTACCACCACTTGTTTCTAAGCTTTGAATTTTGTCTTTTATACTTTTATTTAATGGTTTTTATCCTTCGATCTCAATGTAGGTACGTACCAGATGAGACAGGCCAGATGAAGCTGCAAATCAATGCTCAAAATTGTCTGCACTGCAAGGTAAGAGTTAAATGATTTTTTCTATAATTCATCTCATGCGGAAGGACTCAATAGGATTATAGGATTCAACCCGTTCTCTTGGAAATAAGAATTATATTGCATGCATGTCCAGTTAACCAGGCTGATTCAGCTGTCTAGGACTCCCGGTCGTATCCGCAACCATACTATATCTGAATCTGTGATGTCCACAACGACTATGGCCTGGCCTAATTTGAACCAACTTCACCTTATAAATATCAAATTCGCTAACTTCATTTCACACCTGAATCTGTAAAGCAAAGCAAAGAATATGTACTCATGAAATCAACAATCTGTCCAGCATGGTCGGTAGTCTTAGGGCCCGTTTGGTATAAAATATTTGTTATTCAAAATACATTCTTAGAAATTTTAATCATTACCTCCATCTCCCAATTTTTCATAATTTTTGTTTTGTTTCCCTCCTTTCAATCACCTATTTGAGCAAACCTATTTGAGCAAGGGGTAACCATGTCCCCCCATACTCTCTAATCATTACTGCTCTTATCTTATTTTTCATGCAAAAATGATAATTCTTCTCTCATCTAAACTCACAAAACTTCTTTACAATATATTTTCCCATACAAATTTTTTTTCCATTCCGTTTACCTTATATCATGATACGGGGTTAGCCGTGGGTTGGTCCGATCTTCGACAACAAGCAAGAAACTCAAGAACGGAAGCAAGAATGAATAAAGACTCAAAGAACGCATCAAGAACAATGCAAGATTTCCAAGATTCGACCAAGATCAGTTCAAGATCGATCAAGAAAGAACAAAGACTCGACAAGACTATGCAAGACTCGATAAAGAATTCAAGAAACGATAAACAAACTAGGGTTTTATCTTGTGTGGAGGTGATGTCGGCCAAGCAAAGGCTTATGGGGGACAGCTAGGGCTGCCGTCGGCTGTAAGAGTACACAACAGGGGCTGTGCACACTTGTGGTCGACTCCACTGGTCTCGGCTAGGCTTTGTGTTTGGGCTAATGCAACCACAACAATCACAAACAAACAAGATTAGTAATTTAATCAAAAAGAATGCAAGAAGTAAATAACCAAATAAAGAAAAGAACTCTTTTTTGTGGATTTTGTGTTTAGAAAAGAAAAAGACTCAATCTTGATTTCGGAAACCAAAGCTCTGATGCCAATTTGATACGGGGTTAGCCGTGGGATGGTCCGATCTTCGACAATCAAGCAAGAACTCAAAGAAACAAACAAGAAAGCAAGAACGCAGCAGCTGGACTCAAAGAAACGATTCAAGAAAGCTCAAGATTCGTTCAAGACTCAACAAGAAACATCAAGAACAACAAGAACTCAATGTCGACAATAAAGAAAGAACAAGACTCGATGCAAGAACTGATAAAGACTCGAAATTGATATAAAGACACGACCGATAAGGACTGAGTCGATCTATATAGAACAAGATAAAGACCCCAGGCCTCCTCAGAGGGTAGGAACCAATACCAATGACTACACAACCCGCCTCTACAATCCGACACAATCAAGCGGACAACTTGAAGCACCAGAAGGGGGCTTGTGGATACTAGATTCACCAAGTCTTGCGAAGTTGATGAACGGCAAAGCAAACCAAGCTAGATCAAACCAATTCGATGATCAACGAGCACAGCTCTAGTTGGATCAACAAGACACTCCATGTGTTTCACACAATTTGAGAGATCTAAATTCTATTCATTATGTTCTCATTGAATTACAATAGGAGAACTCGGAATATATAGGCCACGCAGGGCTGTTGGGCCGAGTTAGATGATAAAATAAGATAAAACTAACATCTAATGGAAATAATAAAAATAACCTTAAAGTTTCCTAAAATAACTTAAGTATAAGAAATACTAAATAGGAAATAAATATAATGTTCCAAAACTTAACAAAATCCCGTCAAAACCAGCAGCAGCTCAAAGAATGTGGATTTCGGCCAAGCTATATGTCGAATCTGGAAAAACCTTCAACAGCAAAGTTGTAGATCTCTTCGTCCTCGTTCCAACAAGGTATGGCACGCCTCAATCCGATCAATATTGAATCCGTACGACCCATTTTACAGAGACGTCGAAAAGCTGTCAAAAGTCTGAACGAGTGTAAAAACGTCACTTGCACCTTTGGATCTTCTCCCAAGGTGGAGCCTTCTTCTTCCTTTTGAGAAGGACATCATCCGAAGGTGTCTTGGATGGTCTCGCATCATATCATCTTATACTTAATTAGCCCTTAGTATAATTCAGATTCCCTTGATTTCATGTGAGTTTCACCGTTGATTTCACCAGGCATGCGACATTAAAGACCCAAAGCAGAACATCGAGTGGACAGTGCCAGAAGGCGGCGGTGGCCCTGGGTACTCAGTCATGTAGATTCTACCTTTGCTTGCACCGAGGAAGTCTTTCCGAGCTCTTTAGAAATAACCCCATAAAAGTGAAGCCATGAAGGGATCAAACTAGGCTTGCTCTTGATTATGATCTCAGTTCTAAAATCGTTCGTCTCCTGCCCCGAATATTAGGTCCACAGTTGTGAAAGCGTATTGACTAATGAATAAATTCATGGCTAAGCTGGAAAGCTTCTTGTGTAATTTTATGGCGAAGCTTCCCTTTTCCAAAGTTACATTTCCCGAATGTTTAAATTTTTTTGCAAACTAATTGTTGGTTGACAGTTCACAAGTGGATTGTTTTCGTGGACGCAGCAGGTTTTCTTTTAACTTGGTGGCAACTGGCTAACTAATTGGTCTTGAAACTTTATTCAAGTTTACAGTTTTGTTTTAGTTTCATTAGGTAAAGTCATGTTAGATTCTCCAAGAGCACCTTCTTGTAGTGTTTAAACATTAATATAAGAAACCCTTAAGAACTTAAAAAGGAAGAGAGATCAGGGGCACTTGGGTAAGGAGGAGGAAAGAGAAAGAGTTAGGATGATAATGGTGGGGACGTGGGGTTATGTGATGGGGCAAATTTTATTTTTATATTATTTAGTTTTTAATCAGGTGGGTTGTAGGGATGTGAGTGTAAATTTTGATGAGGTTTCTAATAAGAGAAAAAAGATGAAAAGTAAAGTGAAGGAATCCAATATAGATTTCATGGGTCCAGATGTTCTAACTAACATATGGTTGTGTGCATTTTGAATCTGACCAAAAGGGCCAAAAAACAAGAGGTTTTGCCTTGTGGGTCCCGGCTTGCTGCTGAGACGGTTTGATATCACCAAATATATGGTACATTTTCTGACTTCTGGTGTCGGTAAAGATCTAGCCGACATTGGCTTTTGGAGTCGACAAAGTTTAAAGAAAACCGTGAAGAGGGCCTCATACCTCGGAGCCGATAAGCGGATCCTTAGCCCCTTAGGTCGGAGTCAGCAATAATCAGTGAACATAATTTGGCCTGAGGTGCACCCCAGCAAATTAAAGCAACGGAATCTAACGAGAAAACAAATAGAGATAGGGAGGGGCACGGAAATCCGAGTCCTTTTTTACTTGTCTTGATAAGTATGTGCAAATATTTTGATTAAAACCAGCATGGTATCAAACCTCGCTCGTATGAGTGTGTTCTAAATCTTATTATGTTTGTCTAGATCTCGTTAGGGTTTTGAGTGCACTTTACGCAGATGGTGTGCGATTCTATTGTGACATGACTTGACGTTTCTTTTCCGAGGATGTGGTTATAGTTGTCGGAGTCGGGATAGGTTGAGATTGTGGCAGTGTGTATCGCGGCGTCTCATTTATTCGGATTGTCTACTTCCCTGGAGTTTCGTCCTCACTGTCCACAGGATGATCAGGTTCTGATGTATCGCTGGCCTACGGTTCTGCTTTAGAGTGGAGCTTGGCTTCGTCCGTTGTTTTTCGTCCAGATCTGTTTGGTTTGGCCCGCTTGGTTTCGCTTTTGTAGATTGCGTTATGTCTGATTTGCACCGTTATGTCTTGTTGTATAGTTTGTTTCGGTTTGTAGACGGTTTTCTGTTTGTCGGCTTGCCCGGCCCTCGAGTTTCAGATATATCTGAACTCGAATTCTTACCTAATAAAAAAAAATGTACGTGCAAATGTATAAATATATATTTTTAGACATTTTTAGCATGTTAGGTGTAAATTTGAGCACACCACCTCCGTATAAATTTTTACAAAAAGTAAAATAATTTTATTTATTTATTTATTTATGATTTTTTTTTTAAATGAATTGTATTTGAATGATTAGTAAAAGTTTCACTTGAAGTAAAAAAGCTGTTCTATTTCACCAAATTATGGACTTAAATTTTAATTGAAATGTTGCCAAAACTCCGTGATATTTAGTCGCGGATATATCTACCGTGTAAAAAGTAAAAAATGGTCAAAAAAAATGGTCATCCCAATAAGGCGATAACAACCCCTTTTGGCCCAAGCAAGATCTTCTACACCTCTTCTTACCACTCTCTCACTCTCTCCTCCACTATTTTTTTTTTGACGTTTATTTAATTTTTAAAAAATAAAATAAAAATTATATTTATATTCCTAACATATATTTTTATATATTTATAAAATTTTATCGTTAAAAAAGTATGTTTTAAAATTTTTAATAATTATATTTTGTAAAATATTGCATTTTTAATTTTTTAAAATTGTAAAATATGATTTAAAAAAATTAAACATTATAAATATATAAAATAGATATTAGTATTATAAATAACTTTTTTTAAAATTTTTTGTAAAGATTAAATAAATGAATAAATTACACATAACCACCCTTAAATTAGGTTAGTTTTCACATAACCACCCATAAAATTATAAATTACAGAAAACCACCCATAAATTACATTTCTTTTCAAAAGACCACCCATCCATTAAACCTTCATTTGTTTTGTTTGAAAAGACTAAAATACCCCTAATTCAAACTTATTTTTTAAAGGAAAAAATGAGGTGGAAATTAGGCGAGTCGGGTCGGATTCGGTTAGTCGGGTTTCGGGTCATTTGGATTTCGGGTAATATTTAATAATTTAATCATTTGGTTGGGTCGGATTCGGGTTTCAGTTGTATCGGGTTTCAATTGTCTCGGGTTTTAGTTATTTCAGGTTTGGATTGTCTCAAGTTTTCATCATTTCAATATTCATTTTAATTTTTTTACTAGAATCTATCTTAAAATTCGGGTTATACCGGGTTTCGGTTATAACGGGTTCGAGTCTTAATGAGTTTCGATTGAATCGGGTTCGATTCATTCGGATTTGGGTGAGTTTCGGTTATCGGTTATTCGGATTTCGGGTCCAAAATGGGTCGGGTTGGATCGATGTTCAGGAAAATCGGTTCCAAAATACATACAATAACCCTAGAGCTAGCAAAACTCGACCCGGACCCGAAAACCAGACCCGGTCGACCCGAAACCGATTGTCCTAAACACCGACCCAACCCGGCCCATCTTGGACCCGAAATTCGAATAACCGATAACCGAAACTTAACCAAATCCGAATGAACCGAAGCCGATTCAACCGAAACCCATTAAGACTCGAACCCGTTATAACCGCAACCCGATATAACCCGAATTTTAAGATAGATTCTAGTAAAAAAATTAAAATGAATATTGAAATAATGAAAATTTGAGACAATCGAAACCCGAAATAACTTAAAGCCGAGACAATCGAAACCCGATACAACCGAAACCCGAAATCAACCCAACCAAATAATCAAATAATTAGACATTACCCGAAACCCGACTAACTGAATCCGACCCGACTCGCCCAATTGCCACCTCAGTCTTTCCTTTAAAAAATAAGTTTGAATTAGGGGTATTTTAGTCTTTTCAAATAAAACAAATAGAGGTTTAATGGATGGTTGGTCTTTTCAAAAGAAATATAATTTATGGGTGGTTTTCTGTAATTTATAATTTTATAGGTAGTTATGTGAAAACTAGCCTAATTTAAGGGTAGTTATGTGTAATTTACTCTAAATAAATACGGAGTACTAAAAATATTTTTGTGAAACATGCATGCACAGGAACTTTTGGCCAAATATAGCCACATGTACGATCAGGATTGTCATCATTAGAGTATCTATATGTCAATTCATTCTGAATACCTACGTACCTACATCTTTCCTTTAAAATACGGAGTAGGATTTGATGGTTAAACATACGTACTACCCCACCTTGAATTCTTAAATAAAGAGCACTACCGAACCGGAGATCTTTGGGTACTATACACAAGTCCTTTCCGATGAGCCATTCCGAAATGGTAAACCACACTCCCTCCGTTAAGAAATAAGTTCCGTTTAATTTTTTAACATATTTTTAATAATGAGCTAAAAATTACTCCTTCCATTCCAAAATACACGACCTTTTACTTTGCGAGACGTTTTTTAAGGAGCTAAAAACTCTATGAAATATTATTTTTTAATTTTTTTTATATAATTAGATACTTATTAGTAATAAGTATCAAATAGTATAAAAATTTTAATTAAAAAAATAATATTTTATAGAGTTTTCCGCTCCTTAAAAAGCGTGTCAAAAAGCAAAAGACTGTTTATTTTGGAACGGAGGGAGCACTACGTATATAAAATACTCTCTTCATTTTAAAATATAAGTCCTTTGACTTTATAACACATTTTTAAGAGCTAAAACTATATAAAATATTATTTTTTATTAAAATTTTAAAATAATATTATAGTTATTAATACTAAGTATAATTGAGTATTATTTTAAAAAATTAATAAAAAAAAGTTGATATTTTATATTGTACAATTTTGAACTCTTTAAAAAACGTGTTAAAAGTCAAACAAATTATATTTTAAAACAGATGGAGTATTAAGTTTTAATTAATGTTTTTAATATAATTTTATACTTATTAGTTATAAGTTTAAAATTATTTTTTAAAAAATAATAAAAAAGTTAATATTTTATTTAGTTGATTTTTTTCCAAATATTTCATTTATTTATTTATTTATATTTATTTTTTAAACGAGAAAAAATAATACTGTAGCGTTTTATCATAAGCCGGTGACATTTTATCCTAAAACAACATCATTTATTATCGTATTATATAGAATTCTTTATGTCAATTTAATCCAAAATGATATCATCATACATGTATAATTGTGCCCCTCCCGAAAATTTTTCGGTTGTGGAATTGTTGTGGATAGATATAAACTAGGGGTGGGCACAAATCCCGCAAATCCCGATCCCGTCCCGATCCCGGTGGGATTTAGGACAAAATAGCGAATCCCGTCCCGCAAAAATTATGCGGGGCGAAACGCGGGACGATCCCGGTGGGATCCCGCAAATCCCGTCCCGTCCCGCATATTATAATAATAATAATAATAATTTTTATAATAATAATAATATATTATTAGTATTATTATTTTGAGCAAATATTATAATTATAATTATAATCATAATCTTCCATTTATAATAATAATAATAATAATATTTGTTTATAATAACAATATTATTATTATTTGAGCAAATATTATTTATAACTATAATAATAATTTCCAATTTATAATAATAATAATAATATTATATAATATTATAATATAATTTAATATTAATATTAATTTATAATAAAATTATTATAATTATTATTATATCATATTATATTTTTTTTCCTTTGAAGTATAATTATTTTATAATAATAACAATAAAAATAAGTAATGTTATTTTATTTTATTTTATTTTATTATTATTATTATTATTATTATTATACCCATTTAGAGTTACAAGAGGCAAATAGCTAATTAAATACAGTATTCTTCCCAACTATCAATCGATAATTAGACAATATTGGTGAATCTTGTCTCAATTCCTTTCCGTCCTGATCTAGTAAGATAATGTAGCCAAATATGTTGAACATTATAATTAATTATACAATCATTGTATGAATTAATAATAGTATTATAATATTAATAATAATAATAATATTATTATTATTATTGAATAATATAGTTGAGAATAATATTCAACATATTATACTAAATAATGAATTATGAAAGAATTTTTCACTTTGCAAATTTATATAATATTTTATTATTTTTATATGCGGGACAAGGCCCGTCCTGTCCCGATCCCGTCCTGTCCAGACACCATCCCGTCCCGATCCCGTCTCGAAAAAAAAATGTCAATCCCGTCCCGAAAAAATTTCGCGGGACGAGTCCCGTCCCGTGCCCACCCCTAATATAAACAATGAAAGCAACAAAGTATATTTTTCAAAAGTAAAATCAACAAAAGTGGACAAACATTAATATTTTAAAGAGGTAAAAACTATATAAAATAGTAATATTTATTAAAACTTCATAGTTAGTAGTAATAAATATTAAATTTGTACAAAAAAAAAGTTAATTTTTAGTATCTCAAAATATATTTTTTAAGATAATATTTAATATAACTTCATAGTTATCTACACGACCACTTTTCGCTAAATGAATAAAGTGGCCATCAGACGTGTCGGGTTGGGTTCGGTTAGTCGGGTTTCAGATCATTTGGGGTTTCGAGTAATGTCTAATAATTTAGTTGGGTCGGGGTTCGGATTTCGGTTGTATCGGGTTTCGATTGTCTCGAGTTTCGGTTATTTCAGATTTCTGTTGTCTCATGTTTCGGGTATTTCGAGTTTCGATTATTTCGGGTATGGATTGTCTCAATTTTTCTTTATTTCAATATTCATTTTTAAAACTTAACTAGAATGTATCTTAAAGTTTGGGTTATTTCGGGTTTCGGTTATAACGGACTCAAGTCTTAATGAGTTTCGGTTGAATCGGGTTCAATTCATTCAGATTTGGGTGAGTTTCGATTATTCAGATTTCGGGTTCAAAATGGGTCGGTTTTCTGGTGACGTACTTCACTATGTTTTTGGGTATTAAGGACAATCGGTTCCGAGTGGACCTGTGTTTTCAAATATTCAGGACAATCGGTTCCCGGTGGACCGGGTTGGATTTTCGGGTTTGGGTTGGGATATGCCTAAATGTACGGTGAGACATTACCGATATCGGCAGTCGGTGATGATGGCTAGCGTTGGAAGAGTTGGGAGGGTAGCAGGAGGCGCGGTGGTTGCCGACTTCGAGTGTCGGTGCAGGTTGTTGGAGGAAGGTGATTGGTGTTGGTGGAGGAGCACTTGAGCTTGCTGGAGGTGGGAGGTGGTTGTCGAGTTCGACTGTTGGTGTCAGTGGCACCATTGCCATCTCCTACTCCTCGTGTCGATGACTCGACCGTATATTTGACAAAAAAATTGATCGTCCATATAACAACACCCAAAGTAAAATGTCTATTTTAGATTGGGAGTAGTAAATAGCCAAAGAGTAGGGTAGTGGCCAGCGAGGAGTGGGGACTGAACACTTACCTCGCCTCTTAAGTCTTAATTTACTTTTGTCCGCCACATCAGCTTAAGAACACCCCTCTAGTTTTTTTTATCAATTTTACTCACATCCGTGCACTCAACTCTCCAACCCTTCATCTACTTTTTAATTATTTTCCTTTTATTTTATTAACAAAAATTATAAATTCATTTGTTTATTTAATTCTTATTAATAATTATTCTAGAGTACGAAATTATTATTAGGGCTCGTTTGGTTGAATGCGGGAAGTACAATTCCCAGGAACTTACTTCCCATGAATTGAATTTCCGTGAAATGCACTTTCCATGAATTAAAAAAAGTTGTTTGGTTGAATTTTGATTTTAGTAATATAAAGAGGAAAATAAATAAATCCATGTTAAAAAAGGGTGGAAGTTGAGCTTACCTAGTCCCCCTAAGTAAGTGAACTTCCTAATATTTATAGGAATTGAAATTCCTGAAAAGTTGAATTTCTGTATCATTCTGTCAACCAAACACAAGAATATATCATACTTTCTGGGTTTTTAACTGACTAACCAAACGAGACCTTAGTTAAATATTAATGAAAAAATAAAATTATCATCAATTATTTTAATTGTAGATATTAATTTTACGAGTTTTTTTAATTAAAAATATAGTATAAAATAGGTGTCTATGGGAAGATAAGATTAAATGCTATTCAAATATATTTATATATTTTTAAAATAATATTTTTAAATACACTCAATCTGATTTTTTTTACATTGTTAAATGGTAGAGGAGATGCACCTGTTGTGCACGTGACCACTCTCCCTTCTTTTTGTGTTGGAAAATTTGATAAAGCTACCGCTAAAATGTGCCGCTTCTGCAAGAATCAAATTCACCTGCTGCTTGCCATTTTTTTTTATATAAATATTTTGTAATCCGACGTGGCTCCCAAGCGGAACCCGTTTGCGGCTCCAATGCCCATGCTCTTAGTTGCATCCTTTGCTGAGTTGTGTGTGCTGCAACGCCACTGAAACTCTGCAAGTCACCCCTTGAGTGGCATCTTCTGCACTGCAATGCAAGTACCCAAGTTAGTAATGCTGCCGCTGTTCATGGCCTGACACTTGATCAGCTACAAATGGCTCTTCTTTTGGAGTACCTATGGATATGCTTTGAATTTTGTGGGCTATCCCATCCCATCCCATCCCATCCATGGCTGATGGCTACCTATATAGCCTATAAGTTGTGTATCTAGGTGTGTTATTCGAGCCGAACCAGTCGAACTTGACATGTTCAACCTTGTTCATTTGTTAAACGAGTTCGAGCAGAGTCGAGTCCAATTTTTAAACAAGCTTTATTTTTTGTTCAAGCTCGGCTTGTTTTAGTAAATGAACGAGTTCGACCCGAGCTCGGTTTTACTTGGTTATAACATACTCCCTCCGTATCACAATACTTGTTGCTTTAGCTCTATGCACGCTTATTAACAAAACCTATATTTACTTTACTTTTATAGGTTAAAATACCTAAAAGCAACAATTATTACATATAAAAAAAACAATCATTACATATAAAGATAATAATTATAGCTAAAACAACAAGTTTTTTAATACACCTTTACTAGTCTAAAACAACAAGTATTGCGATACGGAGAGAGTATTAACTTAAAGAAAACTTTAGAAATTTCATAGAATTCGAGCTATTCAAGCCCAAATCGAACGAGCCGATCTTTCAACCGAAATTAAAATCATGTTCAGACTCAGCTTGTTTAGGTAAGTAAAGTTCGAGCTGAGCTCGTATAATAACAAGGCCATAGAGTTACCTAGATAAGATAACCCAACTTTGTTTTGCCTACAAATAGAAATAGGGGTGTGTGTCTCCATTGCCTCTGCAACGCACCTCTTCTTCATCATCCATCCTCCTCCTCTTGCTTGCAGGCTACTAGGTACGTTTTACCCATTTAGTTATTTTTGTGTTTTTTGTTTGTGCTAATGGCTCCTACCCAAAATCAGCCCAAAAATCCTTCAAATGCATTTAGATCATCTACCCAAAATCAACCAAACCTTCAACATGTTGGAAGTGGGTTTCAATATCCTACATACCCTACCCCTCAAGGGTATCCTCCAAACAACCCTAACCAAATGTATCCTCCAAACATCATGAACCAATATTATCCTCCAAATGCAATCAACCAATACAACCAAATGTATCCTCCAAATGCCACTAACCAAGGCTATCCTCCATACCCCATCAACAAAGGGTATCCTCCAAATGCCACCAACAAAATGTACCCTCCAAGTGCCTTACCCTTAAACCCTAACCCCCATCCAAATCTCACTAAGCCAACCCCTCATCCAAACATCATCAAAAAAGGTCCACCAACTCCGGCCACCACCGAAATTACATCCGAAGAAAACTTTCAATACACCGATGAATCCGATGAGTACAGCACTCAACATGATGATGAGCAAGAGGAGGAATTCGGCGACGAAGAAGAGGATGCGCCTGTGCCGACTAAGCGTAGCAAAGGGAAGAAGGCTCCAATCATCTCAAACTTTGATGTTACAATAACAGCTATGATGGAGCGCACAGACGCAATCATAATGAAAGAGTTGGAGCTGCAAATGGCTAAGGAAGAAAACAAGAAGTTTCTGCAAAGGAAGGAGTTGGAGTTGCAGTTGGCGAAGGAAGAAACCAAACGGTTCCTACAAAGGAGCGAACTGTTGAAGACTCTATTGGTGAAGGGTAAGCTCACACCTTCTGAAGAAGCTGCTAAGGTGATGCTGCTAAAGAAGCTTAGTGGATAAGTTCTCTTGTGTTGTCATCACTTCAGTTGATGGATTGTGTTGTTTGTTTTTGCTGTGTTTTATCTTGAATCCATGTATTGTATTGCAATCTACTTGTTGTAGTAACTTGTTTTGATGTCTTAATGTAATTTCAGTTTCTAGTAGTGTGTGGTCAATCAATGTAATGTCACTATCCTTATTAACTATATCCGATCTTCCCTCTATATATGTATTTTATATTTATACATGGTTTCAAAATTTGGTTAAAATTCCAACCAAAAAGTTAAGCAACAATTGAAAAAAATACTTGAAAATTTAAGACTTTGAGTCTTTGACCAATATGAAGCTTCACATATTACATATCCAAAAGGAAATTTTTATCTATACAGCTAATTTTATCTTGTTTTAAGATTTTGCCCTACGCTTTCAACAGTTGAAAAAAATACTTGAAAGGAAAATATCCAAAAGGAAAATTTTATCTATCCTATATATGTGGATATATTTTCAAGATATAATTTTATCTTGTTTTGATTCAAAATAAAATAAAAATTACGCCTAGTATAATTCCATAGCATGCCTCTCTCAATCCTTAATTTTATCTATATGGGTATTTGTGGATATATTTTCAAGATATAATTTTATCTTATTTTGATTCAAAATAAAATAGAAATTTCGCCTAGTTTTAGTAGAACTAATGTTGTATTTCCATAATATATAAATAGATAACTTGCCTCTCTCAATCCTTAAACTGTTGTTATTAGAAAGAAAAAGCCACCAAAGTTGTAATTCAGAATGCAGCGGGAGGGTAAGGCTCCGATGATTGACAACGACAACGACAACCAGCCTTCGTCGTCGATGGAGGACTACGCCAGAAGTCTTTCCATGCTCGGAGGTCTTCGTCTCGGAACTCCTATAGGTATATATATAAAATCTTTACAGTACGAAGATACATAATTGACTTAAGCTTTTATGTTAGAAGATATATAGATGACAGTTAAATTTCTTTGATCTTTCAGAAAATCCGTCTGCGTCTTTTTCGACATCTCTCGTCGATGCGTCGAGCTATCCGAGCAGCTGGGGTTATGATGCTCATCAACAACCACCACCGCCGAGATATCAAAATCCTATACCACCACTCTCTTACACGTCCATTGGTAACAGCCGCCGTCGTTTGCCTTTCTCCAGGCCGCCACAACAACCACAACAACCACTACCATCACCATCATCATCACCATTGCCATCAATCGTTCCACCGCCCAATTACCATCCTTGCAATGGATACATGAACGTTCGACATTCTCCGTATCCTCATCAAGCAAGTCGAACGTATGCTCAACCAAGCATCTTCGGCCCTATAGCTACCCCGGAAACGAGTAACGGCAGTGGTCGTTTGCCTTTCACCACGCTGCCACCACGACCACAACAACCACTACCGTCACCATCACAATCACCATCACCATCATCGATCGTTTTACCGGCCAATGACCATCCTTGCAACGGATACATGAACTTTCCACATGTTCCGTATCGTCTCATGTCTCAGTTCATACAATTAATGTCGGATCCCCCGGCCCTTTTGCGCTACGCCTGCGATAAGAACGGGTAAGTTAAAGATTAGTACTCTCCGAGTCTGTCATAGTATAATGTCTATAGAGTATAGTTGATCCGAATTCGTCTTTCAATAGGTCATTGGCACTCCAGAAACTCATCCCGACAATGCAGTCTTCATGCCCCCTCATCATGTATATACTAACAAGTGCGCTGGCTCGCGGGTTTCCTCAAGTAGCCTGCGACGCATTAGGCAGGCGTGTCATCAAAGTGTGCTTCGAGGAACTGAGCTTTGCCCAAAACGCGGTTCTAAGTACTATGATGGTTGAGCATTGCGTGACACTGGCCACGAATCAATACGGATGCCTTTGTCTGAATGACTGCATTCCCCTCATGGAGAGCAGCTTCAAGGACCGAGTACTCGAAACTATCACTGTGAATTGTTCATATCTAGCTCAAGACAAATATGGGTATTGCTTCGTTCATCATTCGTTCATTATACAATGCCTTGTTGCGTAAGCTTCCATCCGATCCTCAAATCTTCGTGAATTTCTTGCAGGACCCATGTGGTGCAAAACGCAATCTCAAGGAAGCACCCGGTTTTCACCCCTATGATAGTAGAGCAGCTAAGGTGCTGTATCTTGAGCCTGGCGACCCAGAAAGAGGGCTCGCATCTGGTGGAGAGGTGCTTCGGTTTGTCATCAACCAAGAAAATTGTGATGGAGGAGCTTCTTAAATTGAGCAGTAAAAAAATACTTGAACTCGCCTGCCACGAATTTGGTAACTTTGTCCTACAGACCGCACTCTCACCCACATGGGTAAGCACTTAGTTTCTCAATACTGATGCATCATCTCTGTCTTAACCCCTCGTTAAATGATTATCTTTTTCGTCTTTCTTCAGAATGACTTTCTTCAGAATGAGGAGTCACCAGATGTTCAAAACCTTGATATGCAGCTTCGACATGTTTTATCTCGGATCCTACGAGAGCTCAAGCAACATCCAATCGGAAAGAATGTCTACAAGAAATACAAAGACTACAGTTCACCGTGCATGTTAAGCACAAGTTACAGGGATGTTCAATGTTCATAATCATCCGAATGATTGTTAGTAGCTTGTTGCTTCTCAATGTTAGGGTTTAATTGATGTAAGGTAGTAGTATTAGTTTATTTTTATTATTGCTGATTCTTACAGTATTATGTAATGAATTTTTAGAGTTGTGCTCAACGTAATGTGGAAGTTATTTCTTACAGTATTATGTAATGAATTCTTACAGTAGATGCCCCTCTTAAAAAGCTATCTATATATTCAGTTCAATATTAAACTGAAGGCAAATAACAACTGAAACTTAAATATAAAAAGATACCTTTTATGGAAATTGACACTGAATCACTGATGGCTTGCAGTTACCTGTAGGCAAGAGTTATGTCTCATACCATGAAGAACAGGGGTCCAAAGAGGATATACAAAAAGCCCCAAACAAGCCTAGCTACACAATGCTACCCAATTAAATAAAATATCCATTGTTTAAGTATGAGTAAACACTTACAGACAAGCAATGGTGTTCCATGCTTCGCTGTTATCAGGATCAAGCTGTACTGTACGAGTAAAACCATCTAATGCCTTCTCAACATCTCTAGCCTAGACAATATTGCAAATACAAGAATATAAATTAATAGAAAATTTGCATCAATAAAGAGGATAGACAAACAATTTAGCGTTGATATGGATATGAAATTAAGCTAAACAGAACAAGCATCCACATAACCAAACAATACCTTTAATGCAGCTGAGCCAAGAGCAAACCAGCCATCAGGTTATAAAGAGTTTAATGCCAATGCCGACTTCCTGAAATGGAATCCCCCAAAATATAGCATACATAAAATTCTACGGAAAAAAAAAACATAATAAAAAAAATACAATTTGAATGAAGGACATCAATGTAGATCACTTTTGAAAGTTTTTAGGTCTCCAGAAGAAGTGGGGATTGAAAGATTACATCCTTTGCTGTGTTAGATATCAAAGTGATTTATTAGCTACAAATCTACCTCATGAAAGGGACCAGTGACATGGATTATCCCTAGCATTCATCTATGAACAATACCATAGGAGCAATGACACCAGATCAGAGCGTGGGATGAGAAACAACTTTCATGGCACACCAGATTCATAATGTAATATGCAATGCATTTGGAGGCCTAACCTAATACATTAAATTCTCATAATCCCTTCACATATCACTAACCCTCACATCTTTACTTTTTTTTTTTTTTTCATATTCATATACTGAATGTAACTTTCATTACAAAAACCTGTATACATTGAATCCATGTTGCTTGCATAACATCTTTCCACGAGAAGTATGACAAACCTAATATTCCGTGGATCAGATTGTCGCCTCATTCCTGTTTAAACCTTCCACGTCTTATATATGGCGAGGGCAACAAAATTCGTCACAAGGAATGTAGTTGGACCTCGAGAACTTTCATTTCACAATCAGCTTAGTCCCTGAGCACATAAAAATATAAAATTAAAAGCTTTATCTCAAGGGCTTGTTTGTCAGAGCTTTTTAAAGTGGTGTGGTAAAGCTTTTGGTGACTTTCAAGAAAACAACTTCGTAAAACACACGGAATTTGCCATGCCAAATAAGAATTTATTCATTTAATGTATCCACAAAGGCTAAAATTTGAATCTATTCATAGAATTTCTTCAAGATTATAATTTTAAGAGATTTTAATTTAATTTAGATTAAACATTGACATACCAAATAGAGTTGATGACAGGATTCGCAAAATACCTGAATTGCTTCGCATCTGAAGCATCATAGATTCTATATCCTGCGAAGCTTCAGTCATGCCCGTTGCATCATACGCCTGGATCATGGTAACCAAGGTGATATTGTCCGGCTTGCAGTCGTATTCCTTCATCGACAAGAATAGCCTGTTCATCTTATCAATATCACCGAATCGTCCATAGGCACTGATGATGCAGTTAAAGAATGGAGTATCAAGGATCACATCTGAGTTCTCCACTTGCCTAAGAATCGAGTCCACCCTATGTAACTTTCCCGCTTTACTATAGGCGTTAACAAGGGAGCAATAGGTAATGGTATTAGGTTTAGTCCCTTGATGCTTCATCTTCCTAAAAAACTCATCCATCATGTCGATTTTCCCTGCCCTCCCGAATATATCAATCACAATGTTAAAGGTTACCACAGTTGGAGAGTACAACCTTTTCTCCACGAATTTCAACACTGACGACACTTTATCGTACATGCCTGCCTTTCCATATGATCGGATCAAAATGTTGAAAGTCCTGACATCCGGGCATATCCCCATTAACTGGAACTCCTCATACCATTTCTCCATCTTCTCAATATTCCCGCCATTTCCATAAGCCCAAACGACAGAATTCAAAGTGAAAACATCCGGAAGGCATATTCCGCTGTCAATCATTTCAGACAATGACTTTTCCATCTGTTCAAACATGTCAGCCTTGCCGTACCCATCAATTATTGTGTTATAAGTGACTTCACTACATGGAATGTCAAAATACGACATCTCTTCAAGGATCTTATTGATCAAGTCTACACGTCGATTTTTAAGGCAGCGGTTGATCAGAACTGAATATGTATGCACATCCGGTTTGCAATCATAGGCAGATTTCATATCCTCAAGAGTGAGAAATGCCAGGGCAAAGAGGTTACTGAGTCCATAAGCATTCACAAGAGCGGTGCAGACATCAACTGTCGGTTGAAGCCCATCTGACTGAAGAACCTCAAAGAGCTTCCCAGCCTCCTCTGGCTTCCTGCATTTACCAAGCATCACCAAAAGCTTTGTGTATGTTTGGTATCTTGGTTCATACCAATGTTGCTTGCGAAGAAGACCGAAAATCTGCAAGTAGAAAAACCTAATAAATAACAAAAGCATCTCTAAACCAGAACATAATCAATAGAAGCTCAAATCCAAAACAGAATCAAACCCACTCAGGGGCGTTATGTAGGAGAATCGGTATCAAATCAATCAGCCCAATGCTGGGTGCTTGGAATGGCCCGGTATCATCCTAAAGAATGCTCGTATGAAAATCTCTATAAATAGGGTTTACCATAAGCATATGTGGACCGGGATCTCTACTAGCCAAGTCGAAATCTCTGTAAATAGGGTTTACCTATAAGCATATACTCATATGATTGCATTTTCTACAGCAGTGAAAATTCTGTACTAATACCAAAATTGAAATTGAAACTGAAACAGAAACCATATATACCAATATTAATACCAATTGAAACCAATTAACCAAATGACCACTTAAACAAAATCAACCTGGAGAGCGGAGTCCCAACGGTAGTGCTTAATGGCTTCATTGAGGGCCTCCAAAACAGCTTTCGGCCACAAATTGTGGTACTTCTTGGACTTGGCTTTCCTCTCAATGTTCTTAATAGCAGCCTCCGTCCATAGAATCCGAGACAGGTCCTTGTTGGGCTCTTCCTGAAGCCCCAGGGAACCCGCCTGCGTGATTTTCCCCGCCATAATCACAAACCTGTAGCTTGGCTTCCTCCTCGCTTGGTTGAGGAATTTCGTCGAACAGGTGGTGGGCGTCCCCAAGGAAGGAGATGGAAAGCTGCGGGCGGCAATATCTGCAATTGGAAGCTCCATTGGAGAGGGCTGTAATTCACTTCCGCCTTATTGTTGCTGTGGTGGAGTGAAAAAGGGCTCCGGCTACGACTACGACCGGAGATATCACCGGCGCCGCTGTGACTGCGAGGAAACACCGCAAGAGGAAGGGTGGATTTGAGTTGAGTGGCATCCTCCATCAACGCTCGGAGATTGAGAACTAATGGGATAATTTGAGAAATTCATGGGTCGGGGAAAGAGTTGGAGTTGAGTCGATTATGCATACTCGTGTCTCGGAGTTTAGCCTTATTTTGTATCACTTGACGCATTTCAGCTGGATAATTTGGGATGATAGGTTCAACTACATGAACTTGATCGAAGTCGGATGGATCATAGTAGTGTTGATATGTATCACGTTCATCTTCAACGATCATACTATGCAAAATAATGCATGCCCTCATTATTTTCCCCATCACATTAATATCCCAGACAAGTGTCGGATAGCGTATAATAGCAAACCGAGCTTGTAAGACACCGAACGCTCGCTCCACATCATTTGTAGTGTTTAAGTGTATGTGTATGTGTAATTTCATGTTTAAGGTGTAATTTTATGCGCGTTGTCATGTTCCGGGTGTAGTGTAGTGGGTATTGTTATTTAATGTTCAAATTTATGTATTTTTATGGTGTAAGTTTATGTTGATTTAAGTTAATGGTGTTTGTGACTATAAATCTTTAACATATGGTAAACTTAGCGGAATTTTTTTTTTCTTCCAAACATATGCAAAATGGGTGTCATTGGGTAGAGAAAAATAAATCATATTTAAAAATAATTTTTTTAATACATTATTTATTTAACGAATAAATAAGGTTTTAATTAAAATTAAAACCTCATGCCATGTGTCTGATTATCATTGGCTAAAAAAAAGAAAAAAAATGAAGGTTTGACCATAAGTTTTTTATGTGGTACTCAGAATTATTCAGAGCCGCAGGAGTAAAATGAACGCGCCGGACGCCCTCTCCTCACCTCCTTCCCGAAATCCCCAATTCGATCAACCTTCCTCTGCTAGAAAACCTAATCCCTCAAATTCCTCTCACACAAATCTCTTCTCTTGTCAAATCTCACCTATAATCCCTATTATTTCGAGTTGTAATGATGAGAAGGGTAGGCTTAGCGATCCAATTGATCTCTTGTGTGGTCGCTATTGCCGTATGGAATTGGAATTTCAGTTTACAATCATACGAAGAAGGAAGGTTTTGGATCGAAAAGTTCTGTACGGGGTAATTTGTTGGTTGTGTGCCTCTTTTGATGATTTGAGGGCTTGGTTGGCTGTTTGGATAAAGGTTCTGTGCTATCGCCCTCCTCCTTGGCCTCATCCCCTACTTCTAGTCGCCTGGGCTCTACCTCTGTGGGGGAGAGAAGTTCTTTTCCTCTCAATTGATAACCAAAGGCTTCTGATCGGGCACTATCACACGGCATCGGAACAGTGGTATGGCTCCCGGAAGGTCAACGTCGGTTGCCCTTCGATCTCTCTTCTTTACATCTTTATAAGGAAGAACTGGTATGTTGAGAATCTCTCTAGCTTCACTACTCTCCTTACTCTCAAAAATTTCTTCTCTCTGCATCTTACTAACCACGTCTGTGGTCTTTGTGTTGCAATGGCTTCGTCCTCTCGGGACGTAGGCAAAAAACCCCTGGAGGCCGAGTCTCTCGTGCCTCCAACCACAAACGCCCGAAAGGGCCCCACAAACCCCGCTTCTGGTGAGTCTGTGGAAGGCCATCCTCTCCCTTCTGCTGGCTTCCCAAAAGCTAATAAAAAACAGATTGATAAATTCTTGTGGAAGTCCAAAATCGATGCTCAAACGATGAAGGAGATACAAGTTGATGTTCAGGAGAACATTTCTGCTCGGTCAGACACGACTCTGTTCGCAATTATAGTGGGTAATCCCATAGAGGCTAAGGAGATTCGGAAGAAAATGCTTTGCGAATGTATTCAAATGTTCAGGATCTTTGATGTGGGAAAGAAGTTGGTAAGTAATTTTGAATGTTCAAATTCTGTTTGTCAATCTCTATCAAAAATTTCATATGCGCAAATCCATTTAGTTATAAATGCAACTAATGAGATAGTGCTTAGTTGGGCTTGCATTCATAATTTGAGAATAATATATGGGATAGGTGGACAAATTTCTAATAACACGTCTTCGTTGATAAAAAATGGCTGGCTTCAAATTGTGTATAGAAAGGGTCTTTGTGTTATTGATAAATCAAGAATGACATTGTCTAGTGTGCATAGATATTATTGGAGTATGGAAAATTGGATTAACAAAGGTTCTAAATGGAAAAACGAAAGGTTAAGAGATAGTGTAGACTACGTGGGTATTGCTATTGTTAAGATAACTCAGTGTGTGAACAACTATAAACCACTTCAAGGCATTTTAATCAAGGCATTCCAAGTTTTTTCGCAGTGTGGAATGTAGGTGATGTATTCTGCTGTGTTAGCGTCTTTATGCAAATTAATGTAAGTGCAGCAAGGCATTTTAATGAATTCAGGTTTTGGTACTGTAATCTGCATGAGCTGAAGGGTGTGTGTTGTGGATGGTATCTATGTCTCAACTCTAGGTATGTATGTAAAACACCTTGGTTATAAGAGTAGTTAAAGAGGTATCTCATATGCGAGCAACACAAGTCATAATGAAACAAGCAATTAGACTAAATAGGAAGAGCTCTTCTGATGGCTCACAAATGACATTGAGTGGGGTGTATCTGTGGTGCGCAAGGGTGACCTATTGTTATAGGTATGCAAGTATTAACATATGCGATTCAACCAAGCTTATATCTATTCATGTTGATAAGCCAAACTTGAAGGTAGTAGTCTATACTTTTGCTATGGTGTTATGGAATATAGCAGCTAAGGGCCCCTGCTGTCAAATTGATAAAACAATTGATACTAGAGATATTGTATATCACTACCATGAAATGGAATATAGAATGGTTTATGGAAGTGTGGTAAATTTCATGTCTAAATGGTGTGAACGGAGAAAATGTTTTGAGGAAAGGATCAAAAGAGGTGGGTCATGAAGATTGGTTCTTGGAATGTTCGTGGGTTCGGCAGACCAAATTTTTGGGCAGAAATTAGTACATTTAGTAAAATTCAAAATATAAAACTCATGGCGATAATGGAAACAAAATCAGAAGCTATCCCTGACGAGAAAACTTGAAAGCATGCAGGATTTGATTCTGCGTGTTGGGTTCCAGCTAGAGGAAAATCCGGAGGTATAGGAGTGCTATGGAGGGCGTATCAAATGACCCAAGAATCCCTATCTGTGGTTACCACTCGTGAAAGAAGCATATGTCTTGACTATGAAAATGTGGAAACTGGATTTAAATGCAGAATATTCGTAGTCCATGCTCCCGCTCAGGAGAGCGAAAAAACTCAATTCTGGAACGAGCTAAGCGGAATGATTGCGGAATCACCTTGGCCTTGTATGGTGGTGGGGGATCTAAACGAAATTGCAGAACCTAGTGATAAACAAGGGGGTGCGGAGCCAGCTCCATTTAGATTCCGGAGATTAGCGGACTTCAAAGAACAGTGGGAGTTTACTGACATCCCATTTATTGGTAACCGATTCACTTGGAGGAAGAAGAAATCAGGTGAGAATAACATTCTTGAGCGATTAGATAGAGTACTTATACAAAATGAAATAATTGTGAAATGTCCATCCATTCGGACAATTCATTATGCGTTCTCTACGTCTGATCATTGTCCGATCTCGGTAGATTTGCAGCTTGACTCACAACCTAAACCGACGGCATTCAAATTTGAGAATATGTGGCTACAACGGAAAGATTTGAGGAACATAGTTAAGCAAGCATGGCGCTCAAGCTGTGGAGATTCTGCTATGTTTCAACTAAGCTTCAAAACTAAAGTACTTAAAGCAAAAATCAAGGAATGGAACTTAAAGACATTTGGGAACATCTTCAAATAGTTAAAGGAGGTTGAAGAGCAGCTGATAGTAACTCAGAAAATACTAAGTGAACAAGAAGACTACAGCTCGGTAAACAAGCAAATAAGATTGTTGAAAAAGAAAGAGGCCTTAATTAACTTCCATAAAACGTATTGGAACCAGCGAGCCAAAACAAAACATATTAAGCTTACAGATACGAATTCTGCATACTTTCATAAAATTGCGTCTGGAAGACGAAACAGGAAAATCATAAGATCAATCAATTCGGTGGAAGGAACTCAGATTATTGGAGAAGATAATATTAAGGTGGAAATTCAAAAGGATTTTGAGAAACGATTTCGAAAAGAAAGAGAAGATCGTACAAGATGGGGTGATATCCTTGACCTCATTTCTCCAAGTATCTCCGACAATGACAACGCAGAGCTGACTAAACCCGTTTCGAACAGTGAAGTGAAAAACGCGGTCTTCAGTCTAGGGAGGAATAAATCCCCTAGACCAGACGGTTTTACAGCAGAATTTTATAAACAGTTTTGGGATATAGTTGGCCCCTCTGTAATAAGGGCAGTAAAGAACTTTTTCATCTCCGGGAAAATGCTCCGACAAGTAAATCACACTTTCATTTCTCTTTTGCCAAAAATTGATAATCCAACTACGACAAATCACTATAGACCAATTAGTCTATGCACTACGATATACAAAGTCATTTCAAAAAATTTGACTGAACGGCTAAAAAAGGTAATCAGTAAATTAATCAATCCACTTCAAGGAGCTTTTGTGGCGGATAGGGCTATTCAGGACAATATTCTTATAGCACACGAAATTTTTCACTCTTTCAAGACACGCACGGGTGTAGAGGGATGGATGGCTATAAAACTGGATATGAAAAAAGCCTATGACAGGGTAAACTGGGATTTTTCTTGGGAGGTAATGAAGAGGTTTGGTTTCCACCCAAAATTCATAAGTTGGATCAGATAATGTATTTCAACAACATCTTTTTCTGTATTAGTAAACAATTCATCGACAGATGTGTTTCTACCTACAAGGGGTGTGAGACAGGGAGATCCTATTTCCCCGTTTCTGTTTATACTCGGGGCAGAAGTACTAGGAAGAAGATTACAGCAAGAGGCAACACAACCAGCGAGTAAGGTAGGTTTTAAATTTGGAAGAGGAGGACCATCTATACCCTTTCTGGCATTCGCGGACGACATTATTATTTTCTCAAAAGCCTCCCAAGAAGCAAGCCAAAAAGTCAGGGAAATAGTAGACGAGTGCTGTCAGTTGTCGGGGCAAAAAGTAAACTACCATAAGTCTTCGTTCCAAACTACGAAGGGTGTACCGGGTACCAGAATACAACTGCTGCAAAGCTCTCTCCAAGCTCCCCATACGCGGGCAATGGAAAAATATCTTGGATGCCCAATTATCAGTGGAAAGGTAAACAATCAAACTTTTGAAGATATAGTTTTGAAGACAAAAAATCAATTAACGAAATGGAAAGCGAACTCCATCTCACAACAAGGGCGATCAATCCTGATCAATGCGAATCTTGCAGCGAAGCCCTTGTTTGCAATGCAAAGTTTTATGCTTCCCTCATCGATCCACAAACAACTAAACCAGGTAAATCGAACCTTCTTTTGGAATAAGGACCTTCAATATAAACCACTCATAAGTTGGGACAGAATATGTAAACCAAAATGCAAGGGTGGATTAGGGATTAGAAAGTCGGAATCCATGAATGAAGCTTTACAGATGAAACTATTATGGAAAACACTTGCAGAACCGGACAATATGTGGGTACAAATAATAAAGCATAAATATCTAAAGAATTCGGACATCTTGCGTTACGAGAGCGTTAAAAACGCGTCTTGGCAATGGAGGAAAGCTACTAACCTAATCGATAAATTTAAAGCAGGATTAATATGGTCAATCGGGAATGGGGAAACAGTCCGATTCTGGTCAGACAAATGGGTGAACAAAACAACACTAAGCGACAGCCACGGTGTAACAATGGTGATGGACAAAAATATAACTGTAAGTGAATTCCTCACAAATGGCCAATGGGATAGAGACAAGTTACTAGGGGTGCTGGACGCAAATATGACTCAAACTATAATGGAAATTCCTCTACCTACGGAACCCATGCCAGATAGGCTATACTGGTGGCCAGATAAACAAGGATGGTTTACCACATCAAGCGCAATCAAACTAATAACAAACATAGAAGACTTCTCGGATGACCAGAATGGATGGATATGGAAAGTTAATACCTTACCAGAGATAAAAAACTATCTGTGGAAAATAGCACAGAACGGTCTACCAACCAAGGACAGGTTAAGCAAGCGAGGAACACCAATACCTAACCAATGTGTGCTTTGCAAATGCGCCTGTGAGGATGAACAACACGTACTGGTTGAATGCCAGTTTGTAAAAAAGAATGGCTTAACGGATAGTAAACTAGGAGCATTAATCATACAGGGACCGAACAATAGGTGGAATGGTAGCAGTATAATGAATCTAGTTGGAAAGCATTTGAATAGGGGGGGAAAAAGAGAGCTAGCAGTCAAATGGTGGACACTATGGTTCTTTAGAAACCAGATATCTTTCCAGGAAAAGAAGCTACCATCCCAAGGGGAAATACAACAGTTCATTTTCAACATCAAAGAACAATGGAAACGTGCAAGTATAAACGACGAGGCAGCTTCTGACTCCAGCACAACACAACAAAATAAGAAGACAAGGGCTATTAGCAGGAAAAATGTAAAGTGGCGTAAACCTGAAAGGGGCTTCCTCAAACTAAATTTTGATGGAGCAACTACTGGACTTGGAATATCTTCTGCAGGATATGTAATCAGAGATCATGATGGTAGAGTAATAAAGATAGGGGCAACAGAATTAGGAAAACTTTCTCCCATCCAGGCTGAAGCCATGGCGCTACAAATTGGTGTTCAAGCGGCTAAACAACTCAATCACACCAAACTGGTTATTGAAGGTGATTCCAAAACGATTATCGACAACCTAAAGTTCAACAGCTCTTGCCCTTGGGAAATAGAATTATTGATGGGAGATATTAAACGGCAATTAACTACTGTCCAAACCGTGGTTTACTCGCATGTGCCCCGTGAGGGTAACATGACGGCTAACAAGGTTGCACACCTTGGCCGCCCTGTTAATGGGGCGGTCTTAACATCAAATAACGATCTTAATGATCTCATCCGTTGGGATGCTATCGGTTAGGATTTCTCCAACCGAAAATTTACCTATTCAAAAAAAAATAAAAAATGGAGATGATGCGCATCAACTGGCTGCTCCTCCCACAAAATTTTCAGCCGGATCAAAACTGTCTCTCTCCTCCATCTCATCTTCTCGCTGAGCTGGCATCCCAAATTGATTCGGACGAATCGTCGTTGCACATGGTCTAAGAAACCCCAACAGATTCTCCCTAATGAATTTTCGGAGAAAATCAAGATTGATTTAGGTCTAACACCTTTTCATTGTTTTCTCCATAATAGAGAATGATTAGAAAAAATGGAGATCATTCCCTAAATTTGGAGATTTTTAGATAAACATTTGTTCAATCCAAAAAATTCCAGAAGATGGATTTTGAAAAATTGTTTAGAGAAGTCGATGGACATGCTCTAACTTTCCTTATTAACTACGGAATATATCCAATCTTCCCTCTCTCTCTATATTTATATATGGTTTCAAATTTTGGTTAAAATTCCAACAAAAAGTTAAGCAACAATTGAAAAAATACTTGAAAATTTAAGACTTTGGCCAATATGAAGTTTCACATGTTACATATCCAAAAGGAAAATTTTATCTATACAGCTAATTTTATCTTGTTTTAAGACTTTGCCCAACGCTTTCAACAACTGAAAAAATACTTGAAAATTTAAGAGTTTGCCCAAAGCGTTGGGCAAATTTTATCCTACAGCCAATTTTATCCTATGGCTAATGAAAGGAAAATATCCAAAAGGAAATTTTTATCTATATACCTTGATATATTTTCAAGATATAATTTTATTTTGTTTTGATTCAAAATAAAATTGAACTAATGTTGTATTTCCATAATATATAAATTCATAACTTGCCTCTCTCAATCCTTAATTTTTGAAACTATTACTTGTTCTTCCCAATTAGTAACAAAAGCAACCAAAGACAAGTTGAAATTCAGAATGCAGCGGGAGGGTAAGGCTCCGATGATTGACAATGACAACCAGCCTTCGTCGTCGATGGAGGACTACGCCAGAAGTCTTTCCATGCTCGAAGGTCTTCGTCTCGGAATCCCTATAGGTATATATATAAAATCTTTATAGTACAATGATATATAATTGACTTGATCTTTTATGTTAGAAGATAGATGACAGAGTTAAATTTCTTTGATCTTTCAGAAAATCTGCCTTCCTTGACTACCAAGGAAGCATCTTTTTCGACCTCTCTCGTCAATGCATCGAGCTATCCGAGCAGCTCGGGTTATGTTGCTCATCAACCACCACCACCACAGAGATATCAAAATCCTAGACTACCACTCTCTTACACTACCTTTGGTAACATCAGTGGTCGTTTGCCTTTCACCACGCCACCGCCACCGCCACCACCAACACCACAACAACCACTACCATCACCATCGCCATCGATCGGTTCACCGGTCAATTACCATCCTTGCAATGGATACATGAACGTTCGACATTCTCCGTATCCTCATGAAGCAAGTCGAATGTATGCTCAACAAAGCATCTTCGACCCTATAGCTACCCCGGAAACGAGTAACCGGTTGACACTGCCAAGCACTGGTTCCATGTCTCGGAATTGGATCATACTACTAATGTCGGATCCCCTGGCCCTTTTGCGCTACGCCTGCGATAAGGACGGGTAAGTTAAAGATAGCATAATGTCTATAGTCAATGGTTGTCTGTTAACTTGATCTGAATTCGTGTTTCAATAGGTCATTGGCACTCCAGAAACTCATCCAGATGATCGAGTCTTCATGCCCCGCCATGTATAAACTAACAAGCACCCTGGCTCGCGGGTTTCCTCAAGTAGCTTGCGACGCATCAGGCAGGCGTGTCATCAAATTGTGCTTCGAGGAACTGAGCTTTGCCCAAAACGCGGTTCTAAGTACTAAGATGGTTGAGCATTGCGTGACGCTGGCCACGAATCAGTACGGATGCATTTGTCTGAATGACTGCATTCCCCTCATGGAGAGCAACTTCAAGGACCGAGTACTCGAAAGGATTGCTATGAATTGTTCATATCTAGCTCAAGACGACTACGGGTATTGCTTCGTTCATCATTCATTCATTATCCAATGCGTTGTTGTGTAAACTTCCATCCGATCCTCAAATCTTCGTGAACTTCTTGCAGGACCCATGTGGTGCAAAACGCAATCTCAAGGAAGCACCCGGTTTTCACCCCTATGATAGTAGAGCAGCTAAGGAGCTATATCTTGAGCCTGGCGACCCAGAAAGAGGGCTCGCATCTGGTGGAGAAGTGCTTCGGTTTGTCATCAACCAAGAAAATTGTCATGGAGGAGCTCCTCAGATTGAGCAGTCAACAAATGCTTGAACTCGTCTGCCACAAATTCGGTAACTTTGTCCTACAAACCGCACTCTCATCCACATGGGTAAGCACTTAGTTTCTCAATACTGATTCATCATCTCTGCCTTAACCCCTCGTCAAATGATTATCCTTTTCGTCTTTCTTCAGAATGTGGAATCACCTTATGTTCAAAACCTTGATAGGCTGCTTCGACAGGTTTTATCTCGGATCCTACGAGACCTCAAGCAACATCCGATCGGAAAGAATGTCTACAAGAAATACAAAGAGGTTACAGGAATGGTCAAGGTTCATAATCATCCGAATGATTGGTAGTAGCTTGTTGCTTCTCAATGTTAGGGTTTAATTGATGTAAGGTAGTAGTATTAGTTTGTTTTTTTATTATTGCTAATTCTTACAGTATTATGTAATGAATTTTTAGAGTTGTGCTCAGCGTAATGTGGAAGTTATTTCTTACAGTATATGCGGATATGCCCCTCTTAAAAAGCTATCTATATATTCAGTTCAATATTAAACTGAAGGCAAATAACAACTGAAACTTAAATATAAAAAGGCACCTTTTATGGAAAATGACACTGATGGCTTGCAGTTACCTTGCATATAACAGCTTCACCATTGAAATCATGTACAACAGTGTCTTTCTCAAGAATGACCCAGTGCTTCCAGTAGAGCTGGCAAGAGTTATGTCTCATATGACCCAGTGCCTCCAGTAGAGCTGGCAAGAGTTATGTCTCATATCATGAAGAATAGGATCCAATGAGGATATACATTGTTTATGTATGAGTAAGCACTTACAGGCAAGCAATGTTGTTCCATGCCTCGCCGTTATCATGATCAAGCTGTACTGTAGGAGTAAAACCATCTAATGCCTTCTCAACATCTCTAGCCTAGACAATATTGCAAATACAAGAATGGAAATAAATAATAATTATACGGAAAATCTAAAGCTATAGAACATACAAGATCACGAAGCTTGCTCCTTTCCTTTTCATGCTTATCATTTAGCTGAATGCGCCCCTGCAGACCACAAAGCATGATTGAAGTCCTCAACTCAGGATCATGAAAGAACATTAATCAGTTCACAAGCATCTAGCAGCTTAGGGCAAGCATCTAGAAATTCAGTGTACTAAAGTAATGATCAATCGAACATGCACAGCTGCAGGACAATGTGTGTTCTCGAAATTCAGTGTACTAAAGTGCTAAACTGTGTCAAAAATTTATCCAATGAATAATGAAGCAAACACTACTTAACTAAAACCTTTAGAGTCCAAGATCAATCCAACCCTAACACCTTCCTTGGAAATTTATAAATTATTCACATTAAATTTCAAAAAATGAAAAGCAAATGGATACAAACAGACAGAATGAAGCCAACAAGTACCATCTGGAGATGATTATAGCCAATATCATCGCTGCTTGGACCAAAAGTTACTGCTACAGGACAATGAATGAGAAGACGAAGTCACATTGCTCGATTGATCATCACTATTCGCTAATCCCGACATCGTTCAATTCACAGTCCTCTGATTCATCGATTTCTCAAACCGAATTCATCAATGAGCACTGTTTTAGATCATTGAAACAAATAAAGCGAATAGTTAGATTCATACAGATACGCGTATGAATCTAATGATGTTGCTGCAATTCGAATGACACACCTTAAACCGTCTATCGAAATCGGAGGGAGGAGGGAGAGGTATGCACCTTAAACCGTCGATTGAAATCGATTCTTTCCTCATCTCCCCCATGGCAGATCCGAAAGAGGGAGATTTCGCTCCGTAGCCGTCTTCAGTCCTGAATCGCCTCCCATGCGTCGTTTCTCAGTGGTGAAAGAGTGTTACAGACCTGATTATTTATTTAAGGGGTATATTTGGTTAAATCATCTCTAAATTTTATTTTACCCGCAAATCCTTTTCAGTGAGCCATTTCGAAATGGTTCGCGTCTAAATTTTATTCTTCCAAACATACAGCTAATGAAAGAAAAATACCTAAAAAGGAAAATTTTATCTATACGAGCATCTATGGATATATTTTCAAGATATAAGTTTTAATTTTATCTTGTTTTGATTCAAAATAAAATAAACATTATGCCTAGTTTTAGTATAACTAGTGTTGTATTTCCACAACTTGCCTCTCTCAAATCTCAATCCTTAATTTTATCTATATGGGTATTTTTAGATATATTTTCAAGATATAATTTTATCTTGTTTTGATTCAAAATAAAATAGAAATTACGCCTAGTTTTAGTAGAACTAGTGTTGTATTTCCATAATATATAAATTCATAACTTGCCTCTCTCAATCCTTAAACTGTTATTAGAAAGAAAAAACAACCAAAGTTGTAATTCAGAATGCAGCGGGAGGGTAAGGCTCCGATGATTGACAACGACAACCCGCCTTCGTCGTCGATGGAGGACGACGCTGGATGTAGTTACATGCTTGAAGGTCTTCGTCTCGGAACTCCTATAGGTATATATATAAAATCCTTGTAGTACGAAGATATATAACTGACTTAAGCTTTTATGTTAGAAGATAGATTATAGAGTTAATTAAATTTCTTTGATCTTTCAGAAAATCCGCCTTTCTTGAATACCAAGGATGGCAAGGAAGCATCTTTTTCGACATCTCTCGTCGATGCATCGAGCTATTTGGGCAGCTGTGGTTATGATGCTCATCAACAACCACCGCCACCGAGATGTCAAAATCCTATACCACCACTCTCTTACACTTCCTTTGGTAACAGCAGTGGTCGTTTGCCTTTTACCGCGCCGCCACCACAACCACAACACCCACTACCATCACCATCACCATCACCATCGATCGTTTCACCAGACAATTACCATCCTTGCAACGGATACATGAACGTTCCACATCCTCTGTATCCTCATCAAATCTATGCTCAACAAAGCATCTTCAACCCTATAGCTACCCCGGAAACGAGTAACAGCAGTGGTCGTTTGCCTTTCACCACACAACAACCACTACCATCACCATCACAATCATCATCATCATCGATCGTTTCACCGACCAATCACCATCCTTGCAACGGATACATGAACCTTCCACATGTTCTGTATCATCCTAACCTCCAAGCAAGTCGAATGCAAGCTCAACAAAGCATATTTGACACTATAGCTACCCCGGAAAAGAGTAACCGGTTGACACACAACATCCAAGAACTGCAAAGAACTGGTTCCATGTCTCGGTTCATACAATTAATGTCGGATCCCCCGGCCCTTTTGCGCTACGCCTGCGATAAGAACGGGTAAGTTAAAGATTAGTAGTCTCCGAGTCTATCATAGTATAATGTCTATAGAGTATAGTTGATCCGAATTCATCTTTCAATAGGTCATTGGAACTCCAGAAACTCATCCAGACGATCCAGTCTTCATGGCCTGTCATGTATAAACTAACAAGCGCGCTGGCTCGCGGTTTTCCTCAAGTTGCTTGCGATGCATTAGGCAGGCGTGTCATCAAAGTGTGCTTCGAGGAACTGAGCTTTGCCCAAAGCGCGGTTCTAAGTACTAAGATGGTTGAGCATTGCGTGACGCTAGCCACAAATCAGTACGGATGCATTTGTCTGAATGAATGCATTCCCCTTATGGAGAGCAACTTCAAGGACCAAGTACTCAAAAGAATCGCTATGAATTGTTCATATCTAGCTCAAGACTATTATGGGTATTGCTTCGTTCATTATACAATGCCTTGTTGTGTAAGCTTCCATCCGATCCTCAAATCTCCGTGAATTTCTTGCAGGACCCATGTGGTGCAAAATGCAATCTCAAGGAAGCACCAGGTTTTCACCCCTAAGATAGTAGAGCAGCTAAGGTGCTGTATCTTGAGCCTGGCGACCCAGAAACAGGGCTCGCATCTGGTGGAGAGGTGCTTCGGTTTGTCATCAACCAGGAAAACTGTTATGGAGGAGCTCCTTAGATTGAGCAGTCAAGAAATACTTGAACTCGCCTGCCACGAATTCGGTAACTTTGTCTTACAGACCGCACTCTCACCCACATGGGTAAGCACTTAGTTTGTCAATACTGATGCATCATCTCTGCCTTGACCCCTCGTTAAATGATTATCCTTTCGTCTTTCTTCAGGAGTCACCAGATGTTCAAAACCTTGATAGGCAGCTTCGACATGTTTTATCTCAGATCATACGAGACCTCAAGCAACATCCAATCGGAAAGAATGTCTACAAGAAGTATAAAAAGACTGTAATGTTAAGCACAAGTTACAGGGATGTTCAATGTTCATAATCATCCGAATGATTGTTAGTAGCTTGTTGCTTCTCAGTGTTAGGGTTTAATTGATGTTTTGAATCAAAAAAAGGGTTTAATTGATGTAAGGTAGTAGTATTAGTTTGTTTTTATTATTGCTAATTCTTACAGTATTATGTAATGAATTTTTAGGGTTTTGCTCAACGTAATGTGGAAGTTATTTCTTTGCACTTACAATTTTGTGTCAGTTAGTTTGCATTGTCCAGGAATTTACATGCCAAAATGAATTTATGGTAGTAATTAAAAGAAGTTCTGTCCACCAGAGATCAGATTGATGAAGTAAATTAAGGCAGATAACATTCTCTACTCTGTAGCTCCTAAATTATTTAAAACATGGTCAATCAACAAAAAGATGATGTCTTGCTTTTGTAAGGATGGATAGGAATCAACAGAAAGATGATGTCTTGCATATTTACCAGTGGATACAAAATAGGAAGAAAATAAAACTGCAGATACATGAGCCAATGTCATTTTTCATCACCTTTTGGGTCTGACCCGTACACAGAAATCTGAATTTAAACTTCATACATAAACACAGTCGGGCATCAAATGACAGATAAACACTACAACTCAGATTAAAGCTTTTAGTCTGCACAAAAGGCCAATAGATTACAGCTCGTATGGAGTACTCATTTTGGCTGCAGTTTGAACTATAGGTAAATTTTGTCACTGTAACATTAACTCATGCTGAAGTCAAACAAACACCTCATCATTGAAGTTTTTTTTTTATAAAAAAAAAATCACTGTCTGCAAGATCATTATGCATAAAAGGGATTTATGACAACATAATCATGTAAGATTATTAATTTATAAATCCCACAAGAAAACTTGTGATACTGTAACGAAGCAAACCATAAAAAAGTCAGTTAATCCATGCTGTAAATATGAAATTCTCTTTGAGGCAAAAACACAAACAGTTGGCGCGCATCACAGATTCACAGGCAAACCTCGCATCTCACAAATCGCGGCAGATCTCCTTGAGCCTGTCCGCGGCGGAATCCTCCACCGAATACTGCGAATTTCACAGAGCGGGGTGGGGGGTCAAACTGGAAGAGCAAATTGAATGCAGATTAGAGGGGGGGAAAGAGAGAGATTGGAGAAGCGAACCTTGCGGAGAACCCAAATGCAGTGGTTGTAAGTGCGGTTGAAGAGTGCAGGGAGATCGCCGGACTCAACTTCCCGGTAGTTGACGAAATTCTCGCGGGCGTATTTGGAGTAGTATGAGCGAGTATCCATGGGGAGTTTCCTGATCAGTCTCAGTACCTCCCCGTAAGCTCTCAGTGCTTTCTCCATATCTGATCTCGCTCTCCAGACGAACAACAAGCTCGTCGAGTCTTGAGACTGTTTGGTTGGAATGGTGTTAACGGGCCGGCCTTTCTACCATTTGAGGAAGCCCAGCCCATAATCGAGAGAAATTGTACGGCCCATGTTTGGTTGTTGCCTTGAAGGGTGAAATGAAAGATTTTCATGTTTTTTAAAAACCGTTATAGTATAATTTTTTTTAATATTTTTTATATTGGTGGGTCGATACGTGACCCGTCGGGTCACCTCGACCAGTCGACCCACCTCCCCACGGATTTAGGTACGGGTCATGACTTTCTTCAGGATGAGGGATAGGCAACTTCGACATGTTTTATCTCAGATCATACGAGGCGCCAAGCAGCATCCAATCGCAAAGAATGTCTACAAGAAGTACAAAGACTGTGTAGTTCACCGTGAATGTTAAGCACAAGTTACAGGGATGTTGAATGTTCATAATCATGAATCATCCGAATGATTGTTAGTAGCTTGTTGCTTCTCAATGTTAGGGTTTAATTGATGTAAGGTAGTAGTATTAGGGCTCGTTTGTTTAGATACCTAGGGAAAGGAAAGGTATTAAATTTTACACATAAAATGTATATGATCACCAATTTTTGTGAGCTTGGAGGAGAGGATGGAGGGGAATTGCTCATCCTAGAGTTATTAGTTACCCTCCTCAAAATTAGGGAATAGAAGGGTAACACATTTGTATGGAAAATGGGAGAAGGAGGGAAATGATTAGAATAGGGATCAATGAATCTTAACTTAAATATGGACTATATTCATGAGGGTAATCATTACTTTTCCCTACCAAAAAACAAACGGGGGCTTAGTTTGTTTTTATTATTGCTGATTCTTACAGTATTATGTAATGTGGAAGTTATTTCTTTACACTTGCAACTTTGTGTCAGTTTGTATTGTCCAGGAATTTGTGGTACTAATTAAAACTTGGTCAATCAACATTAAGATGATGTCTTGCTTTTGCAAGGATGGATAGAAATCAACAGAAAGATGATGTCTTGCTTTTGTACCTTAGAATGGATAGAAATCAACTGCAGATACATGAGCAAATGTCATTAACAACCTGCAAATAAACGAGACGTAAAAATGTACCAGGCAAGGTTTTCAAAGCTAATGTGCATAAGTTATATCAAACATGTTTGTCACATGGAACTGCAACAAGGTCCACACTCCTTGCTACAATAACATGTGAAAGATCAACACAAGGGGCAACACTGATAACTGGATCATAACAAATTGGCACCGTTTGCAGATGTTTTCGCTCAGAAGATGTAGTCGGGTACCTCAAGGGAAAAGCGTGCCACTTGTACTTCAAATTCATCACCTTTTGGGTCTGACAAACTAAATTACACAGCAGTGGAAAAAAATTATGAGTTCAGAGTTGAGGCAAAGGAAAACAAGATGTGGGAGATGAAATATCATTCGATCAAAAAGGTGTAGCACGAATTTATAGCAAATTTGCAATTGCCTCGAGAACCCAAAGCATTTGTACCCATATTCTTAATACAATCATGAAAACAATTTTATAGTAATGTTTTTCCAACATTAAAAACGTTGGTCATAATATCATCATTGACAAAATTATCCCCAATTATATTATATGTTTTTGCTTTCTTAAACCTATGGCAAGATGAGCAGCTCTCCTCAACCTCCTAATCCTTAACTTACTGGACACACAGGTAACAAACTTAAATGTCAAATAATAACACCGTGCTGAACTGAACAAAACAGAACAATGCCAGTTGGAGAAATATTACGGAGAATCATCAGCCTTGATTTACCATAGATAGATATTATGACATATTTTTCTACGATGCGTACCTCCCAGGGACGAAAGTGAAAGAGCCTTCCATTGACCCAGGGACAGACTTCAGAGTGCAACGACTTTCATAGACAAATTCCTTGCCACCAGCAATGAGCAAAGGGTACTGTAAAGGTGGAGAAAGATCTGTTAGTCACATAATCGGTCAAACAGTGAAGAAATTTTTACATAGTTAATTTTCCAGGTTAACAACACTGTGTTATGTATTGTCCAGGAATTTATACAAGTCAAAATGAATTTATGGTAAAGAATTTCTGTTCACCATAGATCAGATCGATGGTAAATTAAGGCAGATAACATTCTCTATTGATCCTTTTTGGGACAACCTTGCTTGCTTTGAACTTTTTCTTAAGCTTGGCAGACTAGCTCCTAACTTATTTAAAACTTGGCCAATCAACAGAAAGATGATGTCTTGCTTTCATAAGGATGGATAGAAATCTTGTGTTTGGTCCATAACGCAGGGAGCGTTTCCCATAGGATTTATTAGACGAAGTGATTCATTAATCAATCTATAATTGCCACCATATCAGGTTTCATGCACTCAAGGCTGGAGTGTTTGGGAAATTTTGATGTTAAGGTTCTCACCAAACTACGATGGATCAGTGGTGATGAAAAAGCTGGATCAACTAAAGAAAGTTTGGGGAAAAAAGTAGAGGTGCATAGAGTTGTACTACAAGGAAAAGGGCTCACTCCATGGTGTATCAACTTTCCAACCAACAAAGGAATAGAACACATGTTGACCAGGAAAGCAGGGAATGCACACACATTCGAAATGTTTACAAGGAATGGATTAACTAAAATGCTTACTATGAGTATCTGCATGTATAATGAAGCCTGCCAACATTATTAAGATAGTACAATCAATCATTTTGCAAGGAAAAGGCCTAATTACATGATCATCATATGAATGCGTTCTTTGCCCAAATTATAGTAGTAGAGACTCGAGAGGGAAAACATTAATTATCTAGGAAAAGACTTTTCAAAAACTTAGACACAAATGAATGATCATTTTTCATGCTTGATCATGAGTATATGCCCCTCTTAAAAACCTATCTATATACTCAGTTCAATATTAAACTGAAGGCAAATAACAACTGAAACTCAAATAAAAAAGGCGCCTTTTATGTAAAATGACACTGATGGCTTGCAGTTACCTTGCCTATGACAGCTTCACCATTGAAATCATCTACAACAGTGTCTTTCTCACGAATGACCCAGTGCCTCCAGTAGAGCTGGCAAGAGTTATACCTCATACCATGAAGAGTGCATCCCTCAGGTAACAGTGACAACCGAATCGAGTAACTGAACATATATCTTTTCCCACCATCAGTACTTTCAGGAACAAAAACCCCAGAAGCACGTACCTACATCAGAGTTTAGCCCATTAGCGAGTTAGCACACACTATTAGTTACGGAATATTAGATTCCAACTTTAGTTAAATGCATAGGAGAGTGATAATAAGTATATAAATTTAATAAAAGTTAAGAACCTACTTACTAATAACACATTAGAAAAGATTCCACCATAGGGCTTATAATGTACAACCCAAAAGGTTAATAGAAGAATGTAAATGCACTAGAGCAAGTGAGTGCACAAAGAATACTGTTCTTACGATTGGAGTATCATACCAGTCCAGTTGTACCTTCAACATGCAACGACAACGACAACAACAATCACTTTGCAGTGAATCCCGCAATGATGCAGGGTATGGGAAGTCATGATGTACACACCTTTACCCCAACATAACCGAGGGTGTTTTCGAGAGACTAGGTGGTAACCTAACTGAAAGACAAAACAAAACAGAAACAAAGACACGGGTGACACAAGTCACACAACTAAACATCAACCGCCCGACTGCTACCCCTTCAATGGTCCTAGTCCATGATCATATCACCCTTCATAAACATGCCATGTCAATAAATCACTGGGAAAACAATTAATAGAAAAACAGATAGAAAGGAACAACAGATAGACCCTCCATAAACCATTCAGTTCTACTGTACTATTAAAGTTGTAGGAACGGAATTGATTTTGTAAGATGCAAATGAAAGACCTTAACACCATTTGTTACTGAAGTGGAGCACAACGGAGACAATTCTGGAAACTGATTGATGCTTTTCATCAGTCCCTCCTCACGAGCTCCAACAACGCCATTTTGCAAACGATGACCATGCTCCTCCAACCACAACAATAAGCCATCCGGTACTTCATCATTATCATCCGGAATACAAGGAACCATTTCTCCATTTTTCATAAGGTTAAGAGTACCAACATAAAGTTTACCACTTCTAGAGTCAAGAAAGAATACTTTCCCACTAAACACACATAAAGCCACAACTAGATACTCAGATGACGTTGCCCACCATTTTTTACGCCTTAGTTGCTCAGTTCTCCTGCGAACTTCTTTTAACGACAGCAAATACACGTTTGTCAATTCCTCATAAACGCAATATCCACCAATTAGGCCAAACAACCTGTCTGTTTTAAGATCTTGACCATCAAAGATGCGATAGAGAACCCTTGAAGAAGTAGGTAACTTCAATCCCAACCTTTCTTCACACTTATTCAACTCATCTTCAGTCGCACCTCTCTGCAGAGTATCCACAACAGATGGATGGTTTATTTTTAACCAGCTTTTAAGTTTTTCACAACACTTGATCACTCTTTTCACAAGGAGCCAAGGATACATGGAAAATTCTTTGCGCCATAGTTGATATGCTACCTGGTGGGAGGATAGTGGAAAGAGGATCAGCCCTGAACAAGTAATTAAATGATACGTAGTATATTTTTACACAACACACGTAGAAATATTTTTTTTGGAGGGGGGGGGGGCGGGGACGGGCAACAACTATACCATATCATCTTCATAAGGTGGGATTTTAAATTGACATTATCAATATGCCGGCAAAATTTGGATGGAAAGAACAATAAAGTAACAAGCATTTAATGATTGTATTTTTGTAAACACTTGAACCAACACATGCAAAGTTCTTTTCATCAAAACTGACATAGGCATACTTATAATTGGTTAGTGTAGCTTCATAAGCTCAAGATTGTCCAACTAAAGGTTTCATCAGAGAAGAGCTTCCCCGTTTTGGAGAATCTGAATGACCTTAAACCTGCCTGAAGCTAAAAATATATTGGAAAGAACAATAAAGTAACAAGCATTTAATGATTGTATTTTTGTAAACACTTGAACCAACACATGCAAAGTTCTTTTCATCGAAACTGACATAGGCATACTTATAATTGGTTAGTGTAGCTTCATAAGCTCAAGATTGTCCAACTAAAGGTTTCATCAGAGAAGAGCTTCCACGTTTTGGAGAATCTGAATGACCTTTAACCTGCCTGACGCTAAAAATATATTGGAAAAATATCCAAATCAAGAGTCACCAATTTTCTATCACATAAAAGCTCTATTTACACCAAATTGGCTTGCTTCGTTAGCTGGAGTTGCTTACTAAAGTACTATAATACTTCCAATGAAAATTTTACAGTAATTATATCAATTGCAATCAATTACATGGTTAACTCTCAAACAATCCATTCCTATCTCAACTGGAATTGCATGTTCTACAGCTTGAGCATTATATATTTTGGACCGCATACACCATTTCTATACTTATTGATACTCAAAAGTAACCAGAAACTAGCTAATTCTGCTCCCCAAACAACCAATGCTTTGAATAAGTACACCTAGGAGAGCACCAATTCTATTTATTGTTCATTTGCCAGGTTATCTAATGTTAAAAAAACCTCACGAAAAATTGATCTATATTGCATCTTAACCTCAAGAGTTCAACCAGGATACTAGATGGTCCAAAATCCGAATCCATCAGCTTTAGTGCCTTTATTTGAAAATTCAAAGACAAATTCAACGTAAAGTTGAATTATCTAACTTGAATCCAAGCTAACTTGATCAAGACAAGAACAGTTGTTGTAAACCTAACAAAATTATCTACTAGTGCTAAATTGGGGGGAACACCATAATTTACTATCGAATTCCAAGACGATTATAGGGAAATTGAAAACAGAATCCGATTAAACGAAAAAGATGGATCGATCGTACCCTAGAGGAGGATAAAGGGGACCCAAAGGGGTCGGATGGGGCGGAGAGATGAATATCGTCGGAGCAGTGAACCGACCATAGGGATTCATCGGAGGCCCAAACCCTAAACTGAGTGCTGACACAGGTAAACCTTGCTTTGTCTTGTGGATCCAATTTTGAAAGTATGAGGTGGATTATCGGATCGCCTAAATCTTCGAACTCCATTTCTCTCCCTCTCCAAGCTCACTGAAGCCTGTCACGTTCTTTCTGCATTTATGCAGATATCCTTGGGTTACTCTTTTGCGGCGGTGCCCGACTGCCCGCGGGTAGGTTCATAAATGACAAATTACGAAACAGCACCCCAAGATTCGTTTTTATGAGTAACAAATAAGGACCTCAATGCGCTGTCCCATGCGCTCGCTATCCACTTCTCCGCGACGACTTCCTCCTCTCGATGTTGTGTCCGCCGGTTTGCTTAGGTCGTGGGTTTTTTCCGGGTTTAGTTTGGTGCTCTTTTGATGTATTTTATGTTATATTTTCTATTTCGTTGTTGTATGCTTAGACGGCTTGCCGTCTGCCGACTTTGTCGGCCTCTCGAGGTCCGGGCCTGTCCGGCCTTGAATTATTTCCTTATCAAAAAAACAATAAAAAAAATAAGGACCTCAATTAGTTGCCCAAATGTTTATCAACTTCGGACGTAGATTAGTCATTCTTGTCCGAAGTTGAAATTATTTTCCTTATGAGGGATTTGGATTTCAAATGTATTATAATTATAAGCATAAACATTTAGAAAATATTTGGTAAAAATAATTTATAATGTATTTAAAATAATGTAATGTTAAAATAAAATATTTTATAAATTATTTATATCAATTACATTAAGTTTATAGGGTAATAATAAACCTACGACAATAGTAAACGTTTCATTAATATATATATATATATATATATATATATATATATATATATTTTATTTTAAATTCACGTTACTTTAAACACATATAAATGAAGTGAAATAAACATAAACATTTTTAATTGGAATCCAAACACACCATTATTTTCATCCGATTAAGGATTGAAATACATTTTTCGTCTTCTTTGATTTCTCGATGCAAGATAAGAAAAAGATACATTATCTGTCGCAATTTTAAAATTTATGAATGATTTCAAAGCCTTCTTAATGGGTCAAATTTTACAATGTTTGGTAAAAATAATTTACAATGTATTTAAAATAATGTAATTTTAAAATAAAATATTTTATAAATTATTTAAATCAATTACATTAAGTTTATAGGGTAATAATAAACCTACGACAATAGTAAACGTTTCATTAATATAATATTTATTTATTTTATTTTAAATTCACGTTACTTTAAACACATATAAATGAAGTGAAATAAACATAAACATTTTTAATTGGAATCCAAACACACCCTTATTTTCATCCGATTAAGGATTCTGTCCAACAGAGATCAGATTGATGAAGTAAACTAAGGAAGATAACATTCTGTATGTAGCTCCTTAATTATTTAAAACTTCGTCTATCAACAGAAAGATGATGTCTTGCTTTTGTAAGGATGGATAGAAATCAACAGAAGATGACGCCTTGAATATTTACCAGTGGATACAAAATAGGAAGAAAATAAAACTGCAGATACATGAGCAAATGTCATTAACAACCTGCAAATAAACGAGACATAAAAAGGTACCACGCATGGTTGTCAAAGCTAATGTGCATAAGTTATTTCAAACAAATTTGTCGAATGGTACTTCAAAAAGGTCCACACTCCTTGCTACAATAACATGTCAAAGATCAACACAAGGAGCAACACTGATAACTGGATAATAATGAATTGGCACCGTTTTCAGATGTTTTCGCTCAGAAGATGTAGTCGGGTACCTCAAGGGAAAAGCGTGCCACTTGTACTTCAAATTCATCACCTTTTGGGTCTGACAAACTAAATTACACAATGGAAAAAATTACGAGTTCAGAGTTGAGGCAAAGGAAAACTAAATTAGCACGAAATTTATAGCAAATTTGCAATTGTCTCAAGAACCCAAAGCATTTGTACCCATATTCTTAATACAATCATAAAAACAATTTTATACTGTTTTCCCAATTATATCATACTCAGTGGGTTGCTACTTTCTTAAACCTATGGCAAGATGAGCAGCTTTCCTCAACCTCCTAATCCTTAACTTACTGGATACAGGTAAAAAACTTAAATGTCAAATAATAACACCGTGCTGAACTGAACAAAACAGAACAATGCCAGTTGGAGAAATATTACGGTGAATCATCAGCCTTGATTTACCATAGATTGATATTATGACATATTTTTCTACTATGCGTACCTCCCAGGGACGAAAGTGAAAGAGCCTTCCATTGAACCTGGTACAGACTTCAGAGTGCAACGACTTTCATAGACAAATTCCTTGCCACCAGCAGTGAGCAAAGGGTACTGTAAAGGTGGAGAAAGATCTGTTAGTCACATAATCAGCCAAACAGTGAAGAAATTTTTACATAGTTAATTTCCCAGGTTAACAACACTGTGTTATTTATTGTCCAGGAATTTATACAAGTCAAAATGAATTTATGGTATTAATTATAGAATTTCTGTTCACCATAGATCAGATCGATGGTAAATTAAGGCAGATAACATTCTATATTGATCCTTTTGGGGACAACCTTGCTTACTTTGAACTTTTTCTTAAGCTTGGCAGACTAGCTCCTAACTTATTTAAAAATTGGCCAATCAACAGAAAGATGGTGTCTTGCTTTCATGAGGATGGATAGAAATCTTGTGTCGAGTCCATAATGCAGGAGCGTTTCCCATAGGATTTATTAGACGAAGTGATTCATTAATCCATCTATACTTGTCAGTTGTCACCATATCAGGTTTCATGCACTCAAGGCTGGAGTGTTTGGGAAATTTTGATGTTAAGGCTCTCACCAACTACAATGGATCAGTGGTGATGAAAAAGCTGGATCAACTAAAGAAAGTTTGGGGAAAAAAGTAGAGGTTCATAGAGTTGTACTACAGGGAAAAGGGCTCACTCCATGGTGTATCAGCTTTCCAACAAACAAAGGAATAGAACACATGTAAAAGATTTAGGATAGTACAATAAATCATGGATTCGAAATGTTAACCAGGAAAGCAGGGAATGCACACACATTCGAAATGTTTACAAGGAATGGATTAACTAAAACGCTTACTATGTGTATCTGCATGTATAATGAAGCCTGCCAACATTATTAAGATAGTAAAATCAATCATTTTGCAAGGAAAAGGCCTAATTACATGATCAGCATATGAATGCGTTCGTTGCCCAAATTATAGTAGTAGAGACTAGATATGGAAAACATTAATTATCTAGGAAAAGACTTTTCAAACTTAGACACAAATGAATGATCATTTTTCATGCTTGATCATGAGTATATGCCCCTCTTAAAAAGCTATCTATATACTCAGTTCAATATTAAACTGAAGGAAAATAACAACTGAAACTCAAATAAAAAAAGGCGCCTTTATGTAAAATGACACTGATGGCTTGCAGTTACCTTGCCTATGACAGCTTCACCATTGAAATCATGTATAACAGTGTCTTTCTCACGAATGACCCAGTGCCTCCAGTAGAGCTGGCAAGAGTTATGTCTCATACCATGAAGAGTGCATCCCTCGGGTACCAGTGACAACCGAATCGAGTAACTGAACATATATGTTTTCCCACCATCAGTCCTTTCAGGAACGAAAACCCCAGAAGCACGTACCTACATCAGTGTTTAGCCCATTAACGAGTGAGCACACACTATTAGTTATGGAGTATTAGATTCCAACTTTAGTAAAATGCATAGGAAAGCGATAATAAGTATATAAATTTAATAAAAGTTAAGAGCCTACTTACTTATAACACATCCATAGGGCTTATAATGTACAACCGAAAAGGTTAATAGAATGTAAATGCACTAGAGCAAGCGAGTGCACAAAGAATATTGTTCTTACGATTGGAGTATCAAATCACCTAGTCTTGACAATATCTGAATTCCTCTCATACCAGTACCCTCAACATGCAACGATAACGTCAACAACAACAACAATCACTTTGCAGTGAATCCCGCAATGATGCAGGGTATGGGAAGTCAGGATGTACACACCTTTACCCCAACATAACCGAGAGGGTGTTTTCGAGAGACTGGGTGGTAACCTAACCGAAAGACAAAACAAAACAGAAACAAAGACACGGGTGACACAAGTCACACAACTAAACATCAACCGCCCGACTGCTACCCCTTCAATGGTCCTAGTCCATGATCATTATCACCCTTCATAAACATGCCATGTCAATAAATCACTGGGAAAACAATTAATAGAAAAACAGATAGAAAGGAACAACAGATAGACCCTCCCTAAGCCATTCAGTTCTACTATACGGAATTGATTTTGTAAGATGCAAATGAGAGACCTTAACACCATTTGTTACTGAAGTCGAGCACAGTGGAGACAATTCTGGAAACTGATTGATGCTTTTCAACAGTCCCTCCTCACGAGCTCCAACAACGCCATTTTCCAAACGATGGCCATGCTCCTCCAACCACAACAATAAGCCATCCGGTACTTCATCATTATCATCCGGAACACAAGGCATCATTTCTCCATCTTTCATAAGGTTAAGAGTACCAACATAAAGTTTACCACTTCTAGAGTTAAGAAAGAACACTTTCCCACTAAATACACATAAAGCCACAACTAGATACTCAGATGACGTTGGCCACCATTTTTGACACCTTAGTTGCTCAGTTTTCCTGCGAACTTCTTTTAACGACAGCAAATACACGTTTGTCAATTCCTCATAAACGCAATATCCACCAATTAGGCCAAACAACCTGTCTGTTTTAAGATCTTGACCATCAAAGATGCGATAGAGAACCCTTGAAGAAGTAGGTAACTTCAATCCCAACCTTTCTTCACACTTATTCAACTCATCTTCAGTCGCACCTCTCCGCAGAGTATCCACAACAGATGGATGGTTTATTTTTAACCAGCTTTTAAGTTTTTCAGAACACTTGATCACTCTTTTCACAAGGAGCCAAGGATACATGGAAAATTCTTTGCGCCATAGTTGATATGCTACCTGGTGGAAGGAATGTGGAAAGAGGATCAGCCGATGGAAAGAAAAATAAAGTAACAAGCATTTAATGATTATATTTTTGTAAACACTTAAACCAACACATGCAAAGTTCTTTTCGTCAAAATTGACATAGGCACACTTATAATTGGTTAGTGTAGCTTCATAAGCTCAAGATTGTCCAACTAAAGGTTTCATCAGAGAAGAGCTTCCACGTTTTGGAGAATCTGAATGACCTTTAACCTGCCTGAAGCTAAAAATATATTGGAAAAATATCCAAATCAAGAGTCACCAATTTTCTATCACATAAAAGCTCTATTTACACCAAATTGGCTTGTTTCGTTAGCTGGAGTTGCTTACTAAAGTACTACTCCCTCCGTATCGCAAAACTTGTAGTTTTAGAGTAGTAAACTTGTATTAAAAAACTTGTTGTTTTAGCTATAGTTATTATCTTTATAGGTAATGATTGCGCTTTTTATAGGTAATAATTAGTGCTTTTAGGTACTTTATCCTATAAAAGTAAAGGAAATATAGGTATTATTAATAAGTGTGCATAAAGCTAAAACTACAAGTTTTGCGATACGGAGGGAGTATAATACTTCCAATGAAATTTTTATAGTAATTATATCAATTGCAATCAATTACATGGTTAACTCTCAAACAATCCATTCCTATCTCAACGGGAATTGCATGTTCTACAGCTTGAGTATTATATATTTTGGACCGCATACACCATTTCTATACTTATTGATACTCAAAAGTAAGCAGAAACTAGCTAATTCTGCTCCCCAAACAACCAATGCTTTGAATAAGTACACCTAGGAGAGCACCAATTCTATTTATTGTTCATTTGCCATGTTATCTAATATTAAAAAAACCTCAGGAAAAATTGATCTATATTGCATCTTAACCTCAAGAGTTCAACCAGCATACTAGATGGTCCGAAATCCGAATCCATCAGCTTTAGTGCCTTTATGTGGAAATTCAAAGACAAATTCAACGTAAAGTTGATTGAGACAAGAATAACTATTGTAAAACTAACAACAATATCTTAATTGAATGGTATTCGGGCAAATTCCAATAATTTACTAATGAACTCAAATACGATTGTCTGCAGAAAGCAATAGTACCACAACACAATGTAGTCTGCTTTATTACTTTGTAATTGAAAACCAAAGACGAATCCAAGCTAACTTGATCAAGACAGGAACAATTGTTGTAAACCTAACAAAATTATCTACTACCAAATTGGGGCGAACACCATAATTTACTAGCGAATTCCAAGACGATTGTAGGGAAATTGAAAACAGAATCCGATTAAATGAAAAAGATGGATTGATCGTACCCTAGAGGAGGGTAAAGGGGAGCCGAAGGGGTCGGATGGAGCGGAGAGGTGAATATCGTCGGAGCAGTGAACCGACCAGAGGGATTCATCGGAGGCCCAAACCCTAAACTGAGTGCTGACACAGGTAAACCTTGCTTTGTCTTGTGGATCCAATTTTGAAAGTATGAGGTGGATTATCGGATCGCCCAAATCTTCGAACTCCATTTCTCTCCCTCTCCAAGCTCGCTGAAGCTGTCCGGTTCTCTCTGCAGATATCCTGGGGTAGTCTCCTTTGCGGCGGTGCCCGACTGCCCGCGGGTAGGTTCTTAAATGACAAATTACGAAACAGCACCCCAAGATTCGTTTTTAACAAATAAGGACCTCTCCCATGGAACATTTTGGAGATTATGGAGTTTTTGAAAAATTTTAAAACGTTTTTTTTTTCTAATAGATTCTCCATCTCATTTTTCAAAATAGAAAAGCAACATAAAAATTAGGAGGTGGTTGGAGTTGAAGCAAAAATAGTTCCAATAATACAGTGTATATGTTTTGGTTCCTATCCCTACAATACAAGAGCAAAAGCCATGTTTGTGGAAAAGAATCCTCCACGTAGAGTTTTTCTTCGAGTTTTTTGAGGTTTATGCAGTTTTTAATTATTTTTTTTTTTTTTTTAGCAGTTGTCTCCCTTCTTTTCTCAGTAATCACACCCCACACGTTCTCTATCCCTCTCCCACTATACGCTCTCCAACTGTTCTCAATCACAACCGCCGGGAGAAGAAGACTCAGAGGATCTCCATCTTCCCCAAGGTTTTGCCCGCCATCGCAGATTTCTTTGAAGGAAGCAGCGATTTCGTCTTCTTCAAGCTTTTAGGGTTGCGCGTCTTGCCCAGTCTTCTCCCGAACGAAGTTCTTCCCGAGTTCCTGCCCTCTCCTCCTGATTCCTAAGCCGCTAGAAGCCACTCCATCGCCACCAGGCCACCGCCGAACTCACCCAGCCACGTCGGTGACACCTCCGGCACCCAGCTCCGACCACCATCCCTGGTCAGCCTCTTCTCCTCTTTCCTCTCTCCATTGAAGATTTAAGGTAAAATTTCAAAACCCCAATTTCTAGGTTTTCTTAAATTGAATAAATTTGTGTAATTTAGAAGCTGTTTGGGCGAGATTAAACCTTAATTGTGCTAAAGTTGCTGCTGGAAGGTGATTGATTTAAGGAGTGGGCTTCAATTTGTAGTTTGGGTGAGAAATTGCAAATTTGGGGATTGTTGAGTTTTAGGGTTCAATTGATCTTGCTATTTGATATGCAACTTGATAAGAATTGTTTTATTGAGTTTATTGACTTCGGAAGTGATCAAATGATCACTTCTGAAAGAAGCGTCTTTTTTATTTATTTGGTAGGTCTCGATCTCTTCTCCTCTGAAATCTGTTAATTAGGGTTTATGCTTTCCTCTTGGTATCATCTTAACTGCTTTTGATTCCTTCTTCAATCATTTCTTGTGCTTGCAGAGTTGCAGATGATCCTTGAGGTGCAGTGGATTTTCATCTCTCTCTCAAAAAAAAATATGTTCTGCAATGGAGAGAGTTGTAAGTGCTTCAACTTTCTTGAAAAACATTTTGCCTCTATGATAAGTATTGAGTTTGGAGAATACTGAATCATTCTTATTCCTAGCATTGAATCTTATGGTGATGTAATGTGATTGATTCTCATAGCTTAAATTATGTGTTCTTAACTTATGTGTAATGTGATTGATTCTCATAGTTATGGTTGATCTCTTTGCACCTTTCCTGTCAATATATATAATTTGTTGAATGAACAAAGATATATACATTTGTCGGATTTGAAAGTGGAGCAATTTCATGTGATCTACAAGATGTGATATAGGATAATAACTATTCTTTTATTTTGTATTGCTGGTCATCTTGGAAAAAAAAATCGAGCAAATATTTTGGATCTGCCACCTACTATTCCTTCAGAATGATTTTGTCAAGTATATACGTTTTCTCTTTTCTGATGTATTGAGTATCTTGGCAAAAATAGAGAACTTGGAAATTTCGTCTTCGTTCCAATTTCATACTGCTAGATATGGGTTTGATCAGGTTTCAACAAGAAAGATGCCAATCATTGTGGTAGAATCCTCTACACTATTAAAGCTCTAGCAACCTTTGTTGAAAAGAATAATCCTCTACACTATTAAGAAGAGGATAACTGTGTTTGTGCAGAAGGAATTGGTGGCCGAAGGCGTTGAGGAGGGTGAGCTAAAAGAGGGCGCGGTGCTCCCTGTTTATTCTAATGTTATTGTTTTGCGAGTGGGACTGAATTTTCACTAGTGATTAGTGCCCATCCTACTTGCTTGTCACTTGAGCTCATGAGTGCAAGGAAAATAAAGCACATGGACAATCGAATGAAATCTAATCTTTTTTTTTATCTATGTTGCTTGATTCTTTTAATTTCATATATTAAATTATATTGTTTACAAGTTCTTATTTTTTCATTAGTTTTCATGTTTTCATATGTTTCTTGCAGCCTTTTTCACCGATGATGAAGATTTCTACCGGTATCGTTGAACATCATATTGTTCTTATATGATTCTTATTCATGTGAGATTAATTTTTCAAAAAAAAAAAATTGTGTGGAGTTCTATAGAGAGCATTGGGAGTTTTGATAACCTCACAAATTAGGGATAGGATTAGAGTTTAACTTCAGGTTCTTTTGATGTAGCTATTGTTAAATTTGGTGATATGTTGAATTGTTAACTACTAATTGATTTAAACTTTGTTGTTTATTATTTATGAAATATGCAGAGTTTTAGGAAATGTCTCCTGGATGAGCTTGAAGAGGCATTCACAGATGAGGTGAAAACTTATAGTGAGATTCGTTCTAGCATCATATATAATGGATCATATTATGGATTAATTTCAGGATAGTGAAGTGAGTTGTGGTTATTTTTAAATGGTGTAAAGAATGATATTTCCACGTCGGGGTCAAGTATATCATTAAGTGCTAATGTGCTGCCCTTCTAGCATTTATAAGGAAAGCTTGTGTTTAGAAGATCACGCAAGAGGGGAGTTGTGAAGAGGATAAGAATGAGAAACAACCTGACAAATTTGAGCGAGTGGATCTCCCTGCTAGGTATGTTTCGCATCTGTCATATCCAGAGGGGTATGGTGCTGCTGCTACACAGGACACAATCGAGGGGTTGCGCCTCCACGGAACCTAAAAAGTACAGGGTCGAAGTGCAATCTGGGGGATGCTTGTGAGACAACAAATTCGGGTGCACAGGGGGGGTCACTCTGACAGTTTAGGCTGATTTGCAATGTGCTACTGCTATGCTGCTATGTTGTGCTTCTGCTGTTGGAGGGGAGCCATCACAAGCAGGTGATTCTAATCATGTTATAGTAGCAAAAAAAATTTATTCAAAGGAGAAAGAATAGGCACCTGAGAACTCAGCGTTTGGAGCACAAATGACAGCAACTCTAATCAAAGAGATGGTAGGCCTACAGCAGGTATGGGCTCCAAAAAATCAAAATGCCAAGGCTGTAGTTTCCGGTATTCACCAGGAAAAAAATATGAAAGATAGGGAGAAAGATAGCACCATAGCAGCAAAAACGACTGCACCAAAGGAGGCTGAATGCGTGAATGAAAACTCATGATAAGGGATGTCGGAAGCAAGTATGACAACAATGTATCAAGAGGGGAATGTGAGCGTTGTAGGAGGAGCTGCTGTTGGCGGGGATTGCGCTATGCAGCAAGGGATAGAGATAAAGAATAAGATAAAGGAGTATGCACTGCGGCTTACCACCACGGATGATGATGATGACGAGCACAAAGTAGTGTGATGTTAATGGTTTGAACTTCTGGATTGTTGCCTTCATACATACACTCAACTCATTATCTTCTTAGTTCCTTTGTACGTGTTTGCACAAATTTTGTTATTCATGGAAAACATTTATACGCCCTCCTCTTGATCTTTAAAATGATCTAATTTTTAGATTTTTATCATTTGTTTTTATCAAGTCCAATTTGACTTCAAGATTACTAACACTAAAAAAAGTAAAAGGCATAAAAGAGAACATCCTAATGAAAATTGGGATTTGAGCGGAGGAGATGAAAAAGTTGGTAGTTGGTCATCTTCCGAATATGAAGTTTAATCTGATTTATGGACCTTAAGGTATAGTGATATTCATCTGGTTTATGAAGTCAAAAAGACCATTTGCAGGTGCTAATAGAGTCCTAATGAATTCATGAAACATTACAAATATTTAAGCATGATCACATATATTTGAGTGTAGTTATCAATATCTGTAAGGGAGAGGAATGAGTTAACCAAACATGGTCCATTGCAGTCCGTGTTTTCCTCAATTGAAGCTTTCCTCCATTCATGTGATTCCTTCACTCCTTCCTCATGACTTATCGAGTTGTTTGTATTTGTGTTGTTTAGATTTCCCCCAATTTATATTGGTATCCTCTGTGTTGTCCATATATCGATGTGTAGTTTTGGTGAACCCAATCTTTAGCCCTTAGAATGAGCCAAGCAATGGGGATAAATTTTGAAGGTTGATATGTACCTATAAGTACGATTCGAAATTGAAGTTTCAAAAGGGAAAACATTCTTGCAACTTTAAGAGAAATAAAAACTTGGGAATTAAAATGCTGAGGGAGCTTTCAATTTAATGTCAAAATTTTTATGACGTTTCTTGGATAAATTATTCTTGGCGCGATGTACATTATTTTGGAAATTATGGGACATGTGGCTCCTTTGCACGAAAGATCTGTTCAATTAAGTTTCAAGCTTTCATCACCCCCATTCTTCTCCATTGTCAAGGACTAATTTTCCCGTCTCAATATTAATTAATCGTTTTAATTGCTCCAATATTGTTTGCGCATTTTTTTCCCATTACAATCTTGAAGGACTACTTCTCCACCGTTGTTTTGATTGCTATTGTTTGTGCTTTTCTATCACACCATAATAATAATTATCTTAATTTGCTTGAAATTGTCAGGCGTTTGTGTATCGAGGTTTTTGACTGATGAAGGGTGTGAAGTTGTTTATGATGTGGATCATAGTCATTTACTCAAATGGATTTTTGTATTCTGATTGCCATTCCGTTTATAGCAATCTGCAAATTCAATCATCCGTGATGTATTAAAAATCTGTAATTGGTTTATTATGCTTTACAACACCTGTAATGTGTAATTTAGTCAAATTTAAAAAATCTGTAACTGGTTCATTATGCTTTACAAATCATTTATAATGTATAATTCGGCCATGAGTTTCAAAAATCTTCAAGTCGAGTCTGTTAAAAAAATATGTTTAATTGAGTTAAAGAAATCTATTAAAATAATTGTGTACATGTGTAATTCAGTATGTTCAAGTCCATCAAGTTTTAATTGAGTTCAGTTGTAAATGGGTAAATCAACCGTCTGTTTAATTGAGTTTAAGGAAATCTGTTTAATTGATTTCTGTTCAAATTCAACATGTTTAATTGAGTGATGGTTTAGTTTAAAAAATCAGTTATATAATTTGTAATTCAGCAATTTTAATTTCAATTTAAAATCAGTTCAATCAGTTTAGTGTTATAGAAATCAACTCAGTTTGTGGCCATGAGTTTAGTTTAACATAAATCAGTTCAGTTTCAATTCAATTAAGGTTCTGTGAGTACATTTGCCTCCATGTAGGTTTTCAAGGCGTCACCTAACCTTTTTTTATTTTATTTTTTTAGCTCCATAGGTTGATACATTTAAACGTACGATATCTTTTTCTCAAATTGATTTATAATTTAGATCAATTTAAGAGGTACAAAGTATAACACCTAAAGTGTCACAAAAGATTCAAAAGGGTCGAAGTATCGATCATCTCGAAAAAAAATTCACCATAGTAATTAAAGATTTCAAAGAACTACATAGTGAGAAGCATTGAGATATGACATTAGGATAAAAAAAAACCCAGTAGAGACAGTAAAACAAGGCATGACAACAATTGTCTCGACCAAGAGCTGAAAACACATTTTCATCTACAACCGGTAAAGGACATAAATTGAAGAAAAATTAAAGGAAATCGAATACTCATCCGGGAAACATTATATTTTTTTATACATAATGGAGGTCGACCATCCACATCATACAACCACTGCAGAAGCTGTTGAAGCCCTACGAGAGGTATATCATCTTGATCTCGATGGACAGGCATGTTCAATATGTCTTGACCCGATGTTGGCGTCGATGCCTGTCCTTGGGATGCCATGCTCACATTTCTTCCGCCCACATTGTCTCCGAAATTGGCTTAGGGTTGGAGGCTTTTGTCCGCTTTGTCGATTTGCATTGTAAACTTAGGTTTATTGCATAGTCGACGCAGTCATATCTTACTTTTTGTGTATGATGGTCATGTTAGGTTGATTGCATAGTCGACACAATCATCACTTACTTTTTGTGTAGTATCGACATGTTAGCCCTTTTTGTGTATGATCGGCATGTTAGCAAAAGACAATGTAGTTTCAACCTTTTGGGGACTTGATGTAAGCAAATTTGTATTCCCTTTTGTGTGGACTTGCTATAAGCAAATTTATAATATGAATGGAATTTTGTTTTGATCATATTTGTTTACGATTTGCACTCAATCATATTTGTTTTGCTGGTAATTGAAATAAATGTGTATTCCCTTTTCTCTGGTAATTGAAATAAAAAATGCTTTATTCCTCCGCATTCTTCTAAAATAACTAATGTCGAATGATAGCAATGAAACTAAATCTACATCTCTCTATACATCTGATCTATTTATTTCCTATTCTTTATGTGTTTACCATGGAGAAAGAGCCATAAATTAGCTATTCTTGACACTTGATAACTTGTCACAAATCGACAAGGAGAAGTAGTTCTCCTGGCTTTGCATTCAGCTATTCCAGCAATCTTTTATTTCTTTTAACATTTACTTCATCAATTGTGTCACAATTTAAGCCTATTGTTGTTTTAAATTTTTTGAATTTTTCTTAAATGTATAGTATGATAATCTTTTTCTTTGATTTTGTTATTGTTGTTGTCTAAAAGTTTATCAGATTTTGATAATTGTCCGGGATATTCTGACGAGTACTATGTTTTATACATCGTTTAAAACGCATTGATTAATATAATAACATCTTAAAATAAGATGAGTTTACTTAGGGTTTTTCTATGGAAAGATGGGTTTATGTAGTTTAATAATAATGTATAAATTCCATGTGTCATACATAATACTATAAGTTTATAACACCCGATAAATATTATTTGTGCTTTTCATATGGTTTTTAAAAACCCCGTGCGTCTGCGCACGGGCCACTGGCTAGTTTTAGATAAATTACGAAGAAGTTGCTTACGATGGTCTTAGCATTCAATGACACAATGTTCCATCCGAGTTGAAATTTTTTTCCCTTTCTTATTTTCATCCGATTAAGGATTGAAATAATTTTTTCGTCTTCTTTGATTGATGAATCATTGTTAATAGAATTTTGATTTCTTGATGCAAGATAAGATAAAATACATTTTCTGTCACAATTTCAAAACTTATGAATGATTTCAAAGCCCTCTTTAAACTCAGAATGTGGCAAATTTTAGACATGTTACATTTTTCTAGTTTTTGTGTAAAATTCTCATGCCTTTTGGAATTGCTTCAATATGGGCTTTTGGTACACTGTTGTAGACGTGCATTTTAGCTTAGCTATGGATAAAACATTGTTTAACCATGTCAGTGTGGAGGTAGTGCCGATTGTTCGTCCAAATTACATTATTACTGTGTTCCAAAACCACCGTGGTAAGACGTAAGTCAGAAGTTACGTTAACATTGTCAAGTTTAGCCATTCTCGGCCGAACACAACCTCTTCTACAGAAATACAACAACACTTAAATGATTCAACCGTCTTTCAGTCCATGGGGAGGAAAACCCGCCGAAGAAGTCATATGGGTTTGTCATATGAGCTTTCTCATAGTTCATCGTGATAATCGTCTAAGTAGTCATGGGGATCATGTCGTCTGTGGCGTCTCCTGTCTCTACCTCGTCCTTGATCCCTCTCCCTTCTCCTCCTTTCGCCTTCTTCCCTGGCTCTTCGGGATTCCTCCTCCTCTCGAGCTCGTCTGATCTTCTCTGCCTCCTCGAATCCTTCCTTCTCCACTTCCCTGTAATGGGTGAAATAATCTTCCACGACTTGTTTTGCGTATTGTGGTTCATCACAGATCAGTATGTTGTCGAAGATTGAGCCCGCCTTGACCTGCAGGGATGATTATGGTGCACACATGGTGCGTCTAGGCTCAGCCATTGAAGTAGAATGAAAGCAAAAAAGCTCATGAAGATCATATCTCTTCTAATCTTCTTAAAGATAAAAAGCTATGGAATTGGAATATATAACGATCAGCTAGGGTTCTTACTCCAATATAAAGACATTGATATTGGACATACGTGATAGATTACATAGGTCTTAATATTGTATAGTGGGCTAAAAGCCCATTAAGGCCCAATACCTTTGTAACCTATATATATATATATATATATATATGTTATATCAATGAATGGAAACTCTAAGGAGGACTTTACATCAATTCTATCATTCTACATGGTATCAGAGCCACAACTGATTGTCTGTGTTCTACATATATCTGGTCATGGTTAGTTATCGATTCTATGAGCCATTATCATATGGTAGGGATATTTGGGTAAAATACACCTATGGTCCCTGAACTTTGATCAAATGTTCAAACGGGTCCCTAAACTTTATTTTTGTTCATTGAAGTCCCTGAACTTTGATACTTTGTACACATTTGGTCTCTTTGTTAGTAAATTTGTTAAATATGTGTTAAGTAATGATATGAAATCAATGTATTTTTGTATTAATTAAATGAGTTAGGTTATACAATTGTAATTGCTCGGTATTTGTTTTACTAAAGTAAAAAATTAAGCTTTTTTCTTCTCAAAAGTCATCATATATAATAGAGTTTTATTAAAACAAAACATATTTTAAAATATATTTTTATCGAAAAAACTTTCTATTTTTTTACCAAATGTTATAATTTTCCAATAATAGTTTATTTTAAAGTATTTTAATGACTAAAATTTCCGTATTTAATAAAAAAAGGAGTTTATTTTGTTAACACAAATATAATTTATTTTTTATAGCAAAAGTATAGTTTATTTTTTTTAACAAAACAAATTTTAATTTTTTTTAATTAAATAAGAAATTTTCGGTCATTAAAATACTTTAAAATAAAATATCAACGGAAAATTATACCATTTAGTTGGTAAATAGAAAGTTTTTTTTATTATAAAAAAATATTTTTTTTAAAACATATATTTTTAATATAACATAATTTTTTTACTTTAGTAAAACAAATACCAAGCAATTACATGTATATAACCTAACTTATTCCATTAATATACCAAAATATATTGATTCTATATCATTATTTAACACATATTTTACAAATTTACTAACAGAGGGACCAAATGTGTACAAAATATCAAAGTTCAGGGACTTTAATGAACAAAGATAAAGTTCAGGGACCCGTTTGAACATTTGACCAAAGTTCAGGGACTATAGGTAGATTTTACCCTATTTTTATCAGTATGGAATTTCGACACTCCATATAAGAGAATATGCAAGTACAACATGCATTACGGATTAAAGCATCTGAAGAGAAAGAAACTGACCTGCCAAACTTCAATACCCACATATTTTACGGGCTTCAGAACATAAAGGTCAGGGTCATCCTCGAATTCTGAACAGGTAAACACAGCGCAAACAACAATCAGTGCTGGGTAAGGGCGAGCAATTAAGCCATTGCTGCAATTAATCACGTAGCAACTCCTACTAATAAAGCAAGTGTAGTCACTAAGAAACACAAACAAGAATATACCAGGCATAAAAGCAACTAACAAACCAATAAGCATTGAAGTACTCAACCCACAAATTTTGCACAAATTAAAAACATTTATTTGCATTAATTCCTTCCATTACTTTCAATAAGCAACTGCATGGTTTCTACTTTCTAGGATTCTAGCTGATTAAGGAACCAACAGATATTAGAGAAGGATTATACCTGGATTATCAATCCATGGCGTCCGCCACTTTCCTTTATAGTTGGGGTTCTTGATTCTCTGTTACAGTATACATGGAATGGAACTTCATCATGAGAAACTACCAGATTCTCAAAACCTTAAAGAAACATGTTCATTCAGTAAGTTTCTAATTGCTAGAAGAAACACCTTTGGCTTCCATGGTCCTTTATATGCTGGATTTGGTATCTTTGGTGCTCTCCATACTCCATCTTCATCTTCATCCCAGTCAATAGGCTATATAAAGAATTGACATACCAAAGTACATGTTAAACTCGTAACATTAAGCAATTTGGCCTTTTCAGTACACAAATAATTAGTGTTGTAGGATTGATTCCATTAGTTGACAAACCTCTTTAGCTTTTGGATCAAGTATCTCTTTGGGAATTGAATCATATCCCTGCAATGGTACCCTATAAGTGTTATTTTGAGGAGGACAAAACTAGTGGCACTAATTGTGGCATTACAGTGCATATAAATTGTGAAATTAATACCTCTGGTTTTGTCTCATTAGGATCATCAATGTACTCTCTATCATCCCAATCCTTGGGCTGTTGTTCATCGCAAAGAAAGAAAAATCAGATATAAGAGAATACTGGATCAAAAAGTCATGTGAAAGCAGCTTGGAAATGGCAATGTGAATAGGTTCAAGAGTAGAACTATCCAAGACCATAATCTGATAGCACCAGGGGTCAAAAGCCTGAGATTTGAGTCCATGCACTTCATTAAGTTTTAGGAAAATCAACAATACATCCAAGAATCAAACAAAACTAATCCTAGAAATTGGTTATTCCACACGAGGTTCTAAAAGTAATAAGTCAAAAGACATTAACCTTTTTCGCGTTGACAGCCTTTATCTTTCTCGGAGGAAGAATATCCCAGTCAGTATACATGCTTCCAGATTCTCTTTCACGGTTATCAACAAGCAAAGTGAATGTTGCATCAGGCCGAAGAATAAATGTATAGAAATGAGTTAACTTGTCTGTCTCACATTCCAACTCTTTCTTGAAAGGGTAATTTTGCCCTTGATAAGAAAGTATAAGGTGAAGTTTCTTTGTCTGTGTTCCACATATATCCGGTCCAAACATCAGGCTGCAGAAGGAAAATTAGCAGTTGAGAAATCTTCTAAAGTACCTTAAAATCAAGTAAACAGCACCTGAAGTCCATCAGAATGAAAATAAATCAACAAAAGAAGATTCAGGAACCAGCCGTTTCCTATTATCATGTGACAAATACTGAAATACACATCATGCAGATAATATGCTTCTAACAATCTGAAGATATAAATAAAATTGTGAAACTCAAAGCATTCACTGTCTATTTTTGCAATGTGCACTGAACTTCTCAATCAAAAAATTCTTTTGATACTACATAAATTATATTATTCCTAGGTTTGAAAGGTTTCCACTGCCTTGCATCTACACAGGATTTCAGCATAAATACCATTGTTTATTATCTAACACCCTTGAAGTAAATTTCACAGTGCTCACATACAAATACAAAACCTTACCAATCATCACTACCAAACAAAACTCTGAAAATGAAGCATTAAGCTTTGGTTTTCAGAACAAACCACTCCAGGAACATAAGAAGTTAATAACTAACATAACTTTTCCATTAGACAAATCTTCATATCCCATTCCTAATAGGATAGCGAAAAATGTATTATCATTATGCACAAACCTGTACGGAGTATCGCCACCAAATTTTTTCTGGTTAACATAACCAGAAAGGAGTTTAATATAGCCACCGCCACATTCAATATCCTGTTCGAATTTTATCGAATATTGCACCACCAGTGTCCTGTCCTTGTTGCTAAACTCCGGTATTTTTGCCGATATTGCATAATGCTTAGCATCATTATACGTTTGAATACCTGAATCATTACAACAACCTGATGTGAACTCAAACTCCAGAGAGATACAACAAGCCAAACTCAGAAACAATTCAAACTAATCCAGTTTCCTATTTGATCCTCAATTTGAATTTGGAAACTATATATAAATTGAAAAAAAATAATTGACAGATGAAGAAATAGCGGGACCTTTATCATCAGGATCTCCAGGCCATTTGCCAGCAGTGTGCTTGAAACTGCCAGCTTTGCCTTCGCTCCTCTTCCAATCAGATACGATCCATCGATCTCTCCATCCATCTACAAATCAGGTGCCGGAAATCGTGAATCAGATTCCAGATTTCGAAAAAGCAAAATGAAACTGGAATTTAAATTTAGAAACTCCATGGAAGCTATCCAGCGACGAATTGATGAGCTCAAGCAGATGAAGGTGGGAGGACTTAGCGAGTTCTTACCGTCGAAGCTCTCTTCGAAGAAGATTTCAGCTTGTGGAGTGGGCAGAGCGAGAAGAAGCATAAACAGTAGGAAGAGACCGCCCTCCGCCATTTCAGAGTTGCAACTCACGCGAGTTGAGGAGTGAGTCAGTCGGATAAAGCGGAGGGCGAGTGTTTTTCCCCGTTATATAAATGACCAGGTAGATGGAGTAAATTACGGTTATACCACTCTGACCGGTCAAGTCCACTCGTGGAAGGATCTAGAGAAAGCAAGCTCTGATTCCAATTGGTTAATTTCCCTGCTATACCACAGATAATACTCGTACAAACTATCACCTAAACAAAAAATAATACGAATTTTAAAAATAACTAATTTGTATATAAATTATGGCTTAATAAATCAATTTTGATATAACAACCAAAATTCCATTTAAAGTGCTGATTTTGCAAATAAAAATGATACTAGGTTCTCTACGGCAAGTTCATTAAATCACATTACGATTACGATTTCTAGAAGGGGAAAACCCGACCATGTTGAATGGATTTGAAAAATCGATTGCCAACTAAAGATTAAAAACTTTCTATAGAAAAATCCTCTAAACTGGACACCAACAAAAACCGGACTACAAAGTAAGGGAATTCATGTCCCGATGAATTGCCCTCCCTGCGATCATGGTATGGAAGACAACGTCCACATTTTCACCAAATGTCGGATGACCCCTGTCCTTGATTGGAAGGATATACAAGTTGAACAAGTAATCTGAAATGCCGACAAAGACAATAAAACCTATAAGATTATCATTACTGAGATATTTTCTAATCTATCTTTGGAGCAAAAATCAGCCCTAGCTTTCTCGCTCTGGAGAGCCTAGACCATGAGAAATAGAATTCTATTTGATAACAATGATGTCGGCAAGATAGGAGATTGAGAAAGGTTTATTAAGCAATACAAAAGAACATGGAGGAAAGCGCAAACAGATAATCTTGAAAATGATAAAGACAATAGTGGGAATAACACCTATCAAAAGAAAACGAAAAGACATAAAATGGTAAAGTGGAAAAAACCGTCTATAGGCGTCGTTAAACTAAGTTTCGATGATGCAAAGATCGGTTCGGATCGTGCGGCTTCTGGATTCGTACTTAGGGGTTTTCATGGGGAGGTTCTGTTGTGCGTGCCCATGATCACGGGATGGTGTCAGTTGATCATGATGAGTGTTTTGGCCTTCTAACTGGCTTGCAAGAAGCTGCGACGCGGGGCTAATCCCGCCTTGAGATCGAGGGGGGTAGTCTGAAGGTGATCGATGCTTTGAAGGGGGTTTGGTGGTGTCCATATATGGGAGATTGAATTGGCGATCTTCGATGTTATGGGCCTCTGACGTGCGTTTGACTGTGTCTCCTTCGCTCATACCTTCCATGAAGGGAACCATATGGTTGATTTGCTTGATCATTTGGATCTTTTCTCGCGCTTCATCAACGTCTGTATTCCTGCTCAGTGTGCTGATGCAGTTCGACAGGACGCCCTTGGGCGGTGGTTTAACCGTAGTTAACCACCCCCAAATCATCGCCTTGTATAAAAAAACTAATAATAATACTAGTATCTGAAAAACTCTCCCCCTCTCTCTAGTTTTATAGGGAGAGAGAGTCCCAAACCCCGGCTTCGGTCGGTGTTAACTCTGCTTCGACTGTCACTAACTCGACTTCGGTCGCTACTAATTTGGGTTTCCTCTCGTAGAGACCTCCAACCCCGTCTTCGACGTGATTTTTCGGCTGCTTTCTTTTGTCTTCAAAGGAGTCCTCGGTCATCCTCTACCCCATCTCCTTAAATCATCTTGTGATTCGGGGCCTCGACTCCCCTATCTCCACATGCCCCTCCGTCGACTCGTCGTTGTTGGCTTCTGATGATGGCTCGTTATCCTTTTGGCGTCCCATCCTTGGGGCCAGCATCGAGAGTACACCATCTTGCTTTACGCCGAAGTTTGTCCTCCGTCGGGCTCGACTTTCCATCGCTCTCATAACCAGTTTTCTGGGCAGAAAGATCTATTTCTTTGGGGCTTTTGTAGATTAGTGGCCTTGGATCTCATTTCCATTACCGTTCTAATACTATTCGAACGCTTGGCCTCCGATTTTTAGATTTGATTCGGTTTGGCTTGAAACTCCCGGAAGTTCTCCGTTCATCGTCTTTGGGTCGGGGTTGTATTTGGGTTTGATCATGAGATCATTTGAGGGGAATGATTGAACTCGACGAGCAAAAGCTTTGTATCGAATCGGAATGGACAATTTGAATTTATTTTTGGCGATTGAACTCGTTGAGCCTTGATTTTTTATCGAGTGTCCTACATATATCATAGAAGAGAATCAAATCACCCGTACTTCTAAAATGAACCAATTTAATTTGTTTGATTTTGACCTCATATTCATTTAAAATGAATTTAGAGGTTGACGACTCTACCCGATATATTTTTAGAATTTAATTTCGAGTTACCTACATAGTCAATATAAGGCCTTAAGTCTTTACGTAGTTCTATCTAGGAACCGATTTAATTTGTTTTTCGGTTTGTCGATTGAACTCGACGAGGTTTTAGTTTTGTGTCGAGCTTCCTACGTAAAAATCACCCGTAATTTATTTCAAATGAACTAATTTGAATTTGGGAAAAATCTGATTTGAGATTTTAACTCTGTTTTTGTTGAAGTCGATTTTGATATTGACCCATTAGAATTTTTTTTTTGATGAAACCCACTGGAATTAATTGACAAAGAATATTTAACGAGTTTGATTTTATATTTTCATCAAATCGAATGCCAAAAATAATTCATATATTTTTGTGGGTTAAAAAACACAATTATATATATATTTTTTAAAAAAAAACTATGCCGAAGGAATAGATGTATACATATGTTCTTATATAGTTTGTAAATTTTGGACCATGTATCAATTAGTTTGTATATGAATTGGTGGTTTTGAAAGTTCGTATTATTTTTGGTTCACCGTTGATAGTTCGTACTCCCTCCGTTCAACAAAACTTGTCGTTTACTATTCACGCACGCTTTTTTAGAATGATAAAAACTATATAAAATATTCATTTTTTATTAATTTTTTTTAACAAGTTTGCACTTATTAATAATAACTACGAAATTGTTAAAAAAAATATTTAAAAAGTCGATATTTTATATAGTTTTTAGCTCCTAAAAAAGCGTGCATGAATAGTAAAACGTCAAGTTTTGTTGAACGGAGGGAGTATTATTTTTGGTCATTTTTCCTATTTTGAACAAACCCACTTCAATTAATTGGAGCCTCAGGAAAGGGCCATCCGAGAGCCTAGCCCACCTCAGTTAAGTAGATCCATGAATTTACAAGAGCTAATTGGGTAGATAGACTCTTTTCAATATATGGTTGAGTAAATAGACTCCATCAATAAATTTTTTTATTTAATAGACCTTGTAATGTTTTAATGGCTAAATTGCCCTTTTAAGCTTTATCCTTTAATTCTTTTTCTTTCCGATCTTTTATTTATAAAAATTAATAATAATAATAAATTACCAAATATTTTTAAATTATCATTTCTTTCTTTTTTGATAGAAAAATTATCCTTTCACTTTTTACCTTTATTCTTTCCTTTTTTTTAATTTTTTTTTTTAAAGATCTAGTATATATATTATAGGACATCACGTACAAACTCTTCCTTTACAATAAAATAATACTCCCTCCGTATCACAATACTTGTTGTTTTAGCTCTATGCACACTTATTAATAAAACCTATCTTTACTTTACTTTTATAGCTTAAAATACCTAAAAGAATTAATTATTACCTATAAAAAGAGCAATCATTACCTATAAAGACAATAATTAAAGCTAAAACAACAAGTTTTTTGATACAACTTTAACATTATAAAACAACAAGTATTGCGATACGGAGGGAGTATAATCATTACAATACATGGATAGTGGAATACAACAATCATTACATTTAAATATATACATGCAATAAGATTACATTGAACATTAAAATACGTATATTTATTGTAATATTTATTACAATATGAATCGTGTTACACTAAGTTAATCGTGTAATATAATTATAAAGGTTAAAGTGAATTAAATGATTAGGACCTCTTTTAGTAAACTATATAATCAAGTTGGGGAATACAATGTACATTAATAAATAAAATATTGTAATTCAGAAATAGAGTACAATATTGTAATTCCATAATGGGGTACGATAACTAATCTATTGTAATTCTTAATATCATCCAATAAATAAGATATTGTACATATAATTTAAAAAAATATCGTAACTAATTATGTAATGTAATACAATAAAAAATCGATTTGGGGAATGTTAATTATTGTAATCACATATCTTACAATGAGATTACCGTTGGTGGGTAATATAATTTGATGATTTATTGTAAACTCGTTTTCGAATGGTTCAGAAATTGTTGTTTGATTTTAATTCAAATCTTTTATATCAAGTTCTTATATAATGCAACAACGTTGACATGTAGCTTGATTAGGCCCTCCTAGACTAAATAAATTTTAATTTTTGTAAATACGTACGACTATGAATGATTTTTTTTAACCGAGCCCTCCTAGTACTTTTTTGATGTAGCTTGATTATGATGTTAATTAAACACAATTATCTTTTATATCAAGTTCTTTTATACAAATTATGCAATAACGTTGACATGTACTCCCTCCGTTCGACAAAATTTGTCATTTTAACTCTCCACACAACTTTTAATAAAACTAATAATTACACTCATTTTTTACTAATTTACCCTCACTTATTACTCTATTTTTTACTTTATCAAAAAATACAATTCACAACACATCAATCAAATCAAGGACATTTTAGTAAAGTAGAAGCAAAAATATCTAAAATGACAAATTTTTTCGAACAAAAACAAAACTCTAAAACGACAAGTTTTGTCGAACGGGGGAGTATATTGAAAGCCATTCTATTATTTTTACCTATAGTGATTTTCTTAAACAATTTCCAAAATCATTGTTTATTCTATTACCGTGAGTAGCTTAATTTTAAGATGCTAATCAAATTATAAATCTATATCTATATATACTCTTAATTTAGAACACTTTAGGCTTATGTGTCAACTTCTCCTTAATCCTCTCTTTTCCACCAATCAAGTTTTTTTGTCCCTTTTTTTAATTATTTATTTATTTTATTTAATTATTATTTTTATTCTTTTTTTTATCTCTTTAAACTAATCACATTTTTTTCTTTTATCCTTAACATATTTACTAACAATTGAGCTTAATTTAAAACATTAAAGAACAAAAATGTAACCATCTATATATACTCTTAAGTTAGAACACTTTAGGCTTATGTATCAACTTCTCCTTAATCCTCTCTTTCCCACCAATCAAGTTTTGTTGTCCCTTTTTTTAATTATTTATTTATTTTCTTTAATTTTTTTTATCTCTTTAAACTAATCACATTTTTTTCTTTTATCCTTAACATATTTACTAACAATTGGGCTTAATTTAAAACATTAAAGAACAAAAATGTAACCATCTATATAAACTCTTAAAACAGAAGAGTTTAAGCCTACGTGTCAATCCCACCTTAATTCTCTCATTTCAACCAATTTTTTTTTTCCATTTGATTTTCATCTTAAAAAAAACAATCTATATAAACTCTTAAAACAGAAGAGTTTAAGCCTACGTGTCAATCCCACCTTAATTCTCTCATTTCAACCAATTTTTTTTTTTCCATTTGATTTTCATCTTAAAAAAAACATCTATATATAAACTCTTAAAACAGAAGAGTTTAAGCCTACGTGTCAATCCCACCTTAATTCTCTCATTTCAACCAATTTTTTTTTTTCCATTTGATTTTCATCTTAAAAAAAACAATGGGTTTAATTCAAAATATCAAATTAATATAAATCTATGTCTATCTATATAAACTCTTAAAACAGAAGAGTTTAAGCCTACGTGTCAATCCCACCTTAATTCTCTCATTTCAACCAATTTTTTTTTTCCATTTGATTTTCATCTTAAAAAAAACAATGGGTTTAATTCAAAATATCAAATTAATATAAATCTATGTCTATTTGCAAATCTTCATATACTATTACAATGAAGTCCATTTTTATTGAGCTTATTATATCTCATTTTTATGAGTTTGTTTTCATAAGTTTAATTCAAAATATTAAAATAATATTTTATTTCATTGTATAATACATTAATTTTATTTTGATTTTTTACTATCAGAATGATGTCCATCTTGATCGAGCTTATTATATCTTACTTTTATGAGTTTGTTTTTATAAGTTTAATTCTAAATATTAAAATAATTTTTTATTTCATTGTATAATACATTAATTTTATTTTGATTTTATTATATGTTACTTTTATGAGCTTATTAATTTATTTTCTTATTAAAATTTGAATTTTTAAAAATCGCGCCATGACGCGGGAACTATACTAGTATACTCTTAATTTAGAACACTTTAGGCTTATGTGTCAACTTCTCCTTAATCCTCTCTTTTCCACCAATCAAGTTTTTTTGTCCCTTTTTTAATTATTTATTTATTTTATTTAATTATTATTTTTATTCTTTTTTTTATCTCTTTAAACTAATCACATTTTTTTCTTTTATCCTTAACATATTTACTAACAATTGAGCTTAATTTAAAACATTAAAGAACAAAAATGTAACCATCTATATATACTCTTAAGTTAGAACACTTTAGGCTTATGTATCAACTTCTCCTTAATCCTCTCTTTTCCACCAATCAAGTTTTTTTGTCCCTTTTTTTAATTATTTATTTATTTTCTTTAATTTTTTTTTATCTCTTTAAACTAATCACATTTTTTTCTTTTATCCTTAACATATTTACTAACAATTGGGCTTAATTTAAAACATTAAAGAACAAAAATGTAACCATTGGGCTTAATTCAAAGCATTGAATATAACTATTGGTTATGATAAATCACATTTAAACAAAGTTATAATGATATTATTATTATTATTATTACTACTGAGTGATTCAATCTATATTTATGTATTATACTTTGCATGAGATTTTTTAAAAATATTTTTTTCAGAGAATTATAAAATACATTTGTGGTAATGATTTTTATTTTAGCTTTTATTAAAACTTCATAATAAATTTTTTTATATTTCTAAAATTTTAGTTTAAAAAAACCGCACCATGGTGCGGGGATTATACTAGTTATTCATTAAAAACAAAATCTTTTTTTTATTCATTAAAAACAAAATCTTTTTAAGGGTAAATAGGTAATAATACACTTGAAAAGATTTATTTGATCAAAAAAATTATTATAGGGTCTATAAACTAATAAAATTATTGAAAAGGGTCTCGTTTTTGGGCGTTTTACCTAGGGTTAGGGTTGCTCTTGAAACTCTTCAACGCGTTTCAAAGACGAGCAGCGGCCGGTCAGACGAACTCCGGGGTTGACATTAGCTGAGTGAGACTTGGTTTTGGGCGATTAGGGGAGAGGGCAGCAGATCCGACGACACCCTCAAGAGCGGTGCTGCGAGACGCCCTCGAGAGTGTCACTGCGAACCTTAGGTATGTCGGCTCTCGTTTTTGTTTAATTTATGCCCTAAGTCTCGAATGTCCTCCCACATCTGCCATCAATTGGGTGTTCAATTTCTAAGCTTGGGTGATTTTCCCTTGCAATTTGTGGTTTTAAGGCTTTTGGGTTTGGGACAGCCAAGAGAAGGACGGGAAATCCAGGAGCCTCGGCAGTTTGAAGAATTAGGTATGTGGATTTCTGGAAAATTTACTTCTCTCTGTTTTTGGTTAATCTTTCAACTTCAATGTCTGAATTTAGCTTGATTAAACCGGCACTTGTAGCTTCAATTGGAACTTTTCCTTTTGCCATCTCTCCTTTTGCCTGACTTTATATATAGTTGTCAATTTTGACAACTTTGGGCAAACTTTGAGTCACTTCTGATTTAATGTTTTTTTCCAACTGAATTCAGTTCCAGTTTGTGTTTGGATTAATTAGGCTCTTCTTGCAAGTAATACTATGCTAAAATTTGCATCTCTGTTGTTCATATATTGTTGATATATCGTACCCTGTTTTCTGCCGACAGATGGACATAAATATATTGACAGTGTGTTTTGGAGGAGAATTGGAGATGACAAAGGGTTACTGTGAATATGTTGGTGAAATTGTTTCAAAGGCATTTGTCATTCAGAATGGAATTGAGTTGGATTCACTCAAACAAATTATTAGTGATAGATTTGACATTTGCCTAGAAACAAATGAGCTGGAGCTAAGTCACTTGCATCCTTTACAAAAATTGAAAGCTCCATTTACAATCAACAAAAATGAAGATCTCAAGACATTCATGTCTATAAATGAGGCGCCTCAGGTAGCATGGTCTTTGCCATTACATGTAGCTGCAAAGAAAAAGGTGAATGAGAGTGAAATAATTACAATTGTGCAACAAACAAGTGTGGACACAGTGTCTGACGAGTATGCTCAAGAGAGTGTTGATGGCTTACTAGCTCTCACTGCTGTTGTTGCATCAGAAGATACAGAGCCCGACAACGATGAAGATCAAAATGAAGACCTTAGTGATCATGAGAAAGATACGGTTGATTTCATCTATGTTGGTCAGATTTTCAACTCAAAGACTGAGCTAAAGACTACAGTCGCTAATATGGCAGTGAAAGAGAAGTTCCAATTTCGAGTGAAGAAATCAACACATACAAGATACAAAGTGATCTGTATTGATGCCAGCTGCAAATGGACAGTGGTAGCAACCTGTGTGAAAAACTCAAGTTACTTTGAGATTAGAAGAGTAAATGAAGAGCACACTTGTCCGTATTCGGTTAGATGCAGAGAACACCGGAAACCATCATATCAAGCTGTAGCAGATAAGATTAAGATAAGGTATGATTAATGACAATGCATTAACTAAAATATATCAATTGTACGAATGAAGATGACAGTTAGTTTGTGATCAAAATTTGAGTTTATTACTTACTTTTTCCGTATCACTAATGAAGGTATGAAGGTGTCACAAAAGGGCCAGATCTTACGCAGATTCGAAATACAATGCAAAAAGAATTTATGCAAGATGTGAGTTACTGGAAGGCATGGAGAGCAAAAGGAATGGCACAAGACTTGATAAGAGGAACACCAGAGGAAAACTATAAAATGTTGCCATCATACTTGTACATGATACAAAAAGTAAATCCAGGGACATATACATGCATAGAGATGGATACTTGTAACCATTTCAAGTATGCATTCCTCTCATTCGGAGCATCCATTAGAGGATTTCACATGATGAGAAAGGTACACATTAAAGGATTTATTTTTATAAAAAAAAATGTTGTTAGAATATATTAAAAACTATAAATTTCATTTTGTAGGTTATCATGCTAGATACTGCTTTTCTGCATGGGAAATTTAGAGGGATTTTAATTACAGCAACGGCGCAAGATGCTGATAGACATGTATATCCACTTGCCTTTGGAGTGGCAGACTCAGAGAATGATAATGCATGGAAGTGGTTCCTTGAGAAATTGTCTAATGTTATTCCAGATACGCATGAACTCGTATTTGAATCTGATCAGCATGTGAGCATCAGCAAGGCTGTAGAGGCTGTATACAAATCAGCAAAGCATGTTATCTGCACACGTCATTTGAAACAAGATATAAAGGCAAGATACAAACAGCGTGGAGTCCTTCACTTTGTCACCAATGCATCTGAATGCTACACTATTAAGGAATTTGAAAGATACTTCCGAAGCATTTGTGCCGTCAACAATGAGATTGGAAATTATCTCCAAGATGCAGACTTCCAAAAATGGTCGAGGGCTCACTTCCAAGGTGACAGGTACAATCTTATGACAACAAATAATGCAGAGTGTATAAATGAAATATTGAAAGAAGCAAGAGGTTACCCCATTGTTGCACTTTTTGAGCATATTAGAAATAAAATGGCGGATTGGTTCAATGACCGTAGAGAAAAGGCAGCAGAGATCACTGATTTGCCATCAACCGTGAAAGACATATTACAGAAAAGAGATAATCATTCAGGAAGATATGAAGTAAATGTGTTGAATGATACACAATGTAATGTTGTTGGTGGGAACTTTACTGGTGTAGTTGATTTGGCACAAAAGACATGCAGCTGCAGGGTATTTGATTTAGATCATATACCATGTGTTCATGCTATTGTTGCAATTCAGCGGATGAAACTCAATATCACTGATTTTGTAAGTGAATACTACAAAATTCAAGCTTTGTACATGGCATACCAAGAAATCATATACCCAGTACCTTGCCAAGATAATTGGAATGTCCCAGAAGATGTCAAACAGATGAAATGTCGGCCTCCAATAGTCTGTAAGAAGAGTGGAAGACCAAGAAAATGCCGGATTTCATCGGTTGGTGAAGGGCAACAGAAGAAAAGGAATGTGACGTACAAGTGTGGCATTTGCGGGAATAAGAGTCACAACAAGATGACATGTCCAGATAAAGCATCAAGCAGCGCACAAAACCAAGAGGAACAAAACCAAGAGGAACAACACCAAGAGGAACAACACCAAGAGGAATGCCTTTAGGTAAATAAAGAAACTCAATAACCTTTTTTTTTTTTTACATGTAGAACCAAATTGATTAATTTGAGCAAAGACATGATATCTCTATTTTTTTTAATATGAAACATTAGGGGGTCGTTTGGTATCGATATCAGATATCAAGGGGTGATATCTGATATTGGTGTTTGGTACGGGAGTATATCGATATCGAGTGATATACTAGATGTTAGGTTTTGGGTATCACAAGCCCATTTTGATATACCGATATTTTGGGCGGTATAGGTTGATATCTCCGTCCCTCTCTTCTGCTTGCTCCCTTCTGTTCGTTCTTGCCTCTTCAGGTACGCTCCTCTCTTCTTCCTTCTCTTCTCTCCTTCTTCTCTCCTCTTTCTTTGCTCCTTTTTCTTTCCTCGCCAGTACAGGCATGTCAATTGAATTTTCGGTTGTAGATCCTAGGGTTTGTGCGATTTTTGGCTCTGAATTGTTGGCTGATTGTTGGGTGAAATCTGAGAAGTTTGTGTGTGATTTTTGGCTGAAATTTGGCTGCAATTGTGCCCTTGTTTGTGCGATTTTGTGACTGAGATTTGGCTGTGATTTTTGCCCGCCTTCCGGGCGATTTTATCCTGCAATTTGGCTGATATTTATGCTCTCTTTCTATGCAATTTTTTGGCTGCAATTAGGCTGAAATTTTTGCCCTGGTTTGTGTTATAATTTTAGTTAATGTTGAAGCTGAAATTTATGTTACTTTGTTTGAGATGATATTTTTTACTTGTGCTGAAATTTGGGTGTTATTTTGATTGTTTTATGAATAGCAATGGATTCATATGAGCTTCAATCGATATGGAGAAGGAAGGAAAGGCAAAAGCTAGTGCACGTAGCCATCATGCTTATCGTAAAATTGGTTACAATTGTTGCTGACAGGTCTTGAACTAGTGTGTGCATTACCTATCAAACATTTGTGGCAACTAACTAATCATTTTTTGTACAAATTTTGGATGCCAAATGGTGGTAGGGTGGCAAAAACACTTGTGTCACTTGGAAAACACTCTATTTTATTCTAGTATATGCTATGTTGATTGGATCGTATTATAATTTCATTCTATTGTTTTAACTAACAACAAACATACACATGTGATACCTGATATGTTGAAATTTCATTACAAACAGCAGATATCATATATCAGATTTGATACTCCCTCCGTTAAGAAAAACATGTCGTTTTAGGAGTAAAATCTTGTTAAGAAAAACATGTCGTTTTAGGTATTTTGGTGTCCACTTTCCAAAATTACCCTTGTCATGATTAGATGTTTGTTAGTTGTAGTTTTCAATAAAGTGAAAAAGTAAAGTAATAATTAGGGGTATAAGTGTATTTTTGTTTGCTTTTATTTGCTTTCTTAATATATGTGCAAATGTCTAAAACGACATGTTTTAATTAACGGAGGGAGTATATGATATCCTGCAATATACCAAACATGGATATTAAGATATGAGCTAATATCGATATACTGAAATCGATATCGATATCTGATATCTTGATATCAATACCAATCGACCCCTAGATTTATATGGATTAAAAACCCAAAGTTCATGATATAAATGAATGAATATGGTATTTCATTTGTGTTGAAATAACAATTGTCTATTTAGCATCATTTGAGATGCTCTTAAAAAACAAACCAATGGGGTCTTTCATCCTCTGAATAGAAGGTGGCATCAAAAGACTAACAATGTTGATGATGCCAAAGTTGTTGAGATATCAAATGTATAAGGGGACATTCGGGGTGTTTTTTCTTTATTTTTTTGTTGATACCAACATATGATTGAAGAAGCATGTTGAGTCTATTCGTTTGATGAAAGTGCAAGTTTGATGACATTTAGTTGAGTTCATTCGTTTGATGCAAGATATGTGATGCAACTAATGAAATATATCAAATAGAAACAAAGGATGTACTGAAAAAGTTTTTTTATTTTTTAAGTGAGAAAGAATCAATAAAAGCATGTGGATGAAAGTGTATATGTTGACATGTACCATCACAATCACAACGAAAATTGAGATGGAAGCAATAAAAGTTGGCATCAACGCCATAACAAGGTTGCTTGATGGGGGAAACTTCAAACTCAACGTTGATATCAAAGAGATGCCAAAAAAAACAAAAACAAACAAGAGGTTGTTTAGTTGATGTCATTCATTTGATGAAACTATGATGCTATTTAAAATCAAATTTGATATCAAAGAGATCCAAAAAAAAAGAAGGGAAAAACAATCGGTCATTCAGTTAATGTCATTCATTTGATAAAACTATAATGCCATTCAGTTGATGTCATTCAAACTCATAGTTGATATCAAAGAGATGCAAAAAAAAAAAAAAAAGAAGAAGAAGAAGAAGAGAAAAGCAAGAGGACAATATAATGCAACTAATGAAATTAGAGAAATCATAGAACCAAAGACATATTGTTTATGTTTGTAAATAAACAACCACTTTAGTGGAAAAAGAGAGTTTGCAAGCTCTAAGGACTAAATTGTTAAGGGGAAAACAAGAACTAATTGATATCCAATAACCATTACTGTCATAGTTACAAAATGAGAGGATGGATGCTCTAAGAAAGTTATGGCAAGCTAAAGGACTAATTGCCCAAAACAGTCCTAACACAACACTATTACTCCAGAGTGCTGATAGTCCAACGGAAATGGAAAAATTCAATTGTCATCTTCTCACGATATGCCTGAACACGGCTATCTTCAAATGCATACACACCCCCACCAAATGCTAATTCTTTAGTAGCTTTAATGGTGTAAACACCACAGCTGCCCATAGAATGCAATAAAAAAAAAGGAGTTAGATCAATTTATACTATATATACATATCCATATGTTGTTTAAAATAGATGATACACTTACCATAATTGTTTTGAGGGAGATCACCAAATCTGTTAACTTTAAAAGGGGACTCAATGCTTTGCCCCAAGTGTGAAAAGTGGTCTGACTCTTTCAACAGAGCTCGTAACATGGTGCAGAGTGGCTCCAGAACTAACTGCAGCTCATCATACCTATAGAGGTAGATTCCAAAATCACACACATTCACTTGCCCAAGACCCAAATTAATCTCTAATGCATCCCAATATTTATTTTTGATATTGAAGAGTGCGTAGACAGTTTTTGCACCAAACCATGATTTCCCATAAAATTGCAGCAACATACCATCAAGAATCAAGATACTTGAAAAGGGTATCGCCAAAAGAAGCTTTACCTAGTTTAAACTTCTTGAAAAAGCTTTCATTGAACTTTGCAAGCCAAACCCAGTCCATAATCACAATATCTCTATATTTGTGCTCATTATCAGCAATATGCTTTCTAAAGTGGGACATGACCTCTCCTATATGCTAAAACACATACAAAATGGAAATTAAATTTGGCAATGTTAATAAAAAGGAAAAAGAAAGAAATAAATAAAGAAAATTAAGAAATGAATGTTGCAAGTTATAAGTGAGTTGACTTACTTCATCAGGAAACCACTGTTGCTTTCCCACAAGATCAGGAAAAAAACTTCTTGTCCACCATAATCTCATTGTCTGCAAGTTGAGTAAAATGATTCTTACAATACAAAAAAACCCAAAATAAAAATGGTAAACAATATAAAAACAAGCATACAACAACTAGACACCAAACATTGACTCAAAATAATGAAAACAATATAATAAAAAACAGACAGTAACTTTAGTTAAAAAGAAGCCACAAATGCAAAACTTTCTTCATAAAGAAGCCACTCATAAAACGATTTGCATTCATCAAGTTCAAAAGACGAGAATTTAGGCCTTCTAGGAATTCCATGCTTCTTTGCACCTCGAGTGTAGGGGGTCTCCAAAGCAGCAACAACAGCTTTGACGACACGAGTTGACTTCCTAGTAGGAGCACCTATAGCCCTAAGTTTGGGAGATTTCTGGAATGAGGGGGAAGGCAGATTCACAGGAATATCAGAGGGTAAGTTAGGAATAACATCAATATGGGAGTACAAATTATACTTCCCATCAAAAGTATCCCGATCTTCACGAGTATACTAAAAGACCTACAAAACAAAAACAAAAAAAACAGAAAAATATAATGAAAATGTATACAACATAAAAAAAACGGAAAGGAAACAAAGAAGGAAAAAAGGAAAATGTATACAACAATAAATTGGAGCAGAAAAAAAAAAGGAACAAACCGGACAAGGCAACATCTCAGAGTCATCACTGAAGGAAAGAAGGAAAGCTGTAAAAATATACAACAAGAAAACTGGAATCATTTACATAAAATGGGAACTGAATAGGCAAGATACCAAATATCACCCTAAAGCAAGAGTAACTAGATTGGAATAATGGAACCAAATTCAAAGGATGACACACAAACTAAACAACATAACATATGGTACATCTACTTTCCTAATAAACTACATCAATAACAAAGGATGACAAATATCAAAGTATGACAACTAAATGGCAACCAAAATCTAAAGATGACAAACAATGGCTCTTATACCACAATTGAAGCTGAAAAAAACTAAAACATAAACAACTTCACACACTTTCTACTCCAATGATAATATCCTCATATATCACAATTGAAGATAAGGTAAACCTAAATTTAACAATAAAATCTTACATGCTACTGAGGTGACCTCTTACCGTTAAATAGCCAAAAACCACAACTCTAAATTACAACAAATAGAAAGAAGAGAAAAACCAGTTATTCAACAACCAAATGTACACAGATACAAAAGGATAGTTGGAATCATAGTTGCAAACAACTCGATGGCATCAAAAATTAAAGAGCAACATCAATGTAACCGATATCACGGCTTTTACATAATTCCCCCAAATTTCCCCAAATTTCGAAACCCTAAGCAAAAGAGAACAACAAATTCGAAAATCCGCAAAAACAACAATCAATAGAATGCAAAATAGGGAGACACACAAGAAATTAGGACGAAAACAAGATGCAAAAACCAAATACATACTCAGAGACGCCGCCATTGGACCTCACTTGGAGCAACTTCACCGAAAAACAGATGAAGGAAGACCAACGATGGAACAACCGGGAAAGGAAGGAGGAAAGAAGGAAACACTGGCTGGAGGTAGATGGAAGACAAAAAGAACGACACCGCCAGAGAAAGAAGAGTAAGAAGTGAAGAGTCGCCGGAAAGGATGAATGAGGAGAGACTGAGATGGGAGGAGGAGCAAATGGGGAGAGACTGAATTTTTTAAGGCCCAATTTTGAAACACTAAGCTTTGTGCTTAATTTGATGAAATTCGATGACATTATTTATGATATCATGAATTTAAATCAATTCACCAAAATTTACCCTCCAACACATCTCATCATTTTGATGTTCGGTTTGGCTATTTCCACACCATGGAAACTGTTCTTTGTTACTGTATTATTTGCCTCAATGACAGTAAAACACAATAATTGACTCAAATCTGTTGCGGATTTGAGTCATTTCGAGTTCCGAGTCATTTCAGTTATTGGATCAACTCCGATTGAATCAGTTTTTCCGAATCATAAATTTCAATAAAATTCCAGATATTTAGGTCGACGGGGTTTATCAAATTAAGCCCCATCTTCGCAATCAATGAAACATAACTCCCCCAAAACGATCCAACAGATTGTTTCTGCACTCAAGCACTTAGCCTCTTCGGCTGCAAGGGCCACTATTCATGTTCATCAATACATTTACAAATTATAACTAGATTATATGCAGTTATGCACATCCAACATCCACCCGTCAAACATAGATGCATAGAAAAAGCAGGAGAAGGTAACCTGTATCCATCAAATCCATGTTGCTTCCATGACAGACCATACCTGATATTCCCCGGATTAGATTGTCTCCTCGTTTCTGAATAAATACCTTCCAAATCTTATATACATGCTTGGAGAGGGCGACAAATTCCGTCACAAGGAATGTAGTTAGACCTCGAGAGCTTTCATTTCGCAATCAGCTTAGTCACTGAGTAAATAATATTAAAAACTTTATGTTAAAGGCCTGTTTGGCAGAGCTTTTCAAAGCGGTGTAGGGAAGTTTTTCGCAACTTTCAAGAAAATAGCTTTAAAATTTTAATCTATTCATAGAATTTCATCAAGATTATAATTTTAAGCTAGATTAAACTTTGACATACCAAAAAGAGTCGAGGCCGGAGCTTGCAAAATACCTGAATTGCTTCGCATCTGAAGCATAGTAGATTCTATATCCTGGGAAGCTTCAGCCATGCCCTTAGCATTGTATGCCTGGATCATGGTAGTGAAGGTGATATTGTCCGGCTTGCAGTCATATTCCTTCATTGACGTGAACAGCCTGTTCATCTTTTCAATATCACCAACTCGGCCATAGGCACTGATGATGCAGTTAAAGAATGGAGGATCAAGGACCACATCCGAGTTCTCTACTTGCCTAAGAATCGAGTCCACCCTATGCAACTTTCCCGCTCTACTATAAGCGTTAACAAGGGAGCAATAGGTAATGGTATTAGGTTTAGTCCCTTGATGCTTCATCTTCAAGAAAAATTCATCCATCATGATGATTTTCCCCGCCCTCCCGAATATATCAATAACAATGTTAAAGGTTACCACAGTTGGGGAGTACAGCCTTTTCTCCATGAAGTTCAATACTGACGACACTTTATCATACATGCCTGCCTTTCCATATGATCGTATCAAAATGTTGAAAGTCCTGACATCCGGGCGTATCCCCATTAACTGGAACTCCTCGTACCATTTCTCCATCTTCTCGATATTCCTGCCATTGCCATAAGCCCCAACGACAGAATTCAAAGTGTAAACATCCGGAAGGCATGTTCCGCTGTCAATCATTTCAGACAACGACTTCTCCATCAGTTCAAACATTTCAGCCTTGCCATAACCGTCGATTATTGTGTTATAAGTGACTTCACTGCATAGAATTCCAAGATACGACATCTCTTCAAGGATCTTATCAATCAAATCTACACGCCGATTTTTAAGGCAACAGTTGATCAGAACTGAATATGTATGCACATCCGGTTTGCAATCATAGGCAGATTTCATATCCTCAAGAGTGAGAAATGCCAGGTCAAAGAGGTTACTGAGTCCATAAGCATTCACAAGAGCAGTGCAAACATCAACCGTCGGTTGAAGCCCATCTGACCGAAGAACTTCAAAGAGCTTCCCAGCCTCCTCTGGCTTCCTGCATTTTCCAAGCATCACCAAAAGCTTTGTATATGTTTGGTATCTTGGTTCATACCAATGTTGCTTGCGAAGAAGGCTGAAAATCTGCAAGCAAAAAAGCCTAATAAATAACAAAACACCGAAAGTAAACTCTCTAAACCAAAACATAATCAAGAGAAGCTCAAATCCAAAATCAGAATCCAACCCACTCAGGGGCGTTTTGTAGGGGAATCGATATAAATCAATCATCCCAATGCTTGGTGCTTGGAATAGCCCGGTATCATCCTTTCGAATTTTTTCATATGAAAATCTCTATAAACAGGGTTACCTATAAGCATATGTGGATCACGATCTCTACTGGCTAAGTAGTCCACTACTTGATTACATTCTTTACAGCAGTGAAATATGCGAACCTTGATTTCAATTCTGGCTAAGTAGTCCACTACTTGATTTCAATTCTGTACTGATACCAAAATTGAAATTGAAACCGAAACCGAAACAGAAACCATATACCAATATTAATACCAATTTGAAACCAAATGACCAATTCAAGCAAAATCAACCTGGAGAGCGGATTCCCAACGGTAGTGCTTAATGGCCTCATTGAGGGCCTCCAAAACAGCTTTCGGCCACAAATTGTGGTACTTCTTGGACTTGGCTTTCCTCTCAATATTCTTAATAGCAGCCTCCGTCCATAGAATCCGAGACAGGTCCTTCTTGGGCTCTTTTTGAAGCCCCCTTGAATCCGCCTGTGTGATTTTTCCCGCCACAATCACGAGTCTGTAGCTTGGCTTCCTCCTCGTTTGGTTCCGGTGATTGAGGAATTTCGTCGAACAGGTGGTGGGCGTCCCGAAGGAGATAGATGGAAAGCTGCGGGTGGCAGTGTCTGCGATTGGAAGCTCCATTGGAGGTCTGGAATTCAATTCCGCCTTACTGTTGCTGTCGTGGGAGTGAAAACCGGCGCCGGATCTCCGGCGACGAAGGAGATAACACTTCTGTGACTGCGAAGAAAGAGGAAGGGGGATTTGAGCTGCCTTGCCACATTTTTATAGTTGCGGATAATTTAGGCATTTTATAAATATATAATATTTTATGAGGTTTGAGTTTTTATATCTATGATAGAATTTCTCAATTAAAATTTTTAACACATGTCTTAAGACATTAATTAATAATTATATATAAATTTGGTTATACCAAACTATGCTAACTATCCAAATTTAGCAAAAAAATAGTAGTTTTTTTAGGCTTAATATAGTAGATGTCTAAAAAAAAATGTTATAATTAAGTAAATGTCCACTTTTTAAATAAATTAAATAAATGTTTGTTTTTGACATTTTTACTCTTTCTTTCCATCTCTATAACCCTCTCTCCTTTCCCTTTTGACCTTTTTTAATTTTGATATTGACTAGTCAATATTTGACCATTTCGATCCATGTTTACATTTGGTGATAGTTTTTCTGGTGATAATTGATTATATTTTTCTGATGACAGTTGTTTCGGTGATAATTGAAGATTTTGGTGACATTTTATTTTTTCTAGTGACAGTTGTTCCGAACTCAACAGCAGATTACTCCCGGTAGTATTGTCCGCTCGAGCTAGTCACATAAACCGACGATTTCGAGGGGCTTATGAAATTGGTCTATAGTCTTCAACTCTACCTACATTATAGAATTTAGGAATCGGTGAATTGGCAGAACTGATTTATTTGCTTAAGCAGTTTTCCGTTCCTCGAGTTAATCTCAGTTTCGGTAAAAGGTGCAATCAACTGGAGATCGAACATGATGATCTCTTTGAAGAGTAGGCCTAATCTGCAGTATCTCAGGTATGATTTTGAGACCATGTTCGATATATAGTTTCGGTAATACTCCAGAATTCACACTCATCCCTCGTTTCGGACGAAGAATGAAGATGCAGGAGCTCCATTCGGTCTATCATTAAAGTTTACTAGTATAAGATTTCTGCACAGGAGTGGTATTAGAACAAACTTTTACACCAAACAGTTTTTGTTTCTCCTATTCCTAGCAATCACAGGAGTGTTGGCTCACCTGTGCAGCGAATGTGTTTCACCAACACTGTGCTAAGGGAATTTAATACATACCATAGCAAACACCTGTTCCACCTGGGCCAACTCGCTGGGAACCGCCTCACATGGTAGGCTTTTGAGGGTTGTGAACATCTCCTTTTCTCCCTCAATGGTTTATATGCCAGTGCTGTTTGGGACTCATAATGCAGTATCTATCTATGCTTGGAGAAAAGAGGGTCACCTTACCTCGTCGTTTACGAAGAGGCCTTAATGGCTGGTTTCTGTTTGCCAATTCCAGACTTCATGAAAAAACGTTCTTTCTTCCATAATGCTTGTATCCGAATATATGAGAGCAACAATGGAAACCGTTACTCGGGATAGAATCACAGAAATGGATTTCATTATTGCTATCAGTTTCCAACTCGCGATGAGTTGTGAAATAAGGTTCCATGAGAATCCATTGAGCAATATTAGTTAGGACCATACTACACATTTCACACTTTATTTCTTGTCGGGAAGCTTCTCTAGCAACTCCGGAATAAGTTCGAAGAGATCACCCACCAGTCCATAGTCAGCTACCTACAATATATAAGTGATATCAACAAACTAACCATGAATCTATTACAAGTTGGCCTCAAAGAAGAGACACTTGATATTGTGAGAATTCAAGGGTGTTTTGACACTAATTAGGCCAGTTAACTACCCTTACAACAATTTTTATGTTGTTTGAACAAGAAGTTGTACTTTGGTTAAGATTCATCACAAAAATCTAAACAAGATGATCAAGTTTGACCCACAAGAGATGCTCATGGAAATTCAACTGAAAATATGGTATAATGCAGGAGAATTCATATTACCTGGAATATGGGTGCATCTGCATCCTTGTTTACTGCAACAATGACTTTGGAATCTCTCATGCCTGCCAAGTGTTGAATAGCTCCGGAAACACCAAACGCCATATACAACTCCGGAGCTACAATCTTCCCGGTTTGCCCGACCTAAAAGACACATTGGGAAACTTTCTTTCAAAGAAGCACAAAATCATACGAGAACAATATTTATCCATCATTCAATGGTATTACAGGTTACATGATATTTGTACAAATGGCATGTACTGCTTGCACAACAGTGCTCAACAGCATTTGAATGTATATACCAAAAAAAAATTCATCGAAGCATTTTGTTGACCTATCTATAAGCTGGTTCAAAACTTTATATACTTATCTGATGAGAGATGGTAGTTCACCTGTAGTTCATTGGGTACGAATCCCGCATCAACAGCAGCACGTGTAGCACCAACTAGAAACAAAATAAACAATTTAACTTGTGATAATGTGTTAAAGTGAAATTGATCAAAACAGGTTGATTTATACAATTGAACATCTATTATAATTATGAGCCCATGGGGACGACAAAGTACCAGCTGCACCAAGTTTTTCTGCAAGCTTCTCTATCATTTTGAAGTTTTCTGCACTTTTTAGAGCACGTCCCCCTGTGACCACAACACGTGCATTCCCAAGATCTGGGCGTTCTGATTCTTGAGAGCTCTGACTTACAAATCTTGATTTACTAGCAATTTCTGCAACATGTGGACATGGAAAATACATCAAGCAGTAGAAGTAAGCTATAAAAGTTGAATTCAAAGCAAATCCCATTGCTCATTAAATTAAAGCATCTTTGAGCACCAGAAAACAAAAACCTAGCTAAAAGCTTTTTCTCTTATTGCTTTTCAAGATGAAAATCCATACATCTGTCCCTATATTACCCGGAAGAGATGATAGATTAACATAATAATAGCATGCTTCCAACCAAAGCATCTCTGCCCCCAAAAGAAAAAAGAAAAGCAAAAAATAAACAAGAATTCCTAGATATCAAGAAAATGTGTACATGTGGGACAGAAAGAATAGACAGACCTCCACTAAAGTTTGAGAGATCAACCTGAGCAATCCGAGCTGTGTCAGATCTTGACTCAGATGTCACAGGAAAAGAAGTCGACCTGATGGTCAGCATGCATGGGAACTCACCACTGTAATGAACAGTACTAAGAGCGTTTCCGGCATAAATTGGCCTGATATAAATATATAAAAAAATCCTTTTGCATCAAAACAGTTCATGCTGCCATAATAAAGAATGGAAAATTAAACAACTAGATGAACTCTTAAACTACTCCGGCTTTTCATGTCTAAAATTATAGTCATGATAAAGAAGAAGAAAATTATAAACATAATGCCTATAATCAGAATGCACCAAAAAAAAGGAGCAAACATAGAAACTATATTTAAGAAGTTTATAATAAAGCTTCACCAACCCTAAAAAATCCTATAAAGTACCAACAAATCTTTGTATAGTACTGTTACAGTGTAACTTCCCCCAAGTTCAGTTTTTGTCTTCGTATACAATGTCCTATTGAAACTCCTTCAGTTTTTTTAGGTTTCTTAACCCCCTCAATTTAATTTGATATCTACAAGAAACGTATCCGTGAATCACTGAAATCCAGAGTGATCATGTGCCAGAAGCACTGTTTTCAAAAATATGACCAGCATTAAGGGAGAAAGAGCACATGTGACAAGGGGAGGGGGGAGGGAGTAATTTGAGATGCTCATAAATTCTCATCTTATTGCAGCCTCCACTCATGTAGTACACTAAACATTAAGCAAGCATTTTAAAAAATAGAAACAAGGAACCGAGGCATAAACAACCTACCGCACAAACTGACGAGATCCAGATATGGCAGTTACATCAGTGATAGGAGAAACATCTATAAGTGCAGCAGCACGTGGTATTATGTTCTTTCCGAATGAACCAGAAGCAGAAATTACGTGTGAGTATCCACCTTTCTGCTGAACCATATGGATTAGTTGAGCCCATGGTTCTGCTAAAGAATATGCAAATTTATCTGAATCAGCTACAAGCACCTGTGGAAGGTTAGCAACCCAGAAATATCAAACTAGTGCAGACTGCAGATTTCCAAAAGTTGATAGAAAACAAGAAGATCCCAAAGAGATTTCTAAATGCAAAAATATACAAATAGTAAAGACCAGTGTTAGTATGTTTTACATGTAAAGTTCACTTGAATATCTATTAGTCAAAAACATCCATATACCCAAAAAAATCCCACCCTGGGGGTGTATTTAAGTAGAGCAGCAAAGTTAATATAAGCTTGGAAGATATCTCAAGGAAAGCAATAGTAAATTAGATTGAGATGTTGGATGAACTATAAACTTATCTACAACCTTTTTTTCTCTCTAATCAATAAAGTCAGAATTGTGCGAGAACGTATTCTCTTATCTAAGCTTCTTCCCTGTTGTGCATTAGCTCATTTTCGGATTTCAATCTAATGACCCGTAGTGCAAATTCTATGAGCAACCAATTGAGCCTTTGGATATCAGCAGAAATACATTTCATGCTTTGCCATTTTATTTTTTTGAAGTAATGTTCTTTGTTATTACAAGTCCGAAATCTTGTAGCTTAGCAAAGATCAGGCAGATGCATCACCTTCCTGCTCCAGAAAGTAGTGTAGCATCAAGAAAGAACCAACTAGTCTTTAAGACGTTTCTTCCAGGGAAAGGGGGGGAATCCTAAACGAAATGTCTCATAACCAATACCATAGAACCAAAAGGTACAAAAAAAGATTAGATAAGTTTCATCATCAGTTGGGCAAATCAAAATATATGAGGCAGTCATGAATGCATATGAAATCTCTAGGTTTCGTATTCACAATCACAATCCTATGCAATCTGTATTTTGGTCTTCAGACAAGGAGGGCATGTGGTGCCTTCACACTGGACACACTTTTGACTGCATTAAATGATTATGATAAAGCTCCAAGTCCATAAAATTTAATCTTCAGAAGGAATCACATTACAAAAGGTAACAAAATAATCAATTGTTCGCAAATTCTGGATTTTGTTTGCTTCGTCTAAATGTCTCATCTTCTCTAAACAATTAAACCAATCGAGGAACACTGTTCAAAAGACTGAAATAGTATTTCCATAAGAGACTTGCCTCGGAAATTAATGGATGACAGGAGGCAGCATGTGAAGCAGCTTCTTGGAGTGACGGACCAGAGCCAGCAAGTAACACAGAAACTGAGTTATCTTCGCCGAGTAATTTAGCTGCAGCTACAGCACTCAAAGAAGATGGCTTAATAGACCCACAGTCATGCTCAGCTACAACCAGTGTGCTAATCTGTAATCGAAATCGACATATAATAAATGAATTCAGGAGTCAATGGGCATAAATTCAAGAGTAACCAAAAGGCAAAAGCACAGGCCATTGGTTTAATCACAACAACCATTTAATAGAATTCACTAAAAAAAGAGTTGATCAGATCCTTCTACATCGTCTAAAAGGATCAATCAATCTGATTTGGAAGCCTTTAATGCCCCAAATATGAACATAGTTAAGATATCACCCCAAAACCTAACATAAAAAACTCCATTGACCCCAAGAAACGCCCATTTCTCTCATTTCAAACGATGAGGGGCAAGAAATTTCAAGCATTACGAATCTGATATGGAAAACAAAAACATCACAGTTGGAAATGGATGACGTAAAATTGGGGCAGTAGCTCCAGGAATAAGTTCAACTAGTGAGAAGAGAGCGAGAGAGACAGAGAAACTTACGAATCGAGAAGAAGAGATCCTACGAAAGGTAGAGAGAGATGAGTGATTGCGAAGAGATCTGATAACCGCTCCAACAGCCATTTCTTACTTGAAATTCTTGAATTCAGAAAGAGAGAGGTAGTTGTGTTCAAATTTGCAGCAATGAAGACAGCGAGAGATGGAGTCATGGAGATGCAATTGTCGTAGGAACGGGGACGAAACGCAGCGTATTGATGGAAAATAAGGGAGCATCGCTGCGTTTTGTATCCTTCAAAGCTTCCGAGGATGTATGTTACCGTGTAATCCACATCCTAATTGATCAATAATCATTTTTATAATCAATTCGATGTCAACCATACAAATGCACTCTACAATTCTACATTTGTAATTCACTAAATTTGAATCAATCAAAGGATAAGAGTTTTCAGATTGAGTGAGACAAATACAGATTGTGTGGAGCTTATTTTGGATGGAAAGAGAACGAGAATGATAACTTGAGGTTAGATGAGGATATTATACCAATTACTAAAGAAAAACAATTTTAAATATGTAAAGTCGGTGATGCAGAATGATAGAAATATAGTATGGAATATCAAACGTTGGATTCAAGTGGGTTGGTAGGAATAGAGAGTTGCATCGGAAGTTCTATGTGACAAAAAAGTTCTTATAAGGCTTAAAGATAAAGTCTATAGAGTGGTAGTGAGATCCGTACGTTTGCTATATGAGGCAGAGTGTTGGGCGATCAAGAAAGCATAGGAGCAATCATAAAGATGAAAATGATCAGAGTGTTGGGCGATCAAGAAAGCATAGGAGCAATCATAAAGATGAAAATGATCAGATAAATGTGTCTGCACACTAGACTTGATATGATAGAAACGAAGTTATATGAGATAAGATAGGGGTACTCGGTAATATGGGAAATATGCAAGAGATGAAGCTTCGATAGTTTGGTCACGTGCAAAGGAGAGACCCAAGGGCACCAGTACGCATGTGTGATAGCTTGACTATCGAAGGTGTTCGATTAGGAAGAGCACGACAAAGAAAGGACTGGAATGGGTAGTTAGACAAGACCTTACTATTTTGGGACTCGTCAAAAGGCGTGTGATAGGATAAAGTGGATGAGTGTTATCTTTGTCGAGGAGGGCTAACCAAGTGTTATATCGAAGTGTCCAAAGGCATACTCCCTCCGATTGTAAATACAAGACGTTTGACTTTTGTGCACGTAGTTTAAGGAGCTAACAACTATATGAAATATTGACTTTTTTAATTAAATTTGTTTACATTATAATACTTATTAATAATAAATACCAGTATGATTCCCGCGCCATGACGCGATTTTTTATAAGTAAAATCTTACTAATATATTAAATTAATATTAAACATAATTGAAAAGGTTCAGATAATTAAATACTTTGAATTAAACTCATGGGTTGAGAAAACGATTAATTTAATGTTTTGAATTAATCCCATTGTTTTTTTTAGAGAAAAAAAACTACTAAAATTATAATTTAGGCTAAGATCAATGTTTTGAATTAAGCCCAATAGTTAGTAAAATTAAATCAAAAAGAGAATTAAAGGAAAAAAAAATAGAATTAAAGAAAATCAAAGAAAAATGGAAAAAAAAATGATTGGTCAAGACTCCTAAAATTCCTCTAAGCTTGACACATCGTCTTAAACTCTTCTAAATTAAGAGTTTATATAGATGTTTTTTTAGAGAAAAAAAACTACTAAAATTATAATTTAGGCTAAGATCAATGTTTTGAATTAAGCCCAATAGTTAGTAAAATTAAATCAAAAAGAGAATTAAAGGGGAAAAAAATAGAATTAAAGAAAATCAAAGAAAAATGGAAAAAAAAATGATTGGTCAAGACTCCTAAAATTCCTCTAAGCTTGACACATCGTCTTAAACTCTTCTAAATTAAGAGTTTATATAGATAGTTAGTAAAATTAAATCAAAAAGAGAATTAAAGGAAAAAAAAATAGAATTAAAGAAAATCAAAGAAAAATGGAAAAAAAAATGATTGGTCAAAACTCCTAAAATTCCTCTAAGCTTGACACATCGTCTTAAACTCTTCTAAATTAAGAGTTTATATAGATATAGATTGTTAGTAAATGGTTACATTTTTTTTCTTTAATGTTTTAAATTAAGCCCAATTGTTAGTAAATATGTTAAGAAAAAAAGAAAAAAAAATGTGATTAGTTTAAAGAGATAAAAAAAGAATAAAAATAATAATTAAAGAAACTAAATAATTAAAAAAGGGACAAAAAAACTTGATTGGTGGAAAAGAGAGGATTAATGAGAAGTTGACACATAAGCCTAAAGTGTTCTAAATTAAGAGTATATATAGATATAGATTCTTAGTAAATATGTTAAGAAAAAAAGAAAAAAAATGTGATTAGTTTAAAGAGATAAAAAAAAGAATAAAAATAATAATTAAAGAAACTAAATAACTAAAAAAGGGACAAAAAAACTTGATTGGTGAAAAAGAGAGGATTAAGGAGAAGTTGACACATAAGCCTAAAGTGTTCTAAATTAAGAGTATATATAGATACGGTCAGGATCCCGTAGAGTTGAACTCCGTAGAGTTGGTAGGATTACCCTATAGGAATTTATCGACCCTAAAAAATAAACTAAAAAATGGTTAAATTAATTTAACTCTAAACCCTTCATTTCAAATCAAGTGGTTAAGATTTATCCAACTTCACATAGAGTTATTTTACCAACTCCATGGGATCCAAAGTGATATAGATTGTTAGTAAATATGTTAAGAAAAAAAGAAAAAAAATGTGATTAGTTTAAAGAGATAAAAAAAGAATAAAAATAATAATTAAAGAAACTAAATAATTAAAAAAGGGACAAAAAAACTTGATTGGTGGAAAAGAGAGGATTAATGAGAAGTTGACACATAAGCCTAAAGTGTTCTAAATTAAGAGTATATATAGATATAGATTCTTAGTAAATATGTTAAGAAAAAAAGAAAAAAAATGTGATTAGTTTAAAGAGATAAAAAAAAGAATAAAAATAATAATTAAAGAAACTAAATAATTAAAAAAGGGACAAAAAAACTTGATTGGTGGAAAAGAGAGGATTAAGGAGAAGTTGACACATAAGCCTAAAGTGTTCTAAATTAAGAGTATATATAGATATAGATATAGATTGTTAGTAAATATGTTAAGAATAAAAGAAAAAAATGTGATTAGTTTAAAGCGATAAAAAAAAGAATAAAAATAATAATTAAAGAAAATAAATAATTAAAAAAGGGACACAAAAACTTGATTGGTGGAAAAGAGAGGATTAAGGAGAAGTTGACACATAAGCCGCACGGTTGCACGTTGTTGGTTTTGAATGAAAAAGCACATAATCAAATTTTAGTAATCACATCCTAATTGATCATATAGATAATATAGATAAATATATATAAGACGTTTGACTTTTGTGCACGTAGTTTAAGGAGCTAACAACTATATGAAATATTGACTTTTTTAATTAATTTTTTTTACATTATAATACTTATTAATAATAAATATTATAGTGTAAAAAACAATAATTAAAAAAATCAATATTTCATATAGTTTTAGCTCATTAAACTGCGTGCACAAAAGTCAAACGTCTTATATTGAAAATCGGAGGGAGTATCATTTACCCATCCTTCCTTCTTTCTCCCTTGCAACGTCTATATATTTACCTCTTCAAGATCTTGGTTATTTGGTTCGTTTATGCTCTCTCGACGCAGTGGGCGAAAAAGTGTATACAACTTGGATTCTCATACCCTACTTGTTACGAAATACACTGGAATTGTTGTTGTTGTTTTAACTTTAAAATATAAACTTTTAATTTATTAATAAATATGAAATTATTTTTATGAAATTATTTTTAAAAAAAAGTTAATATTTTAATTTTTGAAGTTTTTTTTACTTGTTTAAAAGAGTGTCGAAAAAAGACAAATGATAAATAACATTGAGTTAAAGACATTTTTTTTCTGCCAAAAAAACGTTTTTTTTTATGCAGAAGTCAGACCAACTACAAACACTCTGTTTCTTCCATTGAGCTTTCGTCTTCCTCTCGCATTCATCCTCCATGATCAAAGCTTGAAGAAACACTCTGTTTCTTCTTCTGTTTTTCTATTTCACAAAATATGAAAAAATGCAGCGGACAACACTTACTAAAAAATTCAGTTGCAACTAAAAACACTTACATTAAGCTATTGCAGACTTGCAGTTGAGATTTAAAAAAAATAGATTTAAAAAACAGCTCCACCTCCACTCTTTTCCGGTTTTCCCCACTCCTCCAATCCGCCTCCACTAATATCAAACTCATCCTTTCTTATATAAGAGCTCTTTTATGAAGGGAGGATGATACATGTACTGGTGTATCTTTTTTCATGTGTAAAATTTTGTAAAATTTATCCACTGCTTTTAAAATTGTAAAAATTAACCCTAATTTTTTTTTAAAAAAACTCTATTATACTCATATTATAAAGAATAAACCATAAAAATTTCAATAACCACTAATGATACTCTGAATTTTAAATGGTGAACCTAGAAAAATAAGTTTTCAAAAATAAAATAAATGGTGTATAGGGTAGGTGTAGCCTTTTCCTTTAGGAAGGGCTTCCACCAACTGCTTTCTTGCTTGGCTTCCACCAACGGGTAAGTAAAATGCACACTTATTTCTTATAATCAAAAGATTTGTATAACATTACAATCAGTATACAATAAAAATATTTAGTGCCCGTGTCGGGCATGGGCCTTGCACTAGTATTTGGTAACTGGAGCTGAATGAGTAGCTGAAGCTGAAAAGGAAGTTGAATGAGTAGTTGAGGTTGAACGATTTATTGTGTAAAATATGTTAAATTAAACTAGTAATGTGTTTGGTAACTTTAGTTGAATGGGCAGTTGATAAAAGAGGAGATTTGTGTAAAGGAAAAGCTCTGAAAGGCTTGGGGTGGGTAGCCGGTGGGAATTCAATCCCATAACACTAATTAACAAATAATGTCAGCTTTATTTCATTTAAAACTATATAATATTAAAACAAAAAGATCCAAAACGCTACCTGTGTTGTCAAACACACCCTAGTTCATTCTGATTCAATACACAACAAATCAACAATGTCTTGCGGTAGTGAATGGGTAAAAAAAATACAAAACATCTTGATCTAAAACATAGAATAATTGACCAAATATTGGTTAGATTATTTGATCTAAAAAGATAAGTTCTCTAAAACTAATTAAAATATAAGGTTGAATATTTATATAAAAAAAAATAGGTGAGACCATTAATTGAGATGACAAAATTAAATTGGCTTATTAATTGATATAGATTCTTTTCTTTGCAAAACGTTCCGGATAATATTGTAGCAATTATTTTAAATGAAATGACATGAGTATTGGTTTGTTCTAAAAAAAGATATAGACCAGAAAGATAATACTATATTAATCCAAAATATATATGACACGTATACGAATCGCACCAGAAGCCGCTTCAGACCTATGTTTTAGTATTATAAATATATATAGATATAGATTAGATATATTATAATTTTTTAATAAAAAAAATAGATTCTTAATGTCCACTATTTTTTTTTATAGAGAATCTTTTTTCGATTTAGGTTATTATCTTATATATTTAGAAAGACCGAATTAACAAAGATTATGTTAAATTAGATTTCGTGGCAAGAATTATCTTTTACATTATTAAAGATTAAAGATAATTACCAAAAAAAAAATATTAAAGATAAAAGATAGATATGTCCCAAAAAAAAAAAAAATTAAAGATATGGTAGGTTCATAAGGCCGGGGTAGGCTTTATTTTCACATCCTCAAACTCCCGCCTTCAAACAAACTGATCAGCCTCTCCTCTTGTCGGCGGTAAGCATACCACACTTGTCTGGTTTGCTCTTTCCGGTGATGTTTCTCGCGATCTTATTGTGTGTGGTTGCAACCGATCGATTTAATTCATGTATTTTCCGTTGAGATCTATACCGATTTGTCCATCTCATTGATGAATTTATGATTTTCATATTAAAATTTTTTGGCTTAAATTCACACCATAGCTTAAATTGTACCAGTACCCTAATCAATTTGGTTGTTAATTTGCTAATTAAAACGCCTAATTGCGCAGTTTCAACAATGGAACAAGGCCAGGGTTACATAGGCGAAGAGGAATGGAGGAACAAGATCCATGTTCGGGTATGTAATTAGGGCCTGTTTGGTATCGATATCTAGATATCAACATATCGGTTGGGATATCAACATATCGATATCGGGTGATATCGATACCAAGTGGTACCCCCTCAAAATCAGCATATCAAATAAGCCCAAATTTAAATCTAGATAAATATTAGCCTCGATATCTGATATCTAGTGTTTGGTATGTCTAGATATCGATATCTAGTCTTTGTATTTCCCAGATATATCAGAGTGATATTTGATATTTTTGTTTGGTATCGTTAGATATCGACATCACTTGATATCGGTATCAAGATGTCGATATCACGGATCTCCCTCAAAATCAGCATATCTAATAAGCCCAAATTTAAATTTGATATCTAGATATCACTATCTGCCCTCCATAGGCGCCTGGCTCGACGAGCACGTGTTTAGGCCTTCCCATTGCGACACCGATACGTGTTTGGACTTGTCCACATCCCTTGCGAAGCTCGATTTTAACGATGCCTTGGACGTGTTCGAGGAGTCGATGGCCTCCTTGTGCACGTCCATTGCAAACCTCAATTGTGTAGACGGGTGATGTCTTCGTCTTTTGTTTCATTTTTGCAATTGATATATTGAGGTCTTTTCGAACAACTTGTTTTAGTCACAACTTAACAAGGATTCGAGTTTTAGATGATACTCCCTCCGTCGTTGTTTGTCGTTTACTATTTATTCACGCTTCTTTAGAATGATAAAAATTATATAAAATATACTCCCTCTGTTAATTAAAACTTGTCGTTTACTATTAATGCACGCTTTTTTAGAACGATAAAAACTATATAAAATATTAACTTTTTTTTACATTTGTTTTTATAAACTAATACTTAATAGTAATAAGTATGATATTATTTAAAAAAATTATTTAAAAAGTTAATATTTTATATAGTTTTTAACACCTAAAAATGCGTGCGTGAATAGTAAAACGTCAAGTTTTAATTAACGGAGGGAGTATTTTTTTTATATAAATTTTTCAACAAGTTTTTATTTATTAATAATAACTACAAAATTATTAAATAAAATTATTAAAAAAATAGACGAGCCGCCGTGCACGTACATTGGAAAGAGATCGATCGAAGAAAAATATATGAGCCGCCGTGGTGGATCGAGCCAAAATTTGATCGAAAGGGACATAAAGTTTAGTTTGTGTTGTTGAATCATTTTTTGGTTTTTATTTTTTTTTTATTTTAAAGAATCAAAACAACAATAATTTATTTCAAAATGACATTGTTTTTTCTTTAAACAACAAAACGATTAAAAAAAATAATTATAGGAGGCGTTATTTTTTGTCTAAAAATGCACTATTTGAAATCTAAAAAGACAATGTATAAACTTGTTCTTCTCTTAGCATATGAAAAATTTCTAAACAGATATAAAAACTTTGAGCATTTATAATTTCTTATATAATTATCGAATTGAGTAATAATACATCCGTCCAATAAAAACATGTTATTTACTATTTATTAATGTTTTTCTTTAAATAAATATTATATAAAAAATTAAAATAATTTTCTAATTATTAGTAACATGCATAAAATTATTTAAAAAATATTATTGATATTGTATATATACTTCCTATGTTAAGAAAAATATGTCGTTTTAGAGAGGTAATCTTATTAATAAAAAAAAAAGATGTCATTTTAAGTGTGTTCACTTTTCAAAATTACGTTGTAATGATTGAAGAGATTTTAGTTGTAGTTTTAAAAATAATAATAAGGAATATATATAAATGTATTTTTGTTTAATTTCTTCAAAATTGTGCAAAGTATTAAAATAACATGTTTTAATTAATGGGTGAAAAATAGTTTTTATCTTTTAAAAAATGGATGCATAGTATAAAATTTCATTTTGAAATTCTCAAACAAAATTTCATATCAAATTAATTATTAATTAAAATATAAAAGCATCACTATTTATTAAAAGACTTTAAATAATTTATATCCTTATCCTAGGTGTCGGGCATAAGATAGAAATACAATAAGCATATATATAGAGCCAAAATTTAATCGAAAGGGACATAAAGTTTGGTTTGTGTCGTTCAATAATTTTTGGGTAAATTTTTTATTATTATTTTAATGAGTCAAAAAACAATCATCTATATATCACTTTAAAACAGAAGAGTTTGCTGAGGTGTCTTACTCACCTTTAATTCAGCTAATTCAACCAATCTCTTTTATTCTATTTTTTTCCCGAAACCCTCCTTTACTTCTTTTTAATTTTTTCCCCCAAATCGTCCTACCTCTCGCGCATCGCCCCTCCTCCGCCTACCGCTCATGGGAATGCCGCTCCTCCGATTCCTCCTCTCGCCCGCCCCTTCCTCCCTGAATCCCGATTCGTATGCCTCGCTCCTCTATTCCGTCGCCGGCTGTGGTCTCCCTCTTCAATCCTCCGTTCCGGCGATTTCATTTCTTCATCCTTCGCTTTGCCAGTTCCATCTTCGTCAAAGAGCGCGGCCCCTTCCAATTCCTGCCCTCCCTTTGCTGCTCATATCGGAGGCTCCCAGGTGACCTCTATTCTTAATTTGTCCAGTTTGTTCTATTATTGCAATTTTGTTTTTGTTGCTTATAATCAACCCAGAAAATCCTGTTTGTTAACCCTAGGTTCTCGAATTTGTTGTGTGATTCTTGCAGCTGGGCTCTCGAATTTGTTTTGTGTTGTTTTGCATCCTCCAAATCCTACTTCGACTTTATTATTTAACTATCAATTCGATTTCGTCGAATCCCGAAAATCCTGTTTGTTAACCCTAGGTTCCTAATCAGTCGAATAAGTTATCGCTTTCGGTTTCATCATTTTCCTATAATGTCTTCTGATGTTCATTCGAATAGGTTAAGTTCTTTTTCTTTGTTTCGATCTTGAATTTTTTAGGGTTTTACATTCTATTTGCTTCCAGTTTCGCTTTGATTGAGTGTCGGTGTTTGAGCTTTTGTTTTGATAGTGTTGACAGTTGCAGAGATCGTTGCTTCGACCTACGATATTGACTCAATTCGAGACCAAGAGCAATCGGCCTACGATGTTAACCCCCAAGATACCATGGATCCTGTCGAGTCTTCAGAGTTTTGTGATCCCGTTGTTGATCGGTTTGCTGATCACGAGGCCCAGTTTATGTAAGTTTCTTCCCCAATCCCGATTTCTAGGTTTTTTTAGTTTAGTGAGTTTTGAGAAATTTGGGGATTTTTAGCTTGAATTTAGAATTCAATCGTGAGGAATTTATGCCTAGCATGATAATTCAGTGACTATTTTGCTTGAATTTTAGAATTTATATGTGAATTTGAGGAGATAATTCAATTTTGGCTTTGAGGTTTATAATGCCTGAGAACCTACGAAAAATAAAACCTTTTACAGAACTCGTGCTTGAATGCTGAAGAGTTTTTACCCCATGATCTGGTCTTGACTCTTCATCCCATTACACATGCTTGGTCAATGGATTGCAGTGTTTTTTCTGGGACAGTTGCTGATGCTCGAGAAGCCTATTTTGATGGTGTGTCACCATATCAATATCTTATGACCGGTAGGTTTATTATTCTGCTTTTGACTGATAGGCTTTCATGCATTTTATTGTTCAAATTAGAATGATATGTTGCTTGAATACAATAGTCTGGATTAAATGTGAGTCACCAATGACCATGTATATATTAACAGTTCAAATTAGAATATTTCTAAAAGCACCTTCATTTCAGTTGATAAATGACTGCTTTTAGTTCATCATCACTTATCTATCATCCGCATTTGTTATGACAATAGATAAATATCCGTCATGTGTGTATGCTCTGCATTGGATTGGAACTAGTGCTGTAATTTTTTTTTACCAATATTAATTATAAGCGGACTTCTTATATGCCATGCCACTTTTAATCTAATTTCCCATCTGTTTTCATTTTATAATAATCCTTGCTAACTTTATGAACTTAGATACGAATGCAATATTATTAATCCGTCTGTTTTGCTTGGAAAGTATACTGATTGTTTGCTGCAATAAATGCCATGGATTGGTATCTGATCAACAATTTCTTTGACCATGGAACTACTAGGTTTGGGGGTGAAAGCAATGTGGATGACTTCCCACCAGCTGCCAAGGCATGTCTGCCCATCACAAGTGCTATGCTTGCTGAGATTAAAACAGAAAAACCTTCCCAAGCACTTGCTTTTTGAATATAGAGTTGCCATTAGATGTTTGGAATCATAAGGTAAATACTACTCCGCAAACTACTTTAGCTACTTATTATGCCTTTTTTTAAGCTTTTGATAGATACCATATGTTTTGTTTCAATAAAAATAAAACGATTTGTTTCCAATGGTCATGATGTGCACCTTAAAGAATGTAGCATTCTTATATCATTTTTAAGTTTCTATTACCACTTATATGTACCATTCTAGCCTTTTATTTTAAATTGTTTGTTATCATTTTCTATAAAGCCTAGGCTCTCAAGTTGGCTTTTGAGTATCTTCAACTCCTCTTTATTCCTTGCAGATAGAATAAGCTTTAAATTACAAGCATTGACCATTAGACAACTCCTAAACTATAGATAAATTGCTGAAGAAATCAGTGCACCTTCCCATTTTGCATAAAAACCAACATAAAACAACCCTGAGCATATTCAAAACTAAACTCACAAGCAGCAGCACCAATGTTGGAAGTTGAAGGCAACTAAAATTCAGTCCCGAACAATACCTTTACGAGCAGCATCATAGGAAACTGCCTCAAAACAGCCCTAAAACCATTAGAAATTCAGCCCTCCGATCTAGACTTTTTTTACCAACTCAACAGCCCCCAAATTTCGATCAAAGTAGCAGACTACCAGCAGAAAACAGATTTGTGGCAATCAAATGTTGTTTTACAGATTTTACAGTATGCTAAATTTGTGACAAATTTTTGTTTACAGATTTACTTATTACAGATCTTAACCCAAAAAAAATTCTGTTTATTGATTTTTAAAGTGTGCTGAATTTGTGACAGATTGTTGCCTACAGATTTAAAAATGTGCTAATTTTGTGACAGCTTAAAAAATTCACTAAATCTGTCATTCTCTGTTTAGATATGGATTCAAATATGTTGAATCTGTCATTCGCTCAACAATTGAAATTTAATCAGTAACTTAAGTTCTGTTTGTTTTATGCTGAATTTCTTTATTGCTCAACAACTTTCAGATTTCTGAATTGAAATTACATTATAAATCAATCACATTTTTTTGCTGAACTGAAATTGTAGCTTGCTGATCCAAACTGAAACTGAGATTTGTTAAACTGACACCTTGATAAGTCAACTTTCTGTAGTTCCTATATTTGCAGTCTTCTAAATTAAGTCTTCTAAATTAAGGTTAATCTTATTTCTATAGAAATAAGGCTGATGTGTCTTTCTCTCCTTTAATTTAGCTAATTTAATAAATTAATATTCATTTATAATTTCATCTCCTAGGGTTCCATCGCCTCTGGCCCTCTGGTAATTGTTGCATCTCCTCCGCCTCTCGGAGTCTCTCCTCCGAATCCATCTCCTACCTTCCCTTCCTAAGTTCCATCTTCCATGTCAGCCTAGGGTTCCCCAGCTTCTTGCTTCCAAAGGCCGAACCTCTCCTGATTTCTCAGTTTTCTAGCACCTGATGCTTTTGATTTCATCCTCACACCGCCTCCCCCGATTCTTCTACCGATTCTCAATTGATTCATCATGTAGAAGAAAAGCTCCTCCTTCGCATCCCGCTGCTCTCAATTGCTTCATCCTGTGGAAGAAATCGATCCTTCTCCGCCTCCCGCTACTCTAAGTTGCTTAATCATGTAGAAGAAATTGCTCCTCATCCGAGATTCCAAGCAGGTACATTTTTGCATCCAATTGAATATTTTTGGTTCCTTTTTTGGATTATCGACATTCTGAATTCGTTTTCGGGTTTTGCCTCCAATTGAATAATTAGGGGTTTCCTTTTCATTCATTGATGTCTATTATTGCATCAACAAACCCATTGAAAACAGTGTTGATGATTGATTAGGGGTTTCCTTCAATTGAAGAGGTAGGCGAGAGGTACAAGAAGGTCTACGACTGACGATGGGGAGACTTCTCTAGGTGCGGGCTATGGAGATTCAGAGGGGATCGAAAGACGAACAGATGTGAGGTTCCGCCAGAACCCTAACTCTTTACAGCCTTGCAATTTAGGATTTCGATTTGCTTTTTTCACGGCTTGAGTTTCATATTTTGTTTTCATGCTTTCTCCAAGTGTTGAGGTTTTTTTATTTTTTTCGAGAAGCATAACCCTAATTTTCAAGAAGCATAACTTAATTTTGTGGTGGATTGAGAGATTGGATTTAGGGATTTAGGGTTTAGTTTGTCAGAGCTGAGATACTGAGAGATTTAGAGATTTTGCTTTTGATGTTGTCAATTATTTTTCCATCAGATTTAGAAAAGATTATTGAAGAATTGGTGATATTTTGCTTAATGGATTAGACATTCAAAAGTTTTTTTTAGGGTTTTTCCTTCCATAGGGTTCTGTCAATTTGTAAGAAATATTTTTTGTAACCCATCTTTTGATTCATTGATGTCTTATTGCATTGTTTTATGTATTTCATTGCATGTAATGTGCCAGTTGTATGAAGTCCATGTACGATAATGGGTTATGTTACTCAGTTTGTATGTTTTCCTTCAAAAGTATGCTCCTAATTTCATTGACTATCTTCATATATTACGAGAAGATTTGATCTACAATTTCATTTCAGCTTCTATGAAGTCCAAGTTTGGATGTTTTCCCTCAATTTCATTTTTGCTTTCCTCTAATTTATTATTTTGCTTATATTATATCACATTCTGATTATGATGTTTTTACCTTCATATTCCGTTTTTTGCTCAATTATGGGCAAGAATATGATATTTTAGGTATTAAAAGAATCTGATATTTTTTTTAATCTTTCACATATCCTATCATATATCATCTCAAATCGTTTTTTTTCTACAAAAACAATGTACCTAAAATATGTTATTCTTTTCAAGTTTATCCTAATACATATCTTCATGCCCGATTTCCTCTTATCCCAAATCCTATTTCTTGATATCCCATTTACCTAAAATCTCAGATTTTTTTTTGAAATCCTACTCCCTTTTTTATTCGTTCAGATTATTTGAGATTTGGGATCTCAGAAGTGAAGATATGCAAATATTTTTCAATTTTTTATCCCATATCCTATCATATCACCTGATCCCAAATCATATTTTTCTTCATTACAATTACCTATCAATTCGATTTCGTCGAATCCTGAAATTCCGATCAGAAACCCTGGGTTCCTACTCTGTTCGATCCTACATTATTTAAATTCGCTTGAAAATCCCCATAGAACGAAACCCAGGTATGAATCATTTCCCTCAGACAATTTATTTTGGCTCTTTTGAATTTCTTCACCAATTTCGCTTCATATTGAGATTAGGCTTTAGTTTTAGGGTTTTCCTTCCCAATTTGACATTTTGGATAAACTTTTCACAGGCTTAGGGTTCATTAATTGGATACAAATGAAAATAGAAATGAGATGGATTTACATTTTACTGTTTATTGTTTCCTCAGAAATCTCGGTTGAAGAAGCCATTGATTGCTAATTACTTAAGCTTCTGATATGTTCTTTTCTATAATGGTGATCTTTAAACACACCAAACACCCTGGTATGAATCATTTCCATTCCCATGGAATGATACCCAATATGTGCCCTATGGGAAACTTCCTGTGATCTTGCAGATGCGGCTCTGACATTACTACTCTCATAAGTTGTTACTGAGACACAAATTCATAAGCTGTTACTTCTTTTTGTTTCTGTTGCATCACATTTTTTGTTGTTCACCTTTTACTGTTACTTCGCTATGCATTTTTAGATGCTATGCATCATATTTAAATAATGATTTTTTTTTACCGCTGAGCCACCTTCAAATATTACAGGATCCATTCATTCATGTGGTTGGTGGTGCTCCAAATATTCAAGTGTTCGCACCCTGTGTTGCATATCAAGGAGCTAATAGATGTTAGGTCAGTTGCAAAGGCTATGAAACATCTTGCTGATAACCCTCACGCATACAACCAGTTTATATTGAGGTAAACTCTACGATTATGCTTTTGCAACAACCCTTTCTCTACACCACAGCGAGACTTGGCAATCTCTTTGCTATGAGAATGCTAATTGATCTTATTGCTTCTTGGCTAAAAGGTGGAAGTATGAAGGCCCATGAGACTCATTCAAAGCACTGCTCGATATGGCTACAAAGTCTTGCGTCTTTGTATTTTTCTGGCAACTAGCATCCGAGAGAGGGAAGAAAAAAGCTCATTGTCGCAAGTGTACGAGAGGTCCTGGAACTGTTTATCATGTATATATCCGAGAAAGAGGGAGATTTGAAATGGAGTCCATTTTCCTCAGGTGATCTTCTTTTGATAATATTAAATTTTATTAGAGCCCTTGCTGAAAGACAAACCACAGTCTAGAAGGAAACACCCCATATAATCATTCAATCCAATGTGCATACATTGTTAGGCTTGAAATTATCATGATATGGATCATCGCTTTTGTTCATGTTCTACTGGATAGGTCGAACAATTTGACGCTGGAAGCCCTCAATCACGCCGTCTTTTAGAAATTTAATCACTTGAAACAGGTGCCTGTATGGAAACAGGAGAGGTCTGAAAGCCTCAGGGGAGGCGATGAGCTGAAAATCTGTAGGATTTACCCTCGGCTTGACACAGAAACAAGCTCTGTACGCATTCAGATTCCAAGGAGATGCTGATTTTAAGAGGCATATACAAAGCAATCCCTGTTCGAAGTTTGAAGTGATTTTCGTTTAGGGCATTGTATAGAACAAATTCATCTTTTGAAGCAAATTGGTTGGTTTAGTGTTGCTTCTGATCTTCATTTTTTTTTATAGGCGTGCTCTTTATTCTCCTTAATGTCACTTATGTATGTTGGATGGTGGGTTTGTTTTGTTCGATTTTAGAATCTATTTTCTTTCTTTTTTTGTTCGTTTTTTTAATATATTTTCTATCTATTTATTTCTCTTAATTTTTTTTAAATTTTAATCATTCGTATATCCTATCGTATTATTAGTATACATCATATCAGCCAAGTAGATATTATTACCTTGATAACCTTTTTTTTTAAAACCTCAATGATTTATTCGATTTTCTTTTATCCGAAATCCTAATTTTCTTCAAACCAATTACCTAAAATTTGAGATTCTTTCCAAAATATGGATTTTTCTTTTATCACTTCTAATGTGGGGTTATCTGATTATCCTTACTTGGTTATATTTGCTTACCACTTATCTCCGTCTCCTCACACATCAAAAGGAAACTACATCTTCATTCTTTTCTTTTATGCAATGGCATGTTCAATTGAGTCCACAAGTTTTAAGATATTGGCCCTTGATCTACGATCAAGGTGTTTATAGTTACAGTATTTTCCAAATCTCAATTTCATGGGAGCAAAACAAGATCACCATTGCAGATGGTTTTTTTATTGACAAAATGGTATGTACAAATAACTTCCGTGTATTCTTGCAAATTTTGCAAAAATGTGGTATTTTTGCAAACTTTTCTGAAAAAGTGGTATTTCTGCAAATTACCCGCTAATAAATCCGATAACATAATTTACCGTTTGTATTTTTTATTTTTATTTTTATTCATCCTTACAATAAATTTTTTTTCTTTTTTTTTTCCTCGCGCACGCGCCATGGCGCGGGGACTGTACTAGTTTATTTTAAAACGAGATGGTTTTTTACTTTAAACGAACCAAACAATCGATGTTTTTTTTTATTATATATGGCGTTATTTTTGTCTAAAAATAAATTATTTAAAATATAAAAAGTTTCTCTTAGCATATGAAAAATTTGTAAACAGATATAAGAACTTTGAGCATTTCTAATTTCTTATAATTATCGAATTGAGTAATAAAACTAATAATACTTTGTCCAATAAAAACATGTTATTTAATATTTATTAATGTTTTTCTTTCAATAAAAAGTATACATATAAAATATCAACGTTTTTTATAAAATAAATTAAAATAAATTTTCTACTTATTAGTAATTATATGCATAAAATTATTTTAAAAATGTTATTAATATTTTTATACTCTTTACGTTAAGAAAAACATATCGTTTTAGAGATCAACGTAATCTTATTACTAAAAACTAAAAAGATGTCATTTTAGGTGTGTTCACTTTTCAAAATTACATTAAGACAAACATGTGGTTGTAATGATTGAAGAGATATTAGTTATAGTTTAAAAAATAAAGTAATAATTAGGAATATAAATGTATTTTTTTTAATTTCTTCAAAAGTGTGCAAAGTATTAGAATAACATGTTTTAATTAATGGGTGAAAAATAGTTTTTATCTTTAAAAAAATGGATGAATAGTATAAAATTTCATTTTGAAATTCTCAAACAAAATTATAATATCGAATTAATTAATTAAAATATAAAAGCATCACTATTTATTAAAAGACTTTAAATAATTAAACCTCTATTGAATTTTCAAAATTGATAATTTTTTATTATTGGATTTAGCCTTTAAAAAGCATCGCTCCAGATAGATGGATAAAGATATATAAATATAATACACACACTACATAGGCGCTCGAAGTAATGTACGACTGATTTGAGAGATGGAGAGCCACAAAACGGCACCGTTTAGCGGCCACATACTAGCGGTCCCGTACCCAACCCAAGGCCACATCAACCCCATGCTGCAGCTCTGCAAGCGCGTCTCCTCCACGCGCCCCTCCGTCAAGTCCACCTTCGCCGTCACCGAGTTCATCGCCTCCACCTTCCCACCCGCCAACCTCCCCTCCTCCATCTCCCTCGCCACCATCTCCGACGGCTTCGACTCCGGCGGCTTCTCCTCCGCGGCCTCCATCGACGCCTACCTCACCACCCTCGAGGCCGCCGGCCGCCGCTCCCTCTCCGACCTCATCACCCGCCTCTCCCAAACCCCCACCCCCGCCACGTGCGTCGTCTACGACGCCTTCTCGCCGTGGGCCCTGGATGTCGCCAGAGCCCACGGCCTTGCAGCGGCTGCGTTCTTCACGCAGCCGTGCACCGTGAATTATATCTACTACCTCCTCTAGCGCGGGGAGTGGAGCGCCGAGGAAGTAGTAAAGGCTGGCACGGTAAAAGTGCCGGAATTAGGGACGGAGTTTGGGACCGAGGATTTGCCGAGCTTCGTAGGGAAGCCAGGATCGTACCCGCACTACTTTCGGTTGGTGTTGAATCAACACTTGAACGTTCATTTGGCTGATTGCATCCTTGTGAACACTTTCTACGAGCTTGAATCTCAGGTTAGATTGATTTGCTATTTGGTTTTTTCTTTTAATTAGGGCCAAATTATATAACTAAACGATCTCAATTTTTGGGCACTTAGTTATGGACAATCATTTGGATTTTAAATATCAATTTTTGGGCACTTAGTTATGGACAATCATTTAGAAAAAATATTAATATTTTATATAATTTTTATCATTTTAAAAAAGCGTGTAAGTAAATAATAAGTTTTAATTAACAGATGGAGAAGATTTTTGTATGGAATAAAAACGGTGTAATATTAGTTTGTTTGTTTTTTAGTTTTAGAGCGTAGCCCTCATTTTCGTCACCAAAAAAAATGTTACTGTAGTAACAACCTATAAAAAAAACAAAATATGAGAGATCACTCAAAGAGTTATAGACTTGTGTGACCCTAGAACTCATACCTAATAAAAAAACAAATAATAAGTTTTTTTAAAATCACTAAACACCTTTAGCCACTAGCAAAAACGCCAAAGAAATCCTAACCATTTACTAAGATTCGTGCCTTATTAAATACGTGGCTTTTACTACTTTGGCCTCGTTATCCAAATTTGACAATAAACTTCGAATTCGGTGTTTGGACCACAGTATATTGTGAAATTTGGACATTTCGTACTTTCTTTTGGTCATTTGATATACTCATAATTATAATCCTTCGTCTTATTAAAATAAAAAGTTATGTTCTTTTTTATTTTTTCAAAAGTTAAAATCTCTATAAAATATCAACTTTATAAATTAATTTTTAAAACAATTTCATATTCATTACTAATAATAGGTATAAATATTTTTAAAAAAATAATATTTTATTAAAAAAATAGTTTTTTTTTTAAATATGCTAAAATGTCAAATGATTTAAAATCACCTCTTATTCAATTTGCATATTTTACACTTAATTTTACCTTATTTTTTACCTTCGTATAAAATCGAATAAATGCCACATATTGTACTTGAATGAACCTAGTCGACCAATATCTACATGTACCTAATCGTAATTGAATAATCAAATTTGACTTGTAGGTGTTGGATTCAATGTCAAAACACACTCCATTGTTACCAATTGGCCCAACAATCCCATCTTTGTACTTGGACCAACAAGAAGACCCCAATGACAAAGACTACGGACTCCACATCTTCAACTTCCAAGACTCGACCACCGCCGCGGCCATCGAGTGGCTAAGCACCAAGCCCTCGGGCTCCGCCATCTACGTGTCATTCGGAAGCTTGTCGGGCTTCGAGCCGGAGCAAGTCGAGGAGGTGGCGCACGCCCTAAAACAATCCGGTCGTGACTTTTTGTGGGCTCTACGAGCCACGGAGCAACCAAAGATTCCAAAGGGCTTTGTGGAGGAAATGTCTGCCCTAGGAAAGGGCATGCTTGTGGATTGGTGCACACAAATCCAAGTGCTATCGAATGATGCCATTGGTTGCTTCCTGACGCACTGTGGGTGGAACTCGACTCAGGAGGCCTTGTCAGTGGGGGTCCCGATGGTGGCATTGCCCCAATGGACCGACCAGCCCCCGAATGCTAAGCTCGTGCAAGATGTGTGGAAGGTCGGGCTGAGAGCGAAGGCCGGTGTGAATGGGATCGTTCCGAGGGAAGAGATAGGTCGTTGCATAAGAGAGGTGATGGATGATGAGAAGGGACGTGAAATGAGGGCTAATGCTCGAAGGTGGAGGGATTTGGCCAGGCAAGCTTTCGCTCGTGGTGGTTCATCGGATCGCAATATTGACATGTTCTTGTCGAAGTGTGTGCATAGATTAGAAATCGGTTCGCCTATCAATCCCAAATTGGTTCAGTAGTTGTGGAGGGATTTAGCCAGGCAAGCTTTCACTCGTGGTGATTCATCGAATCGCAATAGTGACATGTTCTTGTTGAAATGTGTTTATAGATTAGAAATCGGTTCGTCTATCGATTCCAGGTTAGTTTAATAGTTGTGGGGTTATACCAATTCCAAAAGATTTGAATTTGAATGTCGTTGTTTGTAAGTTGGAGAAGTTTTTTAATAGGTCATATAGTTTAAATTAAAGTTTAATCATTTTATTGTATGCACGTTATGTTATTATGTATTGTGGGTTGGGTTTGAATTCGTTTTTATAGGTGTTTGTAAATTTATACTAGTTAGTATACCACATGCGAATATGTGAAATATATAACATGTCAGCGTAGTGATCCATATGTTTGGCTATATTGTCTAAATGTTGGCCCAAGAAAAAATAATATAAATACAAATAATACCTTTGCATATTTTATCTTGGCATTTGTTCTTTACACCACAAAAAATTACTATCTACAACACAAATTCCGCTGGCATGATTTTAATTATAATTTGTATGCATCCTAAGTCGTAGGTCTATGCCTCTTATGCCGTAGATTTTTTTTTAACTCCCTCCCTCTTGAGTCACAGCTCTATGGATCAAGAAGCACAGAGTTTTTGTTTTTTAATTTTTTTCAACCCTTTTCCTTTTGAGTCACATAGTTGTTACTCAAGAGGCACAGAAATGCAAGTATTTTTTAAAAATGTGATTTGTGAGTATTTTTTAAAACGTATAATTTTATATAATGTATAATTATTTTAAATTTTTATTTTATCGTATACTCGATAAATTAAGATAAAAATAATTAATTGCAATGTGTAAATTAAAAAGAATCATATATGTAAACATTTAAAGTTTTGTTCAATATATTTAAAAAGAATCATAAATGATAACATTTTAATTTTATTTAAATGCATGAATATATTTAATTAGATTAATGTAGATTATGAATATAACATTTAAAGGTTTGGTTGATCGGAGTTTGCAGCTCGAGATTGGACGAGGGGGAGATGCAAAAGAGAAGGAGAACCCTTAAACATCAAAAGCCCCAAATTAATTTTAGATTTGGATCCACCTTGAAGCAAGATTATACCGATAGGGTTTTCACAATTAGTTCAATAAACCACTTACTACTTATTCAACAACCAACCAATAGCGAAATTAAAAAGGCGGTCTTTTCAATAGGTAACAACAAATCTCCGGGACCGGATGGTATGACGGCTGAATTCTATAAGAAATATTGGGACATTGTGGGTACTGATATTATCAGAGCTATTAAAGCTTTCTTTCATTCTGGAAACCTTCTGAAACAAATTAATCACACTTTCATCTCTTTAATACCAAAAAATGACAATCCCACTATGACATCGCATTATCGACCAATTAGTCTATGCTATACTTTATACAAAATCATCTCAAAAATATTAACAGAACGATTTAAACTAATAATAGGTAAACTCATACATCCACTTCAAGGTGCCTTCGTCGCCGGCAGAGCAATTCAAGATATATTAATAGCACATGAGATTTTCCATTCCTTATGTACAAGGAAGGGTACCATGGGATGGACGACAATAAAACTTGACATGGAAAAAGCCTACGACAGAGTAGATTGGCAATATACGAATTCTGCATAAATTTGGATTCCATCAAAAATTCGTGGACATCATTATGGAGTGCGTGACAACATTTTCTTTATGTATGTTAGTAAATAACGACCCTACAGATCTCTTCAAACCAACGAGGGGATTGAGACAAGGGGGTCCCCTTTCCCCGTTTCTCTTCCTTCTTGGAGTAGAAGTCCTCGCTCGCAAACTATCGCTTGAGGCTGAGTCAAATCGCAACAGCGTCGGCTTAAAACTTGTCCATTCGGGCCTCTGTGTCCTCTTCTTGGCTTCTGCGGATGATATCATAATATTCTCAAAGGAAGCAACTCTGCCTGTACAAAAGTTAAGGAAATAATCGAAGAATGATGTAGATTTTTGGGTCAAAAAGTAAACCATCATAAGTCATCATTTCAAACTACCCCGGGTATCCCTAGAAATAGAGCCCGTGACCTACAAGGGATACTTAACATAACCTTAGAACAAAACTTGGAAAAATACTTAGGGTGCTCAATTATAAATAGGAGGGTTACTAAGGAAACGTTCGGAGAAATAATATGTAAGTCAAAAGACCAATTAAGCAAATGGCGTGCAAATGCCCTATCATAACAAGGTAGAGCAACTCTAATCGCTTCCAACCTTGCATCAAAACCCCTATACTCAATGCAAAGCTTCATGCTCCCTGCGACAATCCACAAACAACTAGACCAAATCAACAGAACATTCTTTTGGAATAAAGATGCTCAGCACAGTCCGCTCATCGGTTGGGACAAAATATGTAAATCAAAGAGGCATGGGGGATTGGGAATACGGAAAGCCAGAGATATGAATGAGGCACTCTAGTTAAAACTACTATGGAAACTTCTTCTAGAACCTGATAATAACTGAGTCAAAATTATTCAGTACAAATACTTAAAAGAAAGTCACCTACTGAACTACTCCAGGAAAGGTAATGCCTCTTGGCAATGATCAAAATTAAGCTCGTTAATCCCAAAATTCAAACCAGGGCTCATTTGGCTAGTGGGGGATGGGAAATCAATTAAGTTATGGACCGATAATTGGGTAACAACGACTCCTCTCAACAACAGGATAAAGTCGCGTGATAATATAAACCCACGGGATTTTGTAAGCGACTACATTATCGGAGGGCAATTGCAATGGTGGAAAGAGAAGTTGCTTTCTGTTCTCCCTGCCGAAGTAATAGAGGAAATCACGAGCATACCTTTGCCAATCACCCCTTTTACAAATCGACTTTACTGGTGGCCTGCCAAAAAGGGTTGGTTTGCGACAACGAGTGCTTATAATTTAGTATCAGCAACCTCACAGCGACCATCGACGAAATTCTCATGGATTTGGGGACTTGACGTTCCCCCTAAAGTTAAAAACTTTATACTATAAAAAATAAAACAAAAGGGAGTTGCCACGGCTACCCGCTTATCCCAAAAGGGTGTGGCGGTACCAAGGACGTGTATATTTTGCAACCAAGCTGAGGAAAATGATATACACCTATTCATAGAATACCCATCAACAACTTCCAACAACAATTCCCCAGAGAAGTATCCCATAAGATCCAAACTTTGCTAGGTAGCAATAGAGATATGGATCAAATCTTACAAATTATTGGCTCGATTCTTTCGGTGGAGAAGAGACAACATATCGCAGTTAGATGGTGGACTATATGGTTTGCTAGAAACCAAACTATTTTCAGGGAAAAAAGTATCCCATCCCCGGAGGGCTTCTGAAAAATGATTAGGGACAACATTGAAAACTGGAAAAGGGAAAATAGATGGAACGGATATGAAAATGAGGGTTCAGCAAATAACAAAAAAGGAACTAGGCCAAAACAAAAATAAAAACAAACATACATATCATTGAAGGAAACCTCTGACAGGGAAATACAAGCTGAACTTCGACGGATCCTTTATATCGACAACAAACTCTTCTATTGGGTTCATCATCCGAAATTGCCATGGTGATCCAATTAGCATTGGAGGAAAAACTATTGGGGGACAATCTCCTCTCATGGCGGAAGCTCTTGCCCTACGCCTTGGGTTGGAAAAAGCCAAGGATCTAAAGATAACATACCTAATAATAAAAGGAGACTCGAAAATTATAACGGATTTTCTTAACTCACAATCTGACTGTTCATGGGAAATAGAAATGATTATGTATGATATCCAAGCCCTTATCCAAACTGTAAATTCGGTTAGAATACATTCCCCGTATTGGTAACGAGGTAGCAGATAAGGTTGCACACCTTTGCTACTCTACCAGGGGACCGAATTTGTATCTTCATACATGCCTACTTGGCCTCATCCGACAGGATGCTTTCGGATAGAGTTCTCTCATCCGAATTTTTCCTAATAAAAAAAAGACCCACTAACACACAAAGCTGCGACCCACCAAGGTGCAGTGGTGGCCGGAGCTAGGAATGGCGGCCGAGGCTTGGCAGGCTGACGGGAACGGAGGGAGACGAGTCGGATTGGAGCCCGGGAGGAAGAATGTCGGGATGGATTGGAGACCGATAAGGAGGAAGGCAAGGGATAGATGGTGAACCACCAAGCAAGCCCTGAAAACCCCAAAATCGGAGATGGAAGACTGGATCCGGGGCAGGGCGGACGAAAACCAAGATAGATTGGAGGTGGCCGAAGCCGGTGTTAGGCGGTCGAAGTCAGGTTGAGGTGGCCGAAACCGAGTTTAGGTGGCCGAAGCCCAGTGTAGAGTTTTAAAATGACAAGTTTTAATTAAGAGAGTATTTTTTAAAACTTTTTTTATTAGATTTTTTTTACGCCTCTTTGGAGATCAGAGTCTACTCCCCCCATTTTTTCAATCGATCCATCCGATTCGTGCAACCCAATTCTTCTTTCTTCTCTTGGGGACGTCTGGTTCGAATGACTCTCCAATCGGCCCCTTCGTTGGCGCTTGGTGGTGGGTCGCTACACTCGGTGGATTGGTCTTCTCGGTCCGCCGGTGTGTATCAATCTCCTCCTGGGGTGCTCAGGCTTGTACCCCCCTGTTTACTCCGTCCTTGAAGATCGATGTTGGTGGACTTCTCTCTCAGCCAGTCTCCTCGTTGCATGCCTTTTCACCCGCGGTGTTGGTGCCGTGTGTTGATGGGTCAGCTTCCTCATGCTTTTGTGGCCATCGATCGTTTCGATTGTTGGTTGCATTACGCGTCAGCGAGAAAAGGTCAGCATATAACATCGCCATAAATGCCTTCATTCTCAGCCTTTGCGGCAACACCTGCAACTCGCAGGGCCGTCGATCGAACCAGATCGACTATCTGTCGCCCCATGTTAGAACTCTCTTTAACCTCTTTCTTTACAGCTCAACCGGAGAAGGAAAGGCATTCGAATATTTGGTATTATTTCTTCATCTATGTGGAGATAGAGCGATTGGTAATGGCATAACCGGAAGAAGGGTAGAGGAGACAAGGTTACGCGCTGGGTAACATCACCAGAATCAACTGACCCATAAACAACTAAATCACTTGCCTAATCTACTGCTTAACCGACTGATGTTGCTGGATATACTAACTTAAGAACCTTCATCCACGCGGCATAGCACCCGAGCATTCATTCGATTACCTTTTCTCTTTGATACCATCTGGTCTAAACTGCCTTCTTCCATTTTCCAATGGTATTTAACATTCAGAAAATGGCCAAATAAAATGTGTCCCAAGCCGAAATATCACAAGTACCACCTCGTCCCGGACCATCACAAGGAAAACTTGTCAGGTGCTCCATTTTTCCCATTGAGGCCGAACCTAAACCTGTGCTCGAGAGATAGCTGTCCATACACTAATTTCCAGGAATTAGTCACTTCAACGGTCTTGTTCTTTTCGCTCTTGGAGTAAAAAAAATATGTTTGAAAGGTGCGTAACTATGAAGTCAAGAGATTTCGGAATCTCTCTTTCCTATGCTATTAAGAATAAGGAATAGCCAGCAAGGTATTCTTCCTTATTCTATTATACGCGCGTGCAAGAGATTCTGTTTAGTGTAAGTTCCAAGGCGAAAGTCATAAAAGAAATCGAACTCCCAGTCTCATTCCCGGCTAACCGTGATATAGAGTGAAGGGTGGGGTGTGGAGCCGCTAAATTTGCTGCAACTATGGCTGTTCGGAGCCCATGTGAGCCGTATCTTGAAGGTGAATTGCAATAGTTGCAGGAGAATCCCGTAATCATCAATTTGCTGGGTTGGCCTTCTCCTTTGGGCCCGTGTGACCCGTACTCTGAGCCCACAGTTTGTTCTTTGGACACAAGGCCAAAGGAGCCCGTTAGGAATTTTTTTTTAAATATTAATATTATAAAAAATAAAATAATTAAAAAATATTAATTAGACTAATTCTATTATATATATATATGTTTATTTATTTCTATGTATATAATTATAAAAATCCCGCAAAGGCTTCAAACCCCGCTCGAAAGAGCGTGTTTTAAGAACCCCGAAAGGGTTGACCAAAATCCCGTTAGGGTTTTTAGGTGCTTTCTACTCAGGCGGTTTGAGACTTTGCTTTGGCGTGACTGCACTATCTTTTCCGGTGATGGGGTTATGGTTGTTGGAGTCGGGATAAACTGGGGTCGTGGTAGTGTGTTTTGAGACGTCTCATTTTCTCGGGTTGACTGCTTCCCTAGGGTTCGTCTTCACTGCCCACATAATGATCGGATTCTGATGTATCGTTGGTCTGCAGTTCTACTGAAGAGTGAGGCTTGACTTCGTCAGTCGTTTCGGCCTCATCACGTTTAGTTTATGTCGGTTTGGTTTCGCTTTTGTATGGTGATTTTGCCCGAGTTTATACCGTTTTTTTATACTTTATGTTTGTTTATATGATTCTCCGTCTCCCATTATAGTCAGCTCTCGAGTTTCATGTAGTACATCTTAACTCGAATTTTTACTTAAATACGGAGTAATAATAAAAAAAAAAGTTTGAAGCTTTGACGGAGTACCGTCATTGGCCGTTACTGTTTGTGCGCCACTCCAAAACCCTCTCCTAAACCACCGCCTTTCCTTTTCCCGCCACCCCTTCTCCTAACCCTAACCTCAGTTTCTTCGCCGTCGTTGTCACCACCACACCTCCTCTTCCTCTCTTTGTCTCCGTCCTCTCTGCCGCCCACCACCACCGCTAAACCCTAATTCTCCCTTCCCAAAAATCCATGGAGGGAGCCGAAGGATCGCAGCTCCTCCGCTCCTACGAACTCCGCCTCCTCCGCTGCTCCCTCCCTTCTCCGTCCCCGTCAAGCTTCGACCTTCCTCGCCTAGCCACTCCGTCTCCCCTGTCCGATAGCCGACACATTCACCCTCTGATTGACGGCGTTCTCACGTCGATTGAGTCGGGGTGCTACGTCGAAGCTCTGTCCTCCGACGCTGCTCAATTGGCTTTCCAGCGGCTACCTGGCTCGTTGCTTTCAGGGGATTCGGTGGAAGCCGGCGAGTTCTATGCCGAACTGGAGTCGGCAGTTGAGACATTCTTGGAGGATAACGATGCTGATGGTGCTGTTCTGATCATGTCGATTGCTGTTGCTTCCCTTTTCGCTTTCGTTCAGTGTAATGTCACCGGGTGAGTGGAAATTGAATGCCTATTAGCATCGCAGTACATTGGTTTTTGAAATTTGAATGTAATAGTAGTGTTGCCTTTTGATTTGCAGCCCTGTTATAGAGTTGCCTTCATTGCCGTTTCCGTGGAAAGTGATTGAGCATGGGGCGAGTTGGGAGGATTGGGCACGAAATCAGTTGATGTCTGCTGGTTCTGCTTTGATTGGCAAATTCTCATCTTTGCAGGTACTAACAAGGAATGATATCAACTAAATAAAGAAAAATATGTGGCATTTGTGGATAGTTAGATAGTGTAAATCAGTTCTAATGGGCAAAAAGAGCATTGAGTTGGGAATCATGGAAAGCGATACTTGGTTCCTTGAATGAATGTCATGAAGATGAACTTGCCCCAGCTCAACTTGCCTCCAGTATATGTCCTAACCTATATGACATCTGCTTAAATGTTGGATACTTTATCTGGAAATTCGTTTGCTTGGCCGAGTTTTTTTTTTTAAAAAAAAGGAATCCAGGGTATCCCCATGTATTTGTTTTTGATCTTTGTATATTTACATTTACATTTGTATCAAAAAGAAAAACTGCTTGGAGCATCTGATTAGTTTATAGCATTGCAAAAATTATAGCTAATTTGAATTTTGGTGGACATATCTCCGCTACTATGTGATTCAAGTCAATAGATATTTTTGAATTTAGTATTTTTTTTTTCAAATTCAAATGTGGTGTAATATTGCTAGCATCATGGCACTCAAAATCCAATATTTGTTTGATCTAATTCTATTGCTACATTATCAATGTCATTGAGATTGGCATTCATCTATTGTTTTTCTTGGTTTGTGGACTAGTGTGTTCTAGTTTTTCTTGATTTGTGGACTAGTGTGTTCTAACTAACTTTTTACGGAGTATTAGGAATCCTGATTAATAATGTCATTCACTCAGTTGTGAAAATTTTGTAGTAGACTAGAATCTGTCTAATGGATGAGGGCAGGAATCAACTAATTGTGATCATCATGCTCTTATGCTGCATGGAGAGTGGAGGAAATTCGAGGCACTCTTTTCTTTAACCCGTAGAAACTCAAATTGATATGCTTGGATTTCCATGTGCATTGAGTTTTTTTCTTTTTGAAGCACCTTGTTTAAATAATTGCATAGTTGACACAAACTCTGCATCTTTTTCCCCCTTTTTTTATGTAGTTTATAGTTTTTGCTAAAGTGCTGCTCACAAAGGCAAAAGATGTTCTTTCTGGTGAAAGTGCCCCTAATTTGGGTGGTATAAGAAGCATTTCATGGTGGTTGGTTCGATGCCTACTTCTACAACAACGAATGTTGGAGGACCGTTGTTCTTCTTTATTTGATCTGTTGCAAGTCTATGGCTGTGAAAGTTTCAGTCATTTTGGTGATGTGGATAGAGTAACTAGTTATTGGGGTGGACTCCTTTATAATGGGGAGGCTTCCACCATTGTCTCATTGCTGCATCTCGAAGTAGGTTTGATGGAGCATACGTTTGGCCGTGTTGATTCTGCAAGGTATGTGTATGCAATTTTGTTTCTGTTTGCCATTGTTAAGGAATAGAATAACAACAACAACACAGTATATCCCACGATTAGGCAGGGTCCGGGTCAGGATGTACGCACTCTTTTCCCTAACTAGTCGAGAGAGTGTTTCCGATAGACCCAAAACAATAGGGCATAAGCATCACCTGGGGACATTCCAAATAATGCACAATGAGCCAATATGAAGCATAGAGCAAGGCAGGAAAAGACGCATAAACGGAAGAATCCAACACCCATCCTCAAACTTTTAAACATCAGAGGCCCGAATGCACGTCCTCCAGCGGTTTCTATCCAAAGTCATGGCTTTCGAAAGGTTCAACAAATTTAGATCCTGCTTGATAACCTCCATCCAGCTCTTCTTCGGTCTACCTCTCCCCCTAAAAATAGCTCCAAGCTCCAAGATCTCACACCTACGAATAGGCGCTTATAGAATATAAATGTAAAATCAGTTATGTCTTACTCAAACCTATTTTGAGTTTAATAAGATTATTTGAGGTGCTAATGCTTACTATAATGAGTTTGAACTTTTGGAATCCGTTTTTACTTGTATCTCAAGTATTATGTGGTTCCATCTCCTGTTTTGTTTTAGTCAGTTTCTCAATTTTCACACCAGAAGAAGTGAAAAATGGCTATGCTTATGGACATCATGAATAGAATTAGTGCAGGATCTCCGATTCTCAAATCGTGAATGCTACCTGAAACCTTCAGTAGGATATTACTAAGGTTATCTTGGGTCATTTTTATATGTATATGTCTTGAGCTTTCATTGTCCATTGTTTTTGTGCACTAGTTGTGCTATTTCCATTTTGACTTATATGATTGTAAATGAAGATATACATTCAATAATTTAAAATCTAAAAGAAATGCTCCACAGCTCAACATCTGCTAGCTAATACTGCCAATGACGTTGCTTCTCTCCCATTGTTAATTTAATCACCATTGCTGCTGCTTCCATTGGGTCACTGTGACCCTTTTTGAAAATAAAATTGTGTCAGCCTCTCTCCAAATGCCCCGTTTACAAAGCACTGGTACTGTCTATTTTTCCCAACCTTCTCGTCTGTTCGTCTGTCTGGTTGCTATAGCTACCTTTGCTCCCACTCTTTTTTGCAGAGCTGCTGTCAATCTTCGTGTGTGTGTTGCTCCATTCACCATCAAGTCAGCATACACTCGGACCGCAAACCATTATCTGTATTAGTCTTGAATGTTGGATATTAGGGTCTTTGAGATAGAACGGTTATAGATTGTGACTTGTGAGGCCTAGCAGAAACTTATGCTTGTTACAGATCTACAATATACCATTAATATTCCTGATATTGTTTGGGTACAGTGCACATATCTGTAGATAAGGAGTATATTAAGCTTTTGCCAGCAGTAGACAGAAGACTCTCATTTTCAAGCAAATTACAAAACTAAAACAGGCAGGTTTTACCACTCTAAAACAATTCTTTGCACGATCCAGGAAGATATTACCCTTGGGAAAGTGTCAAAGTTAAGATAAGATAACTGGTATATCTAACATGAGACAATTTCCACTCTTGTAGATCATGTAAGTGTATTTGTCATCTACAGAGTGTCCGTCTCCTTAGTTTCGTTGCTGAAAAGCATATATTCAGATCATGAGCATTTTACATCATTTCCAATTTTCTGTAGTCACTGTTTTCCTCTGGACAATACCTGTGGAGCTTTATTTTATGACTTATGTAACATATTTCGTTACACTGCTTAAAATATATGATTGACTTGCTTTTGACTTCTCTTGCTTGTAAATTTTAACGCTGTAAATGTTTTTGTAATTTTATTAGGGAACATTTTAAATCAGCTGAAGTGGCAGCTGGTTTTGAGATTTCTTTGACTGGTGCTCTTGGTTTCCGAACAATTCATCAGGTATTTATTTATGTTTTTCACATTTGGTATTCTTTTTGCTCAATATTTACTATCCAATATATACTGGAATAAATTCCAAGAATATCTATGTAGGTTGAACCCAAAGCACTGATGGTGCTTCGTGCGAATGGAAAATCATCATCCAGGGGCACTGCGTTGAGCAATGTACATAAATCATTTGAGAAAGGTTCTACTGGGGAGGATGAGGAAGGTTCAGAACCAAAGGAAAGGGAAAGCAGCGAAATATCTGATGTGTTGATGACTCCACGATATGTGGACAATGGTGGAAAGGAGATTAATGATGCAGGTGATACACCCAATTTTCATGCTGGTGATACGGTCTTACAAGCAACCCAACAACTGGTGGTGTTAGCACAGTGCCTTTTGATTGAAAAAAGTGCCCGACAAGATGACATACAAAGTGAGCTACTGGAACTTTCAATGTCCATTGACATATCATTAGAAGCATTATGATTTTCTTTCCATGATATGCTGTGTAGTCTGATTATCCTGCTTTTACCTTTTTGTTTATTCATTATTTGTTTGCTCGTTTTCCTTTGTAAAACCCCAATTGTGTTTTCCTTAAACAAATCAATATATGAATAATGTGAACACTGGAAGATCTAGTGAAGCAAAATAAATGATGCACTACTCTTTCATCTTGTGGTGAGAGCAGGTCCTTGTCACAGAACTATTACTTTATTTGGTTCAGATGGTTACTCATGCTTATTTTTGGTTTTTAATATGAATGCTAGTCAATTAAAAAAGAAAGTATACAAAAGCAGGCAAATTTAATGAACTTGATAATCCAGTACTAGCAAATATCCACCAAATTTCAACATTCTCAGTCAAGTATCATAAAGGTAGAACATAATTGTTAAGCAGATTATTTGATTTTTTTGAATATTTAAATGTAGGTTATTGGGTAAGGTAATCTATTGGTTGATGTATACTTAGCTGACAGATTTATTAGAGAAAGCTTTTAGCTATTACCTTTTTTCCACCTTTTCGCATTATTTGTTTAGTACTTGTTAGTTTGTGATATTTTTCTTCTTGTATTTACTTTGGCAATCTTTGCTAGAACAATCAGATTTGTATTTCTCCATTCTTCCAACTCTATTTCCTTTCCTTTCAATAGTTACTAATTCTTAAAATCTTGCAATTTGGGGAAGTGCGTTCTTCTATCATAACCATGCTACCATATTCATAGGTTTTCGAATCCTCATTCTTTTTATATCATACATTGTAAGTGGCTGTTGTGAGAATCAATCCGCTGAAAATTCCTTGGCTGAATTTTCTTTGCTGTGCTGTTGCCTCCTTTGGCTGTTGTGAGAATCAATCCACTGAAAATTCCCACTTTGGCCGAATTTTCTTTGCTTTCTCATTGCCCTCCTTTGGCACTCCTCTTCCAACCATTGCACATTTCTAACATCACTCATTCAGTTGAGCAATCTCTTATATATCTCAGATGTGGAGGGAAAATGGAAAATGTACAATTGAAAATCTTGATGTGACCAAGCTGGGCACTTCTCCCGGTTCTTACTCCCCTAAACTGTCTAATTATCATAGGCTGTTTATTTTCATTCCCTCTCTGTTCTTTCTTCCATGTTGTCAGGATTTGTATCATGTGGCATCAAGATGTGCTGGTTTCTTATTCCTTTCTGCTGAAAGTTTTGAACACTGCCCTTCAGTGAAAAAAGCACATTACTAACTGATTCTCTTTGGAGCAGCATACTTCTACCTCTATTCTTCAGCATTTTTCATGTTAGAGACTGTACCGAATTTCATTATAAAAGGAACTTGTGATCTCTGCACTGTTCAAGTTTTGAGTTCGACTGACATATCAAAGTGCATCTGAAAACTAACTCAAAGGCTCCCTTGTGCCTTGTGGATGGGGGAGCAGTTTAATTTTTAAGATTTTTATGTGTGGATTTTTTTTGGTTATTTAAAAGTTTACTGTTCATGATAATTCAGTAATCATATTAATTTCTGTTTCAGAGTGGAAGATGGCTCCGTATATAGAAGCTGTTGATTCACAGCAGTCTTGTTACTTCATTGTGAGTAGAACTATTTCAAGTTTAATTTGCCAGGGATATGTGTTTATGTAAAAATGGTCTGAGATTAAGGAAATTAACTGATCCCCTTTTCTGTTCAGATTAGGTGTTTCTGCAACATCTTACGTATAAGATGGGAATCTTCTCGTAGCAGGACAAAAGAACGCTCTCTGTTGATGATGGACAAACTGGTATGCAGTCTACTTTTTTGATGCATGTGAAATATTTTGTTCTTAGCTACGTTGTTTTATAGGGAGTGAAGCAGATTAAGAGAACAAGGGTCTTAGTCCTCTTAGAGCCTATGGATAAGTGCAAAGTGAAAGCCCTCTCTAAATCACACAGTACTTCATAGCTGTAAACATAATAGTCATACACAATATTTATATCATAACAGTGAAATAATATATAATTAAAATCTGATTATATAGAAAAAAATAAACAGGGTGTTTTAGGTCAACCCTTGGTAATTTTGCTAACATAACATACAATACAAGAAAAACAAGAAAGGAAGTGAAGAGAAACAGAGCACGAGAGAGAAGAGATAGGCAGATAGGTGCTTTGGACTACCTATTGGGAAATGCCTTCTCTCAGCCAAGCAATGAATTTGGTTAAGGTGTCTAGCACCTTGGAGCCTATATGCTCTTAGTGCGGAGTCTTTTTATTTACTGCTGTGTTTATTTGGTATATGGTTGACTTAATTTCAAGCAAGGATTTTGTAAAATGGTTTATGACTAACTCGTGTTAGGTCATAATAGAAATGATATCATGGCATAGGCAGCTATAGTGGAGCTACCCTCCTGAATCAGCTGTATACCTGGTGTAAATGTTTTTTTCCCCTTCTTTCAAGGTTTTTCTGATTAATGATGGTAACTTCACTTTTCTTTTCTCCATGGATGGGCACCTACCCACATTTTCCCATATTTTGTAGGTTCAAGGTCTGTTTGAGTCTCATCCGGAAGTCAAAGAGAGAATTCATTGCTGTTTTGGAGTCTACATCCCTACCGTTCCTGCTCTAAGGAAGTATGTTTCTGCCCCTTCTTCGATTGATAATCAACTCCTTTTTCAGTGGGTACATATCAAGTTTATCCTTATGCACAAATTTTAATAAAAACACTCATTCATCAATCAACATCATCATTCCACTAACTTTTTCATTAATTTTATTACCCACTACATTTTTTAACCAATTAAAACCTTTAAAAAAGTCAACAACACACAAATCAATACAAATCATTACTTTCCACTACCTAGAAAACCTAAAACGACATCTATTTTGATACAAAACTTAAGAGCTAAAATGACGTCTATTTCGAGACGGAGGGAGTATATCGTCAAACACTCCAAATTGTTATTTATATCCTTCTAGACTCCTCTGTCACCATCTGAATTCATCAATATGTAGTCACATGTCTAAATTGTTCTGGACTGGTTAGTCTAAGATCGCTTGGAGTTTTTCTAGAGTATACTCTACATGGGACAGAGAAATTAAAGCATACGGAATATGTTTGAATTTTCAAAAGTGATGCAAAAAAGTGGCTGGATGGTTTATCATTTAAAGCAAGAGAAGGGCTCATGTCCAATAGCATGGCATGCATAATTGCAAGGAAATAATTTTTTGTTTCTTTCTAGATGTATATAATATACATTGTTATGACAATGCCTTATAAGGTGCCACAGCCTTCATCCAAGAGCAGATGGTGTCCACATTCTTTTTTCACTTGGGTATTTCAGTGTATCTATTTGTATATCTATGGAAATTGTTGAATGAGTTATACCCTAATGCTCAAAAATCCAAAATGAATCGTGAACATGTGTAAGAGCTTTGATAGTTATGCTCTTTTCTTTTTTGTTCCGTGTATCCATTTTTACTATACTATTACGTAAATAAAAAACTAAACATTATTTATCTCTCTCTTACAATAGGGAATATGGTGAACTTCTAGTAAGCCAGGGTTTGATTGGAGAGGCATTGAGAATATTTGAAGACTTGGAGTTGTGGGACAATCTCATATATTGCTACTGGTACATTATTTTACCATCATACATTTATTCCCTTACTGAAATTTGGTCTGCTATTGTGAAATGCATTCTGACACGAGAAAAATGACAGTTTTCTAGAGAAGAAAGCAGCAGCTGTTGACCTGATCAATAAACGGTTATCTGAAACACCAAACGATTCAAGATTATGGTATGCAGCCCATCTAGCCTTATAAGTACAACTCCTGTTCTGATTGGTTTTTAGTGTTTGTTTATTCAAGTTGTTCCTCTATGAACCTTTCATTTTTTTTTTGAGTTGTCATGATTTTATAAATTTCTTCTTCCTAATTTATCTACGGTACTATTGTCACAAAGTATATGTTCCAATACATTGAGTTCACCCATTTCATCTTCATAATAAGTAACGTGAGCATAGTGATATTGACAAGTATCCAGATGAATTTCCATCAGTGTTTTCTTTTTTTTCTAATTTATCTTTGAAACTCTCTCTCTTATTTTGGATGTGTTGCCTTCTTTACAATTATAATTTATTACCGAGTACTTCGAATATCATTGGAAAATGTGAGCAATCACATTTGAATGTCTGCTCTCTCCCCATGTTATTATTATTTTGACTGCCTTCATCTTCAGGTGTTCATTGGGTGATGTGACAATTGATGATTCCTGTTTTAGAAGAGCTCTAGAAGTTTCTAACGATAGGTGTGCACGTGCCAAGGTACTTTCTCTATCACTGATCATGATTTATTCTTTTCACACCATCTAAATTCTAATTTTGATAAATCATAGTAATTATAAAGCCTGTGTCATTAATTCTATTGATAACTAAACATTTTTGGTCTTTTTATTGCTCATAGCCATAAGTCATTTTTAAACAAAATGAGTACCATATCATTACAAATATGTTCAAGAGGTCATTTTTGGATTGTGATGGGGTCATTTTTGGATCTGGGACAAATAGGTTCAAGAGGAGAGAATTAAGAATATCAGATTCATGGTGATGAAAGTTGGTTCCTGGCTTCGTGTTTCAGTAGTGCTTATTCATTATAATAAGTACCATATCATTACAAATATGTACCTTTTTGGCGCAAGTATGATATAAGCAATCAACATGTTGTGCGTAACCAACCTCTCGTTGATCTACAAATAAAAACTAACTTCCTATCATGGACTTGGGGCATGCATCAAGAAGCAAAATTTTTGCAAAATCCGATGAGTGTTCAACCAATGTAATTTGCTTCAGAGTTTTGGTGATACAAAATTTGTTGGAGACAATAGATTAGAAATTGACTGATTAATCTTGTTAGCTTCCTACTGTTTACAAGACCAAATTTTGAACCAGAGCTTTGGGCTGGATTGGGCTAGTAACCCTAACATGTAATGTGATTCCAATGTGCTGAAAGGACTTAAATCATTTTTATTTTTTTTTGCAAAGATATTACTCCGTAAGATCCTAATATGATCCCATTCAGTACCAAAAAAAAAAACCAGGCAAAAAGTTGCTCCTAAAATGACTTCATTAAAAAATGAGAATGTTTTTTAGCCAATTCCATTATTTCTGCCGATGACTATAGTCTGTGAAAAGGTGCTGGAGTTCGATCTCAATGTAATTGCAATTGTATGTATAATCACAATTCACAAGTGGCTGGAGTAAAAATGGAACTTGAATCTCTAAACTGCTGGAAAAGGGTTGCTCAACTGCTGAAGTTATATTAAATCTTTTGTTACAATTTACATTTACAATACATACTAAAATAAAATATCTTTTCCTCCATGATATGATGATTTTTGCTTCTCTTACCAGCGGTCCCTCGCTCGTAGTGCATATAACCGAGGGGAGTATGAGACTGCTAAGCGTCTATGGTATGTTTTATTTACTTTTCTTCTACAAGTAGCATTTAATTATTTTTACACTTACCTTGCCCCACCCACTGGTATTTTATTTTTTTGGTTTTGTATGGTAGGGTTTTTGTAGTGAAAGTTACAATAGGTGTATGAATATGAAAAAAAAAATGTGAAGATGCGAGGGTTGGTCATATGTGTGAAGGGATTATGAGAATTTATTGTACTGCGTATTAAGTTAGGCTTCCAAATGCATCGCATATTAATTATGAATTTGGTGTGTAATGAAAGTTGTTTCTCATCCCTCGCTCTGATCTGGGGTCATTGCTCCCATTGGTTTCTGTTATAGTCTTGGATGAAAGTATTTATGCCCTTTTCAATTTACATAGATTTCAGAGGGTCTTATGGTATTGTTCATAGATGAATGCTAGGGAAAATCCATGTGATTCGTCCCTTTCATGGAAAAGGTAGACTTGTCTTTTTGTAGCTAATAAATCACTTTCTGATATCTAACACACCAAGGGATGTAATCTTTCAATCCCCACTTCTTCTGGAGACCTAAAAATTTTCAAATGTCCTTCATCCAAATTGTAGTTTTTTTAATTGTTTTTTCCATAGAATTTTATGTATGCTATATTTTGGGGGATTCCATTTCAGGGAGTCGGCATTGGCATTAAACTCTTTATATCCTGATGGCTGGTTTGCTCTTGGCGCAGCTGCATTAAAGGTATTGTTGGTTATGTGGATGCTTGTTCTGATTAGCTTAATTTCATATCCATATCAAGGTTAAATAGTTTATCTATCCTCTTTATTGATGCAAATTTTCTATTAATTTCTATTTATGTATTTGGAATATTGTCTAGGCTAGAGATGTTGAGAAAGCACTAGATGGTTTTACTCGCGCAGTACAGCTTGATCCTGATAATGGCGAGGCATGGAACAACATTGCTTGTCTGTAAGTGTTTACTCATACTCAGATGATGGATATTTTATTTTATTGGGTAGCATTGTGTTACTGGGCTTGTTCGGAGCTTTTTGTATATCCGCATTGGACCCTGTTCTTCTGTTTGACCTACGAGTTTGTAACAAGAGCTTTGATATGAACCCAGCTTCTTATCTATTAGTTTTAAGTGTCATCTTTCCTTTTTCTGGATAATATAGTTAGTTACCCATTCCCACTTACTAGTTTTTCGTCCACTTTCTCCATGTTCTCTTCCATTTTCCAGAGTTTTAATTATTCAGTTTTAGGAGCTAGTTATTTGCTTTCTACGGAGTATTATAAAAGGAGGAGAATCTGCAGCTTGTAAGGACAGACTTGAATTATTGAATTGAATACATATTTGGAGATTCTCCACCAATTTCCTCTTGTGAGATTCTTGCTTGAGTGTTTTTTCTAGGAATGAGATCCTTGCTCCTTGTGGTTTCTAACAAGCTTTCTCTCTCTCTCTTTTTTTTGCTTCTTTTCCTTGTTGCATGATTCTGTATCCATTGTACTTAATTGTATTGTGATATTTCTGATTATTTGTTGGTTGGTTGCACATGTATTTCTATCATGAACTTGACCTCTGATGGAATTTGTTGTGTTTGCAGGCATATGGTCAAAAAGAGAAACAGAGAAGCATTTATTGCATTCAAAGAAGCATTGAAGTTCAAGTCTGTACAACTCAATCTTGTAACACTTGTTATATTTAAAGTACAATACAAAAGAAAAGGAATGTGTGTTTTTGTTAAGTTCTTGCTTGGGCAATTTATAATATCACCATGTTTAATAAGCAGGCGAAATAGCTGGCAAATGTGGGAAAATTACAGCTGTGTTGCAGCTGATGTTGGCAACTTTGCTCAGGTTTATTTTTATCTACTCGAGTGACCATTTGGCATGTTCTTCAAGCAATGCACTTTTGTCTTTGTCCCTTGTGTGTGTTTTCTCTTCATCGCTTTCAATAATCTCTTGTCTAGTTGTTTTGGAAGTCAGATAGTGCACGGGGAGCATTGCCTATTTTAATGTTATCCATTGTGTTTTGATGGTTCTTTTCATTTTTCTGATGGAAATTGCAACTAAGTGGTATCTATGGATTATAGAGGAGGAAAGTGTTTCCTTGTGATAGAAGGAGAGTGTTTCCTCATGATATTCATTTTTTTCTTTGGTTGAAAGGACATAAAACACTGTAATTGTGTTTCCATAATTAGCCCATTATAGGCTTGATGTAATGTGCATCATTTGGTGTGTTTAATGGTTAGATAGTAGGATACATCTGGAGCCATAGTTGAGAAGTTCACTTGGCACTCATATTGTTCAGTGGTTAAGTATCCCATTATCATTGATGTAGAAAGAAAGAACATGATAAATTTAAGGAAGAGAAGTAGTATGTTTATCACTGAAGAGAAATGATATTTTCTACTTCTCTTTGAATTTGTTTGCTTGTGTTTGCTCGTTATCACTTTGCCTTTCGGTTCTAGAACACTTGGGTCTCTCGGAAACACCCTCTCGACTTGCTCGAGGTAAGGGTGCGTACGTCTTGAACCCGGACTCTGGCTTATTGCAGAATATACTGGGAAGTTATTGTTGTTGTATTTTTTACAGTTTGTTAAGATCTTCTTACTTTGCAGGCTATGGAAGCTATGAAGATGGTGTTTGATCTTTCAGGGAATAAAAGAATCGACATTGAATTATTGACAAGGGTTGTAGAAGAGATGGAAAAGCTTGTTGTAACTCAGGACTCTCCATGTTGTACTGATGAATGTGGACGTATCATCCAAGAGAATAAGGAAACTGAGCACCTGATAGAGGTGCTTGGGAAACTTCTTCAACAGGTAATATACAAAACTGTAAATCCAAAAGGCTAGCTTTGGTGGTTTGCCTACAGTGAAAACTTTTATTCCAATGTACTCCCTCCATTAGGTAAAACATGTCATTTACTATTCGCGTTTTTTTAGGATGAGAAAACCATCTAAAACACTCATCTTTTTTACTCCCTCCGTCCAATAATACATGGGTTTTTAGAGGAAAATTTTTGTCCAACAATAGATGGGCTTTTATGTTTTCTAGGTAGGAATTTGTAATGATTTGTATTGGTTTGTGTGTTGTTGACTTTTTAAAATAATTTGATTGGTTAAAATGTGTAGTGGGTGTTTAAAAATAATAAAGTTTATGAAAAAATTAATGCAATGATGATGTTTTTTTAAAAGTAAAGTGTTTTTTTAAAACTTGTGCAAAAGGCTAAAAACCCATGTATTTTAGGACGGAGGGAGTATATTTTTTTAAAAACAATTTCATTCTTATTAGTACCAAGAATTGTTTAAATTTTTTTATAAAAAAGTTAATATTTTTATATAATTTTTATCATTCTAAAAAAGCATGTGTGAATATTAAACAATTTAAACGTTTTGTTTTGCTTAATGCTTTTTAAGAACTAAAAATTCTATAAAATATTAATTTTTTAAATTAAATTTTAAATATTTTTATACTTATTACTATTAAGTATGAAATTAGTTCATGGAAATGACAGAAAATAATACTAAATATCAGCTACGAACCAATATAAATACAAACTTTGACAATCACTAAAACGTATACAAACTATTGCACACTAAACCAATATTGATACGGGACAAACACATGTTGATTTTCTGACCAATTTTTTAATGTGACAATCGAAGGTTTGAAATTTTGACGACGTAGAGTCACATCACTACATGTGCAAATGTAATTTTTGAAAAAATAAACTCATTTTGAGTATATAGGGTTAATATGCTCGTCTAATTTGTACTCAAAATTAGTTTTGTTTTTCAAAAATTACATTGGGACATGTAATAATGTGAGGCTATATCATTAATATTACAAACCTGTAGTTGCTACGTCAAAAAATTGGCCTGAAAAAACTGAAATTTGTCTTGTATTGAAATTGGTTTAATGTGCAATAGTTTGTATGCCTTTTAATGTTCTTTAAAGTTTGTATTAATATTGGTTCATGATTGATAGTTTGTATTTTTTTTTGTCATTTTTTCCTTATTTAAAAAAATTAATATAAATAATTTTTGGAATATGGGTGTAACAATACTAATAATTTTCTTGACCCCACCGGCCTAGCCGAGTTTAACAATAATGATAAAATTTTATTGAGTTTTTATCTTTCTTAAAAAGTGTGCGGAATAGTAAAAATCATATATTTTAGATCGGATATATTTGAGATTGGATGTGGTATCATTTAGGAGTTAGGATACCACATTGGAAAAGCATTTCAATTTCAGTACAATTGGCCAGTGCATTAACCATTAGTGTGTCTACGAGACTACGAGGCGGCAACAACATGGACAATTATTTAACTTCATGGTTTTAATGTGCTAGAACAATTGTCTCCATCTTTTTTCCCTTTGTTTTGTTTATAGTTCATTTGAATATTTTAAAACTTTTCTGTAATCAATTTTCTGAAAAACTTTACACAAGGGAAAGAACACACTGCAAAGGCCTTCTTTCCTAGACTGAAATCTAAAAGAAAATTGATATTTGAGATTATATGTGCTATCTTTATATTTTTCATTTTCCCTTATGAGTTGTAGTGACTGGTGAGTCTTTTGTAGATACCTGTAATCAACTTCTCAAAATTTTGTTCCGGATTTCTTAATTTTAATAGATGGTCAAAAGCAATGCTTCTGGAGATATTTGGGGTTTATATGCACGATGGCAGAGGATAAAAGGAGATCTATCAATGTGCTCAGAGGCTTTCTTGAAGCAAGTTAGATCTTATCAGGTATTGTATATATTATGCTTTGTGTTTGTGTTATTTTTCGGGGAGAATATTCTTTAAAAAAAATCATTGATATATGTGCATAGTTAATACTCCGTATTTTATAGCACAACTATGACAAGTTTGCTTCTCTTGTTAGCACTATAAAAAATGACAGGAAACTTTTATATGGTGTTTCTAAGCTTTCAACATTTTCATGTGGTGGGCAACCACTTCTTCAAATTGATGCAACACCCTCTATATTAGAATGTAGTAGCTTTTTCCCGGATATGGTCGCTCTTTATTTACAAATTCAAGAATGTAGTAGCTTTTTTTAATATACAAATTTAACAGCCAGATTTGGGCACTATAGAAAATTTCTCAAATTAGAGGGTGCTCTAGAGTTCTAGGCAGATTTAAAAAAATTATAGATATCCTAACCTCAACAGCATGATGTAGAATTACCCAAAAGTTTCTGGTCATTAGTGCTCTGTCACATCTTTTTGACTGAAACTAGATAGAGGGTAGAGATGCACCTGAGCTTCTGGTTCTTAATGTCCATTAACTACTTTTAGCTTGAATTTGTTCACTTCTGTACTTGTCTGTGAATATCAAAGCAATGGTTGAAATTAGCCAGGTTCACTCTTTTCTATGTCCGATAATCTCCCAGATTTCAACCACTGGTGAAAATTAGCCATACTGTGAAGCGATTGTTTCAAGTATTGAAGTGGCATTTATCTATTATGTGCACTCATCTTTTTGGCTCATCATCATTCATGAATGATCAGATCTAACTTGCAGTCTGTCTTGACTTGTGCCAATCCTTGACGAGGAAACCAATATTCTTCTCTTGAACAACTGTCAATGTTGGTACTTGATGTTTGTACTTTTGAGTTAGCGATTCATTGGGTTTCCCACTTTTCTCCTTATAAATTATTCCTTAATTTGAGGATCACTTTTCATGTTTTGACTTCTTTCCCCTTTCTATACATTGTTCCTATTTTGATAGCCTAATAATGTTTGAATGAATTTTTTTTAAATCCCTGTTTGCTTGGAGCTCACAGGGAGCTGATTTGTGGAAGGACGTTGATCGTTTTAAAAAGTTTGCACGTGCATCCTTGGAGCTTTGCAAAGTATACATGGAAATTTCTTCTTCAACAGGTAGTTTGAGAGAACTCCGGGCAGCTGAGATGCATCTAAAGAATACAATTAAACAGGTATATTTTATATTGCTATTATGTAGTACAGACTCATTTCTTCTTTCGTGATATATCGATGCTTTGATGCAATGTTTGATGGTGCTCTTCTTGGGAAATAGCGGGGTTGTGATAAAGGAAATTTGATGCTAAATAAATCTGTGCCAAGTTTCCAGTTGGGATTGCCGTTCAGACATGGATGATAGTTGGGATTGTTGTACACCAATTTTCTAATAAAAATGGAGAAGAAAATCGTGGGTTACTCTTTATAAATCATTCCAGATTCCAGATGGATTTACAACTTTACCTACTGATTTCGCAGGCTAGTGCTTTTGCTGATACTGAAGAGTTGAAGAATCTCGAGGTTTGCCTTGAAGAAGTCAAGGCAAAATTACAAGCAATTGAAGCAAACACGGCTCCTGCTTGCTGAGTTTCATGGATGAGGTAGCTATTTTAGAAGGTACACCATTATATTACCTCTAAGTTGATATAAGATGCTTCCTTTATCAAAATCCTTGAACAGGATTGGTTGGGGCTCCAAACAGCTCATCATTGGACATGTTTGATTTTTGGATAAATTTAATGTAGGCAAGAAATATTTGCTGCAACTTACAACTTGTAAAACTTTTTTGCAACCATAATCTGCATTCTGCGAACAGACTTTTAGTCAAGATATGGTGGAGCCTGCCTATCTAAGAAGCTCATGTTAAAAAATTACCAAAAGCAGTGTTTAAATCAAAGATTTTGTTGATGAATCTTTTGATATCAATCTTACAAGCTCTGTAGATTCCCTTCTTGTACTTGATTTGTCTTCGTATTCTCATTATCTAAAGCAACTTGATGGCTTATTGAAATTGTCGTCCTGAAACAACCTTCTCTGACATTGATCTTCTTTTCATTTTTGGATGCTAAGTTGTTGGTCCAGACAGCAAACATATGAGACATCATTAGCAAATACGACGATATTGTTTTATAACTCTTACATAATTTTTATGACATGTAGCATTTCTCTTCTGTATGTTTCTTTTTCTTAACAAAAGGATCTCGACTTTGGATTTTTGGAATATGACACATCATAATTGACAGGAAGGCAGCTTACTGTTGTCGAGGACAGCCTCTGTACCCTGAAGACATGATGCGAAGTCTGAAATGTTAAATTAAGCGGAGAAGGTGCCTGTCTGGATTCAATCTGATTGTGAGTATATTTTGTTACAGTAAATCACAAGAACCAGAAAAAGGGCTGGTGACATTACGCGCCTTTGCTCAAGAAATCCTGCAGAATTTTCCGCAGTAACAGACCCCGCTTGCTACTGGTGGTCTCTCCATAGATGGCTTTCTACCCTAGGCGTTTAGCTCCCTTGTTTTTCCTTCTTTCTGTTGTTGATGATGATTGTGGTGTTTTGGTGCTCTGTTTGGGGGTTTCTACCCATTTTGAGGGCTATTGCCCTTGCAGACTTGCACACTCCCGCCCTTGTACTTTATATTGTTTCAATATAATTTATCGAATACAAAAAGAAAAAAAAAAAGGAGATGTAGCAAAAGAGAACAAAACTAATGATTTATGCTTTTATAGGTTAATAATATTTCCTTTTTGATTCACACTGTGATTTGCATACCCTCCGGAGCTCATGGTTGTGTCATGGACTCGTAGAAGTATCTTGCCTGCCTGATGAGTTAAACTTGATAACTGTGGTTCCTAATTAAGTTTTTATGACCACATTGTATGCATTGCTCTATATCGTCGCCCATGTAGGTCGCCAATGTACTTGCTCGTGAGACTCATCGAATATGAAGCTAAAATAGATCATGCTAACATGTTGACCCATTATATAATTTTTTATGATAACTGCTTGTCGTATCTTTGGTGACCATACCATGAGAGTTAGCAACTTCATCAACAGTGAAAGAACATGGAACATCCAAAAATTGTGCGCCCAACCCAGCAAACAACTTGATGAAAACATCATCAAGGCCATTACACAAATACCAATTCCAAAAAACATTCTTCAAGATAGGCTTTATTGGAAATGGAGTAAGAATGATTGGTTTTCCACTAAATCGGTCGTGGACATGCTTCACAATGCAAAACAACATACAAAATCAGACCTGTCTTGGATCTGGGAACTTGAAACCCTACCGAAGATTAAAAAATTTATATGGCGCAACAAAGAACGGTATCCCTACCTCAGTTAAACTTGCAAGCTGAGGGGTAGGTAATCCCACCAACTGCCCCCTCTGTGACAATAATTACGAGGATCTTAAGCACCTATTACTTGAATGTCCGACTCACTCCACAATACAATTTATTGACCCAAAATTGTTAGCCACCATCCAATCCAACAACTTAACTGCCCTTGAATTTGGGGAAATATTAAACACAATCAAAGAAAACATTGGTAAACCTAATTTTGTCAGGCTTGCTTCTGCTTGATGGAGCATTTGGTTTTTTTTTAGGAACAAAGCTCTATTCGACAACATTCGACCAGACCCTCGAACGATTGCTGGATTCGCAAAAGAACAAAGTTACAACTAGAATAAAGCTAAATTGAATGATAATGACCCTTCTCCATCTACTAGTAACATTACCTCACAGAAACCACAAAAGGTTAAATGGCAGAAACCTCCGATTAACTGCCACAAATTAAACTTTGATGGAGCTCTCTCCACTTCTAATAAAGGTAGCTATGGGTTCATAGTTCGTAACCACGAGGGCTACCCTATTGCCTCTGGGGCAGGGCCTTCTCCACTTGATTTAGTTATTGGATCGGAAGGTTTTGCTCTCTGGAAAGGAATTCAATCAGCATCTGAACTCCATATTGAGAATCTTCATATAGAAGAAGATAACCTTATCATTATAAATTGTCTCAAAGGTATGTGGTCTTGTCCAGGGGATGTAGAAATGCTTATCTCATACATTTTTGTTACTGTCTCTGCATTGTTTCCCGTCTTTCCAGATTTGTCATGTATACAGAGAAGCTAACCGGGTCGTTGAGTGTCTTTCTCATATCGACATTGACTTTTACGGCTCGTATGTCCCTGCAAATTCTGCACTGGCAGAACTCATCCGACATGATGCCCTTGGCTAGATTGGTCCGTTCCTCTCAGCCAAATTTTTTCCGGTTCAAAAAAAAAAATATAATGGTGGTAATAATATTAGAATTGAATAAGGGCGGCTGTGTAAGAGTAGCTCTCCTTGTTTGATCTCAGAAGAATGGATCGCACGTAGTAGGCTGTAGCTCTCCTCGTTGACGCGGCTTGGAGAGGCCTCCATTGTAACCAAAACAATCATATAGCCTTCCCTCTTCCAATATTAATCATCTTCTTCTTCTTCTTCCTTGGTTGGGTTTCAAACATGGCTGAAGCTCTCCTCTTTGATTTCACCAAGTTCGTGGTCGACAAACTGAGCTCTGCCGTCTTCGAGGAGGTTAAATCTGTGTTGGGAGTGGAAGACGAGCTTGAAAGGATCGAAAGCAATCTGTCCAGCATCCAAGAACTCCTTAAAGACGCAGCAGTCCACCAGCAACTCTGTCAAAAACTGGCTCGGGAAGCTCCAGGATGTCATGTATGACATCGATGATTTGCTCGACGATATCGCCACTGAGACTGCTATTCGGAGTAAGAAGAAACGCCAATGGCGTAAACAGGTCCGCAGATTCTTCTCTCGCTCTAACTTTGTTTTGCTCCGCCTGTTTTGGGCTCACCAGATTAAGAATGTGTGTAAGAAGCTCGACAGGATTGCTGTTGAAAGGAGCAGTCTTGTGCTTCACTCTGAGCCTACTGTTGATTCTTCGGAATCAAGCTCAAGAGATTCCCACTCTATGGTGAATGAATCTAAGATTCTTGGAAGGGATCATGATACAGAGTCGATCATCGAATCTATATTCAGCTGTCAGGATTGCAAAAGAATCTCTGTTTTGCCAATTGTGGGTATGGGAGGGATTGGGAAGACAACTGTTGCCAAATTGATATACAATGATAAGAGGGTTGACGCCAACTTCGATAAGAAGTTGTGGGTGTATGTCTCTGAGCGATTTAACATCAAGAAAATACTCAGGCAGATCATAAGCTTGGTGACGGGTGAAAACTATGTTCAGCTGACGATGGAGCAGCTATATACCCTCAGAGCAATTGAGGATCAGGGTTAGTGAGGCTCTCAAAGATAAGAAATATTTTCTTTTGTTAGATGATATGTGGGATGAAGACTCGAATAAATGGAGACAGCTTGAGGAATTTTTGGATGTGGGTGCTAAGGGAAGCATGGTGGCTGTGACCACACGTGACTTGAAGGTTGCTTCCATGGTCAAGAAGAGTGTTGAGGAATACATATTAAGTCAACTTTCTGATGAAATGTGCTTGAGGATATTCATGCAGCTGGCATTCGAAGATGGTGATGAGAGAGAATGGCATCTTGTTATTAAGAAGTTAGAGAAAGGGAATGAGGATATCATGAATATATTGAAGCTGAGTTATGAACAACTCCCCTCTTATCTCAAGCGATGCTTTCGCTTCTTTTGTATATTTGGAAAAGGTACGAACATATATGCACTGGATGCATTAGTCTTATGGATATCACTTGGATTTTTACCGTTTGATAATAAAGGAGGACCACTCGAAAGTCTAGAATTCATTGGATGGAAGTGCGTTGATGAGTTAGCATCAAAATCTCTATTCCAGACAATTAAGCATGAGCTTTGCTGTATTGATGAATTATCTGAGCTTCGTATGCATGATTTTGTTTATGATTTGGCCAAATCTATGGCTGGGGATGAAGTGGCAATCATCGACTGTACTACAAAGGAGGTTTCCAAGAATACTAGATACATAAGGCTCGATGAAGATTACTTTTCTGGAAACGAATCTCCTCAAACACTACTTAACAAAGCAAAAACAGCTCGGCTCTTGATGCTCAAGACTTCAGAACATCCCCTTAGCAAATCCTTTCTCCAGAGCATGATCTCAAAATTCAAATGCTTACGAGTGTTAGATCTTGAAAACTCTCAATTCGAGGAGCTTCCAAGGACAATTGGTCATTTAAAGCATCTAAGAGGTCTCTCGTTGGAAAATAACTTGAGAATTAAACTGCTCCCAAATTCTATCTGCAATCTCCTTAACCTGCAGTTTTTTAGCCTTGCTGGGTGCATTAAGCTTATAGAGCTCCCAACTGACATAGAGCGTTTGGAAAATCTGAGATATTTGTCGATGACAACCCAGCAGGAAGTTCTGCCACAAGGTTTTGGTTGCCTTTCTGCCCTAACATTTCTGTTGTTACAGAATTGCCCGAGGCTTGCATTCCTTCCGCTTAGCACAATGCATCTGGAGAATCTTCACATGTTAGGGATAAGGGATTGCAAGGAGTTAAAGTTGGAATATGGCTCATGGTCACTGGAAGGCATGAATAGCCTCCGAATACTTATAATCAAGGGACTACCAAAATTGAAAATGTTTCCATTGGGTGTAAAGGGTATTCCATTCACCTTTTTACACCATTTGGCGATTGTTGATTGTGAGTGTTTGACTAGAGTAGCAGACTGGATCCAGCACTTGACTTCTCTCAGGACTATTATAATTAGAGGCTGTCCCAATCTGGTGATGTTGCCACAGACATTCAGCATGCTCAAGAAATTGGAAAAGTTGCATATTGAGGGATATCCTGATCTGGATATTTGACTGCCGATGAAGAGAGTTGTTGAGGATGATGATCTCTAATGTTATCCAACCAAACTGATCAGGATGCTGCTCCTGAATAAAAAACTGTTACCTTTCTTGTTATTCCTATATGGATTGAAAGACCCCGTGTTGTTCTTGTTTATGTGGTTTCACTGTTCTTGTTGGTTTTCTTGTTACTCCTGTATGTTGTTAGTTGAAGTTTTATTGTGTGTGATCTCTGAATAAGACTACTTATGGTTTGTATTTCTAGTGCTTGTAATCTTTCATTTTGATTATGAATTTATGTAATAAATTTCAGAGATAAATGTATGGCGAATAAAGTAGAGTTTGAATCTCAGTGGGCATGTGAGAATACCACATATATTTGCTTCACAACAGATTTTTGGACCCAACAAAACTCTTTGTTAGATCGACACTCCAATGTTGAGATGGTTTGGAAGTTTAACTGTCAGTGGGCGTGTGACTAATCTTGTGTTTTTGCTGAATCTGTTCCCTTCACTTGTTCTTGTTCACTTGGTTAATCCATGAATTTTACATTTGATAATATGGATAGTAGCAAACAGTAGCCTACAAAAGAAGCTCTTTTAGAAGAAATAAAAAGAAAAAGGGAAACAATTGGTATTTGAAGGCTGCACTTGCAACAGTAATTTGGACTACAACTCTCTTGCTGCAACAGTGTGCGCCACATAAGTCGAATGAGATTGCATCTAAAAAAAACCCAATTGGCAATAAAAGAAGTTGTCCACCAACTTATTTACAATACTCGTCCTTTCAATGTGGGATACTTTGTTCTTTCACATCTCAACACCATTTAGCGGGTATTTACTAGGACTTGGGTAGAAACTTGTCACAGATGGATTGGATGTTTCTATGAGGTTTCTGGACACTTGTGGGCTCACTTTAGATGTATTGATGTAAAATTCTTTAATTTGGTGACAGTAGATTTTCCAGAAAAGAAGGGACTCAACACTGAACAATTATGTACACCTCAAAAATCAGCCAAGTGTTTTTGATTGTCTAAGAAAATGTTTATGCTCTGTCACAGATGGTCACTTGTGGGTGAACTTTAGATGTCTTGATGCAGACAAAAGGATTATATACCGATCCTCGATTAGCCTTGCAAAGAAGATGTGGTGACTGGTGATCAACCTCATATCAACAAGGAAGTTGCAATGTACTGGAACTCTTGAACTTTAGGAGGCAGATCAGGAAGGTTATTGCTGACTGCTTGAAGGATTCGAAGCATGTTTGCAGTTCTTGCCTTTTTTTCATACATAAAAAGACAAGGTTTAATGCTGTATTTAAAAATAAAAATAAAAAATCACACAGATGTCACATTTACCTTAGATTTGGTGCAATTTTATAAGGATATATACAATCCAAATGATACCTCAGAAGTTCTTAAAACTGAAATGGGAAAAAATGATATCAGAATGCACGTACATTGCAGACAAGCAACTAGCACATTGTTTAGACAACTGCAGTTCTCAGTCTATCCGGAGAACTAAACTGAAAAGGACAACTTGTGATTGAAGAGTTTCTTTAATCAAATAAGGTTCTGAATCACATTGCAAAGATTCAATTCATATGGGTTTTAGATCTCGAAAACTGTCAATTCAAGGAGCTGCTGAGGACAATTGGTATATGAAGCATTTAAGATTTCTAACCCGGAAGACAACATGAGACTATAACTGCTACCAAATTCTATTTGCAATCTCCTCAACCTGCAGGAGTTGATGCTTGATGTTTCTATCAACCTTAAGAACTCCCAGCTGAGGTAGGTCAATTGGAAAATCTAAGAGTTTTGGCAGTGACAATCAAAAGTTCTGCCGCAAGGAATTGGCTTCCTTTTTGCCCTTTAGATTATTGATATTGGTGATTTCCGCAAGGCAACTAGAGAATCTTGAGATGGTATCAATAGTGGCCTGTAAAGAGTTAAATTTGGGGCATGAATCATGGTTATTGGAGAGCTTGAATAGCCTCAAGGTGCTTTCAGTCAGAGAAACCGAACATTTGGAAAGTAACAAATATTCATACATCTAGCTATTAGTTATGGATGTTACAAAGCTACTACAAGGCAGGGGAACTGTCCAAGTATACTCCCAGATTTATTAATAATGAAAGTGTGGGGATCAATAAGCTGGATAGTGTACAACTGCAGCATAAATGAGCAATTCCAATTATACTGTAACTGTAAAGTCTGTAATAACAAGTTGTATAAGATTTTGCAGCACTGTAAACACTCGAGTTTTATGAAATCCAAAAATCCAGCTGCCATTCCCGTTCAAATTGCTATCGAATTGGTACATATTTTGCATATGCTTCAGCATCACCATTGTCCAAATTTCAGAAGTAAAGCAGCCTGAACTATGTATGTCCGTGTTCATGATCTGCTTCAGCTGCCACTTATGGATGAAGCTCTTGCTCGGGATCACCAGAAGAAACTTACCAAGACACTTTGGTGACCTCAAGATCGCTAAGGAGGTTGGTCCCTACTGGAACTCTAGGGGGAGATCAAGAAGGCTGCAGCAAAGTGCTTCTGAAGTTTTGAAGAGTGTATCCAATGCAGAACATGAATATGGCTCAGTGGCTTGCGTTCTAGGTGTCTAAGCTGACCACATTTGAAATGCTGTCATGTTTGGTCTCCTGCATAGCTGGTGGAAGTTCAGTGTAAATCAAAACATACTGGGCATTGCTGTTGGAGTTAGTCCAATCCAAGCAACGAGAGGAGTGAAGTTGAGGCTGTTGTGGGAGCTGTGAATTCATCAGCAGTTGCATCATATAGCCAAGTGTTTGAGTTTGTAATCTGCTTCAGCCACCACTTCACATAAAGCTCTTGCCTGGGATCAACAGAAGAAACTTGTTGAGGATGTATGTATTGGATGATTTGGATCCTTCTTTGAAGCTTCTGGATGCTAATGGCTTCACCTTAGATGTCTTGATGCAAAACACAGCTGCAATCAGCCCAACGAAGATGTGGTGTAGTATATTATTGAGATGTTGGATGTCTTGTAACGAGTGAACTCTTCATTGTTCACTCTATTTAATATCCATAAAGCTAACTCGAGCAATTCAAAACGTGATATATACTGAGTAATGCACATTCTAATTTTTGAAATTATAACAACGAGTGATACACGTTGTGTTGTAGGTGATCTCCATCGTGCTGCAAAGAGAGCACATCCTATAAGATTGGGAACAAGACCGTCAGAGTCTGACGGTCAGACCCTTGGTTCGGACACCTAGATCAAACTTTCGAAATATCTACCTAACCAACTTATTGAAAACCATCATAATCTGATTCATAAATTCCTTATTTTTGGGCGGGTATTAGACAGCAAATTTAAAATGTGATATGGTTCATTTCATGAACTCTGTCGAAGTGCGCATAGAAATCCTTCTAAACTGTACAATATTGAAAAGGACTTGAAAATGAATTTGCAAGTTTAGGATGAATGAAGATGGTCTCAGCCACTATGGGAAGATGTCTTAAATTTTGAAATAAAAAGGGATGAGGGTGTTAGAATGGCAACAAATATAACTTTGTCACTGATGATTTAGGGTGACCAAACAAATTTCTGTCACAGAAGATTTAGGCAACAAAATGAAAGCTTCGGTTCGGAAAAAAAAAAAAAAAAAACTCTATTGAACGTTTCAGAACAAATTGAAAGCTCTGTCACAAAAACTCTGGCGCGACAAAAGAAAATTTTGTCACAAAAAGTGTGGGGCGACGAAATAGATTTTTTTGTCAGCTCAAGTATGATAATGCGACACATTTTTTGTCATCATAATTTTGGGCGACAGAGACAAGGCTGCGAATGTTTTCCACAAATGCTTTAGGGCGACGAAATCCACACTTAGGGTGACGAAATTTTTTGTCACCAAAAACTGCTTTTCTTTTCTTGTAGGAGGTTGTGTCTGCTGAACAAGCCAATGCAGCTTTCAGAGGCAATAAACGGCAAAAAAAAAATGTGCTCCAAGTTACAACATTCCATCACAAGTCTAAGTTACAACATTCCATCACAAGTCTATGATACTAACCGGTAAGCCAGCACTAGACAGACTCACTCAAGTCAAATAGCCATTGAAGACTTGACCTAATTACACAAATGTATAAAGAATGGAATTTGAACCCTTGACCGGGTTACCTCTCTCTTACCATTAGGGTAAGAGGTCATTGGTTATGCTACCATGATAGTTGAATTGTAAACTTTTTCTACTTGTTTTATTTATCTTTATTAATTATAAGTTCTACATTTTCTAAAAAAACATGTCGTTTACTAATCACATGTTTTTTTAAGATGATAATAATCTCCGCGTCAATATGCATAACTTAATGTTAAAACAGTTGAAGCGAAAAAGTTTCATATGGCTCGTAATTTGTTTTATATTATGTATTGTGTACGTATATGTGTTACAAACCCATAGATTTTGATAAAAACACCTTTCGTAAATAAAACAATAATTTTTTAATCAAAATCGATGGTGCCAAAGATGTAGTAAACAATAAATTCGAAATTGTTTTTTTTTTTTGAGCAAAACCAAATTAGCCATTACTTAACATCATCATCCTTACACATTAAATTTAGCTCATAAGGGCAATTATTTTAATCTAAAAAGAAAACAGTACTGATCGGCCTGATCTTTGCTAGCCAGTCTGCCACCCGGTTCGATTGTCTCCGGATGTGACTCCACCGACACTCCTCAAACCTTCTCGCCAGCCGATGAATCTTCCGAAGTTGTTGTCCCAGATCGCCCTTGGGAAAGGACTTCTGTTGCAGCATTTGCATCACCTGTAGGCTGTCGCACTCCACCCATATTCTAGGCAGGCCATGTTGCAAACACAATTCGAGCGCCCAGGCTAAGCCCTCCGCCTCAACCACATCAACTATGTCCGCCGCTTGGGTTGTTTTTGCAGCTGCAAACACCAGCTGGCCTTCGTGATTTCGAGCCACACACCCCACGCCATTCCCCTTCCTTTCATCCACAGCGGCGTCGCTATTAACCTTGACGAACCCATCCGGCGGTTTTGTCCATCCGACATTTCCTGCAGCCTCGCCCAGCTGCTTCGCAATCCCCCTTCCGCGGTTGTATTCGGCTATCCTTTGCTTGACCATCCGGGCCATTTCCTCGACCTCCATGTCTACTGCCTCAAAAATGCGTTTGTTTCTAGCCATCCATATGACATCTATGGTGTGTACCCATTGCTGAATCCATTCTTTCCGTCCTGTTTTCAATACCAATTCGAAGCTTCCAAGAACATCCGGAGCTCGTCGACTTAGCTTCCCCAGTGGTTGAAAATGCTCCCATACTACTGTTGCTTCGGGACACTGTAGTAAGATATGACCGCTCATTATTTACAATACTGTGCACAATTCCACTATCTTAAGCAGGGGCGGAGCTGGGGCTCCTGGCCGAAAAAAATACAAAAAAAATAAATTTCTTTATATATATTTAGTATATTTAAGAAATATAATATTTTTAAGTGACATTTGAAATAGAAGTGCAATATAGCTTAAATGGTAAAGGGGAAGGAAAAGGAATTAAATGGTCCTGGGTCCAAATCTTAATCTCTTCATTTTTTATTTGTTTTATCATATCATTATTTATGAATTTCTTTCTATATTTTTAGTGTCTCTAAACTATTTCAATTAAAAAATTTCATATTTAAATTTAATGTTTTCCTTCAATATTGTTTTAAAAGTAATTCTTATTGATTTAAATTTAATGTATTTTTTTCAATATTTTTGTAAAAATCTTCTTAATAGGAATAAAAAAAAATTACGAATTTTTTTAGCATCCCCTAGATTTCATCCTGGCTCCGCCACTGTAAACGCCTAGTGGTGAAGATTGAAGACGAATAGTAGCGATGGAGGAATAGATGCAGGAAGACCGAAGAGGAAACACGCATGTGCAAGAGCCATGCTGATAGCAAATTTGAACAAAAAACCTCACGTCGCATACCCATCTCCTCCACCTCCTCTCGAATCCCGATAATTAATTGCCACCCCATTCACCCTCTCCATCCCCCAAGGATAGGAAAACACAACCTTAATGTTTAATAGAAAGACGGTTATGAACTAGGTAGAAAGAATAAAGATGTGAATGATATCTTTGATAAGTTAGAGACCTATTTATAATTCAAAAAAATTACTTTTAAAAAAAATTATAAGGGCCATTGACAAGACAAATTTGAGTAAATTACACCATCAATTCTTTGGGTGTTGTTAGAAACACGATAAATCCGAATTATGGTAGTTCACGTTCAAATCGATGTGGGGCACCGGTGCCACGTTCGGATCGACGTGGAAGTAGACACTGAAAATTAAAGGTAAATTAGAGCTTAATACACCCCGTTCATATCAACGTGCACCGCGTTCATGCCAACATAATGCCATAAACCCTAATTTGCGGTGTATTTAGTTTCTACCGTTGAAATACGTTTCGCCTATATACACCGCAAATCCACACGGACGTGCAGGTGGGTTTGCTACTCCCCGTGCCCGGACGTGCATGCATGTTTTTTTTATAAAAAAAATGTGTTGCCCGTCATCTAAATTCGAAGCCGACGTGCTTCGTCGTTCCCAATTCCAGGTCCAAATCGATAGAGAGAGAGAGAGAGTCGACGAGCCAGAGAGAGAGAGAGAGAGAGAGAGAGATGCGGGAGGGTGGAGGTGGTGGTGGGGCGGTGGCGATGGAGGCTGAGGAGGGTGGTGGTGGTGGGGCGCCAATAGAGGCTGAGGAGGGTGGTGGTGGGGGGGGTGGGGGTGGGGGCGGAGGCGGCGCCCATGGAGGCTGAGGAGGGTGGTGGTGGGGGAGCAGCAGCGGCGGAGGCGCAGTTGGAGGGTGGTAGTGGTGGCCGGTGGTGGCGGAGTAGTGGTCGCGGCGGCGTGTGGTGGTGGTGGTGGTGGAGCAGTAGCGGAGGTGGAGGATCCCCTATTACCACCGCGGAAGCGGCGGACTATGGAGGTGTCTCCGGTCCTGACCCCACCGGGGTGTTGCGTCAGCTTCAGATCTTGCTTGGGACGGTTCAACCTCAAGCTATTATGACTGATCGGGAGCCAGGTCTCTTGGCGGCGCTAAATGTTGTCTTCCCCAACGTCCAACATCTCCTTTGCTGGTTACACGTGATGAGAAGATGCGAGGAAACTGCTCTAAAGATCACAAAGAATTTAAACCACGTTGGCACCTTCAAGGGCAACTGTTGGGGGTTGTTCCAATCGAGGTCGGAGGAATCATTCAACCGCCGTCGTTGGGCGCTACACGCTGCATGGCACCCATTCCTAGGTGTGGTGGCGTATTTAGAGGCGGTGTGGCTTCCGTACAGCAGGAACATCGTACGATGCTACGTAGATAATGTCTTCCATCTCGACACCCGTACGACAAACAGGTACACCTTACTTCATATCTCCCATTACAATATGATATGACATCAAACATTTAGTGGTATGCACTTCAATGTGTGCAGAGTTGAGGGTCAACACAAGGTTCTGAAGGAGGCACTGCACTCATCGACTGGTGACTTTCGCATCGTGATCGATGCAATCCATAGAGTCAACGATTGTCAACTGCATGAGCTGCAAACTGTTTTGGAGATCGACCGCTTCAAATGGCCAACAGCGGCGCATAAAGTCAACCTTTTTGATGAGGTAAAGACTTTAATCTCCAAAAAGTGCTTCGATTATCTGTACAAGATGTGGCAGGATGTCGTGAACCAAAACATTCCTCTGGAATGCACGGACCGACATTGGGGGGTTTGTTACGGGATCCCTTGTGTCCATGAGATTCAGGCATAAGTCAACTCCAGTACTCCGATACCCGTCGAGGACATCCGCCCGTTCTGGATGGATTTGTCATGGACTGACATCGACGACACCCCACTGCCGTATGAGCTGTCGTCTTCATACACGACTTCCAACGATGTATACGACGATGAGCTCCACCCACCCTCATCTGCAAGCGTCCGAAGGAAAGGGAGGCCTCGAGGGCCGAGGAATGCCTGCAGAACCAACCCGTTGCCATACGAGGAGTTAAGAGAAAGATTTGAGAGAGAAGAAGTACGTGCTGCTCGAAATGCTGCTCGACATCGTCCACAAGCGACCTCAGCTCGACGTGGACGTGATGATGTGTTCGGAGGGTTCAACTGGGGTCGAAACAACGTTGATCCCTTCATGCTCGGTCATATTGAGGACGTGAGGGACACTGTTGGAGATGGTCATTGTGGTTACCGTGCTTTGGCGTCATTGACATCACCGATCGGCGAGTCTGCTTTCCCGGAACTCAAAACATTATTATGCAATCACTTGGAGGATCATGCCGATCTATACGCCGATTGTTATATGGGAGGGTACCCATTCCAGCAGTTCGTCGACTACCAGAGATGGGCGGGACCTGTGCATGGTGATAGGAGACGATGGATAGAGCTACCCATCATTGGTTTAGTATTTGCAACGGTATATCAGATTCCTCTCGTCGTCCTAGCTTGGCATCATCCGTTCACATGTCTCCCCATGACCTCGCCGACACCTGCTAACAACCTCAATCAGCAACCCTTGGTTTAGCCTGCATCGGAAACCAAGACCATTTTGCCGCGGTACGACTTCAAACGTCTCTTTTAGTTACCTATTCTTGCTTTTCATCTATATGTGAATACTCTAACTCTAATTTTCCGTTCTCATAGATCTGGTTGCGTCCTAACGCTCCTATTCCGCCGCCTCCGCCAGAATGGGTCGCACATCATCAATCGAGCGTCGAAAGATGGGATGCTCCGTTTCAAGCTCAGTTTGAGAGATTTCGAGCCTTACGTGTCGAGTCCGGTTGGCCTTTACACTTTTCCTAGATTTTATTACACCGGTTTATTAAAATTATGGATGTAAACCTTTTTTTTCCGTTCATTGTAACATTATTCGCATATTATCCGAATGAAAATCTTAACAATTATTGCTTTTCATTTAATTAGACCCTAAACCCTTTAACTCCACTAGCTAAACCCTTCAATTTTTTCAATTAACAATAAAAAAACCCTCGGAAACTCTAAACCCTAAACGCGAAACCCTAACTAGGATTTGCACATTGCTTTCGACGTGCAAAACCTAGTTTTCTAGTCGACGTGCACAGTTCCACACTTGCACGTTGTTAACGACGTGCATGCACGTCAATAAGGACGTGCAAAACCTTAATCACTATTTACGGTGTATCTATCAACACTCCTGGAATAAGAAAGCTAAACCTAAATACTCTCACACGCATTGCACGTGACCAGTGCGCCGCTTGGTTTTCCTTGCGCTAACAAAAAACGAAAACCAACTTATCTCCAACCGTAGCCGTTCGATCTGATGACACGTCATCTATCCTCCCAATTTCGCGATTCAACGGCCGAGATCACTTCTGATCAACGTCCTGTCCGGTGACGAAGATCCCTCCTCTCTACTGCTCTCTGGTCTCACTTCTCCCCGTTTCTCCCAATTTTCCGACTGCTTTTCCGATTTCGTTCCCTGCCATCTTCGAGTTTTCCGTCCAACTTTCCGACGGTATTCGCACCTAAGATGAAGGATATGGAGGAGGAGGCGGAAATCGACGAGGTGAAGGAGGAGATTCGGCTGGCGAACGGGAAGAAGCCTGAGCAAGAGGAGGTTGATGATGAAAGCGCAGTTGAGGAGGAGGACGACGACGAGGAGGAAGATAGCGAAGACGACGATACCGATGACGATGCCGACGAAGTTGACAACGACGACGAGGGGGAGGCGGAGGAAGGAGATGATGGCCCGGAGGTTCTTCAGTCATCTGGTGTTCCTCTTATCATAATCGATGACGACGGGGACGAAGTTGAAGACGCGGATGAGGACGACGAAGATGGCGGTGGAGACGATGATGACGACGACGACGACGACGACGAGGAGGAGTTGGAGGAGGAAGGCGAAGGCGACGAAGAAGAGGTTATTCTCGTAAATCTATCTTTTTTTGTTCATATCTTCTGCTTTAATCGTAAAACTATTGAGGTTTCCAGTTCAAACGTTGCTGTTCTCTTTGCCGGATCTGCCTTTTTCATCGTAGTTTCTAGTTTATAGTTCATCACTTGGAATCCTCTTCATCCAGAACCTTAAGAAATCTGAGATTTTTCCATCCAAATCTGTGGATCTACGGCGATTGTTTTTTGGTTTATGTAATTTACTCAGTAGTTGATTTATTATGTTTTGGTACTTCTCTTTTAGTCCGTATGGACTGTCAGATCTTCTTTTCGTCTTTTTTTAACTCATCTGAACTGAACTTTCGTCTTTTCTGGGGAAAAAAAATCAGTTTTTTCATCCTTTTTGGGCGATCATTTCTGATTTTAGATGACCAGAATGTTTCTACTCGAAGATTACATGGATCTGATGAGCGTATGGCTGCTTTTCCCTTCAAAATTGATTTTTGTTTGCCTGTGGGAGCAAAATTGAGTTCTTGGAAGGTCAGATGAGATGATTTTTTTGGGGAATTAGTTACACTGTAAAACTTGTATAGATTTTAGATCTATTTCATTGCCTGGATTACAAAACTGAGTGCAGTCTGAATAGTTTGTTCAATATATGCCTGCTTAAGAATCTGGCCTTTTGATCTTGGCGTCGTAATAATCAAGACTTTACATGGTCCCATGTTTGTCTCGAGACTAGTTGATTTCTTTTTGTGCATCATGTTTTATATGGTTTTGGAACGGTATTGTTCCTACTCCGCATTAACTCATAGATGCTTCTTGCAAATCTCCATCCTCAATCGCAATGTCTTACTTTATGTCAACACTATATATATCTTCTGTTTGATTCGTTGTCATTTTTAATGGATTGAAATTTCCCCATTCGATTGTTTTTGTTTTGTATTTTGAAGGTGTCCTAAAGTAATACTCCGTACATTATTAAGATATTACTAGAAAGGCTAAGATACTATAGTAGTATGGTTTTTGATGCACCCATCACATTCTCATCATTTGCGTTTAGGTATATTTTTTTAGAACCTATATGTCTAAACTGCTGTGCTTGAACTATTCTGTTTTGCATTTGATCTTACACTTGCGAGGGTGTGTTAAGTTATGACATTGGGAGCAATGATTGTGAGGTGTATCTTCTATCCACCTCCTTTTTCAGCTTTAGTTAGGTTTTATTGTTTGCCCTCCCAAACATTGGATTTCCAGTTTCCATATCTTCCATGGAGCATGGGAAAATATTTTGTGTGCGTGTGTTTTTCTTATTTGTTTTCCGTAGTTGAAGTTTTTTATGAATAAGAACTTAATGGAAAAACAAGACAATGAGACACACAAGCTTTATCAATCATCATTTAGGACGTTTATTCTTAATATCCTGATTTATAGGTATATCCGTATATGTTGTTCCTATTGTGTTTATTCACAGTGGACTTTCATTCTTGCTTGCTCGTTTGTCCAAGCATAAAAATGTTTTGAGGTCTAACTTTGTCTTCGTTTCTTGCTTCCTACCATTTGCTGACGAAATGTAGTATAAATTTGCCTTATCATCTGCCTCATCCCAGCCAGTACAGTGACGTTTTATCCTATCACTTCCTGATTATAAATTCACTCTTATTGGGATTTAGTCCAGTTTAGTGGCCGAGATTTGTTTTTGATGGGTATTCTGTATTATTGTTAGAGTGGATATGCCATGAGAAAAAGCTGGTGTTGTATTGAAGTTTTATCACCTGACACCTGGGATGGTTTTGAATGTTAAGAGTTCTTATGCTTTATTCCCTTGCTTATCTTTCTTAACCTTTGATGCTTACTTCTATTATGTCATTAACGGATAGCTCGCTTGTATGATGCATAGGATGTGGGAACTGAGTACCTAGTTCGTCCCATTGCACCTGCTGAGGAAGAGGAGGATCAGAGTGACTTTGAGCCACAGGAGAATGGAGCAGAGGAGATTGACGGGGAAGATGAAGATGAAGATGAAGACCTTGATGGAAAGGTTGAGGCTCCACCTAAGCGCAAGAGATCAGGCAAAGACGCTTCAGACGATGATGGTGGAGATGATGATGCTGACGAGAGGCCATCAAAGCGATGACCAATAGGGACCGTAGATCGCGATGGTTAGATGTTTGCTCTGTTCGGCTAGACTCTTATTGCCGGATGGCTGATTGCAATGTTAGGTGAAAATCCTCTCTCCCTCTCGACTCCTTTCTTTACTCACTTCCTCTTTGTAGAAAAAAAAAAAGGAAGGATAGAGTTTAGTTTATTCAGCATAAAACATGAGATGATGTTAAACTTTGGTATGTTACTTCTTCCTGTTTAGTTTAATTTTCTGCTGATCAGTTTGAGATTTCAGTGGTAGGTTGAAGATCAAATGGCTTCTTTTAGACTTCTTTTGTGTAAAAGTGCATCTTCTTAAATCAAAACTTGAGTACTGCTTTAGGTTTTTCGATCCCCAAATGGTGACGGAGACGAGGATAATTTACCATCTCCAAAGGATTATCACCGCCCATTGTCATGTGAGTATAGTGGATCTTATTTTCTTCAAATATTTTCTTCAAATAAGCAATTGCCAAACTGATATACAAACCAAATCATTGTCATGTTCCCCTAAAGTAAAATGTGCCGAAAAGGCGTAAAGGCAAAAACTGAAACCAAAACACACAGAGAGTCAGGAAATATCAAGAAATGAAATCCTCACACAAATCTGTTAAATGGCTTCCTTCCTACTGTTGCAGGCATGGAAGCAGTTGAGTCCACACTCAGATTCCCAATTGACTGCAATGACTGCTTCTTGTCAATCACCTTCTCCCTGGTAGGCGTAGCTGCGGCGGAGAACAAGGAGCCTCTCTTGTTCCACTTGAAGGATCCAATCCCTTGGGCTAGCGGAAACGAAACCCGTTTCTTTGGCTGCACGTCGGGCGCTGCTTCGAAGTCGCCCTTCGCCTTTGCCTTGGCCGAAAGGGTCTGTTCCATGTACCGGGGAGCCACTGAGAACGGTGGGCAGCTCGTAAGGCTGTCGTCGTCTTTGAAACGCGCGTTGAAGGGGGAGTTGGTTGCTCTTGGCCTTGTGATCTTGTTGCCTGGGGGCCTGCTTGGAGGCTTTGGCGATAGCTTCATTCTTGATGGGATTGCAACCGATCTGGTGGATCTCGGTGTGGCTGAGTCAAAATGGTCAAGCCCGGGGCTCTGTTGGCTGTAGTTGCTTGCACGGGGCATGAACGGGCTGGTCCCGGTTGGCCTTGGAGGTGTTGAGAAGAGGTTCTTAATCGGTTGGCTTTCTGATGGTTTCATAGGTCCGGTGGATGGATTCCGGTCAGACCGGTCTAACCAGTTCCACCACCATGGGAACCCTCCCGAGGATCGGATTTCCATCAGAGCCGCTTGGGGCGTCTTTGGACTCCCTTTCCACAGCTGAATAGAGACAACCATCAAAGACAAAAACAACAACAAACTAGTATATCCCGCAACGAAGCAAGGATGAAACACAGATAACAAAGCCGGTTAACGCACCTGATGCGAGTATGCGTAGGCCATGGCTCGTTCTCTCTTCATGATGGCTTCGAACTTCCTCTGCATCCTCGTCTCAATCTCTTCTTTGGTCAGCCTGCTATCATCCCAATCGTCTGCATTTCCATTCTCCGACTGCGAAAGAATCACACTTCTAAACACACCGAAAGCTGATCGATATTGATCCGAAAGACGGAAAGAAAGCTTACCAGATGGCTCAAATTACACTTGCCATTGCCACTCTCCAAGTCCTTGTCGTTCCTTTGGCGCTGCATCGCCTGGCTTTCGAGCATTTGAATCCTTCTCGATTGGATCTGCGTCTGCACGCGTACTAGAAGTTGCATACACTTCATCGCGTTTATCGTCTGTCGCTTCACATTGTGGCCTTTCACCACTCCTTGCAGCCTCACCAGCCCCCTCAGAGCCCTGTAGCTCCTCCTAGCCTGAACCATTCCACAACTCGAACCAAATCGGTCAAGCTACTCTTACGACAATGCACATAAACGAACAAGGCGAGGAATCGAATTGGTTCTTGATAACGCACCGTGTAACCCCTATAGGCAGCTTGGATCCTGGTAGCACACATGTGTTGGTGCCTTAAGGTAGGTTCCGGCCTCGGTCGATGAACATATCTCGAACTCAGAGACCTATCCGGAGTGACAGCATTCGAAGGTGTACCTGCCCGGCCAGAAGAAACTGTCCTTTGAGGAGTAGTGATCTTTGGCGCCGAAAACATCCTTTGCGACGTAGAGCCCTTCGAAGGCGAAGTGAGCCTTTGAGGAGTGGCATTCCTAGGAGGGGAAGGCACCCTCCGAGAGCTAGGAATCCGAGGCGTCGAAGCCATCATTTGAGGTGAAGGAGTCCATGGAGAAGTAGTAGCATGCTGCAGAGGAGTCGTGACTCGAGGAGTTAGAAACGATGGCGTCGTTGGTTGCTCGAAAGGACTAATCGGCTGGAAATCGATAAGGTGGTGCTCTCGTTCCGCCTCTCCGAGAATCTGTTCTATCGTACTTGGCTCCCTGAAGAGAGGAATGAATGAATGCCCGTGTTTCAGCTTCCCCGCCGCCTTTTTCTTCGTTTCTTTCTTCTCTAATCCCTGCAGTCGAATCGATCAATCATCAAGACATATACAAGCAATCAACTATTCAAAGTTTAACATCATCTCATGTTTTTGTGCCTTGAATAACATATAAAGTTGATGGACTACTCCTGTCATTGCACTGACCACAATAGTCTTTGTGCCTCGAATCTCTAGCTCTTGTTTCGACAAATCGATCACCGCGCAGATTCACACCACAATAACAATTCAAGATTGGAGCAAAGAGGCTTACTTACATCAACAAGTTTATCCTTAGAGTGAGGTATGAAGACCCTCTTGATAGCTGAAAACCAGCCTCCTTTCTTCCCCATCTTCCTACATTAGTTGGTTCAAATTTCTGGGCAATGGAATTCAATAAAATTGGTGATTAGCTTATGAAATATCAGAAATAACAAAAAAAAAAAACTAAATTATTTCCTACCATAGCTTATAAATTCATTAAATTGTGCTTAAATTGAATAATTAGTCTGAAACAGAGCATATGAAGAAAACCCATAAGATATTATTTGCTATTATGGCTTTTTGGTATGTTACAGATACAATATATAACAGACCATTTCAGTTCAAGTTTTTATTTATATTTTTATTAAGGTAAAGATTCGAAATACTAAAACAATAGCTTTGCTTAGTAAATTGAGAGAATGAAAAGATCGGCTGATGGACAAACCATCCTGATACAACCAAGGACCCCATATAACATGTTAAATCTGTGCATATAAATTAACTGTCATAACAGATTCAAATACTAGCAAAATAATTAGTGCTAACATACATAATCCAGTTGCAACTCATGTAGTGGGGAAATGGAAAATTTCACAATCATATATATGCTAGATTGAGGTAGCAAATCACCAGAGAGTAAACATAAAATGGATGTGCCTCAAACATATGCAATTTGAGGTATGAAAAAGCTGAGATTTCACATTAATTCCAACAACCAAAATTTAATTCCCAGAAAAACCCACACAGCAATTTGTACACTTTAACATTTCAATGAAACAAAAACACACAAAAAAACAGTTGATATATAAAACTTTGGTAGTTAACATACCTTGATTAAGGCTTAAGCTTGTGAAACCTTCAGAAGGAGGCAACAAGCAAACAAACAACAAACCCAGAAAGCTATAAACAGGAGGGAAAGTCTATGCAGGGTGAAGAGAGAAAGAGAGAGAGACTGTTTAACTCTCTCTCTCTCCATTTCTCTCCCAAACACACCACTTTGTTGATTTTAAACAGGGGTATTTTTCTGGTGTGTGTTTCCAACTTTTTGAATGGGGTTGAAGTTGAACTGCCTCACCTTCCACGCTGGGAGATGAAACAAGAAAATACAAAAATACAAAACTATTAAACTTGGATGAAATAGCTTGTTTGAGGCAGGCCCCACCATCAATATTAGCTTTTATGCACCGAACACAGGTGGTATATGAACGGATTTAAGATCTGTTTGACCCTCAATTTGACACGTGTTCTACATTAAATATGCTTAATATTAAAAAAGTACAGTAACAAAAATATCAAGCATACATTTTGTTCTTTTAAGATAATCAAATTAGGTGAAAGATGTACATCTGATCGTATCTGGACCTTAGCTTTTCCGAAGATATACTTAATCCACTTCAGATTAGATATGTCTTCGAATAAGCTAAGGTGCAGATACAATCACATGTACGTCTTTCACCATCTTATGCCTATTATCCAAAAAGATGCACTTGATTAATATTATATCAAACTAAAATTAATGTTAATCTAATTGATTAAAAAAAGTAATTTTTTTCTTCAAGTCTTAATTTTAATTTTAATTCTAATGGTATAACTGGAGTTGAACCAAACATATAATCAAGAATATGAACATGAATCACTCAAAAAAAAAAAAATGAACTTGAATGATAAAAAAAAAAAAAGTTTCACTTTTTTCACCTTTATTAATTAATATTCTCTTCCTTTTTTGTTGGTCGTGGTTGTTTTATTCTCTTTATACCCACCTTTGTTGTTGTAGCTTTAATATTTTCTCTCACCTTTTGGATCTTTTATTTCTTGATGGGGATGATGATGCTCATTTTTATAATTTAGAAGGTTGGATACTTTATCACTCAATGTTCTAAAATGCCCCCACATGCTTTACTTGGTTGGAAAGATTATTTTCACACATTTTTCACCCTCCAAATGTCAGACTCTTGAATTTTTTTAATTAAATATGTTATTTTCTGGTTGGAAATAAGTTATTATTTAATAAAAAAAACACAACTTCTGGATTTAGAATTTTTTTTAAATTTCATTAGTTATAAATCTATATAAATTAAATTAATTGATAGAAAATTATAAAATTAAGGTGGTTGTGACGTACACCTACAAAAATATTCTCTTTAATAGTTAGATATAAATAGATATGAATAATTAGAATAGATTTATCTGATTGGTTAAAATATGTTGAAAATTTATGTAAATTAAGTCGATTGAGTAAAAATATTAAAATAAAGGTAGTTATAAAAAAAAATTCATTTAATAGTTATTAGATAGATTGGTTGCTAAATAAAAAGAATTAATATATTTGTACATTTATTCAAAAAGTTATGCCTTTGAATTAATCTCATTGGAATTGGATAAAAAAATGTATATAAGAGTTTTTTTAAGGGTGATTTTGGTAGAGGGCATTTTTTGAATATTCAATTAGGCACCTAGCCCCTAAATCAATTTAATTAGTTTTGCCCTAGACCCCTTCCCAATAGGATGGGTTGGTCAATGGTCAACCGTTTGACCATTGACCGGTCAACGTTGACCAACCCATTTTGATGTCAACTTTTTTTTTTTTTTTTGATGCCAACTTTTTTTTTTAGTGATGCCATATTTTACCGTTTTGATGCCAAAATTTTACTATATTTTATTTTCACTTTGATGCCACTTTTTTATGTCAATTTTTTGATAATATTTTTTTTTTACCGTGATGCCATATTTTTGATGATATTTTTTCAAAGTAGTATTTTTGATGACATTTTTTTCTTTAATGTGATACAAAATTTTCAAAATGGCATCAATGGTCAACGTGACATTAGAGTAAACAAAAAATGTCATCAAAGTTTAAAAAAAGTGTCATCCAATAATTTAATTAGAAAAGTGGCATCAGAGTGAAAATAAAATGTAATAAAATTTTGGCATCAAAACGGTAAAATATGACATCACAAAAAATGTCATCAATGTTTTAAAAAAGTGGCATTAAAAAAAAGTCATTCAATCATTTCATTAGAAAAGTGACAATAAGGTGACAATATTTCGATTCCACGTTTTAAGCTCTTATGCCATCAATTATATAAAATTGTCACCACAAAATGTTGGTATCAAAATGGTAAAATATGGCATCACTAAAAAAAAAAAAAAAGTTGGCATCAAAAAAAAAAAAAAAAAAAAAGAAGTTGGCATCAAAATGGGTTGACCGGTCAACGGTCAACGTTGACCATTGACCGTTTTAAGAAGGCTTAGCATGCTAAAAAAACAATTAATGGGCCTATCTAAGCTAAAAAAACAATTAATGGGCCTATCTAGCTAACCAAATATGCTTAAAGGTCCATTTGAACAAAATTCCTCTTTTTTTAATCGAAATATAATAAATGTTATATATGTTGATAATTTATAAGAAAATCAAAATGAGTTAATAAGAAATAATGAGTGGTCTTAAGCTAAACATTAAAAGACAATTCTGAGAAGCTGCCGAATAGAAGGAAGACACTAATCAACTTTAATTTGGTTCACCGTTCTCTTCAACCACCAAATACTATAATGAAGAATCATACAAAATTACATAAGCACAAACCTAACAACCTCATCCATATCATAAAGATTAACTAATGCGTATACATGCAGTATAAAACAAATAACTACCGTATCCCAATCATGCTTTCTATTTTTAAAGATAAATACAAAAATAAACTTAGTATATTTCGTTTAGAGTAAGATATAGAGAAACGAGATCTATTCACTTTTTCTCTAACTATATAGAGAATGTTTTTCAATTATCGCAATGTTGTAGATAAAACAGACACTCACAGGGCCAAAAGCCTATACTATTGTAAAAGTCAAAAAAAAAAAAAAAACAGAAAATTGTGTCTAAGGAGCAAAGAGACGAAAAAAATTCAGGCACCCATTAATGATCGGCCAATTTAGCCCACTTCAATTTGAATAGCATTCCTCCACCGTGCTCGATCCATCGTTATTTTCTCATCAAGTTCTATATGAGCAAAGAACTCATTTGATCATATCTCTCTATGAATTTCTAGACCGCCCTCTACAACGTCTAACCCTCTCTAGTATCTTCTCTGAACATAACCAAATCATTAGAGCCTCAGCTGATGGATATATTCTTATACTGGCCACTCCCATCATGTCTAATCCTATTCAGTCTAGTCATATCACATATCCATCTGAGCATTCTCGTCTCTGTCACCATAAGTCTATGTTCTTGTTCCTTTGTGATTACCCAACACTAAGTCTCACACAACAAGGCAGGTCGCACTACTATCCGTATAGCATTTACCTTTGAGTTTTAGGGCTACTTTTTTTTTTTTAATCATATAAGACTCATAGCGCCAACCTCCATTTCTCCCACCTTACTTGGAACCTAATGCTTGATGTCTTCATCCACCCCGTTGTCATTTTGCATCACCGACCCCAAATACTTGAAACTACTTTTCTCCGCTACAATCTCTTCACCCAAAGTCAACTCCCCTCCTCTTCCACTTCACCCAAATTGAACTCCACATATTCTATTTCATTCCCACTTACTTTAAAACCTTTGGATTCAACCCTCCACTGCCCTGCTTTCTTCTTGTTAATCAACACAATATCATTTGCAAATAACAAACACCATGGGACCCCATCCAAAGATCTGACACCATGTTCATCACTAAAGCAAAGAGAAATGGATTTAGAGCTGACCCTTGGTGTAAATCCACATTTATCGGGAAATAATCTGTCTCCTACTCTCCTCCCAATGTAAACACATTAGTCAGAGCTCTCCATCGTACATCTCCCTAATAATCCCGGTGTAAGAGCCTAACACCTCTTTTGCTTTGAAGCATTCCTAAATGATCTTTATTGGCATTATGTCATAAGCTTTCTCTAAGTCGATAAAAAAAAATCGTATGTAGATTAATCATTTTTCATTCTTTGTATTTCTCCACCAATTGTCTCATCAGATGCAAAGTCTTTGTATTCGACCTCCCTATAGCCTGAAACCAAACTGGTTCTCTGTTATATATTCACAAACGATACAGATGTATCCCTCCTTAACCTCAATTCAATGAATCTCTCTCATAAATCTTCACTGTGTGGCTACGCAGTTTAATACCTTTATAGTTGTTGCACTGTTGCACATGCACCTCTTGCATGTACGATTGTTTTAACTTTTGAGCATCTTTATTGTCCTAAAGATCATATTGGAAACTTGTGTGAGCAACTCTGAACCCTTAGCCCCAACACACTACTATCACACTTCCACTAGAATATCTATGATCCCACTGTCCTCCTATTCTTCATTTTCCTAATTACCTATATAACTTCCTCCATCGAGATGCACTTGCACAAACTGAAGTCTCATCACCTATTGTTGTTAGAGGTGACTTATGGTGCCACATGCCCCTCATTGAGTAACTGATAAAATTAAAGTAATTCTTCCATCTCCGCTGAATCTGTACATACCTCATCCAGAGGCGGCATCCTACGTGTTCTCTCCACTTCTTGCTCACTAGTATCCCGACTTCATTTCTACTCCTGCAGGCTCCTAAGCACCATAACTTCCACCCATCGACATCTCTAGCCTTATCGATCACTCACCCTCCTAGTCTCCTATACAAATGTAATCTCAATTTTACACTCCTTGAGGATCTTGACCCCCTTTAACAGACTTGCTCACAACAATCACAACATCCTATTCCATCAATATCATATCTACCATGATATGTGCAATTATATGCTTTGATTTGTAACACTTAATTAAGAAATTAATCACAATGTCTTCTTGAAAACGATGGATCTTCAACCCTGCATTAGGCATTGGAATTCAACTCTTTAGGGTTTGTAAAATCTAGAGAGAAGAAGAGAAGTCAACCAAGGAATGAGTCAAAGTCAATTCCATAGGCATAATAAACTATTCAAACTCAATTCAATGGCTACGTATCTCCCGAGTTTGACTTCACCCTCTTTTCAACCATCCCCCAAATTACTCTTTTCTTTTTTTCTTTTCTAATTGATAAATTTTCGATTTTTTTCAAACGGTCAAATATCTTAGAAACGTGAGTTTTAGTTTATTTAACAAATTCCGGATGGTTCTTTCGACTTTTTTTATTTTACTAAAAATTAGGAGCGATTACACCCTATAATATGGCTCCTTGATCATCCTTAAGGATGATTGGTCCTTTCGACTTGTTCGCCTACAAAAATGAATGGTGGAAAAGCTTATCATAATCAAGATTGTTAGGATGGGATTATTGAAGGGTTCAAGATTTTAGGATGGGATCGGATTGTAATTTTTTTAATATATATATATATATGGTAGGATAAAACTAGTATGATCTCTGCGTCATGGTGCGTTTTTTAAAGATAAAACTAGTATGATTCCTGCGTCATGGTGCGTTTTTTAAAACAAAAATATTATATATAAAAATATTAATAAATGTTAAGATAAAAATCATTTAAAAAAAAACTTTACAACAAATGTATCTTATAATTATCTCAGAAAATTATTTTTTAAAAATCTTATGTAAAGTATAATACATGAATATAGATATTTTAAATTGCTCAATAATAATAATATCAATATCATTATAACATTGTTTAAATGTAATGTGTCATAATCAATAATTATATTCAATGTTTTGAATTAAGCCCAATAATTAATAAATAAATTGAGTTAATATCAATAATTATATTAGATTGAGTTCAATGTTTTGAATTAAGCTCAATAGTTAGTAAAATTAAAGAAAAGAAGAGAATTAAAGGAAAAAGGAAAAAAAAAAGAGAATTAAAGAAAATAAAAAAAAATGGCAAAAAAAAAAGATTGATCAATACTCGTAAAATGCCTCTAGGATTGACACATCATCCTAAACTCTTCTAAATTAAGAGTTTATATAGATATAGATAGTTAGTAAAATTAAAGAAAAAAGAGCATTAAAGGAAAAAGAAAAGAAAAAAAGGAGAATTAAAGAAAATCAAAGAAAAATGACAAAAAAATATGATTGGTCAAACTCCTAAAATGTATTTATTTGACACATCATCCTAAACTCTTTTAAATTAAGAGTTTATATAGATATAAATATAGATTTACTTTAATTCACTTTTTCACTCTAATCTAGTTAATAAACTTATATCTTCCCTAAATACAAAAAAAAAAAAAAACCCTTAAATTTGCAATGCACTAAAAATTAATTGAAGTCTAATACTAACTACTACTCCCTCCGTCTCGAAATAGATGTCGTTTTAGACTAGTTGGGTTGTATTAAAATAGATGTCGTTTTAGGTTTTCTAGGTAGGGGGATAGTAATGATTTGTATTGGTTTGTGTGTTGTTGACTTTTTAAAAGATTTTGATTGGTTAAAAAATGTAGTGAGTATTTAAAAATAATAAAATTTACTAAAAAGGTTAGTGGAATGATGATGTTGATTGATAGGTGAGTGTTTTATTAAAAATTGTGTAGAATGCTAAAATGACTTAAATTTTGAGACGGAGGGAGTAGTAAGCTAGTAACTTGAGCCTTGATTGAGGGCCATGTCAATAAATAAGAAATTCATCAAATATCACAAATATTATAAATTTATATAGGAGGTTTTTGTTGAATTTGATTTCTTTATAAACATCTGAGGATCGATATTTCGGCTATATAACAAAACAAGAATATTAATGCCTACCTTAGCTTTAAAATATTACTACCTCCGATCCAAAAAGATTGTCGTTTGACTTTTTAACACGTATTTTAAGGAGCTAAAAACTATATAAAATATTAACTTTTTTTAAATTATTTTTTTACAATCTAATACTTATTACCAACAAATATTAAGTTGTAAAAAAATCATTTAAAAAAAGTTGATATTTTATATAGTTTCTAGCTCCTTAAAATACTTGTTAAAAAGTCAAACGATAATCTTTTTGGATCGAAGGGAGTATCAATTTGTTGTAGTGTATGCAACTTGACAGGGAATCCAACCTTTAATCCGGCTAAATTGCTTGATTCAATCATTAACTTTTGTATGAACACTTGAACAGCAATAAGTACTGGTGTAATAGATTGATGAATTTAATGATGATGCTTCATTCACAAAGATTTATATTGAGCTCGTAATTTAGCACCATATATTAATTTTTTTTATTGGTTAAATTGCATAGTTTTAATTCAGCACCCAAGTATTCTATCATAAAACTAAGAGACAGTAGGAGAAATAATTCACCGACTTTATATATTAATCTTGAATTTATCATATTTTTATGCGGGACATAGACATTATTGTCACATCTCAACAATTGCCAACTATTGGGATTTTGGTAATTCGTATTTTTATTTATTGGTTTGTAAATATCAAAATATTTTCAAGAATAAGATCTATTAATATTGTATAATTTGTGTACCACTTCAATACTAGAATATTATTAGTTGCATTCTACATAATTGAATGAATTGCACTTTGCCTTTAAGATCAAGTGTCATCATCAAGGTAGCACTTGTCAATAATTAATGATGTTAAACATCATAAATGCTATTTATATATTTTGATCCCTCAAACATTTTCATTATTGATGAGTTAAAAACCTAATACTACAATCTCAAATATAATTCATGATTGAAGTTGAATAGTATCTTGCAAATTACAACAAAAACTAGTATTAACTTATTCATAACTCTGAATCTAAATACTACTTGGCTCTATTTGGCAACAGTAAGTAGCTTTTCAAAGCCTATGGTTTTGATATTATATAATTTTAAATGAAATAAATATAAGATTTTAGTATTGAAGTTGTACACAAATAATCCATCATCTTCAGCTACTCCGTCAGCTTCAGCTCCATCAGCTACCCTTACGTGTAATAGTTCAATTAACAAGTCTATTGTATATTTGTATTTGTATTATACAACCTAAAAGAAGAGAAAAAGGGAGCAAAATGTTTTTCATTTTTTTTTTTATTCTAAATCAGAAGAATAAATTAAAGTTCTCTTTATATGTTTTAAAATATATGTTTTTAGAGTTCAAATACTAGATACATATCTAAATTAGAGAGAATAATAAATCTCTTATTGATCCAATTATCTCATGTAAATGGGAAAAATAAAAACTAATATATGTAGAAGAAGCAACCTAACAATAATATTCACTTATAGCTATAGATGATGAGTTTGATTAAGATAAGCCAACAACCAACAACTTCTTTTGGGCATTAAGTAGGTGTCATCCTCTGATTTAGAAGTTGGAGTGGCTTATAAGTAAGCCACCTATTTTTATCTACTTTCTTTTCTTTGGTGCAATTTATATATATGTATATATTTATTAAGTGCACCAAACTTTTACATAATTAATTTACATATATCTCATTAGGAGTGGTGTGGTGTTTGAGTTGGGTAGGTGTTATATGTTTGGTAATCTAGTATATTGCTCCTGTTTCGCCAAGGGATCTTCTATTTTTGGAAATTTTCAATTGGTGTAGGAGGGTTGGGAAATTTTAGTTGGTGTTTCTCTCTCTTTTTTTTTCTTCGAATAGGGTCCTTGATTTTTGTCAAAAGTTCGACCAGAATTGTCCAACCCAGTTTCCTGATGACAAAACTCAAGGGCACCATTAAAAAAAAAAAAGTGTGGGACACCAAATCGAATTATCAAAAACTTAGGAGCATCAAACATATTTTCCCCTAATTTTTGAAAGGGGAAAAATGAAAAGATTTGTTATTTTTTAAAGAGGAAAAATAAAAAATCTATTTAGGAGCCGAGTGTGTTGGCAAGAAACATGTTGACAACATATGTGACTTCAAATCCGTGGAATGAAAAAAACTTTAAAACTTGTGAGGAAATACATTTTTCTTTTAAGCGAGTCTACCCAATATGAAATGAATTTCGCCACTCGTCTACATCAAGAAAAAAAATAGTTCAAAAATATTATCGAGTGTAGGATTTGAACACACTAGCTTTATCATCTTGTTGTCCTAGGGTTTAATATCACGATTTTTAATGATATCGAGTTGATATCATTAAAACCTGATCTACCAATACACCATTACTCGCGAGAACGCTTGTTTGTGATTTTTTTTTTTCCTTCTAATTTTTACATAGACAGGGTAATTAGATTTTTTTTTCTTTTGTTGTAATTCAGTATTGTAGTCCTTCTGTCCTTGTATTGAGTATTATCTATAGAAGGGAAAATGATCTCTCACAAGTTTTCAAAACTTTCCGGTATGTAAACTCACATATTTTAGTTGAGAGTTTGATACCAACTCACCCCAACTCATATAAATATCAATCATTTTCTTTTACCTCTAACAAGTAAAATTCTCGCCTTGTATTAAAAAAAAAAGAAGAAGTAATAATTCGAAATTCTAGATAAAGAGTACTCTAGTTTCAATTGAAGTAGACAAGAAACAACTATTATAATATTTTTGTTTGCATTTTTACCCTTTCATAGTCAAGAATAATTAATGCATTAAAGGGTAATCGCCAAATGTTTTGTAAACCATAAATGTAATGATTTGAGTTTGGTTTATTGCCGGGAGATGCAAATGCTAGACATGTGCACATGTAAACAAGTGACAAGTGTATTTGGGAAACATTTTGCCTTATACATTGCATTTGCACATTTTGTTTGCCATAACAACATCTTACCATATTGTGCTTACCTTACAAGACAAACACAAGTATAGCAATGAGGGCAAGGGCTGAACATGATAAACATTACCTAAAACATGGGTTTAACACAGATTTGAGTGTTTTGAACTGGGTTTGGATCACTAAATTCCCATGACGCGAATTCCAATCATAACAAGAAATAACAATTCGAAACACGCAAAATTGGTACAGCTCAAACAAGAGACAACTCTATACTTTCTCTTCAAATTTCTATTGCATTGAAGAAGCTCAGACACAAAAGTGTATATAGTGATGGACAAGCATTCCCCATGAACAACGGCATATAATTCAGCTACAACTAAAACAAATTGCGACAATTTGTGAGATAAAAGGGTAACAAAACCGCCCCATAACTTTCGTTGATTTACACCATTTGATTGGGAGATTTGGATGGATCCCGTTAAGCTAGTAAGATACCCATATCCCATTTTGTACAATAGCATACAATGCTCGACATCAAAACTGTGTCAAAGTCAGTTCTTAGATGATTGCTTACTTGCAGATGGCGGATGAGCTAGAAATCTAGAACCGAGGAGGGCTGGTCTTAATGGGTGCCCAGATATCTGCACCGTTGCTCCCAGCTAACTCAACAGTGCTTGAGATTGGTACGAGGCATAAGCCACTTCTCCTCAAGCTATATTGCTCTGGTACCTATATTTTTGTACAAGAGTAATATAGGGTGCATTTTACTGCCTTTAGCAAGTTAATCAATTAAAAGAAAAAGGAAAAAAATGCAAATACAATAATCAGAAACTAAATTAAATGACTGCACTCCCACCAGATCGGATCAAGCAAGTTGAGTTCAGGTTGAATAGTATTTGGATTTGGGTCATTCATATGTCAAGTAGTTTTTAGTTAAATGTCAAAAGCTGCTCACCTTAGCAAGTCAGATAAATATTGGGTTTTGACAGTTCCAAGTTTTGGTTTACTAGTATTCCCGGATATGGTCATGTTTCCATGTCAGGTCACATTTTGACAAGTCACTTTTCACATTTTGGTAGTTATGCTTTCATATAATAACAATTTTACTACTATAGTTAGTGACTAGTACAATTTCTATGCAAGTGAGTCTAGATTATTACTCACATCCATTTCAGTAACTGCACCGCCAGAAAGGAGATATGGAGCACTCAAAACCTGCAAGTAACCACCAATAAACCATAAGCACATCATTAGCAGATGTTACTCTATCTTCCATAAAACCAAGGTGATTGAAGTTGAAATAATTCCGAACTGCAACTTCCCGAGATTTTACAAACATTTTAACAGGTCCAGGTTAATAGTTGATGAATGGCACGAGAAATTTCCAATTTTAGCATCATTTGACTGTGGAAGGATGAGATGCCCCTCAATTTCACATATAGAACAACAATGCATCCCCACTTCAAATCTAGTCAAGAGATATTGCAATGCCAAGAACAATAGGTTTCAGAGTGGAATCTAGATACAGACCTTGACTTGTTCTTGGAGAAACCTAACATATTCGATGGCTTCTGAGAGGACAGAAGCTGTATCAGTCTGCATTGGAATTCAATGGACTTGTTAATTTAGTCAGAAGGAAAATAAGAAACACACATCAACTCACTGCATTTGAATGGATATGGGAAGATCACAAAAATGATGTTCATTGGAGAGAACTGCTCATGCTAATCAAGTTAAAATGGATTGCCATGGATAAAATACCCAAACAGACATACAACTAGTTCTAACAATTCAGAAAGCACGGATTTTTTCAGGAAAATTGTCATCCATACCTTGCCATATGGAGAAACAAGCTGCTGGAGCGCCAGCATTCTTTCACCCACTCTCTCTTTAGATTCCTGTTAGTCAAGAAATTTCATTGTTAGTGAAGAAGCCATGGAGATTATCCGAATGATCTAATGATACATGTGCAGATAGAATCGCAGAACACAAGAGACTAAACTCAACAATTGTGTGAAATTGGGCCATGCAAATGAAACCATCAATTCTTATCTCCTTTAATATTAACTCCAACTCAAACTAAAATGAGTTTCGCTTAATGTTTCAAAGTTGTATACTTTGAATGGCTTCATTGCTATAAAGTCTAAGGCTTCTTGTGTATTCTTTTGGGTACAGAGATCCAAAGAGCTATTTTCCTGGAAATAAAGTTTTGATTAATCAGATAGAATGGGAAGAGGTCAATCTGATTAGAAGAGAGTTTTTGTGAGAGAAAGGCCAAAGCTAATGATACGTGGTGTTGGTGCATGATCTTCAAAAGCAAGAGATGGGAGAAAGGCCAAAGCTAATGATACGCGATCCTCTGCAACAGGTACTGCAAAACAGAGCTCATGGGAGATCAAATGTTGGGGCCGTGTGCGAGATCATGACAGAGAAGACAAATGAAGTTGAATCATGTAGTGTCAAATGGTTTGGTTCAAACATCCTATAATACACCTGCATCGATGAGCTGTTGATCATATAATGGCCAGAATGCAGAGAAGGATTGGCCTAGTGCAGGAGGATTTATGCATGATAATTGAGAGCAATGTCGAAACTCAACACACAGTTGTGATTTGAACACTATTCGACAAGGCAGTTGTGCTGGAAGCCATCAATCAGGTAAAAGCAAACAGTTCATTGAGAAATTTTATAAAAGATTTCAAATTTTCCACCAAATAAACATACAAGATAGACTGGTGCTGCTCGAAATCATCATTGAATGGGAAAAGGGGGGAAAAAACCATGCCTAATGCCACCAAATAAATACTATTAGCCGAGCTAAAAGACAACATGATGGACGAAATAACTTGTGAGCATATAACTAATTCCAATATACGATCTACTCATCCGTAGACAAAGTGGGGCTTGATCAGACAACCTTGCACATAATGGGAAGATGGTGCAGTGTTCTTTCTAATCATATAGAAAGTAGGTTGCTCAAGTAGCAATATCTAGAAGTTTTCAAAACAGATTTGACAAATTAAAGGGGAAAAAAAACAATGCATTTGATTTGGTACCAAATTAAGATAAAACAGGGCATGATTTGGACCTTTCATAGCATGGAAAAGTACTTTCTTTGCCAATAGAGAACTTGTATATTACTTCTCTTTCTGGTTGGAAGAACCTAAATATTTCTAACTCATTCGAATGTCCGTTCATCGAAAATATTGGAAGGGCACAATAAGCTGAAGAACCACACATCAATGAACCCAGGACAGTTCCAAATTAATAGGAGATGACATTCAAACACTTCATCTATTGTGAAAGCAGCATAGCCTCCATCATTCCAAATTCACGGGACATGTGGATAACAACAAAGGCAAGCTAAAAGTAGAAATATGTAAATTGCCAAAGCTCTACCATGGAAAAATTAAGGAAAGAAAAAAAGACTACATAACCTTGCTCGTCATTGATGTACCAATCTCAGCCTTTCGTCGTTTGGGCGAAACAGAAGTTAGAGTTCGATGATCAGTAGAGCTCTGCCTTCTTTTAAGTTCAGTCATTTCCCCTTATAGATGATTTACACTACAAAAACAACCATATACACTCGTCAGCAAAAGATGAAGGCATGATAAACATAACAAATGACGACTAAACTAGGACCTCTAGAGTAACATTGGACGAAAATCTAAACAACTGAAGCAGCATCGACATCAACTATACCCTGATGCCTGTGCGCTAGGCAACAAGTAGCACAAGCCACAAGAAACAATGTACAAGGCACCGATCCCCAAACGAAGCATTTACTATTCCAATAATGCAACTTATTGACCAACAAAAATATTATTTTCCAATTATTATGTCTAAATAGTTGGTGAAATCACATCTCCATTCATAATCTAAAGGAAACATGCCACAAGCAAACTCTATACTGAACAAGGCTTGAGCTTTAGGTAGGCATCAGCTATCACCAACTAACATTTGTGTACCTAATTCACAAAAGTTTAACGCGCTATTTTGTCCAAAAAGATTAGTTGCTCCAAGTAAGAAAGCAATAGTTCATAGAAGCGCGCATCCATAAGAATTGTTTTTCAATAAATAGATCAAAGGACAGAGACAAAATTATGAATAATCCCATTAGTAAATCTTGGTTAATTAATTAAGTTCACTGCTACAAGACGCAACTCTATTATCTTTTTCAAAAATTCAGACCTCAAGCAACCTCATCCCGCAAATCATGGGGAGAAACATCCACACAAGTTCAAGCCCAGGAACTACCCGTATGGGCGGTATGGCAACTCTCAATAAAATTACAAGTTGCAAGTGGGTGTAAAATATGGATGATTGTGAATAAAGAAAAAATCCAGATAAGTACGCAGATAACAATGACTAATATATTTGCAGACAAGCGTGTTGTCATATGAACTAAAACAATTATATACTACACAATCCTTGCCAACTAGTAGGTATTCTAACCATTTTATAATCATGAATACCAAATACATATTGTATATATACCAAAGGCGGTGCCCATACAAAATGAATATGGAAATGTATTCAGACATTCTTTGTGTTCCGATCAAGTTTTTTTTTCTTCTTTAAATACTGACAGCTTTGTAAATTACGTACATAATGTCATTATGATGAAAATATGAGTTAGCTAAAGGGTAAAGTACTAGAGTTAACCACCCGTAATTGGTGCAATTTTGCACTTACCCGTCCTTTGCAAAGTTACCACCCATCATCATTTCTAATGTCTCTTAGCAAGTGAGCAGCACCCATGCCCCATTTACAGCTAAAAAAAGTTACAATATACTGTAATAAAAAATAATGGGCTTCTAATGGTAAATGCCCAAGATGTTTGATTGCTGAACAGACATGTTATAACAGGTGGGCTCATATAGATTTTTTTTATAAAGATGGTTAAGTGCAAAGTCGACTTAATAACATAAAGTGAAATACAATAAACCTTATCCTTGACTAAAACATAATCATATACCTATTTCATGAGGTGGGTGAGTTTTTCAACCAATATTTTTAACATAATGGCATGGCATTATATACAGAAAATGGAAAAATGAACGCATTTGGTAGATTACATAGAAAGCATGCCCACCATGTACAAATGTCCAAACTGCAGTAGCATCACATAAAACTTCACAAAAAATTAGGATGCTTATTATATTCAAAATGATAATACAAACTACAAAGAATCCCAGGAACACGTCAGAATATATTTAACCAATAAATGAAAATAATGGGACATAGCCACATAAGGAGTAGTTGAAACTTTAAAATCAAAGTGTTACAGTTGAAAATGAAGCAAGCTGGAGAAGTTTCACAATCCATATCCAAAATTCTCCATACAATGAATGGGTCTAAATCCAACAAATGGGTGCTATTTGGCCAGTTTTCAATAATATAATGCAATCAATCATACCTGAATCAGCTCAGATAATAATTTTATAAAAAACCTAAAGACTAACTGGTGGGTCCAATTGGTCAAATGCATGGGAGACAATCTTTACAATTTATTGTAATATCCACCAAGTATGACATTTGATTACGTACGGCTATCCATAAGTTTGTTTGAAAAAAAGAGTGGTTAAGTGTAAAACGATGTATTGCCGGGTGATTATGACTTATGAGTTAAAACACTACTCCGTATTATGTAGTACATCGAGCTAAAGTTGAAAAATGATTTTTATTTTGATCACTATTACAGAACGTCTAGGCGGTCTAGCAGAGCAACTTAGTTGTCCGATTGTCTTCTATCTCAATGTAAATGATTGTTTATATTAGCAATAAAATCAAAAATTTTAAACCATCTTTTAAGGAAGAAAACTTCTGATTTTTTAGCATCAAACACACCCTAAATGCTAAGATCTTAACCAAGTAGTATATCTTTTTTTCCTTTTTTTTAATCAATAACATATCTTCTTTACCAATACAAGTGTGAACATAAGCAGCCAGAATATGAGTAAAAAGTCAAAATTGATCACCGCCACCAAAAACAAACCCTAAGACTAAGAAAAATCAAAGGCAGCATGATAATGGAAGCTTCTCAATCTCACTCAGTCTGTCTCTAAACCAAGTACGAATTGTTAAAACCAGAAAACCAAATCACTCAAACGGTAGCGCAGTAGAACAATAGAGCAGCCTCGAGTAAAACATACCTCTCAAAATGACGAGTCCCGTCACCGAAATTGAGTTCGGAGTTCACAAAAACGGATTGCTTCAGGCAACAGAAAAGGTGTGTAATCGTCCAGGCGATTAAATTAAAAAAAAAAAAGTTGCAGAAATTAAAAATCTGCGCAATTTTGTCGTGTCTGCTGGAGGGGGGGAAATAGAGATGATGCGGAAAGAGATAATCGACGAAGACAGACGAGATGAAAGCGAAAACTGGACGATCGGAGAAAGGGAGAAAGAGATTTCTAGGGATTGCGGAAGATTGAGAGAACAAATTGAAGAGTGGAAAGGGTTTATGAAGATGGGTTTATATAGAGAGGCAGAGGAAAGAGGGGGAAAAGGACAAGCCCAGAATTTTGCATATCACACACCCCATTTCCCTTTTCTTTTAGGTAAAATTGCAGGAAATATCCCCAACATTGGGGGTAGTTGCTCTAAATATCCTGAACTTTTCAAATTTCGTGTAATATCCTATACTTTAGGGTAAGTTGTTTTAGGTATCCAATACATATTTTTTCTTTACCACTTATTGAATTTGGGTAGGAATATTAGTATCTTATATATTCCAATCCATATCTCTAGGTTTTTTTTTCAAATTATGACAAAAAGTAATGACATTAGACTAAAATTAAACCAGCAAAAAAAACACTAAAATTTTACTGTCATATGCATTTACAATCATAAGAGGAGAGAATTAATCTAACAAAAAAAAAAGTAAAATGTTCCAATCAATATCTTGTACGTACGTATTCCAATCAATATATCATTTTTCCAAGCAATTATGCATTTACTGTCATTTTTCCAATCAAGATATTAAACAAAAGTAAAAAAAAAAACTAAAATTAATCCAGCAAAAAAAAATTGATTCTTCATTAAATATGAAAATAGGGGTGGCCGCAAAACCCGCAAATCCCGTTCCGTCCCGCATCCCGTCCCGATCCCGGTGGGATTTAGAGAAAAAAATTCCAATCCCGTCCCGCAAATATATTTATATATTTTAATTAAAATTAATAGAAATATATAAGAATATATTTATATTATACCTTAACATTTATTTAAACCCAAAATTTAAAATTTAAAATGTGGGATACCGAAAGCAACTTAGCCTAAAGTATAGGATATTACACGAAATTTGAAAAGTTCAGGGTGTTTAGCGCAACTACCCCCAAAGTTGGGGATATTTCCTGCAATTTTACCTTTCTTTTATTTTCTTTTCTTTTCAAACACTTACGGTCTGTTTGGATTCCACGTGCATTATGTTTGTAATGCAAAACGATAAGTTGATGTTTGATTCAACACAATTTTGAATGTGTTTAGATTAGGGGGTTTTTGGATTCTACAATGTATTAATTATAATTTATAATGCAATTATTTTATCTATTTTCATGTGATTATTTGGTTAAATTACGGTTTTACCTCTGTTTTTACGAAATTTTTATTTTTAAAATCAAACGCTCACATAAAACGAGGTAAAATAATTGCATTATAATTAAAATGCAATGGAAACCAAACATACCCTTAATTATTTTGGTATAAATTAATATTTTTTAAATATATGGAGACAATGTAAATATATAAAGTATAAATTTTTTTTAAAAAAATTAATAGCTAATAAGGATGATATGTACATAGTGATTAGTAGAATATGAGTTCGAATTCCTCTAATCGGCCAAGTGCGGAAGTGCCTACCTATGAAAAAATAAATAGTTAATTCCATTCTTAAATTGAAGTTCTATATTGTGTTACATTTAGCGTCTCGTAAATTATTTTATGGCCAAAATACCAAATTGGTATTTAAAACTGACAACCATTGAACATTTGAGTATTTAAAAAAACGCCGGTGTCAAATTGGTATTTAAAACTGCACCGATGAATAAATTTATATTTTTTCTGGTCAGAATTTCGATTTTTATTTACGTGACTCCTACGCGCATACTGAGCCACTTTTTTTTAGCTTGGACCGGTTTTCATACACACTTGTCGATAAATGTGTGATAGAGATGATGTTCTATTGCCAAAATTACCAAAAAATAATAATTGATTTTTCAATAGATTATATGTGACAAACGACACACATTAAAATTAACTATTGTGTCATTGTGAATTTGTGTAACACTATTTTTCCTATAAATAATAATGGTGCTATAAAATTTTGACACTATTTTTTCATTTAATATAAATGTCAAAAAAAATGTCACATAAATTGATAAGATTGGTGTAGACTATTTCAAAAGAAAAGGTTGAAAATATTAGAGAACATTAATTATATAACAGTAATTTTTATTTTGTAGATAATATGTGACAGCTAATATCCAGCCCAACTGAACTTAGTCTGATTCAGTGATTGGGCTGAAGTCATTTGAATGGAACCACTTTCACACTTTGGAGGACTTTAATTTTGTTGGATGTTACCATCCTTTGATTTCTACTAGCTTCTTTATTTGGAAAATGACCCAATTTGCTTTGCTTGTTTAATTTGCATGGGACCCCTACCTACTCTTTTGAGTCTTTTCAATCACTATTGGGTTCAACCATGATAAAAGCAACCAATTTTACCCCAAAAATAACTTAGGATGTGTTAGACAATAGTACAAGTTTATTGAATCACTTCTTGCCTCTTGGTGCTTCAATTTTGGGCTGAGATCACTTTGCTAAAGGATCATGCTTACTTCTTGTAATAGCTCATGTTCAGTTTCATGGTATAAGTTTCGAGGACAAAACTTTTATAATGAGTAGGTAATGTCATATATAGAGATATGTCATATGTGTATAGATTAATATAAATACACTAATAGTTTTGTAATGATCATCAATTGAATAATCAATTAAAACTCTCTCTTTTCATCTTCCTTCCTGTATCCCTAAACTCATCATCTTCCCTAATTCTCTTCAGTTTCCCATGTTCTAGGTTATGATCCATCCGAGTCCCAAAGAAGACAGGATTCTCGGCCAGGGGTGCTAAAAAAAATTCGTGAAATAAAAAATATAGAAAAAATTCACAAATAAAAACAATATTAATGATAAAGAGAGAAGTCAATAATAACTAATGATATAGTAAAACAAATAAAAAGCGAATGAGTTGATATTTGAACCCAAATTTTTTTAATTTTGATTCTCCTTCTTTTCTTCTTTTAGCATTCAAGTTAGATAACACTCTTATTTCAAATATCTTTTAAAGATGTTATACTTTGATATTAAGCCCCCCCCCAAAAAAAAAAAAGTTTTTTTTTTATATAATAAATGACAACCTTGTAATATTTGAGGAAATGGATATATCTAATCTAAAATTGTATATATAAGGGGTGTAAATCATGGTGTCCCCTCTCACATAAATCTTTTTATTTATTTAATCATTTTATTAATTTTTTTTTTTTTATATTTTAAGTTGGGGTTTGCAGGGGAGGGGGTTGGAGGGATAAGAGGAAATGAATTGGTTAACAGATTGGGGGAGGTGTCTCATGTGGACTTTTGGAATAAAATCACTCGTAAATTATGAGTTCTCAAAAAATCAAACGTGACATATGGTAGTTTAGTTCGGGGTCAGTCTATTTTGTTATCTATAGTGCTTTTTTGAGTAGTTTGTTAAGTATATGCAGTCCATTTGATTTGGCTTCTCGGTACATCAACCAAAACAATAATCATATAAACCGGAACGGATATTTCCACCGCTAATCACCGAATAGGTATGCGGTAGTTTTAATCCACTTTTTTTCAGACCCACCGCATGTATATGCGGTGGCTCCGTTGACCGTATACAAACCCACCGCATAGGTATGCGGTGGGTTATGACGACCGTATACATGCGGTCAGTTTTTGGGCAATTGAAAACGGATTGTACGTATAAGTGGTCCAAAACCGTCGCCATAATTTACGACGGTTTTGACTGTTATGGCGACGGTTCAAACCCATCGTATACCTCTGGTAGGTTATGGCGACGGTTTTGAACCTGTATACTTTTCGACCCAGCGCAATACTTTGCGGTGACCCACCGCATACCTATCGTTGACTGTCATTAAACCTACCGCATACCTATGCGATAATTATCGGTGAAAATAGTAAAAATTAGCGGTGAATTTATCATCACCCCATATAAACCATTGGCGGACCCAAGAGGGCTCGAGTTAGCATCAGTCTCCTTAATATGGAAGAAAATAACCATTTCGAAATGGCTCACCGGAAAGGACTTGTGGGTAGTACCCACTTTAATAATTTGATTATATAGTAAAAATATTGTTTAATCCTAGAATTTAAATATTAAGAATCATACTTTAACCAACCGACTTTATTTGGAAAATGAGTTTTTAAAGCCTTGTGTCAATTTATTGTAAGTTGAACTTTAACATGGTTTTTTCATGTTTGTTGTTGGTGTGTTTTAGTTGTATTGTCTGTTGACAGATTATTCATCTGTCGATTCGTCGACCTATTGAAGTCTGTGTTAATTTATTGTAAAATGAACTTTAACATGGTTTTTTCCATCTTTGTTGATTGTGTGTTTTAGTTGTATTGTCTGTTGACATATTATTCATTTGTCGATTCGTCAACCTATTGAAGTTTGCGTTAATTTATTGTAAATTGAACTTTAACGTCGTTTTTTCATCTTTGTTGATTGTATGGTTGTATTGTTTGTTGATGGACGGTTCGTATGTCGATTCATCCTGCTTATCAAATTCTTACCCGATTAAAAAAAAATTCTTTAACATGGTTAATTTTTGTAAAAAAATGACCAAAAGGGATTGTCACTTCCTCGATCCACAATTCACACACCCAACCGTTTTGTAATCGGCGATTTGGTACTTTACGACGAAGATCTTTTGATCCAACTTCCGCTGCGAAACGAGGTAAATTTGGGTGCCTCGATCCTCATTTGTGTTCCCTTTTTCACATCGATTTTGCAGCGATTTCTGCAACCATCGACGCCTCAGTTTTCCCTCCTCCTCAATCGCTGAATTTCATTCTGATTCGGAAATTAGTGGGGTTTTTTAACCCTAATGTTGTGATTTGTTCATTCAATCGTACAATTATTTCATTTGCGAAATGTTAGTCTTTGGATTCGCCCTAAAAATCTAATATTTACTGATAAAATTGGTGTCCATTATATCAGAAAATCAGCTGCACCTAGGGTTTGGATTTGGTCTGAACAAGAGATTCATACTGTCTAAACCCCCAATTTGGGTGCCTCGATCCTCATTTGTGTTCTCTTTTTCACAACGATTTTGCAGCGATTTCTGCAATCATCGATGCCTCAGCTTTCCGGCGGTGGTTGCTTAATCCCGTGTTTGAGATCCGAAGCTGCTTGATCGTTCTTTCCAAATTTCAACGCCGATTCCCCTATTCCTGGCTGCAGCGTTTAAAGTTCGCGTTTTTTTTTCTCCTCCTCGATCTCTGAATTTCATTCTGATTCGGAAATCAGTGGTGTTTTTGAGTTGTGATTTGTTCATTCAATCGTACAATTATTGCATTTGCGAAATGTTACTCTTCGGATTCGCCCTAAAAATCTAATCTTTACTGATAAAATTGATGTCCATTATATCAGAAAATCAGCTGCAGCTAGGGTTTGGATTTGGTCTGAACTAGAGATCCACACTGTCTAAACCCCCAATTTGCCTCATAGATTTGGAATCATCTAATCTGTATGAATTGGCTTGTATCACCATTCATTCAGAATGACTACTGCATACAGAATGGGAATGAATGAATTGGTTAACAGATTGGGGGAGGTGTCTCCCAAACATCAAACACATTGCCTTCACTGTGAAGTGCAAAGAGCCGATCTCCGCCGATGGAGAAGTCGTAAATGGAGCGTGCTCGGCTCCTCGTAAGGCTCGATGTCAGCACCCAATCTGGCCCAGAGAACACAGAAATGCAGTTGTTCTTAGAGCAAAAAAGCTGGCCTTGATGAGCTGCGAGTTTCGGGAAGCAAACTTCGCCATCGACAAGGCACTCGCCGTTCTTGATCCTGATCTGATGCCTCCACCTCACACCGCTGGCTCCGGCTGCTGAGCCCCTCAAGTCCATAAACCCTAGGTCCTCGTAGTCGTTCACCACGCAGATTGTCGCGCGTTCTTCCATTGCAATGGCATCCCGAACCCTCTTGTCATCTTCGACAGTGTCAGTAATAGCATCCGACCATGACCAGGCAATCCTCTTGCTCCGGAAATCCAGCAAGCTGATGCAACCGTTGTCCTTCCGAGGATACATGGTTGCCACTAGCAAAGAGTTGGTGCCATCGAGCCATTGCAGCCTGTCTGCGTCACCGAAAGGCCAACCGTAGAAGAAGTCGACTTGCTGGCCGGTGACTTGATCCCACACTCCGACCCCGTATTCGTTGCTCCGCCCTTTGCAGCTGGCGAAGATCTTGTAGGTGTTAGGGCTGTAGCTCAATGCCCCTGCAGTGTAGCTCTTGTTGTCTATGTTTTCGTGGGAGATTCGGAATTTGTGTCGTAGCTGAGAAGTCGATGAGCTGAACATCCCGATACCGCCTTTCGTTTGGCCGAGCCTCTCGCAGGCGCTAACGACTATGCTCTCGGAATCGACCCAGCAGACGTCGTTTACGAGCTGGTAGTCGAGATTGATAGGAGGGCAATGCTGCTGCAGCATCCAGTCGTATACGTGGACAATGTAGCCATGAGCCGTGCAGCAGCCGCCCTCCGGGCCAGCACGGATGGCGGTCCCATCCCCTGAAGCTCGGCCCAAAACAGACCGCGAAAGGCTCAGCCTATTCCCGTCCATCGGACCCCATTTAGCTGCGCGGAGCAGGCTCGTGAGGCCATAAAACTGGGCCTCCTTGTAGAGCAGCCTTTCGTTTACATTCGGAGGAACACATAGGGTCCTCGTTCGAAGCAGGTCGAGGAGGACTCCGAAACAATCAGGATTCCTGTCGATGAAGTACTCGGGGTTCGGTTGGGGTATCAGATTCCATTCGTCGTCCAACATGGCACCGAAGAACGAGCCCCGCCCTGCGTTCGCAAGGGTGGTGGAAGTCGTTTCGAAGATCCTTCCTCCGACATTGAATCGAACTCGGTCCATCAAACCTTCCATGCCTAAGAACCAATGCTTTGTTTGTGTTGAGTGTTTTTAGAGGCTTTGGGGAACTTGAAATGTGGATTGGTAAGGTTTGCTGCTGATCGGAGGTGGGACGTTGGCACGTCACAAGACGTGCATATCATCAATTACAAATTGTTAAATATACTGATAAATTATATGATGTTTGTTTGTTGCTATTTTTGTTGCATATTGTTTGTGGCCAAGCAGTTGGAAGATGTTAATTTTTTTTTTTTTTTTTTTCACAAACGATAAGGATTAGGCTTGATTTTTCCCTACTATGTGAATATGTGATCTATCAATCAGATTTTGAGTTTACAAAAAAAAAAAAAAAAATCAATCACATTTTGGCAGAGACGGATTCAGCCCACCCCAGAATTTCAGAAGTTAGTTAAGTAAGAGTAGGAATGTATCACAAAGCTAGAGTTGCCCAGTTGGTTGATACGGAAATTCCAACTGGATCAGTTGCGAAATGTCAGGGTTCAATTCCCATTGGCTGCCCATTTGTTTTAAATTTCCTATTCATTAGCTTTATTTGTCCCATTTGTTTGTATTGCCCTCTTCATTATCTTGGTGTGTATTTGACATTAATAAATTTTTTCTCCTCATTATTATTTTTTATTTATGTGTGTATTTATGTGTTATATATATGTCATATTTAATAACTCTTACAAATTCGTTGTATATATTTTAGTTTTTGAAGGTATATATATATTATTAAATTTTATAAGGCGATTTTAGCCTACCTCGATTTATATTCCTCGTTCCGTGTCTGCCTTTTGGGTCTTAGAAAAAATCAATGGTCAATGACAACGAATTTAAGAAATGACTAGTTCAGTCCCGTGCCCAAGGCACGGTCTTTTTTTAAAATATAATTATGTACAATATCAAACATTAATTTTCACATAACCTTTTTCATTTTAGAGATGCAATGACACCCTGTTGGAATTATTTGACTTTTCTTTTTATCTTAGATCGATGGTAGAGATCTACATATGAAGTTTCATTCAATTCCATTGTATTAAAGAAAGAATATGACAAATCAAATATAGGTCTTTTAAAAATGAACTATCTCATTATATTATATACATTCTATGATGACAATGAGATAGTATCAATAAAATTGTGAACTAACTTTATAATTCATTAGCATGTCTTATCTTATGCAATTAGTTGATTATTCCTTGATTTATTTTTAACAGAGAAAAACTAAAATAAAAAATATTCACATTTTAATAAAAATAATTTAAATATGAATAATATATACGGAGTAGTAATAAAATATAATTTATTAATAAAATGCATAAATACGCATGTAAAACAAATTATTTATATAATTGGAAAATTTGTCTACATCTTGATTTAATTCTTATCCTAAATGGTCAAATCTTAACTAAAACATATAATAAAGTATTGTTTAAATTGTAAAATAATCCAAGAAATATATTTTTATTTAAATTTCAAAACAATCCAATAAAATAAATACCTATTATATTGATGCTAGTTGAAGATAAGGATTTCAATTTGTATTGGATTATGGTAAAATATTTGTTGTAACAACCAGATAGGATTACAGAACATACCACTTAAATATTGCGAAGTAATTATTTATTTATTTAAAGAAAAAAAATTCCGAAAATACTACAATTTAACACGAAGGATTGGTGAAATAATATGGCACCACATAGAACTGAAATTAGGAGAGAATATAACACGAGATTAAGAAAAAACACGAACTCGACTTCTTATCCACTCTTTGAACTTTTGCTTTTCCAACTGTGAATAACACGAACTCGAATTTTGTAGTTTCCTTTTGCCTTTAGATCATTCAATAAAGTTAAACCGTTCTTCATCTTCGACCTGAGCAAAAAAAAATTGTTAGAATCGATTATAAAGCAATAAAAAAATGTAAAAGTTTAAAATTCAAATCGTTAGTAACATTTTATCAATGGATTCGAATACTTACGAAAATTGAAAATTACAAAAATATGCTTAGAATTTGATAAAAATGCAATAGAATGATGAGAGTAGAGGTTTTTAAGAAATGGAAAGATAACTCACCGATTATCATCAAACGTATAATGATTGTCCAAAAGGGTATGGAATGGATTAAATAGAAATGGAAAATGCTTTAAACTAAATAAGATAATTAAAATAATTGGTAAACATAATTATTAAGGATAGGATTAGGAATTTAGGATCCATTGAATATCTAAACTAACTAACCATAATATCTAGATATCCAAATCAATTAGTATTATTAATTCTCGTCACCGGGTACAAGTCGCAACTCATTATCCTCCTGCATAAACAGAAGTATACATAATTACATATATACACAATTGAATATAAGGTATAAAGAGAGAAATATAGTAACAATGACAACACTAATAATATAGGATGGTTTGAAGTTTGAACACACCTTGGGGAAGATAAAATATGCAACACGGTTCTTATTTAGACCAATATCCCACCGTATTGTTAAATTCTCCTTGCTTTGTGATTCTTTCATCATCTGCATATACAACGAAGATACAAATATATATTTATGAAGTGTTCGACTGAAAGCAGAAAATAAGAAATCATTTAGAAACTCATGCTTAAAGGAAAACAATCAGTTAACTAATTAATTAGGTGACCAAGCAAGCATTCCTCATCTCTACCTGTTAGGTGCGCCTCCATGCGCATCTAAAATGTGACCAAGCAAGTATTCATCATCTAGTATATATCCAGGAATAGTAGAACATTATCTCTCTAATAAGTTAATTAATTAATTCGGTTATTAATTTATTTAGATAAGATCTCTAATAAATAAATAAATTAATTCGGTTTATTTATTTATTCAGATAAGGTAGGATCTGCACTAAGATATGAGAGTTAACTAATTAGATAAGAAAGATAATTACTTAATAATTTTTTTTTAATTAGTTAAGATTTGGCCATATCTTCTAAATTAGATATAGATAAGGTATGATCTAAATACATCATGCACTAAGAAATGGGAGTTAACTATTAGATAAAGTAGTTAATGATTTATTAGATTTTCTAGAATTAGGTAAGATGTGGGTATATCCAAAAATCATGGGATTAGGACAGTAGATATGGATTTAGCCATATACTCCTTTAATATTATATCTTTAAACGTACACTCCTTTCATATTATATGTGATTTTACAAATTATATAATCTTTTAATATTTTGTTATGTATTGACCTACTTTAATTAACGTAGATTAGGTTGCTTAATTGTGTGTATTGATTTGCATCATCTCAAGTGGTAAACCGTAAAATAATGATCTCGTGTATTCTCAATAAGTAATCCGTAGTTAGTTTTTAGGTGTACTTATTTTGATATAGACTATAGTAATTAAGAAACGCACAATAACTTTATTTCAGATCGAATATATATATATATATATATATATATATATATATATATATATATATATATATATATATATATATATATATATATATATTATAAACTTATCTAATTAAAAATTATCTAAGTTTAGATCAAAATCAATAGTATACATTTAAATCGTTGATTTTTAAGATTTAGTTAGGATCTAAACTTATCTAATTGAAAATTAAAATAACAAATTTAAGATTTAGTTAAGATCTAAACTTATCTAATTGAAAATTAAAATAACAAACAATTAAAATAAATCATTTAAAATTAAAAAACCATTAAAATAATTCGATTAATCTAAAAAACAAAACAAAAAAGGTTGCATTAAAGGAGAAGCCGCCACATGTCGTAGGTAGGGGTGGTATACGAGCCGAACGAGCCGAGCTTGACATGTTCAAGCTTGGCTCGAACAGAAAACGAGCCGAGCCGAGCTCGAGCCCAAAATTTATTCGAGCTTTTTTTAGCGCTCAAGCTCGGTTCGCGAGCCTAGGATAAAACTCGAGCTCGGCTTGTTTCGGCTCGAACAAGCTGAACGAACGAGCTCAAGCTCGTTCGAGCTCGTCGTCTGGGCTCGTTCGGCTCGTTCGAGCTCGGCTTTGAAATAACATTTCACTTGAATTTAACAAAAGAGTTCACTTGATAATTTTAATAAACCATAATCGATCTATAAAATTCAACAATCTTGAAATGAGATAACATTTATATAATTATATCAGTAGATGTGCTATTTGACAGTAGGAATTTGTTCATTTATATCACCTTTCATCATCTCTTAAATAGCAATGAACATTGAAATTCAATAAAAGAAACAAGAACATTCAGATTTCACATTTCTCAAATGGCAATAAAAGAAACAGGAACATTCAGATTTCACATTTCTCAAATGGCAATGAACGTTCAGTACGAAGAAACAAGAACATATTAATTCGAACGACAGTGAACAAATTTCTCAAACAGCAACGAACAGATTTCAGAAGAGGGAAAGAGGAACGAAGCCAACGAACTAACAAGAAGATGAATGAGGAAGGAAGACAGATCTGAGGAACAACGCTCACAGCCTCACCTGTGCGGCTAAAGGAAGGCAGATCCGAGGAAGGAGGACAGGTTAGACAGCCCAACAAAGGCAACAAGCGACAACGCTTGCTGGACGGAAGGAATGACGAACGAACGATGGACGGAAGGAAGCAGATCTGAGACCGTCGGCGCTGCTACTGCTCACCAGCGCCGCCTGAGCCGAGCTCGGAAGGATGGACAAGTGACGGAGTGAGCGAGACCCTGGAAGAGGAGAAGCGAGCGAGTGACGAGTGAGCAGATCTGAGAAACCCAGGAGGCAGGAACTCGGGAAGAAGAGAAGCGGCGGAGTGGGCTGTGAGCGAGAGTGAAAATAAAACCCTTAATCCCTCACTCCCTCCTATCTCTTAACCCTAGGGTATTTTAGTAATTTTATAAAACGAGCTTTTGAGCTCGGCTCGGGCTCGGCTCGAGCTCGGTTCGAGCCTAAAATGTTGTTCAAGCTCGGCTTGTTTTGCGTATACGAACGAGCCGATCCCGAGCTTTTTCGAGCCGAGCCCGAGCCGAGCTCGAGCTGTTCGGCTCAGATAACAGCCCTAGTCGTAGGCGAGTTCTCTTTTAGTATTATAATATAGATATAGATATATCAAGGTTTTTTTTTTAAATTTTTTTGTGCAACTGGAAATCAAAATTAGAAATAACTACTTTAAATTTGGAAATGGAGTTGCCTAATTTTCGGGAAGTGGAGATTTCCAGCAAATCCTGGGTTTGAGATAAGAAACAGATTTCCAGGAACTAAACTTACTGGAATTGCAATTAAGTTGGTAGGAGTATCCCATAAAAAGAAATATCATTTTATATTCTAATATCTCCAAATACTCTTTTGTTCAACAATATAAATTTTTAAAAATTTTATCAAGTTTTTCAAGGAAAAACTATATAAAATATTAATTTTTTTTACATAATTTGATTTTTTAGTAATATGTGTGAAAATTATGTAAAAAAATTAATAATTTTTTTGATATTTTATATATTTTTTAGTTGTTGAAAAAAAAAACTTATATATTTGAATAAGTGAAGTTGCATTGCATTGTAAATTTCGTAGTATATACTATATAGTATATACTACAGAGTATTAGATAGTCAAAATGTTTGAATAAAAAAGGATAGTCAAAATGTTTCTTTTTTAAAGTGGTGCATGACTATTTCAAGAATTTTGTGTCATAATCAAGAGAATTCGTCAAATTTTACCTGATAACCGAACCTATTATACAATCCTTTAGAATCTAGATAAAATTATACAAAATAACCCATAATTTTAAATTGTTCACATAACTAATCGATTTTGGGGATTTGGTGGTGTTTAAACATACTCCATCCGTTTATTTCTAAAAAAATGATATTATATATAGTTTTTAATTTCTTGAAATCCATATCGAAAAGACAAACGTTAAATATAACGAGACAAATGTATAGATTAGTTTTGCGTGATTTCCTAATTTAAGGGTAGCTTTGTGAAAAAAATCTCTAATTTGAGCACAAACACTTAATTTGAATTTAAAATTAAATACCATATAAATTGTGTTAACCCACTATGGACTATTAGTACAAAGTTTATAGGATATATGTTAAAACAAACAACAATTTTTAAAACACTATGCCTTTGCGGAGAACGCGCCTCACGCGCCCCCAAATCCCACCGTTAAAAAATCCACCCTCAACCCTAACTCTCAAACCTCAAATCGAATCCTCCTCGGCTAATCTCGTTGCCGATTTGAGTCTTTCTCCTCCCAACCCTTCTGATCTAAGCTTATTCGAGGATGCATTCAAGGACTCGAATGATCCTGTGAGTCTGTGCCGCCTCTGGGGAGTGAAGGAAAAGCGTTCACCATGGATCTCAATGTTCCGTGGTCGAAATGGGAAAGCAGCGATGGCTGGGTGCAGATCTAGTGCATCGGTTACAAAGAACTTCAAAAAGAGGAAGAAATCGCTCGTGGATGGGGTCTGGAGGCGCAGTGATAGTGGTGGTGGCTGGGTGTCGCGTTCTCCTTCTCGGATGAGGCGGTGGCGTCTGGTCTGGCTATGGCGCTGGCGGTTGGAGCGTCTTCGATGTGGGTCGGGCCCCTGGTACTTTCTTTATCTCCCTTTTCATCAAATCTGGATTTGTGCAAAAAATCTCACATGTTGGGTGAACAAAACCATAGAAGGACCTTGTGTCCCTCTACCGTCTACACCCCGAAAGGGCCCTCGAAAATCTGTGGTTCTGCTATCACCTGGTGGGAGTTCGCTCCCCTCTTGTGGTGGTGGAATCCCCTTAACATCTGCAGGTGAGCTTTACTCCTCGAACAAAACCGTGAATGGGGCTCATGCTCCTCCGACCTTGATAACCAGAAAGGATCCTCAAAACAAGTTGAAAAATCAGACCTCTAAATGGTCTCTGATCAAACCAGTGTTGGAGGTTTTGCTCTTTTCACCCCCTACCTCCTGCAAGGGCTTAGATCCATTTGTGGTCTTTGTGACTGATAAACGCCTTTCCATCTTAATTGATGGAAAAGAAATCTTCTGGGCCGACTCATTTGTGATTTGGAAAACCGTAAGAGCTGAAGATATCCGGGTACCTCTATATTCTCTTTATACTCGTATTCAAGGTACAACTCATACTTACCATGATTTCATCCCTGATGATGCAAAGATGGGGTTTCGGTTATTAAGTCTCATGAAAATCATCCTCTGTCTGTTGGGGGCGGTTGGATGTAGGTTTAATTATGATGTTGAGCAGTGGATTGATAGTCTTGTTAAACTGTCAAATAAAATCCCCATAAGGATACCAAGCTCCTTTTAAAAAACAAGTCTCACTGAATTGTCCTATGCTTCTATTGTTGCTCCTCTTGCTCCTTTTCTTAAGTTGTTTGAGTTTGAGCGGCTAGAAGTATGGGACCCTATTACCTCCGCTCCCGGCAATTGCATAAGTGAATTTCGTGAAGTATATTTTATATCTCCCCTGCTGAAGGGATATTGCAAAAAAACTAGTATAAGAAAACTGCCTCATAAACCTATCGATTTTAATTGTGTATCAATGATAGCTAACACATTGGTTTGTTCTTATCCTCGGGCTAACTCTGTCATGGGAAACACGCCGAGTAAACATGTTTGTAGCTCTGTGCTTGAGGAGTATGCCTTGTCATCCCGCTCCTCCCGAAAGGGCTCTGGCCAATCTACGATCATGGTGACTCCCCGGGCAGCCACAACCGTCTTATGGAAATCTGCGTTGGCTGATGCATTCCAGGTAACAATTTGCTTGATAACTTTGCTTCTTGTGGGTTGGCTGGACTTAGCCCACTGCTCTAAGAGACCTTCTGATTATGAACAAATGCTTTTCACGCTCTACATCTATGATTGGACTAGTGCTCGAGTGAATTCTTGTTGTGTCGATTTATTCAATTGTTGGTTTTTTAAGTCCTTTGTGAATATGTATGGGCTTACTGTCATAATATATAAGATTATTCGGATGCAACGGTTAGACACTTTCAAATATGCTAAGTATCTTCCCTTTTTGCCAACCTCAGTCTATGAATCTAGTCGAAGTTTGGTTTATGAGGGATTGAGAAACTATATGCTTTTTTGCAAATTTGATAAATGTTCTAAGGGATTTGTGGATTGGTTTGGTCTAAATTGGCTTAATAAATTTCTTTCGTTGGTGTTTTGTAACAAGTTCTCTCTTTGTCTACTCCACGGAAGGAAGTCTCAATTTATCAAAACAGGCCTAAAAAACCAGTACATGCTAAATGTTCAAAACCTCTCATTTCATCAAAACAAGTATGAGCTAGATTGTGTGACTAATGTGCTGAGGTATAATTATCTAGATGATATACTAGACTCCCTCTTCAGGTCGAACGCATGTATGTGTATATGCCCCTGTGTAAGTTTTGGTTTCCTTGCACTTGAGTCGGCAGTGCGTATGGAGCGTTTTCGTACCATGAATCAATGTATAATATATATGCTAGCTTGCTTTTATAACTTTTTTCGTCTAATCTGGTACCTCAACTACCTGCTCATAGAGAATGAATACTTGGAAAAAAAAAGCCCTCGACACAACGTCTACGAAAAACAATAGCTATGTGGTGCTTCATCTTCAAATATCCTGGAAAATCTTAGCCGGTGTAAAAATTATTTCTAAGTCATGTTTACTTATGAGCCTCCTCTTCCGAATTTCTTTCGGTTGGATTTGGGAGCTAATCCTCCTGTATATGTGCCTAACTTTCCCAAAAAACATATATAATAGAAACCCCATCCCAAGTTACCAACCCCGAATTATCATGAAAACTCACCCTTCACAAATCTTGTTCCATGGTAATCTCATTTGGTCCGTCACAAAGCTTGTCCATTGGTGGATATCTAATGAATTCTTAATTGAGAACCCAATGTTTCTGCCTTTGTACAGAATAAAGATGGTAACCACTACATGCACCAAAAAACTCAAAAACTCAATTCCCATCAATCATCACTCCTTAATTAAAATGAGCAATAGACGCAAGAATACTAATAGCCCTCCTTTCAACTGTTTACCATCGAAAGACAAAACTACCAGGGGAAAACATGGCAAAGAATTAACCATTGGTCTCTTGTCAAACATCATAAAAGAGTATACGGGGCGGTATGGGCAAGATCACATTTTGCTTGCCTATACTAATACAAAGTGGATATGTTAATGCGATATTGGAATTGCAGAGGGATAGGATAGACAACGTTTTGGACGAACATCCAAGCATGGCGAACAACAGATCATGTTCAAATGGTAATCTTAGCGGAAACAAAAACTGAAAATCAACCCAATGACAGCCTATGGAAAAGCATTGGATTTACCAATCTTGTTTGGTCACCGGCGACGGGGCGGGCCGGGGGTTTAGCAATAATCTGGAATGAAAACTCGCTTATAGACGAAATCTTATCAGTGGAAATCCATCTCCCTAGAATCATTGGTATAAAATACAACAATACAAGGGAAGACTTCCAATGTTTATTACTCTTTGTATATGCCCCCCGAACCCCCACGACAAAGAAGAGTTCTGGAGAACCCTAACACAAGTAATCACCCAAAGCGATGTCCCCTGTCTAGTCATGGGGGACCTGAATGAAATTAGCCAGCCTTCGGACAAATGCGGTGGAGCTGAAACCCAATTAGGCAGATTCAAACGACTAGCAGATTTTAAGGATGTGTGCTCATTGGTGGATATCCCTTCATTCGGTAACCCGTTTACTTGGCGGAAAAAAGAGAAAGGGCCAGATAACATTTTGGAGAAACTCGACAGGGTACTAGTACACCATGAAATAATCAACACTTTCCCTGACCTTGCAACTAAAAATGGATCCTTTTCCGGGTCAGACCACTACCCTATCACAATTAACCTATCCAAAAACTCCTCCTTCAAACCACCGTCGTTCAAGTTCGAGAACGTTTGGCTACAAAGAAAGGACTTTCGGAATATTGTGAAACAAGCATGGAGAGCCCCTTGTTCTGGCTCTGCTATGTTTCAAATCATGCACAAATCAAAAATCCTTAAACAAAAGGCCAAAGAATGGAACAAGAAAACTTTTGGCAATATCTTCCGACAACTGCAGGAGGTTGAGGAATCCCTCATACATTTACAATCAGCTCATGTCACAAACCCTGATCCAAGCACATCCATCAAGGAACAAAGTCTGCTCGCAAAAAAAGATAAATTGCTTCACTTCCACAAAAGTTATTGGAGTCAAAGAGCGAAATCTAAACACCTAAAACTAGCGGATACAAATTCTTCCTATTTCCATAAAGTAGCTACAGGCCGGAGGAACCGGAAAATAATTAGATCAATCAGTACGACAAAAGGAACTCATATTGTGGGGGATGAAAATATTAAGAAGGAAATCCTAAAAGATTTTGAAAAAAGATTCTGTAGAGAACAAACTCGATCAAGAAAAGGTGCCAAGGGTTGAGCTGCGATCAAACTCGATATGGAAAAAGCGTACGATAGAGTAGACTGGCAATTTACATGATCAGTTCTTCAAAAATTCGGATTCCATGAAAAGTTCGTGAATATAATTATGGAATGCATAACCACAGTATCCTTCTCGGTCTTAGTCAACAACGGGCCAACAGAACCCTTCAAACCTACAAGAGGAATACGCCAGGGGGATCCTCTGTCCCCTTTTTTATTCCTTCTTGGAGCAGAAGTCCTAGGTCGAAAAATCTCAGCGGATGCTGAATCAACCCAGAACAATGTCGGATTCAAATTTGGACACTCGGGTCCCAGTATTCCTTTTCTCGCTTTTGTTGATGATATAATCATATTTGCTAAAGGAAGTAGCTATGCCTGCCTAAAAGTAAAAGAAATTATCGAGGAATATTGTAAATTCTCGGGGCAAAAAGTTAACTACCATAAGTATTCATTCCAAACAACAAAAGGGATCACAAGAACACGAGCTCGAGAACTAGAAGGAATCCTTAATATTCCTTTGAAAAGGAATTTAGAAAAATACCTGGGATGCCCAATTATTAATGGGAGGGTAACAAAGGATACATTTGGGGAACTAGTTTGTAAATCGAAAGACCAACTGGGCAAATGGCGTGCCAACGCACTTTCACAACAAGAAAGAGCAACCCTAATCACAACAAATCTTTCATCAAAACCCTTATATACTATGCAAAGCTTCATGCTTCCGGCTTCAATACACAATCAACTCGATCAAAATAAACAAAACCTTTTTCTGGAATAAAGATGCACAACATAGTCCGCTTATTAGCTGGGATAAAATATGTAAATCAAAAGCAGCTGGGGGACTAGGAATACGTAAAGCAAGAAACATGAATGAAGCCCTACAACTAAAACTTCTATGGAAAATCCTCGCAGAACCACAAAACTATTGGGTCAGAATCATACAGTTTAAATACCTAAAAGAAAATCACATCCTCACATACAACAGAAAAGGAAATGTATCATGGCAATGGGCGAAGCTTAGGGCTTTGATCCCAAAATTCAAATCGGGAATCGTCTGGTCAGTGGGGGATGGAAAATCAATCAACTTATGGACAGACAACTGGGTATCTATGACACCCCTGATGGAGAAGATTGACACTCAACAGAACATAAATACTACTGAATCTGTAAGTGAATACATTGTGGGAGGACAATGGTGGAAGGAGAAGCTTCTGTCAATTCTCCCGGAAAACGTGACAGAGGACATCATTAAAATACCCTTACCAATCACCCACATTACAGATAGACTATACTGGTGGCCGGATAAAAAGGGTTGGTTTACAACATCGAGCGCCTACAATCTTATCACTAGTAGCCAGACTACAAACTCGGAGGACTACAACTGGATTTGGAAACTCGATGCCCCACCCAAAGTTAAAAATTTCTTATGGAAAATCAAACAACACGGACTACCCACAGCCTCACGTTTATCCCTTAAGGGCGTGGTTGTACCCACAACATGCGTTTTTTGCAATCACCATACGGAAGATGATATCCACCTATTTTTAGAATGTCCCATCAACAACTTCCAACGACAATTCTCTAGGGAAATTTCCGACAAAATTAACATGATAATATCTCAAACAAGATGCATGAACCAAGTATTACACTTACTTGGGACATCTCTGTCAAAGGAAAACAAACAAAACATAATATTTAGATGGTGGACCATATGGTTTATTAGAAACCAACTAATTTTCAGAAATGCCAGTACTCCGTCCAGTGAGGGTTTAAAGAAATTAATTAGGGATAATATCGACAACTGGAAAAGAGCATGCTCAATGGATACGACAATATTAGGGGTGCACGAGTCGTTTCCTCCTAAAAAGGAGAAAAGACAGACAAGAAATAATAAACAGAGGACCATTCGATGGAAGAAACCCCCATGGGGAAAATACAAGTTAAATTTTGATGGATCTTTCATATCAACTAAAAAATGCTCGATAGGCTACATTATACGAGATTGGTTGGGCAACCCAGTAAGTATAGGAGGAAAAGAGATTGGGGGCCAGTCCCCACTAATGGCGGAAGCACTTGCCCTTAGATTGGGGGTGGAAAAGGCAAGAGAGCAACAAATCAACAACCTCATCATCGAAGGCGACTCTAAGATAATCATAGATTTCTTACGCACACAGACTAGCTGCCCATGGGAATAGAACTTATAATGTCCGACATACAATCCATTATTGCAGGACTAACAATTTTCGGAATTTCTCACATTCCCCGGATTGGTAACCAGGTAGCAGATATGGTTGCACACCTTAGCTACTCTACCGGGGGGCAAACTTATACAACGATACAGGTCTGTTAGACCTCATCCGTCAGGATGCCTTCGGATAGAGCGTAGTTCATCCGAATCTTTACCTAATCAAAAAAAAAAAAAAATTAGTACAAAGTTTATAATTACATTTTAAACTTAATATAATTAAATAACACAAGTTATAAAGTATTACTCAAACCCTTTTAATGCGTTTATAAACATAACTGATTTGGAATTCAAATAAACCCCAAGCTCTGTTGTAATGCCAATACCCAACCCTACTTACAGTATTAGCTTCCGTATTAATTTGCAGTTAGCCTACAACCCTCTCTACACAATTTTTTTTTTTTTGGTAGTTGTTCTATAGGAAGAACATCTCTACCAACTAAACTAGCGACAAATTCGAGACTTGTTCCTTCATCCAACAAATTTGTTATCGCTGCATAATGAGCCCCGAGATATCATTTGTTATCGCTGCATAATGAGTCCCGAGGTATCATAGTTGCTGGCATTATGGCAAGCGTTTTCTCAAGAGGCTACGACCAAAAGAGATAAGGGATTCAGCATCAGCTTTCTTATTCAATACACGTGACAAGATACATTTGCGTCCATTACCATAGATTTTGAGCCATTCATGGCAATTTTTCAAACCAAGATGAAAGAAAAGATCCAACCGAATAGAATGCACAAAATCTGCCAAATGTAGTAACTGAGACAGTAGAATAACACAAAAAATCCCAGCATAAAACTTCTTTTTTGAAGCAATTGAGCTCGGTTTCACTCGTTCGAAAGGATTTATAGTATAGCACTTACCTTCCAAACGAAGCGAATGGGAGAAGATATATGCATTTGTTTGTAGACTCCCCTGCAGCATGAAATTCATCAGGACATTCATCGACTGAAGGAATCTTATTTGCTTTCACTTCCCCATACATTGTCCCAGGCTGCACCAGAAGCGGGTTTGGGAGCCTCCAGAGCCGGCCTTTGTGGGCCAGGCAACGCGTTTGGTCCTCCAGGTGGTTGTAGTTTCCGAGGCGTTTTTACTCCCAACAGCCTCATCACAAATCTTGCCAGCTCTCCATACAGTAAGCCACCACGATCACAAAGCTGCATCAAATAGAAAATATGTGAAGAGATGAAAGCTTTCAAAAACAATTACCAATTCAGTTCATTATCAACCACTTCAAGGATGAAGATTGATTTAAGTTAAATCACACGTAACACACGTTAACCTAATCATTTCAAGTCTAACACCTCAAGGGAAGGAAAAGGGAGGCCAAATAAAGCAACTGAGCACTAGACTTATTTACTAGAAGGCCTAAAATTGCATAATTACAGCAAATGCAGTGGTAGATTAAATAATACTACTATCTCTACTCTCTAGCAGCTTTTTTTATTGAAGCCCTTCGTCTCAATGCAGAGGAATAGATAACAACAAACATGACTTTTCCCTCTTGTCATCATCAAGGCTAAAGGAGAATAACTAGTAAAGAGAAGCATGGAAAATAAGGGATTATATACCTGAAGAAGCGCGGACATGAACAGATGAACTGCTTGAGTATTCTGGTCTATAAGGATAGATACTCGCCCAAAGAAGTTCACCACCCCTTGCATCTAGCATAAATGACGAGGACAAGAGAGAAGTGAGAACCACTGATAACAATTACACCAAATCGAGCAGGGAAATGGTATGTATTGTAAATGATCTTATACTACATAAACAATGTTTTAACTTCAAAGTGCCAAATATCAGCTGCACCCAAAATATATCTTGAAGCTTGTTGCAGACCTTAAGAAAACACCACAATAGTTTTTATTTCCTATTTAAAGGCATGATGAATACATAATCTAGATTAATGCATGGTTTTAACTCGCCAAATTATGAATGTGTCCATTATTTTGTACAAACGGTCAATTCAAACAGACATGATTAGTTTGGGAGTGGTTACTCAATCCGGGAACATCAAACACCCAATTATGCGAGTTGAGTAATGACATAATGTTTTAATATTCAACACGACACAACCAATGAGGCCCATTAATTAGTATGTGCACACACGCCAATTTCAAGAACCTGTTTTTTAGTTCAAGAATTTCAAGAAACACTTTCTAAGGGCTCCATACCATCTCTTTGGTAGAACTGCCAGGAAATTAAGCCATAGCCCATAAGCATGAAATTTTTTCACAAGACTAAAAGGGCTAGACTGTGCATGGATATAAGCATGAATAGGTTCAACTTCCTCCAAATTAATTTCTACGTGCATATACCAAAATGTTGATATTCAGACTTTCTTGGGTGAGTTCCCATGTGCAGATACCATAAACTTTATGTGAAGACTTCCTCAAGTAATTCATATATTCTAGCTAAAATCTCTACAACAGGAGCATCTTATAACTAATAACAAATCTCCACATAGTTCCAAATATTAGGAATGCTTCACAGAGAAGGGGAACGGCTATCATTTCACGAGTTCAAATGAAAATATTTCAGATATCAAATTTAGATGACAAGCACTCTTTGCCACTGTTACATAAAAATTCATAATATTTTCAATCTAGTGTCGGCATAAGACAGTAATGCACAACTCATCACAAAGGAAAGTAAAATGCATATCATAGGTTCTTTAGCAAACAGTAAAAAACAGTAAGGCTGATCCAATTGTTGGCTTACCACTCGAAGAAATGAAATCCAAAATCCAGGTGGAGATGGAGGTTCGCCATATGGATTATTTGGATCTTGAGGTCCACCATAAGGACCTCCCATCCCCATTCCCATTCCCATCCCCATCCCATAGCCACCCATGGACCCTCCTAAACCACTATTATACATACCACCGCCTAACATTCCAGATCCAGAACCATAAAGTCCACCACCATATCCTCCTCTATTATACATGCTGCTTCCATACATCCCTCCACCATATGATCCACCATAGCCCTGACCTAATGAATTATACATCCCACCAGCACCGTAGCTAGAATTATAATTCAGACCAGAACCATAGCCTGCATGCAAGAGAAATCTTAATAAGCTATATGAATAAGCAAGAAAATAAAATAAAACCACACTGTACAAGTAATCATGACCTCCAACGTTGGTGGTTCCATAGGTATTCTCCCAAGGCCTTGAAGGAAGGGGCCTGCCAAGGGCATTTGTATTGGGACCACCACTTCTATCAGAAGTAGAAACAATTTCCCCTGGATTTGCAGTCCCTGAAGCCTCTACAACATCACTAGTGTTACCAGCAGAAGGTGGCTTAAATGGTGCAGGGCCAGACGACGAAGCAGCTCCTTCCCAAGGCTTAGGTGGAGGACTGCCCCCTTCATCAAGATATAACCACAATCAATGCAAAGCATAAAGCAGGGATACTGATTTATCATTTACCGATGGAGATTCATAGCATAGATAATTCTCAAATTGGACCATGATTTTGCTAAAATTCTCTAGTTTACTAGTAAGAACTATGCAATTTTTAAATGTAATCAGCTAGAGACTAAGATCAGAAATAAGAGCACAATAAAAACACAGAAAACCTATGAACATCCTCCATCCAATAAGCACGAATATAGTTCACATCATAGTATTATGTTAGAAATTTAAAGAAAACTAAAAAGATAATCAAATTAGGAACTGAAATTTGATAAGCGACGTCGATAGAATCATCATACCAGTAGGAGCACCAGGATTCTGGGGCCCGTTTCCGGCCATCTGAACAATCGCAATTCTCCGTTAGTCGGTAACAACTCAGAAACAAAATCGCTCAACTCTCTCTTCTTCCGGCCCCGTTCGTAATCCAGCCGGCCAAAATCAAACTTCAGATCTCATAGCCAGGGGAATTCAGCAGGCCAGGAGATTTGCACATCAACGATCTAAATCCAAGGATGATCACAAATCAACAAATTCAAAATCAATACGGAACAAACGGAGAAGTAGAGATAAACATGCGAACCCTAGGCGAACGAATTCGTAATTGAAAAAATCAGAAGAAAGGGAAAGAGGAGGAAGACAAAAAGAATGAATAACCAGAAGATTGAAGAGAGGAGGCGTTGAATCGCAAGCAGGGAGAGGCAGAGAGGATGAACTTCGCGGAAAGGCGAAGGAAAATCTGGTGGAGATCCACCGGGGAGGCTGTACGGTGATTTCTTTCACCCGTGCCAAATCATATCGGATTATTTTATTTTATTTTTCCTTTTATTTGAAAAAATAAAATAAAATTATTTTAATGGTTTTGGCATGCGAGTCGTTTTCGGGACACCGTGGTGGCGAGTAATAAGGGAGGGATTGATTAGATAGATATAAGGACTAGTAGTAGCAAGCGAGCCAGCAAGGAAGGGGGCCCACCAATGTAGACAATGGTTGTTACAACATGTGTACACACTACTACTAGCACATGTTTTTTCAATAGTAAAACCTTACTACGGATGTTTTATAGAGATACTCACCCAAAAAAAAAATAGATATCAACTTGGATCCGTCAAAATTTGACGAGATCGAATTTTGAGGGATCCAAGGGATTTGGGTTTGGGATAAATTTGGTCGGATGATAATATCTTAACTCGCCTCCTTCCAACCTACACCCCAGAGCTAGTAAATCCAGAACGGACCCACCTCAAACCAGTTGTTTCGATCATTGTTTACTCCCGGAACTAGTAAGCTTAGTAAAATACATTATTTAATAAATAATACTTGTCATTTTAAGTATTTTGTCATCTATTTTACAAAATTACCCTTGTAATCATTAGATTAGATGATTATTAGTTATAGTTTTTGAGAAAGTGAAAAATAAAGTAGGCGAAATTGCAGGAAACCACCCTTTAAATAGGGTAGTTTGCAGGAAACCACCCTTTAAATTTATTTTTGCAGCAAACCACCCTTTAAATATTGTAGTTTGCGGCAAACCACCCTTTAAAATACATTCATTTAAAAAACACCACCCATCATCACTTTTCATTAAAAATTTATCAAGTAAATCAAAATTACCTTTTTACCCCTTAATATATTCTTTTAAGGATGTTAGAAAGAAAATTTTGCTATATTTTTGCGTTATCAATATAGCGATTGTAACCTTATTTAAAATATTTAACTAAATATAATTTTATATCAATCCAAGGAGAGAATAAACATTAAAAAATGTTTTCACTTAAGTCACTTAATATAATTCAATGTATTGAATTAAACTAATTGGTTTAAAAAAATGTAGAATATCTTAAGGATTTTAAAAAAATATAATTGTAATTGAAGCTTATTGATTAAAATACCTAAAAATAAGTTGGTTACGGGATTCTAAAAAAAAGTGGGTTATGTCAAATCATCATAAAGACTTATATATTAATATATAGTAGATATAGATGACACATCATCTTAATTAAATTCTTATAAATTAATATTATATATAGATTTAATATAATAAATAAAGATTTAAATATAGATTCCAATGATTTCAAACATAATGTTTGAGAAAAAAAAAGAAGAGATTTAAAATATAATGTCATTCATTAAATTGCAATTAAAAGCATACAAATACAATTTATTTTCTTTCTAATAACCTTGAAATATAATTTTTTTTTTTGGGGGGGGGGGTAAAAGAGTAATTTTGGTTTAATTAATAGATTTTTAATTAGTGTTGATGGGTGGTTTTTTTAAATGAATGTATTTTAAAGGGTGGTTTGTTGCAAACTACTATATTTAGAGGGTGGTTTGCCGCAAAAATAAATTTAAAGGGTGGTTTCCTGCAAACAACCCTATTTAAAGGGTGATTTCCTGCAATTTCGCCAATAAAGTAATAATTAGGGGCATAACTCAAGTGTATTTTTGTTTGTTTTCTTAATAAGTGTGTAGATTTCTAAAATGACATTTTTTTTTTAACGGATGGAGTAATCAAATCAAAACTAACCTAAATCCAAATGAATCAGACCCGAAATGAATCAAACCCGATTCAACTGAAACCCAATAAGACTCGAACCCGTCCTGAAATAACCCGATCCATTGTTTCGCATATGCTTTGATGCTTGCAGCAGTCGTAGTTGATTGCTCTGCTGTAACTTTGCCCTCTTAAAAGTCCGTTACCAACTATCAAGCATCACATAGTATCAGATCCAGATCCGGCGATACAGGTGAGGATGGTTTAGGTAGGATAAGATAAGAGTCTTTAAGCGAACGGGTAGAATTTTCAAATTGAACTTCCAACACCGATGTACATAATCCAATATAGCAATAGTGCAAGACTAAACCATGCAACTATGCAAGAAAGACAACACCAGCAGAACTAAACTTTGGCTACTGTCAAACTGAATAATATTAACATCAGTGTTCCAAGATTCAAACACCGACGGATTAAAAGAGCGAAAATCAAAAGAGAACCAGCCCATGACAATGATATTTTCTGCATATTGCCTTATTAGTTTGCCTCCCATTGAATAGTGGGCAGGTATTACAAATGCCGAATGGTAAAAATGGACATCTACGATAAAAGAACAGCTAACAAGTAACAAGCGAGGCATGGACAGATGAAACCCAATCTTCAACCTAAAGTAGTAAATGGCAACAACATACCTGATTTAAATTGTGAGGGGATACCAAGAGAAACGAGACTGCTTGCATGATTCCTGTATCAAAAAAACTGAGAAAATCTCGAGCATGGATCACTGACCACGCTCCCTTGAGTGATGATAGAAATTTCTCCGAGAACTCAACAGGAAGCTACAAGCACAACTCTTCAATAGAATGTAAGCAGTCACTGCTGCCAATATCCTAAAACTCTTGAACACACTGGATTGATCTCTCGAGCAGTTTCTACTTTGTAGTCTCTTCCAATTTCAGATTTTGATCAAGTCTATCTGCTATATTAGTTATAGTACTCGCACTGACGGACTCGGGAGTGTCAGTCTTTGATTTTGCCACCTCAAGGTTCTTCCTTTCCTGCAGTACCCTCTCCCGTTCATCATAAAAATCAAAATCATCAAGGATGCATGTACTTGCCTCGTGCTCCTTGAAAATTTTCAGCATCTGAATGCCTTGTTCTAGTTTGACCTACAAGTAATGCACAACATGAGAACCTGACAAAATGAACAACCCTCCAACAAAATAGACCTGCTAAGGCTTATCTATATAAGGGGAGGTTGTTTGGTGAATTGTAAAATAGAAATAAACAGGTTTGATTTTTGTCACAAAAGTTCAGGAAAGTATCACTCAAATTACCACTCAATCTTATATTAACTTCATTATTTTCACTCCAATTCCCTCTAAACAGACAAGGAGCGTCAATATTTGATATCTGACTTCTTGTTACATCCATTTACGGCCTAATAAACAGAATATTCCACCATTTACCACCACATTTCCTTTCTCCTAATGTTTTATTATTATCAACAACAAAGACACTAATCGAATAGCTACATCTGAGGAAACACAACAAGCATAACCTTTCAGTGAAACAAGTAATAGTAAGGCATGGAGAAAATCATTATGTGCAGACTGCAGAAGGATAACATTTTATTCAGAGAAAAAGACCCCCACCATGCAATAAATGCTCAGTAGGTGAACAAGTCTTTATGCAATTGTAACAGTCTAATGGAAGATCAAGATAATGAATGTCCATGCACAGTAAACGTTCATTCTGAGAGATGAAGATCATATTTTCAATCATCAGTACCTCTTGAGAGTCTCGGCTGTGAGTAACAGGCTTGTTCTCATTATTTTCAAGTAAAATGTGACGAAATTTACTGTTCGGAACATCCTTAATAATATGCCAAATGACTGGGAACTGCCCACTCCATCTATCTTGTTGCCAATAATCTGCATTCTTATCAAAGTCCAGAGGCCCTGCCATTTCTGCTACCCCACAAAATTGAGAGCTGGCATTGACCTGTAAAAGGTAGTTGCCAAAAATAATTAAGGAAATTGATTAAATAAAAAAAGCAGCAAAAAGTAGGTGCAACACTTTGTAATCAACTTCAATCACATTAATGAGCAATAACATTTCAGAATTACAATTAATTAACCGTTCATTGACTATACAAATTGCAGAAACAACATATTTCACTCTCCATAAAATTGTTTAGCCAAATGCTCATCTACTGCCGTCAAGGACCCAGCTCTGAGAATATGAACAAAATACAAAACCATGCACTGCCAACAAGGATCCAGCTCTAAAGAACTAAAGAAGACAAACAAAATGATAGATACCCCAATAAAAATAAAGCTACTGTTTCTCAAAATCAAGAAATAAAATACTGAGAAGGACAAGTAAAAATTACAAAGTCCACATAACCCCATGTCCATGGAATTAAAATCCAAACACAAACATGAATGAAAAAACCATGTCTCTTAGGGCATTTAGAATCAGGAAAAAGTCCAAATAATCAAGGCTTGGAAAAAACTAGTAGCAGGCTGAAAGCTATGAATTTCTCCATGAAAATGAATTGGGAGAACTGAATGAAATAGACATCCACTTCCACCTAAAATAAATAAATAAAAAATCGCTACAGTAAAGATTCATGGAGCAGAGTTAAGGAACAATAGTGCTTTAAGTTTTGAGGAACCTACCGAAAAGAGAAGGTAGACAGGGCAGTTTCCACTCTCCTTTGCGTCCCGGAAAGCATCATCAAGCTTCTTATTTCCATGAAGTGTGCTAGCCCAAACACCATATTTGATGCTTCTGTGAATGTTATCCTCACTGAATGATTTAATAATGAAGAACTTCGCTTTCTCAGGCTCAGTAGGAAAATCTGGGCTGTTGAACAATTCAACTTTCACAGAGGAGCTAGATGAACCAATTTTACTACTGCTCTGCCCCTTTACCTTCAAAGCTCTAGGCCCTCTGTTACGGTCACCAGAGACAACAAATGTTGGGACCTGCTCTCTATTGGTTCTTCCCTTTTCCAAATAAAGCCGATTTGGATATCTGAATGCCCGTTGAGGACTAGGTTGACCAGAAAAACTTGAACTTTGATTAGAGGCATCATAAGCATATTGGCTAGTGAAGAACTCTGCTGGCAAGCCATATCCAGACATTGGCCTCTGTTGGGATACCTGCAGTTTCCAGTAAGGGAAATATATACTGAGTGCAAATTATATGGACGTGAAAAAATGAAAATAAAAATCAAAAGCAACGAATCTAAAATGCCATAGCCAAACATTTGATCAAGAATTGTTTTTTTTTTTGGGTGTGTGGTGGGGGAGGGATGATTGAGGGGGGCACAAGTGTACTAACTGCCGTCATTTGGGAATTGAAACCATACATGGAATGAAGGACAAGGGCTGAATCGAAAGCCGATGAAAGTTCAACAGGGAGCTGTTTGGGGGTTCTCATTTCGCAGTTATTCTCTTCAAGAACAGGGTCAAATTCTAACCAAACAACTCCAGAACGTTTCAAAAGATTTTTTCCTTTTTTACTCAGCTTACCTGTGCAACATTTGAATCATACGATCCATGCATACCAATTGGTTGAGTGAATGGTCCATAAGATGTCATTGGAGATAATGTTCTCCGAGGAAAGTCTACAGGACTCGATGCAGTTGACAAGGATTCACCAGATCCAAACATTCCATGCAAATTGTAGAAACTAGCATTACTTCCAGAATCCACTGAATGGTCTCCTAAACAAATGTAGGAGCAAGAAAGATGTAAGTTTATAACATTTCAGATGGCGAACGCAAGCAGTGGTTTGAGCAACTACCTTTATGATTCATTACATCCTGAGAAATAGGAACAGTAGCTGACATAAGAGGAATGGATGTACCAGCTGCTTGTGGGTAGTAAGATGGAGTAAAAGGAATTTGCTGAGTGAAAATCTGATTATCTACAACCACAGGAGGCACAGGCGTACTAGCTGGCGAATATTGCCCATAAGCCATTTGGGAATTGAAACCATACATGGATTGAAGGCCAAGGGCTGTATTGTCTCCATATATAACCTGATCAAAGTTCAACAGAGAGAAAAAATGGAAAATAAATAAGAAAGACATGCCTCATACTTCCTAGATGGTTTGCGCAGAAGAACAGAAGAAGATAAATTGTTCTTACTGGAGGCACAACTTGCAGTCCTTCAGCACCAGCATATTGAGGGTATCCACTCCAACTACTAGTGCCACTGTCGTAACCTGTAGTTAAAGAATAGGCAAATGCTCTGACTCCCATCATTGATCATTCCATACTATTGATTTTCAAATATCCGGTAAAAACATGAAAAAGAGATAACAGACATCAGGCATATTTCACTTCTCAAAAATGTTCAGGACGTACTAGTTCAAAATGATGCATGTTGAAACCTACTATAAATAAGCATAATAAAAAAGCTCGAATCCAGGGAGTTTGAACTTGTCCAATGGCTAACCTCCATAGTAATAGTGTTCAATAGGAAAAGCATTGAGTGGATAGCCTGTGTTGTTAGCTGCACCAGCATCTGAAAATCCTGGCTGACCTCTACCACCATCTACTGGGCCAGTGATGATGGCTGCATCCGGAGAAGGATTGGGAGAAACAATTCTTTCATTTTTGGGCGGAACTGACTAATAACCAAAATGAAATGTCAATCAGTCAATGTGATACAATTTTCTATAGTAACCAAATAACCAAAATAATAAGTAAAAACTTTTCAAAGGCTTATTAGCAGATTACCTGATTCATAATGTGATCTTCCTCAACAGGCTGTTGTCCGCCTATCCTACATAACAAATCTACTGTAAGCACTACAATAAATCATCATAAATCAAGTTTCATTCTTTTGTAATGTTTGCAACTTTGCACTAACACAAGGGTAGATACTTGTCAAAAAGGCTAAAGCATATCAGAGAAGTTTCACAAAATTATATGCATGTGCTTTTTCAGCCCAAGGGTGAATTTTATCCTTTTCTACCTGGCAACTTCATCAAACTTGTCATATAAATATCAATATGGAACACGAAAATTGGATGAGAAGCAAGATTCTCCTAGCTGGCCCTTCCTGATACAATTCCTGGAGTCCTAAATATGGTGATGAAAGCCTCACTCGTTTTTTTGGACTAAAATTACAATATGTGTTCATAAATTGTAATATCTGTAGACAATTCATCAATGCCTTCAAGATTTATCAACATCATACATCAATTGTAAATCATTAATGTAAATTGTAACCACACATGTGTCGAACTCAAAGATCATGAAAAGATCACCATTCAAAGGTCAAGAAAAGCTCGCTGGTTTTTTGTTCCTGACATCAGTATTTCTCGTTGAAGAACAAAGGGAGATCCAAATCTCCACAGAATTCACGAGAGGATGAGAAGGCAATAGAACTCATCAAACCCTAACTGACGCGTAAGGAGTGAACTCGTTAAACCGATTCAGTCATTTAACATCCAGAAATGGTAAACCTCAAACCCCAACAAACAACACCACACCCTGAATCATAACAATCAATGCAACAAAGCATCAAAAATTTCATAACAAAGAAAGAAAGAACGAAAACCCTAAATCTTGAAGCCATTGTCAGATTCCTCAGATTGTGATAGCTAGGGTTTAAAATCAATTCCAAATCTCCTCCGTCCTCAAAGACGGGGCGGTGCAAACAAATTGTGTCAAAGAAAGGACGAAAATCAACAAAGAGAACCGAAAGCGAGAATGGGAGACGAAGCAACGGAAAAGAAACTCACTCAAATCTCTTGCTGGGGAGGAGTGGTGAACCGCCGCGGTCGACTTAGATAGGAGGAGTAACGCCGGACAGGCAGCGGCATGGAGCGGGGGCGTCGCCGTCGGAGGGCGGTCGTTTAGCGGTGCGGAGCGATGTGGCGCGGGCGGAGAAACCGGAGAGGATCGACGGAAAAGGAGAGGGGGAGGGAGGGAGCCGTGAGTTGACTCGCGATGAGAAACCGGGTCTGATTAATAAATCGCTGTTTATGTAACGAACAAAAAAAATTTCATGAAACCGCCACTTCTTTGTTTTCACGAAACCACCTCAACTTTTTTATTTTTTCCAAAATACCACTTTTTGGGGAAATGAGATTGTATTTGATTTGTCTAATCTATGCCTTGAATTGGTAAATAAAGAGCGGTCATTCCGGGGTTTATCTATGTCTTTAACTTCTAAGAGCATTTTTTTTATCAGTGTAAAACAAGTATCGACACTTGCAAGTTTTATAATAAAAAAAATAGAAGAAGGGTTAGAGGGATAGTTGGAGATGTTTTACAAGTATCGATGTTTGGAAGGGATATTAATTGTGTGTCAGAGGTGTATTGTTTGGCTTTATTTTTGTTCAAATGGATTCACTCAAATATAAGGCCGCTTTGGGTAAACAAAAGACGAAACGTAGAGTTTCGGTGATGCCTTAGTTGTTGCAAATCTGATGCATGGGGGATACGTGTCTACATGTCTTCCCCTGATTCACCTAGAGAGAAGATCCAGTGGATGGGTGACACGCGGCGCGGGATGGACAATAAAGATTTAATCTGTGGGAATTTGTTTTACATATTTAAAATGCAAATTTCGGTATTAAAAATGTAAAAAATAATTTAAAATTTTATCACAATACTATATTTATTTTTCTCTACACATAGACATCAATTTTAAATATGTTTGACTATATTTTAAAAAAAAAAATTCATTTGAATACAACTATGCACAATAATGCCAGTTAAAAAATGACCCAATCCAAAAGAGAATTTCTAAGAGAGAGAAACTCTCGATTGGGGAAAAATTTTGTGGTAAATTCTCAATTGAGAATTTTTTTTTTTGGGGCAAATTCTTCTCCTTAATCCCTCTTTCGATTCAAATCTATGTGAGTAATCCTTGAGCTTTCTTCTTATTTGTGCTCGATTCGATTTGTCCCTTCCGGACTTGGTTTGGTGATCTCTCGATTTCGCCGATTTTTGCGAGTTGTGTGAAATCGAAGAGCAAGTCCCTCTTGTCTCAATCGTCCGATTTGGGGCTTTCCGTTTGCCGGCCTAGTCTTGGCTTGGCTGGATTCGGTTTCTCCTCCAATCGGTTCATCGGTGTCTTCTCCGGGGTTGTCGTTGATGTCTCGGTTTTATTCCGATCGTCGTCTCTGCCTACCTCTCGGCATCCTACATCGTCTGGTATGTCGGCGAGGGGTTAGTCTCTTGCTGTTGAATCTCTCTGGCGGCCACGGTGTTGTCGGTGATGTCGGGAGCCTCCGTCTTGGGTCTTCGTCGTCGATGCTGGTTGTCGGTGGCCGCTTCTCTCGTTCACCCTTGTTCCTTTGGGCCCAAGCTTTGGGTCCTTAGGGCCCAAAATTTGGGTCCTTCGGGCCCAAGGATGTGGAAATATCAAAAAAAAAATATTAAGTATCCCGAAAGGGCCTTGAGTAAACCCACCCGAAAGGATCTGACGAAATCCCGCAAGGGCTTGTCGATACTTTTGCAGGTGAAAGCTTGTTGGCGTTTTGTTCGAGCAGTTTGCGGCTCTGCTTCCGATGTTTCTAGGAGATCTTCTCCTTGGTTGGGGGCGTCGAGTCTGGCTGGGGTCGTGGTGGTGCGCTCAAAGGCGACTCCGTATTCGGGATAGAGTTTCCTTGGAGTTCGTCTACACTGGCCACAGGAGTTAGTGTCCTGCTGTATTACTGGCCCGCGGTGCTACTGTTCGGTGGTGCTTGGCTGCGTTCTTCGGTGGCTTCCTCAGCTGTTCGGGTGTTTGATCTTCTTGGAACGTTTGTTGTAGTGTTTATTTCTGTTTGGTTCATTACACCTGTTATTGTGTTTCTGTTTCTGTTTTTAGATTGCTATGCTAGACGGTTTCGCCGTCTGCCGACTTCGGCCGGCCTTTCGATGAGTCAGGCCTGTCTGACCTTCGAATTTTTACATAATCAAAAAAAAAAAAAAAACTATGCACAATAATGCCAAAAAAATATATTTGTGATTATTTAATACTCCCTCTGTTAATTAAAACTTGTCGTTTACTATTTATGCAGGTTTTTTTAGAATGATAAAAACTATATAAAGTATTAACATTTTTCAACATTTGTTTTTATAAATTTATACTTAATTGTATTACGTATGAAAGTATTTAAAAAATTTACGGAAATTAATATTCATAGTATCACTAGCATTCTTTTATAAACATGGCTTAAGGCATAGGTTAAAATATAATTTAACCAAGGACGACCTTATCAATAAGAAAATAGCGTTATCGATCTTATGCCTTGAAGGGCATGAATCAATTCATTTGTGGATCATATGAAATTGAAAGGCACGAATCAAACCATTTGTGAATCATAGTAGACAACTCGTATTCTCTACTGTACTCGGGAACATCTCATAAATAACACTGAATCAAACCATTTGTGGACCAGGCGATCATATGCGGATCCTATAAAAAGGCAAGAATCAAACCATTTTTAACAATAAACTCATGAATGGGATTGCCACCAATGACCACTTATAAAGAAGGCATAGATGGGAGTAAAATCATAACTCGAAAAGTTATCTACAAGTACATTTAAGGTCAAGTCGAAAGCAAAAAGAAACCTCCATTCCTCCATACAATTTCTTGGTGCTCCTTGAATTGGTAAATAAAGAACGGTCATTCCGGGGTTCGAACCGGGGACCTATGAGTACTACCCACAGGTCATTTCCAGTGAGCCATTCCGGAATGGTTAATTTCTTGGTGCTCCTTGGTACTATGTGAAGCATTTTAGCTAAATCACTATCTTCTTCATCTTTTGCATTATCCCAGTTTGAGATTTATGTTATAATGAAATGCATAATGTATAATGTTCCTAACCTTGACACAAACCAAGAAATACACTAGTGAGTTGTGACTGAAATTAGTGTCCGAAATACACATTCAGTGACAAGGTTGTATATGGTATACGAACTGTCGAATGTACTTAAGAAACAACAAAGAGTTGCAGTTACACTCAAGTACAATATCCAAATTCGAACCAAGGAAAAAACCCGCAGAAAGCGAGTATGCCAACTTCATTGAACAAGACGAAGGAAGTTAAGTACAAAAGCAAAGGTTTACTTTATCTGTGATTCCAAGTTACCTGACTTCATTCATCGGCGGAGGCAGAAGAATGAGATGGGAATCTCCAGAGCATATCAGCCCAAGTGCTCTGTCCATCAATCACTTCCTTCACTACGGAGGCTACCTCATCCACGCCAACGCGAATTTGCTTCTTGCTGTCCCTCTCCCTGATTGTCACGGAGGTTGTATTATCCACAGTGATGGCAAAGGGTACGCCAAGTTCATCTGTTCTTGCGTAACGCTTGCCAATTGAAGTGCCTGAGTGTAATAAGCGCCGTAGGCTTAGATGAATTCAATGTTCAGTTCAGCCCCAATGATGAAGGTAATTTCAAACAAATTGTGCTTACCTGTGATATCAATTTTATAAGAAATACCAGCAGTTATGAGTGACTTGGCGATCTTTTGGGAAACTTCCTCGTACTCTTTGTTTTGCACCAAGGGGAACACGGTGCATTTGATGGGAGCCACGAGTGGAGGGAAACTGAAGACGTTTTGTTGTTCGTCTCCCGCTTTGCTCGCTCTTGTGTAGAAAGAATGCTCAAAAAGGCAATATATTATCCGTCCAATACCAAAGGATGGCTCAATGACTGATGGGGTGAAAACCCTCTGATGTTCCTTCTTCATCTCCTTTGAGATTGCCACCATATTTTTTGTTATAGTTACAGTTTTCCCAAGGGTGCAAACGAGGAATTCAACCTCACCCTTGGATTCCAAATTAGCCTTCATTTCCATAGCTTCCTTTTCACCCATAGCCTGCATACAGACGATAGCAAATACAAATGAGATTCAAAAGCATATCTATCTGCAAACATTTCAGAACTTCAAAGATATCTTTAATTTAAAAGGTCTATAAATCAATAAGAATAACGTCAAGTTAGCAACAACAGAATATTCTGAGACTTATTTTTTAAAATAAAAATGTGTATGCACAACATGAAGGGGACAAGCAAACAATACAAATACATAATAGAACAAAATGGTTTTTTGAATATTTTTTTAAAAAAAAACTCCAAAAGGCGAACAAACAAAGACCCATGTAAACTACCTCTAATGCTTCAACAACATTCTTCTGGTTACCCTTGAATGCAAGGCCCAGCTCCTTCTTCACGGGGACAATAACAAGTCTCTGATAAAGTAACAAAAAAAAAAGAGGACGCAAACATTATAAATAGATAAATAAGAATGTAACTTCACAATTTGAACCAGATGAAGCAAGGGGGAAGGAAAATCCGAGGACAGTAGTAATACCTCTACTTCCCTTGGTTCTGGATACTTCTCTTGTGCCTCAAGGGCTACACCACTTTTTTCCTAAAGAGATAGTGTAACAAGTAAGGCAATCAGTAGACTCGGTACAAGTTAGGCAATCTAGATTGCAACAGGCATGGGGAAATGATCATGATGGGAGGAGAATTGAAAGCTTCCATTAAGATTAATGTAGTCCAATTACCATAACCAACTTAAAAGCAATATGAAAACATTGTGAAGCTTAAGAGTAAACAAAAGACCAGATGCATAAACTGCATTTGATTCTAAAATTAAGCTTGAAAAAACCCTATCATGATTCATGAACCATCCTTTTGCGGTTTCCATAAATATAAAAACTAATCAAATTAGATTAGAACTCCATATTGAAAAAATAAAACATAGGACTTAATATTTACGAGTGGCCAACATATAAAAATATTTACCGTGTGAGCACGCAGATCATATGCAGACCTATCAGCAATGCCAACACACTCAATCCAACCATGAGAGCATTCTATCTCAGCGTCCCAACAGTCTGCAGCATAGTGAGCCATCTCATTGGCAAGATGTTGACGAAAGCGCAGGCGTTCTTTGTCAATGCCAAGGCTTGTAAGAAAGAGATACACCCGCCCAATGAAATAGCCCAGTGTTTCATTGTTAACAATGCCCTATAAAGGTGATTGCCAAAGTAATCATCAGGCTTCTTAAAAATAATTATTGTTTTTATCCCTTTCAAATGCAAAATAAAATGAAGATGAAAATAGAAGAAACCAAGTATCTGAGTTAGAGGCTATTGATAGTCAGTTAGTCACCTTTGATACTGCTTCCCCAATGACCATCTTTTTGGCCTGCTCTCCAGAAACTTGTAGCTCCCTTGGGAACATCAGAAACTCTAAATCTGCAACTTCACGAAACTTTGGATGGGACTTGTCATCTGGGTCCACAAAGTGCTCTATTTCTGCCAACGTAAACTCACGAACCCTCAGAAGACCTTGACGTGGCGATATCTGCAACCACAAAGATAGATATCATTAAAGAAAGTAGATAAAAATGCATATAAATATAAGGCTCGGTTGACAATCCAAGAGTGACATTAATCATTATTCAAGTGCACTATATCGAAACAAATAGCATTCCAATTCTGTTCTTTCCAAACATATTGATGCATCGGCATTCAGCAGCAAGAATGAAAAATAGCCTAAGACATTTCTCAATGACTATAAAAAGCTAAATATATACGGTTTGCTGTTGATGCATGCACTTGGAAATTCTTGTAGTAAGACTGTAAGATGACAAAAAGTGAAACCTCATTTCTGAAAGCTTGTCCAATTTGAGCAGCAGCAAAAGGAAGCTTCTTCCCATTATAGTAGTACAAGTCTTTGAAGTTAACAAAGATGCCTTGTGCAGTTTCTGGCCGCATAAAACTATCAACAAGAACAAAAAAAAGGAGCGAGTTAATCATGAGGGGAGACAAAACAAACTGAAATGTTAAGTAATCTAAGGACATACAAAAGGAGGAAATTACCCCGGACTCAATCCAGAAGGCCCAATAGATGTCTGAAACATCAGATTGAATGGATAGGGATCAGAGAGTGGATTTTTGGTATCAGGAGCAGTTATGCCGTATTCTTTGATCTTAGCACCCAATTGTTCAGAAGAAAATTCATCCAAAACGGCAAGAACATGCCTGAGCTCAGCAGCTTTTTCAGCCGAGAGAGTCAGGTCCTTCTCAAGCTTGTCCTTGCAAAAATCCTTGACCAAGTGGTCAGCACGATAGCAAGTGCCAGTTTTCTCATCCTTGACCATAAGGTCTGTGAACTTGTCAACATGACCAGAGGCCTTCAACACAACTTCTGGAGTAACGCAAGGACAGTCAACTTCGAGCATGTTCTCCTCCAAAACAAAATGCTGAGAAAAAAAACACACATGTTGATTCTTGTATTGTTAACAACAAATACATAACAATTACCAAAGCTATCACTCAAATACTAGTCCAATAACATTCGTAGTGCAAAAACAATACGAACCCCAAAATTGAGATACAAAACACCAAAGGCAGAACAGATGTGATCTTTGATTTCATCTAAACAAACAAACTACTGTATTTGTTTACTGTAACAGGTCTACAACTACAAGCAATCAATTAATCAAACTAGCAATTGAAAAATCAATTAAAACATTCACTGCAATTCATCATATAGGAACGGGTGAAGTTAATAAGAGCACCTGACGCCAAAAGGCAAGAACATTTGACTTGACAGCGCATCCAGGAGGGCCATAGTCGTAAAGGCCAGCAACACCACCATAGATCTTAAAAGAAGGGATGTAGAACAGCTTCCTTTCTAGCGTATTGATGACATTCTGCCTGTGGGCCTCCTTGCTCACAGCGGTGCCAGCACCATTCCCATTGCCAGCAATGGCAGCTTGAAGCTGCTTCTCAACAGATGACTTGTCGAGCTTAAGTGAGTTAAGCGCCTTCACGGCTTCATCAATGGCTGCCTTTGTCGCAGAGGCGGCCTTCAATTCCCTAACTGCGCTGGCTTGAGCGTCAACAGCAGCTTGTTTCTCTGCCAGCGAATTGCGAAGGGAGGTTTCGGTGGCTGAATCCATCCCTGACTCTCTCAAGATATGGGGATATGGATTGGAGATACTGAGACACATAAACAGACCCATAGTCAAACAGATTGAACAATCATCAGTCCTTTTAACATCCAGAAATGGTAAACCTCAAACCCCCAAACAAACAACACCACACCCTGAGTCATAACAATCAATGCAACAAAACATCAAAGATTTCATAACAAAGAAAGAAACAACGAAAACCCTAAATCTTGAAGCCACTGTCAGATTCCTCAAATTGTGATAGCTAGGGTTTAAGATCGGGCGGTGCAAACGAATTGTGTAAAGAAAGGACGAAAACCAACAAAGAGAACCGACAGCGAGACTGTGAGACGAAGAAACGGAAAAGAAACTCACTCAAATCCCTTGCTGGGGAGGAGCGGTGAACCGCCGCGGTCGACTTAGAGAGGAGGGGTAACGCCGGACAGGCAGCGGAGAGGACCGACGGAAAAGGAGAGCGGGGTGGAGGGGGGATCTAACTAGGGCGGTTCAAAAGTCGGTTCAAGCCGGAATTTTAAACCGAACCGAGCCAACCAAACTGGACCTGAGCCGAATTTAGATTAGGTCTGGTTTCCGGTTCGCAATTTCTAAAAAATCGGTTCGGTTCGATTTGGGTTTTTTTCTCTGTTCAAACCTATGTAGCACGGAAACGGACACGAGAAGACACGGGGAAATGGCAATTTCAAAAAACATAGGACACGGACACGGCAAAGATATATGAGATATATATCATTTTAAAGGTCTTGCAAAGATGTATACATTTATACTAATAAGAGTCATCTACATGTTTAAGACCAATGGGATATAAATAAATAATTATGTAACATTTCAAATCAAAATATATACAAATAAGAATTGCGAAGTCTAAAAATAAATCAAAGTATAGTGAGATAGGGAGAGAAGGGGAGAAGGAAGATTGACACTCGTTTGTGTTCAGAAAGCCTGGCAATCGACGGTGGCTGGTGCAGATCGAAGAACGGGGGTGGCTAGTGTAGAACATCGCTCGGCGGTGCCTAGTGAAGAAGGACGCTCAAGAAGAAAAGGGCAAAGGTTGATAGCCAGGTTTGCTTTTTTCTTTTTTATTTTAATTATGAACCGGGTTTTTTTAATTATAAACCGTGTCCATTATTTGTGAACCGTGTCCAAGACGTTTCCATCGCGTTTCCATACGTGTCCGAAGTTTGACCGTTTCTTGACCGTGTCCAGGCGTTTTCGAGGTGTTTCGTGTCGTGTCCGCGTTTCCGACACGACATTGTGCCCCACATAGGCGTTTCCGTGCTACATAGGTTCAAACCTAACTTTTATGAATTTAAATAAGTACACTAGTTTAGGCTAAATCAATTCTAATTAAAAAAAGGTTATAATCCATTATAAGATATTGTGTGTATTTTAAGAAATTTTCTATAACATAATTTTATTTAAAAAATTAAACAGTTTAATTTTTATTATTATTAATTGTTAATTAAGTTCGTTTAGATTCGAAACCTGAATCGAGTATAAATAAACCAAATCGAACCTAAGGGGTTAGGTTCGGTTTTCGGTTTGTAACTTCTAAAAATTCGATTTTAGATTTGGTTCGGTTTGATTCGGTTTTGAACCAATGAGGCAATGAGAGCAGGCTAGAGCTAACCGTGAGTTATTTTTTTTAAAATAAATCGGTGTTTATGTAATGAACAATTTTTTTTTCTTCATGAAACTGCCCGCTTTTACCCTTGTTGTAAAAAAATGCCACTACTACGTTTTCACGAAACCACCCCAACTTTTTTATTTTTCCCAAAACGCCACTTTTTGGCAAAATGAGGTTGTGTTTGATTTGTCTAATCTATGCCTTTAACTCCGAAGGCATGGTTTAAGACGTAGTTTAACTAAGGACGTCCTTATTGATAAGAAAATAGCGTTATCAATCTTATGTCTTGAATGACACAAATCAATTTATTTGTGGATCCAATGAAATTGAAAGGCATGAATCAAACCATTTGTGGACCAGACAATGAACACCATTTGTGGATCCTATGAAAGGCACGAATCAAACCCTTTTTAACCATTAACTCATGAATGGGATTCCCACCAATGAACACTTCTAAAGAAGCCATAGATGTGAGAAAAATCATAAATCAAAAAAGTTATCTACAAGTACATTTAAGGTCAAGTCCAAAGCAAAAAGGAACCTCCATTCGAGATCAGGCGATGGAGAGTGGCTTCGAAAATCTTGAAAAGTGCAAGAAAAAACGGCTTCCTTTGACATGAAAGGCATTTTCTCACTTGCAGTTAGGTCTTCACTATCAGACTTTGATCGATTTGTAGATGCTTATGTAATTCCCCGCGGTCTTGTTCCAACTGTTATCGATTTGCATTATCTTCTTGACTAGCTTCACCCATTCCTCCGGCTCTGAAAGATATATGTATTCATACCATTAGTACAAAGGGTTAAGATGATGAAATGTTCACAATTTGGTATGGAAAAATTCAAATATAAGGCGTGAATGCGAGCTTACTCTCTTTGTAGTGCGCAAATGCACGTTCTAGAACCCGGTTCAGGGAGTGTTCATCAATTCCGTCAAACACAAAGCTTGAAAAAAAACACATCAAAACCATGTCAAACAAGTGTTGTGAGGTGTTTGTACATCCATCCATCATAGGAACGAGAAGTAAACGATGAAAAGCTTCGGAAACTTACCCATTAGATAGCTCATGGTTTGAGTGGTCATCCACGTCGAAAACTGTATCAGCAAGACCTCCTGTTCTCCTAACAATCGGAACCTAGAAAAGCCATTTTGGTTAGACAAATAATTTGCTGATTGCAATTCAGAGTTTGAAGTTATAGATACAGACCGCTCCATAACGCATTCCAATCATTTGAGCAAGGCCGCAAGGCTCGTAAATGGAGGGAATCAAGACCAAGTCTGCTGCAGCATAGAGCATGTGGGAAAGCTCTTCACTGACCATCGCGTAAACAAACAAACAAAAAAACTTTCATTAATGTGCACTAGTTGTCTAGTTGAAACAACTTCAGAAATGCAAGACTTCGGTGTTTCTTTCGTTCTTGATTCACTATACCTGTACATGAGAAGAATCCGAACACTTGGCCCTGTGTTATGCTACAGAAAGGAGGAATAATGTTGGTCAGGTCACAAAGTTAAAAATCAACAATAGCATGACAGAACCAAGCACCATGTAGTAAATTTCTGAAAGAAAATGGATAATGTGTGGTTTATAAGATATGGTTTTAGTTGCCATTGATAACATTCTTATCATGCTCACCTGATCTACAAGATTTTGGAACTCTTTCTGAAGCCGAGGATCTGCAGTTGTGCCTAACAGAACCATTTGCCCACCCTACAAGGTGAGTAAAATGCGTTCAAGTAAGTCATTTAAAACATAACTTACATAAGAATAGATAGGAATAGTAAAGTGAAAGACAGTGGGGAAAACATACATGGTTAATACTTTCATAGTTTCATACCTTGCAAAGATGAAAGCGAAAAACTAAACAAAACCTATGGAGTGAAATTCAATATAAGTAGGAAATAGATTCGCTTTCGGGGAGTCTTACAAGCTTCTCAACGTGATTAATTGCATGGGTGATCAAATGAAGACCTTTCTGAGGAACCAACCGCGTGATGCAGACAACCAGGGGTCCACTTCCAGTGGCTGTTGTTTCCATACCAAGACCCTTTTGGATATACTTTTTACAGATGTTTTTACCTTGAATGTCATTAGCTGCAAAAAAGCACCAAAAGAGAAATCCAATGAAAAGATAAACACAACTCCTGTGAACCTGTGAAAAAAGAGAATGGCAATTTAATCTTTTTGGCTTGATTGTTCCATAGTAAGGGTGCGTAAGGCTAAATGACAAATAATTTCAACTATGCCCTCCCCCAACAGTTCGGGTTTCTTTCCTTCAATATGTATAAGATATTAGATAGGGCTTCCTCTAACTCAAATTCACTAAATCCAGTTTATTGCTCTTCTTGCTTTTAGAAGGATAGATACAAATATTACCATTGAATCTAGCTGGCAGAAAGATGTCCGTTTCAGGATTCCATACAGCCGTATCTATTCCATTCAGAACGCCTGCATACCTACAGTGAAAATCAAATTAACTAGTTTTAGGGGAAAAGAAGAAATAACTAATGAGCTAAGAGAAGTCATTATACAAAGTTACATTTGCGTCTAAGTGACCAACGTAAAGCTTGGGGAATGAAAGTGATTAGTCTTCCGCCCAAAACATCAAACTCTACTCGTGCAATAACCATGGTTGCATTGCTAATTCAAATGTTATTGTGAAACATCAATACGTAGGTTAAAGTTCGGGTTTCATTATCTTATAGTGCTTCCTTGTCCAATAGTTCATTTAAGATTTACAATGTGGATACATGTCAAGCATGATCTCCTGCTCAACTTATACATGGAGCTTATCTTGCTGTTCCTTTAGTTCATGCACCAAGCTAACAATGTCGAACGGTTCATAAACAACTTTTGACTGTTGCTATGGTTTATACTTTATACTCTACAACTTAGTCCCAGATTCATAAAACTGTGAACATTCACATTAGACCAAAACAGTTGTCTTTGAGACCTTGAGAAATGTTATGGAAGCATCTTACTTGTCCTGGTTGTTAATCAGAGTGCTTGAAAGCCATCCCGAGCAGAGGGTTTCCTTTAGATATGTAGGAGACACTGTACTGAAAAGATGGGAAAAAACACTAAACACGTCATCATAGTCAAGTATAGAAATGAGATCAATAAGACAACAGGTATGATCTATAGAAGAGATCTTCAGTTCTTCTTGCAGTACTATATTTGTGAAACTACAAGGGGAAACTTCCTTGCTTGCAAAGTCATATTTTAGGCCATGAGAACATTAGCAAAACTGCATATAGTAAATATTATAAAAACTAAAATCTTCACCAAGCAAGTTATGCTTGCAGGATGGTTGTTCAGGTGTTCCTATTATAAGGAGTTAAAAAGTATATACATTTATCAATAGCAATTGTACAAAACACGATTCCTTTAATGGTATTTTAGCTTATGAAAATATTACACTAATAACTACTTACACAACTGCATTACTGTAAACAATGCCTCCTTTCAATAAGCTCAATCTCTCTGGATTATGGCCAATAGTTCTATCGTCAACCGCCTACAATAATGAAGATGAGGTAAAAAGTTCAACTCTGCAGTAGACAATGTGTAGTGCAAAAATAACTCATAAGAACATAAGAGATCTTGTGCCTATGTTATGGAAATTATTATCATTATATCACTTTAATTCAGAAAAATGGAAAGAGAAAAATTTACAAACTAAATAAACTGTATATGAAGTACCGACCTTTTCAGGAACAGCATAAATTTCTCCTTCAAGACCAGTCTTATCGAGTTGCTCTTGCCTATAAAAATAAAGAGCAAATGTAGTTCAGACTTCCACGAATCAAGCACTAGCTTAATTTCTAAATTCAACCAATGTAGCTTCATTATGTAAACCCTTATTAGATCCTACGAATTAAGTTCTGAGGAAGATAATTAGAGGTTTTCCCTTATCATATGCCTACTAGGAATAATTGAGATGTGGCTCTGAATATATACAGTGTAACTCATCATTTCCTTCAAGCGTCTTTTAGTGGATGCCACAAGCTTTGATAATCAGAGGGGCATGACAAAGAGACACAATACTTACCGGCATTCCCCATAGTGTTCCATGTTGTGTATAGTCAAAACTAGTCTTGGTTTCTGAAGGAAAAAATAAAAACAAAAAACAAAACATACAAAGTAGTGTCATTCAGATATGATAGTAACTGGATGCTGGAGAAAAAAACTTGCCGACATAAACATATGAAAGTCACACCTGAAGTGAAAGCTTATTATACATATCCCAATAGAGTAAGGGCAATGCACTTGTCTGCCATTCATGTACATGAATAATGTCTGGCTGTGTCCCACTCACCTGTATAAAAAGAAACATATATGCATAAGAAGTAGGGATACATACGGGAAGCTTGACCCTATATGTGTTCTTTGTAATAGTGAAAAATGAGGGACACGTTCATCTTTGCTTTGCCCGTACTATAATGGGATTTGGTTAAATCATGGTTGAAAATTACAAGGAGGGTGTCTACACTTGCAAGTGTTATGAAGTGGATGATGCAGGAAGCGTGTGGGAAGACTTGGCCTAGCAAAATTAAATGGCTTGCTCTTGTAGCTACAATTTATTTTGTTTGGAAAGCTAGGAACAAAAAGGTGTTTGAGTACTCTAACTTTGGGCATGGAGCAAGTTTTTCATTTGATCAAGACACGTGTAGATAAGGTTAGGTTAGCCTCATACTCGTGCATCTTGAATGTTTTGTCACACACTTGAGTAAGGCAGAGTGACATCCTACAATGAGATTTTGGCTTATTGTGACTTTCTACAACAAAAGAAGTAAGGCAGAATGACATCCTCACTCACACTAGTACAAAATGTTTTAGTGGGCTCTTGCCTCAAGTCAATCCAAATACACTATCGACTTGTGTTCTACGTTGTAGCAACTCAAAGCAAGTTCAGTAAACGCAAGACCATATATGAGTCACTAACTGATATAAACAAATGAATCAATAAACAATTCACTAACCTGCATCCACTCAAGGCAAGCACGAGAGAAAAACAAATACGCCTCCAGCTCGTTGTAAGAACCTCCATATATAGTCTTGCCTTTGAAGAATTGATTGGACGGTTGAAGTAAGATCACCGGGATGCCAGAAGCCTTTGCAGAATATGCATTTGTTGAAATCCAGTTGCCATCATGGTAAGAGTTGAAAGTGCTTATCAAATTCAGCTCCGTTAGTTGCTGCTCTGGAATGCACTCGTAGAAAGGAAGCATCACAGTCACAACATGACCACGCGATAGGCATGCACGAGCAAGCCCAGATACAACATCTCCAAGGCCACCTACTTTCGCGATAGGTGCCATTTCAGCGGTGACATGAATTACGTGCAGAGGATTGTCCTTTTCTACATTCACGGGAACATCCACACTAGCATCAGATAAATTGAACTCCCGGACCCAGAAAGGGATGGGATCATCCGGAGAAGGCCATGTGATATTGTCTGAGGCCAATGCAGTTGATCTAGCCTCTCTTGATCCACCTACTTGTAGATCACCCTAGACATATGAGTGACATTAACACGGGAATGATCATATTAACTTAATGAGCAGCAATTATCATACAACTTTTAGTTGTGATGTAAGACCTTTTGTATCGTAGAACACAAAGACTAAAAATAAAAATTCTTTTTAACACTCCCAACATAGAATATCCTCACTAACAATGAATTCAATTTGTTCCTCAAACTGCACTAATAAAATGACTAGGGATTGTGTGCAATCTCGGCACATAAACACAGTGGGGCTTATCTAAAACCAGTTGGCAATGGAAGAGCCACAACCCCATTCCTCTATTTGCAATCGAGGTGGGATAACCCATCATCAACCATATGTATTAACTATGAACTCAGTGATTTGACAATCTCTTCTTTTTATTTTTGTTTTCTTATCTGAATGCAACAACAACAACAACAATACTCCCAGTCTATCTCGCTCTTAGCAAGGTCTTGGGGATCAATTGTATGCACCCTTTCATCGAACTACGTCGAGAAGGTGTTTCTGAATTGACCAGTGGCGTAAAAAGGCAGAACACACATTAGCACCAATCAATCATTGTAGAATTACCAATCAAAACATAACAAAAGGAAAAAAGAAACACAAATCACACTGCACTCCCAACATTCATAATTGATTCAATTTGTTGATCAAAGATTCAAAGTTCACCTGCACTAGAAGATCGATGCACAAGATTTATCTAAAACCAATTGGCAGTAGAATATAGCACCAATCTTACCTCTTAATTTGCAAATGATGTGGGATAAATAATCCATCATCAACGGAGTATGAACTATGAACTCAGTGATTAAACAATCTCCTCCGATCATTATAAATAAAACAGAAATCAAAACAAAAATCACAGTTCACCTCTCTGATTAACCTATGAAGATCATCGATCATAATTCATAAACCTAACAGAAAACAAATATTTCGGCTGAATCGTAACAAGTACCTGTGGAGCGAGAGATGAAGAGAAAGACAGAGATTGATGTGTAAACAAGGAGTGGCGTTTGAACTGATGTGGACTGAGGCATCCCCTAGCGGAAATCGAACTGGTTTGAATGAAGAAACTCGACATTGAATTATCGCCTTAACTCAGTGAACGAGAATGGAGAGACCTCAGACGGGTGTATCGGGGTGTGTGAGAGGTGAGAATGGAGAGTGGGCAGTGGCAGTGGCAATGACAGTCCCAATTGGGAGTCTGTTTGATTTGATGGGATTTGTGACGAAGAGAGGTGGGTTGTCAGATTATTCCAATTATTCTTAAAATACAGAATATTATTTTATTTATTCGGACTATAATAATAATAATAATATACGGCGGGTATTAATTTGGGAGGAGAGAAAAATAAAAAATGCAACTGATTAATGGATACTGTAAAAGTTGAAAAATGGGGTTATAAACGTCTTGGGTCTTGGGAATCATCACACAAGTCCCGTGAATTTGGTTGTAATTGGATTATTGGAGGATTTAAATTTCTTAATAGGTGGTGTTCCACGTGTGACTCTTGATGTATCGTTGGGCGTTAGCCTACGATGTTATTTTAGGGTAGTGTTTGACGTTGTCTTTCGTCTACGTCATCATCTTGTTCGGTTTAGTTATGTTTAGTTTGACGATTCGTGTGGAGGAGTGGTCAATCCGACGATTCATCGTCCTCGTTGTGATCGGATCTTGCTAGTCCTTGGACTCCGGTGGATTGGCGTCTTCGTGCACCTTGTCACAACACCTTTCAAATCTATCCAATCTTACACGGCTAGGTTGGATTTCTAGTTTAATATTAGTGTATATTATTAATAGTTAAACTAGAATAAAATAAAATAAAAACTAGTAAATTTCCAATAGGTTTGCCTAAGATCCCGAAAGGGTTGAATAAATCCCGACAGAGCTTGAAAAATATTACTCTAATATTAATAAGTAATAAATTTCCCTGTACTTTATTCTGGGTCCGGGTGTTCTACTCACAAAATTTCGTCGGAGGATTGATCTTCCTTTGTTTTGGCCCGTATTTTGCTTCGTCGTTTGGCTTCGAGTTGCCTTGGTGTGGTTGCGTTTAGTTCCGAGTTGGGTTGCAGTATCGGGCGTCCTGTATGATCGAGAAGGTCGTGGATGTGTTCGTGGTCTTCGAAGATCCCTCATTTAGGTGGGGACAACGTCGGTGGTCCGCACATCCCTAGGATTCTCTTTCCGATGGTGGATTACTGTTCTCCGCCTTCTCGGCGTCGAGACGCCGTGTGAGTCGTTGCACTCGCCTGTGTTCTCGGCATTCGTGGCTCATCTTGGATCTTCATCAACTTCTTCGTCGACCGACGTCTTTTATGGGATGTTGGGGTTTTTCTTTATTCATTGTTGATTTGTGTTGCTAATGGTTGTAGAAGTTGATCATACAAAATTGTTAATTTATCAATAATAAAAATTTGGTTAGGTAACATTTACAGGAATTTTTAACCCATTTTTTAGACGTTTAATAAATGAAAAATCTAAGCTAAAAGAAAAGGCTACAGAAATAGTATATCAGAGCAAGAAATGATCTCTTTTTTTTGACGCAAGATAAGAATTAGGTCGGGTCGGCCGCAGTAGAGACCCTTCATAGCACATCCTTCCGGACGAGAACTAGCAGTTCTGGATCATCCTCATTCCTCACATCAGACGTCGGTAGGGGAAGCATGGGCACTACGAGCAAGGTAGTCAGCCATAACATTCGATTCCCTGAAAATATGACGAATAGCAACATAAGTAAAGGACGAGATATCAGACAGTATATCGGCTTGTAGGTTGTAGCATCTCTATTGTCCAGCGACATTTCCAATCCTCCAGTAGAGATTTTATCACTAGTAAGTTGTCTCCTTCGATCAGAAGTGTAGATAGTTGCAACTCCTTTGCCCGTTACAAACCCATTCCGAGTTCGAGATTTTCGGCATAAATCACCGAGATATTTGTGCAAACAGATCTGCCAGCAAAGACCACTAAACTCGCAGAGTCACGGATGACAAAACCATAAAACGAGTTGCCATTCGGGAGTACCGAACCATCAAAATTTAGCTTATGTAGTTTCATGTAGTTTTTCCTCAAAAGGATTGAAGTTTTTTTGTATATTCAGACATTAAAGCATAAGATCACTTTCACACTTATAACTTTGTCGCACAACACACCATATCAGCTATATCATCATATTAGTTTTACTTTTACCCATCTTAATTTGTCCAAACAAATGGATGAATGGACATCTTTTAGTTATTGATTGAAGTCTATACTTGTATAAATATCTCAAATGGTATACAAATTATTCCTATTCCTTAAATGTCTTCATCTAAGTCTATTGTTTTGGACCACTAAAAGGTTGATCAACACCTTCAACCAAGACAAAAACAAATAGACCATACTATGGTTCCATACAAATTGGAGTGTCGTATACTCATATATACTACTCCCTCCGTCCAAAAATACATTGCCTTTTAATTTTGCACAAGTTTTAATAAAACAACTTACTTTTAAAAAAAACATCATCAATGCACTAACTTTTTCATAAATTTTATTATTTTTTAACACTCACTATACCTTTTAACCAATCAAATTATTTTAAAAAGTCAACAACACACAAACCAATACAAATCATTACGGAGTACAACTTTTTACCTAGAAAACCTAAAAGACCATCTATTGTTGGACAAAAAATTATATCTAAAAGTCCATGTATTGTTGGACGAAGGGAGTAGTAGAGAGATTGAGTCTCAATGTGCTTTCTTGGAAAATGACTATATCTAAACAATGCTTGAACTCAATTTATCCCAATCATATCAGGTATGGAAGATCGAGGTGTGCACACATTTAGGAGATAAAAGGATCCAAATCAAACATCAAAAGCAATCGATCATTTCGTAGTTCACTCCCAACATACGCAATATCTATATTTCAAAGGTGAGTGTAAAAAAATATTAATATTGATCACATAACAATGGCCTCATATTGGAGAATGGAGAGGATATAGGGTGAGTTTGGATTCCAAACGCATTATGTTTATAATGCAAAATGATAAAACGGTGTTTGATTACCACAATTTTGAAGGTGTTTAAATTAGGATATTTTTGGATTCAACGATATATTAATTATAAGACAATTATTTTATTTCTTTTTATGTGATTATTTGGTTAAATTACGGTTTTACCTTTGTTTTTACGAGATTTTTACTTTTAAAATCAAACGCGCACATCAAACGAGGTAAAATAATTGCATTATAATTAAAATGCAATGAAATCCAAACACACCCATAAAACGAGGAGTATCTACTAAAACCTAGTAGTTAAGGTGAAACATATATCTCTACAATCCTGTCTCATTAGCGAACCTTGCACCTACCTTCTCCATCTTTGTGCTCAACCTAACAAACAAAAGTCTAAAACCATGTTTATCAGTTACTATTCAAGATACTAAAATTACTATTTTTTTATTCATCTTTTTCAACCACATCAGCATAACATCCCTTTCTCACTTTTTCTAGTTTAACAATAGCATCCCTAACATCCCACAATCCATCTTTTTTTTTCCAATTCAATTTACGAATATACCCTTCTATAACAATTATTTTCAATATGTTTATAATATGATTATAATATTATATTAGTATTTAATTACTAAAATGTAATTATAAAATTTAGATTTAAAATAAAATAGCAAACTCCATTGATTAAAAAAAGGAAATTACACAAAAGCCAATACATAAACTAAATTGCAACGTAAAAAAACACAATATGAAATTTGCGAAATCTAATTGCCTCCACGTGTGGAAAATTACAATATATTTTCGATCGAGTTTGACATATTAAATAAAATATTCGACACGTCAATTTTCTACTAACATATTGCCCATGTGCATAGTAAATCAGTCGCTTCCACGTTTCTTCTACCATATGTCCTAATTGAAGGCAAATAAAAAAAAAACTTTATAGTTTTTGGATTAAGAAAATTTAGTTTGGACCATCTATGATACTTTATCCATTACACATCATGTTACAACTTTTAAATTGGTCTAAATTATAAATTGATTTGATAAAGATATCTTAAAGTTTAAATGTATAAACCCTATATATCTAAAGAATAAAAAAAAATGATATTTAGTGTTTGTTTTTTTTTATAATGTCTTAGACCCTTATTCGAAAAATGGTACTTTATGTTTTAGTGTATAAATCCTTAGAGGCTAAAACATTAAAAAAAATTACACCTCTAAAATTAGTCTAAATTATAAATCAATTTCAATACATCTCCAGAGATTCAATCATGCAATAAAGCCAGTTCCTTGTCAGGATTTACATTTAGTTCATGAAAGACTTGGCCATAGTTATGTTTCCAAATTAAAACATTTGTCTCAGTTCAAACATTTGAGTTGTACAGACTTTTTTTTGTGACAGTTGTGTTCTTGTAAAGCATCATAGATTTCCTTTTGAGAGGAGTTAACCGTAGGTCAGCGGTACATAAGAACCCGAACATCCTGTTGGCAGTGAGGACGAAACTCCCCGCAGTCAACCCAAATAACGGAGACGCCACTATACACACCACCACGACCCCAACCTATCCCGACTCCGACATTCAGGACCAAATCCACAGAGAAGAACGCCAAGCCACGCCGTCGCAGAGCTGTACACGGCCTAAGAAAGAGCACCCCGAAACCCTAACGGGATTTGATCAACCCTAACGGGGTTTAATCCACGCCGCTACAAGCAGGATTTGAGACCCTTTCGAGAATTTAATTTAAAATGTACACATCAATCTATATATAAAAATGAATATATAAATAATTTAACCCCATTTTTTACTTATTCTTTTTAATAGTCCACGTAGATTTGGGCTCAAGGAAATACTTGGGCCCAAAGGAAGGAACTCGGGCCCTACTCCGGGCAGCAAAATCCCAAAGGAGAAAGGGAAGCTTTCCGGAAAGACGGAAAAAGCCTGGGGCGAAGAATCGGCGGTCAGCGAGGAGTCGAGCAAACGGAGCCGAAGGCGAGTGGGCATCCAACACCGAGAGGAACACCGGCCTCACGGAAGACAGAGAAGCGACGGTGAAGGTCGGCGGTGGGGTTGGATACTTGGATCCGGACAGAGGAGGCTGATGATGAATTTTAAGGGCCAAGTCGGAGGCAGCGCTGGCCGAAAGATCGGAACCCCGACCAAAGAACCGAGGGCGGAGAAATTCGGCGATCAGGAGCCACCCGACCGTGGGTGAGGCGGGAGAGTGAACGGAGGGCAGCGTCGAGGCCCACCCTAGGTTTGCAGGGCCGGAGGGGCATCCGGAATCAGAGCTCCTTATGGAGCGATGATGGAGGATGATTGAAATAGGGGGATCAAAACCCAACATCGGGCATGGATAGACTGAAATAAGGGGAAGGAAGCGACAAACTCCAGAAGCCCCAAATCGATTGTTGTTTTAGTTGTCGAGATAGATCACATCCACCGACAGATGTCCGAGAAGAGGTGAGATTAGGGGCTCAAACGAAGTATCAACCTGATCGGGACAAGGATTCTCAAATCCGGGCAAACAAAACGCCCAGATCAACCCATAAGGATTGAACCAAAAGCGATTAGGAGCGCCGATCAAAAGACCTACTCGATCGGGCAAGAGTTCATGATTGAGTTTCCAGCCCCGAAGGGATTTGACAAACTCTCTCTCTGGAAAACCAAAGGGCATAGCATAGTGCTTGTGGGGAAGAGAACGTGGTTGCTGAAAGCGGTTTCTTAATTTTGTGAAGGTAGGACACGTGACTCAATTTTTTACAAAGGGATTGCTTCTGAAATAATAAGTATAAGGGGTGGATATTATGATAATTTTTAATATAAATATATTGTAAATAATTATTTTTTAAAAAATATGTCGAAACATATTCAAAATTGATGTCTATGTGTAGAGAAAAATGAATCTAATATTATGGTAATTTTTAATGTTTTATTTTTTTACATTTTAAAAAGCGAAAATGATATTATGTGAATGTAATTAAAATGTGTCAGATTAAATCTCAACCGTCGATTCCATTAAATCTCAACCGTTCACCCCGTCCACCAGTGGTATTGTGCCATGTGTCCTCCCATGTGTGGCAATATGGCAGCCCAAATATGCATAGCATCGATGCTAAATTAAAATCCCTTAAGCATCCCTTCACCCCCTCAAATAATATTTTATTAATATTTCTACACTTAAGTATCTTGAATAGTGGCCGTTAAAGATGGCCTAAGACACACGAAATAGATATAATAAGTAGCCAATACCACAGAGGCACAAACACAATCACAACATATTTGACCAACAATGTTTAAAAACTTGGGCAATTTACTTGATTTTGTATTGTCAATAATCGTTTTGGTATCTTTCTAATAACTTCGCTCATAGTTTAATTGGTCAATTGCAAACCTACAATTTGTTTTTCAGTTACAACAGTGGCGGACCCAATGGGGGTCCTGGGGGGTCACATGACACCCCATCGGCCCGAGAAATATGTAAAAAAAATAAAATAAAATTTATTTTGGATATAATTAAGTAAAGAGAGTAAGAAATCACTAAAAAACGTTGGCTCAAATGGCAAAAGACGTGGGTGAGCTCTTTCGGAGTCAAGAGATGTGGGTTCGACTCACCAAATTTTAATTTTTTACCTCTATTTTTTTTAAAAGCCCCCATTTACGCCGCCGACTGTGAGAGAGAGAGAGAGAGCGAAGTCCGAGTCGAACCCTCAACCCGCCGCCGCACCAACCCTGACACAGTGACCTCCCCTCAAAAGTTTCTGGGTCCGCCACTGAGTTACAAAGCTACGCCGAACTGATTCATCATACAAATGAATCATGGAACCGTTTATGTTAAGTTGCAATTTCAGACGACCCCCATAGGCGTTTCATCTACAAGTGACAAATTTCTACTCAATACACGATTACATGATGTGAATAAAGGGCAGTTAAATATAATTTTCAAAATAGAAGGGTGTTTTATGCAAAATGACCTAAATAAGGGTGGCTTTACGAAGTTTACCCGAAGAAGAAGACTCAGCAGTCAGCAGCCCTCCCAAAGTATCTGGAAACTTCCGACGATTCAGACTCCTTCAAAGCCTGAGCGAACACCAAACCCTCAATTCCCTTTCTTCCTACAAATCACATCCGAAACCAATCCATCAATCCCAACTTCTCCTCGATTCATTCGAATTGGTGGCGGAGGGAGAGATCGGGAATGGAGGGAGGAGCTGTGTCGGAGAATCAACAGCCGGCGTCATACACCTACTGGGTGAGAGAGGCGACCGGTGAGGCGGCGCCATTGCCGGTTCCGAAGAAACTCTCTGCCGAGGATCTCTCCAACCACCACCGTCCTTCCGCTTCTCTCGGCTCCGCCTGGAACGCGGTACGATCTGGTTTATGCGCGTCAAACTTGTTCCCATTGTTTAGGATGCGTGTGTTTACTTGAATTTAGTTATGTTTTTGATTGCTCTTGCATTGATCGAAGTGTATTGATTGATGGATATTCGCCTATTTAGCTGCATTTGAGGCTTTTATCAATTTTATGTTTTCGACTGACTCATCACTTCATCAATTGGGGGAATGAAAGTATCCGACATAATCAATCATAGTTTTTTTTTTAATAAAAAGTCCCAGTTTATCTTCAACCGTAATTCTGAATGGGTCACTAATTTCTAGCTTGTCCTATATCGAAGTCCTAGATCATTGGTTTTGTTTCATAACTGATCCTCCTGTTAGTTTTGTTTCCAAGTTAGGGACCATTGTGAACGGTTTAGGTAGAGATTTTCAGTAAACGATTAAGAGAACATGACCGATGGATTGACGAGTTCTGAAATAAATCCAATTATTCATGGGATTTCAATGTGGCAAGTTTAGGGAAATGGCCAAAGGTTAGTACTCATTAATGAATTTTGCCTGAAAGAAATAATGTTGGTTGGTTGTATAGGAGCTTATTGCTATATGCAATTTGGATTTCCCAATAATACATTAATCAGAGCTGTTGAAGAGATGCTTTTGAATGTTGGTGAAGGAGAGAAAGAGGCTTAGATACATGTATTTATTATGGAATGTTGAAGGCTTTTAGATGAACTTGCATCAGTGGCATAGATAACAAATGATAAACTTTTAAGGCATGAGGAAATATGAATGACTGTGCATGTGAAGAGGGGATATTTCACTTTCCCCTCTTCCCATGCACAATTGTTCATCAGTCTTGTTTGAACAAGAGTGAAGTGAGAAGTTGGTGCTGTTATTATCTGTCGGTTTCTAGCCATAGCAACTATCCTGGGTGCCTGGGTGTTTGCTCAAGCCACTTGGTTTGATTCACCCATACTACATTTCAACATGTCTAGAGATAAGGGTGCTCCATTGCTCCTATGTCTTTTTCAAGATGAAATATGCTATGTTCTTGAGAAAGTAAAATGTGAGGTCTGTTGGGGAATGACGGTAAAAGGTTTATCTATTCTCAGTGGCATGCAGTTGTATGCATCACTGTAGAACTGAGTTTTCGACAGCTTGTACTAACTGTGCACAGTTACAAGTTATTTTATTGCTTTATTCTAATTCTAGTGCATTAATGCTTCCTTCCAGGCTGGAACTTGGGAGGAGAAAAATCTTAATAAATGGGCAACAGAGAGGATAAAGGTTTGTCCCTTATGAACTTGAGCTTTCCGTGATCATCTACAGTGACTTCTGAAGTCATGTTTCTTTACTTAGTTACGATAAGAATGTGAATGCTAATATAGGACACCTCAACACAACAACACTATTTTTGGCCATTGTATTGTGTTGGGCAATCATAATGATAGTTTTCTGGACAAGTGTTATTACTTATGTCATTCATTCTATTGCATTCAAAATCAATATTTATGATAAAATGTAGGAGATTCATCTACAGGATTAATACGATTTCACTGTTTTGTTCTTTTTATAGTATATGTTTATATATAAACACACACACATAATAGTTATTATTACATGCAACAATTTTGAAAGGATATTGATTCTTTTGAAATTGATGTAAACAACAAGGGGGTTGGGATTTATACACTCTTACCCTGAACTAGTCGAGAGGATGTTTCCGATAAACCCAGGAGATGCACCTGCCTGATTGATTATTACTTATTCTGATCGTATAGATTTTCCATACAGTCATCAAATAATACAACCCTTTGTCCTTCTCCTACACCTGCTTTGAGTGAGCATTGGAGCTGCACGTTTATGAAAATTCAAACATTTTGCATGACTTTTTATGCTGCCTAAAGATATGTGTTACACCCACCTGGCACCTGCTATTATTGCTCTATCAACTCAGTTAATGTCATTTTACTTTGAGGACCTTATCCTTGAAGATCTTGTTTACCACAGTTATATTGTCATTAAAAAAAATTGTTCTTCTGAAGAGGAAAAAGTTTAAGAGGGAAAAATTGTGATAAGAATAAGATCAACGATTAGTAATGTTTTTCTAATTAGCGCCTATTCTGCTTAAGTAATTTGCGGAGATAAGACTGGCTGACCCTTTTAGTGAAAAAGACATAAAGAATGAACAAGAAAAGAATCATGGAAGGACTAACCAACAAGTAAGTTTGAACCAAACCCAAAATAATATGAACCAGAAGTATGTTCATGTGAACATGATCAGACAGGTAGTCTTCCTCTGTTTCACTCAGAAGATTAGTCATCTCCCAATCAGCTAAGCCCATCTAGATCAGTTGGCAGACGTTCTTTACCAGCTGATTTCGGTTTTAATGGAGGTCTAAGAAAGCTGTTCAAATCATTGGCTATGAATTCATATCATTTACTGGAATTTTCATCTTCAGAATTTATGCAGCTGTTCTTTGCCCTCAATCCTATAATGGCGAAAAGTGATTCCCACAAAGGCATGGAGTTAGCAGTTGATGTTAAATAGAATTTGATGTTTTCATCTTTGAAACTCTTGGCTAGCAATTGATGTTAACGCTAGAACTTCTGCACCACTTATGGAGTTATTCTATTTTTTCTAGGAAATTAGATGGTGCTAACCTTGTGCTCATCAGCAGCATGTGATATGCTGGATTAAAAAGTCTATGGATTTTTATCCTCAGTTGATTTCAAACATATTATCCTTTAGTCTTGATTATGCTCTTGTGCCTGATTCCCCATTTCATATGCTTCATTTCTCTGAATGTCAGGAGTTGCTTACATCTATCAGTTCTTTGGAATTTTCCAATGGCAAAGCAGAAATTACAGAAGTGTCAAGATGTGAAGGCGATGTGAGTTCATGATCGCTTGATATGATTTCTCCGGTTGTGATTTTCCCAGTCCCAAACAATTTATTGAATTTCTTGTGTTTGCTCAGTTGCTTTTCACTTTTATTTGGATCAACACCACATAATAGATTGAATTCACCTTCATTTTTGGCGACTTACATTTTTCTCAGTCTGAACAAGGCTTGATCAAAATTGTGATTTCATAATGATTCTCTCTCTATGACTTTTTAACTTTTGCCTATTTACAGTCTATATATTTACCTCGAGTCAAAACAATTGTGACAAGTGCCTTTGAATTTGTTTGGGCATTCCTACTCTTTAATACATGACTATCCTACATGAATTTCTCGTCCCTGTGGTGTATTTCCCCCTTTTAGTTATTCACACACTATTTCTTTGATGCCATACCCCTTGTAGATGCATTAAGAAGGAAATTATGATGTGTTTAGGAGTATTACATACTTCCCATTTCTTTGTGACATATTTTGATTTTCCTCAAATAATTGGAAGGACCATCTTATGTCATCCCTTCAAATTTTTTGAAGTTGCGGATTAAATATGGAATTGAAACTTTCAGCGCCTTTTTTTGGGGTAGCTTATTCCAATTTGGATTGGCCTGGGAGATCTACTGTAAATATACAAATGAGCAAATTAGTGTTGATTCATAGCAAAAGGCATATAAGTCCTATTCTATGAGTTTAGGAGTCAACAAGCCTTTCTTTTTTCTAGCATTCAACACCTAGTGTGGTTACAGTTCAAGGATGTATTGGAGATAGACTTCAATTCATTGCCTACTTTATCTTTCAATTTTTTTTTGATCCCATTATCCAGGTCTACTAGATTATTGGTTCGGTTTGTCTAACCGTGTGACTATTGCTTCCTTGCCCCTTTCATATATATCACGATTTGCAGGCCTCTGTGGTTATAGTGCGCAATAAGAAACGGGTTGGTTATACTTATGAGTTAGGAATTAAGGTCAAAGGTCAGTATTTATATCAATAGAAGCCTATCATTTCCTATATTTCTCTTTCATACACGTTTTTGGTACATCCAGACCAGTATATTGTTCATTTAAATCTCTTTTCTGGACAAACTGATAAGCTACAGCGTAAATCAGGTGAATGGCTTGTTGGAGGTGAGAAGAAAATGATCAAGGGACATTTAAACATTGATGAGTTCTCTTATGGCGAAGTGGATGATTTGCAGGTATGGTCCAACATCCTTGAATGCGCCAAATGCATAAATATTTTCATGGCTTTGCACTTTCACAGTTTCACATACTCGCCTTTTTTTTAATAAGGAATGCTACTGTCAAGGAGCAGTTTATACGCACTACAATGTGATGCTTCAACTGTGCTATCGTCTTAGTATCTATGTTTCCATCCTACCCCTCTTTTACCCCGTGATAAACACTTTTTCCTTCGTATGGGAGGATTTTTGGGGACATGGATGTTTCTGATTGCACTTGGCTGCTGCTATTAGCTTTGCTCCTTGCTATTTATTCCCTTTTCTTGAGTATCTGAATCCATTTTCCTTTTTTTGTTGATCACTGTTATTTTTGCACCATACATCGTTTGAATAGAGTGGTGGTTTCACCTGAACCCAGCAGATACCCAACTCACTGGTTTCACCCAGCCTGAAGATGAAAATCCAACAAGTTGGGTCACAGGTGAATTGGGTGATTTGTCGGGTGGGATTCTGGTGAAGGGGCCTCTACCTGTCATATGATTATATGAATGATACTTCATACAATTTGTCTAATTTGTATAAGGTTTATAGGATAGTATATAAACTTGAAAAATTAAGTAGTCATTATCGTTAGTCACCCAATAATTACGCAACCCAATTCCTCCTTGGTTGAGTTGGGTGGGTGGATGGTCTATCCGGGCAGTGGTCCGGGTTTGGTGGACAAATGATATTTTGATGGATTGTGCAGCTGGAAGGGTATAGTTGGCCTCCGACCACTCTGCCCATTACCATCCCTATTTCTTATACTAATGCTGACTATATTTGATATGCTCCATGTAGATCACTATAAAATTAAACGAGGACAAGGATCTGAAGCATCAGGACAAGCAGAGTATCTGCCAGGACTTCAAGCAGTTTCTGCAGCCTGTACGCGAGAAGCTTCTTCAGTTCGAACAAGAACTGAGAGACAGATAGAGCCCTGACCGGACTAAAGCCATGGAGGCTCGGATCTGGTCGTTGTATTTTAGTTTTTCCTATTTTATATTACTAGGATCAGAACTTTCAAAACATGTGATACGGTTGGACATTGCTTGCCACTCGCCAAAGGACTTGTAGACACGCTTTAAGTTGTTTTACGCACTATTGCTTAATGCTTTTATGGCTCGATGATGGCATACCATTCGTGTAATTGCAATGTTCCTTGCATGGACTTTTAGTGAACAATCTTGTTAACGTTGTGGTTTTTTTTTTTTGCTTCGATTTGGCAATGATTTAGCAAAAATATATGTAGGGAACAGAGGATTAATCGCGTAGGCAAGTGTCATTATAGAGAGGCCGTGAGGTGAGCCAAAAAAACCCGAAATTGCCTAAAATTATCTGATCACAACTCAATTACTATTTGTAAAAATGGGTATACAGACTCAAAACGGTTTATAACTAGTAAAACCCTCAATTGAGTCTAGCCTTAATCATACCATCATTCTCAGGATACCCTCATTCTCATGTAGCACAATCAGGACAGTGAATGAGTGAAGTGAGGCATTCGATTACTCGCTAAGTATACCATATTACCATACCATCAAAGCCCAGATAATTCCTTCGATATGAACATGACCGGCTGGGTCACACACACATTAGATTTCTATTTCCCAGGAAGATTATATCTCTTGAGTCATTCCAACATCTCCATGCTGCAGATTCTATTTGATGTACTCATCTGGGGGAACATCTTCTGGTATCTGAGGACAAAGATCAAGCACTAAGGCACTCTTTTGTATATTGACAAGAACATAAGACGGACAAGAACAAACTAATACAAAGAATAGTCACTGCAATATCAACTTGACATGGCAATTAAGTCATCAGGTTCTCATGTATGTATGTTGGATGAAGAATATGGGTATTCTTAAAGTGAAAAGGACGTATAATATTCTGTGAGTAAACAATAAATTTATTATATATTCTTGAGAAACCAACATTTTCAGGCGTGGGCAAACTACAAAGTCGAAGAGTTACTATAAAATGGATTAGGCAGCCTCCAACTAATGCTCCGTAGAAGATTGACTTCAGGATGGATATAGTATTTCTGGTGGGAAAACCTAACTTTCATCTCCCCCAGTTATCACCTCAAATCAAATCTAGCGTCTCATGACATATCAAGACTGACTTTCATCCCATTTGATATAAAGCTAAACAGAACTGGGTCTACACAACTTTCCCAGGGCTCCCGAACTACATCAAAACTAAAGAGACACTTGCAGAAATCCCTTTTTTTTAAATCAATGCAAGAGTGCATGTTTGATGTACATGCTCCAAGTTGAAGAAGGCTGTTACTAGTTTTGAGGTTCCTGATTCTAGTCTTACTTCTGTTTTGGGAAGGGAAGCTCTCCTCCCTCCCGTGCTTCCTGAATAACAAATTTATTCATATTCTTGCTTCAAAGTAAACAGACAGTGGTAAAACAAGAGCATGGATTTATATAAACAGAGAATTTAATGAAAGTGATTTTACCTCTCCAAGTTTCCACTCTGCTTTCAACCAGATACTTGCATCGCCAATAGAAGTTCCCTTTGGCATGTTGTCCCTGCAGGATGCACCAACAAAGCAATAAGATTATATTTCAGCATAAGACCTCACAGGTCTAAAGCTGAAGCTTTAATAAAATTAAAAATCTGTACATCTACGAGAACTGAATTCTTATTTATCATGTTGTAAACTGAATTCTACCTGATCCGCACAGCTTGTAAAGGAAACAAGTCACTCTTAATAAAGTCATAGTATTGCATCAAATATCAAATAAACGAGATTTTTATGATATAAGAGGTAGACTAAAAAAAGAGCTAAATCTCATTAATTTAGACAGAAAGGCTAAATAAATTCAGAGAATATTCACATAAGAACAGTATTAACTTCATACTTTCAGACTGTCCAAAGAGGCTAAAGCTCAACTACGGTATGGTTTCTTCATGAACTTACAATGATACGCTATTTATTGCAGCCTGCCCAGAACCATTTAAATGGGAACCAGATGTATTCAAAAGTACAGGCTGCGGATTGGTTGGCGTATGCGTAAAATTCTGCGACGGAAATGAGGTAGGGGGTTGTGAGTTGCTTTGGCCACTCAACCCAATGTTGTTGAAGCTTGACGCATTTGTTGGAAAGCCTCCAAAAGTACCCCCACCTCCTGACGTGGACATTTGGCCACCAAAAGCAACTGCATAAAATAAATAACAGAATTCAGGAGAAAAAATTTCTGAAAAAACTACTGGCATTAATTATGTTAAGGGTACAGTGGAATACGAAATCCAGCCATTCAGAAGGTTTAAGCAAGCACCTGGATTTCCTGAAGTTATGCTACTAGACGCAAAGATAGAGGACGGCTGACTGGGATTGTTGATCTGGCCAAAGCCAAAAGGATTATTTGGTGGTCCGGAAGAACTGCAGATAATCAACTCAGTCAGAAAAAGCAAAAGAGAAAGCTGGGAGCATGAGAACAAAAAAAAACATAGTTCTTGGAGATGCAACAAGAAAACTTACGTCATAGAAGAACCCGTGCCAAATGACGTGGCTGGTTGACCAAAACCTGAGAATGGAGATGGATTGTGATTTTGCACCATCATTGAAGATGGATTTTGACTCATAGATGGAAATGGATTTGGGAGGGAGTGAGCTGAATTCTCTTGTTTAGTGTATGGATTGCGTAACAGACTTTCAAACTCAAGGAGTTTGGAATTATGTAAATTTCTCTCTCGTTCAACCTGCATCAATCAAGGGTACAATGGTCAATAGTGGGTTCAGTATCAACTTGTCTACATTGTATTTGAACTTTTCCTCTAAAAATGTCGAACTAGGGCCCCAGGTCAAACTCCTAAGAACAATTGTTACTTTATAGAAGTTCTGTCCCTATCAGTTACGCCAACTCAACCCTTATTCTCATTAAATTCAAAAATAAAGCAGAGCACCAAATTCTAATGAGTGGAAACCAGAAGCTCATAATAAACCAGCTACTTCATCCAAATAAATAATCACTGCACCCCAAATGAAATTGGCGACAGTTGAAATGTTAGCTTAGAATAAGAACAAACACCTATGGTGGATGCCATCATGGTAGTACTGCAATTGTTCACATACTACTGTTATTGTTCAGAAATGAGAATCTTCAGAAGCCTTTCTGTAACCAAAAAGCATAACTAAAGCTCATTGCCATGTGAACAAAAAGGAGGGACACATTTGTAGACACATAAGACAAATATGGCTGTTGCACTATGCACAGCAAACGGTAAACCAGATCTTACAATAGACTGCAAAGGTATTCCTCGTCTTGCATCTTCATAAGCTGCTGCACGCAATTCTTCATAGCTAGTATCACCAGATATATCACATGGCAAGCTGCAACATTTTTTTTTTGGTGAAAGGCAAGAGTAAAATAAGCATTATTAGTTATCTGCATCCATCCATGTATAATGTTGCGAAAGTATAAAGAACACTGTAAAGAGAATGCACTCAATAAGCAGTAATAGAGCTCCCCTGAAGTGTATTTTCCCATAAATATAGTGATCTTGGTACTTAATCCTGTCTCCTTGAATTTAAGGCCAAAAATGAGAAAGAAAGGGGGGCAAAATGTGGAGATAGTAGCTTCTCCGATGGGATGGGGATGGTAAAATGAATCTATCATTGGAAAGCCATTTATGCATATTAAAGTGGATAATTAGAAGCAATAAATTTTATTTCAATTTGGTTACACAATCAGTGCTGCCAATAGCAGCCTTGTAGACTCTATGAAAACTTCAATCATCACATTAAGCAATACAATAAAGGAAAAGGTTGTCAATAACAAAAAACAGATTGGGTTACTGAACATACTGCTTGAAGTGACCATAGCATGTAAGCTTCCAAAGTGGTCGCTCTTGCTCCAAATCTACAGCTATTATCTTTTTGCATTCATTAGGGTCTATGCACCTGCAATCATATGAAGCTCACAAATCTTAATACATGATCCTAATGATGAAATATTTCTGAAAAAGAACAGATATGTGGACATTAATAGAACTTTTCCTTGCTCACTACATGCACATCAACAGGATAAATAGTATGTCAAATTACTCACTTGTGATCTGCAGCTTGTGACTGGTTTTGATTTTGTTGAGATGCATTGGAGCTTCCACCAGTTGCTGCCGATGTTCGGGTCCACTTATTTTCAAATGGCTGTAAATTTAGCAGGGTAATAAACACCATGATTATGATTCTGATAATCACCAGTCCAAAATCTTACGGAGTAATAAATAACTAGAGAGCAAATCTAATAAATATATTAGATTTCAAATCTCAAAAAGCAGAAGAATGAAGTGCAGCAATAGACAAGAAAAACAAAGGTGGGAGGAAGTTTGGGCCAAATATGAGTCATGGGACCAAAATAAAATAATATGCAAATAAAGAGCATAGTAACCTTGAAGGCATTAGATTGCCTTGAAGCTCCAAAGTTAGCACCACCATTTTGTTGAGACACATTTTGAACACCAAAACCAAAGGGATTGCTGCTGGGTTGTTGCATATTTGTTGAATGGAAATTGGAGCTATTTTGAACACCAAAACCAAAGGGATTGGTGTTGGGTTTTGGTTGCTGCTGAGTGGAATGTAAAAATCTGCATTTGTCACCAAACCGACAGCTGAAAAACAAATTGGATGTTAGTCACACTGAACTGATCAGCCATTTAGGTATATGCGATCAAGACACAGAACATGCTGAAATTTTAACCATATGATTAAAAAGCGAGAAGCAAAACGACCATTAATAATTTGATTCCAAGTCATTATTGATTATTTGATTCCATATATGAGCAAGACACAGAAGATGCTGAAATTTTAACACAAGGAGCTAGTTTACAGCTGAAGAAGGCTCCTTTGTCTGCAACAAGTCATTATTGAATTATTCGATTCCATCTCATTGGCAAACCAATTCTTTTATCCAGAAAGGATGTGTTGAACCCCTTGAATGTCAAAATATGTGAAACTCTGGATAGTAAGAGGTAAATTTTATAGACAAGCTTGAATTATCCAATCCAAATCTTCTCCCAAACAAATTTCAAGCTAAAAAAATCGACTCCCTTCAGACATCTACTAACTCAGCCACATTAACCCAGCAATACCACTTCAATCATCCCTATCTTCAACTTCAGAGATCTTTAATTAAACAAAAATAAGCAAATGACATCAGCTGAAACAAATAGGGCTCTACAATCCACGAAATGCAAGTGAGATACTATTGAACTCTTGATCTGTTCAAAGTTATAATGGCTAATTCACACAAATTTCGTCTTCTTGGATAAGCCTGATAAAACAGACATGCTTTAATTTCCATAACAAAAGCAAAGAAACAAGGAAATCAAACATGAAATCCCTCGAAAAACTAGGGGAAACCACAAATACAAGGAACTGAAACTAAAAATTGAATCGTTGCACCATTAGATTACAAGTAAAAACGAACGAGGAAGGGAGAAAAAGCAAACCTGCCGCGCTGAAAGTTTCTACAGAGTTCCTTCTTGGGCGGCATGGTGTTAACAGGAAGCGCGTTGCTCCGGCGAGCGAGAAGAGGTGGAGACGGAAGAAACGAAACGTGCGGTGGCTGGATGATCGGCTCCGGTGACGTTGGTGGCTACACGGTGGCCGGACGTGCCGGCGGCGAAGAGTGCGGGGGGTTCGTTGGTGGATGCGACGGAGGAGGAAACCGCGATTTGGATTTCAGTAAAAAACAAGCATTTTTTTTTTGGTTTTAAGGGAAGGTGCGATAAAAATGATGCGTTAAATTGAGGCTATGTTGCGCCGGAAACTAAAACGGTAAAAAACCACCCGACGTCTTACAAGTCATTTTGTAAAAAAATGAAAAGAAAAAATAATAATTAAAGTTGTGTCATTTTGGAAAACAATAAGGTAGGAATTAAAAGGTGGATCACAATTTTAGTCCAAATCGATCACATGTATGTAGAATATAATGTGATAGATTTTAATTAATGTGATAGTTCCCACCCCAAAAAAAAATAAAAAATAATAATGTGATAGAGCACCAACTAAGGTTTTTGAAACTTTGCTTTTAATAATCAGGGACCACCATCTATATTTTTTCAAACAAAAAAAAATCTTAAATAAAACAATAATACCAAATTAAAAAGTAGAAGCTTATACACAAACAAACAGTTTTAACAAAATAAGATTTATTAGATGGATTCAAATTAACAATACATTATACATATATGAAGTGGATAAAATGAAACACAATTAAGATTAATTAAAATACAAATTATAGCTGACAACACAAGATTATTTAAGGGAGCTGTTCTTCATCATATTGGATATATATTGATCGATGGCTAGCTAGTTGAGTTCATCTTATTTGAATTTGCCTTATTACACAGAGCCTAAGGTGCACCATAAATGGGCTGCATAATATGGGCAGTGTTGGCAACAATAAAACCAAACCTGTGGATCAATGTCCCTGTAGCAGATATCGCACCAGTAGTCTTCCTCCTCGGGACCATCATGGGAAAGCATGAGCTTCATGAGATGCTCATGTCCACCATGTTCATGCTTCAATTCCTTTGGCCAAAAAGGACAATGTGGATGGTAGTAAGTTTCACAAATCCTGCACCCATATATGCTGTCATAGCAACTCGCCAGCCTGCCACATCCCTTGCAGGTGAAATCATCATGAGATTGACACCGCAGGGAAATCATATGGTCGTGGAAGTCGGGGTTGAGAATAATGGTTGGAATCAGATGGCTTTTCAGATGTGTTTGGAACTGGCAGGACGCACATTCATCGGAGAACACTTGTCCTGCTTCTGTGCACGACTTGCACGCATGCTTCTCTGGAGATCTATCAATGTGGTCATTAAAGGTCCAAACTAAGGCACGGAATGAAGAGGAGGGAGGGGTGAAGTGAGGCATCTCAGCACAGGACTTGTGCAAAGCGAGGACGCAAAAGTAGCAACTGTAGGCTGCCTCCCCTACTACTATTGGCTCTTCGCAAACCCCGCAACAACTACTACTGCTGCTAATGCTATCTTCAGTAAGGGTCTCCGAGTATTTGAAGACACAGGCACCTCCAACACAAAAGTATTTGCTCCTTTCACTTGAGGCGGAGGCGGCTGCTATCTTCTTTTCCATTAGATACCTCCGCAATTGACGAAGCTCCACCGTTTGCAGGATGTCCTTGTTCAACTCTTGTTCGCCTGCGGTGAGGAGAAACTTGATAGCACTTGCAAGACTAGGGGTAATGCGACCCTCCCATGAACTATAATAGAAGAGAATGTTGAGATCGGAGTAGGGATCCACCACCAGCCTTCTAACACGAGGAGGGTCATCGAGGTTGGAGATTAATTGGAGAAGGAGAAGATCAAAAGCTTGAGCATTATAATCCTCCTTAGCCTTCTCAATCTCCTTCCAATCGCGAGCCTCGTACCAGTTTCCTCTATAGCCCTTACAGAGGAAATGCTGCTTCCATTGATACTCATTCCCGAACCGGCACTCCACCAATATGAGCGGACTCCTGCTACTATAATAATATGAATCAGTCAGCTCCAGCAGTCGTTGGAGCTCATAAGTGGAGCAAATACGGGGGGACTTGATGACCACACACTTGAATCCCGTGAAGGAGCTATTCAGCTGTTGCCTTGCCACCATGCAGAGATGATCAATGGCACGACAGTTGAGGCGCTCAGCCTCTTCCCTTGATGGGAAGGCGTCTTCATTGTAGCCTGCTTCTTCCGACATGAAATCGAGAAAGTCATCCATCATCAGGACGGGACATCTCGCCCATCTTGCAATAAGACCAGCAACGCCTTCCGTGCGCGTAAATGGAAGCCCCATCACCACTATGATCGCTGGGTCTTCAAGGGAATCAAATGGGAACTCCGTCTCTTTATCGTCGACTTGGCTCCTCATTCTCGATCTCTCTTGATCAAATAGTGTTTAAAAGGGGGTGTGATTTGGAGGCTAGCGGTAGTGATGAGTAGTTACATCCTGCAATATGTATATAATGGTTTTCAACCCCAAATTGAATCTGCTTTCCTTCCAATGTCTACCTTCTTCTTCTTCTTCTTCTTCTTTCTTCTTTTTCTTCCTTCTTTTTCTTTTTTCTTTTGTGTTTGTGAAGTTGTCGGCTTTAAAGCCACCTGTAGAATATGTTACACAAAATTATTAATAATGCTCTAAATTTACAATTAAAGAAAATCACAAATTATATTTATGATTGAAATCATTGTTATTATACTAGGGTGGCAGACCCGTGCTACGCCCGGGACATGATTTTATATCAAATACATGAGTGATATTATACTTGGTGAATAACGCAAAAATTAACATGACATAAATTTTATAATAGGGTAATGAAATATCAATAACTTATAACTTATCTAGTAAATTTTAAGCATAATTTTTTAATTACTCTGTTTTATTATAATAAGTTAGAATTGGTATAGATATATGTTCTCTCTTGAACTTATAATATTCTTTTATAAAATTAAGCATATCTAATTACTTCAATAGAGAAGTTTCTTATAAGGTGAAACTTTTATGACATGTATTTTTTAGTTAATGCTTAATATTTTTATAGGAAGATATTTAAAAAAACTAATAATATTCTATCATTTTTCAAAAAAAAAATATCATCTTAATTTAAAACCATTCAATTAAACTTTAATCTCAACTAAGATTAAATATAAAATATCATTTAGATATGACGTCCGTCCATTTAACACAACTTAATCATCAAATTCAATCTCAAATTTGAGAATAAAAATGGAAAAAAAAAACTCTTAAGCACTGTTCTAAAAAACCCTTCAAGACCCGCCTAGACCCCCACCTAAACCCTTGAACTCGCCCCACCGCCAAGGTCGTCAAAACCCGCCTAGACAGCAAAGCTCCGCCATGAAATCCGCCTAGACCCTTGACCCTACCCTACCGCCTAGCATCCGCCAAGCGTTTTTTGGAACATTGCTCTTAAGAGAAAAAAATATTAGATGAATAATACCATTAAAAGGATTTGAAATTTAGACCTTTGATTGTATTTGGCCACAACTTCTCCAAAAACTAAATGAGTCATATTAATATCAGTTGGTTGAATAAATTTTCAAAAATATCTATACATAAAGTTATTAATAGAGAAATAAATTAAAAGTGAGCACGACTTTACGACTTTACTTTTATACGGGGGTAAGTTATAACATAATCTACTGGAAATAAAACATAGATATATATATATATAAATGGAAAAGGAATATAAAGAATGACTAACAATGTCTTAAATCATATTACACCTATTAAATTATAATTCGACCGATGGTATATGTTTTCAAATCTATATATAAAAGCTAATGAGGTTCAATATATACAACTTAAAAACGATTTCAATTATAATTTCAAATATTACAAAAGTTAAAAGGTTACTTATGAAAATGATTATTTAGGATTAATATTTATTACAGTTTGTAACTCTCAGTTACATTTATCCATACCCCTTAAATTAATTGATCATTAGGTGTTTCAAATGTTCCTTGTATTATTTTAAAATAATTACCATCATATGATTAAATTTAAAGAAAGTATAGCATAAAAATGGATTAATTAAATTTTTTTATTATCGTCGCCTAAAGACTTTTGGGATAACGTCGACCCGACTCGTTAAATATAATTTGATGTACATGTTACTTATTTTTTAATTAAAATTAAAGATAATCAAACTTTTAACCGCCATAAGCACTTTCAGATTAATTTTTATTTATATTGATATAAGAATATACACTAATACCATTTAACTGGTTTATTTTTAAAATCTCTCTTCTTTATTGCTTAATTGTAACTTATTTTTTATGATGAGAAAAACTATTAAACTTCTCTCTATTATGTTTGTGGACAAAAAAAGAAACTAAAAAAGTTAATAGATTTAAGATTATGATATTTATGAGATAGATATTTATAAAATAAAATTAAGGATTAGAGGTAAACTATTCATAAACTTGCGACTTTCTACTACACATTATTATAATTATCTAATGTATACATAGAAGATTTAAATAATGATAAAAACGAAAATATTATATATAGCATTATAGGGTTTTGGAAGATAAAAATATACGAACATACAATAAGTTAGAACAAATTAACAATCATAAATAAATTACTATTTTTGATAATTTGAAATAATTTTGTTATTTAATGTATATTTTTTTAAAAATTTAATAAAATATAATAATATTTTATAAATGAAAAAATAAAACTCGGAGTCATGGTGATAATAACTTAATATTGTGAAGTAATGAATGAGATGAAAATTACTACTTGGAATCCAAAGAAGTTGACATTTAATTATTTGTAATATGAAAAGAGAACCATTTATTTTTTGAATTTGAAGCATTAGATTTAATGCAAAAAATAAAGTTAAATTAATAAATAAGCACGGGGAAGATCGATGAAGGATAACTATTGTTTTTCAATTCAATAAAATATAAATTAAAATTTTAAATTGATAAAACAAAGGAGTTTAACTGTTTAAGTATGCATTTATTAGGTTGAACAAAACTTTTCTATTATTATTATTATTATATAGATATAGATTGTAATGTATAGATAGATAGATAGATGATAGATATAGATTAATAAATTATTTATCGGTCTTGTATTTATAGACATGAATGAAATGATTAAATTAATATAATAGAGTTCTTATAAGATAGATGTCTTCCTTTACAAATAAATGAGCTCAAATAAAAAATAAATACATAAAATAGTAATCCACAAAATAAAATAAAAAGTAATCCTCCAAAAAAAATACTCTGAACGATATTTGAACATACCATATATTGTTGACGATAAAGTAAAAGATGCTATCATCCATGTAAACAAATCAATGCTAATAAAAATCATAATATATATATATAGCAACAACAAATTGATTAATCAAAGAATGAAAGATCGAAGAGGGAACAAAAAAATTCTTACCGATCATCGAATGATCGAGGAAAGATATATATAACTCTCCTCAACTAATCTGCAAAATAAAAGATAAGAATAAAAATTAGAAAAATAATCATGATATAGGCATAAAATTTTGAATTGTGATTGATAAACAATAGAAATAATAGATCAATACATCAAATCCAATGCTACATATGAGAAAGGGTAAGGATATAAAAAATACAAATTAATGATTAATCAAATAATGAAAGATGGAAGAGGGATTAAAAAAAATCTTATAAACGTACAACTGATAAATAGATGAATTAGATATTGAAGAGGAAACCAATTTTTTTGTTTTACCGTAAGTTCTTCCAACTATATATACTCGCATTAGGAGTGCAGACGCTTATGGTTAAATTGCGATTTAAAGCAAAGATGAAGAGGACTAAAAGCAATCTGGAGTTGGATTTAGGAAACTCCAATCATGACCAAGCTTTGAGAGGGCATATAGGTTTGGTAACTTGATACACTATCGATTTGGCTTGGGTTTTCACTTTCAATTTATGCCAATGGGAATTTATCTTTGCTTATTTGCTCACCGAATCATAGCATCTAATCATGGGAATAAAATGGAATTGAACAAAGCTATAAGAAAATGAAAAGGTGCGTTTTGAAATGTAATTGATATTAAAATTAGTGGCAGTTATGAGATCCAGAGTATATGAAGAGTCTAAGACTTAAATATATGATCGGTTATAGATAATTAAATTAGAAGGTAGCTAGATGATCATGCACATATTACACCTTTAATAATGAGAATGCAAAAGGTTAGAAATTAAAGGCATATAATAATTTAGACACTTAATAACATGACCGTTTGCAATAGGTTAAAATAAAGGTTAAGACTATAATATATGGGTGCACATTAATTCAACTTTATTTTTATTGATCAACAAATTCTACTTTGATTTGACATAAAAGAAATGACGTTTTGATGAGATATTATACATTGGTTTCTAAACTATGCAGGGATATAAAAAATTATACCAACGATATGTAAGATAAACGAAATTTAATAAAATTTAAATAAGGAATTTTATATCATCAGGATCTTAATTGTTTAACGAATATTTACAAACACGATAGTTTACAAAAAGTACGTAAAATCAAAGGAAAAGAACTTTAGTCTCTCACAACATAGACAATAATTAAAATAAAACAATTGGGTTAAAAAAATATTTGAAATTAGTGAAAGATAAACATAAATAATAATAATAAAATATTATGGTTATGGTGTAACAAATAGATCTCAATTTATATTGTATAAACTATCTATAAAGAGTTTAGTAAGAATATGAACAAAGTGTCATTGATAGGATTTGAACTCAAGACCTTACATATATGAAACATCTCATTTAACCATTGAGCTATGGAAGTGTTTTTGATAATTTATGGAATAGAAACAAAAAAAAATATATAAAAGATGAACCATTAAATAAATGAGCATTAAATCGGAGGTGAACACAACTTTTCATGTATTATAGATAGATGTTTGGCAAAAATGCATAAAACCACCCACTATTCATTGTTGTTTGCAAATAACCACCCCTTATTAAAAAATTGTCAAATAACCACCCACTATTTATTGTTGTTTGCAAATAACCACCCCTTATTCAAAAATTGTCAAATAACCACCCATTAAATATAGGTTGTTTGCAACTAACCACCCATACCCCTTTTCTTGTTAAACCACATTTAATTTAATATGAAAAGACAATTATACCCCTATTCTTTAATGTTTCATTTTTAGTAAAAAGACAATTATACTTCTATTTGTTGCTTGATTTTTCAGTTATTACGTACAATTAGACCTATCAAATGGGTCATTCGGGTCGGGTCAATTCGGGCAGTCCAAATCACCTATAGCAATAGATGTAGCAAAGCATGTAGCATTTTCTTAATTAGTCTACCTGTAATTAATTTTAATATATAATTAACAATAAAATCAAAGGAAAAAAAACCAACCAAATCTTCCACATTCCCTTTTTTTTAGCTTCTTTCCATAAATGTTAGTCCTCTTTGTTAGCCCTGGAGATCTCGCACGGATTGAACTCGATCTCATTGACAAGTCGTAGGGTAGCTTTATGTGCACTTGTACCTCTTTTATTTGAAGCTGAACTCGTAATCGGAATGGAACCAAGGTTATGTTGACTTGGCTGATAATTGGAATTCTTTCTCTGTTTAGTACTTCTTCCCGGAAATAACAAGACCTTGATTACCATTCGAATGACAAGGACTTGCAGCGGATGATCATGTTCTATGGCGATTGTGCATCGGCTGATGATTATATTGGGATCGACGTTGTCAATGATACTCCCACTGCAGATATACAATTTATCATGCCTTCTGAGACCATCCCTACTGCTCCACTACTATGTTCAAGTGATGAGAAACACATAAAAAAACAGAGCAGTGGCAGTAAAATATCACATCAGTTTGCATTCACATACGGGTTGATTTGGAATGAGTTGAAAGTTGGCATTGGAACAAAGAGAATTCCAATAATTGACATAAGAAACACATCAAGTATTGCATTTTGATTTTCTATATGATCATCTGCTCAAAATATTTGGGGGCAATTAATTGACATAAGGAAGAAAATTAAGTTTGAATTGATCATCTGAGCAACATCCAAGAGTGGGGCTTGGCTCGGGCTTCTGCTCCTCGTCCGGTTTCCCTGCGTACTGAGACTGAAAACCAATCCAACTATTATTCCTTGCCAGAATTCGCAGTCGTCGAGCTTCCAAGCGAGTGCCGGATCAGTCTAAGATGCAGTCGTGACCTCGAGTCTGCTAGTATCAACCACATACGCTGTCAAAGATAAATCGATGGCGAAGGACAGGGTGGATCAACTTGCGAGCGCCAACGAAATTCTCCAACAATCCACCGCCGATGTTGCAATTTGGAAGTCTGAGACCTGCTGCCTTAGTCGCTGCCCTCATGGCTCCTCCGCTACCCATGATTCACTTGGAAATCAATTGAGAAGAAGGGGAATTTAGATTGAATTAAGGTTGAGAGAGAGAGAGAGTGAGTGAACCCTATCAGAGAATAACTTGAAAAGGATCAACTTGCCAGTGCCGAACAGATCAACTTGCGAGAGAGGGCCAAACAGAGATAAAGCTCCAGGCAGGTGGTCGGAGACTTTGTCATCTGAAATCTCTAGGGCTCCATAGAGGAAGAACAGGAAAAGAAGCTTCTTTTTTTTTGAAACGGAAAAAATTTGACCATAGAGCTGAGCTCTATTAGCCAAGAGCATCCTTGCGGATGAGACTATGCAACAGAGAGTCATCAGGAGTCCAGATACCGTTGAAGGATGGAGTGATACGGGACAAGCGATCAGCTACCAAATTTTCCTCACGGAAGACATGACGAATCTCAACAGAACCAAAAAAGCCCAGCGAGACTAGACTGTCCGAGACGATCATTTTAGAGTCTCCAGTAGGCTTCCCCATACCTTTCATATTTTTTATTATTGTTAGGTTGTCTCCTTCAATAATAAGATTTGTTATTTTCAGTTCTATCGCAACCCGAAGTCCCATCCAGAGACCCAAACTTTCACAGCCACAGACAGAACTGATTGGTGATTGTCCATTACCAGAGAAAATCGGGGTTCCTACAGAATCACGAATGATGAATCCATAAGAGCCCAAACCATCCGTGGAGAACGAACCATCGAAATTTAGCTTATGAGTTCCAATTGGTGGAGGTTCCCATTTGGTTCTCTTTCTCTTTGATATAGATCTTTGTTTGTCCACATTTGTGGGTGTATTTTTGTTGTTTTCACAGTAGTCCGGGCAGTTCAAATTTGATGTCTTCCAGACATATATTTGTTCCTTTATAAAAGATAATATGCGTCTTATGTTCTTTGCTGAAACAACCATTCATTTTCCGAAATGTTCCCGGGTTATTTGCAATTAGGGTCTCCCTCGTAACAGAACAGGAAAAGAAGCTTGAAAAAAGGAATTTGGAAGATTTTGTTGATTTATTTATTTTTATTTTATGGTTAATTATATATTAAAACTAATTTTTTCAAAAAAAAAAACCCACTGCTACAGGCTTTGCTACATCCATTGTTGCAGCCTGAAGGCGATTTGGACTGCAATTCGGGTCCCGAGTAAAACGGGTTCCGGGTACATCCAGATTGTCTCGAACCCCGGATTTGACCGAGTTTCGGGTCATTTTGGGTTGATTATGGGTTTGTCATTAAATAAATTTTTAAGGTGAGTTTCGGGACATTTGATTTACCCGATTACTCGGAAATCATTTTTAATAAATTAAAAAATGAAAGATCAAATGTTTTTAAAGGGGTTTTTTGGTAAGTGGCTATTTGGGGTCTAAATTTTAAGTCATATGACACAAAGGTTACAATATTAGGTAAGTGTCCACAATTTCCAATTTTGCCCCTACCTTTCTTTTTTCTCATTCTCCCCCAAATTAAAACAAGCGAAGCTTCGAGGAAATAGATATGGCCCTGCTGTCCATTGAAGGCTCCTCCGAGCTCCCCTCCGAGCTTCCATGGCTGCCTCCCGCTCTCTCAGATTTCGATCTATCCGGAGCCTCCTCCATTGAAGGCCGAATCGAAGCTCCTCGTGCACCCTAAATCACGTTCGACCCTAAATCCAAGCCTTCTACCCGCTCAATCACGTTCTACATCTCTCAAGGATGGTTTTCGTGCAAAAACCCCTCTCAAATTTATACAAAATCGCTAACCGCCATTGTCGGACACCTTGGAGCTTCGTGAAAAAACCGCTTAGCAGCCCCTGTTCAAGCACTCGTCTCGGTGTGTCAGATCATTCTTCGACAAAATAAACACAATGATGCTGAAGTAGAGATTGCACTCGCCAGTTTGATAGGCCATACGCGTTAAACGGAGCTCTGTGTAAGGAGGACGAGCCGTCGGAAGATCCGCGAAAATCACTGTTGAAGCTGCTCGAGATGGGGAAGAAGAAGAGTAATTACGCCAAACCTCCCAGACTTTCTGTTTTTTATAAAATATGCCCCTGTGTTAATTTCTAAAATTTCAGAAATTATCCCGCAATTATAGAAGTTGTTCTAACTCGCATAATCTCCGTTAAAAAATTAAAAATGTAACTATTATTGTCATCATAATAAAAATAAAGTCATAGATACTGTCATCACTATAAAACGTGGTCGTAGACACTGTAATCAAAAGGAAATCTTATAGGGGCTAATGAGAAACCAAAATGCATGTGGTGACAGTTCTCCTCTAACATATGAATTGTTAGAGGGTCATAGATGTTGTAAGCAAAATAAAAATAGGATCATAAAAACTGTAACCACTATAAAAACACGGTCAAATACACTGTAATCAAAAGGAAAACCCTATATACGATGTAGCCAAAATAAAAACACTGTTTAAGAATATTCTATTGTGATAGGCTATTTTCCTTGGTTATTATAGCATACGGGGGAAGATGTTCTTATAGATGTAGCTTTAAAGCCGTGAGGTTCTGTGTAACACAGTGCGTGTGGTGTTACACTTAATTATTTCATATACAAATTTACATTAAAAAAATAAAAATAAAAATATATTTAAATTCTATACAATTATATTAACATGTTTATAAAATTTTATTATGAAAAACATGGATAATTAAAAGATTAATTATTTTAGAAAATATTATTTTTTAATTTTTCAAAAATGTATATTTTCAAAATAAAAGTTTATAAGCATGTTAATATAAGTATATAGGACATAAATATAATTTTTTAATGTGAATTTATACTTAAAATAATTAAGTGTAACACCGGGTGTAACGTATAAAGTGTTACAAGGGATCTCAACTGGCTTAAAGGCACCTAAGAATATGTTACACAAAATCATTACCCAAAAAAAAGGAATATGTTACACAAATTTATCAATGCTCTAAATTTACAATTAAAAAAACCACAAATTATATTTATGTTTCAAATAATTAGTATTATATATTTATATAAAAAAAATTCGTGAAACTACATGTCTTATATTTTTTTTAAAGTATATTATAAAATAATTGATTCATCGATTTTTTTTTATTGTAACTTTATAATATCAATAATTCAACTTAACACGTATCTAATATAGGTGGGATTGAAAATATTTTTTACTTTTTCGATAATTGTAGTATATTTTAATTATTTTCCATAGTTATAAATGGATTATAAAACTGATTACGAAAATGGATTATATATCCTTACGGCCAGTTTAACCAAGCGTGGTTATTGAGAGAAATTAATAATGTAACTCACATATATAATTGTTAAGTTAGCCACAATTCCACCAAAAATAGAACAGCTTATTTTTTAGTAGTTCAGAAGTATTCCACCAAAAAAATAGTAATTCAGAAGTAATGAACATTTAATAAAAAAAACTGCATTATATTTCAAACTCATTTATGTCATTATACAAGATAGCTTCAGATCGACATACAAAACTAACAAAAGCAGCAGTAAGGATCTCTGCAGCACCCCCCTTCGGTACACCATTTCATTATGTTGAGTATAATTTTATTTTAAAAAATATTTTAAAATTATATTTATGTTTTATATACTTATATTTACATGTTTAAAAACTTTTATTATAAAAATCACGTTTCACAAAAATATATAATTTTTTTTAATATAATCCATCTTTTAATTATATATATATATATTAAACTGTGATTTTTTTATGATACAATTTATAAATATGTAAATAAAAGTGTATGAAATATAAAAATATTTTTTTAAAATATTTTAAATCTATTTATCGACTTTATATACAAGATGCGAGAGTATAGTTATCCTCAAATCTTATTTAAAGAAAAAACTAATCACAACAACATCCTCTTTGCTTACAAAAAAAGAAAGAAATCATATTCTCACAAATTTTAAGACTATATATAAATTAAAAGATGAGTTACTCCAATTACTTTAAGTTTAGCTTAAAGACATACAAGAATCTTGTTTGCTTACAAAAAGGGAAAGAAATTAGATTCTCATATCTCATCACTTACATACAATGAAACTTTACAACACAAAACCACATTATAGCAAATAAAGCCAAAAGATTAAAAAAAAAAAAAAAAAAGTATCTATAGTGTCCTCCATAGATCCAAGATTATAAAATTTAATATTTTTATAATATAATATTTAATCTTTCTTAACCCTATATTATATGAACATGGAAATCTATTCATCGACTATATAAAGTCGATATAAGATGCATGACATACTCTTGTTATTTTCAAATCTTACTTAAAGCAAAAAATGATCACGTTAACCTCCTCTCTTTGCATACAATATAAAAAAAAATAGAAAACATGTTCTTATAAATTAAAATTTAAGAATCTATATAAAAGATGAGAGAACCCAATTATTTCAAATTTAGTTTAAAGACATATAAGAATCTTGTTTGGTTAGAAAAAGATAAATAAATTAGATTCTCTTAATGAAATTTTACATCACACAAAGTCATTACAACAAACAAAGCCATAAAATCCCCCCACAAAAAGTATCTATCTACTCCGTAAATCCAGTATTTTCAAATGAGAAAATTGGTTCGCACAATTTCCTAACCTAATTAAACAAATATCCACAAAGCAGTTTAAATTAAACAAATGTCCACAGGAAATTAAAGTATCCCTAGCTCCCTCGGATCCGCTCTCCCTCCCTTAATCTCCGTCCCTCCATCTCTTTCCTCTATCTCCGGCTTCACCGGTCGATGTTGTCGAATCGCTAGTCCTCCATTCCCTCCTTCAATATGTCGTTGTTCGCGGTGGAGTTCTCCACCCTGCACACCAACCACCACCTATCCCACCTCTCTGCCCACTTCGACCGCCTCCACGCCGCCTTCACCAGAGTCTGCGACGACCTTCTCCTTGACCAGCCCCTCGGCTCCGGTTATCTCGACTCTCCCCCTCCTGCACTGATCACCGCCCTAAATCGACAGTCACCACCACTTCCAACGCTGGTGCCGGACACCGAAGCTTCAGGGCTCGCATTGGACTATTGGAGTGGTTGATTGCTGGCGTCAACCACAACATGTCATTGTCGTGATTCATCTTGTTCGTCGAACTTCGATCAAGTGTTGAATTTCCCAGTAAAAAATTTAAAAATTAATTCGAATTCATGAAATTGGAAGAAAGCGATGGTCGATCTTCACATCACTCTCCATATCCAAAATTAGAAACAAAGATGGGGTGCAGATCTCGATCTGATTTCGGAGATGGGGCAGACAAGGAGCGGTTTGTGAACTACTACAAAAAGGAGCGAACAAGGGAGAGGTTTTGGTGTTAGTCTCCTTTCTAGGTGACGATCTCTAGGTGACGATCTATGTGAAAACTGAAAAGAAGCGGACAAGGAGCAATCTCTAGGTGACGATCTCTTGCTGGCTGGGTCACGTGCTCGAGGTTTGCCACCGAAGGTGGGTTCCTTGTTAAATTATGGTGGGTAATATACGACGTGGGGGGGCACGCACGCCCAAGCGCATCACGCGCACCAACCAAGTCGAGCACACAAGCCAAGTGGGGTTCCATCCTAAAACCAATTGGTGTTAGGTGGGGTAGCCCACCGACTTATATGCAAGGCTTGAATTCAATTTTTAATCAATGTGGGATTCCCCACAACTCATATTCTCAACATACCCCCCTCAAGTGCAACTGTCTGACCACACATTATTGCCAGTTGCACTTGACTAAGGCCGGCCAGCCAATTAGACCAGGAACCCAAACCACACCGCACTCAGCCGAACCTCGGCTCTGATACCATGTTAAATTCCGGTGGGCCATATAACATGGGGGGTCCACACGTCCGAGCGCATATGCGCACCCGAGCCGAGCACACAAGACCAGCGGGGTTCCATCCAAAAACCAATTGGCAATAGGAGAAGTGGCCCACCGACTTATATGCAAGGCTCAGATTCAATTTTTAATCAATGTGGGATTCCCCACAACTCATATTCTCAACATTCCTCGTCATAAAAAAAAAATAAGCGGACAAGGAGGGTTATTTTTGGAATCGAAAATGTGTTGATTTTTTTTTTTGTAATCGAAAACTTTGCACCTTAAACCATCAGTTACTTTATAAGAAATATTAGAATATATGTGAATAAATATATATGATGAGACACGAATTTATTAGAATATGTGTTTGTCAGCAGAAAATATCAATATTAGTAATAAGTTCGTTTGTCAGTTTATTGTCATGCTTTGTCAGCTTACTGTCCTAGTTAGAAGCGTGCAACATTTAATGGTAATTGGTGGATATTTAATTAACTAATAAATCTTAGATGGTGGACATTAATTAATTATGTTTTATTATATGGACATTTACTCTCTTTTTTCCCTTTTCAAATTCTAACATTTAATTTTTTTTATAATATTTTTTTTTTTGTAACTTGGAGGTTCCGAGGTTGTCGACTAATCCCCCACAGGTCCAAGCCCTATCCTGCAAAAGACGTAAACTAGTAAGCCAGGCGGCAATCCACCAAACGGGCTCACCCAAACCAATGAAGGCTTGAGCACTCACTAATTACACGTACAAATTGTGTAAATAATGGGATTTAAACCATCGACCTCTTGCAAGGTGTACCTCTCCCTTATCACTAGAAAAATTAACTATTACTCCGTATAATATTTTTGATTGCTCAAAATTAACTATTATAATATAGGGAAAACTAATTAAAATAACCCACCCTTTGGGGGCATGGTAAAAATATATCCTCAATTTTCAAATGTAATAAAAATATCCCGACCTTTGAGGGTAGTGGTAATATATTACCACAAGTTTTTTAACGAGTCAAAAATGCTGACAAGGCAGCCTACGCGGGTTTTTTACAATGTTTTTTTTAACAGTATCCTTAGGAAAAAATAAAGAGTTGGATCGGGTTCATATCTAACGCCTTTTCCTCCATCATATCTTCTTCCGGGGACCGTGGTCGCCTCTTGAATTGTCTTCCAGGTCTTCTAGGTAGCTCACGGTTCCTCTTCAATGTCAGTCTTCCTTCCTCGTGGTCGACTATCTTGAGTTGTCTCTCTCACATCTTCTTCCCCTTTGATTCGTTCACGGACTTGGGTGGGTAAGTCCCCCCCCTTTGTTGTTGTTGTTGTTTTTGGTTTAGTTTTGTTGTCGGTTTGGTGTTAGGAATAGTCGTGTTGTGTTAATTTGAGGCACTTTTGACCAGATTAGTTGCTTGGTTGAATCAATTTCGTTTTTCGGGTTTAATTTGTTATTGTTTTATGATTTTTCCCTAAGGAAACCGATCAAGAAAACCCAATTTTAGTGTTAATGTGTAAAAAAGGCTTTCACATATGTTGTCTTGTCAAAAACAAAATTCACGTAGGTTTTCTTGTCAGTATTTTTGACCCGTGAGAAAATACAGGGTAATATATTACCATCACCCTCAAAGATTGGGATATTTTTATTACATTTGAAAGTTGAGGATATATTTTTACCATACCCCCAAAGATGAGGGTATTTTAATTAGTTTTCCCTATAATATAATACTTAATCTTTCGAATCCTAGCCTATATATATATATGGAAATCTATTTATTGACTTTATATATAAAATGTCCGACACCAGGTATCTTCAAATCTTCAAATATTACTTAAAAGCAAAAACCGATCACATTAGCATCCTCTTTGCTTACAATAAAAGAAAGAAATCATATTCTCATAAATTATATGTAAAAGATGAGTGACTCCAATTACTTCAAGCACTTCACCTTAAAGTCATACATGAATCTTGTTTGCTTACAAAAAGAGAAAGAAATTAGATTCTCCTATCTCGTTTACTCTTAATGAAATTATATATATATATATATGGTACGTAAAAGTCAAAGTAAGATTATCTTCAGTAAAGAAAAAAATACATGTGTAGGGCACCAAAATTATTGAATTATACCTGAAATTATATATATAACTTTTAAACAAAAAAAAAAGTCATTTTGTAAAAAAATGAAAAGAAAAAATAATAATAACTATTTATGATAAATAAACGGAAATCTGTTTAGCACATGATAAAATAGAAATTATGGATATATTTTGATATTTTTTTAGTATGTTTGGTATAACATTTTCTTTATTGTTAACGGATAATGAGGAGGAGTGTTATCCGCGTTGAGTAGGACTAGTCACATGTGGCGTTAGAGTGTCTAGAGGTGTATCTTTTATCTATTCTTCATTCTTTCTCCCTTGCAATGCTATGTTTAGTATTCTTTGGGTGTTCATGCTTATTATCTGCTCTCGGTTATTTGATTTTTTTTATATAATTAATATAGGTCTCTCGGAAATGCCCCCTCTATATAGTTAGGGAAATAGAGAGTACAACTTGACCCCTATACCCTATTTATAGCGGGATATACCGAGATTGTAATTATTGTTCCTTTTAATCGATAACAACAATTCCCACATACATCTCTACCATGTCCAAATCTGGTTAAGGAGAGACGCAAGTGGACCAATGTGTGGATGTAATACTAACACCCTTGCCATTAATAATGGAAGAGACATTAGACCGCGACCTAAAAAGAGTTAGAAAAAAGTGATAAAACATAAACTTACCATTTTTTTTTATCTTACTAAAAAAATATTGAGAGATAGGACACAATGGATGAGCCCCATCTGTATGGAGGTGGGTTAGTCTGTGTCGGGTAAGAGTGTCTAGGGCGTACCAATCGTTTTCGTATTCCATTGCTCGGTTTCCCACATTTCTCTTGTTATGATAGTTTTAGATCTTTTGAAAAGACTACATAGTATGGATTTAGGATCCGTCCTAATAAAGTACAAAGAAAAAATCTCTCTCTCCCTCTCTTTCTTTTTCTCTCCGATGCTCTCTCTTTCTTTTATGACACCCACATTCTCTCTCTTTTTCACTCTCTCTTTTACATAGTTATCTCTTTAAAAACTTACAACTGACGAATTTATGATTTGCCCTAAGAAGTGCATATAGTCACCATGTTTGAAAATACCCTCTTAACGTACTCGGGAAAAAGATTCATACGTCCAGTCTATCCAGATCACTAGACCCTATTTCGACCGAGATAGACTGGGATGGTTGTTCGCACAAGTCGGATTTGAATTATTAGTTAGAAGTTAGAAGTCGGCTCATTAGGCCCATTAAAGAAGGCCCAAATCCACATAAAATGGCCCAAACAAGGGACTAAAGCCGTTAGAGAAAGCTATCCTCCCACTCTGCAGATAAGGAGCGAGGAAGCTCTCTCTCTCTCTCTCTTCTGTGCAAAAATGGCGCAATCGATGGTTGCAATGCAGCTGACACCGTCTCTCTCACCTCTGGCCAGCACAAGACCTTCCAATTTCCTCACTGTTTCTCTTTCCTCCCCCAAATTGAACCATTTCAAGGTCAGCTCCTCTTTCTCTCTCCTACTTGTACACACTTCTGATTTTGCTGCGATTTTACTTGTCTTTGTTCATCCAATGTGTTAATCTAGCGTGTTTTTGTGTCTTCGTCTTACAACCGTAACCAATTGCCTGTTTACCTTATGTTATTGTTTGATTGCAAGCGTACTGATAAAATCATCTCGGGTTCATCATAGCCTAGAAAGTAGAAATTCTTAGGGAAAAGGCATTTTCAACTTATATTTTGCTTTTGGAAGTGAAGAATGAGTTGTAATTTATGTCGCCGGTTTGTGTGGAAATGCTTTTGGTTTGTCTTTGCAATAGGTGTGGCAATCGAGTGTGATTGCTGTACATTGAGTAAAATCAAACTGTGTTTGAAGAAAGTTTTGGTTATGCGATTACCTGAAATCATTGAAAAAAATTAGAGGATGACTTATTAGCTTGTTGATAAAACAGTTTGGCCGCAAAGGATGTGATGGTTCTGCATTCAACTTCTCAAAGATTCGAGCAACTGTGACACTCGATTCGCCTGAAACTGTGAAGAAGGAGAAGAAAAAGGCTGCCCGCAGGGATGATGTTTTTAATGGCAGGATTGATCTTTCCCAGGTTCTCAGGTACCCCCTTCTGACAGAGGCAGCAATTAAGAACCTTGCCAACGACAATACCCTTGTGTTTGTTGTCGATGTAAAAGCTAATAAGAAGATGATTAGAACTGCTATCAAGAGCTTCCTTGAGGTTGGGGTTAAGAAGGTCAACACATCTATTAGGTAATGACCTTTAACTCATAATGCATCATCGTCAACTACTGCTGCGTGCTGTTCTTTTGCATCTAGTATCTGGAACATGCCAATTTTGGTTTGTTCAATTGGTAGAATGTTCGATTTGTTAATCTTTTTTTTTAGTAAAAAGAGATTCGATAATTCTTTTATTATAAAAAGATTGGTAGTAGAACATACAAATTTGAACTAGAATGTGCTGCATACTTGCATATTCAAGCTTGATTTTGTTATTTGTGCACTGAACTTGTTACTGGGTAATTACGTGGCACGATGCAGGAACAGAATATGTATATGGTTGGTTCCTTCTGTGGATCATTTTTTCACTTGCCCTCAGTTGTTGAGGTCTTATGCTAGTCTCTTTTCTTTCTGGGATGCCTTTTGTTTTCACTGTAAATTACAATTGTCGAAGTGGATGGGTGTTTGGTAGCAAAGGAGGTTGAACAGATTGTCAGCTTTTCTTCTCGCTCCTTAAAGGCTAAAAAGGCCAGTGTAAGGAAGATAAATAACTAAGGGATGTATTTGAGATGGTTGCTGATTTGCTGCGTGTGAGTTACCTGGAAAGGCTCCTTTGCTGATTTGTGCTGGTATTTTTGAGGTGGCATTTACCCTGCACTGAGCGGGATAGACTAGGATTGTTGTTGTTGTTGTATTTGGGGTTATCTAGCAATACTGGAGAGGGCATCATCGTTGTTTGAGATTTATCAAAGCCCATTAGATTATAGTAATGGGTTAAAGGAGCAATAGATTATAGTAATGGGTTAAAAGGAGCAATGTGTGATTCTGTGAGATGTTATAGTAGTTCTATGATTTAAATAAAGGTTAATAATATACAATCAGAGCCTTCTGTGTTGTTACTTGTAGTCTTCTCTATCACAATTGAGGTTGTCATACTCAAGGATTCAACGCTATCTGATGTTGTCAATCACGACTTTAGATGAACTCACGGAGGAGTCACCTTTTGGTTTACGATATTCTAATTGTAGAATATACGTAGGAAAAATTCTCACTTTGTGGTATGAGATGGTCTCCAACCTGCGCCTCTCTTTAAGCACGATGAAATCTAACTTCTGTAGTTTATGGGACACAAGGTGCATGATATACTGTCTTTTAGTTAAGATTTACTAACATTGTTAAGCTAATAGCACCTAAAGAATGTCTTTGGGTTATGGTTACGGTATTAGATGAGAATGCAGATAAATTATGTGGAGAGAAGCTACAATATTTTGTTCTAGAAAAATATCTTCACATGTTTTTCACTATATGTTTTGTTCCAATATTTATTCCTGGGTCTCAAAACTGTTGTTTTCAGTGTAAAATAACCTAAATGATGTCAGTAAGCCAATGGTTATTGATGTTAAGTTTCAATGAGTGAAAATAAATTTCCAACCTCATTTCACCTAAAATAATGAAACCTCACTGCATTGGAAAATAAATGCACAAATATCATACTGCCCAGATTAAATAACTGTTTTAAGGGCAAGATCTCTGTATTCTAGTGTGACCATATCTCATCTGTACAATCATACATCTGCCATGCGCCTTAAATTTGAAGGTATTGATATTTGCTGCAGTATATCTCATCTATTAATGTCATCTGATTTGCTCCTACTTGCATCTGCGCATCTCTTTGCAGGGCCGATGGAACAAAGAAAGCTTTCATCCAGTTAACATCAGAGTTCAATGCTTCAGACGTGGCTAAAAGGATCGGGATCTTCTCCGGTGGTAGTTAGACGTTAAATTTAGTGTACCTGGCTTTCATCTGCATCTCAATTTTTCATTGTGTTCATGAAAGGAAGTGATAATCCAACGATGTAGCTATACCTCTCGGGTTTTTGAGCAAATGTGCACATCCTTTTCTTGTCTTCAGATTCATTATGCATCGTCTTTTGATGTACCCGACTGGTCCATGACCTGACCTTGACCTGACAGGCCTTGGTTGACCCGCTGACCCGGACCCATCTCTACCTCACTTGGTAGGGTAAACCTACTAAGTGAAGATGAGAATTTTCCAACACCTTGTGCATTTCTCAATTGTCTTTACTCATATTATTATACAAATAAAGCATAATATGAAGTTTATAAATCATATGAAATTTGGAGGCATATTGGCTTAAATACTGAAAAGTTCAATCGCAATATGCATTTCTCAGTTGGTGTGGAAGCTTAAATCTCTCCAATTTATTCACCAACATTTAAACAAGAAAAGTTTTATACTTTTATGCATTGTTTTTGGCATACAAGTTGATAATTTGACTAATACAGAGGATGTTTTTTTAAAATATTCTTTTGTCTACAACTAAGAAGCTGCATTATTCTTAGTTATTTTTTTAGTCGAAGCAACGGGTGCAGGTCTTATATACACTCAAATTGCGTGGATTCATGATCAGTTGGTCTCTATGATAACACGTGTCTCATTATCATTATGCCATTTTTTTTAAATGCACAAATAGATTATAAATATTAAATATTATGATTTGTTTACCTCTTCAAGACCCATGATTTGTTTACATTAAATCTTATTATAAAAAGCAAAGTTATAAATTAAAAAATATATACATGGACATATCATGGATTTTTTAAATTTATTACCGCAACTTGATTTTGCTGTTAAAAAATTAATGTGAACCGATCATAGATCTGTTAGGTAAATTTAACAGATCCATAATCCGTAAGTCTTTTTTTTCTTCCAAGTAATAATTATAGGACATGTAAAAATAAAACAGATGATTAATCCGCATATCTGAGTGTATCTAACACATGCCCTCAATACATATAATTAGGTAGTTAAAACTGTTTTTTAGGTCCAAAGTATGGACCATTAGTTAGGTAGGTGCCTACTTCCATCAATATCAAGGGTGTGTTTGAATTCCATTCATTTTCATTATAATGCAATTATTTTACCTCGTTTTATGTGTCCGTTTGGTTGTAAAAATAAAAAACTCATAAAAACCGAGGTAAAACCGTAATTTAACCAAATAATCACATAAATCGAAATAAAATAATTGCATTTTAATTAATATCGTGAAATCCAAAATATATCATAATTTAAACGCCTTAAATTTTTTGTTAACCAAACACCGCTTTATCGTTTTACATTATAATGATAATGCATTTGGAATCCGAACACACCCCAAATCATGTAAGTTTCACGAGATTGCTTAAGTTTCACGAGAAAAAATTAATGCCAAAGAGAAAGTAGTAATCATTCAATATGAAAAAGCAGTATCATTTCCAGGGTCTATTCTCATTGTTTGGAAAAGTCGTATTTTGATGAACTTTCGTGCTCTTTTGGACATGTTTATATCGAATTCAACATCTTTGATGTGATATCGATATCAATGATCTTGTAGTAAGAGTGATGTGTTCTATCACGCCATAGTATTATGAGGTAAAGAGCTTAAGTTCCACGGCATTTGTGTTAGAGTAGATACTCATGTAAATCGATGAGTTGTTTTTTTTTTTATATAATTTGGTTTTATGATTAAATCTGACTCAACTTATATATTTGACGAGTGATAAAACTAGTGAAGATATGTTAAAATGTGAAGAGAAGAGATAGAGGATTGGGAGGTAACAATAATTTAAATGCCGTCTTTTAAATATGAACACGAGTAGCTCGAATTCGACTCGTACTCGCTTGATAAAAACTTGACTCGAGCTTGTTTATCTTCTAAATGAGCTGAGTATAAACACATTTTTAAACTCGGTCAAAAGCTTGACTCGCTTGAATTAAACGAGCCGAGCTGAGTATGAACACAGTATAATAAGCAATTAGAACTGCATAAAGCTGGAAAAAAACTCGGCTTGAGCTCGTTTATTTCCTAAACGAGCCGAGTATGAGCACATTTTTAAGCTCAAGTCAAAATTTAGACTTAGCTCGAGTTCGCTCATATCCTAAATGAACTGAATATGAACAAGCAATACTCGGCTCGTTCGACTCGAATAACAGTCCTAGTAACCAAAGAAGAAACAACGTACATAAGCAAATAATCACTATAACTACTAACTAGACTTCGGCTCAAGCTTGACTCGGTAAAAGCTCAGTTCGAGCTTTTTAACTTTCTAAACAAGTCAGGTATGAGCACACTTTTAAACTCGGCTCAAAGCTTGGCTCGCTCGATTTAAGTTTGAATAGCTCAAATTTTGTGAAATTTGTAAAATTTTCTTTACGTTACTGTGTTTTGAGCAAATAAAAAAGTTTAATGCTCGAAAAAAAGCTCGGCTCGAGCTCGTTCATTTCCTAAACGAGCCGAGTATTAGCACATTTTAAGCTCGAGTTTAAATTTAAGCTTGGCTAGTTTCTAAACAAGTTGAATATGAACAAGTAATACTCGGTTCGGCTCGAACTCATTCATTTTCTAAACGAGTCGAGCAAGAACACATTTTTAAGCTCAAGTCCAAATTTAAACACGGCTTGAGCGCAGCTCGTTGCTAAACAAGTTGAATATGAACAAATAATACTTGGCTCGTTCACTTCAAATAACAACCCTAATGATGCAACCCATCTAAAAGTTTTTTTTTTTTAAACATAAAGAAAAATCCAATATTGCGACCAATATGACTATTTGGTAGACAATATGTATAACAACCTTTTCGGATAGAGTACCGACTCAAAATTCCCCCAAAATTCAACCATCTGCACAAATTCAATTAGATAAAGGGCCACATACTTGAGAATCATATGGATTGGTATTAAGACATTAACTAATTACTCTATTTGTTTTTTATTATGACTTACTATTTCTATACGTTTTTTATAAAATGATTTTTTAAAAATATAGTATAAAATATTATTTTTATTTTTATTATTCCATCCGTTAATTAAAACTTATGTTTTACTATTTATGCACGTTTTTTGAGGTGTTAAAAACTATATAAAATATTAACTTTTTTTAATAATTTCATACTTGTTAATTAAGTATGAATTTATAAAAATAATTTTGTTTAAAAAGTTAATATTTCATATAATTTTGATCATTATAAAAAAACGTGCATGAATAGTAAACAATAAGTTTTAATTAACAGAGGGAGTATTATTTATTATATTTAATAATTTCATATTAAAATGAAGCAAAAAAAGAGTATATTATTCTATAAAAACCATAAATGAAAACGTCTATGAATAGTAAGTGAATTAAAATGAAATATATAGTAATAAAAATAAAGATTTGCATGTCGGAAATGGTTAATCTATATATCTATATAAACTTTTAAAACATAAAAAAAATTATGTTGAAATGTCTTTTTTATCTTAATTTTTCCTTTCATTTTTTTAAATCTTCTTTTTCCTTTTTTGTAATTCCTTTTTCCTCTTCTCTTAAATCACATTTTGACCAATTGATCTAGTTGCACTTTTTTTTTTTAGTTCAATTTTCTAATTCCATTATATTTGTCATATTTATTTGATCTAATTCCATTTTTTCACTATTGTAAGGATGTCGAATCCAAGAAGACATATGAGGAAAGTTTATCTTATATTATATATTTTGGTATCTTATGTCTCGATTTGTTTTGCATCACCATTCACCACTATCAAAGAATACGTACTGTTCAGGCAATAGTTTCATTCTTTTTGTTTCAATTCAAGTTCACCTCAAATCTAAATGAGTGTAGTTAACTTCAATAAACATTTTATAGATTGTAGTTTTTTTTTCCTGCAGTTATTGTCATTTGTTAATTCGTTCAATTATAATTTATCTACTATGATGGACAATAAGTTTTTTTTATATATAAATGCACCGATTGCACTAATTATCATTATTAGAAAAAAAAAAAAACTTAACGGAAAGTAGACGAAGCCAAATAAATACTTAAAATTTGGTGAAATAAATAAATAAATAAATAAATAAATTCAATAGCATATTTACAAAATTCAATAGCATATTCAAATTTGGGGTTTTACCTAAAAATTGGAAAAATTTAAGATACTATACGCAATTTGCAAAACTAAGTGGTCAATAAACGGAATTTCCGTTTATATTACTGCAAATTACTTGTTATAGGATGCAACTGCAGATTCCTCTCCTCCTACAAATATGCAACTAAACAAAACCCACTGTGAGGAGTCATTCATACTCCTGTTTTGAGTTCCATTCTCAATAATCCCTCCTTTGTTCCCCAAAATCTCCAATTTCCCAAACATTTTCGAGGTTGATTGAAGCGCAGCAGCCATGGGCAGCGTTGGAGAAATTGATCGAGCTCCTTTGTTGGATTCCTCCTTCGACTCCCTCCCATCTTCCGTCAAGAGAACTGGTACAGTGGTACTTTCTCCCTCTCAAGCGGAGGATCAATTTTGCCCTTTTGTATGGGGAAAAAAGTCTTGTTCGGCTTCAGTTGAGCTTTGCTGTTTGATATCTTATCCCATTCTGAGGTTGCATTTGATTGATTTTTGTGTACCGGGTTTTGGTATTTGAAATTCTCAGATCAGATGCACTCGCGTTGCAAAATAGGGTAGTAGTCTAGAAGGTAGTTGGAATTGTAATTGAATTAATAAATTATTAGATTGTTAATTAATTCCTGCAATTGCTATTAGTAATTTTGGGATTCTGAGATTCAGATCTTTCACATGCCAGCCAGCACAAGGACTGACAGCTTTGTTGAGGTAGAAGAGTCAAGAGTGTTTTGCTATCTTTACAAATTGATATGAGTTGTCTTGAATGTTAGGTTAGGTATGTTCAGCTCAATTTTATGACTGCAAGTTGTAACTTCCATGCTGTGTTTACTTGTTTTGGGCACTTGTTTGACTTTGGCAATTAATTTGATGCATAATAAGTCAATTACAATCTGTTTTTTTCACAAGTTTGTAGGGAAAAAAGACAGTAATTACCAGGTTTGGGAGAGGTGCTCTATGTGAGGTTTAAAGCTTAATGAAGTAGTTGGTTGAAATTGTAAACCATTTCCCGCCTACTAGTACTCCTTTGTTCTTTTTACCTAACAGAAGTCATCCAGAGAAATGGTTAATGACATAAGATTTGATTGCAAATCAAGAATCTGAACAAGGTTTCATTGTTCATTAATCGGTAATCACTGTGTTAGCTTTTGATGATGTTTGTAAGATGTTAAAATTTAGGCAAGGGGTGTTCTTAGCTGTGGAGTTTACTTAAAGGTGGAGTGGTTTGTTAGTTTGGTCTGTGCTAATATTACGAAAGTGCTGCAACTTTCCGTTGATATAGTGTATGCTCTAGTTGTTTAGAAGTTCTGTCAATTACTTAAAAAGGGAAAATGCCTTGTTTGTAAGATGTTTTATTCTTTGGACAAGGGTAATCTGGGCTGTATTTGTCCTGCCTTGCTGACAAACCTAAACTTATAGTGCTATCTGCGATGTTTACTGATAGATGATTTGCGCATTTAGAGATGTGTAAAGCTCATGTATTCCTGTGTGTCTCTGGTTGTTTGAGCTATTTCAACCTCAGCTTTCTCCCCAGCTTATCCTTTACTTTTGCCTTTGAGGCTGATTTGGTTTCCTTGGGCATGGAGAGTGTCAGAAATAGGGGGCTAGATGCTTGTCTTTAGCACCTCAGCAATATTTAGTTACTGCAGAAATATTGAACCCCATCAACAAGAAGTTGCCGTTCTTTGAGTTTCATCATGTTGTTTGTATAATGCTTTACTGTACTTTTCTGGTCACTTCCATTTTTTATTTTTCATGTTGAACAACCTCATGTACAAAGAAGTTTTCATATTGTAGCTCATTAATATCTTTCAAACATTGCACTTGTGAAGGAACCTTATGGACAGCAGCGGCACACATAATAACTGGTGTAATTGGGTCTGGTGTACTATCGCTGGCATGGTGCATGGCTCAGTTGGGGTGGATTGCTGGACCAATATCAATTATCCTTTTTGCCGGCGTCACCCTTTTTTCCGTATTCCTCCTCTCTGATTGCTACATGTCCCCTGATTCAGAAATAGGCCCCGACCGACATCGTTCCTACCTGGCAGCTGTTCAGCATAAATTAGGTGAGGAGGCCCCTTTTATAACTTCATTACTATTGGATCTTCTAGTGCTGTAGGTTGATGGATTATTTTCCATTTGGTGATTGAAATAGAGAATGGGAAAGGAATAGTGTGAATTATAGATTTGATTACGTATGTGGAAGTTGAATACAAGATTAGAAACGATTGATTTGTTTTTAACTTTTGACCCTGTATGGAAGTAAGAAGCAGATTCAAGGAGTGATCAATCAAAATAACAAGTAAAAGATAGTAGTATATAGATTGAGGGATATAAGCCTCATTTATGTATGTCATTTCAATGATTAGCTCAATCCCATTCCATTTTCATATCTTGTTTACCAAACAACCCTTGAAGTTTCACTGAAATCATCCCTCGCTTGCCTGCGACTCAAATTTGTTATTTGAAATGGATACCCTCTCCCGCTGAAGACTAAAAATGTCTTTCCTCATGCAAAATGATTTGTATTGAGTGGTTCCTTCATCCCTGTGAAGAAAATTATTTAACTCTTTTGTTGTGAAGACAAAAGAAAAACTGATTCATTCTAACTATCCAGGTGGTTTTATTGATGGATGAATGAATGATTGATAGAAAAAGATGAATTTTGGTGGAGAGCTCAAAGCCTGAAATTGGGGATTGTGGACTATTAATGTGCTGATGAAGTGCTTAATTTGTGCCAATAAGGAGCTATGCATCATATGGATGGGACGCTAAATGAATCCTGTGTCTATTATAAATTCAAATTGCTAATTGCACTTATGGAGTTCCTCAACATATCCAAATTAATTTAATGACATTTATCCAAATGCAGTCTAATGAAATGTCTGACAACAAAATCAGAGACCCTATTCTCCAATAAAATCATAAAATTGTTTTCTGAAATCGAGTATGTTTATTATCCTATGGCGTTCCCCAAAGTTATCAATGATCACCAAAGTTTAAAGTTTCTATTATACCATCCCATGGGCTACGTGGTTGTTTTCTATGTTTCTGCATATGGATGAGCTGATTTTACATTTATCAGGTGCGAAGAGTGCGTGGGTGTGTGGACTAGTTGTCTATGTAAGCTTGTATGGTAATGGAATTGCCTATACCATAACTTCTGCTATAAGCATGAGGTGCGTCAGTAATCTTCACTAATCTGATAGGTATTTTGAGCCTCTCGCTCATCTGTTGTGTGTATATGGCCTCCTTACATGGAGCTCTGCAAGGAACTCCGTTTGCATCTTGAATGTGAAGTCCTTCATGTTTAAATATGAAGCTTTACTTGTATTTTGATGCCTCCTTGATGCAGAGCAATTCAGAAGTCTAACTGCTACCACAAAGAAGGGCATGAAGCAGCTTGCAGTTTTGGAGATAATTCATACATGGCACTCTTCGGGGCTGTTCAAATCGTGATGTCACAAATACCAGGCTTTCATGACATGGAATGGCTGTCTGTTTTATCTGCAACCATGTCCTTCACCTATTCTTCCATTGGACTGGGTCTCGGCATTGCGAAAACAATTGGTAAATATTTTCATGTTGCTAGATTGTCATGGCATGCCCACAATATGAAGAAAAAAAAAGGAACCAAAAAGGTTTCCCTTATTTTTTCTGCCTTTCTTATCATTCGTGACCATCTAACGAAAGTTAATTTTATGGATAATGTCTGGTTTTATATTTTATATTAATCCTGTGTTTGATCCTCTTATAGCTAATGGCGTTGTTAAAGGGAGTATAGAAGGACTTTCCACTTCAGCAGTCGAAAAAGTATGGTTGGTCTCTCAAGCACTCGGAGATATTGCTTTTGCATATCCTTATTCCTTAATCCAGTTTGAGATTCAGGTGAGTTTCATTTCTGAATCAGATAATATTGTTCGCTTTGGCTTTACCCAACTTTAGCTTGTCCATTGAGTTATTGAGCGCCCGTATGTTAACATAAACTTGCTTTTGATTTCGTTTGGTCATGAAGGATACCTTGGAGTCCCCTCCACCGGAAAGCTACACCATGAAGAAGGCCTCCGGGATTTCACTATCTGTAACAACCCTGTTCTACCTCTTATGTGGAGGATTTGGTTACGCTGCTTTCGGGGATGATACACCTGGTAACCTTTTAACAGGGTTTGGATTCTATGAGCCCTATTGGCTAATTGATCTTGCAAATGCTTGCATCGCTCTGCATTTGGTTGGAGGTTATCAGGTATTTGCAATTTTACCATTATATCACAATAAACAACCTTTGGATCCTCCTTCATGCCCAGGTAAATTTCATTCTGATTTACTTGATATTCAATTCTGTGTGCTGGTAATCTTCAGATATACAGCCAACCATTATTCGCCGCAGTAGACAAATGGTCCCAAGCGAGATTCCCAGAAAGCGAGTTCATCAACAGCGAATACAACCTGAGAATTCCCTTGCTGCCAAACATGAGATTGAACCTCTTCAGGCTGTGTTTCCGGACTGTGTACGTCATATCAAGTACTGTGCTGGCCATGGCTTTTCCGTACTTCAACCAGGTTATCGGAGTGATGGGAGCCGTGAACTTTTGGCCCTTGGCTATATACTTCCCCACGAGATTATACCTGATCCAGAAGGACATCGAAGCGTGGTCTAAGCAGTGGATCGCTCTCCAAGCTTTCAGCTACGCGTGCTTGGTTGTGACGTTATTCGCCTTCACTGGATCCATGGAGGGCATCATTGCTGAAAAGCTTAGCTGAGGAAGGAATACTATGGTTAGCAAAGCTGATGCTTATAAGGCAATTGAGATGGTGGTGCATACAGTTTTTGAGTGGATAGATAGTGCAAAGTTTACAGGGGTAAAACCGTAAAATTTATTGTTACTTAAAAATGTAAATAAATACCTCTATTATTCTTTGTAAGAATTAACAATTGCTTTTCGCATTTTTGCAGAGCAAATTTCTCTACCAAACAATACAACGAAATCTGTCTATACAGTTCGGGCTTGTTATTCGAGCCGAACAAGCCGTATATTGCTTGTTCATATTCAGTTCATTAGGATATGAATGAGCTCGAACCGAATCTAAATTCTGACTCGAGCTTAAAAATGTGTTCATACTAGGCTCGTTTAGGAAATAGACGAGCTCGAGCCAAGTTTTTTTCGAGCTTTAAACCGTTCTACTTACTCATTATAACTTAAAAGGAGATTTTAGAAGAAATTTCATAAAATTCTAGCTATTCGAGTTTAACTCGAACGAGCTGAGCTTTGGACCAAGCTTAAAAATGCGCTCATACTTGACTCATTTAGAAAATAAAGGAGCTCGAGTCAAGTTTTAATCGAGCGAATATGAGTCGAATTCGAGCTACTCGTATTAACACACAGTAACAATATTTCATTTGGAAGGTTTGCTGGATGGCTAACTGAGCTTAAATGAGTGGGAACCGACAACCAATAACTATCAAGTCATTCAAAATCTGATGTTGGTACAAAATGGTTAATCCCCAACAGGCAGCAAAATTGTACACAAATAATGACAATGTTCATTCAATGTTGAGCACCATCACATCATCATCAAATCACATAGAGAGCTAGAGGCACAACAATGCAAAATTACATCAAACAGTCTACACAGTACACACCCAAAAATTTCATAAATCCAGAACAAAAGGGCATGGCAAAATTACACAGATGTATCAGTGCCAAGTTTCTGATTTCCCCCTTTCATCCTCTCAATGAAATCCATCAATCTCCAGCTACAATTCAGCCTGCACTGGTGAAGGCACTTTCCGATCAAAATACGAGCATGCCCGACTCCAGAGGAGCAGCTGCACAGAGGTGTTCACGACATGATAAGCATCGCTAGTGTGATAATGAACGACAGCAGCATCCGGGACCTTGTAGCACCAGATAGTATTGGCTCGATCATGATCCCGAACCTGCAAGTTGGTGTAGATGGGTCCGTCTTAGTAACCGTTGCTAGGCTATTGAAGTTGCACGCCTCGTCTGCCTGGTCATTGATCTGATAGTAGCTGTTGAAGGCGTAGGATACGTTCCCCCGCGCATCCAGGCTGGAGCATGAGTATCCGAGGCTCGTGCAGTCAGCTAGGCCGCAAGCATAGCTCACGCTATCGCCTACTTTCTGATCTTGTACGTTTGTGGAGGGCTTCAGCACACACCACTGTTTCTGCAAGTACTTCACTCCCTTGGCAGCAATCAAATTGCTGTTGGTTGTCCCGAGATTGAACTGGTATTTTGGTAGCCCGTCGTATGTGAATATTCCCCAATGCCGCTCAAAGCTCCCTGGTTCGATGCTCTTCTGATCCTCGTCGATCAAGCTAAAGAGGTAAGCATCAACAGGGCCAGGCCTCATTGGTGTACCTTTACCCGAGTGAGATATGAAGCCTTGGTTGAACCGCCTTGCATAGTTGATGTTTGCATTTATGTTCCCATCGGTAGGCCATCCTACCTCGCCAACAATGATCGGCATGTTCGTGAATCCGTTCTTCTGAAGGGCCCAAACAAGCGTGTCGTAGTTCGCATCGAACATGTTGTAGTAGGCAGTCCCACCGTCGTTTACGGGAGTGGCATTGCCATCAAAGAAGGCGTACTCGACAGGGAAGTTTGAGTCCGTGTAGAGGCTGATGAATGGGTAGATGTTAACCGTGAATGGGGCATTGTTGCTGCTCAAGTACTTGACAATGTCCATCATGTATCCATGGATGTCCGCTCGGAAATCGCCTCCTGAAGGGAAGTCAGTTGAGCTTGCGTACACATCCGCGTTGAGGGGGACGGTTGCCTTCACTTGGTTGCTCAGACCTGCCTTTATGATGGCGGACTGAATGTTCTGTAATGCCGGGAGCGTTGTTTTCAAGAAGGTTCCATTGTAAGTTTGTAGGAAAGGCTCATTGCCAACTGCAACATATCTGCATAACCATACAAAGAGAAGAAAGGTTTTGTAACGCAGGTGAAGCCGAGCAGATAAACAAACATAAGCTCTCTTCATCTAACAGCATACTGATCAAAACGAAGTTTTATAGCAGCTCGATAAATCTGCAACCAAATCAAAGGCCTCTAGGACTAGCAAAGGGCGTGTATATAACAAAAAATGTGCAGTGTATGATATCTATTCCGGTGCTTTAATAGCTTCAGCAAGTAATTCCAGTCTTTCCTCTCCTAACTAAGAGGCCTATCAACTCATCACAATACATGTGATTTACGAATGCCTTATATTCTCAAAATATAAAGGCTATTTCCATATCTAAGGATTCATCTGTGTATATTGACATGGCAGACTCCAAGCAAAAATCAATATGAATGTAAGGTAGGTGTCCGCCGTGTCCTGATCAAGACAAGTGGCTCAACATGATGCATTCGAATATGCACAGCATATAGCGTAAAATGCAAAGTTCTGCGTAAGCACATACATGCAAACAACAATATGGTCAGCTAAGATATGATTCAAAGCCTACAACTAAGATATAATTAGGCTCCCTTAATTTGAAATTTATATGCAGTTATGCTTATTTGACTACAGATCAATAGGCTGCTAAGAAGTATAGAAGGCCAAGCACTAATTTTAAGAAATTCTAAAGAACATTAACTCAGACTACCCAACACAGTTAAAAAAATTGATAAGGCCATACTCTCTAAATCACCATATAAGTGTGTTATCATAATAATATAGAAGCATGCCTTTCATTTCTAGGGGCATATTTTCTGACAAATTTCTACAAATCTTGCCATTGCAACGGTGCTAGAGAGATCCGTGTGATATTAGAAATGCAACACAAAGCTCAGTAGTTCAGAGATGGTTAACTGCATCTCTTAAAGAGCATTCACAATTCCCAAATGTAGTAGCTAAACAGCCTCAAGTAATAGTGCATTAGAGCCTTTCCAGAGTTCAACATGCTCTATCAATTCCCTAATAAAAAGACAATATCTAACAGCAGTTCGCGATACCTTACCATCTGCTAATCCTGGCTTTTTATGCAATTTTGTCAAATCCACAATTCTCTACCATTACCAAGAACCATAAAGAATCACCAATTGTAAACACCACGTGGGTTACATTAACATAACACCCTAAACAACAGACATTTTGAAGAATCACTTAGCCTAGAAGCATTTAACCTAATCAATCTCACTCACAGCCAGTCACAAATTCCATCAAATGGTAACAAACCCTAAACATGTACAACAACAAACAAGAAAGGATGAGTTAAGTGAACTACCTGATGTTGACATTATTGATGGTGAGATGCTCAGAAACATTCTGGGAGACCCATTTCTCAGCAGCCTTCATGCTGCTAGCAAGTGTGGAGAGCATATCATTAGGGATACCAACCATAACCTCAACCCCAGACTTGCCCAAAGCCCTCAAAGTGCTGTAATCTGCATCAAAAAGCTTCACCTTTTGGATCCCATTATCTCTTAGCAACCTCACTACAATATCAGGTGGTAATGGGTGGCTGCACTGTGTGCCCCAATTAGCTCCTATTCCACTCACACTCACTGGCATAACCCACAAGCACAAAACCACCACTGAAACCAAACCCACAACCCTCTCCTTCTTCCCCTCCTCCATGCCTGCTTTTCACACTCCAGCAACCCTAAAGCTCCAGCCTTTACAGCCCCAGAAGCCCCAACTCTTAGAACCCAGATCCTGAAACTGAAATCAGAGCATACCCAGAAGAGATTTGGAAGAAGAAAACGAATTGGGGAAAGTGAGCGCAGAAAAAGTACCAAATTAGCAAGTAGTGGCTCAGTGAGATGCTGATTTGACAGGTCAGGAAAAAAGTTAATTGAAGCTGATCTTAACAAGGAAAGAGCAAAACCCAGATAGTAACAAACAATAACAATAATGGAGAGAGGATAAGAGCTGAGAAAAAGGGGGCTTAATGGAGGAGGAAGTGGGGAAAGGGGGGAATCATTGAAAACAGGAGGAACATGTTTTGATGAGTGTAGAGCTCTTGAGGAATCTACAAACAGCACAACACCAACATACACTGTCACACACACTTACACACAAATCTAGAGAGAGGAGAGAGAGAAAGATGATGTAAAGAGCGGGGGGACTGGGGAAGGAGGGGGCATCTGCTGAGTCAGACCCACATATTTATTTAGCATTTAATTTGATAACAAGAGTATAGAGACAGGTGCACCAGACGTCGCATTGTTTTGTCATCTAGGACGGTTTCAAATTAAAGGTTACCTCATCTCTAGAAAACTTAAAGTTCGCCTTTACAGATGTGGTCGGGTTTAGGTCGGGTTGGGTTGATCCGTGTTCGGGTTTGTTTTGAGTCGGGTCAAGTTTGAGTCGGGTTCGGGTTACGGATGACTCTAGATTTTCGGATCTCGGTCGGATTTAGATTTTGTCAGCTCTAGATGTGGGTATGGATTGGACTTTACCATTGTAGGGTGTTCGTGAAAGCGGGCCTGGGCCAGTCGAGCCATATCCCAATCAGGTGTGAATTTGGTGGGTTGTGTTCATTTTAGGTCGGGTGATGGATAGATGGAGTAATTTTTCCACCTGATCCATCGAGCATCGGAGTCATAGGGCTAAACTAAATGATCAAACTCCAATCTTAATTCTACATTGCAATTAGCAATGAGATACACTCTTAAATCTTATCTAACTAAATTTGTAGATGGAGTAGAATCTAAACACTGATTTAGTCCTCAATTGCTATCTTAGACTAACTTTAATTACAGAAAGTGTGCAAATTAAAAATAATCAATTCAAAAGATTGTTATTTTTAATGATAAAAATAAATAAAAATGCACATGAGAAAAATGTTATACTAGTATTTAGACACTTCGTGTGCAAACGGAAAGAGGATAGATTATATGCACTCAGTTCTTAACGTGTATTATGTGAACAAATATGAGCCATTGAATTAAAAAGATCAACGGATGAGATGAAAAGTAATTTCTGATTATTAGATGGTATTGGGAGATTATTCGATGGAATAAAATTATTCGGTGGTATTGGACGATTATTCGTCAGAATAAAATTAACTTTTTTTACACTCTTTTTACAAATGAATAATTATATGAAAACAGACGAATAATCATGAACAAATAGACGAATAATTTCTGAGTACATAATACACTTTAAGGGTTGAGTACACCGGAACCAACTTCCAAACGGGCATATTTTAAAGTTATTATACATACCCATCATTTCTCCAGAAGGTCTCGAACATTGACCCAAAATATAGCAAGTTTGAATCATAAAGTTTGATACTTTCGATTCAACAGGGGATAACTTTTGGACTCTGGTGGGCCTAATTAATGAACACTGGATTTCATGACTGGTGGGCCTAATTAATGAACACTGGATTTCATTTAGGCCCAAGAAGAAGCCCAATGATATTAATACTTATGTAACTAAAAAAAGTACATGTGTTATTACTATTAGGGCTATTATTCGGGTCGAACGAGTCAAGTATTGTTTGTTCATATTTAGTTCATTTATAATATGAACGAGCTCGAGCTGAGCCTAAATTTTGACTCGAGCTTAAAAATGTGCTCATACTCGGCTCGTTTAGGAAGTGCACGAGCTTGAGTCGAGCTTTTTTTTTAGCAATAGGCAGTTCTACTTGCTTATTATATAGTAACTTAAAGGAAATTTTAGAAATTCCATAAAATTCAAGCTATTCAAGTTTAATTCGAACGAGTCGAGCTTTAGACCGGGCTTAAAAATGTGCTCATACTTGACTCGTTTAGAAAATGAACGAGCTCGAGTCGAGTTTTTTATCGAGTGAGTACGAGTCAAATTCGAGCTACTCGTGTTCACATAACATCCCTATGTGTTAGGTTTTTTTTTTTTGTAAGTATCCTTTTGGTGCCCAAAATTTAAGCCCTAGGACAAAAGAGTTGAAATATTAGGTGAGTGTTCATTTTTTCCAATTTTGCCCCTGCCTTAGTATTCCCGTTTCTTTCTTCATTTTCTTCCCCTTCTTTCCCTCCTGTGTCGTTGCCAATCTACAGAATCGACATCCATTCCTCTTTCTCTTTGCTCGCCGCCTATAGCGCCTGTCACCAGTGAGGCCGGTGGAGGCTCTTCGGCGCCGATTGTTGTCGTTGGTGGCTCCTATCCAGTGGAACCGAAATATGGCGATGGAAGCGGAGCATCCATGGAATCCGATTAGGGGAGGAGGAGCTTGCGAGAGTGAGGATGCCGATAGGGAGGGCGGATCCGGAAGTGAAGGACGAGGAGGAATGAGTCGAAGGAGGAGGAGAGAGGCCAACAGATTGCAGAACGGAGCGAGGGATGTGTTGGATGTGCGCTCGTCTCTAGAGATTTCCTGTCTGCGTCGGAATCCGATGTTGTTTGGGAGAGATTTCTGCCCTCCGATTGCCATCTGATTGTTACCCGATCAGCTTGTTTTGAAGATCTAGTTAAAAAAATTGATCTCGGAAGTGGTGTCTGTCACCGGCGGCATAAAGGTAATTAGATTGCCCGATGAATCCGACATCGATCCATTCCGATACTCGCCGACGTCCGTAGTTCAGATGTTGAAGAAGAGAATTATTTCCGATTGGCCTAAATGTTTTAATATCTCTTCTTTCAGATGATTACAGGTTCATTTCTTATGGATACAAAATAGGTAATCAACGAGATTTGAGAGGCTGGATTGGAGGAAGTTGTCACAAAAGTTTTTTTTTGCTGTTTCTGATCGATTTCTTAGTTACTGATGGACTGAATTGATTAAAGTTGGTGTTGGCTTCGGTCGAAGCTGAGTTTAAAGTTGGTGTTAGCTGTCACAAAAGTATAGTACTTGGCTTCGTGTCTTGATCCTTGCGAAGAAACCCAAGAATCTCACCTCTAATGAAACTGGAGGTGACGTTACGATTATGAATACCTCTCCAACACAATTGGCTGCATGAGGCCCATTGTATTTGACGAGCATCCACGTATCAACAACTCGATCAACACGACGAGCACATATTCACCATGTGCATCCACAATTGTCCTTCCTATCACAAACAACTGTGTACCATTCTGGACTCGCCTTCTTCGTCCTGTATGGCTTACTCATACGGACAGAATACTCGGTCAAATCACATTTCAGCTCCTCCAGCGAGTTGAACATTTGTCCGCGAAAAAACCGTCTTCCATCATCTAATGGGACGTGTGAATTTACCCTGGCCATGAAGTTATTATCATTGGATCAACTTCAACTATATTCCAGTTGGGATTAGAGGCCTCGCCCCTAATCGCAACCTCCCTAGTAGCATCATCGTCTTCTTCAGAATTATCCAAGTCGTCTTCGTGATCAACACCAAGACCATCCACATATATCTCACTCAGTTGTTCAAACCCTTGCTGAGATATGTTGTTATGCTCATTCATCCTATATTTTCATTAACATTAAGTGAGTTCATAAAAAAATATTAACTAAATAATCCTATAAGTTCAACAAGTTATTCATGATAACAAAGTCAAGTTCATATAAATCAATATAATCCTCCAACAACAATAAAACAACTACATTCTTGAGCATATAATCTTACATCTTACTCACGAGAAATATTCAAAACACAAAATCTTACATCTTACTCACGAGAAATATTCAAAACACAAAATCTTACATCTTACTCACGAAAAAGATTCAAAACAAATAATCGATCTTAAGCACAAGTATGGGAGAATGAATATTAAAGATTTCAAACATCTTATTCATTCAAATAAGAGTGACAAAAGTCTAAGAAGAGAGTGAAACAAACCTTAACCAAATCTCCAGGCAACAATCTGAGAATTGAATAATTGATGGTTTCGACCAACGCTATTTTGAGAGCTTCATGCGAGAGAAGCAAGAGCAAAGGGACGATGAATAGAAAGGGATGAAGTTGAGCTCTTGTGATGTATAAACTAAAAACGCGGACTAAGCCAGCGTTTTTATGGTGAGATTTTGATTCCCCTTAGCTGGTAAGGTAGGGGGGAGGGTAGGGGGAATCGTTGCAGAGGCCTATGCAAAAGAGAAACGCGGTCTGGTCTCGCGTTTCTTTTGTAATAGCCCTAAAGAACCTTTTGGCTTTTTTTTTTCTTTCTGGAATCCGAACATGACCGCGTTTCTCTTTTGCGTCAAATCCGACTCAGCAACAGCTGATCGGTGGGGCCCCAGTCAACACTAGAAATGCGGTCTGAGCCCACGTTTCTAATGCCAAATTGCCAAGTAAGCATCGTCAATTTATTTTATATTTTCATTTTATTTTATAATAGAAACGCGGTCTAGGACCGCGTTTCTTTCGTAAAGTTCAAACCTTCCCCCAGGCGTCAATCCTCTCTCTTGCTCTGTGAATAAAACGCGGTCTGGGTCCGCGTTTTTCTGCTCCACCAGCAAAAAATGAATATTTCTGTAATTATTTTGAAACGTTGAATATTTGTGTAATTATTTAATTATTATTTATGAATATTTCGAAAAAAAAATCATTAATAAAACTATGTAAATGGTGGTATATTTTGATAGAATCTCATGAAATAAAATATCATTTTTAAAAAAATGATTAATGTACTATAAACAATTATAATTTATCAGTTATAAATAGTTTGTTCTAATTAAACTATGATCTAACCAAATCAAATTTGTAATACTGTAGTAAATTTAATCAATACTTTATTATTCTTAAATAGACACCACGCTTCTATTAATCAATTACTCTCTCCGTTCCATAATACATGTCCCTCTACTTTTCGGCACATTTTGTAAGGAGCGAAAAACTATATAAAATATTTTTTTTAATTAATTTTTTTAACTATATGATACTTATTAGTAATAAGTATTAAATTATATAAAAAATAATATTTTATAAATTTTTTCGCTCATTAAAAAGCATGTTAAAAAAGCAAAAGAACGTGTATTATGGAACGGAGGGAGTATAATATTTTTTTTATAAATTGTATTAACAAAGGATAAATTTTGGACTCTTGTAGGCCTAATTTATGAACAATTGGATTTCATTTAGGCCCAAGAAGAATCCCGATGATATGAATAGTAAAACCCAAAAAATACATACGTTATATACATGATATTAACGGGATATATGTTTTCACCACTAATTTTTACTATTTTCGTCGCTAATCACCGTATAGGTTGACGGTGGCCTTAATCCGGTTTTCCTAATATGCGGTGGAGGCGTTGACCGTATACGAACCCACCGTTATTACGACGGTTCAAACCCACCGTATATGTATGCGGTGAGTTATGACAACGGTTTTGGACTGTTATGGCGACGGTTCAAATCCATCATTATGACGACAGTTTTGAACCATTATGGCGACGGTTCAAACCCATCATTATGACGACAGTGGTTGGTTATGATGACAGTTTTGACCGTTATGGCGACGGTCCGGTCCGGTCCGGACACCACCCCCAAATATGCCTCATCCAAGACCCACCGCCAACCTATTCGGTGGGTTTAAAACGGAACGGGGTACGAGACCGCAAAGTATGGCGGTGGACCTGTATACTCCTCCACTCATCGCAAAGTATTGCGGTGGGTACCGTCAACCTTGCGGTGATTAGTGATAGAAATAGTAAAAATTAGCGACAAAAATATTATCACCCGATAATAACTCTTTTAAAAAAATTATTGTATAACACGATTCTAGTCCACCTTGATTTTCATTTATATGATTATGTATTTGCCGACTCCGACTTCCCAAGTTGGTAGAATGTCCACCTCCTCCAAAAGTCGGTGTCAACTGGATGTATGAATATCAAACCATTTTTAACAGGGTTTTTCTAACCTATATTATAAGGATGTATAAAATTGTAAAATTGTTTTTATTTAAAGATAAATAGATCGACCAATCACGTCGATATGGTATTTGAAGATTTTATTTGTTAAAAAAAATGTTTAACATCTATCTTTGAGACATATATAATACATTATAAAATCGTTTTTAAAATTACACAAATCACCCACTCCATATTATTTTAGGAAATTCAACACAATCTGCCATTAATTTTTTAAAATTACACCAATAATAACACTACCCGTTTTTTTTTAGTAAAAAAAAATCACTTATACGTTTTAACTTGGCTCCGTTTGGATCACAATGATTATAATACTATTGTGCATATAGTATAATGTCTGTGTTGAAATGATGAGAGGGTGCTGTATTCAATTAACCTACAACTGCGCAGTGTTTGTTAGTGCAAAATTTAAATGCATATTATATTATTACCATACACTAAATTTGCTTAATACTCTCTCCGTTCAGCAAAATATGGTACTTTACTATTTATATAATTTTTGTAATAATTTCGTAGTTATTATTAATAAGTATGTTAAAAAAATTATAAAAAATGAATATTTTATATAGTTTTTTTTATCACTCTAAAGAAGCGTGCGTGAATAGTAAACGACATGTTTTGTCGAACTGAGGGAGTATATACTGTATAATATTAAAATAATATGTTATCATAATTTATAAAAATTTATTATAAGTGTTAATTAAAAAAAATATAAATCGAAATTACTCTTCCAACTAAATTGCTGAGTACGGAGTATATTTTAGTTAATTGAAAAATCAAAAACTTTTGTTGAAGGGGCCACTTTTCTATTGCAGTGATTAATGACTTCCATCTTTGGGGAAACCAAGTGTGATATCTTAGGCCGTGTTTGGCAATTGGGAGGTTTTTTAGGAGTTGGGTATTTTTTAGTAGTTAGAGTTTATTTTGTGTATTATGGAGGGGTGGGAGTTGAAGGTTTTATTTTGAAAATAACCTTGTAAAAAAATTGATTGGTGTTTGGTTGGTATAAGATTTGTGGGTGGGTATTGATGTGAAAATATCCAAAATACCCTTGTAAAAGCCCCTTCCCATTGCCCCAATTTCTGCAGCCCCTCACTATTCATCTTCCTCCTTCCATTCAAAGAGCACAACGGTAGGGATGGCAGAGCAGCACCGTCGCCGTCATCGGAGCCGACCTCTCCAAAGGGGGCCTGCACCGCCATCGCCCTCCTCACCCTCACCGGAGTCACCGCCTTCTGCATTAGCCACCCCCTATCGATTTGGGTACTGACTACTAGCTGTTCAGCCAATTTATCAATCGATTTCGATGTCAGTTTCAATGCTCTCCAGTCTCTACTGATTGCATCCAGCCGGTGGGATGGCCAAGTGAGGGTCACTTGGCGACGGCGACGGACGGAACTCCATGAATCAAAGGTTGAAGCTTTGCACGCCAAAGGGTAGAAAAGAGATTAATTTTGGAAACTGATTAAATAAACTCCCAAAGCTTCACCCCCAAGCTTCTGAAATTGGTGGAAATAAACTCCACCTCAAACCCCGGCACCTACCCGCAAAGACGCTTCCAAACACTGAGCAATCAGTTGGGAAAAAAAATTAACCTCTTATAACCTAAACTAACCCGCTTTCAAACACGGCCTTAGTCTGTGGACAATGCATGAATCATGATTTATAAATGGTGCTATTTTATTTTTATAAAAAAAATAGAGATGTAAATAAAATAGCACCATTTATAAATAATAGAGATATAAATATAAACTTTTTAATTAAATATTTTTTATATATAATTTTATATTTATGAGTTATAAGTTTAATACTCCATCTGTTAAGAAAAATATGTCATTTTAGAGTAAAATCTTGTTAGGAAAAACACGTCGTTTTAGGTGTTTTGGCGTTCACTTTTTAAAATTATTCTTGTAATGATTATGAATTTGTTAGTTGTAGTTTTCAATAAAGTGAAAAAATAAATAATTAGGGGTATGAGTGTATTTTTGTTTGTTTTATTTACTTTCTTAAAAAATGTGGAAATGTCTAAGAGAATGTGCAATGGTGAGCCCCAACCTCGGACCCTTAACTTACTTCTCTTATGTCACATCAGCTTAAGGGTCTCATTCTAACTTTTAAAATTTCCACCTTCATTCGTGATCCCAAGTGTTGGGCCCTTAAATTACCTTTTATTATTTTTCCTTTTTATTTACTCAATTCTTTTATTATTATTAATAATAAAAATTTAAGTAATTAATTTATAATAACATAGCATAAAAATAATATTTTTTAATGTTTAAAAAGGAAAATATGGGTATTATTCAAATGAATTTTTTCCAACAAATATATGCAAGAGGGGTGTCTATGTGAGTGAAAACGCTCGATATAAAAGGCCACCAATTTTACGTGGGGCCCGGGAGGACTCCCAGATGAAATTCACATTCTTTCCGACGGGCTTACCTGACCCGCGTCGAAAGAATCGACGCGGCCCAACCTGTGCCGCGGGAAGTTAAGCTGATCGATTCGATTCTTACAAATAGGGGTTCCCTAATCGAGCTTTCCCTAGACAATTTGGAAACCTAACTTATTATACCTGTCGTCAATAAAAGTCTTGATACTTATTAATACTGACTCTTAATATAATTTTATGCTGAAAGTTGACAGGATTCAGGTCCGCGGAGATAGATGTTCACGCAGGATAACGTTTGTTCTTCTTCTTCTTCTTATCAGGCTTCTCTTTCGCGTACGATCATTCCTTTTGCTTTCTTTTCTGGTTTCAATCTATTTTCTCCGCTTGTCCTTTTTTCTTTCCCTTTCTTCCGTTTTCCAAAAAGTCCTCCTTTATCTTACGTAATTCTCTCCTATTTATAGTCTTTTGGCTCTCTTGCATGTCATGCCACGTGTCGTTCTTTGTTCAACACGTGTTGCGCTCGTGGGATGTGGGCATGGCTGCCACGTATCTATTTCCTTATCCGCCGATGCCCTGTTTGTGTAACCACTTTGGTCTTTCGTCCGCGGATGATGAAATCTTTTTGTTTCGCTTCTTGCCTGATTTGTTTGGTATTTCTGGTGTTCTGACAGGTGTTTTTTGGTCTCAGTTTAGTCACAGCTCCTCGGTCCGCGTTGATTATGTTTAGTAATTGACACGGATCGATACTAAATATAAATGTTTGTAGTTTTGTTTTCGTTGCTGATTCTGATGTGGTTGTTGGGCCTCTTTTTGATGAGTTTTGGCCCAAATTGGGCCCATTGGGCCCATTAATAGTTGGAATTTCAAACGCCGTTGAATTTCCTATAAGTTACCCTGCTCCATTCACTTTTTCACCCACATTTGTCCTTTTCCACTTTCCACGTTTTTTAATCCTTATCTTTTTCATTTTCCGGCAGCGATCCTCTAGGGTTCCGGCGGTTTGTTTTGAAGTTTCAGGCGGTTTTCTTCAATTCCCACAAGGTATTTCTTTTTTTTTCTTGGCTTGTTCTTGAGTTTTCTTCGTTGAATTCTTTGATTTTTCGTCCTTTGGATCATAGATTTGAGTGTGAAATTGTTTTGGAGGTGTTTTTCGGACAAAGTTTTTCTCTGGGTTTAGTAAAGGTTTTCGTACCATTTTCCTCTAGTTGTTTTTAGAAATGGCTAATCTCAACAAAGAAGGTGACTCGCTAGAAGATTTTGAGAGGGATGAAGGATGGAGAGGCGATGGTGCTTCATCTTCTCATGCGCGTCCGCCTTCGGGGCCGCTTCCTATTTCCTCAGGGAGTTCTTCTTCTTCCTCTGATGATTCCTCGTCAGAGTCATCTTCTTCTACGTCCGCGTCTACCCCGAATCGCGTTGGTCCTAGTGGCAGCCCAATTAAGGTGAGAAGGCGTCGGAAGCGTTCTGACCCTGATTACTATTCATCACCTTACTCAGTTTCTTCTTATTCGAAGGGATGCGCGGATGGTGAAAATACAACAGTTGTGGATGATTCTGGCGTTAGTTCTTCCATGGACGAGGGGATATCGTCCGCGTCTCAGTCGACGATCCAAAAAGCAGAGGAAGTTTGGATTCCTTATGAGCTTTCCCCCATTGGTTTGGCGGAAAACGCTAAGGTAATCCGTTCCAAAGAGAATTTGACTGATTTGGATACTCCCGCGTATGATTTGAAAGATCTTGAGTCTTGTCTCTTTTTGGGAGATTTCAAACTTCTTCCTCCCCCAACCAGCCGCCCACCAGTTGTGCTTGAAAGGGTTCATCCATGGAGATCCCCAGTGAGTGAATTGAGGGGTTGTACGACCTTGTTGAATCTTGAGGATCTTGATGCCCTTTCGCAAGTTTTTCCATGGCCGGCGGGTATCGAATTCTGTCTTCCCGAAGAGGGAGGTGGATGTTTGGATGCTTACGAAGACTGCCTAGTCGTATATGCGGCCTGTTTATCTCAAGGTTTCCGGCTCCCTATTCATCCCCTTTTCTCGAAGTTCTTGGAGGAGTACAACCTGAGTCCTGCTCAAATTGTTCCTAATGGTTGGATGTTTTTTACAAGTTTTGTCATGAGGTGCAAGGAGATCGGCGTTGCCCCTTCGTTAGAGCTGATGCTAAGTATTTTCTCTCTGAAGAAGGGAGCTCAGGACCAAAGATTCTATCAGTGTAACTCGAGTTGTAAATACATGGAGAGGTTTTCTAGTAAGCCGAATTGGAAATATAAATGGTTTTTGGTCCGCGACAAATCCGGACAGGGCTTTGGCTGCCGAACGGTTCCAGGGCCTTTTTGCTCTGCTTCAAAACCTAAAATTTCCAATCTTTCTCAGTTCAAGTCATCTTTTTCTCATGTCCCTAGATTTCCTTGGGACAAAATGTTGTCCGCGTTACGTCTTGAGATGGCTGGCTTGAGCATGCCTCATCCACGACTAGGTGGCTTCTTTGTTTAATTAATTTATGCTTTCATATTCTTACTTTTCCTAAGGTGGATGACTTACCAGAATGAGTTTTATGTTTTGCAGATAAGATGAACTTGGATGCGCTTTTAAAGCGACACAAAACTAAGTCGGGAAAGAAGAAAAAATCAAATTCATTAGCCAATGATCCTCCTGTTCCTCCTCCAGTCTTGGACGCGACACCAATTATTGATGTAGGTGCCGCGGATGAGGCAGGTGCTTTGGTTGAGTCCTTGCCATTGGTTCCTGTTCTCAGAGAGGAACATACTGGTCCGTCCGCGCCAGAATCTTCTAGACCCAAGAAAAGAAAACTCTCCACGGTCACTGGGTCAGCCGCTCCGGACAAAAAGGAGCTTTTCCTGGAAGGTGTGGCCACACTTCGTGAATTTCCCATGCCTGGTTTCGATCCGGTTGACCTGCAAGGTCTTGCTTTTCCGGCCAAGAAACGTTGCCTCCCAGAGCAAGGATATATTAAACGCATGGATCCTGTTACCCTCTCCGCTTACTTTGATCGCTTAATACAGTGGGTAAGTTTAGATTGTTTTTAGAATTCTCTTCTATTTTCTTGACGCGTTCCATTTTGATCTCCTCTTACTTTACTTTGATTTTACAGTTAAGGGTGATTCAGCCGGACGTCGAGAGACGCATGGTTTGTGGAGATGAAGACCTCAGGAAGAAGGAGGAGGAAATCAAGAAATTGAACCACAAGCTCCGCATATTGGGGAACACAGTTGGGGATCCAGCTTCAGTGGAGAAGTTCAAGAAAAGGTCGGTTGAACTTCATGAGGAAGTGCAAAATCTGAAGAAAGACATGGCCGTTTTTCAGAAGAAGTATGATGACTTGAAAATTTCTTCGAAATCTTCTGCCTCCCGCGTCAAAGAGTTAGAGGCTTCTGAGGTTGAATCACAAAAGCTTCTCCAGGCTAAACAGGCTATCATTGGCAGAAATGAGGAGAATCTTTCAATTCTTCGAGAGGAGCTATCCATGACCAAACAGGAGCTTGACGTTGTGAAGGCGCGGTCGGATCGAGATGTGGCTCTACAATGGCTTCAAAGTCCTGAGGGCTTGAGGTATCTGTCTTCTGAATGGATCAAGACTGAAGCTGGTATCTCTTTTCTGTCCTCCGCGGCTAAGGCATGTCTCCAAACTCCCAAGGGCTCCAGTATCCTGAAGGATAGATGTTTCGGCTTTTTTCGAAAGGGGATGGTAGCAGGGATTAATCAAAGTGTGACGCGTTCGTCAAACAATCCAAGCATCCCTTTGGAAAAATTCGAGCCCAGCATGGAGAGTGCTGATTGGGGTCTTTCGAAGGAGGAGATGGAAGCGGAGGACTCTTATTCCGAGGGTGACGATGAAGATGAAGCGGAGGAAGAGGATGAGAAGGCCAAATCTCCCTGAGATTCTTTGTTATTTTAGGTTCTTTTTGTGTGGTGATGAACATTGGGAATCTGTACGTGATTCCTCGGTTTTTGGTGTGCCATTGAGATCTTTCTTTTGTTTTGAAGGTAGGTTGAAGATCTCTCTGGCCAAAACATTCGCGTCACTATGCATGTTCTATTTGCAGTAAATATTTATATGTTTGTTTTTTAGTTCTTCCAAGTGTTGAAAAGATTTATCCTGGTGTCTAAGTTTTATCACCACTTGTCTTTACTTCCTTGGATGAGTTTTTCTTTTTAAGCTCCCGACCTCTGTCCCCTGTAATTGGGTTTAACAGGTTGCGTTTATTGCGAGCATTATGTCTTCTGGAAATTTTAACCCATGGGCCTTTTTTCAAAAGATTGAGAATGCGGAGCAACTCTCTCGACTAGTGAGTATCTTTAGTCTTTGTTTTCAAACAAAGCTTGAGTTATTTCATCTTAAATGTTGATTTATTCCATATATAGGTTATGCCTCCCCAATTTGAGGCTGAGTACGGACCTCTTCCTCCACGGTGGGCCTTTCTATCGTCTTATCTCGTCCGCGACTTCCCTGTGGCCGTATCATGGAGTGAGAATGGTCTTTTTCAGATTGATAGTGGTTGGGATGAATTCCTCATGCTTCATCACCTAGGGATCGGAAGTGCCATGATGTTTTTTCACAAGGGGAATGTCTCTTTCCAAGTTTGTCCGCGTCGTGAAGTTGTGAATGAACCTAATCCGACTTTGGACTCGGTTTCTTTGTCATGTGGTTCTAGTTGAATTATTTTCGTGTAGGCCTCGCGCAGTTCTTCAAGCTTATCGCTTGTTATGAGTTTCTTAGTGTACTGGAAAAATAAAAAAGGAATTCGTGGTTTTTTATCGTTTTCGTGTATTTTACCAAGCTATAATAAAAAAGGAGGGGATCTTTATTACTTTTGATAAAGGAAAACGCGTACAGAAACCTCCCACAGGATTTGATCCCCTTAGACTTGTTACATAATTGACGTGGATAACTTATTGGGAGACTAAGGGCGGCCCATCTCCCCGTTCTCTTCGCTATCTGGGCTAACAACGTCGACTTCAAAGATAGAGTCTCCCATGTAGGTGAAAATCAACGCGGATCCTACATTGACTCGATTTGCTCGTGTGAAGTCGCGCCATCCTTGAGTTAGCCAAAAAAGGCCATCTTCATCCTTGTCCACCTTTACTTCGTGTTCTTGATTGGAGCGGGACCAGAGCCTGGCTTGAGTGTGAGCGTCTTCATCGATTAGGACATACACCAGAGGGAGACGAAGGGTTTGAAGTTGCTCTTCTCTCATAATGACTCTGTAGAAAGCCCTAGGCTGGGGGTTTGGATCCATTTTGTTTTCGAGTTTGCTTTCTGTTTTTGGGCGTCCTAGGTGGGTTTTATACTCGTTCTTGCGAGGTTTCCCGTCATTGGTTTCGTCGCTCCTTTACCGTATGTAATTTGAATGAATTGAGCTCTTACTTTCGTCAATTTTGGGAAGAGTTTTTTACATCTGGAAACTTTGTTTTGAAAATGTCGGACGCGTGCTCTTGACAGTTGTGTTGCCTGCTGCATGTCATACATGTGTTTCTATTTGCTTCTATTTGATTGTCTCCTTGTTGTTGATAAGGAAGGAATCTTTTACTGTGGTTTTCAGCCTTCATCGAGATGCGGGGTTCTATTATAGTTCCTCCTTTGTCCTTTAGAGCAGGCGGGGTTGTTGATCCGGGAATCCGCTGGGCTTTCTTCCAAGCGATTGACTACCCGGAACAGTTTTTGTATCTGGTGAGCTAATCAATGTTAACAATTTATAGAGACCTTACTCTTGGCTAACATCTCTCTGTTCCTTTTTAGTTGCTTCCACTATGTTTTGAGGAGGAATATGCCGATGCTGTCCCTAGTCGCGTCTTTTTATCGTCCCATCTATTGCATGACTTCGTGGTTTGCATAGAGCGGCGTAACGGTGGTTTTCTCTACTTTGGCCGCGGATGGAGGGACTTTGTGGAGTCCCATGGTCTCGAGCAAGGGGCTTCTATGATTTTTACTCATACAGGTGAAGCTCATTTCGAGGTTCAAGTGGTCGATCCGCGTGGAGGGAATAACGAGGGTCGGGCCTCTTCTGGAATAATCTCGAATGGTTCTTAAAAGATGCCCAGTTTTTAAGCAAAGTTTTGGGCTTTCTTATCTGTTTTAAGTCAAAAGGGTTTAGCTGGTTCGCAGCAGCTACACCTGGGTATTTCTCTGTTCATGTATGTTAAGTCTTTCGAGGTTTGCTTGTCACAATGTCATCCTTTCAGGATTTCTGAAAGATTCTGTAACAGTACCTACTATTTATCTTATGCATGGCATCTGTGGTCTTTGTCAAGTGACGTGACATTTTAGCTATATGTGTTCACTATTTTCAGTTATTTTTTGACATGTGTCTGGGTCTTCGCTTTATAAAAGAGAAGTATAGTGAAGGAACCATTGATCCATCGCCTGTATCTTTACAATGCCTTCCATGGATGATATATCTTGGTCATTCTCTGAGAGGATTCGTTTTCCTGAGCAACTACTTCGCCTGGTTAGTTTGTTGGTTGTCGATTTTATTTCCGTTGAATCAAATTATCTATTAGCGTTCTTTGAAATCCGTTTGTTTTTGTTAGTCTTTGCCTTTATGTTTCGAAGACAGACTTGGGCCAGGTCTTCCTAGGAATGTCCTTTTGTCCACCAGGATTCTTCATGATTTTCCGGTGGAGGTTGTACGCGGTGATTATAGGATTCCGTTCTTGAGGGGCGGTTGGAACGACTTTGCCGAGACCCACAGCATTAATATTGGTTCCTCTCTTACCTTTGTTCATAAAGGTGAGAATCGCTTCGATGTTCGGATTTTAGATGCCGTGGGAGATGAGGTGGATGCAGAGTGGGCTTCTTCAGAGTCAGAAGGTCCTCCCTCGAATGGGTTTCGTTTAAGCCAGGGCAGGACTCGCATCATCCCAGTGCGTTTTCCGCGGACCTAGGTTGACGGGTGTTTTTGCTTTTAACTTTGAATCACCTGCAACAATTTCTTTCCAAAAATCGCAATACCTTATGGGGAATCCCCAAATGAGTATTTCCTTTGTAATATTTTGACCGTGGTCAGTTGACAGGTCTGGTTCTTTGAAAGGTAGATCGGACTTTGATTTCCAATGATCTTATTAATAAAGAAATGTTTTCTTTATCGAGAATAAGGATTTAATTACAGGCTCGTTGTGAAGTTATACTATATTGTTTTTAGGACTTTTTACGAAATGCCATCTCTGAGAATGCGGATTCGATCAGAGGCCTGACGCGGATATAAGCTCCAGCGTCTTAGGACTTTATACGAAGTATCATCTCTGAGAATGCAGATTCGATCAGAGGCCTGACGCGGATATAAGCTCCAGCGTCTTAGGACTTTATACGAAGTATCATCTCTGAGAATGCAGATTCGATCAGAGGCCTGACGCGGATATAAGCTCCAGCGTCTTAGGACTTTATACGAAGTATCATCTCTGAGAATGCAGATTCGATCAGAGGCCTGACGCGGATATAAGCTCCAGCGTCTTAGGACATTATACGAAGTATCATCTCTGAGAATGCAGATTCGATCAGAGGCCTGATGCGGATATAAGCTCCAGCGTCTTAGGACTTTATAGGAAGTATCATCTCTGAGAATGCAGATTCGATCAGAGGCCTGACGCGGATATAAGCTCCAGCGTCTTAGGACTTTATACGAAGTATCGTTTCAAATGCGAATTATCATAGAAAGCGCCCTCTAACCGCTTTATTTAATTTTTGCGGGGGCGACTTAGTTTTATATTTCCTTAGCAGTTTTGATGGTTACACATAATACTTTTTTAGATTGTCCGCGTTCCAGGTCTTGTTTAGGACGATTCCTGCGGGAGTGCTGAGTTTATATGCCCCTTTTTGGACTTCCTTGACAATAATATACGGCCCTTCCCAGTTGGGATCCAGCTTTCCTCCAGTTGTGGCTTGTCGTAACACTAGATCCCCTTCATTAAGATGCCGTGGGGAGATTCGTTTGTCTTGATATCTGGAGAGTCTCCTCTTGTATTCTATCTCCTTCAGAGCAGCTGCCATTCGTCGTTCTTCAATGAGGTGGAGCTCAAACTCCAGTGCTTCATCATTGATATCGGGATCATAGGTCATGATCCGCGCCGATGGTATCAACCTCTCAACTGGAATGACCGCGTCCATTCCAAAGACTAAAGAAAATGAGGTTTCTCCAGTGGAAGTCTTTATTGATGTGCGGTATGACCAGAGTACTAATGGCAAGAGTTCTGCCCAACGCCCTTTGGCTGTGTTGCCAAGCTTCTTTTGTATCCCATGCAAAAGCTGTCGGTTGGTTGTTTCTGCCTGCCCATTCGTCTGAGGGTGGGCTACGGAAGAGATTTTAAGATTGATGCCTAGTCCTGCACAGAAATCCCTGATCGTTCCACAATCAAACTGCGGCCCATGGTCTGTGATTATCGTTTCAGGTACTCCGAAGCGACAAACAATGTTTTTCCACAAAAACGTTCTCACTTTTTCCGCGGTGATTAAACCCATTGCTTCGGCTTCCACCCACTTAGTGAAATAATCGACCAAGACCAGAACAAACCTCAACTGTCCAGGAGCAGTGGGAAATGGGCCGAGGATGTCCATTCCCCAAACAGAAAAAGGGCAAGCTCCGGTTATACTCTTCATTGTCTCAGAAGGACGATGATTAAGATTTCCAAACCTTTGGCACGCGTCGCATTTCTGTATGTAACTTCGGACATCATGTCTCATCGTAGGCCAATAGTATCCCATTCTGATCGCTTTGGCTACAACTGCTCTCCATCCTTGGTGATGCGAACAAATCCCATCATGCAGTTCTTCTACCTCCTGACTTCCTTCTTTTGACGATATGCATAACAGATCAGGTAAGCAGTACCCTCTTTTGTACAGTTTTCCTTCCCGGATAGTGAATCGAGAGGACTTGAGGATTATTTTCTTACCTGCGGCTCTATCTTCAGGGAGGATTCCCTTACCTAAATAATCTGCGATTGGTGCCCTCCAGTCTTCCATCTCTAACTCTTGCACTTGATAGATTTCTTGAATGAGCCTTCGGCTGCTCATTCTTTCCAGTACTACTTCTGTTCCTACTTCTTTTGGCATTACGGCCCCCAATCGTGCCAATGCGTCCGCCTGCTGGTTGTCATCTCTGGGAATAGTTGTTATGCAAAAACTCAAAAACGCTTTAGAAAGCGCCTGCGCTTTTCTCTGGTAATCTGGCATCAACCCCGCCCTGGCTTCATATTCCCCCGATATTTGACGCGTCACTACTTCCGAATTGGTGAAAACTGAGACTTGTCTTGCTCCTTTAATCAAGGCTATTTCCAGTCCAGCTAACAGGGCCTCGTACTCGGCTTCGTTGTTGGTAGTTTGAAAATCCAACTTGTAGGCATAGTTGTGCTGCCGTTCATCGGGCGCTGTTAGTGTGACTCCTACTCCGCATCCATCTTTGTTGGCCGCACCATCTACTCTGAGTGTCCACTCGCTTCTTTCTGTTGAAGGGCTCAATTCAAAACTTGTCTCACTGATGAAGTCAGCCAGAGATTGAGCAAGGATTGCTTTTCGTGGAGTGTATTCTATCTCAAATTCTGTGAGTTCGACTGCCCACTTCGTCATTCTCCCTGACAAGCAGGGTGAGTGGAGAGTCTGCCGCATAGGTAACTCTGTAATCACTCGGATTAGATGATCTTGGAAATAGGGTCTTAGCCTTCTTGCCGTGAATACCAGGCATAGAATCATTTTCTCCACTGGTTCATATCTTGTTTCCGCGTCCTGAAGAACACGACTGATGTAGTAAACCGGAAATTTTTCTTCTCACGTCAAGACTGCACTGATAGTGATGTTTTTTACAGATAAATACAAATGGAGGGTCTCTTGTTTCACAGGTTGGTGTAGGGTAGGGAGCGATGTTAGGAAAAGCTTTAGATTTTCAAAGGCTTCCTGCAACTCAGGTGCCCACCGTATAAGCCCTTTTTTCTTGAGTAGAGCAAAGAAAGGTAATGACTTATCCGCCAGGCAGGAGCAGAAACGGCTTAAATAGTTCACTGCTCCATTCAGGGATTGTAATTCTTTAATCGTCAGCGGCGGCTGAAGATTCTGAATTGCTGTGACTTTTTCTGGATTGACATCAATTCCCCTATGGCTGACCATAAAGCCCAGGAATTTCCCTGAGTCAACCCCAAAAACGCATTTTTCCGCGTTCAAGTTCAAGCCTCCCTTTCGAAGAGAATCAAAAGTTTCCTGTAAATCCGCTGCATGATCCTCTGCTCTCTCACTTTTAACGACAATATCATCCACATAAATTGAAACATTCCTGCCAATTTGATCACGGAATATTCGATCAACTGTCCTCTGAAATGTTGCTCCCGCGTTCCTGAGCCCAAAAGGCATAACGCGATAGCAAAAGATTCCTTGACTGGTGATGAAGGTCGTAGCTTTTTTGTCTGAAGGTTCCATGTTTATCTGGTTGTACCCTGAGTAGGCATCGAGAAAACTAAGGACCATGTTTCCGGCGGTTCCGTCGACGAGTTCATCTATGGACGGAAGTGGGTAACTATCTTTAGGGCAGGATTTGTTAAGATCAGTAAAATCAATGCACATTCTCCACTTCCCGTTGGATTTCTTCACTAGGACGACATTCGAAAGCCATTCAGAATCTTCCACCTCTTCAATGAAGCCAGCTTCTAAAAGTTTATTAGTTTCTTCTTTGGCTGCGGCAGCTTTTTCTGATGCCATTTTCCTCCTCTTTTGTACTACGGGCTTTGCTCCTGGGCGAATCCTTAAAGTATGCAGCGCTATTGCAGGCGGGACACCCAACAGGTCTCGAGGACTCCAAGCAAAGACGTCTCTTGACCTTGCTATGATTTCTAAAACTCTGGTTCTTTCTTCTGCTATCAACGCTTGTCCCAGGTAGATTTTTTCCTTCGAGTTAGAGAAGGGTGTTACTGCAATTTTTTCATCCGCGGTAGATGTTTTGACTTCCATTGGCCGGACTTCTAACTCAGCCTCTGATAACTCGGCTGACTCACTATCTCCGACTTCAGATTGGCAATTCTCACTTAAACACATCACTTCTTTATTTTTCTTGATGGAGGTTAGATAGCAGCTCCTGCTTTCTGGTTGTTGTCCGCGGACTTCGCCTATTCCTCCACCTGGTAACGGGAATTTTCCCAGAAAGTGGTAGATTGAAACTACCATTTGAAATTTATAGAGAGAAACTCGGCCCAGCAAAGCATTATATACGGTAGGAATTTTCACCACTGTGAACATAATATTTTCTATGCGTCTGTTAGGAGGGGTCCCTAGAACCACTGCAAGCTCGATTGTACCAGCGACCTGCACTTCTCCTCTTGAGAATGTGATTAGCGTTCCAGGATATGGTTTTAGTGAAGCCGCGGAGATTCCCATTTGAGAAAAGGCCTCCCATGATAGGATGTCTACAGAAGAGCCGGTATCAATGAATACTCTCTTCACAGTCTTGGCAGCTATCTGTGCATGAATGACCAAAGGGTCAGAATGTGGCATTCTTATTTCTTCCGCGTCCTTTGGTGTGAAGGTAATGTTTTCATGCTGCTCGAAGGAAATTTTTCTACTCGACGCGGATGGAGGCTGTCTTCCTTCCCTCTCATAGTTTCTTCTTTCCTGCCTACTGGATCCGGCCATGGATAGCCCTCCCGCAAGGGTGTTGATGAAGCCCTCCGGTTCGGGTATCTGTCCTCCTTCTGCTTTCCGTGTTTCTCTCTGATTGACAGACCTTTGAGCCACCGGTGTGTTGTTGTATCTCCCTCTGCGCCCTCTTCTTCCTCTGCCTCTCCCCCGGTTATGGACCGGGAGATTTCTGCGCGGATCATGTTGTCTATCATATTGTTCTTGGGGGTTTCGGGATTCGTCAAATCTAGGACCTCTGTCTTGCCATCGAGGTTCGTAACCAGGTCGGTTCTCCCTTCTCGGCGGAGATCTCATATCGTGGCCTCTGTATTGACTTTCACGCTGAGGATGAGCATGGGGATGATCCTCCCTTCGGCGAGATCCTTGGCCCCTTTCCAGGTTCATATGCACTTCATCACGATGGGGACGAAAATCTACTGCTTCTGAATGATGTCTAAGAGGCTTGGCTTTTTCTTTTTTGAATTTCCCTATCAACTTCCCAAATGGTCCTGAGTTTCCCGTATTCGCTTTTGAACTGGACGCGGCAGCTTCCTCTGCTTCTATTTGTCTGGAGACTCGCTCTCTCAAGTCATCATAACTTGTGGGTTTTTTCCGAAATAAATACGTCTTGAAATCCCCTTCGGCTAGGTTGCCCATAAGTATGATTATAGCCGATTCGTGATTGAAGTTAGGGATTTGGACCACCATGCTGGTGAAACGAGTGAAGAAATGCCCCAACGACTCTCCACCTCCTTGCCTGATAGAATTCAAATCAAGCATAGTCTTCTTTCTCGTACGCGCACTCCCAAAATGGGAAGTGAAGATGCGAGACAACTGTGCGAAACTGGTCACTGACCCTTTGGGGAGGTTGGTAAACCAAGTCAGCGCGATTTTGGTCAAGGTTGAGGGGAACGTTCTGCACAACATGGCGTCATTGTATTCGTTAATCCCCATTGCAGTAGTGAAATGGCAAAGATGATCCTCAGGATCAGATGTCCCGTCATACTTCATGAGGTTCACATCTCTCCATCGCTTTGGTACTGTCGCGGAGCAGATTTCTTGAGTAAATACTGACGGAAATCCGGTCGGTGCCCTCTCATTCCTTCTTTCTGCGGAGTCAGATTTTGTCGAGGTTGAAACATCAGTCGACCTATCTCCGCGTCGATGTTTGTTTTCTCTATGATAGTGATCATCTTGCCACGTCTGGTGTGGCACTTCTTGGTTCTGAAAACCATAGTTCCAGTTGCTGGGGTTTTCGAAAACAGTGTCACGACGATCATTAATCCCCTGTTGTCCCTCTGGCCTATAATTTCCTTGCTGACGCGGATTTTGTCCCCACTAATCATAGTAATAGTATTGAGCTTGCTCCTGTTGAAATGGATTTGGCTGTTCGTGTCGTGCTTCATAATACCAGAAGTTTTGCGGGATGAACCCTCCGCCCAATCCATATTGATTGTAGTAGTGTTGTGGAGGAGTTTCAAGGTTCTGTCCTCCTATCTCGGTATTTGGATCGGTTGGAGGTGTCAGCGGGACATACATGCTTGAGGCTTCTTGATCCTGGAGATCCCCTTGACTCATGTCCTGAGTCTGGTTATTTTGGCTATCACCCATTTTCTAGCTATTACGAATTTGACCTGTCGCGGCAGAAAGTTTGATGTCAGATACCTGAAAACTTATATTTGTAGATTTTAACAAAATAGAAATTGGAAACCCCTTAGTGTGAGGGGGTTCCCACAGACGGCGCCAGTGAAAACGCTCGATATAAAAGGCCACCAATTTTACGTGGGGCCCGGGAGGACTCCCAGATGAAATTCACATTCTTTCCGACGGGCTTACCTGACCCGCGTCGAAAGAATCGACGCGGCCCAACCTGTGCCGCGGGAAGTTAAGCTGATCGATTCGATTCTTACAAATAGGGGTTCCCTAATCGAGCTTTCCCTAGACAATTTGGAAACCTAACTTATTATACATGTCGTCAATAAAAGTCTTGATACTTATTAATACTGACTCTTAATAGAATTTTATGCTGAAAGTTGACAGGATTCAGGTCCGCGGAGATAGATGTTCACGCAGGATAACGTTTGTTCTTCTTCTTCTTCTTATCAGGCTTCTCTTTCGCGTACGATCATTCCTTTTGCTTTCTTTTCTGGTTTCAATCTATTTTCTCCGCTTGTCCTTTTTTCTTTCCCTTTCTTCCGTTTTCCAAAAAGTCCTCCTTTATCTTACGTAATTCTCTCCTATTTATAGTCTTTTGGCTCTCTTGCATGTCATGCCACGTGTCGTTCTTTGTTCAGCACGTGTTGCGCTCGTGGGATGTGGGCATGGCTGCCACGTATCTATTTCCTTATCCGCGGATGCCCTGTTTGTGTAACCACTTTGGTCTTTCGTCCGCGGATGATGAAATCTTTTTGTTTCGCTTCTTGCCTGATTTGTTTGGTATTTCTGGTGTTCTGACAGGTGTTTTTTGGTCTCAGTTTAGTCAGTGAGTATGTGTAGATAAAAATAAATTAAATTCAAAAATAATTTTTGTATTTTTTTAAACAAATGAAAAACAACCGAAAATCATTTAAAAGTAAATAAAACATAAGTTCTTCCACGTGACAGTTATGAGCCCTACTTTTTGGGTCTCATATATAAGAGACTCAAACAATGAGTCCTTACATTAAATTTTTATTTTCTCCCATTTGTCCTATGTGGCAACTATAAGAGCCTCAAGGCTCACCATTGCACATGCTCTAAAACGACATGTTTTAATTAACAGAGGGAGGATTATTTGAAAAAATAAAAAAAAGTTGATATCTAGTTTTTTAGTTGATTACAAAACTTGCCGAAAAGTCGAACAACATTTATTTCTGAACAGATGCGGTATTATTTTAGATAGAATACATCATTTATATCTCTTTTAATTTTTATTTTATATTTTCCATACACCTCAATCGTTATTAGCTTAATTCACATTATAATTCAACTTTATTATTTTTGACAAATTTTCAGAATTTTTTTTAGAAATGGTCAAAATACCGAAAAATATTAAGGAACTAGCCAAAAATCAAAAGTATTTCGGGATTTAGCCAAAATAGGGCTAAGCCGCTGTTTCGAACAGCGACTTTAGCCCTACTTAAAAAAAATATTAAAATAACATAGTCGTTGTTTAAAACAGCGACTTTGTATTTTTTTTTTAAAAAAAAATACCCAATTAATATGTAAAATAAGTAAAAAAACTAAAAAAAAAAAGTTTTTTTAATTTTTTTTTCATGCTTTGAAACCACTGCCAACCATATATGGCTACTTCCCGCCCAGTTCTAAAGTAGAAGGCTCAATGCCTTTGCTTCAATTCGTTCTCAGAATCATTGAATTCGGAGGCGAGATTCATCGATTGGAGGAAGCCGAAGTGGGATCGGACGTAGGCGTGGTAGAAGGCGGAGAGGTCGACGGGAGATTCCACCGATTTGCGGTGTGGGGGCGGGGGATTGTTGGGAGATGGATCGAAAGAGGTTGACGGGGTTGCCACCTTCAACGTCGATATCCGGCCACAAGCACCACCGCCGAAGTTGTCTCCTCCTTCCCGGCGTGCGGTGGCTATCTACCCAACTCCCCTGCGCACACAGCCGGTACCCGCCATCAGGGTCGCCACCTTCAACGTGGCGGCGCCTCGCTCTTCTCCATTACCAATGTCGTCGCCACCACCGACCGCGACACCCAAAGCGAGTTTCATTTCCCTCTATTGCCGGCGCCTCGCTCTCCTCCATTGCGGATGCCGGTGAAGTCCGTGGTGCAAAACAAATCCCCAATTAATGTTAATGGTGAACTTGCATATATCATCTACTCCGTATTTGATTTCCTCTAGCTGTTTTGGGAATTCAATTTTTAATCTTCTACGCCAGTAGATCAGAAGAGTTTGTCTCGAAGAAAGCAAAAGCTTCGCCTTGGGCAGTGTGTTTCAATTAATAACCCAGGGTTTCAGCTTACAACAATGGTTTCACGTTTAAAAAAAATAAAAAAGGGAGAGCCGCTGTTTTTTTTCGGCTTATAACAACGACTCTCCCATAAATCTTTTTTTTTTAGTTTTTTACTTATTTTACATATTAATTGGGTATTTTTTTTAAAAAAAAATACAAAGTCGCTGTTTTAAACGGCGACTTTGTTATTTTAATATTTTTTTTTATAAAGTAGGGCTAAAGTCGTTGTTCGAAACAACAACTTAACTCTATTTTGGCTAAATCCCTAAGAGCATCAGTAGTGATGAGTTTTCATCAACCTCATGCCCCTCTCTCTCCTCCTATAGGGTGGATGATGAGTGTGAGATTAACCCCAATTCATCAAAGGGGAAGGGGTAAACCCAGCAGGAAGAGGCAACTTCTCTCCTTCCCCCATCCCTTTTTTACTTTAAAAATATATATATAAATGGATTATTATTTTTTTAATTAACTAAAATAAGTTTTGATTGGTTAAAAATATGTAGTGGGGTATAAATAAGGTTTAAAAAATGGGAATGGGGTAAACTTATGGATGTGAATTAATTTTTAAAGGATGAGGTAGAGTTAGTGGGAAATGAGGTGTCGGAATATTACGAAGAGAGAGAGGGATAGAGTTACCCTATGAATGCTGATGCTCTAAATACTTTTGATTTTTGGCTAATTCCCTAATATTTTTCGGTGTTTTGACCATTTCTAAAAAAAAATTCAAATTTTCAGTAGATATTTTTAATATAAATAATAGATATAAGTTTAAAATATTCTCAACCTACATTTGCTAATCTAAGCCTTTCAAACTTGTGAGCGTTGATCCCTCTTCCTCCCACCACCGGCCACCACTACATCCATCATCATCTCCTTGATCGATGTCACTTTACAACAAGCTGGTTTATTGGCTGCTTTACATCTGTCTTTACCCTTTCTCCCTTTTCACCGCCCTCATAGGGCTCCGGTCGAGATGGATGGATCCACCGATCTCCGCTAACACCGCCAAAAGGTAATATACTGATCAATTTCTTAAATTGAAGTCAGCTAAGTTTCGATTTAGGCCTCGTTTGGTATCGATATCTGTGCGGCCGGACCTGGCAGGCTCGAAGGCCAGGTGGCGATTGTGGCGGGAGGGGCGAGCGGCATAGGCGCGAGCACGGCGCGGATCTTCAGCGAGAACGGCGCCAGCGTCGTCATCGCCGACACGCGAGACGGCCTCGGGAAAGCCCTAGCGGAGGACCTCGGGAGCGGCGCCTCGTTCCGATACTGCGACGCGTCGGTGGAGGACGAGGCGCGGAAGCTCGTCGACGCGACCGTCGCCGAGCACGGCCGCGTCGACATCATGTACATCGACGACGCGCGCGCGGGCGTTATGGGGTCGATACTCGACTCGACCGCGCACGATGTGAGCCGCGCGGTGGGCGCCGCGCTCCGCGTGGCTTTCTACGGGGCGAAGCACGCGGCGCGGGCGATGCGGCCGAGGAGGCGCGGGTGCATACTGTTCACGGCGAGCACGTGCGCCTCCACCGGGCACGTGATGTCGAAGTACGCGGTGATTGGGCTTGTTAAGAACCTGAGCGCGGAGCTCGGAAAGCACGGCATAAGGGTGAACTGTATTTCCGCCGCCTCCGGCCCGCATGATGGCGGCGTTGCGAGAGCGGCGCTCTACTTGGCCAGTGGCGACGCCAACTACGTCGCCGGTCATAATCTTGCGGTTGACGGGGGAGTCTTCCCTCCTTGTAGCATATTAAATTAAATTAATAAATAATTAAGGGCATGGTCAAGGGCAGGTCCTTTTGGGGCCGGGGTGTCGGTTGACTCAATCAAAAAATGATTTAATATTTCTCTTGGTGATATGTTCGATTTAATATTTGTTGGTGGTGGTTGTCGTCCCCTCTTGTCTACGTTGTCTGGCTTAGTTCGCTTATTTGAATGCATTTGCGTCTCTTTACCTTCGCCTGTATTGCACTTTTTTTGTCTGTTTCTATGTTGTTTATTTAGACGGCTTACCGTCTGCCGACACTCTCGAGGTCCGGATCTGTCCGACCTCGAATTATTTACTAATAAAAAAAATTAAAAAAATATTGTAATATCAAATCATATACTTGAATAAAAAGTTATAAGCTTTTTAAGAATGAGTCGATATGAATTATTTTTCGCATCATTCACTAAATTGGTATACTTCTATTGTAATTATCATTTATTAAACTTCGTAACTTAATGCTATAATTAAACCTGAAAACTTCAAATTAGTATGTTATATTAAAATATTTGAAAACTGTAAAATAAAGTGGTATATATATTTTTATTATAGTTACACATTTATAATATTGATGTTATTGTTTAATTTTTCATCTCTTTAAATAATCGCTTCAGAATCCACCACTGGGTACGAGGGACAACGAATCCACACTATGAGCGTTGTGTAAATTACAAATTATATTATTATTGGTGCAAAAGTAAAAAAAGAGTATAATTATTACTTCTAAAACATCAAATATTATTGATCAAATTTTACCTCCTAAGACATAAATATTTCCGTTCGGATGGAGTACGTATGAAGCTTTTTAAGGACCTTTGCCACTTTTGGTAACTTAATTTTGTCTCTATGAGAGAGAGAAAACTAACATTGTTATCAGTGGCGGAGCCAGGAATTTGGCTAGAGGGGTGCAAATTTTTTTTTTTTTTTGTGAAATATTATTTTTTGGTGTATATTTATTAAGAAGATTTAAAAAAAATACTGAAAAAACACTAAGATTTTGACTTTTTTTAATTTAAACATATATATATGACATTTTTTTCATGATATAGTAAAATAAATAACGATTTTTTAAAAAAATACTGAAAAAAAAAACTAAAATCTTGATATTTTTAATTTCAAATATAAATGACATTGTTTTAATGAAATAGTTGATAGGAAAAAAAATATAGAGAGAAATCAAGAAGAATAAATGATATATAGTAAAACAAATAAAAAAGTGAAGATTTGAACCCAAGACCATTTCCTTCCTTCCTTTACCACTTGAGCTAGATAGAACTCTTGTTCCAAATGTCATTTAAAGATGTTATATTACCTTAAAAATACTAAATATATAAATTATTTTTTTTTGTATTTTTTTTTTCAAAGCTCCGCCACTGATTGTTTTTTTTTTTTTTTTTGAATGAAGGTTGCGTATATATTAATTAGGTAAGATCAAGTTCCGCAAGGTCGTTTAGACCCGACGGAAGGTGATCAAAGAAGGTACATTCCACACCATTTGGTGGGACTATGCGAGCCACTGAATGTGCCAATGTGTTGCCCGATCTACATACATGATTACATGAGAATGAATCAAAATAGGAGGCAACTGTGCAAATATCTTCCGCCACCACACCACTATATGAGGAGTTATGAAGATTGGCCTTCACACAACGTACAACATGTACTGAGTCAGTCTCCAGTACAATATTTGTTGCACCATACGCCTTGGCCTTCTCAATCCCAAGGAGGGCTGCCTTGAGTTCGGCAATTTCGACCCCCCATGTTGCTCGAACACGGCGAATAGCTGCCCAGAGCGTGTTTCCTTCATGGTCCCGAGCGACAGCCCCCATCCACACGAAACCTTTCAGCACTAATGCCGCATCGGTGTTCACCTTGACCATTCCCAGCGGCGGTTTGCTCCATGAGCGCTGTCCTACCTCGTTGTGTTGTCGGGCGTCTTCGCTATTACCTCGCATCCTCTCCGTCCGCCGGTAATCTGAGACCAGCTTTCGGAAACCCACTCGCATCAACGGGATATTTGGAGGCTCCTCTCGGAAAAGGCGATGATTCCGGGCTGTCCAAGCAATCCAGGCGTTTGTAAACAACTCTAGCAGCCCTGCCGAGCCTTCGTTCTCCTTGACATCACGGACCAATGCCTCCAAGCATTGGCTTGTAACTCCGCACACTCGGCTCCCTACATCCGAGCCCTCCCAAGCAGCCTGGATTTGAGGACACTCCACAAGGGCATGGGTGACCGTCTCCACCTCAGCCCCACACCCAGTACAGCCCGGTGTGTCTACTACATGGCGGATGGCCAAGTTTGATTGCACTGCCAATGAATCTGATAGCGCTCGCCAAGCAAACAGAAGCACTTTCGGCGGAGCCTGCATCTTCCATACCCATCCCCAAATATCCTCCGATACCCCATTAAGCCGATTGAACCATCCAAGACGATGGCCACAACAACCTAACCAGTAGGCCGATTTCACTGTATACTCCCCATCACGATTTGGACACCACAATCGCCTGTCTTCCGGCATCCTGGCACTAAGTGGAATGGCCAAGATACTTTCGATGTCTTCCTCACAGCAGTTTTGGCGCAACACATCCAAACGCCAACAATTACTTTCTTTGTTTATAAAATCCATCACCCTCAGGCTCAAGATTGATCGGTCTTGGATTGTCGGGGCTACCGGCTTCCCGTCTCGAACAATCCATTTAGATTCCCACACTCCTAAATGATCTCCCGATCCAATTCTCCAACCAATGCCCTCAGCAAGGAGTGACTTTGCGCCCCAAATACTTCGCCACGAGTAACTGGGGTTATCCCCTAGCCTCGATTGGAGGAAATTGCTACCACGATAATATCGGGAGCCTAATACTCGAGCCACCAGTGATGACGGTTGCTGAATTAACTTCCATCCCTGCTTGGCCAGAAGTGCATCATTAAATATCCTTAGGTCCTTGAAGCCCATACCACCCATCTGTTTGGGAACACACATCTTCTCCCATCGGTGCCAATGTACCTTGCGCTGCTGCTCTGTTGAGCCCCACCAGAATCGCGCCAAACATGCGTGAATCTCCTCAATCAGGCTATCCGGAAGACGAAAAACCTGCATCACATATGTTGGGATGCTCTGTAAGACTGATTTTATCAATATCTCCTTGCCCGCCTGAGATAACAGCTTCTCCTTCCATCCCCCTGTTTTCTGCCAAATTCGATCCTTGATACTCCCAAAGATAACCCTTTTCGATCTTCCCACGATTGCCGGGAGGCCCAGATATCGACTATGTTTCTCAACCATCGGGACTCCCAGAAGATTCGCAATCCCCAACTTCCGCTGATGTATCATATTCTTACTGAATGACACCTCTGACTTCTGCATATTCACCTTCTGACCCGATGCTCTCTCATATACACTGATGGTCTCAGTTATTACCGAGCATTCCTCTGGTGTCGCCCTAGCAAATAACAAACTGTCATCGGCGAAAAAAAGATGCGAGATCTCCGGCGCATCCCTACTTACTTTCAAGCCATGAATTAGTTTTCCCCTGACTTTCTGGGTTATCAAATTTGACAGAACCTCTGCACACATAATAAATAAATAGGGGGAGATAGGATCCCCCTGTCGTATCCCTCGAGTCGGGACAATATGCCCCCGAACTTGGCCATTGAACCGGACAGAAAATGTAACTGTGGAGATGCAGCGCATAACCCTCATACACCAACTGTTCGAGAACCCCATTTTCAGCATCACTCTCCTTAGGAATTCCCATTCCACCCGATCGTATGCCTTACTCATATCCGTCTTCAAAGACATCCATCCCCGCTTACCCGTTCGCAAGTTTTTCAAGTAATGAAAGACTTCCAAGGCAATCAACGCATTATCAGTTATGTTCCTCCCTGCGACAAACGCACTCTGCTCTTGAGAAATAATGCTGGGCAGCAATGGCTTGAGTCGGTTTGCCATAGTCTTTGATATGATCTTATAGATCACATTGCATAAACTGATTGGGCGAAAATCCGACGCTCTCTTCGGTTCAGCCACTTTTGGGATCAATGCTACAATAGTGTGATTAATTGTGGCTAGATCCTTCTCACCTCTCCACCAAGCCTGAACAAATTCTACCACATCAGCCCCTACCACATCCCAGAATTGTTGGAAAAACGCCGCGTGCATACCATCCGCTCCCGGCGCATTCGATGGATGCATTTGGTGCAGCGCCTGCCAAACTTCGTCCGCAGTTGGGGCCTTGCCAAGCTTCTCATTCATCTCAGTGGATACTCTGCCCTCAACACTGGCCATAGCCTCATCAATCCCCTGAGTCCCCCCCGTATTAAAGAGCTCATCGAAATACTGGACAAATAACTGCTCAATTGCTAAATCCCCTTCAAAGATCAAGCCAAACAAACCTCATAGTGAGAGTCTGCCATATAAATTTTCAAAGATCAAGCCAAGTTAGCACAAATGCGATATATTTATGTGAAAACATAATATATCAAATGAACAAGTTTGACGTGACCATGGTTAGCCAATGGGGGTTAAAGACCAAGGAGGTTAGATATATCTGGTGGTATTCCAAAGATGGGGATGGAAAGCACAATACTGAAATCGATCCCAATGTTCAAATCTAGTATGTGCTAGTAATGAGTCTAAATGGATGGGGTTCAACCGTTCAATGAAATTGTTCAATGTGGTACTTTGGTTGCCATGTAAGGGTCTTTGGGAAAAAGAGCTTGGAAAAAATTGGGATTTTTTTTTTTTGATACAGGCGAGGATTTGGGGGTGTCAACTACGGTAGTACCACAACCCAAGAGCGTCCCTACAAACGAGAGTCTGAAACTCTAAGTCTGAACTCCAAGACGACGAACCGGACTCCAAAGCCATATGAGTAAGTATAGCAACAACGATATAACTATAGCAACGACTTAGCCATGGAATCAGCTAGACACATGACCTATTTGTTGCAACGAATTCCATTACGAATTTGGCCACGAATTTGGCAATATCCGTATTTTGCAGCTGTTTTCGTTGCCACAACCATTTTTCCAAAAAAAAAACCCGGGCCTCCGCCTAAACCCTTAAAGGTCCTCCACCTTTGAGTTTAGTCGTGTAGACCCTTGAAGGTCACCCACAAGGTTTTGGCGGCCTTGCGAGTTTAGCGAGTTAGTAAAAAAAACCATTTTGAGGTTTTAACTCCTAACACCCCCACATCTCTCTCTCTCTCTCTCTCTCTCTCTCGTAGTTCTCAAGCTTTATACTCTCTCTTACTCTTGATCCCTCACTCTCACAGTCCTCTAACTCGCGACCTAACTCCTGTTGTTAACCCTTAGACTATTAATTAAAGTTTATTTGTTTATTTTAGGTAGGGAAATGTTTATTTGTTTATATATGTTATGAATTAAACTTTATTATTTTATATACGTATTGAATATGACCTAGGATTAAAAATATATCTTAAAATAGTAAATCCGCCTAGACCCCGCACAATCCGCCTAGATCCTTGACCTTATCTAGACGTCGAGCATCCGCCAAGCGTTTTTTGGAACATTGCCCACAACCACGATATAGTTTGTCCATACCTAGCCACGGACTTAGCCACGACGATATTGTTTCGTTGCTAAACCCGTTGCTATGCTACATCAAGCTCGAAATTAGTCACGAGGCATATGGCTACGGATGACCAGCTCGTTGCTGATGCCGTGGCTAAACCGTTTAGCCACGGTCATTCTTGGCCAAAGCTGTTGCTATTTGCCGTAGCTATTTCCTGTTTTTTTTAGTAGTGAATGAAGAAAATTACCCTTTATTTGTCTATTTCACACAACCCTAACCCCTTCCCCCCTTTACTTTTAACATCGCACAAACCACCCATTATTTTCCTAAATTCAATACAAAAATAACGAAGTCACGGATTATTTTTAAAATATAAGCATAAAATCACCTATTATTTCCAAAATTTTAGCACAAAATTGCTATTGTTTTTAAAACTAAACAAAAGACTAATTATTTTCCATACTTTGTAAAACAAAAAACCTGTTATTTGGCAAGAGGCCAAGGGTTCAAATCTCACTCCTTACACAATTTGTGTAATTAGTGGGTATTCAAGCCTTCATTGGTTTGGGTGAGCCTGCCTGGTGGATTGCTCCTTGGCTTACCCGGTTCACGTCCTTTGCAGGATAGGGCTCGGACCTGTGGTAGACTAGTCGATAACCTCGGAACCCCAACATCACAAAATAAAAATAAAAATAAAAATTAGCCTATGGATTCTAAAGAAAAACAAGGGAAACTCAATAAAGCACCCTTATTCGTACTTACTCATCCTATGAAATAAATAAATTCTATATGAGCCAAAACGTATGTCAAGAATCTTTTATTTATAAATATATATCGTCTATAACTCTTGTAATAAGTTCACTCACTTTAAATATTTATAAATGTGATTGATCGATCTAATCCATTACTCAATTAGAATTTTATTGAAAAAGAAATATAAACTTTATTTCCTTCATTTTCTTCTTTTTTTTTGAAGAAGAATTGAACAAAAAATTAATCATTCTAGTCTTATTAGATTGCGTATTCCAAACAAAAAAAAAAAGAATAATCAATTCTCTTATTACATAAGAGATGGTTTTGTGCAATTTTTAAAGCATAAAGGGTGGTTTTATAGACTAAATATTTTTATTTACATAATAAGATGGTGATGAAAACAATGGGTGATTTTGTTCTAAGATTTTTGGAAACAATGGGTGATCGATTTGTGTTAAAATTTTGGAAACAATGTGTACATTTGTTAAAATTTAAAAATAAGGTCGAACTTGTCATTTTGTGTTAAGTGCATAAGAAAAGATCCTAAATTGAGAAAGATTTCATAAAAAAAAACCGACCCTAGAGATCTAATTTAAAAAAAAAACTAAACTAATTCAAAATTTAAAAAACATTGCCAAATTATTGCTATTATCCTATACCATCGGGTATTTAATTTTAATTTGCTCAAACTTGAACGATTTCCCATTTTATAGATTTGGATCATACATATTTTCCTAAACATGAATATGTTATAAATTTGGTGAAACTTCTTTATTTTCCCAACTATTTCTTTAATTACTTTGAAAACTGAGTTGAAGAATAATTAATTTAGACTAAAATATAAATAGGGTATTTAAAATTCCATGGAAACTGAAAAATGAAGAAATATCTAAAATGGAAAAGCGGTACTCGTAAGCTTTTAGGGTGCGTTTGGATTCCAAATGTATTATGTTTATAATGCAAAAAAAATCAGGCGGTGTTTGGTTAACATATTTTGTAAGGTGTTTAAATTAAAATATTTTTGGATTTTAGGATGGATTAATTATAATGCAATTATTTTATCTCTTTTTATATGATTATTTGATTAAATTACGGTTTTACCTCGATTTTTACAATTTTTTTATTTTGACAACCAAACGGTCACATAAAACGAGGTAAAATTTACATTACAATTAAAATACAATGGAATCCAAACACACCCTAGCCTTTTACTATAAATAGGTCAGCCTCAACCTTACATAACATTTCATCTCAAAGCTTATTGCAGTGTCCAATAAGTATAAATTTTAGAGTGAAATGTGGAAGCTGAAGATAGCTGAAGGAGGGAGGCTTTTGAGGACCGTCAATAACCACATCGGACGGCAGCACTGGGAGTTCGACCCCGACGCCGGAACCCCCGACGAGCGGGCGGAGGTCGACAGCCTCCGCCACCGCTTCACCTCCAATCGCTTCGTCAACAAACGGAGCTCCGATGCTCTCATGCGTATGCAGGTCCATCTCTTTGTTTCTTCTCCTTTACCCTCAGAATTGGATTAAAAAAAAAGAATTCTTTTTAAAAAGATAATTTATTTATTTTTAAAACAATTTATTTATGAACCAAAAAAAAAAACTTATGTTCTGATTTGGATTTTTAGTATTTACTACTCCTCCCATCTATTTTTTTAAAAAATTAATATAAAATTTAAAAAGTTACTGACTATATAAAATATTATTTTTTTAAATTGATTTATTTTAATTTTAATAATTTTTATGGAGTATTAAAAAATATTAAATTTTTAAAAAATTATTAAAAGTTAAAATATCTTCTAAAGACTCAAGTATAGGGATTAGGGAATATGTGTGATGTACGTGGTGCATTTATTTTTTTAAAAAAATTGTTTTAGTGGGGATTATCGAGGTTAATTTTGAAGGTTGAAAAAAATGTTAGCTAGCTAGGTTGTGTTTGGCAAGAGATATGGTGTGGAGGGGGGAGATGCAGGCGACGAAACCTACTTTGAGAATCTGGTTGCTTGTGAGTTCCGGGATTGAGTACATCGTGGACGATTTCAAGTGATCGAGCTTATCTGAGAGGCATGATGAGATTACTTTCCTTGAATTCCATAAGTGTCGACTCTCGCTGACCGAGACGAATTTCGCTCGGAGAAGCTCTTAACTAGAGCCATCAAACCTAGCCTAGCCTTTAGAGATTTCAAGAACCGACCATATATTATGAGGCTTGTAGCCTTATTTAATTATAGTCATGAAACACGGCCCACACCATAAGAGATTGTTTATTAGAGGATCTCCAACACTTTTTTGTTTTGAAGATCTTAAAGAATATTTTAAATACGGAGTAGTTTTTAGTCTAATATATTCTCTATCTAATTTTCCAAAATGATCAAGAAAGTATTATAAAAAATAAAGAACCTTTCTTAAATTTATAACATTCTTCAAAACTAAATAATTCTCCAAATTTTTTAATTGAGGAAGTTGTTGGAATTTGAACAAAATTAATCTAAAGAATATGTATTTTGTTTTCCTATTTTTTGAGAAATTTTTGAGAAAGCTATTGAAGATGGTGATCTTAGAAGATCGAGTCTGGAGCATTTGTGATACCTTATGTGTTACATTTTATAATACATTTCTCATTTAGTTTAAATTATAAATTAAATTGAGAAAAGACTCCTTATGTTTAAATCATATATAAATATAAATTCTAAAGGCGAAAGCATTAAAAAAAAATATTTAATGTCTTTTAGCATATTAAGAAAAGACATCAAAGACTTACATACATAAATTCTAAGAGATAAAAGCGTGCGTGAATAGTAAAGTGACATGTTTTGTCCAACGTATGTAGTATATTTAAACCCTTAGGGCTTATAAATTTTAATGTGGAATATCTTTTCCTAAAGTGTTACCGATGATCTAGCCTCTGGTTATAATGAGCCAACTTTTTTTTTTTTTTTTTTGCGAAATACTTAGTGTACAACTTAATATTTATAATGATCGAGATTGAAATGATATACGAATTAACTTTTAGTCTTTTATGGTGTATTTAGTTTTCGCATTATAAAAGCGATGTATGTGTAATGTGCAGATGAGAAAGGAAAAGGAGGCGAGGCCGATCCCAGCGGCGGTGAAGGTGGAGGGAGTAGAGGACGTGACGGAGGAGGCGGTGGCGACGACGGTGAAACGAGGGGTGGAGTACATGAGCATCATCCAAGCCCACGACGGCCACTGGCCCTGTAACTTTGGCGACAAATTGTTTGTCACGCCTCCTCTTGTGAGTCTTATTATTCCAATTGTTATGTTGTTAGTCACTGTCATGAGTGTTATCCATTCTTTAAACAATTGAGTTTTAATAAATCATCTGACTATATTAATAATTTAATAGTATTAGTTTTTCCTAAGTGTACGTTAAATTCAAGTAATCAGTTTTAAATTATAAAGTGAAGAATTTATGTTTATTATGTTAATAAATTAAATATAATAAATTAAGATTAGGTGATATTCTCACCTAATCTTAATTTTAATAATTCATGAACCAGTTTAATATAGTTATGGGATCTTCTAGAATCAAAATCCCTCGAAAATGATCTCAAAAAAAAAAAAATCCCTCGAAAATTGAAATTAATGACACACCATTTATATATACAGAGTATATAGTACTGGAGTAACATTTTCGTGGCATAAATGCCTCGGTTTTGTAATAAAATACTCCCTCAATCCGTAACAAAATAATTGTCTCTTTGGGGGTTTTCACACTTTTTAAGGAACATAAAATTAAAAAGTGGAATAGTTAAAAATTTAGTAAATAAATAATGTGGAAAAAAAATGAACCAATGAAAAAAAAAGATGGCTTGGAGCATCTCCTTGATCTGTTTTTCTATTTCATCTTTTTGGCCATGGGGATACCTGTAAGGTTTGGAGCATATGGCTTGTGTATCAGGTTTTAGGGAAATGCTGTGCTCACATCCCCTTTCTAGAGGGAGGTGTGTTGGTTCTTCAAAGATGTCTTTGAATTGCTCTAAAAGCAGCTGTATCTTTCCTGGTACCACTTCCTCCTTAGCACAAAGTTGGAAAGGTTGGACACTTGGACCACCTCTACCAAAGACTCTATTTGCTGGCTATCAATTAACAGTTGTAGCTCCTTTCCTGTGATGTATCTCACTGCAGGCCCTTCTTTGTGGTCCACATTGCCTTTCAACTCTACTCTTTTTCCTTCTTTAGAAAAAGCAATTGTAATTTGATTATAATCAAATTGTACTGGATTGTAACATTTCATCCAATTGACACCCAGCAATAGCTCGAATTCACCCACTTTCAAGGCCCGGATGTCAAATATGTAGTTCTCACCCTGCATAGACCACTTAAATCCTTTGCACTCATGTCTGCAAAACATTTTCCCCTTGTTCAGACCTTCTACTATCATCAAATTAGCTGCAGAAAGCTTAAATCCGGCCTCTCTTGCAATTGAAGGATCCACAAAACTATGTGTTGATCCACTGTCAATCAACACATTAACCAACCTCTTTCCCACATAGCCTTTGACCAAGATGGATGTATCTGATCCGTTCCCTATTAGAGCCCTTACAAAACCTTCACAATCTTGCTCTTCCAACCCAGTATCCTCCATGGTCTGCTCAGTGGTATCCTCTTCCTCGTCTGCTATTGCCAATTTGACTGATGCAGTTGCATTTGTGGCCGACAAAGTATTTGTCTCCACATCTGAAACAAAGCCCAGGTGTTCGCCTGAATTCCCCTAGTGGCCTTGTGCTAGCAGTGCCTGATCTTGCTCCCTCTTGAGACCAATTCCCGGCTGGTTTCCATGGATTCTTGCTTGCTTTCACTAAAGCCTGAACAGCATCATTATGCAACCTTGCTAATTCAAAGCAATCTGCCAAATCTTTTGGACGACCAAGCTTAACCAGGGGTTTGATCTCCGCTTTCAATCCACTGATATAGCTAATGACAAAATAGCTTTCCGGAAGGTGAGGATTATACGAGAGCATACCTGCGCGTAGCTCTTCGAAGCATTCATTATACTCTTCAAGGTCCTCTGACTGGTGTAGTTTGTTGAATTCCTCCACCACATCTACGCCTTGCTTTTCCCCGAATCTTGCACACAGGGCCTCGGTCATTTCCCTCCAACGAACCCCGCGCTTCTGCAACAGGTATCCTTGGATCCAGGTGTCTGCCCTCTCTTGCATATACATCGCCGCCATCTCTACTTTCTGGTGTTCTTGAACCCCGAATAGCGAGAAGTACTTATCGCATTTCCGGACCCAACTCCGGGGTTTCTTGCCATCGAATTGGGGGAAATCAACCTTTGGGAACCTGTTCTGACCTGCGAATCCTCCATCATTCCTCATTGGCGGTGGCCTATATGCGTTCCCATCGTCCGGGAATTCCCTATTCCCCATTGGAGGAGTTTTCTCTGGTTGATCGAATGCCATCCCCGTCGGATTTGTATGGTTGCCTGGTTTCTGCGCCAGAGTTCTCATCCATTCTGCCATTTGCGCTACTGTTTGATCCATTCTTGCTTGGAATTCCTCCGACGATTTCTTGAGATCCAAAATCGCGGTCTGTTGATCTTGCGATACCTTGAACTATGCATCTTGTTTCCGAAGAGCTTCCATCACCTGCTCGTGTGTGGTTGTTGTGAACAATTGGAGTTGCTGAAGTTGAAATTCCATCTTGTCGCTGGTTTTGGAGCGCGTCCCATCCGTCATTGCCGGGGATCGCCAAGCCACTGATACCACTTGTTAAGCTCCTAGATGATTGCTAACCGAATGAGAGGGAAAGAGAGAGTTGTTGAGAGAGTTTGTTAGGACTGATTTTCATTGATGATTGAATGAATCCCCTCTCGGTACAATGCTCAGCTTATATGCTGGTCCTAACAAATAGTATGGAAAGTTGGAGTATTAATAGAATATCTTGGAAATCAAATACAATTAATGAGATGAATTGATAAAATTAGAAAATTTTGTCATTAATTAGGTTCAAAGGGACAAATATTTTGTTACATGAAAAAATAGTCAAAATGACAATTATTTCGTTACGGATGGAGTAGTGAGTTTTCTCCACATTTGTTTGGTCCTCTGGGGTGACTCATGGTAAGAAGCTAAACGAAGGGGAGGTTAATGTGAGGTTTCGGGTTTAATTTTTGTCTTTTTTTTTGGGCTTCTTATCATTGGGTCGAGTCGATCGATGTAAGCTGGTTTAGCTAATGAATGACTCTTATCAGTTGGGTCATGTGCCCAGGATTTACTACCAGTCGAGGTGGCATAGTGGTGTGGAGTAAGGAGGTGGTATGGAGGTATAGGGTTCGATCCCTATCTCCGTCCCTCTCCTTGGATGAAAATAGACCGGTCGGCGCAAACCGATTTACCTAGTACGTGACTCTTGCCGGATGCGTCACGTGCTCGGAGTTTACCACTGAATGTGGGTTCCTCCCTCGTCATAAAAGAATTAAAAATAGTTAATTAATAAATATTTTTTATTTTTTAATCAAAAGACTAAATAAAAATCGTCTGAAAAAGCTGACGCCGGGACACTGACGCCGATGTCGGACTCCGGATCCGCCATGGTCACATCAGTCAAATCGTCTGAAAAAGCTTCGAACTTACCTCGGGCATTGGATGCCACACTGGGAGTCCGGCACCTGCATCCACTATGCCACACTGGGAGTCCGGCACCGACATCCGACGCTGCCGATCTGAGAGTCCGGCACCGGCACCGTGCCGATGGCGATATAACGCCGTGCAAATAACAAAAAGGAGATTCGATGTTTTATTATATCAATAAATATAAATTATATTATACTATTAAGATTCGGTGGTCGAATCAATATAGCTGTCTTTCTTTATCCTATATCCGTCTATCTTGTTAGTTTTCTGTATTAATTATTGCTGAATTTCTGGGGAATCAAAATCCCTCCAAATCCAAAATAATGAATCAATTATAATATTTTTAGAAAATTTGTACCACATAAACTATTTTCGGTCTAATTAGCGGAGTCTCCACGACGGTAAGTTGTTAGACATATTGGAGAAATGTCCATCTTAATATAAGCAAACCCTAAATCTAATCAGATCTCTTTCCTCGTTCTCCTCTCTCGCTCAATCTGGTAGATCCATGTTAGGATCAATCCTAACAATCCAGTAGTGCCGGCCCTCTCAAACTCTCTCGATCCATTTCTGCTTCTCAGATCCAGTGCCCCTCTCAAACTCTCTCGATCCATTGCTTCTTCTGCTCTCCATGACTGCTCTCCATATTTCTACTTTAGTATATGCTGGTATTGATTGATTGATTCATAATGATATTGATTATTGATTATTTGATGATATATTATCGTTATTAAATCCCAATATTAAAATAAAAATTGGTAGGAGTATTAAAGAAAATATACTCCGTATGATTTTAGCTCATTTAAATATATTTTTTTTCTAACTTTAACTAATTTATTAATTGGTGTGCAAATCTACTTTAGCAAAAAAAAATGGTATGAAAGAAAATATATAATTTTAACTCATTTAAATATAAATCTATATGTGTATAGGTTATGACATTGTATGTAACATGCGGATTGAGTCGAGTTCTTCCACCGGAACATCAAAAGGAGATCAAACGATACATCTACAATCATCAAGTTAGTACTCTTTTCCTATATATATTTGCACATATGAATTCAGTTTCGGTAATCCGATTCGGCAATGTAATTACTTCGGTTAAAATTATATTGTATTACGATTTTTCTGTAAAGATCGAGTCCAAATCTATATCTATATATAACTTTAATTCAGAAGAATTTGCTTACGTGTCAATCTTAGAGGAGTTTTAGAAATATTGACCAATTATGTTTTTTTCCTTAATTTTTTTATTTATCCTTTTCTCTTTTTTTTTCCATTAATTTTTTTTAATCCTCCATTCTCTTTTATTCTTAACATATTTACCAACAATTGGGCTTAATTCAAAAACATTGAATTCAATCTGATATAACAATTAGGCTTAACTCACATTTATGTACTAACTATTGAGCTTAATTCAAAACATTGAATATAATTATTGGTTGTGACACATGACATTTAAATGCATGATTCAAATTTCAAAATTTCTAAAAAAGTTACAATGATATTGATATTATTATTACTGGGTGATTTAAAATATCTACATTTATGTATTATACTTTAGACGAGATATAAAAAAAATTATTTCATAATTATAAGATACATTTATGGCAAAGTTTTTTTTTCCCTAACTTTTATTAGTATTTTATAATATATTTATATATATTATTAATATTTTAGTTTTAAAAAACCGCGCCATGGCGCGGGAATTTTACTAGTTTAGAATTATATCTCAAATTTTAATTATTTTAGTTTTTTTTATAATTAAATTCCTAGGGTCGATATATAATTTTATTATTAAAGAATCTTTACTAATTTAGTTTCTTATCCTACGTCCTTAAGACATATGATTATATTATTTGCTTTATATATATGGTTAAGATCAATATTTCCGAATTTCATATGTTATTCCAAATTTGAAACCTAAGATTTTTGAACTTCGGTTAATTGTTTGGTCGATTCAAAGATTTCAAATTATAAAACGAATTCCCCGATTTTTTAACAAGATATCGGAATTGGTCTAGCTAGAATGAGTCGGGTTTAACGGTAAAGCCAAACAGTCTTATTCTCGATTCTGGACTAGCTAACCGTTATCCAAACCTCAACTAAAGGTAAATACCCTAGTTACACTTATGTTGGCGTGTTGTGAAATGTGAATGAGATCAAAATAGTTTTCCATCGAAAGTTGAGCATAACACGTCTTAATATATGTGTGCTACTCCTCGTATAGCCAATTGATTTAATTTAGAATGAAACCTCACTCAGTTTATGGACTAGATCACCAGCGCTAGCTAGTGCTCATGTGCACACGTTAGTCCTCCGGTCCCAAGTCCCAACAGGCTTCAATAAATTGAAATGTTCAATTAATATAATCAATCTAAACAGTTGAATCATTTGAACTAACGTAGAATGAAGATGGTGGATGGGGACTCCATGCCGAAGGCCACAGCACCATGTTCGGCTCAGCGTTCAACTACGTCGCCCTGCGGTTGCTTGGAGAAGGTCCTGATGACGGAGAAAACGAAGCGGTTGCAAGGGGCCGGAAGTGGATCCTCGATCACGGTGGTGCTGTTGCCGTTCCTTCTTGGGGAAAGTTCTTTCTTTCGGTAATGCTAGCTAGCTAATACACATATATCTGGTTACATTGATTGATTGATTGATTTATTTATTGAAATTTGGATATTAAATGTTACATTAAAGGTACTCGGAGTTTATGAGTGGGACGGCTGCAATCCTTTGCCGCCGGAGGTCTGGTTGCTTCCTAAGAGCTCACCGATTCCCGGTAATGTTTGAACCTATTATGCACAAACTCGATAAATGTGAACTCAACGTAAAAATATGCAAACTCAAGAAGTGTCCTTCCCACATCGATTAACTAATTGATATTAATGAATCTTAGGGTTCTCCTAAGAGTTTACCATTGATCGATATATTCGATGATATTGCATGCAGGGGGCATGTTGTGTTACCCGCGTCTAATTTACATGTCCATGTCGTATCTGTATGGAAAGAGATTCATCGGAGAAATCACTCCACTCGTTCAACAACTTCGCAAAGAGCTCTATTTGCAACCTTACCATCTTATCAATTGGAACCTCGCTCGAAACACTTTTGCAAAGGTATTTTGGGTAATCGAAGTCAGTTTCTTCTAGCCCTAACAATGCATTTAGTTAATGTTGTTTTCGTTGTGGTTATTTAGGAGGATATGTACTACCCACATCCACTAGTCCAAGATATGCTTTGGGGATTTCTTTACCATGTTGGAGAGCCATTACTTAAAAAGTGGCCCTTCTCAAGTGTAAGAGAGAAAGCACCCCAACTTGTCATGGAACACATCCACTATGAAGACATCAATAGTCGATATGTTAACATTGGATGTTTTGCAAAGGTACAAACTAGTTTTATGTTATGAAACAGGAGTGTCATATCAGGTTTATTTTGTTTTTAAGTTATAAGGTCAAGATCTACGTTATAACAGATATAATTTTGTGGCATTTTCCCACCCACAACCGATGTTGGGGTGTTACAGATTGTAATATCGTTGATCTTAGTAATATAATCTTTACAGCTACCGTCCATCGCATGTTGGATTGAAGATCCAAATTCTGAGGCCTGCAAACTTCATCTTGCTAGAATCCCCGATTACCTATGGGTGGCAGAGGATGGCATGAGTATGGTGGTAATATAATTTTCCCATGATTTTCCTTGAGCTTATTATTACAGATGTGCGCCTGTACCACGACCCCAATTATTGCTTACCCGACTTGAGCAAATTGATGTGTATATATATACAGGGTGTTGGTGGGAGTCAAACTTGGGATGCAACACTTGCTATCCAAGCTATTATATCAAGTGATCTCACCCGAGAATATGGTGAAACTCTTCGTAAAGCTCATGACTTTATAAAAGCTTCACAGGTATATATATTGTTTATAAATTGATTGATACACTTTTACTATATTTTGGGATGAAACCTCATCAGACTTATATGTTAAGTACGTCTCTTATACCTATGCACGATCACATACTTAGGTTGGATTTGGGTAATACTCATTCGAGTTTAGGTCATTATTGGATATATTATATGTTCGGATCAGGATGCATTGAGTCGGATAAGTACAAGTCAAATGGATTTTGGGTTCAATCGGGTCCAGTAGTAGTATGTATTATTATATGTAATTTACATCATTGCATTGTTGTGTTAAAAGACTAAGGGAATTATAACATTCACAATGAGTCGAGTTTTGTTCGGTTTGGGTCGAGGACAAATCTAATATGGGTCGAGCCAGGTTTGTATATATTCATGTTAATTCGGTCATCGGGTGAAAATAGTTAAGACATGTTCGAGTTTCACATGATTAATATATCAACCACTGCAATAAAATGCAACAATATATAGGTCTTAATTAATTGTAGCAGTGATTGATGATGCTAAATTTTTTAGTCCGGTTGGATCTAGTTCGGGTTTCTCAGGTCGGGTCTTGTGAGTTTAATCGTTATATATATTGATCGAATATTCGACAAACAAAAACTATAGGTGATGGAAAACCCATCTGGGGATTACAAGCAAATGTATAGGCATACAAATAAAGGAGGATGGACCTTCTCCATACATGACCATGGTTGGCAAGTTTCTGATTGCACAGCAGAAGGCCTCAAGGTATATATATATGTTGTGAATTTCTCAACTTTGTGATTCACAAATTGTAGATTTTTCATTATATAACTCTAATTAAGTAAAATTTTGCAGGTTGCATTGTTATACTCATTGATGCCTGAAGAGGTTGTTGGTGAAAAGATCAGGACAGAACACCTTCATGATGCTGTAGATTTCCTCTTATCATATCAGGTAAAACATAGACACAAAATTTTGAATAATATTTGTTCTGTTGGACTAGAATTTGGATACTAGGCATCTTCTATCTTTTTGCTCTCTTTGTTTGTAACACATGACAGTTAGTCCGTTTGCCGATTACTTCGGCCTCTCAATTTATCTGGCATAGGTGATGTTCGGCATTTCGAATCCTTACCTTTATCAACAACAAAAATAATAATAATGTTATTAGATTTATTGATTTAGCCAATTTTAAATTTTTTTTTTGGTATACTCATTCACTTTCAGAGTTTTCTTTGCTTAACTTGTATTTTTAGAGCATAAGTTAGACAAATTGATACCCCATTCGTTAAGAAAGACTACATGCATGTCGTTTTAGGAGAAAATCTTGTTAAGAAAAAATGTCATTTTAGATAGGATAAATTACAGAAAACCACTCACTAAATATCATGCTTTTTGTTTAACCACCCATTAAATTAGAAATTACACAAAATCACCCATTAAATACAATCTGTTAACAAATCATTACCCATGATAAAATTATGTCAAGATTTTTTTTAAAAAATTGGAAATGACCAATATACCCTTTTTTGAGGGACTGAAAATCCGCATTTATACATACTAGATGCATTTTTAAATTTACTGAAATTTTGCAAGTTCAAGGTCTTATTGGTGTATGAATTATGATAGTGGGATAAAGAAATACCTTTTGTGTTCGGTTAATTACAAGTCTGAGGTGTTTTAATGGATATAAAAAGAAAATTTGATTAAAAAGTGGGGGTTAATTAGCCATTTTTTTTTATTGATGCTTTGATGAATGTTTTTGCTTGGGTGGTGATTTGTTAACAAATCATATTTAATGGGTGGTTTTTTGGAATTTCAAATTTAGCTGGTGTTTAAGTGAAAAAAATCAATATTTAGTAAGTGGTTTTATATAATTTACCCTTTTAGATATTTTGGTATCCACCTTCCACACTTGTAATGATTAAGGAAATTTGCAAATCTTTTAAATAAATAATACTCCTATATAGTTTCAATAGTATATATTAACGAGACAACAATTATTGTGCATTACTTATCTTTAAAAATTGTTTCCTTTCCTAACAGAGCGACAATGGTGGGATTCCAGCTTGGGAACCCCTAAGGGCATATCGTTGGCTGGAGGTGACTTCTTTAAAACTTACATAAATTATAATTAACCAAATAATTATATTATTATTATTCAATTTTTTAATTGATGAAATTCTTATTCTTATTGATCTTGTCCAGAAACTCAATCCTACTGAGTCCTTTGAAAATTGCCTTATTGAAACGGAGTAAGTTTAATTTTAACACTTCATATCTATTATTGTTGCCTTAATTCATACATTAATTCTCTTTATGACTTAATAAATATAAAAAAAAACAACTTTATTTCCTTAATTTTTTTTCTTAATTATAAATTATTTGTAGGCATGTAGAATGCACATCATCCGTTATTCAAGCCCTGACTCTATTCAAGAAGTTACACCCAAGATATCGGAGGCAAGAAATCGAGGCTTGTATCGAAAGGGCCCTTCAATACCTTCTTGAAGAACAAAAATCTGATGGTTCATGGTAGTTTCTTTAAGATGAAAGGATTAGTGCAACATTATTATATATAGAGAACTACTTTAATCGAATCCTATTATAATGTGGTGTGACAGGAAAGGTAGTTGGGCGATATGCTTCACCTATGGAACATGGTTCGCTGTGGAGGCTCTGATATCATGTGGGATGACCTACAACAATTGCCTCGCATTGCGCAAGGCTTGCGAGTTTTTGTTGTCGAAACAACTTTCCGATGGTGGCTGGGGAGAAAGCTATCTATCTTACACAAACAAGGTATGATGAGCAATAAAGAAAATGATAATAATGGATATTATTTTTATTTTTTTTTATTTTTTTTATATCACATAACTATAAGGTATCATGAAACAGGAATACACAAATATAAAAGGGAATAAATCAAATTTGGTACAAACATCATGGGCATTATTAGCCCTCATCAAGGCCGGACAGGTTTGTAGTTATTGCTTCTAAAATTACAAATTTCTCGTCAAACGCAAGGTAATTCATTGACTTTCGGTATCAACAAGTGTTTTTGCAGCTTATTGACATCGAGTTTTCATGTTGATAGATATTGATAGACATTTTGTCGACACGAGAAGTCAATGTTGACAATTTGTTTTCAGACAAAAACACTTATTGAAATAAAAAAAATTGATAAATTATTCATGCATTTGACAAGAAATTGATTGTGAATTTATATTTGCTTAATTTTGTGAATTAATAGGCCAAGGTTGATCCAACACCTATCAAGAAAGGTGTGAAGTTATTAATTAACTCACAATTAGAAGAAGATGGTGACTTCCCACAACAGGTATCTTTCAACTACTACGTATATATTTTTCTAACTTAATTTATGTGCACAAGTTAAAAAAATTTGAAAGAGGGAAAAAATTATAATTTCAATGCATTAATACATTTAAAATAGGAAAAATGCTTTTTATAAAAGGTTTTTTTCTTTGGAATTATTTAATGTATGCCCATAATTAATACTACTGTGCATAGAAAATTCCATCTCTTAATACGCAAAAGAAAACGTTACATTATATGTAATTCGTAACAATATGGTGGTTTGCAGGAAGCGACAGGATCATTTTTCAACGCATGTAGTTTACACTATGCAACATATCGGAATATTTTTCCGATATGGGCACTTGGAGAGTATAGGCGAAGTGTTCTAATGAACTGAACGAAAGCGGAAACGAATAGATCATTGAGCGCGCAAGATGTCTATATATCGGTATTTTGCTAAACATTAATCCGTCGCCAAAATGTGTAATGCTCGCGATCACACATGAACATCAGTTGTGTCGTCTGTAACGATGTGATTGTAATATTGTCAATTTTTTTTTTTTTTGAATATTGTGTTATATGGAGTAATTTCTTATGTTGTTTGGATGTATATTCAAGTACAATGATGAAAGACGATATAAAATGTACAATGTCTGGATTTGTGTGTAATCAAATGTAATGTATGGATTTGCGCAACGTTCTAATGAGAGGTTGCGATTGGGCGAGAGTTTGGTCAGGTTTGGAACGGGTTATTCGATTTCGAGTCATATTGGACTCGAGTTGATATCGGACATGATGACAATTCGGATTTAGATCGATCGAGTCAGATCGGGTTCATTCAAACATTATTTTATCGGATACAATTGGATTTTCGGGTCTTATTTTGTTTGGGCAGATCAGGTACAATTGGATTATTTTGGCTGATATCTTATTAGAATGGAGATTATCTATTTTAAAATCACTCCCACTTTTTTATACATTACACTCTAACCGTGTTTAATTAATGCATTTTTTTGTCGCTAGCATGATGTATTTAGTAGCTAAATAAAATTATTTTAATCCATAAATAAAATAATATAAAATTAATTATTCAATAAAGTATTGAAAAAAGGTCATATTATACGCACATCCAAATTACTGCAAAATGATCGGGGTGACAGTAGAAATAGGGCTGATATACGAGCTAACGAGCTCGAGTAGTGGGTGTTCAAACTCGGCTCGTTTACAAACGAGCCGAGCTCGAGCCTCATTTTCTCGAGCCGAGCCGAGTCGAGCTCGAGCTACTCACAAAATGTAGATCTGTGATTCAAAGTGAATGGAGTCCAAAAGGCAAAGCGGCTGACAGACTCTTTAGAAGAAGAGGTTAAATAAAACCTAGGGATAGAACTGTAATTTCACCTACGAAACGAGATATACGCCCTATTTACAAGGGGTTAAATAAAACCTATTTACATGGGGTTAAATAAAACATAGGGGGAGAACAGTAATTTCACCCATAAAATGAGCTATACGAGCTACTCAAGCCGAGCTCGAGCTCAGAATTCTGCTCAAGCTTGGCTCATATTTAATTCGAGGGAGCCCGAGTCGAACTTTTTCCGAGCCGAGCCCGAGCCGAGCTCGAGCTACTCGGCTCAAGTAACAGCGCGTAAGTCCAACAACTGAGTCGTCTTTTTTTAATTCCTTGCATTAAATGATGTTACTTACTACATTCATATTTTAAGGTTACAACAATAACCTCAAAACAATACACCGGAGTCAGCATTGTCTTCTTCTTCTTCATCTCATATCTTTCTCATTTTCTCCATTTTCATCTTTTTTATTTAAGAAATTCAAGTGATTTGCACAAGGTTTAGATTCAGGTAGGCATGTCCACAGATCGGACCCGACGGGTCACAGGTCAGAAACTCATGGCCCACACCCAAACCTGTGGGGAGGTGGGTCGACGGGTCCAGGTGATCGACCCAGCGAGTCACGGGTTGACTCGTTTTTTTTTAATCGATTTTTTTTTTAGATTTTACCCCAAAAAACAACGTTTTTTTAAAAAAAATTGTCGACCCGACAGGTCATTTTCACAAAACCCTCGACCCTAACCCGAACCCGTGACCCGCCACGACCCTTGATCCATCTAATCCGGACCCTCCAGGTTCATGACCCGCCAAACCCGTCGGGTCACGGGTTGACCCGTGACCCGTGGACATGCCTAGATTCAAGAAGACTAATTTATTTTGAAGAAGAGCAATTTCACTTGATTTGTAGCAAGGTTAGTAATATTTTTATTTTTGTTTTATACATATAATGTTAAATAGAGGGAAGGAAAGATGAAATATTAGTTAGATTCGTAGCGAGGAATTTGTTGGAGATTTTGAACCTTGTGATAGAGACGTGGGAATTGTTGATTAAATTATTTTGCAATCACTTTTAGTAATGATATTTGGTGGTATACTGGTATTGAAATTTGGAATATATGACAGATTTAGCTGGGAAAGATAAATTGTTTATATGAATTGATAGAGATTTGTTGTGATTTAATGGAATGTGTGATGAATTTGATATCTTTGTCGCTTGAATCGTAATATGGAGCGACGAACATAAACATGGCTGCTTGACTACGAGTGCACCACCTTTAACATGAAGGCGACAACATAACCTCGTCGCTTGAATTACAAGACTTCTAGGGACAAACCGCTTAAAGAAAATTAGGGTTGTTCAGAATGTGGTCTGACCCGAAAAAACTCGGTTTCGGACCCGCCCGGGTGGTATAAGGTTCGGGCCTCGAGCCCCCAAAGTCCAAATTTTGGTTTCGGTCAAAAAACTTGAACCGAACCGAAAATTTTAGTTCCAGACTGAAACTGTTTGAGTCGGTTCGGTTAGAGCCGTTTTGGGCCATTTGCACAACCCTAAAGAAAATAGATGACGACCTCCAATTTCGGTGACGACCTTACTCGGTCACCTAAGTGTCTCCGGCACACGTACAAATTCCGTCGCTTAAAAGTAACTGAGGCGACGGAGTTACGGACATCGTCGCTTGGAATCTCCGGTGACGGTGTTGAAGTGACAAACATTCAGCCAATGAATATCTATCGCCTGATTCATGGAGCCAAAGTTGTACAATAATTCGACTTACACCAAATTAGGGTAACACGGATTCGACTTACACCAAAGTAGTTGTACAATAATTCAGCGAAAGTTGTTGAAATTTTAATAATTATTTATTCTACAATATATTACTCCGATCCGTAATGTTCAAATAAAGTTGGGTACCTAATGATTTAATGGATTGCATCATTAATTTAGTAATTTTCGAAATATGTGTATCGACAAAGGTTTTAGATTTAAATATATACTAATCGATATAAACCATTAAAATATGATATTAAATGGGCGAGGGGGATCACGTTTTGATTTGTTTGATTTTGACGAACGCTCGACAGCTGTACATCTCCAAGCTGGATAGACGATCTCCTATATATCTTTGATGACACTGCGGATCTCATCTTTAAATGCTCTAAATTCTTATATATCAAAGTATATATTAGCACTATGGCATGATGTAGGGTATAAAAACCTATATGTTTAGCACTATGGCATGATGTAGGGTATAAAAACCTATATGTGCAATTAACAACTAAATGGTAATCCATATTTAATGTACGGGATGAACTCATAACACACATATATAATCATTCATGATCAAGAGGCACAAAAATCATAATTCAAATATATGATGTTTAGGCTTACTTAACCGCAAGCTCTATCGCATATACCAATATTGAAAAATCAGTCCAGCTCCATCACGAGTCTTAAAGTAGAGTCTAACTCATATAGACTCACTACCAAGTAGAGTTCAATCTTCTAGGATTCGCCTTCTTTTACCATGATATCCTAGTGTGGATCCGTGCACCAACCACTCACATGACACAATCCATCACCAAATCAAAATATTAATAAATTATAATAATGGTTTATTTAAAATATATATCATATAACATAATTCTATCCATCCTTATGTATAAGGTCTTAAACCTTTTGAAATTCTAATTAATCAAACAAGGAAATTCTAATTAATCACACTCCAAAACAGATTTACAATATTATCATAATGCCTTGTTTTGATTATCTTTCCAATTGGCGATAATCTATCTTTATTCACTATCTCAAAAAATAAATATGAGCATATTCTCAATTGAGGCGAATGAACGGACATGTGCAAACATAAGATGCAGCATTATGAACAATAATCTTTATATTATCAATAAATAAGGGGGTAACTCTATTACAATAAAGCAACAATCATATGTATGAGTTAATATAGAGATAGATAGACAAAATCCGAAGCAAGGCATGAAAAATGTGTTTTTATCTACTTCAGGAGATATGTCTTTTCATCTGCTTTAGGAGATGAATGATAAAAATATAATATACAAACGAACAGACAAAATAATATTTTCTACTTCAAGATACCGAATAAATTATTTATAAACAAAATAATAAATTAGAAAAATCAAATTGCACTTACCTCTACTTACCTCTACGACAGCGCATTTCGGGGATTGATATAATTTATGTATATATCCTCTTCGGGAGATGTGTTTATCTACTTCACTCGCTAAATCTCATCACTTCTGGGAAGAGATTTTCCACCCACCGGAACCTTCACTAGGGACAAAACTTGTAACCCTGAAAGTTTGGGTCTTTTCTGTTATTTATCAGAAAAGTGCATGCCAATCCGAAATTTTGATAATTTCAGGGTAAAATTTGTAATTAATCCAAAATTTGTCCCTGAATTGGATCGTCTTCTTCGATCTCCAAACGCGTTCTGATGTGCCCCTAGCGCTAACGACGTGGCGAATCGGGTCAACGATTATGATCGCGGGGCAATGAATGGGCCGTGTATTCGTGTGAGAGGTAACGTGGTGGCGCTGGGCATTTGGCGACGATGTAGACGGCGGGCCGGCGGCTCAAGATTCCTAGGCGGCGTTGTTCGTCGTGTGACCCAGCCCGGCCCTCTCTTGAATGGTCCGGCCATCATAGGAATCGCGAATCGTTCCTCCGCCGCTTCGTCCGGGGTTTCACTTCGAAGCACCGTCGTATTCGATAACACAGTGTTTCGAACAGCCCCTTCGGCCAGCCATGTCGATCTTCAAAAGTCGATCTCTTTGGTTTCTGCGTTGAGAAGAATCCAAGTAAAACCCACCAGCTGCTGCGAGCCTTGCTTCTTCTCGAGCTCCAAGATGCAAATTTGGGAATTTAGGGTTACAATCGAATAAAATAATAAATTTCGTGCAAAATATTATAAACTTCAGTCATACAAATCCAAGAATGCAAACGTGCTTTCAAGTTTTGATCTTTAATTAAAAAAAAAACGAATCAATTGATCCACATATAGTTCTAAAAACAATTAACGATCTCTTATATAATCAGGAGTATAATTTGAACAATTAAAGAATTAATATATCAAAGCAAAGGTTGCAGATTTTACATGCATCAAAGAATTAATAGATCTCAAAACACATCATGGCGTCACATAGCATATATATTGACGTACAAGGCACAAGATAATAAACATTTACAACATTACTAATGATTACTTATCTTTGATTTGCCTTAATATTCATGAGTGTTGCCGCAACCGGAGCCCTAGCCGCTGATCTTTACAACTATCGTCTCAAAGAGCAAACCTTCGTGCTGATAACGTATTATAAAGTAAGAATAACGGGGAAGAATATGAGATTGTATTCAACTGAATTCTCTTGGTGTCACCACCGGTACAATATATAGCGATAAACTCCTTAGGCTCCAAGTAATAGTAAATCTATCTATAGACAAAGTTCTATCTAAGTAAAGTGTATATTTTGTACATCCACATAATAATAATAATAATATTATAACAAATAAAGATTTTTAATTAATTTTTTTAGTAAATAAAAAATATGTATATAAAATATGAATTTTTTAATTAATTTTTTTAGTAATATGTATATCTTTGATGACAGTGTGGATCTCCTATATATCTTTAATTAATTTCTGGACGTTCGGATCGGGTTGTGTTTTGACAGGTCTACTTGCAGGTGATCTTGACTGTTGAGGGGCTGGTTTTATGCAGTTCACTCAATCTTATACTCCATCCGTCTCAAAATTTAGGTCGTTTGACTTTTTGACACGTTTTTTAATGTGTTAAAAACTCTATAAAATATTGATTTTTTTTCATTTTTTTTTAAATTTGAAACTTATTACTAATAAGTTTGAAATTATTTTAAATTTTTTTTAAAAAATATTTCATAGAGTTTTTAACACATTAAAAAACGTGCCAAAAAGTCAAACGACCTAAATTTTGAGACGGAGGGAGTAAGGTTTTTCTAATTCATTAGGATATTATAATATGTTATTTTAGTTAATATATATATTAATAATATTATAATTGATTAAAAATAATTAGATAAATTTTTTATTAAGAAAATAGATTTTTTAATTTAAAAAAATACATATTATTTAAACATAATTTTTTATACATATATTTACATTATTGTTCTTTTATATATAGAGAAAAATTTAATAGAATGATATATTTTTACATAAGGAAAGTTTAGCATGTGAACATTTATAATTATTAATTAAATCAAAAGAATTTTCCCTTTTTGAATAATAATAATAATAATAATAATTGCAGGCTAAACTCTTACATCCTTCTGGTATCACTGATGCTGGCCCTACTTTTGATGACGCTTGTCGTGCTTTTAATGAGATCACGGGTTCTGACTTTCTACGCAATCCTAGCGAAATCGCTGCCCCTAAACTTATGAAGAAATTGACAGATATATATTTCGCGAAGGTTGCTGCTACATCGGAATCTGCTTTCTCTTTGACTCCGCGGCAGGTGGCATTATGGAAGTCTCAGCAGGATGCTCACTCATCTGATTGGCTACGTGCAGTACCTATTTCTGGGCTGGGGCAGGTTATGAATGGAAGGACATATCGTAGTGTGCTTAGCTATCGACTGGGTGTTCCTTTGTTCACGGTGCCTAGGCCCTGCCCAGCTTGTTCTCGTGTCTTTGAGGGTGATGTTTATGGCGATCATGCTGTGTCATGTGCTGGTACTGTTGGTATTAAACATCGACACAACCTCGTTCGCGACACTTTATTGGATATCTGCTATAGAGCTGGGATTTCTGCTGGTAAGGAGGTTGATATCGGTTTGATTGACGGGCATGATAAACCCCTTCGTTCGGCGGATCTGCTCCTTTATTCCTGGGACAGGGGGCGGGATGTGTGTGTTGATTTGACGGGATCATCCCCCTTGACTCAGTCTGCAATGTCTGACTTTGTGCCTGGGCGTGTTGTTGTTGATGCTGCCCGACGTAAGTGTGCCAAGTATCGTGAGTTGTGCACGACAGCTGGGTATGGTTTCTTACCCTTCTCCTTCTCTTCGTTGGGGGAGTTAGATACAGATGCTGTAGCTTTGCTGAAGCGGATTCAGAAATTCTCGGTATCTCAAGATGCTGGGGCTCGGGCTGCCACTTATATTTTTACTAGACTAAGCTTTGTTATCGCTAAGGGAGTGGGTGCCCAGATAGTATCTCGGCTACCCACTAATTTCTTGTAAATTGTTATTAAATAATGATAATAATAATAATAATAATAATAATAATAATAATAATATGGGTTTGATAAATGCACCTCAAAATTTTACTATTTGTGCAGAGTTTTGTGGTGCAAATAGTAAATTTTTGGTGCAAATAATATCACCCTAATAATATCATTAAAGTATTATTTCAATTATTATTTATTTAGAACAAATAATTAATAAGAAAGAGATACATAGGAAAAAAATATTTCTACTTTAGTATATGCTGGTATTGATTGATTGATTTATAATGATATTGATTATTGATTGTATGATTCATAATGATAAAATATTTCTACATGTAATTCGTAACAATATGGTGGTTTGCAGGAAGCGACGGGATCATTTTTCAACGCATGTAGTCTACACTATGCAGCATATCGAAATATTTTTCCGATATGGGCACTTGGAGAGTATAGGCGAAGTGTTCTAATGAACTGAACGAAAGCGGAAACGAATGGATCATTCAGCGCGCAAGATGTCTATCTATCGGTCATTTGCTACACATTGATCCGTCGCCCCATTATTATCAATAAATGGTTGCCGCTATTTCGTTTTGTTTGTGGATGATTGTACTCAATTCACTTGTATCTACTTTATGACTCACAAGTCTCAGGTCCTACACTACTTTAAACTCTTACAAACCATTATCCATACTCAATTCGGGCGCACCATCAAAGCCCTTCAGACAGATTGGGGAGGAGAATATCGCACTGTCTCCTCTCTTATCGAGTCTCAAGGCATTGCTCATCGCATATCTTGTCCTTATACCTCCACTCAAAATGGAATGGTTGAGCGACGGAATCGGACAATCCAGGAGAAAGGTCTCACTCTCCTTGCTCATTCCAAGCTTCCTCCTAAGTTCTGGGAGCATGCCTTTCATACGGCCATCTATCTTCACAACCGCACTCCTACCCCTGTCCTCCAAAATCAATCTCCCTATCATCGCCTCTTTAGCCGCACCCCAGACTATTCCATACTTCGCTCATTTGGGTGTCTCTGCTTTCCCTTCCTTGGCCCCTATCGGGCAAATAAGCTCGAGTTTAAGACCAAAGTTTGTATATTTTAGGGCTATAGCTCGATTCACAAGGGTTATTTATGCTATGACTCTGCGTCTAAACACGTTTACATTATTCATCATGTTGTCTTCCATGAGTCTTTATTCCCATCGATCACCTCTTCACCTGTGTCGCCCCCTCTCCCCTCTCCGGTGCACAGTCTCCCTGTTAATATGTTGGTCTCCGCCTCTTCATCCCCATCGGTGTCCGCATGTCATGAGCTCATTGTCGACGCTGGTACAGCACCGCATTCCCCTCTCCCTGCAGGTTCTTTGGCATCCTCGCCCTCCACCCCTTCGACAGAACCATGCCACACCGTCTCCCTCTCCCGACCTCCCACGCCATTGCCGTCACCTACCCTCTCTACAGACTCACCCACATCGGCCTCATCTCCCTCCACGGACTCCTCTGCGTCCTCCTCTTCCTCTAACCATCCCCTACCCCCCCCCCCCCCTCCTCCCCATCTACCTCACCTCCAACCCTCCGACACTTCCGCCCACCCCATGATTACCCGAGCTCAGAAAGGATCCCTCAAACCGAGAGTTCTTATAACCTCCAAACACCCCATTACCGCCCCCCCCCCCCCCCCTATTCACATATACTGAACCAAAAACCCATCGCTAAGCCGAAAAGAGTCCTCACTGGGTCTCCGCCATGCGCTCTGAGATTGATGCCCTTCAGCAATCAGGTACGTGGCCCCTTGTCCCACGACATCCGTCCATGAACATTGTTGGATGCAAATGGGTCTACCGAATCAAGCGGACCCCTGACGACGCTATTGATCGGTATAAGGCTAGACTGGTCGCAAAGGGATACAATCAGGAGGAAGGTGTCGATTATTTCGACATGTTCAGTCCTGTGGTTCAGCCTGCTACAATCCGTCTTGTGCTTTGCATTGCTCTGTCCAGGAATTGGCCTATTCGGTAACTTGACATCAACAACGCCTTAGGGATAGGGTGACTTAGGGGACCTGAGGGTGTACCCCTTTTTCATGTTTGTTTTCATTTTCGTTGCTCAATATTTATGGTGTTTCGTGTCTATTTCTGTATTAGTTGGTAGTTTAATTATTGTCTATTGTGTTTATTCTCTAAGTCATTACTGAGTCACTTGAAAACACTCTTTTGATATATAGTTGGAGAAATGGTGCATACGTCCTTCACGCGCCATATTTACAGTCAAGCGACAGACTTAAAGCCGTCGCCGGAATGATAAATGGTCGCCTTATTATTCCAGCGACGGACTTTAAAACACCCTCTGATATATAGTTGGAGAAAGACTAGGCTTTGTCGTTGTTGTTATTGCTGCACGTTGTTGTTCAGCTCTTTATACCAATTTTATATGGCAATATAATGGTTTTGTTTTGTTTTTGGGTCCCTATAGAAAATCCCGGTGTGGTGGAGATGGTACTACTGGTCTTGCCCCGTTGCTTGGACCATGTATGGGCTTGTTGCATCCCAATTTGGAGACGTACAACAAAAACTGGCTGACACTAGCCCAAGTCAGACCGTGGAGGAGTTTGTTAGAGACTACTTTGGTTTCTTTCAAGCATGACTTCCTTGGAGCTATTGCCTGCATGATCGTCGAATTTGTGGTGATGCTCGCGTTTATCTTTGCCTTCGCCATTCGGGTCTTCAACTTCCAGAAGCGTTAGAACTTGGAACAAGGCAATTCAAACCGAGTTTCAACATCGAAAAAGATTGATGCAGATATGTAAATTTCTTCTTTTGTAATATATGTGATGCTGATAAATTGCCAACTTATCCCAATTCCTGTGCTTCCGTTTGATAACCCTCTCTAAAACATGTTACCCCCATCCTATTCACACGAAATAATAATAAAAAGAATAAAGGACTTAAAATATTACCTAAGCTATATAGCAACTAGATCAAGTAATTTAAGAGGGGGAATGGTAAGAAAAATATTAAATTTTACATATAAAATGTATATGATCATCATTTTTTGTGAACTTAGAGAAGAGAGTGTGAGTGATTATTAGACCATCCTAGGGGTATTAGTTACCCTACTTAAAATTAGGGAATAGAATGTGGGAAAAGGTAACAAATCTATACTAATACTAAAAACAGAAGCATCTCCCGCCTACGTGGCTTCACGAGGAGGCTTCATTCCACATGTCACCATACGAAGTATTCCACATCTCCCACTCCTTTTTCTATCTCCAAGTGGACCACTAATTTTCATCCACGTGGTTAATTTTTGCCACGTCTTCATGGTAACCGCCACACCTTTACTAACTACCCACTAAGTTCACTAAACACCCCACTAACCCCACTAAAATATTTTTAAATATTCATGAAATTAAACTAATTTCACATATAAAACTATTTAGTTTATTAATAAAATAAGAGAAAATGATATAATTATAGAAAAAACTATATGATATATTTTATTATAAAACAAATAATTTTTTTAATATAATCACTATTATTAACCTTTTTAAAAATACTTTAGCTATCTAATAAAGTTTATTATATATGTATAATCAATTGCCATCTTGATCTTACATTGTGATAATACTTCTATTTATATTATTGTTTAGAAATTATTCGGTTAAGGATTTATAAATAAATTTCTAATGAACCATTATTTTATTTTTTATTATTTCATCGTCTTTATAGATTATTAAATTCTTTTGTGTATTTTTTTAACATATCCCTACCACTATCCTCTCTAAATTACTTATATTATTATTTGATTGTAAAATAAAAAAAAATTAACCAAATATTAAATACCCGTGTCTTAGACACGAGGCTTACACTAGTTTTGTGTTAAAAATGAGAGGAGAAGATGAATGATTAAAATATTCTTCTCAAGACACCAGAAGAAGCTATGGAGATATTTGAGAGGTTTGCAAATTCATCGCAGCAATATTCTAAGACCCTAGGACCTCGAGGAGTCCTAAGGATGCAAGCCGATCCTCCCAGAGATGAGTTCACAGAAATCAAGGAGCAGATTCAACATCCTTGCGGAATCAACTCCGGCTCCCTTTTCTCTCCATCTGAAGTTGCTGGGCTTTCTCCCTCTTCTACCGAGAGGCCACGGGAGTCATCTCAAATTCGGGGCTCAATCTTGCTTTTCCCATCACAAGGACGTCGAAATTTGTTCGCAATTTTTCTCTCCCTAAAGATGGAGAATCTCTGGGTGTGATGGACACCCTCACGATCTCAAACAATTATTCATGATCGATCAGTTGCTTGTTATACTATGTGATGTTATGGTTCAGTTTAGAAAGAATGAATACAAGTGAAAAAGGCTCTTTGGGCCCCTTTGCAGTAGTTACCTACACACTGAAGTTTGAACCTTCGATTGGAGTTGTCGTGGCTTGTGAGGAATGAATTAATTCAGTAAAAACGAGAGCGGAAAATCGAGCTAGAATAATGAAGAGCAAAGCTAATTAACCATGTATAGAATTGAAGATTTTCTTCTTTAACACATGTACAGACAACAGTAGCACAGATTGCAACACAGACCCAAGGCAATATAAGGTCGGTTTTTCCGTGCCTAGGACCGAAAAAACCGAAACCGATTAGCGGTTTTCAGTTCGAGCCTTGGACGACCCATCCAAAAATTCCGGGCCGACGGTTCCGGTCCGAACCGACTCAAGTCGGTTCAGTTACGGCCGTTTTGGGCCATTTGCACAACCCTAAAGAAAATAAATGACGACCTCCATTTCAGGTGACGACCTTAGGGGTGTGCAGATCCGGGTATCCGACACGACACGGTTAAATACCCGAAACCGTTAACAGTGAAAACCCCGATCCGAACACGACACGCTTAGTGTCGGGTATCCGACACGGAAATACAAAACGGTTCCGTGTCGGATACCGGATTACCCGACACGAACCATTTGGCCAAACAGATCACAAATGCAATTGGAGATTTGGGTTTTGTTCCTTAACTACTGCACTAATACATGTATATAAAATCACAAATTACAAGCCTTTGCTATGCTGTAGCAATTAGGAAACATCAAACTCACTGGAAAGAGCAGAATGAAGAGAAGATAATGAAAATTTAGAGAAGGGATGGGGTACAACTGTTGCTCCGAAAGAAAATAGAAAGAAGAGGAAGAAGATTTAAAGAAAGGAAGACAATCGCCTCTCACCGCCTTGTGAGACCGTCGCCGCGCCGCGCCGCACCGCTCGCCGCCTACGAGATTTGAAGAAGAGAAGACATTCCTCGCTCACTGCCTCGTCGAACCACGGGAGATGGAGACCATCTCGTCACCATCGCAGTCATATGAGGGGCCGAAGATGGAGAATAACCTCCATTGGAGAAGCCGGAGATGGAGATCTGAATCTGGAGATGATTTGATTTTGAGCCTTTGAGGGGAACACTGAAGAGCCGAAGAGAGAGAAGAGAGAGGCGGACTGGAGGCGATGTAGAAAATGAAAGCAGAACCGTTCTTTTAGGGTTTCAATTTTCAAGGAAGGAAAAAAAATAAAAACATCTTTTAAAAAAGGATAGGAGGATTCGATCCCCAAACCTACTACACAACTGAACAAAACCTCCGTTGCCCTGACCAATTGTGCCATTAGAACTTCTTGTCTCATAGGGAAATATATAATACTAATTCTATATCATATATATATATATATTTAAAAAAAAATTAAACGGTTCGTGTCGGGTATCCGATAAGGTGATATGGCCGATCCGAACACGAACCGTTTACAGTCGTGTTTTCTCGGTTCGTGTCATTTTCGTGTCGTGTTTTTTCGGTTTCATGTTTTTTCGTGTCGTGTTGTCGTGTTTTCGTGTCGTGTCAGTCGTGTCGGGTTTTTCTGCACACCCCTAGACGACCTTACTCGGTCACCTAAATGTCTCCGAAGAGGCTCGTAAGACCACTACTATTTTGAGGCGACGACACAAATCCCGTCGCATAAAAGTAACTGAGCGACGGAGTTACGAACATCGTCGCTTGGAACCTCCAGAGACGGTGTTGAAGTGACAAACATTCAGGCAATGGATATCCATCGCCTGAATCATGGAGCGACCATATCTCCATTAATGCGATGACTTATGTCCGTCGCCTGAGTGAATAGCTGGTGTAGTGTTCGTTCAGACGACTTACACCAATCACCCTAAGATTCTTTTAGGGTAACACGGATTCGACTCACACCAAATTAGTTGTACAATAATTCAGCAAAAAGTTGTTGAAAATGTAATAATTATTTATTCTACAATATATTATTCCGTAATCTATATCTATATATAATATAAATTTGGGTGAAAGCCTATTAATTGCACCTATTAAATACATACAAATCAATCTAATATATATTTATTATTAGGTTAAGAAATCAAAAAGTTGTTGTGGCTTATTGGTTATAGGAATGGTTTCTTTCCATGAGGTCACGAGATCAAATCTCTACAATTGCAACATTTTTCAAGTGTATATTATTTTTTATTTGTTTTAAACCTAAACACATGCAATATTTCTAAAGCAATTATCGTTTTTTTTTGCTTATATAGTTGAATTGCATGTAGAAGTGAGTAAGAAGATAAATAGAGTCATGTTAATATATTTATCACATTCCAAAGATATATAAAAATATTAAAACTTTTAGAGATAAAAATTATTAGTAATAAAATTACAATGATAATATATTAATTAAAAACATATATTTAAAATAAGTCCTCTATAACTACAACATTTTTCAAGTTTATAGTATATATTTTTCTTTATTTGTTTTAAACCTAAACACATGTATTTCTAAAGCAAATATCATTTTTTTTAATTAGTTATACAGTTGAATCGCATATAGAAGCGAGTAAGAAGATAAATAGAATCAAACTAATATTTGTTGAATTTCAAAGATAACTAAACATATTAAAACTTTTAGAGATGAAAATTATTAGTAATAAAATTACAATAATAATATATTAATTAAAAATATATATTAAAATAAGTCCCGTGCGTAGCACGGGCATGCTCACTAGTGTTCAAATAATGTTGGGTACGTAATGATTTAATGGATTGCATCATTAATTTAGTAATTTTCGAAATATGTGTATCGACAAAGGTTTTAGACTTAAATATATACTAATCGATATAAACCATTAAAATATGATATTAAATGGGCGAGGGGGATCACGTTTTGATTTGTTTGATTTGGACGAACGCTCGACAGCTGTACATCTCCAGACTGGATAGACGATCTCCTTTATTTTTTTTATTAGGTAAAAATTCGAAGATCGGACAGGCCTAACTCATCGAGAGGCCGTTAAAGTCGGCAGACGACGAACCATCAAACGAATAACGTAAAATACAAGAATACAGATAACAAGCGAAATGAAAAAAAACAGAAATAAACCCTACAACAAAACGTTTCAAGAAGACCAATACCAAAAAAGTTGAGGAAACTGCTGAAGAACGAAGCCAAGCACCACCGAACAGTAACACTGCGGGCCAGCGGTACAACAAGACTCTAACTCCTGTGGGTAGTGCAGACGAACTCCAGACTCCACGCCCCCAACCAAGCAAAAAATCTCCTAGAAACATCGGAAGCAGAGCCGCAAACTGCTCGAACAAAACGCCAACAAGATTTCGCCTACATGAATATCGACAAGCCCTTGCAAAATTTAGTCAAACCCTTTCGGTGGGTTTACTCCATTTTTTTTAATACAAATCCTGAAAGGTTGGATAGAGGAGCCCGAAGGGCGAGTAATCAAAGGCCTAAGCCTGGTTTTTCATAGCCTCGAAGGGCGAGTAATCAAAGGCCTAAGCCTGGTTTTTCATAGCCCCGAAGGGCGAGTAATCAAAGGCTGAAGCCTAGTTTTTCATACCCCAAAGGGCTGGATCGATAGTCCACCACAACTGCCAAAGCAAGGCGACCACCACGCTCGGCGCCGGTAGGCCAACACCCGGCGAAAGACCGTGGTGACACAGACTGCAACATCAGAGGAGTGGGACGGATCAAATCGGTGGAATTTCATATCATATCTACACATCGTAAGGATCTTCATGCATAAACCATAGATCAATCATTGTTCAAAGGAGATACCTCTTGATGCGTTAACCGGATCAGATCGGTCGAATCGGAAGAAAACAAAAGCCTCATATGCGACTTCTCTACTTGGTCCACACGAGCCCCGTGTCTAGATCTTCTTTGCCTTTGACTGCTAGGACGAAGGTCGAAAAACGAGCAATCGAATTGGTTCGGATGATGATTGTGGACAGCAACCCCAAATCAACCCCTTGATTTTATTGCTGTTGATGTGTATGTATACGTGAAAAATCAACACTTTTCATTTTTCTCTTACCTTTCCTACTGTTGCTTCTCTAGAAAATTAGGTTGCTAGCTAATTCCTTTTGATTGAACACCCATAACATAAGTAAAGAGAGACAAGCCCCTTTATTCCTTGTTCATCCGTTTGCAAGAAAAGTAACAACTTTTCATTTAACTAGTTTTATTTTACCCGCACGCTTGTGCGGTTGATTAATTTATTTTATTATATTAAAAATATTTATTATTTTTTTAGTAAATTATGATGGTTTAAACCGTTTATTTGAAATCCTTTTAATTATAAATGTTTTAAATGCTCTTAAATCAATATACAAACAAAGATGTAAATAATTATTGTTGATTATAATAAGATTTATAGCGAACTAATATATGAATAATTAGAGTTAAGAGAGACATTATCTATTTTTAGTAAGGAAAGAGATATACTATCTAAAGGTTAGACATAATTAATTTTCTTATGATTTAAATTGTAATCCGATTAAATGATTTAGTATAGTATGTTGGAGATTAATCTTTTCATGACATACATACATACATACATAAGATTTATTTATTCATTAAAAAAAATTCTTGCTTATAAGATATACTGAATAGGTCAAATTTCAATAATCAATAGTAAGAAAGATAGAACTTTGCTTGGATAAATACATAAATTTCTTTAATTTGTAGATAAATATATATATATATATATATAAAGATACGTAATAAATCCAAAACAATTCATACATGTGAGATAAATTTGAAAATTAATCTGAATATTTATATTAAAAATAATAGGTTTTGCAATATTTATATTAAAAATTTAATTTAATTTTCAATTAAAATAGACACATATGATGACACGTGTATAAATAGATGATGAAATCGTCTGATGTGTCATAAATAGATTGGATCATCATTAATTGACATGTCAAAGACCCGGGTCAGATCAATTAATTATATATTGAATTATAAATAGTTTTATACATCAATTAATAATATTAGTAGCTAAGTACCTTTCGCTCAAAAAAAAAGTAGCTACGTACCTAGCTATGTATATAAATCTTAAGGTTAATTCAATAGTCATAGGAATAATGGGAATACATAAAACATTAAATTAATTTATATAATTGAATAGTGTTTATTTGTTTGTTAGTGATATATAAAACAAATCTAACCTTTTTCATATAAATTAATCTAATCTATATTTTTTTCTAGATAAAATATCTATAAAACAATTAAGTAAAATGATAAGATTTGTAAGATATGATGTTGAATATTTATAATAAAAATTCATTTAATCATTAATTAAAATAGACGCATAGGATGACACGTGTATAAATAGATGAGGTTATCGTCTAACGTTTCTTAGATTTATTGGATCATCATTAATTGACGTGGCCAAAACCCGTCCCATATCGCACCAGAAAATGACACGTAAGCGAATTGCACCAGAGCCTGCCACATAGGATTTCCACGCCTCTGTTTTAGTATTATATATTGATTAGCAAAGCCTTTTCCCATTTGTCACTTTCCCATTAATCCAAATTAATTGGGAAATTTTAATTAGGTAAGGCCAAAAGTTTACTTATACCCATAACCAATTTATGTAATGTTATTTCTCAAATAAATATCATTTATTATTTATTTCTTAAATAAATAATATTTATTGTTAATAATATATAACGTATATATTAGTAATCAATCATCAATTCCGTTAATCCAGTCCGTCAACTCAAAGTGTGTGACTCCATAGGACATGTTTATAATGTTCATGGACTTAACCGTTTAACTCCATAAATCTTAGTTGGCTTCTAGCAAAGCACTGCGACTCCTAAAGTAATCAAATTATATATCTTTATCAATCGTCATATTCCATGTTTAGTCATTGCACATTAAATTAAAGGACACAATCTTTGATTGAAGCTTAATTCGTCCTCGTTCATTCGGATTGTCGGAATGTCGGATTGTCGCCAGTGTTGAAATAATCGGATTTTCGGATTGAAGCTTCGTCCTCGTTCATTGCACATTAAATTAAAATAATCGGATTGTCGCTAGTGCTGAAATTGGAGACTCCAAGGTGGTGCTCTATTAATAATCTTTGATTGAAGCTTCGTCCTCGTTCATTCGGAAGGGAAAACGATCTCTTTGTCTTCTCTAAGGCGGTGCTCTATTAATCTCTGAAATTGCAAATCCATAATGAACCAGAGCGGAAGCTTCATCTCCGTCCTCGTTCTCTGGATCTGCTCGACCACTGTTATAGCTTCCTCTCTAGTTCTCATTGTCGTCTTTGTTCTTGATCTCATTGCCTTCTCCCTCGCCGTTAGGGGTGTTATTCGAGCCGAACGAGCCGAGTTTGGCATGTTCAAGCTTGTTCGTTTGTTAAACGAGCTCGAGCCGAGCCGCGCCTAATTTTTAAACGAGCTTTTTATTTTGTTCAAGCTCGGCTTGTTTAGGAAATTAACGAGCTCGAGCCGAGCTTTTTTCGAGCTTCAAGTAGTTCTACTTTGTTATAACATGTTAACTTAAAGGAAATTTTAGAAATTCCATAGAATTCGAGCTTTATTCGAACGAGTCGAGCTTTCAAGCGAGTTTTAAATTTTGTTCAAGCTCGGCTTGTTTAAATAAGTGAGCGAGCTCGAATCGAGCTTTTTCGAGCCGATCCCGAGCCGAGCTCGAGCTGTTCAGTTCATATCACACGTTGTTGAGCATCGTCAGAGTAAGGTCTTCTCTCTCTCCCTTCCTCTGCGTAACTGTGAATGTCTCTGTAACATGATTAAAGCCATCGACCAAAATCTCAGCAGGAATGATCAGGGAGGGGAAGAATGGAAATAGTAGGCGGGAAAGGGAGGGGGGGAGATCTGACGGTGGTGAAACTGCTGCACTGTCAGATCTGTGGTGGATGCAACGCCGCAGCCTCCCCCTCCGCTTCCGCCGAATCTCCGCCACCTTCGCCTCTTGCTCGTCACCATCGAATTGAAAGCTTCTGCGATGGTGGAGCTCTTTGACAACTAGTCTCAATTACAGCCTTCGGACGGGAATCGCCATGTTCCACTGCTAGAGAGAGAGAGAGAGAGAGAGAGAGAGAGAGAGAGAGAGAGAGGGAGAATGGGAATCGATTCAGATCCACTACTATGACGATGGCGAGAAACCGCCAACTTCCACTTCTAGCGAGAGAGAGAGAGGGAATCGATTCAGATCTGAGAAATTGAAAGAGGAGAGGCCGGACGCCAATCAATTCCAGATCTTAGAAAGTGAGATTTAGGATTGGATCTCATGAGTAAATTTGTCCGGAAAATTTAAGATGGACAAAAAAACTAATTAAACAAGCGTGAAGGACACTCCTCCAATAAAAGAAAAAAAAATGTCATGTACCGCAAATTCTCTTTAAATATTTGACATCATGGTAGCCAAGGTAAGGGTTATTAATTTAGTGCCATCTACCCTTCAATGAAATGGTAGCAATTCAAATTGGCCACGCCTATCTTCCAACCCCAAACCAAGTTATTGTTTTATATGAAAGCTAAGAGAGGCTTAATTTGAATACCGTAGCCATGGATATAGTAACGCTGCTATGTGGTGTTCTCCTCTCCCTGTTTGCCATCACTCTGTTCAACTACCTCTCCGGAGCCTCCGGCAATCCGACGCAGTCGCTGCCACCGGGCAAGACGGGGTGGCCAGTGATCGGGGAGTCGCTTGAGTTCCTCTCCAACCTGCGGAAGGGCCGCTCGGAGAGATTCTTCTTCAAGCGGATGGACAGATACCGTCGCGATATTTTCAAGACGTCGATCATCGGAGACCATGTAGCGGTGTTCGGTGGCGCCGAGGGGAGCAAGTTCTTGTTTTCCAACACCAACAAGCTGGTGAAAAGATGGCTTCCCAGAGCTGCCGAAAAGCTTTTCCTTAGCGACGAAATCACCGCCACCTTCGACCTTTTCATGAGGCCCGCTTTCGTTGCATTCATCAAAGCCGACGGCCTCCGGAATTTCGTCGGAGTTATGGATACCATGGCGCAACACCAATTGGAATCCCTTTGGCTTCCATCCAAGGTGTGTTTTTTTTTCGAAATACTCATATATTATCCCGACTCAAAGTTTATATTAATTAATTAATTATATATATACTTGATGAATGAAGGTAATTACGTACAGTCACGTAAACAGAAATTAAATTTTGGACGGATTAGGTAGCCTAAATTTTACATACATATAGATAATTTTCAGAAAAGCCCTTATTCTAATAAATAAATAAATTATTTCTTTTTTTTTTTACCTATTTTTATTTATAAAAAAATGAGGCGGGGTGGAGCGGGCACGAAATCAAATCCTCTATCTTTGGTATTTGTCTTCTCCGCCTATTCCCTCCTCACAAGCCTCCCTTTAAAGAAAAAACAAAAACTATTTAAATTATTTTTGTTGATTAAAATAAAATAAAAATGAAGGGGTTTGTAATAAGTAAAAATTGTTGAAAAAAAATTATTAAAAAAATGAATATTTTATATATTTTTTGCTAACCTAAAAATACGTGCATAAATAATAAATGATATATTTTTTCTAACCAAGCGAGTATTAATTAGGATAGATTTTTTGGTTTAAATTAATTAGGATAGATGATATTTATCAATCACAAGTTGGTGTAGTGGTTATGGGGCTACATCCCATGCCTCGAGGTTCGAAGTTCGAATCCCCGTGGAAACATGGAGACGTTTGTGAGTGGGAGGGTCAACCCCTTAATGAGCCTACAGTAACCCGATCCAGATGTAGAGTGGGCTAGCCCGCTTGAACTGGTAAGGAAAAAAAAAAAAGGATAGATGATATTTAACAATTTGACACGTTTTTTAAAAGTTAAAAATCTCTAAAAAAATTATATTTTTAAAAAATAAAAAAATTATACTTGCTATTAATAAGTTCAAAATTAATTTTAAAATTTTGATATTTTTATAGAGTTTATTTTTTTAATCAAATATTTTAAAGTAATGAAAACTCAAATATTTTAAATCATTAAAAATAGTAAAAATCAAATATAACGGAGAATAAAAAGGAAATAAACTCTAGTAGGATTCAAATGTAACTATGTAAGTGGTCTCAATTGTTTTGAAATTGATCGAGTGTGTTCAACGAGTAGAGCTCTAAAACTATTTGAATAAAAAAAAAGTCTATTCGAATTTCTAAATTTTTTCATGGAAAAGGCATCGCATATCTCTAAATCCGTCCCATTAATTTGTTGAATCTTCTTACACATGTCCTTAGACATAACAATACCTATATATATAAAATGAATGATCTAACATAAATATTAATTAAATATATATTTGATGAATGAAGGAAATTACGGTGTATCCATTAGTGAAGAGCTACGCATTCACAGTGGCCTGTCGATTGTTTCTGTCGCTAGAAGACCCCGAGACCGTGGAAAAACTGTTCCATCCGCTGGAGACGGTGGCGACGGGGTTGCAGTCGTTGCCAATCGATCTCCCCGGGACTCGATTGAATAGAGCGCTCAAAGCATCGTCTGCATTCAGATCACAGATTCTGCAGATAGTCGGGGCCGAGAGAGCTGCAGCGGCGTCAAAGTCGATGCCTTCTGCGACGGCCACTGATACAGACCGCCGCATAAATTTGCTAACTTATTTTATGGAAGCATACGAGGACGACAAAGTGATCACCGACGGCATAATGGGGCTACTCCTTGCTGGCCACGAGACCACCGCGTCGGTTTTATGCATGATCTTCAAGTATCTCACAGATTATCCCGACGTTTTTCGTCGAGTTTATGAAGGTATGTACGTCGTATATCGGACATTCGAGCTGGCTTGTGACCTCAATACCGTGATTGATAGATAAATTTTAGAATTAAATTAAAAAATAATTTTATCAATAAATAATATAATATACTCCTTTTGTTCATTTTTTTGACATTTATTATTTATAAACGTTTTCTAAGAATTATAAAAACTACAGTATAATTTTCTTTTTAAAATAATTTTATAGTTCTCCCTCCATTCTGAAAAACATGTCACTTTATTATTCACCCGCGCTTTTTAATTAGAAAAAAAACTATGTAAAATATATCTATGACTTACAATTAAATCCAATTAATAGAAAGTAGTCCTTCTCTAATTATTTTTAAAAAAATTGAAATAATACTTTCCTAGTTTCCTTCTATAATAAATTCTAATTCTAATTACACAAGGACAATACAAAATCTTTCTATAAATTAAATATTTTCTTTTATTTAACCATGATTTCACTATTTTTAAAAAACAAGAGTACACTGTTTTGTTTTTTTTTACCATGTTTTCATTTTTTTTTTATAAAGAATCAAATACTAGGAATTAATATTCATATATTTGTGTGTATCCTAAAATTTTCTTATATGCATAATTTTTATTAATAAAATCCTTAATTTAATAAATAAATAAATTTTTTTTTATTGATTTCCCTTCAAAAAAAAAAATTTAACCATTATTTTATTAAAGTAGTTTATTATTGATTCTACAACTTATATAGAAAACATGGAGGTTGCGAGTAGGAAGAAAGCAGGAGAGCTACTGAGGTTGGAGGATACCCAAAGCATGAGATACACGTGGAATGTGGCACGTGAGGTGCTTCGTCTTCATCCTACTTCTCCCTTCCTCACCAGGGAAGCCATGGCTGATTTCACTTATGCTGGTTTTCACATCCCCAAGGGCTATAAGGTAATTTCGAAATTTTTTTTCCAAATAGCCAAAATTCTGAAAATATTTATGGAAATAGCCAAGATTGGAAAGATTTTAGGGAATTAGCCAAAGTAGGGTAAAGTCGCTGTTTGAAACAGCGACTTACTATATTTACACCATCAATTTCTCGCCATTTGCACAAAAAATAATAATCCCCAATCGCGTATTTCGGATCCGCGGTAAAAAAAAAAAAAATTAATTGTGGATGCGTACTTTGCATGCGCGGATCTCATTTCCCCCAATTTCATCCCCTCCAAATTTCATCACCGGAAATCTGTCACCAAACTCACCCATCCCGGGAACAACGATACTCTTTGTTTAAGCCAGTCTCGATCTCAGAAGTTACCATCTTAATTCGAGGGAAATCTTTGCAGACCACATGGACTCTTTGGGTGCGGATGCGGCGGTTCTCAGATTTCCCAATTCAATTTGGTTGTGGCGGTGCACATATCTATGAGAGTGGATCTAGATCTGGATCTCCCAGCACTGCTGCTTAATGTGGCAAGGGAAGGTCCTCAAATTTGGGTCTGGATCTGACGATTGGGTGGGTGAGAGTGGGAGGTTGCCTGGCTGCAGATCTTCCAACGAATTCGTCGGTGGAAAGGGAGGCCGGTGAGGGTTAGATTTTAGGGGCTCTCCTCAACGTATTCAACCTGCTCACTCCCTCTTTCAATCTTTCATTCCCCGACTTCTTTCTCCTCGACGTATTCCACCGTCGGACCATCGCACTCGCCACCGGACCCTGCAGTTGTAGTCTTGCCGGAGAACAGAAGGTCAAGGTCGAGCACGCCCCGGGCCGCCTTCGATTGCCGATGTCGTGCCGCCGCTCATCACTGTCGAGCCCTCGTTGCCTTTGTCTCGGATTTCCGCCGCCAACCACTGCTCGAGCGCCGCCCAGTCGTTGCCATCGACGCCGGAGGAGAGCCGCGCCCCATCGTCGCCTCGACTTCTTTCTCCTCCCCCCACCTTGCTCCATGATTTCTTCACTGTAAAAAGTCTGTAATTGCCTCAGGTCACACGAACTGACAGAGTAAAGAAAGAGGGGAAGTTCGACGGGGACCAAGAAAAAAAAAGTAAAAAAATAACCGCGTACCCGGAATACGCGTTTGCAATTTTTTTTTTTATAATAAAATAAATAACGCAATCGCGCATTGCGAATTTGCGGTTGCGAACCGTGTAGCCGACGAAAAAATCACCGTGCAAATAGTAAGCCCCCTATTTTTTTTAAAAAAAATTTATTTTAAATTGAAAAATAAAGAAAAACCAAAAAAAAAAAAAAATACATATTTTTTATTTTTTTTCAAAACCCTAAAGGCAAATATGGAGGAGGCTGTGAATCAGGCGGGGCAACCATTGCAAATTGAAGATTGGAAATCGAACGGGGTGGTGAATCGGACGGAGCAATTAATCGGACGGGGCAAGAATTGGAGATTGCAAATGCAAATCGCCGGTCCAAGGCCAATTGCAATTTCCCTTGGACACTTCATTCATCGCCACCAGAGACTTGGATTACACAAAATCAATAGCTTCATTAATTAGAGTGGTTACATACTTACATTTTGGTAAATTGATTTAAAATTAGTTGATTAATTGCTCATTTTAATTACCGGGTTGTTGGCCGCCAATCCGCCATCGATCAGGTGGAACTCCCGGATTTATCCGGCGTGTCTGACTTTTACGTTGAAGTAATGGGCCGGAAGGTATGTCGGAGCAGATGAAGTTCCGATCTGCTCGACTGCAAATCGGCTTCCCCGCTTTCTAATTGGGCTTCCTCGCCTCCGAACATATTTCCGGCAAAGAGATTCCCCTTGTTTTGTTGTAAATCAACCAGTTTGGGGAAAAAAAAAATTAACATATGTATTTTTTTTTTTGGTTTTTCTTTACTTTTCAATTTAAAATATTTTTTAAAAAAAAAAAATAGTAAGTCGCTGTTTCAAACAGCGACTTACATATTTTTATTATTTTTTTTAAAATCCGGGGTAAAGTCGCTGTTTCAAACAGCGACTTTACCCTACTTTGGCTAAATCTCTAAAATCTTTCAAATCTTGGCTATTTCCCTAAATATTTTCAGAATTTTGGCTATTTGGAAAAAAAATTCGGTAATTTCACACATCTCCCTACATTCATCTATGTATACCGGGCTATACTAAAACCAATACATAAACCAACGCGTTGTGGTTAATTTTAGAAGAAAAAAAATCAATAAAATAATATGTTGAATTGGGGTTAATTAGAATTTTTTTTTTATTTGGTCAGACTCGGGATTAGAATTTTAGATGAGCTAAATTTGGGGGAAAAATAGAGGGAATGCATATGGGAAAAAAAGAAAAGAAAAGGGTGAAACATGTGCACGATTAGAAATTTATGGATCGTAATTAATTTAGTCAAAAGAGTTAATCATGCATTTATAGTGAAACTTGTGCATGATTAGAAATTTTGACTAAACAAAATTCATAGCATATTGATCAAGCATTGCATATTTATTTTAAAAAACACTTTATATTCTATCAATACACTTTATATATATATATATATATATATATATATATATATATATATATATATATATATATAGTTTATAGATTGAACTATAGTTAATGACAGAAAAATACATCTTGACGTAGTAATGTAACGTACGTACGTACATATGAATGATTATAAATCTGGGGTTAGCTGAAGCCCTCTAACTTGAAAGGATTTTTTTAAAAAGAAATATGTTTTTTTTTGTAATTTTTATTAAATTTATGACTAAAATAAAAAATACAAAAAGAGTAATGAATCTCAAAGTTTACTTAGCTTAGTTGATAAATAGGAAATGAGTATTTTAATATTGAGATCATGGGTTTAAACTGTGGAAATATGGGAAAAATAACCATCCCACATTGATTAGAAAGGGAATCCAAGCCTTGCATATAAGCCGGTGGGCTACCCCACCTAACACCAATTGGTTTTAGGATGGAACCCCACTCGGCTTGTGTGTTCGGTTTGGTTGGTGCGCATATTGCGCTTGGGCGTGCGTGAAGGTATTAATTTTTATCTTAGTTTCCCGTCTTCCTTCCTTAAACAAATCCTTGAATTCGTCACTGTTTAAAATTAGATGTATATATAATAGAAAGTTAATTTTTTTTCTTGTATGTTTAATTAATTAGATGTATATAAAATAAAAGTGAAATGTATAATTTTGAATATATATATATATATATATATATATATATATATATATATATATATATATATATATATATATATATATATATATATATATATATATATATATATTTAATGTTGGGACTTGTAATATATGTGCACCTCTTTCTCATTTCTAACCCTGCAGTTAATAACAAGCATTTATGCAATACACAAGGACCCAAAGTACTTCCCGGACCCTGAGAAATTCGATCCTTCGAGGTTCGACGGAGATGGACCGTTGCCCTACACTTACATCCCTTTCGGAGGAGGTCCGAATATGTGCCCTGGAGTGAGTTACTTTCAGGTGGCGATGCTCGTGTTTCTACACAACGCGGTGAAGAGATTTAAGTGGGAAACCCTAATCCCCAATGAGAACATCACCGGAATTCCTCTTCCTAAACCCGCCAAAGGGCTCCCTATCCGCCTCCATCCACTCGCGTCCTGAAACCGATTCCTTCATCCTCGATCCATCCGTTGAACGATCCATTCGCGCAATAAAATAAATAATTTTAAAAAATATATGATTTCTTTAAATGCCATGCTTAGATTCGATGCCTATATATATATGTTTGATGTTTCCTTATAGTGCAACAATAATGTGTGCGTGTACTCTTCATATATATATATATATATGTTAATGCAACAATAATGTTTATTTTTACGTCAAATTCTTATGATTATTCCCCTTTTGAAGAATATGAATAAATTCCAAATGAAGCCCATTTCATCGTCCATAAATATTGAAAGAGGAATCAATGTCCATATGGTAGTCTAAATTAGTTTATTGTGCACCGATCAGTTGCTTTTTACTATACATTATCTTCTTTCTTTTTTCTCCCTCGACCCATCTCTCTGGTTTTGAACGTGACGAAACCCAATTTTAGAATCACATTCCTTTGGGTTCTGGGATCAAGTTGAACGCGAACGAGCTCAGACGATCGGGCTGACCTGAGATGCGCGACGAGATTACCGTCGTCGTGCTAAAAACCAGTGCCGATCGATCTGAGCTCAAGCCATCCGCGGACCACGTCTTCCCAGGGTTCTATCAAGTAGCAGGTTTTACTAGCCGAGACTAATCCCGCTCGAAAAGGGGTGCTGAAGGTCAAGTAATTATATGGCCGAAGCCTTTAGAGGTTGTAGTTTCCGACCCCTTTTTCCATTCTCCCTCCAATGTATATATAGTGTGGATATGCATTTCCACATGGAAGCCACACATTTTCAATTGTCAAATGCCTCATGACATGTGGGAGGGAGGCATGGATGCCAAGTGTCATGGCATACGTGTTGGAGCCGTGAGCGGTTTATCGTCCGCGGACGTCTTAAGTCTGTATCTCGACTCGTATTTGCCCATTCTTCATGTTTATAAGGTTCTATTTATATAGCGGGGAAGCTTATTTATGATTATGTATTCTTATTTACTCATGGTATCGTAAATATTATCATTTATTTTTTGGTGCATCGTCAGAACGATTATCTTCTTCCTTGTTTACTATCGATCGTTGTTTTGATAATTTTCAATGGTTGAATCAAGTATGGCATGCGGCAGGATTAATGTGTTCAATGTGGGTGGATTCATACAAAAGTCAGCTCAACGTGAGTATTTATCTGTTGATTTTTCCATGTTGTTTTTGTCCGCTGTTTTTATCTTTTTTTTATTATCTCTGTCATGTGTTTTATGTGTTGTTGCGTGTGTTTTTTGTTGTTTGTCCGCTTTAGATTTTCCTCCGTTGAAGGAGTTGATAATGTATCTGAAGAGCTGACGAGGAGGGGGGGGGGGGGGGGGAGGAGTTGTGATGAATTGGTGGTTATGATGGGGGCTAATGAAGAGAGGGAGGCAATTTTTGGTGGTGGTGCAGACATTGAGGGAGCTGACAAAGAATTACAAATCAGTTATGTTTGTGTTTTGTAATGAACAAATCAGTTTATATTTGTTAGACTTATATTTTATTTTACAAAACAAATCAGATGTGTTTGTGATGTACGTTGGTGGTTATGATGACATGAACTATGATTTTTATTCTTTTTTTTATATATTAACGAATGAGATGAATCTAAAATATCTATATCTATATATGCTAATTTAAACAAGAAGAATTATTTTCAATAATTTAATAAAGATTTCTAAAATACTTATATGATAAAAAAAAATTACAATTTTTTACTTTATTTATCAATTCTATCTTTTATACTTCGTATGTTATATTAAAGTTTTTAAATATTTTATTGAATTTGATCATATTAATTTTAAATATTTTTAAATTTTTACTCGATTAAAAAACTCGTCATGGTGCGGGTTCTGTACTTAGTCATAAAGTATATCAAAGTAATTATCCGTGTCAATATCAATACCTCCAACACCTTCAAAACCACCATTAATTTTATCATTGAAGACCAAGTCAAAATAGAGTGTTTTTATGAAATTATATAAAAAATAATATTTTATGGAGTTTTTAACTTTTGAAAAACATGTTAACAAGGTAAAAAGTAATTAATATTGATTAGATGAAGTAAAATAATAATAAAATAAGAGATATACGGAGTTATTGACTTCAATCCGGATTATCATAAAACATTTGTATTTTTCTATCGATTTTTCTATCATATGTCCTCGGGGTATAGGGTAAAATCTTAAATTTGGAATTTTATTTTAAAATTTTAATTAGTTTAGTTTTTTTAATTAGATTCTTATGGTCTATCATTTGCCTATTAGTAAGAAATATTTCTCAATTTAGAGTCTTATCATATGCCCTAAAGAAAAACGTTTTCTGTTGCGGGAATCTGAGATGGGGTAGCGGATCCACATCCAACGGGGCAGCCAGATAATGCCAGCACTAGTCTTTGTTTAATTTATTTTATTTAATATATATAGAGAGACACACACAATGAAGCAACGTAGTGTAATGATATATGGAGGCAAAGTACGGAGTAAGTGGGAGGTCGCTTTTAGTGCCGAGCGTCGTGGAGCTTGCCAAGCAGCCCCTCGACGCCGTCCCCGGCCAGTACCTTCGCGACGATCTCGAACCCAGTTTCGTCGCTGAAATCGACCAGCCCGGTCAGCAATTGCCGGTCGTCTCCTTGGCGTCCTTGCTCCAAGATGACCCCGCCGAGCTCGCCAACTTCGGTAACGCTTGCCGCCACTGGGGCTTCTTCCAGGTTTTCATTTCCCTACTGTTTTTTTTTTATGATAAATTGCATATGTACAGGGGTGCTTGGGGTGCCGACGGCAAAAAAAAACAAAAGAAATATTTTTTTTTTTTTGCATATATTTAGTATTTTTAAGATAATATAACATCTTTATATCTTTATATGATATTTAAAACAAGAGTTTTATCTAGCTGAAGTGGTAAAGGAATGAGAGAAGGAAATTCAAAATCAAAAGTTTTGGGTTCAAATCCCATATCCCGCACTTTTTATTTGTTTTACTATATTATTAATTCTTTTTTATTTCTCTTTTTATATTTTTTTTATTTCTATCAACTATTTCATTAAAAAATCCTCTCTATATTTTTTGTTTCTCTAAACTATTTCATTAAAAATGTCATATTTATGTTTAAATTATACACAATTTTAATGTTTTTTCAATATTTTCTTTAAAAAAACCTTCTTAATAAGTATACACCAAAACAAATATTTCACGAAATTTTTTAGCATATTTTTTGTTTCTATAAATTATTTAATCAAAAATGTCATATTTATGTTTAAATTATACACAATTTTAGTGTTTTTTTCAATATTTTCTTTAAAAAATCTTCTTAATAAGTATACACCAAAAAAAATATTTCACGAAATTTTTTAGCACCTCTGACTGAGATTCCTGGCTCCGCCACTATATGTACTAGAGCTTGCAAATCGGGTCGGGTTCGAGTAATATCTGTTTGGGTTCTTACTTCTTACATGTTCAGATCGGATTGGATCAAAATAAATTTTGAGTTTTTCATTCAGGTCGAAATAGATTTTTTTGGGTTTTTTTGGGGTTGAATCGGGTTGGGTTATATTTAATTTTTTTATCTTAATTATTGATTATTAATCTTTATTTATCTATATACATATACTAAAACCGATGCATTGGTGCCTGCGTGGCGGCATGTGAGTGAATTTGCCTATGTGGCAGCGCGTGAGCGCGTCTCGCAAAACTTTCTCCCGTAAAAAAGGAAATCTAATAAAAAATAATTATTTTATTTTACCATTAACACATATAATTGGATAGATGGAATATCTTATAAAAGAGTAAATATTATATAAGGAAAAAACTATATCAATATAATTAAACATAATAATAAAAATAAAAATAATTAATAAAACTAATTTTCATAGTCATACTTACCAAAAATATTAATAGATAAATATGTAATATTTGATAGGTGCTATTTTATTTATATTTAGATTTTTTTTATGAAAAGAATTATTTATATAAAAATCAATCATTTAATAATTGTTATTTTAAATCTATCTATATTATTTTTTGAGGACAAAATAAATAATTAAAATATTATATAGCCATATATGTAGACACAATCCATCCGTGCATAGATATTTTAGTAAACTAATGTAATAAATATATACTACATATTTAATAAAAAAGAATATTAAAATATTTTTAAAAATCAACTATCTAATTAAATTACATGAGATTTAATTAACCATAGATTAGAAAAAAAAACTTTTACGTAGTACCTTATAAATGTGAATTTTATTTATATTTTGAGAGAATCTAATTAAAAATATTTAGATTATATATAACATGTGAAACTAAGTTTATTCATATTTATATTATTTTTTGGAGGAAAAAATAATTTATAGTTAGATTAACGCATTCCCCGTACACGGGACGGGATCTACACTAGTTTAGTTATATTGTGTTTCATTATATGCAATTAATGTTATTAGTTCATTTCAAAAATATGAAAATTATACCCCCTCCGTCCAAAAATACATGGTCATTTAGACCTTTGCACGTTAATTAAGGAAACCTATTTATATTTAAATCTCATTATTATTATAGAGGAGGAACTCTTAACTTTTACTCACTATTGTACTTTTTTAGGGGTAATAATTACCCTATAAACCTAAAAACTCATGTATTTTTGACAAAAGTTAAAGAGCTAAAAGACCATGTATTTTAGGACGGATGGAGCAGTGATTATAGGGACAACTTGGGTCATATTCTTGTCAGATCGGAGTCGGGTTGGATTTCAAGTCAATTCGGACATCAAGTCAAAATAGGTTGAAATCAATTATAAGGAGGAAAATTTAGACATCATATCAAAATGGGCCATGAAAATTTTTAGATGGTATGGATCGGATCATGAAAATTGCATACTATGGATCAAAATTTTAAATCAGTGAACATCAACATGGGCCATGGGGTGTAGTTAATTAATGACTATTATATTAAAATAATTAAGGTGGTGGGGCATGGGGTGAGTGAGGAACTGATGGAGAGGTTCAAGGTGGAGAGCAAAGAGTTCCTTGAGCTGCCCATGGAGGAGAAGATCAAGTTCTGGCAAACCCCTGACGACATGGAAGGTTTCGGCCAGAACTTCGTGGTGTCGCACGACCAACCACTCGACTGGTCGGACTCCTTCTTCCTCACCGTCCTTCCGCTTGAAGACCGACGATCCCGATTGATACCCTTGTTGCCTCTCCCTTTCAGGTACATACAATAGATCACTTACAAATAGATTATGCTGTGTAATTTGTGAGCAAATCTGAAACGTCGCCTTAAGAAAATCAAACAGTTGAATTATTAATTCATAGGTACTAGTGTGATTATTCTGTTGCAATTACATCGTAAGAGCTGCTTATAGAATGATTGTATCGAAATGACGACAGTAACTTGGGCGCAGGGCGACCCTGGAGAGCTACGCAAGTGAGCTTAAGCGACTGGCGATGAAAATCTTCAACTGCATTGCCAAGGATTTGAAGATCGACGAGGAAGAGCTGAGAGAAATGTTCGAGGATGGGAGGCAGACGATGAGGATTTCACATTATCCTCCATGCCCGGAGTCCGATAAGGTCATCAGTCTCAGTCCACACTCGGATGTTAGTGGTCTTACCATCCTACTCCAACTCAATCCAATTGATGGATTACAGATAAGAAAAGACGGGAGATGGATTCCTGTTGTACCTCTGCCTAACGCTTTCATAGTCAATCTTGGCGACGTTATGGAGGTTATTAGTAACGGAATTTATCGAAGCATTGAGCATCGTGCGACGGTGAATCCAATGATGGAGAGGCTATCAGTGGCAACCTTCTTCCATGCCGGATCCGATACAGAAGTCGGTCCGGCCCCCAGCTTGGTGTCTTCGGATGCACCGGCAAGGTTTAAGAGAATAACCACATCCAACTATTTGAGCGGGTTTTATACTCGACCGTTGAACGGAAAATCGTACTTGGATACAATAAGGATCACTCACGAGTGATCGACTATCATTTCGTTGAACCTGCCAAAATAAAACCACTCGGAGTTCATTGATGATTATCGATTGTAAACAACGTTTATTTGAACAAATTTTCGAATTTCTAATAAGAGTTTCCAATCAATTCAACACGCTCCTTATACCTACCGATATGTAATAAGTGTTGGTGTAGTTATTTGGGTTTGTGAATTGGGGTTTATAGCCCAATCTCCCCTTAAGCTCAGCTTTTCCCCTCCATATTTGGTTAGCTCAACGACGTCGTCTTGAGCTTCGCTTTGTCGTATTTGAAAAATTTTACTCACTCAATTAATTAAAATTTGACGTTTTAATATTAACGCACGCTTTTTAAGATTTTAAAAGCTATATAAAATATTAACTTTTTTAATAATATTTTTTACAATTAAGTATGAGTTTATAAAAACAAATATAAAAAAATGTTAACATTTTATATAGTTTTTAGCAATAAAAAAGAGCGTGCATGAATTGTAAACGACAAGTTTTGATTAACAGAGAGAGTATATACTTTCATAAAGTTTATTGACAAGACGTGTTTCGCCTATTGAGAAGACGAACTTTACGTAATTGTACTCAAATTCTTTTCAATTTTTTACAAAATAATTACGGATTGTCCCGCGATCTAAATACCCTTAAATCGGATTGACATAACCATTGCCGATCAGTTGATCGCAATCTGTTTGTTTTGTGGAATGAAAATGAACGAAAAACTCAATCAAGATGCACGAAATCGGCCATAGCCATTGAAGCTTTCATACATCAAGAGATAGTGAAAATCTGTTACAAAAACTCAAGTTGAACAAACTGAGAAATGAAGTATTTATACAGAAATGAGTTTCGGGTTGGGCCGGCCCATACTGAAGGCCCAAACCTATTCTTGAACTGCTTTTAGCGGGTATCCGAAAAGCCATATCGAATCCACATTTTGTAGTTTGTACCTTATCCTGTACAGCGAACTCCCCAAATTGGCGCCATGGCGTTGAGCTTCTCCTGCTACGCGACGCTGCACCCTCAACCTCCTGGTATCCTCTCTCTCTGTCTTCCTCAACTCCTTCTGAAATTCAGGTGCTTAATTAGTTGATTGTGTGTTTCCTCTCGTAGCCAGCAAATCACTTCATAGCGTGAGAGAGATGGTCAAATCCGTTGGGATTCCTTCAATCATAACTCCTCCTCACTTATCTCTTCAGAGCGGCCACTGGGTTAAGCTCATTTGCGGTGCTAGCTTTGAGGTACCGTACTGTCAATTGCTTTTATCATTTGATTGATCGTTCAATTGAAGGTTTTCCCCCTTTTGCTTGTTAATTTTAGGTTTTGAATTTGATGAAACCCTTAGGGTTGCTGATTAGCTTTGCTGTATTTGGCTTGGGCTTATCCAGGATGTTGTGGATGTGAGGAACCTCTCTTTAGTATACACTCTTGCTGGAGGTGATTGATTAGTACCTTTAGACTTATATTGCCAATTGGTTTGAAGATAAAACCTCATTGGTTTCCCTCGAGGATTTTCAAATGCAGTTGATTGCATAGATTGTGCTGCTGATGCCTCGGTGGTGTGTGCGGTGAATGAAGGGATAGAGGCAGCTATGGATATCATGCCACTTCGTAGGCCATGGATTATGATCAGCATCAATGATGATGAAGATATTCATTTTCGTAAGGCAGGTATCTTACATTGTTCAATCTCCATACTCTATTACTATAGATTGGATCAAAATATGAACTCATTCTTGAAAATCCTCATTTTATATCTTTTGGAATTGAAGTGTGAAAAGTGTGCAATCTTTGTTTCTCTGGAAGGCTACTGAAACTGATGTGTTTATCTGCTTGACTTCGGCTTTTGATCAAACCAAACCATCAAATCAGAATTCGATCCAGAAGACTGTCCAATAGATTGTTCGAGACCATGTGAGAAAGTCTGTCCTGCAAATGCAATATCCCTGGAGGAAAAGGTTTGATCTCGTATATTACTCGTTAAATCCTCGGTATGCGTATCCTAGTATCAATCTATTCTAATTGTGTTATATAGAGAGGAGTCATCACCGAACGGTGCTATGGATGTGGCCGTTGCTCACCTGTTTGCCCATATGACAAAATTGGTGAGTTGGATCAACCAAGTTGACTAATATTCTGTGTCATATTTGATTGAAATAATCTTTAGTTATTTTAGGAATGGTCGCACACTTGAGAGATGCTGCTAGTACTGCTGAGCTACTCAAAAGGAACGATGTTGATGCTGTCGAAATACACACGAGTGCAAGGTATTAATCCATATCCATTTTATCTGTCATCTTTGGAGTTCTTCTGAAATTGAAAAGCCAGTGGATTCATCTGAAGCACTTTACAAAAGTGAAATCAATGCCAAATCTTAGTTGAGGTTGAATTTTTTTTGTTTGTTTGAAATGGACAAGAAATTAAGTTGTCTTTCTAATTAAAGACCGTCCTAGATCATCATTTCGGATGATTATCATAAATTGAAGGTGGAGTTACTGCTATCTCTAGTAGCTATGAAGTCTGCATCTTGGTTTGCTTCTCTGGAGCAATGTTGTGCTCGAGCAACTTCAAAATTCTTCATGTATTCTTGTGTATCGTGGATAATGCTTCGAATTTTCCATGGAATCTTCCAAGTAAAGTTCCTCGATTGCCCTTGTTCTTTTAAGTAAATGTTCCCTTTGCCACTTGTAGAGACACTCGTTCCTTCGAACAGTTGTGGAAGGCTCTGGGAGATTCGGTCAGTGATTTGAGACTAGTAGCAATAAGCCTTCCTGATATGGGTGAATCCGTGACTTCGGTAATGAACACAATGTATGGAATCATGAAGCCGGACCTTCTTCATTCCTACAACTTATGGCAGGTTTGCAGATGGATTGAAACTCAAATGATTAGAGATTTAAGTTGGCTATGAATTCCCAAAACTAATCCTTCTAAAATCATCCTTTGAAGTTGGATGGTCGCCCCATGAGTGGGGATACAGGTCGAGGTGCCACGAGGAAAGCAATCAGCTTTGCAGTCCATTTAGCTGCTGCAGATGATAGACCTCCTGGTTGCATCCGAATTCATAAACCATTTTTCTTCAAACGCCACGACGATTTAATTTTCTCCCTCTTATGAAATCTTGTATTTGTATTCAGGTTTTCTTCAATTAGCTGGTGGTACCAATGCTCATACAGTCAATGGCCTCAAGAAGGAAGGAATTTTCCGAACCTCCTTTGAATCTTGTAAGTTCTTCTCATCGCCCAACAAACCAGCCAGAACATAACGAGTGTCAGTCTGGTAACACGTAGCTGATAGGGTAGCTGAAGTTGATGAATTAGCCGTGTATGATCCTCACATAGTGTTATGATGTCCAGGGAGCAAGAATCCGGTGATCAGCGGGGTAGCTTTTGGTGGCTATGCGCGTAAGGTCGGACTCAAATCCACAATGCTACATCCTTAACAGTGTATTCAACAGGTGATGAGGATGATCTAGTGTTCTAAGAAGGAGATATTTGTTTGCTTACAGATAGTTGGAAGAACACTGAGCTCCATGGAATCAAAGCACGGGCTTACGAACATCGAGAATCACCCTGAATATCTCAAAGAAGCACTCAGAGAAGCCCTTCATCTGGTGGGAACTGTCAAGTGCTACAACACTCTCCCTTAGGCGTATGATTATTTTTTTAACACAATATAAAATTTTATAAAATAGCGTAATTGAAGGAGTTATAAATGCGAATATAATATAAAAATTATTTTTTGAACCATAGCCTAGTTTTGAATGTTTGAATCTAAATATAATATAATATTTCATCCTTTTCAAAATATAGGTCTTTTGATTTTTTTAACACAGTTTTCAAAGAAACTAAAACCTCTAATTTATTTTTTTGGGAAAATGGTAAAATTTCAAAATATCAAACAAAACGTTGTCTAATAAACCGAGAGGCCGAAGAGAACTCAACGGACGACCGTAAGCCCATCCAAAGAGAGATCAAAGCAATGGAAGCCAAGCATTACTGAACATGAGAATGACTTTCCTAACAATGACCAAGGTGTGGAAAGTCAAGCATTATTGAAGTAGCACCGTCGGTAGGCAGGTACAATAGGAACTGATCTCCAATGGGAGGTGAAGTCGAGACTCCAGGAAAAGGCCTCCCGAAACCGAAGTTTTCCGAAACACACAACCATGACTCCGACCACACGACTCATACCATAGCTCGATCAACTAGGAGAAGGTGAAAAAGAACGTCAAAATCACCAAACCCAAAATATAGCCTTGATATTGAATCCATTTGTGAAACAACCCGTACTTCAAAAACTTGGTTGTTCTTTTTTTATTTTTTTTTGTTAATGTGTTACAATTTATTAAATAAGCTTCAAAATATCTCTTTTATATTGGTTATTTTATTTGTATTCTTGTGGTTGTACTTACATATAGTTACGTTATGTACTACAAGTCTATAATATACACCCATCCTAAAACAAAAAAACAAAAAAAAAGGCTATCTCTAGGAATTTTCAAGTCAATAAAATAAACTCAATTCAATCCATGTGGGGTACATGTGGGGTACAAATTAATACAAATTGCATTAGCATTTATAATATGTCCATAATTAGTTTAATAGCTCACGGAAAAGTCATCTATGATAACACATTCGTCCTTAAGAACTAGTAGATTTTCGAGACCGGAGAAACTTCTCCGGTTTAAAGAAAGATGGGTTTCGTCTTCAAAGGCATTCAACGATTGAAGCAACCGTTGTGGTTTGTGACAATCGTCGCTCTCCTCCTCTCCACCTTGGTTTTCGCCTCCTACTATTTCCTCGGCACTGGATTCGCCTCTCCTACTACCTTTGGGGCAAGAATTGCCTCGAATTCGGTGAGTTACCTTTATAATTAATTATTATTAATCTCTGTGTCATGTACTTCTTCGCAAGTTGGGCATTTTGTAATTTGGTCAAGTTTCATACTAGGATATTATAACTCGAGCCTCGATGAATCAAGAACTAGCTAGGATTTTGGAGCGAGCATCGACACCAGACAAAACCGTGATCCTAACGAACTCGAACAACGCGTGGGCAGCGCCGGGTTCAGTGTTGGACTTGATGCTAGAGAGCTTGAGAAGAGGGAACAACACGGAGAGGTTGGTGAAACATGTGGTGGTGGTGTCGTTTGACGACAAAGCCCAAGCTCGTTGTCTGAGCTTGGGTCTCCATTGCTACTTGCTCGAGGTGCAGGGCTTCGACTTCGCAGGAGAAGCTTATTACATGAGTCCCAATTACATGGAGATTGCTTGGAGGAAGATTGAGTTTCTCCACTCGGTTCTTACATTGGGCTACAACTTCTTGTTCTCGGTAACTCCCCTCTCTCCGTTCATTTTGTGTCTATATTAATTTACATCTATCTATCTATATAGAACCAATCCTTTTGTGGCGCTATATATATACACTCGAACCAAGAGATTTATGTTTTAAAATATAAATTGTATATTTATAAGATAGGCTAGCTATTAAGCTATATATAAGTATTATATATTCATTCATTTCACAGTATTTTCGTTTTACGGGAAATTTTACCATATAATATATACCATACCCGATGTGTAGTATTTTATGTGGCAGTTTGTGGTTAAGCGTGTGTTTGGCAACAAGTTTTTTGGGGTTCCGAAGGTTAAAAATTAATAATAATAATAATTCCTGCCCTTCATGTTTGGCAACAGCTTCGGGGGTTGTGGGAGGTGAAGGTGAATGTTTTTTAAGTTTATTTTTGTTGAAAATGGAAGTCCTAGACTCCAAGCTTCATGAGAGGTTATTTTCTGGGGTGCCAAAAGTTGTCCCAAATTGCCCTCAACTTCTCTCCAGATCCACTTCTCAATCTCTCCTTCACTCTCTCTCTCTGGATCCCATCTCCAATTTTTTTGCTTGGCACCCAAACCAGCCTCACTTTGCAACAAATGGGTTGACACGTACACATCGTTACACCCAAATCACACATCTAGGGGAATTAAGAAGAAAAGGGGCGGGCATAGCCTCATATTCGAACAAACCTCATTAGTTCAGAACACCTTGGCCAGAATTCCAAATCCTGCTTCGATCTTCACTCTTTAGAAGCACTTTCGGCCCCCCTTGATCTTGCTCCGAAAATCGTTCAATCTCTACCCAAATCTTCATTCTTCCTTCATCACCTCACAGGATCCTTGCTTCTGTGCTTCTATGGGCTCTGCCTTCGGCCAGAGTGTCACCCTCTAGACCTATAGGAAGTAGGGGTGGGCACAAATCCCGCAAATCCCGGACCCGTCCCGTAAAAATGATGCGGGACGGGACGCGGGACGACCCGGCGGGATCCCGCAAATCCCGTCCCGCACACACATATAATAATAATAATTATTATTAATAGTATTAGTATTATTATTATTATAATATTATTAATAGTATTAGTATTATTATAATAATAATAATAATAATAATAATTATTAGTATTAGTATTATTATTATTATAATATTAGGATATAATAATAATAATAATAATAATAATAATAATGTAATACTATATATATAATAATAATTATTATTATTATAATATAATTATAATTATAATATAATTATAATTATAATTATAATAATATAATAATAATAATAATGTGTATATATAATAATAATAATATAATATTATTATAATAATAATAATAATAATAATAATAATAATGTAATACTATATATATAATATTAGGATATAGAGTATGTATTATAGTATATATATATATATATATAGATATATATAGTTTGTATATATATTACATACGTACACACTGTAATATATATATACTACATACTGTAATTTAGCCATATACAGATACACACTACATCCTCCACAATAAGGCCATATATACACATTGCATCGGTGTTTATATACATGTACACACGTATATATGCGTACGCATATATGGGAACCTCCAAAATATAAAAAATTATACATATATATGTATTACGCCTTTGAGAATCGCAATATATTTATGAAAAAATTAAGTTTTTTTAATAATTTTTTTATTTGAGGGACAAGGCCCGTCCCGTCCCGGTCCCGGTCATGTCCCACAAAAATTACGCGGGACGACCTCCGTCCCGTCCCGTCCCGTCCCGCGCCCACCCCTAATAGGAAGTGTAACTCTAATTGAATTGTGAAAAAAAAGGGGGGAGGTGAGGGTATTTTATTAAGGGCATTTTAGACATTTTCACCAAAAATACAATTTTCAAACCTCATAACCACCAAACACCATTTAGTTTTTTTACAAGGTTATTTTTTTTAAAAAAATATTCATCTTCCGCACCTCCCTAATACACAAAATAATCTTCACCCCTAAAAAAAAACTCAACTCCTACGAATCTTCTATTTGTCAAACGCGCTAAGTTTTGTTTGCAAGGCCAAAGGAGAATTTCTATCCAAATCTTAGACACAAATTTCGTTTTTGTTACATTGATTGATGCTTACAACTCATGTCATAAGCATATCAAAGTCTGAATCGGACCGATGAATTTCTATTCAAATCTTATACACAAATTTCATTTTTGTTACATTGATTGATGCTTACAACTCATGTCATAAGCATATCAAAGTCCGACTCGGACCACATGCACTAGTAGTCTAGCACACAAGTCAAGTGAGGTTCCATTCTAAAATCAATTGGCAATAGAAAGAGTAGCCCACCGACTCATATACTAAGGCTTATTATGCTCAACTTTCGATGTAGGACACTTTTTGGTCACATTCACATCTCAACAAGCTCGCAGCCTTATCTCAATTAACTAATCACCAACTATACTAGACCATATGTAACATGAATGGTTGAAATTGGTTATGCAGGATAATGACATATTGTGGTTAAGAGACCCATTCCCTCATCTCCAACGAGGCAACGCAGATTTTCAGGTATCATGCGACGACTACACTGGAAGCCCATATGACTTTAGTAATGGTCCCAACACCGGAATCATGTATGTTAAATCTAACAAGCGGACGATTTTGTTATTCAAGTTTTGGTACTACGCGAGACGGTTGTATGAGGGGAAGAATGATCAAGAAGTGTTCAACAAGATCAAAAAGAATAGTGTCCTTTTCAAGATGATAGGGCTCAAGGTGAAGTTCCTTGACACCAATCTCTTCGGCGGCTTTTGTCAACCAAGCAAGGATTTTAATCAAGTTTGCTCTATGCACGCCAATTGTTGCGTTAAATTGTCAGATAAAGTTCATGATTTGAAGCTCATTCTTGATGATTGGCGCAAATATTCATCATCTTCATCAACTACTCCAAGCTTGCCCTATCCTTTTCAATGGAGTGCTCCACATAATTGCTATTTTTAGTGCTCTACAACATTGCAAACATATATATATATGAGGTTTATATATAGAGAGAGGGGGGTTGGATCCCATGTAAACAATTCTTATGGTGTAAGCACTGAAATTATTCATAGGTATTAAACAATTATTCATGCACAATCCTAACTACAGGCCTACACTTTTAGAGGTTCACACTACTACATTAAAGATTAAAAAAAATCACGCAGTTAATTTGTTGATGAAAAGATCCATGGAAGCGGTTTAAATCAGTATATATACTTAAAAAATTTCATTCGATGCAGTTCATGCACATCTTCAGAGAGGCGAATAGAGTTGCCAATTGTCTTTCACATTATGGACACTCCCATCTCTAATTCGACTCCTCCCTCGAACCTGGTTCTTCTGGGTGTCATCCGTTCGGGGATGCCTTTGACAGGCCCGCTCAGGGCCTGAGCATGTGCAAGTGGCCCAAGAGAACAGGACCCCCAAATTTTTAGGGGCCCAATATTATAATTATTCCCTTCCACCAGGTTCGACTCTCCCTCCATTCAATTCTTCTACTAATCGTTTTGATTATTTTTTTCAATATTCTATGCTTTTCTTTTCCTTTTTCTTCCTTTGTCTATTTTCCTTACCAATTACCAACTTTTTTATTGCAACTAATTAGACAAATATAAAAAATCATGCATGTTTTTATTTTTTTAAGAAGCATCTACAACCTTTTTATCCTAAACGTATTTGGAAACATTTAATAATTATCACATTATTTCTAAATATTTAAATTAATTTAATCTCAATTTTGATAAATATATTATTATTTAAATATTTTTCAACATTTTGCAAGTCCAAAGAGTATTTTGGTCAATTTTTTAAAGAATTTTTTTGTGTTATTTACAAGATTTAAATTTATTGTTGATTTTTTAGATGTTTTTTATCCAAGTAATTGTGCTATTCCTCATTTTTCATTATTTAAATTTCAGTAGGATTAGCAAATAATTTTAAAATAATTTAATTTTATTCATATAATTTTTCTTTTAAAAAAACTGTACATGGCCCCTAAAATGATTGGCACGGCCCTGCCTTTGGTTAGATTGACCCAATCTACCAAATTTTTTCGAGTTCAAAAAAATATATGGAAGCGGTTTAAGATAAGGTGGCAACTGTAAAGACAGGGTTCTTATATATATGTAATATAGTTTTATAGACCATTAGATATCACTAATGAAATAAATTTATATAATAGTAGTAAGTCATTTGGATTTAGATCATCAAGACACAAAATATGAAATTAGGATATTACATTCAGTGTTTCTCAAATTAGATATCACTAATGAAATAAATAATTGATTTGGTGAATGAATCATACTGTGAAAGAGATCAAGTGTATACACTGGTTTAGGATATTGCATTCAGTGTTTCTCAAATTAAATTAAAAGTTAAATACTAAATATGAAATTAGAGTGAATGTGATATTGTTAAAAGTATACATGTTGTTGATAATTTAGGGTGTTGCTATATACACCGCAAATCACAAGGTTAATATTGCACGTCCTTAAGGACGTGCAAGCCTTTTAATCATGCACGTCCTTAAGGACGTGCATAATTTACGGTCTTAAGGACGTGCATAATTTACGGTGTATATAGCCGGAACGATAATTTAGGACAATGTATAATTAAATGCATGAATTCCATTCCTTTGATTTGGTTTCTTAATTAAGGAGAATTTAAATTGAATTGAATATTGAATATTAAATGTCAAATATTTAGTTTACCATATATAAGGGAGTGGATCAAATTAAATAATTTTTTACCATGTAAACTGCATAATCAATTGAGAAGATCATTATTTGGGATTTATTTTAAAAAGTTGATTAGGATAATTGTCACATAGGATATTGATTACGTAAATTAAAACAAAAATTCAAAATTTTCACAAAATGATCATAAGTCAACACAATTGAAGGAGCAATTGCCACATAAGACAATTATATATTATCAATGATTTTGTAGAAGATGATAGTTATTTGATATGTAAAAGATGTGAAGTGATTCTTACCAAAAGTATATATAAGAAGATATATACATCTAGATCAAAATTTTCAAATTGATCTCTTCATATAACCAAATGGGACCATTGTAAATTGCACTAACCTTTGTTCTCTCTGATTTTCAAGATACTACGTAAATGTTAGTAGGTCATCAAGGAGAAGTCGATCCGATCAAAAGAAAGATGGATTTCGTCAAAGGCGCCATTCGAAAAAGATTCAAGCATCCATTGTGGTTTGTAAACGCCATCGCTCTGCTCTTTTTCGCCTTGGTCTTCGTCTCCTACTACTTCCTTGGCATGGGATTCGCCGCTCCTACTACTTTCCGTCCAGGAATTGGCACGAATTCGGTGAGTTATAATTTTTATATATATAATTGATTTAATAAGTCTAGCTAGTGGGTTTCACCTAGAAGAAGTAGCTCACTGACTCTATATATATATATAACTAAGTGTCGTTAATTTAGGTAGAAGTGGGCAGTGGGAACAACAAAGAACTAGCTAGAATTTTAGAGCGAGCATCGACACCAAACAAGACCGTGATACTAACAAGCTTGAGCAAGGCATGGGCAGTGCCGAATTCAGTGTTAGACTTGATGCTAGAGAGCTTTAGAAGAGGAAACAATACGGAGAGGCTAGTGAAGCATCTCGTGGTGGTCTCATTCGACAACAAAGCCCATTCCCGGTGTGTGAGCCTGGATCTACATTGCTACTTGCTCGAGGTGCAAGGCTTCAACTTCTCAAAAGAAACCGGTTTCATGACTCACAATTACCTTGAGATTGTTTGGAGGAAGGTTGAGTTCCTCCACTTGGTTCTTAGCTTGGGTTACAACTTCTTCTTCTCGGTAATTCCTCTCTTTTCTCCTCTTAGTCCTCTCATTTTCTCTATACATATATTTTTGGTGTGACATTTGTCGCGATTGATAGTTTTTTTATATCCATCATTAAATAATCCCCAACTCTATATTCCATGGAATGAGATCTAGTGAAGTTGCAATGTTCACTTATATGTATTTGAAATTGGGCATGTAGGATAATGATGTATTGTGGTTCAGAGACCCGTTCCCTCATCTCCAAGAAGGCGACGTAGATTTTCAAGTATCATGTGACAACTACAATGGCAAGCCATACAACATGTGGAATGGTCCTAACACCGGGATCATGTATGCGAAATCCAACAAGCGAACGATCCTCTTTTTCGAGTTTTGGTACTACTCGCGAAGCCTGTTTAAGGGAGAGCATGATCAAGCCGTCTTTGACATCATCAAGGCTAGTTCCCTCTTCAAGATGATCGGCCTCAAGGTGAAGTTCCTCGACACCACTCTCTTCGGCGGCTTTTGTCAACCAAGCACAGATTTTAACAAGGTTTGCACTATGCACGCCAATTGTTGTACTCGCTTATCGCATAAAGTCCATGATTTGAAGCTTATTCTCGACGATTGGCGAAATTACTCGTCGTCGTCGCCTCCTCAAAGCCCGCCCCATCCTTTTAAATGGAGTGCTCCACAGTATTGCTCTCCTCCGAAAAGTTTGGCTGAGTTAGCTGTTTCCAAAAGCAGATTAAACTAAAATCCTATATATTTTTTTCATTTCAAACTATATAATATCACAAATAAAAGTTGTGAAAAGTTTATGATGTTGTCAAATATAGCCTTAGTATAAATTTATAAACGATACTTTTTGAGTTTTGATCATTTAGATTATTCAAAGACAAATAGATTTTCTTAATAGATTATTCAAAGACAACTACAATGGCAAGCCATACATTGTAATGGATGATTCATCATATTTAAAGTCAAAATCGAACAACACCTTTACCTTCAATAATATTCGGTGCGCCATTTTATTTACTCTGCAAGTTCCTATCGAATATACGATATCATTTCTAGTTTTCTACATGTCCATAAGTTGATTTTTTTTATAAAAAAAATTTATATATCAGTTTGTTTTTTTATTTCCGAGACTAATGAATGAAATAATATTCATGGATGATTTATAATTATAAGTATTGGAAGACTTTCAAAAATATATTACACAATTATATCATTTCAATATATATAGAAAAAGCCTTTTGTAAGAATCACTTCTTTTTTCAACTTTTTTTTTTTTTTTAATTTTATACTTATTAGTAATGGGTATAAAATATATTATAATATAGCGATGTGAGCTCGAGTTAGGGCATCTGATCATTCAAAGCGTTGCGTTTTGCCCTACAATCACTCCCAGCCAGCGCTCATTTTAAATTTTTTTAATAACAACCGACCTGATCGGGTTGACCCGGACTCGGTTGACCCGGAAATTTATCGGGTTTTCGGGTTCGGGTCAAAATAAAATTTCCGGTCTTGGCCCAAAAAACTTCGAGCGTACGGATCGGGTTTTCGGGTCGGGCTGCGTTTTAACAGGTCTAGTTTTTAGCCTCTTAAAAAATGTAGGTGGATAGTGAAAGTAAATGATATATTTTTCAAAATGAAGCATATTTAATTTTAAATTGACTGATTAGGATTTTCATTAAATTAAATTAACCCTAACATGATGTTTTTTTTTTTGGTGCAACCTAACATGAAATTATTAAAAACTAGCCAAATGAAGGTTGGACCATGTCAACAAGTTGTCATTCTCATGCATGTCATGTGGGTAATATAATGTACTATAAGTCTATAATATATACCGGTCCTCAAATAAAAGTCTATATATAGAATAACTTATTTACATGTAGATCAAATCTTTCAAATCGATCTCGTCATATAACCAAATGGGAATGTACAAAACAAAAGCACACGTAGGACTATTCCAAATTGCAGTAACCTTTTCAATACACGCAAACACAAATCTATACCAACTATAGGGCAATTAAAGTCAACACCTTCCTTCTTATATATATTCAAGATAAAAGTTAGTAGATCATTCGATCCGATCAAGAAGAAAGATGGATTTTGTCGAAGGCACCATTCGAAGATTCAAGCAACCATTGTGGATTGTAACCGCCATCGCTTTGCTCTTCTCTGCCTTGGTTTTCGTCTCCTACTACTTCATGGGCACTGGATTCGCTGCTCCTACTACTTTATGTTCAAGAAACGGCACGAATTTGGTGAGTTGTAACTTTTATATATAATCGATTTAATAAGTCTAGCTAGCTGGTGGGTTTCACATGGAAGAAGTAGCTCACTGACTCTATATACTGAGTTTGATTAGTTATATAGTTATACTGGCCGGTAGTCTGGGTTTGATCTCTTAGTACGTGTAGGTAGAGGGGGACAACGGGAAGAACGAAGAACTAGCTAGAATTTTGGAGCGAGCATCGACACCAAACAAGACCGTGATACTAACAAGCTTGAACAAGGCATGGGCAGAGCCGAATTCAGTGCTAGACTTGATGCTAGAGAGCTTTAGAAGAGGAGACAACACGGAGAGGCTAGTGAAGCATCTCGTGGTGGTGTCTTTAGACGACAAAGCCCATTCCCGTTGTGTGAGCCTGAATCTACATTGCTACTTACTCGACGTGCAAGGCTTCAACTTCTCCAAAGAAGCCGGTTTCATGACTCCCAATTACCTAGAGCTTGTTTGGAGGAAGGTTGAGTTCCTCCACTTGGTTCTTAGCTTGGGTTACAACTTATTCTTCTCGGTAACTCCTCTCTTTTCTCCTCTTATTCCTCTCATTTTCTCTCTATATTTTTGGTGTTTCTTATTAAATAAACAACATAGGCCCATTTTATGTGACATTTGTCTTGATTGATGGATTTTTTTTTTATTAAATATATGTATATATATACACACACATTTTATATCCATGATTAAATAACACTCCCTCCGTTAAAATTAAAAAAACATGTCATTTTAGGTATTTTGGTGTCCACTTTTCAAAATTACCCTTGTAATAATTAGGGATTTATTAGTTGTGTATTTTTTGTTTGCTTTTATTCGCTTTCTTCTTCATTTTAATTTTCTCAAACAATGAACCCCACTATTTTAATTATGTCGATGGGTCTCTTTTCTTCGTGCTTTTTATCCCGTTAGATAGTGAGGTTCCATTATAAAATCAATTTGTAATAGAAGTAGCCCAACGACTTATACTAAGGCTTATTATGCTCAATTTTAAATGTGAGACTCTTTTGGTCTCATTCACATGAGACCAAAAGAATAAGTTGTAATAAAAAATAGGTAAAAAAAATTACGAAAAAATTATGTATTTGTCTATTAGAATAGAGTTTTGTTAATGAAAATGGTGTATATATGTAAATAATTAGCATATCCAGCCTATTCAGATTTTAATGTCTGGTTTCGTGTTTGATCACATTGAAATTGCAGTGGATATGTATGTGAAACTATCGATTAATTCTAAACTCTATATACCAATGATCTCTTGCCCTAGTAAGAGTGAGGTGCTTCCTTATGCCTCACTACCATGAGGTCAAGGGTTCAAATCTCATTAGGAGCAATTTGTGCTAGAGCGAGTACTCATGTCTTGGTTTACCTTGGAATGAGTTTAGCCTATCTTGCAGCTTGCCGCTTGGTTTACCCGGCTCGAGTGTTTTGCAGGCTCCATGGAATGAGATCTAGTGAAATTACATTTTTTACTTATACATATATTTGAAATTGGGCATGTAGGATAATGACATATTGTGGTTCAGAGACCCGTTCCCTCACCTCCAAGAAGGCAACATAGATTTTCATGTATCATGTGATTACTACAATGGCAACCCATACGACGTCGTTAACAATGCTCCTAACACCGGGATCATGTATGTCAAATCCAACAAGCGAACGATCCTTTTTTTCGAGTTTTGGTACTACTCGCGAAGCCTATATAAGGGGAAGAACGATCAAGAAGTGTTCGACATCATCAAGGGTAGTTCTCTCTTCAATATGATCGGACTCAAGGTGAAGCTCCTCGACACCGCTCTCTTTGGCGGCTTTTGTCAACCAAGCAGAGATCTTAACAAGGTTTGCACTATGCACGCCAATTGTTGTGTTGGCTTATCGCATAAAGTTCATGATTTGAAGCTTATTCTCGACGATTGGCGAAACTATTCGTCGTCATCATCACCTCAAAGCCCGCCCCATCCTTTTAAATGGAGTGCTCCACGGAATTGCTCAGTCTAGCTCATAGGTAGCTGAAGTTGATTGAGTAGCTGAAGTTGATGGATTATTAATTTGTGTTAAATATATATATGTTAATAGGCTATTATATATCATGTTTGATAAATCTAACTGTTATGATAGCTTATATAAAAATATGAATAGAAAATGAAAAGCTCCGAAAAGTTTGGATGAGCGGTGTTTCCAGCGAATTGAACTAAATTCTTATCTTTATTTCAAGTAAAATTATATAATATCATAAATAAAAGTTGTGAAAAGCCAAACATAGCCTTAGTATATAAATTTTAAAACTATTCTTTTGAGTTTTGATCATTTAGATTATTCAAAGAAAATTAGATTTTCTTAATAAGTGTGAATGAGATTAAAACACTACTCCCTTCGTTCGGAAAAGCATGTTGTTTACTCCGTACTATATTTACACACGTTTTTTTAGGATAATAAAAATCACTCCCTCTGTTTTCTTTTAATTGACTTTTTACTATTTATGTACGTTTTTTAAGGTGTGAAAAATTATAAAATAATAATTTTTCTAAATAATTTTTTTCAATAATCTCATGATAAGTATGACAAAAAAATATTAAAATATCAATTTACTGTTCTAAAACTACGTGTTTGATTTGAAAAAATCAATTAAAATAAACGGATAGGGAGTATGTAAAATATCTATATAACTTTAGTATTTTTAACTCTTTAAAAAGCGTGTTATAAAATCAAACGACTTATATTTTAGAACAGATGTATGATGTTTACACGTACCGGGCCTCAAATAAAAAGTAATATATTAATCTGTATACTTTTAGAAAGTTTCAACTCGATCTATGATTCATTACAATCAATTGGGTAGGAACTAGGAAGTGTAGAAGTACGAGAAGAGGGTAGGACCATTGAAAATTGCCGTAACTCAAAGGGTACTTATAACACCACGGTTGAAGTCTACATACCCCCTAATCAAGTTTAGAGGCCTTGCCCGCATGAGTTTAGCTCAACTGGTTACATTGGTGATATTTGGAACAAGAGATTAAGGATCAAGTCTCACTAGCGAGTAGCGACAGTGTGGGAGCAACCTCTCAAATGAGGCGGCTTCTTGTGCGCAGTGAGGATTGTTCTTGACCTCTGTGGTCGGTTGAGTCACCATGATTTACCTCCTCTCACAATTCTTTTCGGACCAAGAGTGAGCGATTTCCCGTTTGGAACAAGTTTAGAGGCCTTTTTTTCCAACTAAAATATTCATTGTTTCATTGCTTCATTCTCTATTGAATTCCGACACACGTCGTGCCCACTGCCCAGTAATAAACCAAGAGAGTCACGTTTGTAGAGCAACATATCATTTACCCGTTCAAATTGAACACACAGACCCGACACCTCAAGAGGCCGATAAAATTTGCATACAGTGAATCGTCTAAACATATAACGAAATAAACAGAAAAGAGGTGCAGAACAAAAGGTAGAAAGCACACAAATACATTTGAACAAACGATCCTAAATGTGGGAGACAAGGGCGGATCTAGAAAAAATTTCAGGGTTGGCACAATTTTTTATAGATAATTTTTATATTATTTTTATTAGAAATGATTTTTTTTTCAAAAATATATGAAGAGAATACCTAAATTTGTGAGAAGAATTATTATTATTTAATTATAAAATACCAAATAAATTATAAGAATTTTAAAATAATGAAAAATGAATTGAGGAAAAAATAATAATAATTCAATTTTCCTCAATTAATTTATTTGGTATTTTTTCCTCAATTAATTTTTTCAAAAATATATGATGAGAATACTTAAATTTGTGAGAAAAATTATTATTATTTAATTATAAAATACCAAATAAATTCTAAGATTTTCAAATAATGGAAAATTAATTGAGGAAAAAATAAATGAAAATATGTGCCGAGTGGAATTTGAACTGGGTTGATTGAATTATATTTGAGTGGGATTTGAACTGGGTTGATTGACTTATATTTAAAATGGGGTGGGCTTAACCACTAAGCCACTATAGATATTTGCATTTTATTCTTCAATTTTTCTACATACACACATATATTCTTGTTTTTTTTTCGGATCGGGGTGGATGACGGTCTGGTGTGACCCACTCTTGGATCCGCCATTGGTGGGAGGCAAACCTAAAGAAGAGTTTGCCCAATGCAATACATCAATACTCTGATTGGTTTTTTCTTACAAAAGTGGGAAGAAAAAGTAAAAATCATTCCGGAATGGCTCACTGGAAAGAATTTGCGGGTAGTACCTAAAGGTCTCCAATTCAAACCCTGGATATGACCGCTCTTTATTTACAAATTAAATTAAAACTTGAACCCCTAAATGCCCTAATCACTCATCTCTTCTGTTCCATCATCTATATACCCTAATATGAATTTAACTTGAATGGTCAATGGAAATTATGGAATTAGAATTATTTATCAACTCAGATCTTAGCCAAATTGGGTTGGGCCATGTGAACCATTTTGTCACTCTCATCCATGACATACTAATATAATGTACTAGAAGTCTATAATATATGCCGATCCTCAAATACAAGTCTTATAAATATAACTCTATTGATCTATCATAATATGATATGAATCTGTCCAACATGTTGAAATCAACACCTTTGTCTTGATTTCAAGCTATAAGAGCTAGAAGTGAATCCGGTTGAAAGATAGATGGATTTCGATGAAGGCATTCGAAGATTGAAGCAACCATTGTGGTTTGTAACGATCATCACTCTCCTATTCTCCGCCTTGGTCTTCGTCTCCTACTTCCTCGGCACTAGATTTGTCAATCCTACTACTTTTTGGGCAGGAATTGGCTCAAATTCGGTGAGTTACCTCTTTTGTGATCAATGAAAAACGTAGGATCATATATGCACTAGTAGTCCAACATATAAGTTCAGCACCTTATAAAACTGATAATAAATAGTTGTTAGTTGTATTTTTTAGATAGTTACCTCTTTTGTTAGCATCTTTACGAAATTGCTCTTTTAATGATTAGATAGTTGTTAGTTGTATTTTTTAAAAAGTAAAAAGGTAAAATAATAATTAGGGGAATAAGTGTATCAGGGCCCAGGGAAAAATCAAATTGAGGGCCTCTATTGTAATGAAAATGTTAATTTTTTAAAAGAAAAATCTAATAATAATATATACATAATATGATGTATTTTTACCCGTTTAAAATTTCATCTTATTGTTGAGGGAACATGTGCTGGCTAACAGCCATGTGGTCCCTGGGTGTGTAACCGCCCTTGCCAGCTAGTGGCTTGGTGCTTAAGTCACTTTGATCTCCTTTCCTTTCCTAGTATAAATAAGGTGCAATGTGTAATTGAGAACCTGTTTTACAACATTATCAAATTTCTGAATTTTGAGAGTTCTGCGTTTCCTCTTCCTTTCTTCTGAGTGTTCTCGAGTGTTCATCCATTAAGCTTGATCAATCAACATGGTATCAGAGCTGAGCTGCTCGATCCAGCTGGACGTAGCTCGTTGTGCTCAGTAGAAGGAGTCTTTCAATTGCCAGGGACAGCCGTTGCTGGTGTGTGTGCAATCGAGTCACGATTGACCGAGATCTGGAGATCTAGAGTGCGAGTGATGGCGACGACACCAGAGAACCATGAATCTCGGAGAAGAGAGTACATCACCCGCGCAGATCTACAGAATCCTCTCTTCATTCATCCTTCCGACAACTCAGGTATGATTCTCATCACAATTCAGCTTATTGGAGAGAATTATAGGAGATGGAGGAAATCGATGATGAGGGCTCTGTCAGTTAAGAATAAGTTTGGAATCGTAGATGGATCTGTGAAGGAAACACCTGAGAATTCAGCTCTGTGGCATAGATGTAATGATATGGTGTCATCGTGGATTCTAAAAACTGTATCGAAGGAAATTTATGCTACATTAGATGAATTTGATACTGCTAAAGAGATGTGGGAAGATCTGAATGAGAGCTATGGTCAGAGAAACGGTCCATTGATTTTTCAAGTAAAAAAAGAAATACAGACCTGTGAGCAAGGTGAAAGTATTGTGTCTGATTACTTCACCAAACTCAAAGGCTTTTGGCAGCAGTTGTCAGGATTAACCACACAGATCAGGTGTAGATGTGGTAAGTGTGAGTGTAATCTGAATGAGCAAATAGAGGCTGCAGAGAATGAGAGTAAACTAATGCAGTTTCTCATGGGGCTCAGTGACAAATTTGATGCTGCTCGTAGGCAATTCTTGCTCTCAACTCCTCTGCCAACAGCAAGTAGCGCTCACTCTCTTCTAGTGCAAGATGAATACAGTGTCAAGCTGAAGAATGTTGACAAGCAGGAGAAGAATGACACTACAGCATTTATGTCCAAGAACAATAAGGACAAAGCTGGAGAATCGTCTAAGCCTCAGTCAGGAAGGAAGAAGTGTGAGCACTGCAATGGAAATCATCCAGTTGAGAGATGCTGGGAGGTGATTGGATACCCTGAGTGGCACTCCAAGAGCAAGTATAAGCCTCAAGCTCCTAATTCTGGTGGTGACTATAAGAAGAAAGGTCGTGAACCATTTGCAAACATCACCAACAAGAGCACTGAAGGAGCTGAAGGTGCCTACAAGCTATTCCAAAACATGTCTGAAGACAGTCAGAAATTGATGAGTACTCTTCTAAATCTGATGGAGCAACAAAAAGCTGAAGTTAACATGGCAGGTAGTACCTTATGTTTCAATGTTTCTCAATACTCTAAACTGTGGATTCTAGACAGTGGACTACTGATCATATGACCTATGATAAGTCTTTCTTTGACAGCCTTTCCCCAATATCCAAACCACTAGATGTTCATCTACCTAATGGTCACAAAGATCAGATAACTCATGTTGGCCCAGTAACTCTTTCAACTACTTTAAAGCTTCACCATGTCCTTCTTGTTCCTAGCTTCAAGTTCAATCTTATTTCCCTTAGCTGTCTTGTTCATGACCTTAAATGCCACATTCACTTGTTTGATGATTTGTGTGTCATTCAGGACCAAGCAAGGATGAAGGTGATAGCAGTTGGTAAGGAACATGGGAGACTGTACTACCTGCTGCCTGCCTCCCAGATACAAGCCTCTCTACCAAGTAACTACATGAGTCAGTTTTGTGCTTCTGCACCTGTGTTACCTATGTTTTTCCCCAAGTTGTCTTGTAATAAAGATCTAGGTGCTCTCTGGCACTTTAGACTTGGCCATTCCTCTAAGGAAAAACTCAGTCATATATCTTCTGTTACAAATGACAATATTAAAAAATCTGAATTCAGTTGCTCTATTTGTCCTTTGGCTAAACAAACTAAACCTACATTTTATCCTAGTGCATCTCTTGCTGATAAGGTGTTTGAATTGTTGCATTGTGATTTATGGGGACCATTTGAAGTTTCCACTTATAATGGTCATAAATACTTCCTCACCATAGTTGATGATAGGAGTAGAAGTGTTTGGGCCATCCTCCTCAAACACAAGTCTGAAACTCCCACTATGCTTAAGCAATTCATCACTATGGTGGAAAAGCAGTTCAATGGAGTTGTTAAAACTCTAAGAAGTGATCAGGGCACTGAATTCTTCAACTCTGATGTCTCAAATTTTCTCTCCTCTAAAGGCATTGTGCATGAAAGCTCATGTACTGCCTCTCCACAACAAAATGGGCGTGTTGAGAGAAAACACAAACAGATTTTAGAAATGGCTAGAGCCCTTCGTTTCCAGGCAGGCCTACCACAAAAATTCTGGGGGGATTGCATTCTTACTACTACCTTCTTAATAAATAGACTGCATGTTGCTCTTCTTAAACACAAAACTCCTTATGAGCTGATCTTTGGTACTTCCCCAGACTACACCAAGTTGAAAGTGTTTGGTTGCCTTTGCTATGTGTCTACTCTTGCTTCACATAGAAAGAAATTTGACCCCAGGGCTGATCTCTGTGTCTTTATTGGTTATCCTTTTGGCTTTAAGGGATACAAAGTGTATAATCTTGCAACAAAGAAATACCAGATCAGCAGAGATGTACAATTTGTGGAGGATGTCTTTCCTTACAATGACAAATTCTTCCCTCAACCTGCCACACCTCAGCCATCCAATCCTGATCCTGTCTCACATGATGACTTTCCCATCTTTCATCATGTTGAGCAAACTCTTTCTCCGTCTGCAAATCCTTCACTTACCCCTGAGGATACCCCTCTATCCCATCTTGACTATTCACCATCACCTGTCCCACCTACATTTGATGATGCCATACCTGTTGTTGCTGATCTTCCTCCACCCAGGAGATCAGGTCGTGCCCATCACCCACCAAAATGGCAGGAAGATTTTGTGTGTACAGTTACTCATGGTTCTCCTGCTGCTGTCACCTCTCATTCCTGTGGTAAGTCATCCCCTCACCCTCTCATTTGCTCACTTGTTACCTCTGATTGTACTCCATCTTATCACAAGCTCATAAGTTCTTTAGCTTCTCTGTCTGAACCTCAGTCTGTGTCTGAGGCCTTGAAGCATAAGGGATGGTGTGATGCTATGTTATTGGAGTTGAATGCTCTTGAAGCTACTGGCACCTGGGAATTGGTTGCTAGGCCTGCCCACGAGTCAGTGGTGTCTTGCAGATGGCTTTTCAAACTTAAATTCCAGTCTGATGGCACCTTGGAAAGGTTCAAAGCCAGACTGGTTGCTCGGGGATTCTCTCAAATTGAAGGCATTGACTATGGAGAGACCTTTGCACCTGTTGCCAAGTTGATCTCTGTCAGGACCCTCCTAGCTGTTGCAGCCTCCAAAGGTTGGTCTGTTAGTCAAATGGATGTCACCAATGCCTTCCTCCATGGTGACTTGGAGGAAGAGGTGTACATGGAACTGCCACCAGCCTATCACCATCTTCATCAACTTCAGAAGCATTCCACTCAGGGGGAGAGCTACAAAGGAGAAGACACTGGAAATGGCAAGCTAGTGTGTAAACTCAGGAAGTCCTTGTATGGATTGAAACAAGCTCCTAGGCAGTGGTTTTCTAAGTTTTCTGAAGCAGTTAAGGCAACTGGATTCGAGCAGTCTAAGGCTGACTATTCTTTATTCACCAAGAAAACTGAGAGTACATTCACAGCCTTATTAGTGTATGTTGATGATATGATCATCACAAGGAGTTGTGAGCTGGAGATCTTGAGACTCAAGAAGCACTTGAAGACACACTTTCAGATGAAAGATTTAGGTGAGCTAAAGTACTTCTTAGGAATTGAAGTTGACAAATCCAGCAAAGGTTACTTCTTAAATCAGAGGAAGTATACACTGGAGCTGCTAAAAGAGACAGGGATGACTGATTCCAAGGCTGTCTCTACACCTCTGGATCCTAAGCTAAAATTGGACTTAGAAGGGAGCAGAGAAGTGGTTGAAGCCATAGCATATCGAAGATTGGTAGGGAAGCTAATCTACCTAACCATCACAAGGCCTGATATATGCTATGCAGTTCAGATGTTGAGCCAATTCATGCACAATCCAAGTGATGAACACTGGAAGGCTGCCAAACATGTACTCAGGTATCTGAAGGGAGCCCCAGGACAGGGATTGCTGCTCTCAAGGAACTCTCAAATGCAACTTAAAGCATACTGTGATGCAGACTGGCAAAGCTGCCCCATGACTCGAAAGTCACTAACAGGTTTCTGCATTCTCTTAGGAGATTCACTGATCTCTTGGAGAACCAAGAAGCAATCATATGTTGCCATGTCTTCTGCTGAATCAGAGTACAGGTCCATGGCCATGACATGCAGTGAGATCACATGGCTTGTGAGGTTGCTTGCAGACTTGAATGTTCAAATGGGACCAGTACACTTATTCTGTGACAATCAATCTGCACTCTATATTGCTAAAAATCCTGTGTTTCATGAGAGGACAAAGCATATAGAGGGAGATTGTCACTTGGTCCGGGAGAAAGCTCTTAAGAAAGAAATTGTGCTAGGATATATACACACAAAGGAGCAACCTGCTGATCTCTCCACCAAGGTGATTTCATCTGAGCAATGCAGCAAACTATTACACAAGTTGGGAGTTGTAAACTGGTTTACATCTTCCAACTTGAGGGGGGGTGTTGAGGGAACATGTGCTGGCTAACAGCCATGTGGTCCCTGGGTGTGTAACCGCCCTTGCCAGCTAGTGGCTTGGTGCTTAAGTCACTTTGATCTCCTTTCCTTTCCTAGTATAAATAAGGTGCAATGTGTAATTGAGAACCCGTTTTACAACATTATCAAATTTCTGAATTTTGAGAGTTCTGCTTTTCCTCTTCCTTTCTTCTGAGTGTTCTCGAGTGTTCATCCATTAAGCTTGATCAATCAACACTTATTAATGTTAAAAACAGCACTATTACATCTAAAACTGATGCATAAAGAGATAACAAGGAAGAACACCGAAAACTGGAAAATGCTTAACAAAAAACTAAATTTACCGAGGTTTTTTTTTTTTGCCCTCCCTATTCATCTGGTACTATTTTTAGTTTGGGCTCATGAGTTTAAATATTTAAATTAACGGGCTTTATACTCATATGATATATATACCTAAACAAATATTATGGGCTCTTATAAATCGTGGGCTCTAGGCCCGCGCCCCTGCTCATGGGCCGGGCCTACATTTATATCCATGATTAAATAATTCTCAGCTCTATATTCCATGGAATGAGATGCAATGTTCACTTATATATTTGAAATTGGGCAGGCAGGATAATGATGTATTGTGGTTCAGAGACCCATTCCCTCATCTCTAAGAAGGTGACGCAGATTTTCAAGTATCATGTGACAACTACAATGGCAAGCCATTCGACACTAGGAATGGTCCTAACATCGGGATCATGTATGCGAAATCCAACAAGCGAACGATTCTCTTTTTCGTGTTTTGGTACTACTCGCGAAGCCTGTTTAAGGGAGAGCACGATCAAGCCATCTTCGACATCATCAAGGCTAGTTCCCTCTTCAAGATGATCGGCCTTAAGGGGAATTTCCTCGACAGCACTCTCTTCGGCGGCTTTTGTCAACCAAGCACAGATTTTAACAAGGTTTGCACTATGCATGTCAATTGTTGTACTCACTTATCGCATAAAGTCCATGATTTGAAGCTTATTCTCGACGATTGGCGAAATTATTCATCGTCGTCGCCTCCTCAAAGTCCGCCCCATCCTTTTAAATGGAGTGCTCCACAATATTGCTCTCCTCCGAAAAGTTTGACTGAGTTAGCTATTTCCAAAAGCTAATTAAACTAAAATCCTATTTTTTTTTTCCATTTCAAACTATATAATATCACAAATAAAAGTTGTGAAAAGTTAATTGATGATTTCAAACATAGCCTTAGTGTAAATTTATAAACTATACTTTTGAGTTTTGATCCTTTAGATTATTCAAAGACAAATAGATTTTCAAACAGGGACGGCATTACCTAACCTAAAACAACATTCTTAGTGGGGACGAAAAACACTCTTTAGGAGGAAGTTGAAAAGCTCTCTTTTTCTTTCCCTTGGTTCCTCCGCCTTCTTCTTCTGGGTTGTGTTCTTGATACTTTGGATCAAGCCGAGATCGATTGCCTTTGGCAATCCTTCTCTGGCTTGGTTCTTTGCTGTGTACATAATTGTTTCAGCACTATAATCAAATCTCCCCCAAACCTGTCACATATTACTCCAAACAGCAAATCGAACTACCAAATTTCCCTCCTCACCAACACAAATCTTCACAGTATTAGTTCTCTGGGAAATGTCTCTTTTCCTGGAAACTGTACTCTAATTATACCCATGCATGTCTCCTTTATGATGTTCCAAATCATAAAGAGCAACTATTGCTTTAATCAACAACAAGGATTAAATGCAAATCTCAAGTCCCAAGTGGTAGAGCCCCCTAGGACTCTGCATTACTGGGCAACAACAAACCATTTTACCAACAAGTTAACCAACAGAAATTTTACCCCAAATCTTACCAAAATCTTTTGTATCAACGCTAATGATGTTCCTAATGTAGGTTTATCGAGGTATTATTACAATGCAAACACAAGGAGTGGCCAACTGCCAACGGTGAAGCGGCTCCAAGGAAATCAGTTGCAGCTTCTTGCCTTGGCAAATGGAATCGATGGAAGTATACTTGAGAAAACCTATGGCTATACGAACTGCAAGGAGGAGGGCCTAAGGAAAGGAATGCATCTGGACATAGAGATTGGGAAAACCGAGAGCACCTATGCAGCAATTGGAAGGGAAGGTATGATTACCCCTACTTTCTATCTCAAAAATTGCATTTCCATTGCTTATAGTCCCGAGATTAGAAATCACCCAGAGAACTCTAGTATCAACCCCATGAATGATCTGAGTAGTATAAATACCAATTGTTACATTATCCAAAATGCATCTCTCTTTCGCCTCTCCTACAATCTTCCTCACTTTTCCTCTATTCCTACTGTCATGGATCCGCAACAAACTTATGTTGATGCCCTGATCAACACTGTCAGGCAAGGTATCCCCCTGGAAACCATGCCTATACCCACTCACCTGATTACCATGCCAAACACGAGCCACATATCCGAACCCACTCTGTCCCTGGCTCTTGAAAACCATGGTATGATTACTCAAAGCTCGGAAACTCATCCTATCCAAGCCACTCCTCTCAGCTCTGCTCAGGGCCTGGAACCCTTTTCTCCTTCTGATAACCACATTACCAATCCCTATTCTGTCCCTGGAGTGAAAGACCTTCATGACAAGCTTTCTGAATTCAGCCTTGTCGGAAGGTTTGTGCAAAACCCTGTTGATCTGAAGCAAGTGGCCGGTAAGATGAAGATTGAGTGGAAATCTCTCAAGGGTAGCTGGGGGGTGGACACAATCGGAAACGATTGGTTCATCTTCAGGTTCGCCAACAAGGAAGACAGGGCTGTGGTCTGGAGCAACAGACCCTACCATGTCCAAGGATCTCTTATGGCCATTTATCCATGGTCTGACGCTTTCAACCCCTTCGAGGAAGACACCACCAATGCTGATGTCTGGATCAGGATTCCAGGTCTCCCCCATCACTTCTACACTGCTGAAGCCATCGCTTACATCTTAGCTGCTAGTGGCGTTGGAGCTCTGATCAGGCTGGATCAGGCCTCCAATATCCGCAACAAACTCAGGTTTGCAAGAGCCTGTATTAATGTGTCCCTTCTGTCTAAGCTTATTACCTTCATTCACATCCGCAAAAATGATACTGAAACCATCAAGCTCCGTATCTGGTACGAGGACTTCTCGGATGGTTGTGGATGTTGTGGTGGGTATGATCATACCTACGACGACTGCCCCTTGAATGCTCCTCGTCCCAGAAAATTCAGCCTTGTCCTCGAGGAGAATCCTGAAACTGACCTCCTTGCTCTACCTCCGTCTCTTAACCACACCAGAAGTGACCCCAGGATTTTCAATATGCCAAACACCTTCACTCCCTTCACTCAAGCTGACATTGACCCCACTGTGATTCCTTCTATGCAGCCCCGCCAGGGGGACTTTGGGCTTCTGCCTACTACCACTCCCATGACCACCACTCTTAGAACCCCTACACACCAGCTACCCAATCCCAGCTACTCTAATGAGTTAATCAATCAACTCATTGCACTAAACAATGCTCATGCTTCTAAGATTGCTGGAGATTGCTCTACCACTCCCTTTGTGATTGCTCCTTCCATCTTGCACACTATCATGACCTCTGCCACACCTACCCTGCCTAACATCAACAACCTGATCAGTGATAATGACTATGAAGAGATGCTGAAAGCTCAAAGGAAAGGTAAAATGATTGATACTGGGGTGGAATCTGAAGGCTCCCAACTCTCTCTCAGATCTGATAATTCTGTCATAAGGAAAATGGGTGGTATTGTGATCAGATCCTCTGAGGAGGTTGACATGATTGCTGCCATGGAACAAAGCAAAAGGAAGGATGAAGATGACCAGACTGAAGCCTCTTCCCCGGCAAACAAGAAGCCAAAGAAGAAGAAGAACTAATGATGATGACTCACAGGACTCCTGGCCTTGCAGCTGGCCTTGGTTATGCTATGCTGCACCTAAATAACTCTAAGCACACTAGTGCTCTTTTGAACTGGCCCTCTAGTCCTAATTTCAATCTTGGTTGTACTCCCCTTAGTTATGGTAACAATTATGCTTGCATGCTCTATGATCCTTGCAAGTCCACCTTATTTTCCAACAGCTGGTGGCACCCCTTTATCAATTATAACTTTAATCATGTTGTGTTAGTCTTCTTCGGTGTTTGCTGCTTCCTTTGGCTTACCTTTCATGTGCTTACTGAGGCTGAGTTCCAAAGGAATTTTAGGGCCACCAGTAACACTAAAGCGACTTCCTATGAAGCTATCACCAGCTATCTCAAACAAAATAGGCCAGCTCACAGTACCAGCTTCAACAGTTGGCTATGGACAGGTATGCACCCCTTTTCTCTTCTCTCAACAAATCTGTCTATCCCCACTGCTTCTTTGCATAGAAGTAGTGTGGCGAGAAGCACCCCAAACCTTTGCACAAACACCAATACATCGAACAAATTTTGTAACAACAGAAACCACACTTTTGCCACAAGCAAAATTTGCAGATCACTTAAAAGAAAAGACCACAATCTTGGAAGCTGGAGCTCAGTTGTAAACCACAGCAACAACTCTCGAAGTACAAACATAAGATTGGATCCAGGTAACCAATATCATTCTGCTATAAATTTACACTTTAAAGAGCATAGCAATACCTTAAGTTGTAGTGGTAAAAATCAGTGTAAATATGGTTCTCTACAGCTATGTAGCATAGCTCTGGAAACCCTTCATGATTAATCTCGCATACTGGAATATCAGGGGCTCTAGAAAGCCCCTACTCTGGCATGAGATAAACCACTTGAGACACAACAACAAGCTTGATCTCTTAGCTCTAACTGAAACCAAAGCAACTCAACCACCTACTGACAACCAACTCCGTTTAGCTGGATTCCAAAGATGCATCTTTATCACCTCTGCAGGGGCTAAAGGTGGTATCTGGATTCTACTAAATCACACTAAAGCTATACAAAATACCACCATCCTGGAACAAGACCCTAGATTTTGCATGATCAAAGCCTCCATTGATTCCCTAGACATTGCCATTATATTTGTCTATGCACCCTCGATTGAGCATGAAAAAACTAGCTTCTGGAACAGCATTATTGAAATCACAAATAAACATTCTCTACCCATTCTTATAATGGGTGACCTAAATGATATTGAAAATGATAGTGAGAAAGTAGGAGGGAACACACCAGCTCTAAGTAGATTCCGCAGACTAAGACATCTTAAACAGGATCTTAACTTACATACTATCCCCTTCAAGGGATCCCCCTTCACTTGGAGGAAACATAAGGAGACTAGAGACAACACGTATGAACGTCTTGACAGAGTCCTGGCCCATCAAGAAATTATAACAAAACTCACTAACTTGCATGTGCAACACCACTCCTTCTCCCTATCTGACCACTGCCCTATCACACTCAAACTAGGAAGCAATCTTCATCACAAAGGTGCCCCTTTTAGATTTGAAATGGCCTGGACTGTGAATCCAACTTATGAAAAAATGGTGAAACAAGTGTGGGAAAACAAACTTATTGGCTCCCATGCTTATAAATTTATGAAAAAACAGAAGCTGCTAAAAAACAACACCAAGAACTGGTGTAAAACTCACTCCAACAACGTTCTAAAACAACTAACTGAAGTGGAGAAAAGAATCATGGATCTGCAAGCAAAACTACCTTGGGGTCAAATATCCAGCTGGGATAATCGTAAACTGATGAACTTGGAAAAGAAGAGGACAGCCTTGTTAGAATACAACTATAACTTCTGGAAACAAAGAGCTAAGACAAGGCACCTTCAGCTAGGTGATAGAAACACCAACTACTACCAAACAATTGTGAAGATTAAGAATTTTAAAAACCATACCTCGACCTTCACTTCTAAAGAGGGTGAAAACATCTCTGATCCAGAAAGAATATCCAACCAAATCACCAAGGAAATGGCTGAGAGATTTGTGAAACCAAACTCTCCTAGAATCACTTCTGAGCAGTTACCTCATCAACTTACCAGAATCACCCCAGAAGAAAATATTTCTCTTACAATAATACCTTCAAACATGGAAATCAAAAGCATTGTCACGTCTATGGCAACTGACAAAACGCCTGGACCTGATGGTTTCCCCCCTGAATTCTTCGCCAAGTACTGGCACATAGTAGGTCAATCTGTCTGTAAAACCGTTAAAGCTTTCTTCCACTCTGGGACTCTCCTAACAGAAATAAATCAAACCTTTATAGCCCTCATACCCAAAATTGACAATCCTTCTACCATTAATCACTATAGACCGATCAGCCTCTGCAACACCATTTACAAAATCATTTCCAAACTCATAGCTAATAGAATGAAGAATATCCTTCCCAGACTAATCAACCCCTTCCAAGGTGCCTTTGTAGAAGGACGATCAATTCAGGATAACACACTAATTGCACATGAAATTTTCCACAGCTTTCATAAACGAAAAGGACCCAAAGGATGGATGGCTCTAAAATTAGACATGGAAAAGGCGTATGACAAGATTAACTGGGACTACATCAAAGCCACGCTCACTAAATTTGGATTTGATCCTCGATGGATTAGATGGGTCATGAGCTGCCTAACCACCACTACTTTCTCTGTTCTTGTCAACAACCGTCCAGGTCCACAATTTAAACCAGAAAGGGGTATTAGACAAGGGGATCCCTTAGCGCCTTATATCTTTATCCTTGTTATGGAAAACTTAGCAGCAGAATTACAACAGGAGGCAATGTTAGATGATGCTTTGGTGGGAATTAGAATCACAAAAAACGGTACGCCCATTCCCTTTCTGACATTTGCTGATGATACAATCATTTTTGCACCTGCCTCCTTCATGAGTATCCACACCATTCGTAATATGCTCAACAAATTTTCCAATCTCTCTGGCCTAACGATAAACTACAACAAAAGCTCTCTCCAAGTCTCTGGAAATGTTAGTAACTCACTGGCAAATTCCCTAGCTAGTGAAATGCACATTCCGGTTTCTAGGACTATGGAAAAATATCTGGGAATCCCACTAATCCGCGGCAGAATTAAAAATGAGATGTTTCAGGATGCAATCCATAACCTCAAGAAACAGCTTGCGAAATGGAAAGCCTCGACCTTAACTCAAGCTGGTCGTATCACTCTTATTACATCAAATCTAAGCTCCAAAACCAATTATCTTATGCAGAATTTTCTGCTCCCAAAAGGAGTACTCCATCAGATTGATCAAATAAATAAAAACTTCTTTTGGAATAAACTAGAATCTGAACGGTACACTCCACTAATAAGTTGGGAAAAAATCTGTAAGCCAAAAGACCAAGGAGGCCTGGGAATAAGATTAGCGGAAGAGCTCAACATCAGTCTTCAGATGAAGCTATTATGGAAACTATACACTAATTCTGATCATATTTGGGTCAAACTCATCTCAGAAATATACCTCAAGGAAAATAACATAATCGAAGCAACTCCGGCTAACCCTTCTTGGCAATTTGGAAGACTCCTTCATCTTCGTGACAAATTCATGGAAGGATTACACTGGATAGTTGGAAATGGAAGAACTATAAACGTCTGGAAAGATCCATGGGTACTTAACTGTAATCTGGAGAACTTCCAGCTCTCACATGACCCGGATCTCAAAGTTCATCAGCTCATCAATCAAAATAAAGAGTGGAATCTCCAAACTCTCCAAAATCTTTTCCCGGAAAATATTATGGATAAAATTCTACAAATAAGGATTCCCTCGTGGGAAGCTGAGGATAAACTGATCTGGAAATTTAATGGGGATGGACAATTCACAACCAAATCGGTTAAAAAATTAATCAACACTCGCCAACAAAACGAGATAAATGGAACTTGGATTTGGAAACTCAACATTCCCCCTAGGATTAAGAACCTGGTATGGAAAATATCACAAGATGGAATTGCCACAAAAGAAAGACTTAATCGCTTTTATAACAGAGTGCCCTCCCAATGCTGTCTTTGCAATGATCAAGATGAGGACACCGACCACCTATTTCAGCACTGCACCTACACAAAAAGAATTCTAGCGGCTTATGAACAAAAAGTTGGTAAATCATTAAAAATAAATGATATCAGAAGCTCCCAATTAAAAGATACTCTACAGACGAAACCATCAAACCGGAATTTCGAGGAACTTTGCTTCGTGTGGCAAACAATTTGGGAAAGCAGAAATGACAAAATTTTCAGAAATAAAAATACAGATTCTATCTCTCAGATGGTAACTAAAACTTATATGCAGGTAAGGGACTGGCTGGCTGCCAATCCTACTAAAGACTCAAAACAGGATAGAAAGAGAGCATGGATTAAATGGAAGAAGCCACCTAGGGCCACCTACAAAATTAATGTAGATGGCTCGACTTCGCCGACTGGCTTCTGCCAGGTAGGTGGGACTCTTAGGGATTGTGATGGAAATCTGAAGGATACTTTTCAGCAGCAGGTGGATAGCGGCTCCGCTATCCAAACAGAAGCAGCTGCATTTTGTGCAGGTACAAAAATGGCACGACAGAAAGGCTTACGTCGAGTTATAATCGAAGGTGACTGCCTAGAAGTAATTAAAGCAATCAATGGTACTCAAAGACAGAGATGGGAGATCTACTGGCAAATCGAGCAAATAAAGAAGATGATAAAGGATTTCGAATGGATAGAGTTTAAACATTGCTTTCGTGGCGCCAATGGCGCAGCAGACTTCATAGCTAGATCTAGAGAGGAATGTAATATGTATACTCTCCCTTTGAATAGGGAATTTTGTAACATCATCCGAAAGGATGATCAGGGTTGTGTCCTGTCGTAAGGACCGCCCCCTTTTCGCCTACCAAAAAAAAAAAAAAAAAAAAAAAAATAGATTTTCTTAATAAGAGTGTCAATGAGATTAAAACACTACTCTCTCCATTCGAAAATATATTTCAGAAAAATATTTATGTACGAATATTTACACCTTTTTTTAGATGTGGTACATACAAATAATTTCACTGCTTACAAATTACACTGTAAGAGCTGCTTACATGGGATCCATATGTACACAACCCTTATTATGTACAAATCTAGGTCATTAAATTAAGAATATCAACGGATGATGTTAAAAATACTTTTGATTATTCGTTGGAATGAAATTATTCAGTGGAAATATATGAATAATCATGAACAAATAGATGAATACATAATTTCTGCATACACGATAAGGTATATGTACCCGATAAGGAATGTGTACACAATAAGGGTTGTGACATTTGGTTTCTTTCAACATGTTTGAATCGGTATAATTTATTATACATTGTAATGGATGATTTCATCATATTTATAGTCAAAATCAAACAGCAGGTTTTTAACAGATTGGGCTAAGTATCCAAACAAGTGCTACCTTTACCTTCAATATTCGGTGCGCCATTTTATTTACTCTTAAGAGTTCCTATCTAATATACAGGGTCACCATAGTAGTACTACTAGTACACAATAAGAATGAGAAAAAAGTCGTAAAACACACAACATGTCCGATAGTGCAAACTAGTGTCAAACGATATTACAAACTACTACGGTCTCAATTCTACTAAATAGAGTTTCATCCCTTGTAATTAGATATCTATTCTACTAAATAGTTCAATTCGAGGATAAACGAGGTAAATCAATTTTCCGAGTTTTCATGCCCTGAATTCAATATGAATCGCAATCCTAAAATCAATCTCAATTAAAAAAAAATCCATCTCAATTCGAACCAAAATGTAATATCAATCTCAAATCAATCTTATGTTCCTATCCATTCAAACAAAATGCTAACCAAATCCAATTCAATTTCAATATCAATCTGACAATCTCAATCCTCAAATCAATCTCAATCTCAATTCAATTCGAAAATCAATCTCAATTCAATACCAATCTCAGTTCAAAAATCTAAATTTGTTATCTTCCTATCTATTCAAACAAACTATTAACCGAATCCAATTCAATATCAATCTCAAATCAAATTACAAATTTACAATTTAACATCAATATCAATTCAAATTACAAATTTACAATTTAACATCAATATCAATTCTAAAGCAATAATTGATTGAAAATGAAAATGTGTTAGATTAATAATTTACCTTTCGAGTTTCGACAGTAGACCAGAAGCTCAGCAGCGGCAGCAGTGCAGCACTCAGCAACCCAAATGGAGAAGGAAGGAAGGAGGCGGCGTGGATCCGGTCGGCGACGGCGGTTCACGGGAGAACTGGAGAAGGAGGGAGGCAGCGACCGGCGTGGCTCCTGTCGACTGCTCGACTGAGATCCCCCGTTCGACTTCGTTTGACACAACCACACAGCCACAGGACGGGACAACTGGCGCGGCTCCGGTCGACGACGGGGTCGGAGATGGCGTGGCTCCGGTCGGCGACGGTGGTTCACGGGAGTCGGGAGAATGAGGCACAAGAGAAGTGGGGAAGGAGCCAGGAGGCGGACGCGGACGCGGACTCGGACTCGGACTGCTAGGGTTTAGTTGCACAAAACGACGTCGTTTTATTATGTTTTTTTTTTTAAACTACGTATTTCTGGGTCCCAGGGGGGGTCACGTGATCCCCCGGCTCCGCCTCTGCGAATATACGATATCATTTCCACGGAGTAGTTTTCTTTTTCTTTTTTTTTTTTTTTAAAGCCACGGAGTAGTTTTCTACATGTCCTATATCAGTTTGTTGGCTCAATTTATAAAGACGAATTATTATTATTTTTTTAGGAAAAACTAAAAAAATAACCCAACCTTTAGAGAGATGTTAAAAAAATATCTCCACCTTTCAAAAATAAGAAAAATAACCAACAAGCCTTTTTTGTAAGAATCACTTCTTTTTTCAATTTTTTTGTAATTTTATAATTATTTGTAATGGGTATAAAATTATAATAAAATCTATATATATATATATATATATATATATATATATATATATATATATATATATGTATGTATGCATTTTATATTAAATTAAAATGTATGTGGATAGTGAAAGTAAATGATATGTTTTTCAAAATGAAGGGAGTTAAAAGCGTATTTAATACTATAAGTCTATAATATATACCGGTCCTCAAATAAAAGTCTATATATACAATAAGTTAATACACATCTAGATCCATTTTTGGATCTCGTTATATAACCAAATAGCAAGGAATGTAACCTTTTTAAAAATACACGCAAACAAATATCTATACCAACTAGCTAGGGTAATTTAAGTCAACACCTTCCTTCTTATATATTCAACATAAAATGAAGTTAGTAGATCATTCGATCCGATCAAGAAGAGCAATGGATTTCGTCGAAGGCACCATTCGAAGATTCAAGCAACCATTGTGGTCTGTAATCGCCATCGCTCTGCTCTTCTCTGCCCTGGTTTTCGTCTCCTACTACTTCATGGGCACTGGATTCGCCGCTCCTACTACTTTATATCCAAGAGCTGGCACGAATTCGGTGAGTTATAATTACTTTTTATAGATAATCGACTTTATAAGTCTAGCTCTGGAAGAAGTAGCACAGTGACTCTATATACTACTATGTTTTTATCAGTTATATTATTTATATATAGTAGGTTTGATCTCTTACTACGTATAGGTAGAAGAGGACAACGGGAACAACAAAGAATTGGCTAGAATTTTGGAGCGAGCATCGACACCAAACAAGACCGTGATACTAACAAGCTTGAACAAGGCATGGGCAGAGCCGGATTCAGTGCTAGACTTGATGCTAGAGAGCTTTAGAGGAGGAGAAAACACGGAGAGGCTAGTGAAGCATCTCGTGGTGGTTTCTTTAGACGACAAAGCCTATTCCCGTTGTGTGAGCCTGAATCTACATTGCTACTTACTCGACGTGCAAGGCTTCAACTTCTCGAAAGAAGCCGTTTTTAAGACTTCCGATTACATTGAGATTGTTTGGAGGAAGGTTGAGTTCCTCCACTTAGTTCTTAGCTTGGGTTACAACTTCTTCTTCTCGGTAATTCCTCTCTTTTCTCCTCTTAGTCCTCTCATTGTCTTTCTATATTTTTGGTGTTGGCTTATTAAATAAACCACATAGGCCCATTTTATGTGACATTTGTCTTGATTGATAGATTTTTTTTATTATATATATAAACACTTATACCCATGATTAAATAATATAAAATTAAATCCTCATTTTAATTTTCTCAAACAATGAACCCCGCTATCCATGCCGATTTCGCAAAGAAAAAATATGTCTCTTTAGGTTCCATATATTCTAAAACCAATTGACAATAGAAAGAGTAGTCCACCGATTTATACTAAGACTTGTTATTCTCAACATTCGATATGAAACTCTTTTTGTCTCATTCACATCTCTCAACAACACATCTAGGCGCGAATGTAGGAGCGGTCTGGGTATGCTCCAGCCCACGCCAATCTTTTATGAATTGAAAAATATGTTAAAAAAATAAGAAAATTTTAATAAAAAATAATGTATTTGTTTATTAGAATAAGAGTTTTGTTAATGAAAATAGTGTGTTTATGTAAAATGTAGCCTATCTAGCTCATTTAAATTTTAATTTCTGATTTCACGTCGGAGCACATTGAAATTGCAGTGGATATGTATGTGAAACTATTGATTAATTCTCAACTCTATATTACATGGAATGAGATCTAGTCAAGTTGCATTTTTCACTTATACATGTATTTGAAATTGGGCATGTAGGATAATGATATATTGTGGTTCAGAGACCCGTTCCCTCACCTCCAAGAAGCCGACATAGATTTTCACGTATCATGTGATAACTACAATGGCAACCCATACGACGTCGTTAAGAATGCTCCCAACACCGGGATCATGTATGTCAAATCCAACAAGCGAACGATCCTCTTTTTTGAGTTTTGGTACTACTCGCGAAGCCTGTATAACAGGAAGAACGATCAAGAAGTGTTCCACATCATCAAGGGTAGTTCTCTCTTCAATATGATCGGACTCAAGGTGAAGCTCCTCGACACCGCTCTCTTTGGCGGCTTTTGTCAACCAAGTAAAGATCTTAACAAGGTTTGCACTATGCACGCCAATTGTTGTGTTGGCTTATCGCATAAAGTCCATGATTTGAAGCTTATTCTCGACGATTGGAGAAACTATTCATCGTCGTCATTGCCTCAAAGCCCGCCCTATCCTTTTAAATGGAGTGCTCCACAAAATTGCTAAGTTTAGCTGATCGGTAGTTGGAGTTGATGGATTATTTGTGTTATAAATATATGTTAATAAGTTATTATGATGTTTAATAAACTTAACTGCTATGATAGCTTATAAAAATTTATGAATAGAAAATGAAAAGCTCTGAAAAGTTTGGATGAGTGGCTGTTTCCAGCTAATTGACCTAAATTTTTATATTTATTTCAATTAAAACTATATAATATCACAAATAAAAGTTGTGAAAATTTGCTTGTTGATGATGTCAAACATAGCATTAGTGTAAATTTAAAAACTTTACTTTTGAATTTCGATCATTTAGATTATTCAAAGAAAAATAGATTTTCGTAATAAGTGTGCATAAGATTAAAACACTACCCCCTCCATTCGAATTTCGAAAAAAACATGTCATTTATTATATCTATGCATGTTTTTTTAGGATAATAAAACCTATATAAAATATCCGTTTTAAAAAAAATTACCAACTTCATAATTATTAATAATAACTGCGAAATTGTTGAAAAAAATTATAAAAAAATAGACATTTCCTAAAAATCTAAATAAATAATAAATGATATGTTTTGTCAAACTTGATGGAGTATTAAACTTGATATTTATATAGTATAATATAATCGATGTGGGAATGTGATCGCTAGGCTAAACCAGATTGTCATTCTCACTCATGGCATGGTAATATTACTAATAATATATATGTACGTACTATAAGTCTATATAATATATACGCTCTATAATATTTACACGTACCGGGTCTATAATAGAAATTGCCGTAACTCATAGGGTACTTAACACCACGGTTGATCACGTACGTACATACCCTCTAATCGAGTTTAGAGGGCTTAACCCCATATTGACAATGCAAGTAGCTTTTCTGCGTTTTCAGATCTTTTAGTTTTAATATTTTATAGTTTTAAATAAATTATATATAAAATTTTAATTTAATTAGCTTTTGAAATTAGATTTTCAACAGCTACTCACCCCAAGCTTTTCAGAATTCTATTCATTTTCTTTTATCCGATCAGCTAATTTGCATCAATTACTCTATCAATTAGGTTACCAAACATCTTACTAGCTTCTAAAAACTATAATTTAATATATATTTAACACACTTAATCTATCGATAAGCTTCAGCTATTTCATCAGCTCTGTTTTACCAAACTGACCCTAAAAGGTTCATTGTTTCGTTGTTAGCGGGCTTCATTCGCTATTGAATTCTGACACACACGCCATGCCCAGTAATAAACCAAGAAACTTACGTCTAGATATTACCGAGGTTCTATTCTAAAATCAATCAGAATTACTCTAGCGTGATTCATTCTCGTCGCCACCGTGAAACCCCTAAATCCACCTCTCAGTCCACATATATTTATATCAATGTGGAAGAGTTTGCCCAATTCTTTATATAAATACTCTGATCAGTTTTTTCTTTAGAAAGTGGGAAGAAAAAGTAAAACTTGAACCCCTAAATGCCCTAATCACTCATCTCCTCATGTTCCATCATCTCTATACCCTAATATGAATTTAAATTGAATGGTCAATGGAATTAGAATTATTTATCAACTCAGATCTTAGCCAAATTGGGTTGGCCCATGTGAACCATTTTGTCACTCTCATCCATGACATACTAATATAATGTACTAAAAGTCTATACAAGTCTTGTAAATATAACTCTATAGATCTATCATAACATGATATGAATCTGTCCAACATGTAGAAATCAACACCTTTGTCTTGATTTCAAGCTATAAGAGCTAGAAGCGAATCCGGTTGAAAGATAGATGGATTTCGATGAAGGCATTCGAAGATTGAAGCAACCATTGTGGCTTGTAACGGTCATCGCTCTGCTCTTCTCTGCCTTGGTCTTCGTCTCCTACTTCCTCGGCACTAGATTTGTCGATCCTACTACTTTTCGGGCAGGAATTGGCTCAAATTCGGTGAGTTATCTCTTTTGTGATCTATGAAAAACGTAGGATCATATATGCACTAGTAGTCCAACATATAAGTTCAGCACCTTCTAAAACCGATATTAGATATTTTCTCATTATCTCAATAAATATATATCTTTAATGCAGATTGAGGGGGCGAACGGGAAAGACGAAGAACTAGCTAAAATTTTGGAGCGAGCATCGACACCAAACAAAACTGTGATGCTAACAAGCTTAAATAAGGCGTGGGCAGTTACGGATTCAGTGCTCGACTTGATGCTAGAGAGCTTTAGAAGAGGGAGCGACACGGAGAGGCTGAGGAAGCATCTCGTGGTGGTGTCGTTCGATGACAAAGCCCACTCTCGTTGTCTAGGCCTGAACCTCCATTGCTACTTCCTCGAGGTGCAAGGCTTCAACTTCTCAAGAGAAGCTGGTTACATGACTCCTACTTACTTGGAGATTGTTTGGAGGAAGGTTGACTTCCTTCACACGGTTCTTAGCTTGGGCTACAACTTCTTGTTCTCGGTAATTCCTCTCTCTCTCCGCTCGTTCTGCAAAACATATCATTTACTATTCACGCACGTAGTGAGTACAAAATTGTTTTTAAAAAGTTAATATTTTATATATTCCCTCCGTTAATTAAACATGCCATTTTAAGAAGTAAATCTTGTTAAGAAAAACTTGTCATTTTAGCTATTTTGTCAGCCTCTTTACGAAATTTTACGAAATTGCCATTTTAATGATTAGATAGTTGTTAGTTGTATTTTTTAGAAAGTAAAAAAAGTAGAGTAATAATTAGAGAAATAAATGTATTTTAATTTTTTTTCTTAATAAGTGTGTAGATTTCTAAAATGACAAGTTTTAATTAACGGATGGGGTAGCTTTTATAATTCTAACTAGTCGGTTACCCGTGCGCTACGCACGGGATTTTTAAAAATTCTATATCGAATAAATCATCTCTTGGGATGGCTAGATTAAATCATGCAAGACCACTTCGATCCTCCACCCAATATCTAAGGAGTAATGGTTCAATGATGGCATACTGGCAACAACATATCCATAGAAATAAAAGAGGCTTAGGTGTATGTGTATCCATCTGAAAGAATAAATCGAACTCCAAAAGACAAGATTCTAGAGTTAGAGCGCAATATAAAAAAATGCTGAAGGGAGAGTTGCGAGAAGTTGCTATTGAGGCTAGTCTTTATTCGGTTGTTGCAGAAGGCAATTTCATACACGTTCAGTCAATTTTGAAGATCATGGGATTTCAAAAGTACAGTAGTTTATAACTAAAAGTAGATTGGAGAACTACATAGTAAATGAGAGGTGTAAGCGATCGCACAAGATATTGTCTTAATTGAGACACAAAGACAATGGGAAATTTCACATGGCGAGAATGATAAAATGTATCAGATGCAATATCTCAACTCGGCATCACGAGAATAAATGAATAATCCAGTGGAGAATGCACCACAACAGCCTAAATGGTACTATAAAATTATGCCTTAGGTTTTTCAGGCAGAGTGTCAATGACAACTCTCGGGAGAAACACTGGTCTCATTTGCGAGGCCTACCCCTCTTCCCTTTACCTTGAGAGGTTGGACTTCTCAGCAGCAGGAGGTCTGCCCCGTCCCATCCTCGGCCTCTTTCTGCAGTCTTTTCACCGCGTTTCCTCTTTTGGTTGACGTCCCCATTAGCTTCGCCGTCTGTGCTTTCATCGATGTTGTTTGCCTCACTGTCATTGTCTAAATCTTCTTCTTCGTCTTCTTTTTCTCCTTCAGACTCTGATAAATCCTTCTTCTTGGATTTTGTGACAAGAGCTGCTCGTTTGAGTGTTGTGTTTTGGCTGGAGGAGGAGCCTTTGCGACTGAATAACCAGAAAAGAGATAAGCAGAGGAAAGTCATTGAACGATTATGTTAGTTACATGTCTGAATAGATAGTTATGAGTAGAGAGATTGAATTGTGAAGTTCATTTTTAACAAAAGTTCTTTATATCAATTAGATTACTTTTCAAAATGAAATCAAAGGGATTAAAATTAGAGAGAGAACATAAAATTTCATTTTAAATGGAAGTTCATCAAATTGATGGGGTTTTACTTGTTTAAGATCCTCAAGTATGGATTAAGTTCATTTTGACAAGGTTTGGGAATTCTTCCTTTCAGGACTACACAAATAAACTTGTAGCTATTGGCTCATGATGGACATGTGATGTAAAGTAAATCGTTTCTAATTAATATCCCTAGATCAGTGCATCAAACTAAAATTCAGCAACAAAGGAGTGGTCAGAAAAAAAATCACACCTTCAGTCGATGTTTTGCCATCGTAAACATCTCAAGTCGCGACAAAAGATGAGATCAAACAATAAGCTAATTTTAAGAAATTAATGTCATCAAAATCTTCATATTGCTATTGCCACTTGAAAATTTGATGTCAAAGCAAGCATTAAGGATGTACTTGACACGGAATGTGCAAGCCCACATGCGACACTATAGTTTTCAGATAAGAAGGATCAAATCCAGAAGGCCGGACCAATTAGATAAATATAACAACTTTACTGCAATTTTTAAGAAGTTGTACCTAATAACATGCATGCCTTCAAGGTTGTCTACGTTTTGGTGATAGCTGAGGATCTACAAAACAGGAAGAAGTGCAAAAGAGATATGATCAAAGTAAAAAACAGAGTGAACAATAACAAAAAAAAACATGGAGATTTGCACACAAGAATTCAAGTACAGTAGAATACCCCCATCCCAGCATCATCAACTAAGACCCCATAAGCCCAGAAAAATGGTATTCAAGGCACCGTTTCCCCAAGATGCCCAACCATCTAAGGAAAAAACCTGACACAGAAGCGCATCTAGAGATTGATATGCATTATAACTTAACCAGTTATCCTTTTTCTCATGATTCCCTCTATGACATTTCCTCAAACAGGTAAGAGTGCATGACAAAATGACATTTGAAAACCATAAAATCTTAATGCATAGGAAATCTGAATATAGATTGAGCACTCACATCTAAATTTGGAACAGACCGAAGTCTGACAAACTTGACCTCCCCAAATTGACTAAACTCCTTCAGCAAAATTCAGCAGCAAAGGAGTGGTCAGAAAAAAAATCACACCTTCAGTCGATGTTTTGCCATTGTAAACATCTCAAGTCGCGACAAAAGATGAGATCAAACAATAAGCTAATTTTAAGAAATTAATGTCATCAAAATCTTCATATTGCTATTGCCACTTGAAAATTTGATGTCAAAGCAAGCATTAAGGATGTACTTGACACGGAATGTGCAAGCCCACATGCGACACTATAGTTTTCAGATAAGAAGGATCAAATCCAGAAGGCCGGACCAATTAGATAAATATAACAACTTTACTGCAATTTTTAAGAAGTTGTACCTAATAACATGCATGCCTTCAAGGTTGTCTACGTTTTGGTGATAGCTGAGGATCTACAAAACAGGAAGAAGTGCAAAAGAGATATGATCAAAGTAAAAAACAGAGTGAACAATAACAAAAAAAAACATGGAGATTTGCACACAAGAATTCAAGTACAGTAGAATACCCCCATCCCAGCATCATCAACTAAGACCCCATAAGCCCAGAAAAATGGTATTCAAGGCACCGTTTCCCCAAGATGCCCAACCATCTAAGGAAAAAACCTGACACAGAAGCGCATCTAGAGATTGATATGCATTATAACTTAACCAGTTATCCTTTTTCTCATGATTCCCTCTATGACATTTCCTCAAACAGGTAAGAGTGCATGACAAAATGACATTTGAAAACCATAAAATCTTAATGCATAGGAAATCTGAATATAGATTGAGCACTCACATCTAAATTTGGAACAGACCGAAGTCTGACAAACTTGACCTCCCCAAATTGACTAAACTCCTTCAGCAAAGCCTTCTTCTTTATCTTCAATGGAAGATTTCCAACACAGATAATGCTGAGAGCACCAAGAGGAGTGACCAAAATAGAAAGCGCAAATGCATATGCAACAAAATTAGCAATTTCTCCAACGTACAATCACTGAAACAATTCAAGTGTGTTTCAAAATACAATATGGTAGAAAGAAATTAAAGAAAAATTGTTGGTAGGGATTATCAATATACGATAGTTAAATCGACGTTAAGGAGTATAATGTAGCAACCTTAAGAGCTAACAGGTTACAAACTACTCATACTGAGATTGAAAACATTTAGAAACACAACACGAAAACACTGCACTAAACCTGATGTTAAATTTACAACCTACTCACTTGTAATCATTCCTATCAACCATAGTGGCTCATACAGATAAGAGTAGCAGCCAACTCATGTCAAAAGAACAACCAAGATAAGTTTCAGATCGATTGGCTATGGGCCTATGGCTATCACCATTAGATAGTTCTAAGCAAAGAAACTATATTGCTGTCAATTTACAATAATATAAGTGTGATCATTACAAAATAAAACCTCATATTACACAAGATCGAATATTTCTAATCCATCCAAAAATTGACTCACCACGTACCAAATTGGATTATTAAAAATGTTTGGTAAACAATTTGACAATCAACATAACTCAAATGAAAAAAACTGAAAAACTTTCTTGTTGTAGCCCCAAAATTGACACTAAAGAAATGAATGCGCAACTACGACAAAAATTATTCTTCTTAAATCTCTTTAAAAGTAAAATGAAATCAAGTCTTAATTTTTTTTAAAAAAATTTGCAACTAATAAGAAGATCGCATCCATCATAGTTGAGACATTCTTACACCAGTCTCTAAAATAAGAGAAACTTTATCCATCTTCATTCATAAATCAGAACAGGACATTCTTACATTCAATCAAATACATTGAGACAAAGAAAAAGCAATTCATAATAATAAATACATCATCTATAATGATTGGACAAAAAAATCCATCAATTTGACTAAAAAAAACCCACTCATTTTATGAATTCAATATCTATTTCAACCAAATCCACGTAGATATTCATAACAAACTATATAATTCAAACCTAATCCCAAATGGCAAAGCTAAAATTAATGGAAGATATTGAGAAATGCCATGAAATAATTTAACACCTGATAAATAATGCTTTCAATCGAATTCAACACAAATTTCAACAATTTTAGGGTCAAAGAACAATTTCATGTCCTACAGTACACTCTATGCCTAACTATGGATGCAGTAGCAACAAATGCTAATTCCGCATGCGAGACATTTCTACAAACACCTTGGGTGCAATCAAATTGCCAAGAATTTCAATTGAAATCATCCAAAAGTCATCCGAATCAATCTTGATTCGGTCAAACGAAATCACAACAGATGCACAGAACTTCTTTGATGTGTAATCAGAATTAGTAGTTGGATTGGAATTTACCTTGGACACGTTGTGAACGGCATGCGACTCTCGTTTTTCGTCTTCGGTGTTCCCTCTTTTCTTGAACCCTTTTTCATCAAGGACAGAGACTGGAAATCGTTAGAGCATTCATTGATTTGCCATGTCTCCGACGTCCTCCGAGACAACCGAACTCGAACGACGTCCTCCCATCTTTCGCGTCTCCGATGAGCGTGGGTGCCCTAATTCCTCGAACCAGGCTCGAAGACAACCCTGAGAGACGATTAGGTCCAAGGGGAGTGAGAATAGGAGGAGAGGAAAGAGAGAGCGGCGTTGGAGGAGAAAGGAGAGAGAGAATAGAACGAAGAGCGGAGTGTGAACCGTGTTTGGAAGGAACCGTCTGGACTCTGGAAGGAAAACCGTCTTCAGTTGTTTGGAACGATAGAAAGAAGAAGGGAGGGGTAAAAAGGAGAAAACGAAAAAAGACCAATTAAAAAAAAACTCTCCAAAAATCTGCTTGGTCGACACGTGGCGAAATCTTTTGCATTGAAGTTGCTTTTGCTATTATATTGTAGGGATAGAGCATATGTAAATAGTAAACATGTTTTAATTTAATACCCTATAGCTATAGCATAATCTATATATCTATATACATATACTAAAACTGATACATAATGTATCTTCATTAGTTGTAGATTTGAATTTTTCGGATTTAGAAAATGCCTAACACTCGAATCTCTCAACTCGATATTGAGATCTAATGAAGTTGCAATTTTCACTTATCGATAATAGTTGAAATTTGGGCAGAATAATGATATATTGTGGTTCAGAGACCCGTTCCCTCATCTCCAAGAAGGCGACGTAGATTTTCATGTATCATGTGACTACTACAATGGTAACCCATACGACGTTAGCAATGCTCCTAACACCGGGATCATGTATGTTAAATCCAACGAGCGCACAATCCAGTTTTTCACGTTTTGGTACTACTCGCGAAGCCTGTATGAGGGGAAGAACGATCAAGTAGTATTCGACATCATCAAGGATAGTTCCCTCTTCAATATGATCGGACTCAAGGTAAAGTTCCTTGACACCGCACTCTTTGGCGGCTTTTGCCAACCAAGCCAGGATCTTAACAAGGTTTGCTCTATGCATGCCAATTGCTGTGTTGGTTTGTCGCATAAAGTCCATGATTTGAAGCTTATTCTCGACGATTGGCGGAATTATTCGTCGCCATTGCCGCCTCAAAGCCACCCCCTTCCATTTAAATGGAGTGCTCCACAAAATTGCTCAGTTTAGCAGGATGCATGAAATGAATTCATAGGGGAAACTGGGAAAGTGTAGTGCAAATGTTTGGTGTAAATATTTAGAGGCTTTATCTACTGCAAACGTTATTTTTTGGTCTATCGAAAACACTCTCTCGACTCATTCGAGGAAATTCTGACCTCAGACCCCGCTTAATCGAAGAATATACTGGGTTGTTGTTGTATTCTCTTTGATTTGGTCTGTTTTACATTACTAGATTTGGTATGACCCGACAAGAGAAAATCAGATTCCAAAAATCTGAATCAAATTCATTTACCAAATAATCTTAGCAGTTTTTGAGTTATTCTAGTTTTGATTGTTTTGAACAGTTCTAAAATTTTATTTGACCAATAAAAACATATATTTGTAAAAAAAAATTGAAATAATTTTGTTAATAATAATATTTGAAAATCAAAATACAATAAAGGAAATATTAGGATTCCATTATTCAATATCTATGCTACAAAATTCTCTTTCCAGGAGAAGGAAAGATGTAAAATCATACAAGGTTTATCCAAGTATGACAGAATAGCTACGAACAGGCTCGTTTACCGCTCATTGATTGTCATTCATGGATTAGATCTAGGCGACTGAATCCTCCTCACCAGTAAACGTTTGCAGTAATCGGATTTTGCTAATGCAGTGAAGATTAATGTGAGAATCAGCAAAACGTACCAGGAAGATGGAGGAGACAAAGCTGTGTTGCAGGGCAAGGGAAGTGTCATGCCTGTGCTGACTGAAGCAAAGCGTTCTTGGGACTTGTCCTTCCTGTCAATTTGAAGAGAATGATTTGATGTAACGGAACATTTGTGGAAAGAATACACATTCAGAAGCATGAATGAAGAGGAATCAGTCAAGGAACAAGAAAGTATCATTCGCAGAGCTGTTAAAACGTTTCTAGGAAGATCTCCTCAGATCGGTACTGATCAAAATGACCCAAGATTCTGAGAGTAGAGACATAGCAAGGCAGTGGCACTATAATGGAACGAACACTAAGTCAAGGTGCTCATTTGATGAGATTGATTCACACAGCTATACGTTCTACTTGAAAAAAGTTAATACCCCTCGTAAGGGTTCATTTCCTAATCATCTCACAGAGCTGTACGTTCTACTAGGGGAAAAAAAATACCATGAACAACATATTATTGACGAGCACACTTGAACACAATGCAACACAAAATGATCAATAAAACAGACTTACCAGAGGAAGTTCTTCATGGAATTCCAGAGTGATGAAGCATGTCGAATCCCCTGCCTCAAGGGATGCTTCTGCTGCGTTTTTGTCTTACTTCTGCCTATATTGTCTAGAATTTGGTCCAGTGAGGAAATAAGAAATATAAAATATAAATACTTTGCAGAGGCACCCATTTGTAATGGCAACTAAATGAAGACATTGAATTATAGTGGTTTACCATCAGTAGACACCAAATGCTCTTCGGAAGATTTCCTGAGTGAAGCCAGCTCTTTGACAAGAACACGTTCCTGTTCGCTGTATGCACAACATTGCAAATCAAAAGGAGAAGTTGAAAAAGGATTAAATATTTAAAGAACAATCTAAGTAGGATTGCACTCTGAAGGTACATACGTATTTTTTGCAGAATAAAAATAAGATGTGACTTATCAAACACCTGTCCAACATTCCTGGTTTCACTAAAATAAATTTTAGCTAAAATGAGGAATGTTATGTTCATTAAAAAAAATTCAAAAAGAAAAGAATACAACACAACCCCCCAGTGAGTCCCACGGTGTAGCAAGGGTAGGGGGGTCGGATGTACCCACCCTTACCCCGAACTACGTGAGAGAGGGTAAACGGAAGACAAGGGAGTGACAGGGTATTAATTTAAGACAATATACAATTCCAACACATAACCTTTTATTCTTTCTTGTATCAATGACACTATACAGGAATACTAACACCCATGGAGACACACAAAAGCAAGATAATGTATCAATACAGACACTTTAAAAGGTAGATGAATATTTTGACAAAGACTCAAAAGCATGGGCACCAGCACAGTAAACTTTTGTCTACACTAGAAAGAAAACGTACACTGAAAAAAAGTGAAACTTCTGACTAGGAATATACGAAGAGCGTAATCAAACCTGAATATTTTCGGAATTTGCACATTTACAGTGAATATATGATCACCTCTTCTAGAGCGCTGATTGATACCCGGCACTCCCATGTATGGCAGTTTTATACTATCACCAGGCTGAGTTCCTGATGGAATTTGCAAATCCTTCAGTCCCTCTACTGTTTGCACCTGAAAATGGTTAGCAACAATTAGCATTTTTTTTTTGAGTTTATGTGTGCCTATATAAAAGCTAAAGTAACATAATTCAAATAACTCAATGTTTCCTTCATTAAAATATCATTTGTCTATCTAGTTCTTTTTCTCCAGGAATGGTGCCCGAGCATGGCCCATGCAAAGACACTAAAATTCATGAATACAAGTCTAATGAAAAAGACCAAACTGCTGCCCCGCCTCCTCAACTATTTACAGAACACATTACAAGCCCTAAAACTGAGATAAGATGCTGTTATATAAAATAGATATTCTAAAAAAAAATATCACATTTATGCTCAGGATCATCTGCCAGAATCTATCTTTAATACCAGACATCTTTTCTTACCAGATTTGTAAGCAAACTCGGCCTGTATAATAATTTTTTTCCTACCAGTTAACATATTTACTGATTCACCTAAGTAAAAGTTGCATGATATCTAATGTTAATGTTACATATTTTATTGCGAAAGCAACTTACGGAAAAAGATGCGACCAACTTGTACGGGTTTCCCTGTCAATGTAATCATCTTTTATTCTTCCTTTTCCTCGCTCCCCAACTATTTCTCCTCTTGTGTAACAACTCTTAAACATGACTGAAACCTCAAAGGCTCAGAGTACCTCACCTACATTCAGTAATACCTCCTAGTACCACACTAAAAATTTCAAAACTGAAAAGTGAAATATAACACTCTAGGAAGAATTCAAACTAGTTAAATGGCATCAACAATAAAACCAAACCAACCTTGATGGAAGTTCCAAGTATTGCATCTGTGTAATCAATACTGATTTTGGAGTAAAGATTGCAACCTTCTCGCTGAATTCCATCCTTTCCATTAACACGAACAACTAGAAGGAGGTCACCTCTTATGCCCCTGGACCATAAAAAAATGTAAAGGAACAGCCTAATCAGTTCCTGTGAGTTCAGCTTCACATGAAGAAAAATAGAGCAGCACACCAAATATTTAGAACAAGATCTAGACATTTGAGCTGGGACCACACTCATATCGAGATCAATTTGTTTATTTACTCATCCGTTATTAAGTCCACAATGACCAAGTAGTTGATTGATGGGAAATGATGCCTAATCTAATGGTAAAAATGACATAAGACAGCCAAAACAAGCTTACAAGTGAGGAAAAGAAATTTTGTCCTGCCTTCATTGCGAACAGCAGAACAAATGGCTGCTTATATTTTCAAAGGAATCTCACATAGAATAAACATATTATACAAAAGTAAACATCACCGACACAGTTTAGATCTTTCAAATAATTCAGATAAGAAGTGAGACATCCATCTCTGTTGTCTTTGTCAGGACATGGTGTCCATATGAAATCAAATGGTTAAATAAATATGAACATATAATTAAGCAGAAAATTTAATCACAGAGCAAAATGGTGAACCCAGAAACACTGGTATCCTAAAAGGGAGCAAACTACTTGCTCAGTAAAAATACCCTGTGTTTTCCATGTTTCCCAATGATATAACAATCCTGGGATGAAAAAAAAAACTAATGTTGCACATCTTTTTCCTTCGGAAAAGAATAAACTAAAATTTGTTTCAATGTTTCACTCTAAACTCTGAGTTAACCCTCCTCTTCACTGTAAGCTACGAATGACCAACACACTAGGAGTGCAGTTACCACAGTACTGCTGCCGCCCATAGCCATACTGGTGCATGAAACCATTCACCATAAAACTAATGTTGCACATCTTTTTCCTTCAGAAAAGAATAAACTAAAATTTGTCTCAATGTTTCACTCTAAACTCTGAGTTAACCCTCCTCTTCACAATAAGGTACGTATGACCAACACACTAGGAGTGCAGTTACCACAGTACTGCCGCCGTCCATAGCCATACTGGTGCATGAAACCATTCACCATAAAACTCTGCTAATGTGTTTTCCACAACGAAGACAGGTAAAATAGATGCATACAACTATGGATCAACTGAAAATTCAAATGTCATTCTCTTTATGTTGCCAAGTGGATTGAAAGATCTTCTAATGATTCTGCCCATGCAGCTAAGAGGGCATTTGATTATTATGTATTTCAGTAAAGTTGCTAAACAAAACACCTTAATCGCAGTTATCTTCCAATTTAATAAGAAATCATTTCCAGTGGGGATGAAAAAATCATAAAAATCTTTCAAAAATTCAGCAAAATGCAGCTCAGTTAAACCTTTGTTTGTCAAAGTTACCCTCTCCATGTAGTCGCATAGTGCCATTGTCAACACCAGGTGGTACAACTATTCTGATACTTCTCTTTGATTTAACCCTACCCTGGCCACGACATCTTTGACAAGGATCAGTTATCACCTTGCCATCCCCGCCACATTTCAGGCAGGTAGAGACCTACAAAATAAACATTTTCTATCATGATCAGGATTGAAATCATTACATGAGACCTGTAACGAATCTCCGTTATTAATTTAAACAGGAGTGCGGCATTTGTATATGTGTGTGTACATCATCCTCATAGAAGGTTCAAGATTCTTCCAGAAATTGTAACCTTGTAGGACTTGGCAGGATGCATACATTCTATACCCAAAATTTGTTCATGCACCAGATCACTATGTCAATAACTATCAACTCTGATGTGACAATAAAAGTAATGCCTTCCTTTTTCACTTATCAAGGGTTCCTAGAATTTATATTGCCGAAGGAGGGATTAGTGTGTTGAAGCTTCAAACAATTCTATGTGCATATATTTCTAAACATTCACATCAGACAAATAAGATGCAGCACAAATACATTTGAATAATGGTAATTCTGATGCTCAAAACAACAAAAAATAGTGCAGTAATGAGACATCATGACCCAAAGGATCCCTGCTTCATCCATCTGACCAGCAACCACACACCGCTAAATCGTCAAATGGAAAATGATTAAGTAGAAGAGAAACAAATTTTGTTATTCCAATTGAGAGAGAGCTTCTAAATAAATACCGGACCCACTTCCTGGTAAATTAAAAAATAAATTATTATTACAGTATCCTAGTAGAGTAAAAAGCCATCTACCTTAAACATGCTATAATTATGCCTAAAAGTGGTTTAAGAGCACAAAGAGACAGTCGAACACCCGCCATCAAGCTGGATGGGAGAGGTCTACCAAACCCAGGATGGAAATTAATTGTAGAAACCGTCAGCAATGGAGACCTTTGGTGTGTACTGCTCATGTGAGGGAATATAAGACAACCAATCCTACTTGGCTTTTCTTTGATAAAATGTCAAATCAATTTCTACATACTTGGTTCTATCATACTGGACCAGATTGTGAGCTATTCTGATGGCTGATTTGCTATAGCCCAGCCCACTCACAAATGAGTTTCATTGGCCCTTCACTGCACTTTGAGATCATTCAAAATAAGCTGGAGCCATAGCAGCTCACATAAGAAGTGGGCAACACCCCTGAATTCATATTCATCTGAAGGTCTAACTCGCACAGTTTGTTTCTTGCTTTGCAAAGTAACCAAATTTCCTCCGAGTAATACACAATAGCCAGAAGTAGATCTTCTAACTACAGATGACCCAACATTGTCAAATCAGTGTAGGCTCCAAGGCTCAAGAGAAAGTCTGTTGCCTCTCTTGAAATAATTCCCTTTCTCTATAGATTATCTTTGAGGTAATCAAGTACTACTACTATGTAGGCTGCCGAAGGGTGGAACTCTCTGGGGTCGTGCATAAATTGCCTCAGAAACATCTAGTTTCTAAGCATCTTGACTTTCAATAAACATATGGAGGAAGACACACATTCACGTAAAAAGACTCCTATATTGCCTCCAGCAAAAATTCTCGACTACACCCATCCATCCATCTCCAAACATATACAGGGTGGAGGGAGGCCAATTGAGCAGAAAAGCGACCAGTAAGAAGTTAGAACACTAAAAATTAATAAATGATGTTATCAACTGAGCTAGTGTAAAAAATGAGAGAGAGATTACTGAAAACAGAACCAATAATGACAAAGAATTGAATGCATTAATTAAGACAGGAAGCACACAACAAGAACAACGCTGTACTAAGTAAGGGAATGCATTCAGACAAGACAATCACAAAGGTTACATGTCTAATTCTGAAAAAAATACCTGTGACATTAAACCAAATGGTGTTCTCTGGCTTTGCCTAACAGCTCCTCTACCTCCACAATCTTTACATAATTTAATGCAGTTGCTAGATTTGGCACCAGATCCACCACAATCGCATACATCCCAACAGAGCACATCAATATCCCGCTCTCCTCCAAATACGGCTTCCTCTAAGGTCAAAAACAGATCATACCTAAAACAAAATGGGGAAAAAAAAACAAGATATAGACCCTTTTTCAAATCTTCCACTAATCCATAAGAATGAGAAGCTCCTGAAATAAGACACTCATGCATCAGCAGCATCAGAAGTCCCAGAACTTTGAAAAAGATATCAAACAGGGTAACCTGTTGCCATATCCACAGGTGGATGGACTAATTCATTTTAATAGCAGTGATTCACTTTCACAGAGTTCCTTGATATGGCTCTCAAAAGTTAGTTTATCTCCTTGCAAACATTACCTAGCACTGCTAATATCAGACTGTTTCGAATTCAGCAACAACCTTCTATAGGATCGACTTTTAAACAGATCAATTATTTCGGGCACTTCTGTAGGATTCACAATTCACACTTCCTTGGAACTTACCAAGTCAAATCTAGGAACTATAAATTTTGGACTTTTAGTTTCCTTTGATTCATAAATATAACTCTGTAACAGGAAGCTGAATGTGAATTTCCATGTACCTTGTGAGAACCACATTAAATATAATGTATAATGTTTCAGGTAATCCCAATAAACATAAACCAAACAGAAAGGGAAAAGAAAATAAAATGAATCGTATTAATTCATATTTCCAAAAGAAAGACAAATTGGAAATGAAGATACCGGATATCAGCATCCTCACTGCTTCTGCTTCTGAAGTTGAAAAAACCACTTTCATCCCTCGTTCCAAAAAATCCATTTGAGTCTCCGAATATTGTATCAAAAACTTGAAATGGGTCCACCTAAATGAATATACCAAAAAAGGGTGTTAAGAAAAATCACAATATATTTTTTGTGTTTGTCAAAATATATTACCACAGAATGGACGAGAAAATTCAAAATTTCCTTGCTTGATTACTTCCACTGTCACTTAAACAGACCAAAACATAACAGACAAATGTGATTTACCTGCCGTGGGTCAAAGCTAGATTCAGCATACTCTCCTTCCAAACCGGCTTCACCATAGCGGTCATATAAAGATCTCTTCTCATCGTCTGACAATACCTACAAAGGCAACTTTGCAGAAGGGTCAATTAGTGATGCTTTCAATCAAGAAGCTACCTGTGCCGTGAGTGATGCTTATGATAACACACCCTATATGAATAAAGTTGGATAAAACTCTTGACTTGAGGACTTAAAAACTACTGTGGTATCTATAACAAGCAACACAGTAGCAGTGGAGCACTCCCTAAAAAGTGCACATATTGTTTGTGATTCCCCCACCCTGGAAAAAGGAAATGCTCCAAGCACCAGCAGCCCATAAAAATCCCCAATACACCATACAATCAATTATGGTTCCTTATACAATATAAACATGCAAATGTGCCATTTATATCCTTAAGAAGAGTGCTCAAATTAATTCCCAAACTGGTCAACTCACCGCCCCCAGAGAGAAACATATCAAACTGTTTTTAGTTTCTTAAAATGCAAAATAGAAAGGATAAATAGAAGAACTTGAGGGACATATTACCTCATAGGCAGCACTAACTTCTTTGAATTTTTCTTCTGCTCCAGGGCTTTTATTCATATCTGGATGATACTGTTCACCATGTGAATATTGTCGATCATCAAGAAATGTCTTTAATATAATCAAATAAAACACACAGGAAACCATCAATATGGAATAAATGTCCAGCCATTGAAAAAGTATTATCTTTCCCCATAGGACTCTACTGAGTTTTAAAGTAAAAAGCCACCAAATATTTCATGTTATTACAAAAAAAAAAAAAAAAGTTTCCAAGAAGATTATGCCGTTCGGCAACCTCCTATTACAGAATTCATATGTCCTAACCAAACTTGTCGTCTGTCAACAAGGAAATTTTCATTACAGTACGGAGTATTTTAAACTAGAATTTGGCTACTATATATAATTATATGTATATATGATAACATTGATAAGCAAAGCATTTTAAAACATGAGGCCCCTTATGACAGAGCAATGCTTAACAGAACTTCAAAATCCTTAGAATTAAAAAGCAATATACTAATGTAAATCAAAAGAAAGACTTCATTATCAAATTTATAAAACCCAAGGAGCTCAAATATAAAAAACAAAGGCCATTACTCAATGAAATAGCAGTGATATTCCAAATGTAACTTCGCTTATAAGCATTATTCATGAATCTGAAGAACTTAAAAATCAATATAATTAAAAAGCAATATACTAATGTAAATCAAAAGAAAGACTTCATTATCAAATTTACAAAACCGAAGTAAGGAGCTCAAATATAAAAACAAAGGCCGTTACTCAATAAAATAGTGGTTATATTCCAACTGTAACTTCGCTTATAAGCATTATTGATGAATCACAGAACTTCGTTAGTTTTTTTTTTCCTACTGCTTTGCTCCTTCTTTTTTCTGTCTGAAGTTGGAATTCTCCCCATCAGGCAGCATCAGCACCGCGGATGACTTGAACAAACTCTAAATGGATTTAGAGACGACACAAATAAACTCTTTTTACAAGTATTAGTGAATTATGACTCAAGTTTGAATGTCAAAATTTGCCTCATACTCCCCCCCCCCCCCCCCCCCGTCTCGGAATACAGGTAGTTTTAGGATGTTGCAAGCTTATTATGAAACTATTGAATAAACTTGTTTTGCAAATTCATACAGGAGAAAAGGGGGAAAAAGGGTTATCTTAAAAATGCAAATTAAGTATTAGAATTTGCATTGTAAATTAAAATTGAAATGACTGATGATGATATCTGTAGACTAACTTTATAGGATAAAAACAAAATAAAGAGGCTAAAACATGCAATACGTTATACGAGACAAGATTAATGTGCTAAAACGACATAAATTATGAATATTGTGATACTGAGGGAATTCCACTTTGTCGTACTATCTTTGTGATTGATTGTGTTTATTAACCCAACCAACTATCCTTGTGAGACAGACATGTGGAGTCAAATTGCATGAATGTTTGTTGTTACCAGCTTACCATTGAAACAATATATGCTCATTACCATAAGCTGTTATCCTATCTCAAGACTCGGTAAAACCATCTACTACCTCATGACTCCAAGTTAAAAAATCATTCGCATTTAATAATTGGAGCTGAAATTTAAAAACAAACCAATCTTTATGGGGCTTGATAAGTTAACCAGCATACCAGTATACCACTACACCAATTTCCAGAAACATCTAATCATGAGTTAAAAGAAAAGACCAAAGCTAGCCACTTGACAAACTCACTTTTATAGAAGCAGCTCTTTACCCTAAGCAATGCCCCTTAGATCCATAGAAAAACTAAATACACCAATGTCATGGCAGTGAAACAGTGCAATATTTCTTTTAGATCTATGATTCTATGAAGTAGTGAAACACACATGTATATGCTGAAGGCTTACATTTTTCATTTGTTTCATTTGCCTGGACCTTTTCCACACTTCTTTTTTAAGAAGAGCCCTTGCTGCCCTTTTTTATAGGCCCCATGACAAAGTAGAAACTAAGAGTCTGCTACTATAGACTCTTAATTATACAACAATAGATCCAATCATCATAAAACATCCCCACCAGAATAATAAAATAAAGGAAATTTTCATTGTCTATCACTCAAATTTTAAGTGCCCGTAAAAATGAACTAGTACTCCTCAGCTTAAGTTCATTTGGCATCTTTTACAAATTATTCAGTAGAAATCTTCAATAATGGCAACATATCTTGTCCATGGGAACAATGCCAACTATACATGAGTTCTACTTCATATCTTCAGGCATGGATCATCACTTAAGAGAACAGTTAACGTGGATTGCAGAAAAAAGGCAACAAGCTGAATAGGAGTTTAAGGTGTAGCAGATAAAATTTCCTAATCCAAACAATCCTTGACAAATCAAGCAAGAAAGCTTCTCTAAATCTTCCTCCAGCATCCACTCTCCAATTAATCCAGTTCCAGAAAACAAGCAACATTAATTCACACACAACAGCTAACCTTGCGAGCGAGCTTTCTGTAAGAGCTCTTGATCTCCTCCAAGGTGGCATTCCTGCCGACCTTGAGAGTGGAGTAGTAATCCGCCTTGGAAGCCCTAACTACGACAACACCGCGTCGCTTTGAGCGGCTAAATTCCTCGCTACGGTTTCCGAAACGGCGGCACCTGGGGCTGGGAGAGATTGTGACTGAGACGGCTCGCAACGCGTTGGAGGAAATCGAGGCTGAGGATTGAAGCTGGTGGAGCGAAATCGCAGCTATGGAGGGGTTCCGGGGCGCGTGAATGCAGTGGCTTGGGAGAGCGGCCATCGCCGCCCGGAATGGGGTTTTGTAGGATTCGTCGCCCAACACAGGGCGGGGCTGCCGTTTCTTTTTCTTTCTTCTTTTCCTTTGTACTCGAGGACGAGGTGTGCTCGGTTAGACTTCCTTTGGTATCGTCGTAAGTCGTAACTCCTAAGTAGGGATGGTAAGGTAATGGGCCGATCCGGTCCCTGGGGAATTTCCGTCGCGGGGACGGGATGGGAAATTAAATGGGAACGTGGACGGGGATGAGGGTCAAATTGATCCCCGTGCGGAAACAGGGATGGGGACGGGGATAGTAGTTCCCACCAAGATTTTCACCCCGTCCTCGTTGAGGAGCCTGAAACCCCGTGGGGATTATGAAATCTTCATTTTTATTTAGATTTTACCTAAATTTAAATAATTTTCTTTTATTTAAACTTTTATCTTATAATTTACATTTATGATATATTATATGGAATATTTATGGAATATTTTTTACATAACTTTAATAATATCTTATATAATAATATCTTATAGTTTTCTATTAAATGGGGGGAAAACCATGAGTTTTAAATGGGGAACCCGACGGGAAAACTGGCGGGGAATGCAAACGGGGAAAATTAAGCGGGGACGGGGATTTCCCGATGGGGACGGGGACCCGACGGGGATGGGGATGGGGACGGGGGACAGTTTTGATCGCCGAACGAGGACAGGGACGGGGGGACTTTTTCCAAATGGAGACGGGGATGGTACTCCCCGCCCCGAACTCGCCTCGTTGCCATCCCTAGTCGTAAGGGTCGTTATTCGAGCCGAACGGGTAGAGCTCGTTTAGAACGAATTGAGTTCAACCCGAGTTTAAATTTAAATAAATGAAGGAGTTCAAGCCGAACTTTTTTCGAATAGTAAGCAATTTACTTTCTCTTGACATAGTAACTTAAATGATACTCCGTATTTTGTAAATTCAAGCTTGAATCGAACCAAATCAAGTTTTGAATCAACTTGAAAAATATGTTCATACTCAACTCATTTAGTAAATGAAAGGGCTCAAGTCGAGCTTTTATCGGATTGAGTTCGAGTCGAGCTTGAGCTACTTGGCTCATATAACACTCTACCTATATTAGGGCTGGACAAAATTTGGATCGGACCGGAATCTACGCTCTTGGGTCGGACCAAAAATATAACGGTCCGGTCCACGGACCTGATCCATGAAAATTAAAATTCTGGTTTTCGGTCCAAGACTGGGGTCGGAACTAAAATTGGGTCGGAATGTGTGTGTGTGTATATATGTGTGTGCGCGTGTATATATATGTATTATAAATTATCTTTTGATCAATTTAATTATTTTTAATCCATTTAATTTTCAAACCGGTCCAACCAGTCCATGGACCGGAAAACCAGAGGTCGTATATTGCGATCCCGGTCCAATCCACTGGCCAAGCTTTCCAAATTTCCGGTCCACCGGTCTTGGGCCGGACCGGAATTCAGTCCGTCCGATCTGGTCCAGACCGGTTGCCCAACGCTAACTCGTATCGACTATCGATATAGTAGCTTTTTAGAGCTATAGGTTTTGTTTGGTATTGAAAGAAGTTTTTTTTTTAGAGATTTTGGTTTTATTATTATACCAAGTATAGGTTTGTTTAAATATATAAATTAGAGTCAAGTTGTGGTTTAATTAACCTTTAAAATTATATTTTCATTAATGTTGGTATTATTTTGTTGGATCAATTTTTTTCTTACTGACAATAATTTACCCTGATTGTTAATATTCTAATAGCGGACACTTTTGATATCAACGGTATTACTAACACATTGACTCCTTACCACTTTCAATGTCAGCATTGCAATACTACTGACATTTTCATAATTCAATTAACACCACATTGTCGGCGCTTCAATGCCAATAGTACTATTAAACTTTCATTAACGTTGGCATTTTTTTTACTTGGCTAAACTTTATTTTTGCTGACGATAATTTACCTTGATTGTTAACACTTTAATAGCAGATATTTTTAATGTTAGCAGTATAATAGTATTGCTAACACCTTGAATACTAATACTTTCAATATTAGCAATATTGCTAACACTTCCATTAATTCAACCTGTATACATTGTTAGAAACAAACATCGTTCGTAAAAACAACTTTACTCACATTAATTCAACATTGAGGGTTTCTATCTCATAGTAGAGAGAAACTCTCTTGCGCAACCCGTCCTTCGGGACTCTTCACCCTCTTCGGCCTAACCAAATCTACTCGATGTTGCTATAATCATCCTCCCCAACCTCGATTTCGTCGGATCCTCCTCTCTCTTGCGATCAATTGCTGGTGTTTGGGGCCTAGTTCTCCATTTTTTCCGGTTGTTGAATTTGGGTTCGGCCTCTGGTCTTTGTGGGGATGCCTGTCGGCCTCCTTGTCACCGGCCATGTCTTTCCTCTCTTGGTAACCTCTTCCTCCCCGGGTATTGGTGTTTCGTCATGTTCCTGGCTGGGGTGGGGCTCCTGGCTCTTGCCGCCGTTGGGTTAGGGTTTTGGTTGGGGCGGTTTGTTGGGAGTCCCCCTTTGGTGAATCTTGGTTGGGGCTTCTGTGTGTTGGGGCTGTCCGGGTGCTCATTCCCTCCCTTGGATCTCTCTTTGCTTGTTTCTGGCTATTTCCGATCCCCATCGGTTGTGATGGATTCCTCTATCGGGGTCTCAGTTGGTTGTTCTCGTATCGTTTGGATTCCTGGCGGTTTCCTCTTGAGCTTTCCCCTGTCGGGTTCTAATCCTGGTGGCTTCTGGTTGCCGTCGGTTGGGAGCTGCTTCCGTCCCGTTTGTCGTCGGCTTCGGGTGCCGGGGCTGTGTTCCTTGGTGTCACTGTCAATCCTACTTTAACGCCGAATTACCCTCAAAGTATAAATTAGAGGTTGTTTTCGTTGGTAAGTCTTTTCGAGGGTATTTCCGTGACTACTTTTGTGACTAAATCCGTGGCAATCACGCGTGTTTCTAGCAGTGTCTAGAGCTTTTTTCCAAGATAGCCTATATTGTGTAATTATTTTTATCCATTGTTCCATATTTCTGACATCATGATTTTGAACAAATTGAATGTCTTGCAATTAAATTGGGTCCAATTTCAGTTTTTGGATTCCTACTTTTCTTCGACTTCCCGGACCCGTCCCGCAAAAATTACACGGGACGACCCGTTCTAATCCCGTAAATCCCGTCCTGTCCCGCATATCTATATAATAACGATATATATAAGATTGTTGTACACACATACACTGCAATACTGCATTATTATATACATGTACTGATGTACACACATTACACATACACTGCATTATATACATGTACACACATTACAAATCACTGCATTCTATGTATGTTAATATATACATACATGATATAATATAATATAGTAATACTCCCTCCGTCTCGAAAAACAAGTCGTTTTAGACTAGTCGAGTTCTTTTTGGTTGAACCATTCCGGAATGGTTAGAAAGCCATGTATTTTTTTAAAACTTGCAATAGATCCATCCATGTATTTTTTTAACATCCATCCATGTATTTTTTTAAAACTTGCAATAGATCCGTCTGTTTGAGTGCATATAGATATAGCACATAGCACATGTCTCGGGTATATAACACCATCCTTTAAGATTAAACGTTCTGAAATCTGAATGACCAGGGGTTGTTTTTAGGGGTGGACATAAATCCCGTAAATTCCGGTCCCGTCCCGCAAAAATCATGCGGGACGACCCGTTCTAATCCCGCAAATCTCGTCCCGTCCCGCATATATATATAATAACGATATATATAAGATTACTATACACACATACACTGCAATACTGCATTATTATATACATGTAAATATGTAATGATGTACACACATTACACATACACTGCATTATATATATATTTAATATACGATAGTAATACTATTATATATGTGTAATTAACCTGTAAAATACAAAATATTATAGATATATATTTATATCTTTGAAAATCGTAATATATACATGAAAATTTGATATTTTTATAATATTTTTTTATTCGAGGAACAAGGTTCGTCCCGTCCCAAGCCCGCCATGTCCCGCAAAAATAATGCTGGACGGGACGCGAACGACCTCTATCCCGTCCCGCGCCCACCCCTAGTTGTTTTCGTTTCATTCTCATAGTACGGCTACGGAGAACTAAATGTGTTTTTTCTTAAGCGAGTGTAAACACGCGCCTCATTTTCAAGTTTGGCAACTGTGTGCGTCAGACCAACTACAAATAGAAGGCAGCCTCCCTTCAACCACCATCGCCAAGTCGCCAACCGAAGTCGCTGAAAAACCGCCCCTCCCTCTCCTCCCGCTTTCCCACTCATACTTCTTCGTCTAGGTATGGGATTTCTCTTGATCTACTCAAACGCTGAGCTTCTTTTCTTTTAGGTTTTGCGTAATCGTAATGCCTTGACATCAATTGGTTTGAATCCAATCTTGCAATCGTCATATTTGCGTCTCACTCACTCCCAGTGTCGATCGCGAGCGTATTCGAATCTGCTTGTGCGGTGTTTTGTCTGGTGATTTCGCGGTGTTAGTAATTTACGCTGTGAATTTGCTTTGCTGTGTTTTGTTCTGGTGTGTGGCTGATCAAGTGATCAGAGAGCGCGTTTTTTGTGTTGGTTTGAGTTCGATCACCATCTTTATGGGAAAAGTTATGATTTTGTGTATTTCGAAGGACTTTGGGGTGCTGTGGTACTGCAATTGAGATTATTTTTTTAGTTCACAATTTTAACCACAGGGAGGCATACATTCAAGGTTTTCGCATTTATCTACTTCTAATTTGAGCAATCCTGTTTCTTTATTCATTATATGTATACAAACTGTGTATCATCTTTCGTTGATGCATTCTTGTTACACAGTGCAGTACTGCAGCGACACTTCTACTCGCCAATTCTTTGTTTGAGCAATGGCTGATCCAGGGAAACCTGCATCACTTACCTGGCAGCGGAAAATAAACAATGAGGAAAATATTCCTGTACCATTCACTTTAAGTTGGAGGGAGTACATTGATATGGTATGTGGCCTATCTATCTCAATCTTTGTAAAATATTGCACCTCTGCTGTAAATTGCAAGTTGTGGATACGTTGTATGTCTGACTGTATTTTCAATATGTGACTAATATGTAATAAATGGACTTCCGTCAACCTTTAGACTTTTTTTTAAAATTTAACTGCATCCATTGTATGCATTCGCTGTTATGCGCAATGGGAAATGGAACGAGTCCAAAATCACTTCCCCATTCTACCTTTCAGTTGTGTAAAAGAATACTCCTGGTATCCAAGAGCAAAAGCAATTCTACATTTGTACCATAAGCTTGCACTTTATCTTCTAAACATCCAACCCCACTATTTCAAATAAGAAACTAGAGTTCAAAAAGCAACATCTTTAGCAATGGCCATTTGCTCTCACTTTTCAGCCATATGTCCTGAAATAGCTGTGTTTCATTGACTAACTATTTTGGTTAGGTTAGGTTGCCTTAATATAGAAAATAGTGGACACCTTTGTGAACAGCTTTCAAGTCTTATCTAGTTGTGGATATTCTTTTTATATATGGGTGGTTGGCTGGTAACTCTATGGATGTTTAATACTCCCTCTATTCACCAAAACATTTGCTTTAGAGTGTTATTTTTGTTATGAAAAATATGTCATTGTAAGTATTTTAGTCTTTACTTTACATAAATACCCTTGTAGTTATTAGTGGATTGGAATGTGGAGATTGATAAGAAAAATGAAGATTGGAGATAACTTTCTTTTGGATACATTGGTATGGTCAATATGACTTTCTACTGGAATGCTATTATTTGGTTATTACAGGCACCTATTGGCTATCGGCTATGGCGTCATGTCCGTGAAGAAACTGCCAAAGGAAGGGTAATGTCACTTCCCAGAGAATACTAATATAAGGAGAAATAGGTTGATAATAAGATCTGAAATATTAGAAATTATACCTTGTTCCTCCCTTTTCTTGTTAATGATCGTGGATCTATATTCAGGGGGTAATAATCAATCCTTTTATGAAGCGCACAGTTACATCTGATCATGGCGTTCCTCTTGGTGGAATCGGGTATTCTCTGTTAGCATGAAATAAAGAAATCTTATGATTAATATCAAATTCTTATCCTTTTAATCCATTAAATATTGAGCTCACCATCAAATATTGCTGGAGTTATTCCTTTTCCTCTTATTAATAAGAAAGCATGTGTATGATTGGAGCCTGTATCCTAGTGACATTTTTTCAGTTTGTCATGTTACACTGTCAGACCTTATTGATTTGCTTTTCCTCTGTGAAATAACTACAGTTCTGGGAGCATTGGGAGAAGTTATAAAGGTGAATTTCAGCGTTGGCAACTCTTCCCTGGAGCATGTGAAGATAAGCCAGTTTTAGCAAATCAGTTTTCTGTGAGTAAAAAATTGCATACTGTTTCTCTCCCTCTTTTCTAAACCTTGATCTGCCTGTGTCAAACAACATCCTAATCCCTCACCAATGAGAAAAATTATTATCCTAATTGAACGGACACTTAATTTAGGTTCCTTATTGTCAATTAACTTTGATCCTCCAAAGTTACTACTTTGTTGTCGTTATCATTTTTCAAAATTTTGTTTCATAAAATGAGTGATCTTATTCCTACCTCAAAACATATACTCAAAATCTATAGGTCCTACATTTACTCTCTTTGGTTAATTCAGACCTTTTTTTTCCTCTATATTTTTCTATTTTGTTTGGAGCATCAAATCAAATATGAACCGAGAAGTGGTTAATAGAACATAAAGTAAATGAAAATTTGCATTGAAGTGATATATTTTGCTCTTAGGAAGGGATCAAGGTAAGAAAAATGTAGAAACAATAATTTATTGGAGTGAATAGCAGGCCTGTTGGTAGGGCTAAGCGGAATATTGCTGTTCCATTGAAGAATATCGAGTCAAATGAATGGAACTGATTTTCTATCCAGAATACCTCAGTGTAGTCATCTACTCAAGCTCTGCTGGGTTGAAAACCTAGCAGTTTTGGAATTATTCCTTGGTTTTTAGGTGACTCTTCTTATTCATGCCAACTTTTGCAGGTGTTTGTCACACGTCCTAAAGGTGAAAAGTATTCTACTGTCTTGTGTCCTGAAAATCCAGAGTTGCTAAAGTAAGTAATTGCCTTTTCTCATCCTATTGAATGGAGCAATAGTTATGTTTAGCCTAAAGTTGCTAGCATTGAAGATTCTGAAATGCTATACCCATTAAAACCTTTGTTTGTGTGGGAAATTTAATGTGACAATGAAAAAGCATGGAACTGATGTGTAGTTGAATAACCAGGGAAAGTGAAGCGTCTGGAATTGCATCTTGGGATTGGAACTTTAAAGGGAAAAATTCTACGTACCATGCTCTATACCCAAGGGCCTGGAGTGTATATGAGGGTAAATAGTGGTATATTTTGAGTATACACTTAATTTTGGCTCCTTGTGATATTAAAAGCTTGTAATGTGCCCTTGCTTTGCCTGTTCCATGTTCATGTGATAATATGTCCAAACATTTATAATTTTATTTTATTTTTCTGTTTCTCTGTCATAAGTTGTGTTTGCTTCCTATTTCTTCTTCCTTGGCATCCATCAATGGCTGCCTCTTCTCTCTGAGTTCTCAACCCTTGTGTTTGTCCTTATCTCTTCCAGCTCTTTTTATTTTTCCCGTGTTCCTTTATATCTGCCTCTCTTTTGCTCTTTCCTTCCAAGCTTTCTCCTTTTCTCCCTCTATGTTCACCCCTCTTCTTTCCTCACTTGGGCCACCAATTGCTAGTGGTGGGTATGAAGAAAATCAGGCTTGGTGCTGATGGTGGTGATGTTTGTTAAGGAGTGAGGATCTGAGGGAGGTTAAACAAATCTCCAACTTCTGGGTTATAGAGGTAAAAGGATGAGGGGAAGAGAGAAAAATACCTTCAGAGCACTATGATAACATTATTGAAGTAGAAAGTTGGTATTTCAGCTTCTATTGGCATGGAAATAGAAAGTCCGTGCTCAGCTTAGGTATTGGTGGTGGTGACCATGGAGATAATGGAGGGAAAAGAAATCAACTTCTTGGATGCTTATAAAGTTTCGACTTGAAGAAAAAGAATTGTACTAACCAACACCTGATTGCCCCTATCTCCATTAATAAAAAAAAAGTTAATATTTTACTATTTTTTTTAACTTCTTAAAACACGTGCAAATCCTAAAAGGACTTGTATTTTTTAACAGAGGGAGTATATTGTTGGAGAGGTGTAAGAAGCTACAGAAGGAAATAGATGGTGGTTATGGGTTTGTGACAGTAGTATAAGTGGGGAAGGATGTGCTGACACAGGAAGAAGGATGAATAGAAATCTGCGACTGCTTGATTGCAAGTGGTATAATGGATTGAATGGGAAAGGTTATAAACTATTCTCAACTGATCTTTCCACAAATTTGTAGAACTACCAATATCTGTCAACTTAGGATCAGTAGAAGCAGTGCTCATTGGGTAACATGTGTTTGCAGGGTGGGGCTGCATTGCCTGCATACCTCAACCTTCTCCATGTTGCACTAGTAGGGAACCTGCTATTTCTGTATATGCTTGCTATTGTTTAGAAACCTTGAATTATTAGCAAATTAGAGTATTGGTCCTATTGGACAAGGACATTACAAATGTGATACTAATAGAAATATCTAGAAAGCAGGGATGCAAATGAAAATTTAAGACCACAAGACCCTAGAGCGGAATGAACTCCACAAATTTGTTGATTTTTTAATTTTTTTTTGTGGTAAATGCCAGGGGAGCCAGACCCAGAACTTCATATAGTTTGCCGTCAACTTTCTCCTATCATTCCTCATAATTACAAGGAGAGCAGCTTTCCAGTAGCAGTATTTTCTTTCACGGTAATTTGGACATCTTAAAATTCTTTATGGATTAATAAGTTTTCCCTGGGCAATACTGATCGTAGTTTTGTTTATGTGCTTTAGCTATCAAATTCTGGGAGTACAGATGCCGAAGTCAGCCTGCTTTTCACGTGGGCCGTAAGCTTCTCTTTGAATACTGTGAATCATTAACTATGTATGATAGGTGGAAAAATCACATGTCATGAAAAGCTAAGGGACTTTTCATTCCATTTCAGAATTCTGTGGGTGGAGACTCTGGACTTTCCGGAAATCATTATAATTCCAAGATCACGTACGAATGTAGCTTTATCTTGTATAAGAGCGGAGGGGTTTTATTTTCTTAATATTGCATGTCTTGAATAGTTCTAAAATTATATTCTAACATACCAAAGTTACATCTATTACTCTCAGGATGAAGAATGATATGAGTGGTGTACTTCTACATCACAAGTAAGTCCCTTTGAAATAGGTAGATATTGAGAATTTTCTTCAGAAAATAAGTTAAAAGAATGTAATTATCTTAAGACCTTAGGACAGAATTACTGCTTAAGGTCTTTCAGGCATGAGAATCTTTGAGCACATGGCTGAGCATTCTCATGGAAAATTTATGTTGGATGTTCAGCTCATAGACCACGTTACTCCTGCTGTCATTTTCTTCTTTTGATCCTAAATAAAAGGGGAGTAAATATGGCAATGACTGTCTAATTGAACAGGAAAATTTAGAATTGAAAGTTGAAACAGAATAGAGGATGGTCAATTTTATTAAAATAATGCTGCCTAGTGCCTATCATCTCATATAATATTAAACTCAACAATGCAGGACTGCAGGTGGACGGCCACCTGTAACATATGCAATTCTTGCAGAGGAAAAAGATGGTGTCCATGTCTCTCTGTGTCCTTCCTTCGTAATATCTGGGGACTCAGATGGTATGACGGCAAAGGAAATGTGGGAAGAAATAAAAGCGGTAGGTTCCTTTCAATATCTTGCTTTAGTGTCTTTATAACTAAGGGTCTGTTTGGCGTGTCATGTTGATATGGTAAGTTCCTTTCAGTGGGAAGAATTAAAGGCCTTTTTAGTGAGCCAAACAGACCCAAAGTTATATTTGACTCAAAATGTCTTTTCTAATCTTCTAAAGAATTAAAAGAGGTAGCTTCCTTAGTACTCCCTCCGTATCGCAATACTTGTTGTTTTAGCACTTATTAATAAACTCTATCTTTACTTTACTTTTATAGCTTAAAATACCTAAAATGACTAATTATTACCTATAAAAAGAGCAATCATTACCTATAAAGACAATAATTATAGCTAAAACAACAAGTTTTTTGATACAATTTTAACACTCTAAAACAAGTATTGCGATACGGAGGGAGTATTAGATTTGCCGGTTGCCAAATTACTGTTACTTTGAGAACATGGGATTATCATTGATATGAAATGAGAGAGTTTGAAGAAAGAAATGTGAGAGTGGGAGAAGAAAAATCAGTACTTCTATTTCTGAGAGAAGTTACATAATATATAGACTAGTCTAGAAAGCTTGTAAGAGAAGCTAAAATGTAACAATGGTGCAGGAAAAGTAATGCCTATAAAAGCTGGAAAAGCCTATCTCTAAAAGCCTATAGCATAACCTAGAAATAAAGTAATAATTACATGCATGCAAGCATGCTAACACTCCCCCTCAAGCTGGGTGGTAGAGGTCTATCAAACCAAGCTTGGAAGTCAAATGATCAAATCTGGAATAATGGAAGCCTTTTGTCAATAAATCAGCAAGTTGATCTTCTGATTTAACAAAGGATATCCTAACAACCCCTTCTTCCAATTTCTCTTTGATGAAGTGACGATCAATCTCCACATGTTTGGTTCTGTCATGTTGGACTGGGTTGTGAGCAATACTAATGGCAGATTTGTTATCACAATATAGAACCATAGGCTCTTCCAATTTGACTTTAAGGTCTGCCAGAATAATTTTCAGCCACAACATTTCACATAAACCTTGTGCAAGAGCTCTAAACTCAGCTTCAACGGATGATCTAGCCACAACATTTTGTTTCTTACTCCTCCATGTAACAAGATTTCCTCCAAGGAACATGCAATACCCAGAAGTTGATCTTCTATCAACAATGGATCCAGCATAGTCGGCATCTGTGAAGGCTTCTATGATCAGTTTGTCCCTTCTTTTAAAGAGTATCCCCTTTCCTGGACAGCCCTTTAGGTAGTGAAGTATTCGGTAAATAGCACTAAGATGAGGATGTCTTGGGTCATGCATAAACTGACTCAAGACAGAAACTGGATAAGCGATATCGGGTCTAGTATGGGAAAGATAAATCAGCTTTCCACACAATCTTTGGTACATTGCTTTATCCACAGTCGGCTCCTCTTTGAAATCTCCAAGTTTGTTATTCGGATCCATAGGAGTTGAAGCTGGTTTGCATCCACTCTTTCCAGTTTCCTCAAGTAAATCAGTGATGTATTTCTGCTGGGAAATAAAGATGCCATCAGAAGAATGAGCAACCTCAATTCCAAGGAAGTATTTAAGTCTACCAAGAGACTTAACTTCAAATTCAGCTTCCAACTTTTCCTTAAGTTTCTCCTGCTCAATTTTATTGTCACCTGTGACAATAATATCATCAACATATACTAGGAGAATAGTCACTCCCCCTGAAGCTGAATGTTTGATGAACAAAGTGTGATCCCCTTGACTTTGCTTGTACCCAGCACATTTCATAACAGATGTGAACCTGCCAAACCATGCTCTTGGTGATTGCTTAAGGCCATAGAGAGCCTTTTTTAACTTGCACACCTTATGAGATGAAGAGGAGAAACCTGGAGGAATTTTCATATATATTTCCTCTTCCAAATTGCCGTGGAGAAAAGCATTCTTGACATCAAATTGCCAAAGAGGCCAACTAGAGTGAGCAGCCAAGGATAATAAAACACGAACAGTATTCATCTTTGCTACCGGAGCAAATGTTTCTTGATAATCAATCCCATAAGTTTGTGTGAAACCCTTAGCAACTAGGCGTGCTTTATACCTCTCCAATGACCCATCAGCCTTGTATTTGAGTGTAAAAATCCACCTGCAATCAACAACATTCTTGCCCCAAGGTTTGTTAACAATGTCCCAAGTATGATTCTTTTCTAGCGCACACATCTCCTCCTTCATAGCATCTCTCCATTCCTTTTTCTTAAGAGCTTCTGAAACATTTTTGGGGATGGGAATGTGGTTTAGGCCTTGGATGAATTTTTTGTGAGAGGGAGAGAACCGATGTAAGGACACATGGTTAGCTAAAGGGTAAAGGGGAGTTTTTGTGCAAGAGCGAGTTGCTTTTCGAACAGCAATAGGCAATTCCAAATCAGAAGTTTCTGGGCTGTTCAAATGAGAAATAGAGTGAGTACCTTCTTCTGTCATGTTTTCAGTTCCAGGCGCCGGTGAAGAAGTTTGCTCCTGCTCTGGGATTAGAATGGGTCTTAATTTCCTTGAATAAACCTGAGGAAATGATGGCAAAGAAAGGGGGAAAGATGTGGTTGGGACAAGTGGTGGTTGCTGACTATCCTCATGATGTTCCTGAGGCTCTGATTGTTCAGCTTGCTGCAGCGGGAGAGAGTCAGAAATGGAAGGTTCAAGTGGAGGTAAGGTGTTCAGGGTGCCAATGGTTTGAGGTTCAGGGTCAAAAGGTTGGGAAGTGTCATCCTTTGAGGGGTAAAATGGTACTGTTTCAGAAAAGGATACATCAACAGAAACATATGTTTTCTTTGAGGATGGATGGTAGCACTTGTATCCCTTTTGTGTTGAAGAGTAACCAATGAACATGCACTTAATAGCTCGTGGATCAAGTTTTCCTCTTTGAGCACCATGAACATGCACAAAAACTGAGCAACCAAAGGCTCTAAGAGAAAGATTAGATTTTCTATAATCTGGATAAGTCTTTCTAAGACAATCAAGAGGACTTTGAAGATTGAGAACTTTAGAAGGCAACCTGTTGATAAAAAACGCAGCAGTGAGAAGTGCTTCCCCCCAAAACTGTTTTGGAACATTGTGCTGAAAAAGAAGAGCACGAGTAACTTCAAGAAGATGCCTATTTTTCCTTTCGGCAATCCCATTTTGTTGTGGGGAGTAAACACAAGATGATTCATGTATTATCCCTTGTGTTTGAAATAAAGAGCTAATGGACTGATTGAAGTAATCTTTGGCATTGTCTGTCCTAAATCTTTTAATTTGTTTTCCAAATTGGGTATGGATCATCGAGAGAAAGATAGACACAATGGTGCTAACCTCAGATTTCTGTTTTAGAAGGAAGACCCATGTAACCCTAGTACAATCATCAATAAATGTGACAAACCATCTAGCTCCAGAGATATTAAGGACAGATGATGGCCCCCAAATGTCACTATGAATCAACTCAAAAGGACAACTGCTCCTAGTATTACTAATGGGAAATGACACACGAGTGTGTTTGGCCTTTTCACATACATCACACTTAAAGGAAGACACGTCAATTCCTTGAAAATTCTCAGGATACAAGTGTTTCAACAGATAGAAGGAGGGATGGCCAAGCCGGTAATGCATCAGCCAAATGGAGTCTTTGGTATGGATGGTGTTTAAGGCATGACACAAGAGATGGTTGGTGCTTTCCTTAGGAAAATCAAGGTAGTAGAGCCCATTCCTTTCCTTAGCATTACCAATCTTCTTCCCCGAACACCGGTCCTGTACAACACAATCAAACTCCGTGAATAGGACAGAGCAGTGGAGATCTTTGCAAAGTTTTTTTATGGAAATCAGGTTGGTTGAGAGGGAAGGAACAAGGAGAACGTTTTTCAGGTTGCGGTTTCCTGGGAGGTTTATAGTGCCTTGACCTTTAACTTGAGCTACTGAATTATTAGCTGTCAACACTTGTTTAGGCTTAGAAGATGGCTGGAAAATATGAAAATTTTGTGAGCAATTGGTCATGTGTTCAGTAGCTCCTGAATCTAAAATCCATTGAATAGGCTGGGAACATTCTGAAGCTCTCAAGCATAAAGAAGGAGAAGAGTTACCTGGAAGAGAAAGAGTGCATGGACTAGAAGAAGTATCACCTGATGGTTTCTCAAGGGAGTTGAACAATGCTCTAAATTTCTCAAATTCAGTGGCACTAATCCCCGCAGATTGTCCTCCACAAGAACTCCATAAATCCTTGAATTTTTCCAAATCAGCAGCAAGAGAAGAAGTTTCCGGTACGGAGGTTGTCATTAGAGAAGATAGACCAGGAAGTCCAACAATAACCAGCAATAATGGAGGTAGGAAAGGTTATATTACTTCAGCAACAAGGGCTGAAGAAACAAACAAGATCTTCAGCAATGAAGGCCGAAGAAAGGTAAAAGATTCTCAGCAATGAAGGCTTGAGAACAACCAATAGATTCAGCAATGAAGGCTGAAATCTAGACAAAAGTGCTTAGGAAAATCCCTTAAGCTCTGATACCATGATATGAAATGAGAGAGTTTGAAGAAAGAAATGTGAGAGTGGGAGAAGAAAAATCAGTACTTCTATTTCTGAGAGAAGTTACATAATATATAGACTAGTCTAGAAAGCTTGTAAGAGAAGCTAAAATGTAACAATGGTGCAGGAAAAGTAATGCCTATAAAAGCTGGAAAAGCCTATCTCTAAAAGCCTATAGCATAACCTAGAAATAAAGTAATAATTACATGCATGCAAGCATGCTAACAATCATGTCTCTTGCCCTGAATTTTTTCCCTAATCTCATCATGCTTCAAGTACTTCCAAGTTCAAATGTTACTTCTCTAGCCGAAGTTTTACTCACATTTTCCTTTTTTATCCTTATAATACCCCTTCTTCAATTTTTTGGATCCTTATACATGGGTGTAAATGATATTGTCGACGCCTTTGTTTATAGCCCTTTTCATATCATTGTTATTTTCAATTCTATTTAACATATATTAATCTTCTTTGTAATAGTATGGATCCTTTGACCATCTGAACTTCAAGGAAGGATCATCACATTCTAAGCCTGGATCTTGTATTGGGGCTGCAATTGCAGCTTCAGTTGTTGTACCATCTGGATGTACACGCACGGTTACATTTTCACTATCATGGGACTGCCCTGAAGTCAGATTCTTGAAAGGAAGAACTTACCACAGGTAATCATGACTTATTTTCTTGTCCAAAAGATCTATGCAATCAGCTTGTTCACTTTCTCCTATTTCCCTTTAAATGCCTATTGATTACGAAAAATGGAAGATATTCAAAGATCTGTGCAATCAGCTATTTGCCTTTTCTCCTATCTTTCTTTTAACTTCCCATTTATTGCAAAAAAGTACAGACGCTACACCAAATTTTATGGTGCTGATGGGAACACTGCAGCACATATAGCCTCTGATGGTATTCAGGGTAATCTTTCTGTCCATGAGCATCACGTTTGATCGGCCTTATTGGACAAATGTGACAAAACCTCTTTTAATTATCTAGGTTCTGCAAGGAATGAAAGATACTGATTCTTTTAGTTGGAAATGCAGATCAAAGCCATTGGGAATCTCAGATTGAAGCATGGCAAAAACCTTTCCTTGAAGACAAGCGACTTCCAGAATGGTGAGTCGGTTTTTTGCCTTTGATGTATTTTGGTTGAAGGTATCAGTATCTAAACATTTTTTCTATGATTTATTTCAGGTATCCAATCACTCTCTTCAATGAGCTTTATTTTCTAAATGCAGGAGGAACAGTGTGGACAGGTATTTGAATCCCTTGTAATTTCTGAATAATGGTAAATTTAGGACTCTCACTCAAATTTCATAATTTTTTGTAGATAATTCACCTCCGCTTCACAGTTTAATGACAGTCGGAAATCAGAAGTTTTCCCTTGACAGGTTGAAATCTAATGTGAAAAATTCTGCCAGTATTTCCTATCAAAGTAATACTGGCTTCAACATTCTTGAGACTATGACTTCAATACTTGAACAAATACATACACCGGTTGCCTCAAGTTCAGCTTTTGGGCCAAATTTACTTCAAGAGGGTGAAGAAAATATTGGACAGTTTCTCTACTTGGAAGGGAATGAATATCATATGTGGAACACATACGATGTTCATTTTTATTCATCTTTTTCACTGCTCATGCTTTTCCCAAAACTTGAATTTAGCATCCAAAGAGATTTTGCCGCAGCAGTGCTAATGCATGATCCTAGTAAGAAGAAACTTTTACATGACGGAAAATGGGTTTCCAGAAGTGTTCTTGGTGCTGTTCCTCATGATATTGGGCTTGATGACCCATGGTTTGAAGTAAATGCTTACAGCCTTTATAACACAGACAGGTGGAAGGATTTAAACCCAAAATTTGTGCTTCAGGTTTACAGAGATGTTATCGCTACGGGAGACAAGAAATTTGCACTTGCTGTTTGGCCCTCAGTTTATGTTGCTATGGCTTATATGGACCAATTTGACAAGGATAAGGATGGCATGATTGAAAATGATGGTTTTCCTGATCAAACATATGACACATGGTCAGTTTCTGGGATGAGTGCATATTGTGGGGGACTTTGGGTTGCAGCTTTGCAAGCTGCTTCTGCCTTGGCACGTGAAGTAGGTGACAGTGGTTCTGAGGATTATTTTTGGTTCAAGTTTCAGAAGGCAAAGGCTATCTATGATAAGTTATGGAATGGTCAATATTTCAACTATGACAACAGCAGTAGCAGCACAAGTTCTTCTATTCAAGCCGACCAGTTGGCTGGACAATGGTATGTTATGGTTTTAACAAGAAATTAAATATGATTTTTTTTAAATATTATATATTTATATCTTCGAATTAAACTAGATCAGCGGAACCTTAAACAAGCTTTCTCTGAAAAAGCATCCTGGTCAAGGAAATCCTAAATGAATTTTCAACTCTATGTTACGTAGCTTTTATGAATCATGAGGGTAAGTCCATATTAATGGAAAACTTTAATAGGGTTGAGCTTCATTAGGAAATAATTATGTTGGGAGCTTAAATTAGACAAAAGCATAAATCTTAGGGATGTATTTGGAACAGAATATAGGTTAGACACCTTTATTAGTATGAAATTTACCCCTTTGTTCTTGTACAGTTGTACTGTGTATTTTTTCCACAGAAGTAATGTCAGAACAAACCATCAAGTAAATGTCCAGATGAATACTGAATTACTTGAACTATATTCCTGTCTATAGCCTATGCTCCGCTAATATCATATCTTCAAATGAAAAATGTGACATATCTTGGGCACTAATTTTGAATAAATTCATTATCGTATGGAAGTTACACAGAGTTCCTATAATACACATTTTTGGGCAAATAACTCACATTTTTCTTTCAACTTTTGGCTGGCTGGTGGGTAGGTATGCTCGAGCATGTGGACTGCAGCCAATTGTTGATGAGGAGAAAGCAAAACTTGCCCTGCAGAAAGTATTCCAATTCAATGTCTTAATGTTCAAGGATGGGCAACGGGGAGCCGTGAATGGGATGCTACCCGATGGAAATGTTGACATGTCATCGATGCAGTCGAGAGAGATATGGTCAGGTGTCACTTATGCTGTTGCTGCCAATATGATTCAAGAAGGTTTGCTAGATATGGCTTTTCAGACTGCCTCTGGAGTCTATGAAACTTCTTGGTCACACAAAGGACTTGGGTAAGCTGGACACTTACTTTTTTCAGGCAAATAATGCAAAAATGATTTCTTATCTAGAATTTGATCTCCACTACAAATACCTTATATCACAAATCATTACGGAAGTTCTCAAATTAGTCCAATTTTCCTCATCAAATGCAAATCCTAGAGTATGAAATGTAGAAGTGATTTCATCCCCTCACATATCCCCTTAAAAAGAAGTTTGAGAACCACATTTTGGCAGCTATCCTAAAAATGCAAGTAGTGCATGGAATTCATCTTTCCGCGCAAATCCTAGAGTATGAAATGTAGAAGTGATTTCATCCCTTCACATATCCCCTTAAAAAGAAGTTTGAGAACCACATTTTGGCAGCTATCCTAAAAATGCAAGTAGTGCATGGAATTCATCTTTCCGCTGACAGTTTTTGACCCGGGCATTTGCAGGTATGCATTCCAGACACCGGAAGGCTGGAACACAAATGACCAGTACAGATCTCTTTGCTACATGCGACCCCTGGCCATATGGGCGATGCAGTGGGCGTTAACAAAGCCTAATCCTTCAAGTTCGGAGCCCAAACAAGACGTCTCAGAGGATTCTGTGGGTAAGCAACACATTGGTTTTTCAAAAGTGGCCAACCTTCTGAAGCTGCCAGAGGATGAAGGGTCTTCAAGCCTCTGGCAAACTGTGTACGAGTACACGCGCAAGAGGCTGATATGAGTGATCTCAGCTTGCATTGGTAAAGAACTACTGGTGTTTGCGAGATTGGTCAGTTTGTGTAAGCATGTTGTACATTCTATTGGGACAACTGGCCTATTTTTACAAGCTATTCGAATTTCGAATAAACGCAGGCATATTTGGTATAAACAATGGTGATACGCTTTAGGTTGGCTGGCTCCTTTGTTGAAGCCAGGCCTTCTTCAGAAGTGTTTACGCTCGCTGCAATATTATTTTGTTTTCCCTGAATGACGGTCTTTGCGTCGAGTAAACCCAATAATGAGTTGAAACTCTTCTTTATATAGTGTAGAAGAAATGTGTCTCACCTTGAAAAGACAAGGTGAAAATCATACCAACATACTACGTATGTGAAAGGGTCAAATCCTTAGCTTTTGGGTTTGAACTCTTGACCTCTTGTCATACTAGAGAAGTAACTCTTGACCTTGTCATACTAGAGAAGTGAAGGGAGCATGGGGGAGCACACGTATCCCCTCGAATCTGAATACTCCGTAATTATGTACATATATAAAAGGAAAAATGAGAAAAAAATACAAATTATCCACTATGAATCAATATTGATATGAATTATTAACTATGAACTACGGACTAATTATTAGTAAAAGCTATTGAGTCCCAAATTGGCAATCTCATCATCGAAGTATATTCTCTCACAATCATAAATTACCTAAAGCATGGTGTAAATTGTCGGTGGGAAATTGAATTTTTGTTAACGGGCATTAAATTCATGCTGCTAAAAATCAAAACGATTTCATTCTCTCATATTTACCATAGTGGTAATAGAGTGGTTGATAAGGTCGCACACCTTGGTCACTACTGCTCTAGTATGGGAGCCGCTTTTTCTTACCCAGGTCTCATGGACCTCACCCGAAAGGATACCGTCGGTTAGCATTCTTCGTTGAAAGCATCCGAATTTTTGCCAAATAAAAAAAACTATGAACTAATATCAGATATGGGTATGGCCTATGTGTATCACTCATACCCATACCTAGTGTTTGATATATGGGTATATGGATATCAATCTGATAATTCTCATATTTCACTTTCTTTGTATTTTTCTCCACTTTGATATACCGTTCTAACTGGGTTATTGATATACCGTTCTAACGGGATATTAAAATAGATGCATGCTCATTTTCTTTCTTCCTCAACGCTTCTCTGTAGAGTGTCTATTCTTTTTTACTTTGGTCTTCTATTTGTTGAGAATTTTTCAATTCATAGAAATTTCAGATCTAGGGTTAGGGTTTATCTTCCCCACCGAACCCTTCTGACCCTCTTCCCCGTCGAGTAGCAACAACATTTCCGACCCCCAAAACCCTTGCAACCCAAGCAGCCCTCCGAGAAGTTTTCTGCCGCCCTTCCGAAGATGTGGTGCCATGTCATTAAATTTTCTAATCTTCAGTTGCCACGTTGAAAATTTTATTGGAATTTTTCTCATATCGAAATAGACGGGATATGAAATAGTCTGTATATCATTTAGTGATTTTCTAATGGGTCTGGCTGGGGTCGAGGCAATGTGTATCAAAGCGACTTTGCATTACGGAAATTTCCTTGGAGGCTCGTCCTCACTGTCCACAAGGAATCCTGTTTGTACCGTTGACCAGCGGTGTCACTGCATGTGGTGCTTGACATCGACTCTTAGTCTACATTGTCTCCAACATGGTCGGACGTTGTTCGACTACACTTGTGTGCCTCCCTCCGTTTGTACTGCACTTTTTTTTTCTGTTTCTATGATGTATTTTTTTGTTCTTGTTGTATGACGGCTAGTCGTCTCGAGGTTCCGGGTTTGTCCGGTCTCGAATTATTTCCTAATAAAAAAAATATAGTGATTTTCTAAGTTGGGCCCTTTCTAGTGTCATGTAAGCCTTTGGGCTCTAACGAAATAAGCTGGGCTCAGGCCCATAAGGCATTAGGTTTATATCCTGCTCTTGGTCCAGCCTTGCTTAGTCATCGTCTTCTTCGTTGAAAGGTATCCAAATTACAGATAAAAATGTTTCCAATCTCAAAACTCTAATCAACCCAAATTCATCAGACGTCCTTCGATCCGGCTTTTCCTTGGTCCTCAAGTTGGATTCTAGGCCCTGGTAAGCTCCTCTTCGGATTCGAATCTATCACTTTGTTCCCTGTTTTCGGTATCCAGCTCGCTCATCGGTGTTTTTTTGCTGTTCCATGTTGTTAGGATTTGGTGTATGAAATTGTTGAATTATTAGTAGATTGATTTGGAGATTTGGAGCTTTGGTTAGGGTTTTTGGTTTGAATCCTCCTAGCCGTCGATTACTGCTCAAACCAATACAAAGTGACAAAGTGTTGTTTCCTTTTTCCTTCTTCCTTCGATTTCTTTCTTCCGAGCTTGTAGTACTCTTTGGGCTTCTGTGCGACTTCCCCACTCTCTCCTTACTCTCTGCTGTTCCATTTCCAGATCTCTTTCTCTCCCTCTCGACCTTACCTGGTAATCTCCTTTTCCCTTCCATTCCAAATCCAATATTGTAGGATTTCATTGTTTTCCCTCCCTATTTAGGGATCTAATTTTTGCCATTTGGATCATACTCGTGTGTTGATAAACGATTGAAATTTATCTTTCAATTTGTTTGTTTACATTCTATGGTTATCCTGAGATTGGATGGATTGTTGGGGTTCATTCTATGGTGACCTTGATTTTTTCTTTTGTTTAAATCTGACTTAGAGTTGGTTCTTTATTGTGAAGTCCAAGTTTTAAATTTTAGATTAGTTAAGGGGGCAATTTTTTGCTTCTGTTTTCATAGAAACCCATATTTTATTACCTTCATTGTTTGTAAGAAGTTGAAGAATTAAGCTTTCGTGATAGATGATACTCGTTACATCAATGAATGCTTCTGCGAAAAGCCATTCTTGTAGTTTCAGTTGGACAGAAATATTATCACAACTGTTGAGGATTCTTGTAGTTTCAGTTGGACAGAAAAGCATTTTTGTTTGTATATATTGATTCTTCTTGTTCATACGAATCCCCTTTTGATATTATGTACTTTTGAATCATGAATGCAATTAACATGAAATTCACAAGTTGAACAAAAATGAGCTCAAAACGAGCAAAATGAGCAAACCAGGATTAAAAACAAGCACAATAGGAAAATGAGCTTGAGCTCTGCCCTGAAAAACGAGCTCAGCTCGAAAAAAACGAGTTCGAGCTTGTTTTACTGCACTCGAGCCAAGCTTGAACACCCTACTAGTAACTCGCCTCTTATTGCTTGATTATTACCCTTAACCATATACTCTCCTTATAGCAGAAGGAAGAGATGTCGCTGAGAGGAGTGTGGCAGCTTCAGAAATTGGTCGTTAGCTACTGTGATTGGGGTGGCAGCAGCAGGGGTATCAGGTATGCCTCTCTCTCTCCTCCTCTAGATGTTGGCATCTCCCGTAAACTCTTGACACCAATTGATGATGAAACTCTCTTGGTTGTATTTCTTGACTACTTTTTTATTCTGCTGTTATTTACGGCATTATAACCGAGTTGCTCATTTGCTTCTGAATTTGTACTGGCTGCATAGATTAACCGAGTTGCTCATTTGCTTCTGAATTTGTACTCAATAATCTGTCATTTGGTATTGACTATTTTGTTTGTAGACAATGGTATTTTGTTTTAAAGGTTATTGGACTCAAAATGGAAGGTGAAAGGTGATTTTTTTTACATTTGATCATAGAAGTGGCCATTATAAGAAAATAATGTCTCAACATTTCAGTTGTTCAATGGTAGGAAATATGAGGATTCGCCTGTCTTTTCCCTCCAACTAGATAAAGTGATTGATTCTTCATGTTTGAAAACTATTGTTGAGAGAGGGCCTCTGATAAATAGCTTCCAGGTTAAATCATGTCAAGATGTCATTATAAAAAAAAATTATCCAGGAAAAAAGACAATTCTCTGCGACTCATTTAATTTTTCTCCATGAAATGTGGCCTGCATCTTTAAAATAAACAATGAGATACGTGCAAGTAAAAATCTTGATTTTTTTTACCACCCATAGATTCCTTAGAATTATGAATAGTTTTTTTCTTAAATGCTTTTCAGGGCTTTTATGGAATCTCATCTGCCAGCAATGAAAGAATGCAATCCACAAATAGAGATGGTTACTGAGCTCATACGTGGTCAACATCCACATTTGAAGGGGTTTTATCGTGAGGACTCTTACCTTCTCCTATATCTGCCATTGGTACATGAGATCCTTTTTTGTTTGAATGTTAGACTTGCTTTACTCGGATTTTATTACATAATTAAATCCTTCCCATGGCTGTTTCATTTTGCTGTAGATTTTCTCCAATTTTAATATTTTAATGAAGTCACACCTTAGCAAGATGGCTAAAGTTGCCGATTAACCCATTAGTACATATGTCATATCATTTTTTAATGTTGACCTTTCATATCTACATATGTTACATGCTCATTCTTTTAAAAGGTTTATCATTAATTACCTCACTAGTACATTTGACATACCCTTGAGGATGTTACTTGATTGAACTCATTTTTCAACATTATTAAAGCTTGAGCCTCGGCCTCAAATTCACATCTTCTTTCATGGGTTGGAGGCCATGGAAGGCTTGAACGTGTCTTACATATATAATCCTTGCTTCTCCATGTGGGTTGTTGCTCAGTCCCCTCACCTTACATCTTACATTGTTGATATTTTGTGCACGCCCATCTATGGTTCATTCCTTTGAATATGCGTCACAAAATGTTTCCCCTATTCACATGGTCATAGACTCATAGTTTCCTGTACATCTGTGGATGGAATGAGCAATTTTCAAGTCAAGATGATGTGATTGTTAGCTATTTCTCTCATGTGAAATGAATGTGATTTGCTATCTCGTTGAATGAATAGAAAACAAGAACGAACGAGTTGTTTGCGTGAAGAATCTGGACCCTGAAGAAATACTCTTGCAAGCAACTAGATTAAGGAATTCAAGTGGAAGAAAGGTGGTGAAGTTGAGAACAAGGCATGTAACCAAACATCCTAGTGTGCAAGGTACATGGACAACCGACTTGAAGTTGTGATGAGGAAATGCGCCTATCTGTCCTTGACATGTTCTGGCTAGGTATTCTTGCTTTTTAAAATGCTGATTAGCTTATGGAAGATAAGAAACCTTGAAACGTTTAGTTTGGGCTTGTTTTGATCCTCTGTTGAAACTGATTCAGCAATGTCCTGAACTGGTCTGATTTCAGTGTCAAAGAATTACCTTGTGACAAACCAGTGCTTCTTATGCTCATCTGATGCATTGTGAAGTGAGTGTCGATTCAAGTCTTATGGAGGATTTATGGTGTCTTAAGACTCGAAATGAAGGATTGGCTCGTAGTCTCATATACTAAAATAATGTTAAGCTTCCATATTCTTGTGCTTTTCTTTTCATTTCCAGACAGTTGCATAATTACATAATTTGGATTTATGAAATCCTTCCGCTCCACGAATTATTACTGCTTCGTATATATTTATTGTAGTTTCAATCGAATTAGGGTTTTTTTAGTCGACATCTGGGATGTTGTTCTGGTTGCGGTGACCGTACCTGGGAATGGCTGTTGCAACCAATGGCATTTCTGGTCGTCGCGACCTTACATGCGCTAAACAACATTTCAACACTGCGCTAAACAGAATTCCGGTATTGTCAATGCAGTATATCATCTGTTGAATGGCGTCTCCCATTCTTCATTTGGAGTTCGTTGCATAGCATCTATTCAATTGGGATTTGGATCCAACTGTCAAGGATTTTTGTTTGGAAAAATCAATGGATGAGATAACAGGAAAAGAAATCAGTACATTCATGAAACGCTTGGCTCAAGCTTGTTCATTTTTAAAAACACGTCAGAGTTTGAGCTCACGTTCGTGCTCGTCACAAGCTCGATGAGATTAAGCTCATACTACTTGTTTTTATCAGTGACTTTACAATTCTACCTTAGGTTTTATTTACCCGAGACTGAACCATTTTTATTCAGATTCAGTTATAGCAAATCTGGAATCTGGAATTACATATAAAAAGATGTTCTTTTTTTCTTTTAAAGCAGAAGATTGATTATCTATCTTCCTCAATCATTCACAATCACCACCACTGTCCTCCCAACACAATGTTGCTTCCGAGATCTATTGCCCCTATCCTCCACCATTCATCTTCTCTTTCAAGCATGTATCATCTGTTCTAAGGAGAAATAGCCAAAAGAATAAAACCTGAAAATCTATCAATAAATAATTCAAGGCTCAATTTCATGAGATTCAAACAAAGTAATTTCAATTTTCAACCAAACAAAATAGGGTTAGGTTTTTGAAGAATCAGTTTGGAGCTTTTCACCAAAAATCTAAATAAAGGGGTGCTGAGGTAATCTCGACCACTGAATGGGTCTTCATTCCTGTTAACAGTGGTGGCGCAGCAGACAAGGGTGAAGGTGAGAGGCGGTGACAACAAAGACTTCAAAGGTTCAATGGATCTCTTGAAGGTGGCGACAACCACCACATGGAGAAGAGGGTGGAAAACAGGAAGGATGCAAGAGGGCAGAGTTCCAAACTACACTTTAAAATTTTTATACCCCACAAATGCCATAATGCATAATATGTCATTACAAAACTTAATGTCTGGTTATGCAAACTAGCAGAAATTCAGGTACGGGAACAACAATAGTATTCAAACACAGTATCAGGCCACCACCTAACAAATCAAACACAACATTTCCTGAGCAACAAAACATGGAACAATCTGAGAAATTTCGCTGCCCTATAGTCTCAACATTAGGATCCAGTAAACGGCTCACCATGAGCCTTCGGCACCAGCAGTTGGATTCGTGAAAGCTGAGAACTCCCAGAAAGTCTTCAATGAGTATGGCGGGGAGATATTTACCCCTTCTTCAGTGATCTTAGCAATCTGAAAAGAGTATTTCAGATTGCAATAAATAATCAATACCATTGTAACAACAAAATGTGATATTTCAGACATGTTCGCAAAGCATCATAAGGTAGTTTGAAGCTAACAATATGCATAGCGCCAAAAAATGTGTTCATGGAGTAGTTCTTAGCACCATACGTTTAACACAAAAGCACATAAGATAAAAAGGAAGCGAAAATAACAAACCTGATGTCAAAGGAGTTGAAAATAACACAAGCATAAGATCAAAAAGAAGCGAAAATAAAGAAACAAACCTGAAGCTTGTTGATTGCAGACCTATCACGATACAGGAGTACACGCATGCATTTCTCGAGCACCCTAACACCGTCTTCAAAACTCATGTCCTCCTTCCATTCTTCGCGGAGAATAGGTTTTGCAAGGTGATTCCCAAAGCCAGTAGCAACATGGTCATCTTCATAGTGCACGCCAATCATGCTGACCTAAATGACAGTCATGCCATGCACAGAGACAATTAATAAACATCGATGCTGTTAAGGATAAACCAATGCAGAAAAAGTAGGGAAAGCACCTACCGTTCCAAGATACTTCTGTCCATTTTTAATTCCACCCAGAACAAGAGAGTTCCACAGGGGGTTGAATTTGTTCCGCCTATTGTACATCACACGTGTCAGATAGGAATGCACCTCCTTAGGCCCCAAGGAATTTCCATCATCCCACATGTTGTCGTTAAGGCTGAAACACAAAGCAAAAGATGCGGTCTGTAGGTGAGGAACGAATTATGTGATAAGAAATTTAGGGCGGCAGGCTAGTAAGTACAGGGGTGGATTTATAAAGGCTGCAAGGAAAGAATTTAACCACAAATCTCAAAACATCAAGTTTTAATACTTCAGTTGTGAGTGTATAACATAGCTGTTAAACTGTAAACTTCTTACGTGAGCTCATCCAAGTACTTCAGAATCTCCTGAAAGTCACTAATCTCTCCACTAGCACCAAGAAGAGAGTGCTTGCCAATAGGCTTCAATCTTTCAATACCCTTGTAACGTAGAGTGGAACCATAAGACCCTGCACATCATAACTATCTCAGCCACAGAATCGTACCATTGCTTAATCTTCAACATTGATAATTTCATTATGATAAATCAGCAAATTCAGTTTCGCAAGTTGATGAGAAGTACAAAAGTTGCCCAAGGTAAACATGTGAATGAACAATGCAGGTTTACATCTTTCTGATAAAGTGAACTCAGCCACTGAGAAGGTATAAAGTTGAGAATTTTTTATGTAATAAAATGGAGCATTTGTTTAAGACAACTAGAAATAGTAAAGCAATGTTGGAAAACACTGTTTTAGTCATGAGGATAATGGAAACAGGCACAAAGCATAATTATAATTTTTTTTTTAATCTAACCTCCCATGTCTGCAGCTATAAGAATACCATCCTTGTATTTGATGCCAATTACAGATGTTCCGGTCACGTAGGGATACCTGAAATCAATGTACCACATCATTATTCCATTCAGAAGGGAAGATAGTGAAAATCTTGAACCATAGAATTAGCAAGAAAGCAAGCATCAATATTACCGAGATCAAGAGTAATAAACAACTTATGAATTCTAGCAAGAATTCTAATGGCAAAAACTTTAAGAACCAGACTTAACCACATGAATAGGCAAGAGTCTCAAGTCATGATAATGTAAAAGCCACAATGGATAATAATGGAGAAGAGAAGGCATAGGATAAATGAGAGAAGAGAGGGCACATCAGCACTTAGAAACTTTAAGGAAGAATCATATATATTCCATATCAAGAAGAAATTGTCAAGCAAATATATGATACTTTAAGAAGCTGAAAAAATTACATGATAAACACATACAAAATTCAGCAATCAAGTATCACATGCTAGGAAGATTCTAAACACATTCAAGAACTTCAATTCATATTTCATATCAATGGAATAATATGGAAAAAACAAGGCATCCAACAGCAAATCTGAACACAGGTTCAGTCAGCATGCATACAAACTCTCAAAGTTTCAATTTAGCATAGATATGAGAGAGAAGAGCACATATGAGCATATAGACATCAGCATAGAAACTTTAAGATAGTTCATATTTTCCACTCAAACAGAAACTGAGAGACATCTTGATAATACTTATAAAGGCTGGAAAATAAGAGATATACTCAAATATTTCAGCAAACAAGTATTACAAGCCAAGAAGATTCCTAAGCACACAAGGAACTTCATCTCAGATTTCTTATAGAAGAGGAAAAACATGATAAACCATGAAACACTTGGGGCTGAATTTAAAGCACAAAACATGGAAGGCAAAATTCAGCAAGTGTTCAATGTCACAGAAAAGTTTCTGGACAGCAACATATGTGACACGAAAGTTTCTGGACAGCAACATATTAGTCCATATATCTCAAAGACCACACATCCAAGTCTAAAATTCAACCAAAATCAAAAGAAGATAGTGAAAATCAACAAGAAATCCTAACGCCTATGTGTTAAGCTAGAAAATCAAGGATTTATTTGTATGTGTTAAGCTACTACATCTCAGATTGGTGGATCTGCGGGGTCGGCGAAGGTCGGGGTCGGGGTCTACAGGGAGGAGTGCGGATCTAGAGTCACGGTTAGGGTAGGGGCGGAGTTCGGGGTCAGCGACTGGAGGCCGGCGAAGGTGGACGAGGGTTGGGTTGGGGCGGCGCCGCGACGTGGGGTCGCCTGAAGGGCCGGTGTCGGAGCTCCGGTCGACGAGAGAGGGAGTTACGTGAGAGAGGGAGAGTACGTGAGAGTGCATAAAACTAAGAAGCCTAATTCATCCAGAAATTTTCGAACAGCAGCCCTAATTCGAACAGAAATCGAATGCAATGGCAAACCGAAGAAGAGATATTGCAATCGAACAGCCCTAATTTGAACAGAAATCGAATGCAATGGCGAAGAGAACCAGAGAGAAGGAGAAATTACTGAGTTCTCTCGATGTGGCTGAAGACTTCACTCCCTTGATGATCCATGTTGAAGAACGATTGATCTCTCTGTGATCTTCGTCTTCCTTCCACTGATTTCTCTGAGTCTCGATTTGTGAATCGACTCCTTTTAAGCTCTCACCTCTTTGTTTCCTCTTCCTCAAGAAATCATCTTATTTACACTTCATTGTTTTGGTTAATTACGGGATCCGCCCCTACTTTATATAAAACTACCTTATCTATTTTTTTTATTTTTTTTTTGTAGGAACCACCCTATCTATAAAAATCACTCATGAAATTTAACACGATCCATGAGCTATGGCATACTCTCAATTAGTCCAAGGACACAGGTCGATAATGGCTCGAGTTGTGTGTTATTAATGTTTCTTATAAATTCTACTCCCTCCGTTTCATAATAAAAGTCGTTTGACTTTTTTACACGAATTTTTATGAGATAAAAACTATATAAAATATTATTTTTTTAATGAATTTTTTTCGATAAATTTATACTTATGACTACTAAGTATGAAATTATTAAAAAAAAATGATCAAAAAAATAATATTTTATAGTGTTTTTATCTTCTAAAAAAGCGTGCAGAAAAAAACAAACGATTTTTATTTTGAAACAGAAGGAGTATATATTAAGTGAGCATATCTATCTATTTATATCAATTATTATTATTATATATAATAAAAGAGAAGTCAGTTCAGACACATGACGACTTCTCCTTAAAAGTAGTTATATGTTTAGAAGATATTAACGAATTTTAAATACTATACGGAGTATAAGATAACATCTTACCTATGTAACATATGTACCAATTTTAAAAAATATATATAATAGATATAATAAATGATAAGTCATATATAACATATGACATTTTCTTCTTATCTCAATAGTAATAACCAATAAAAAAAAATTATCTTCACCTTAATCAATTTTAAGATAATAGTTTTCATATGTTTTTAAACATCGATATATTTTGAAAAGAGTTTACCCAATTTTGTAAGATTTTGATAATAACTATATAAAAGTTTGATAATACTTTCAATATATTAATGAGAATTAATGTTAATTTTATTTAAATTGTTTAACAATTCAAAAGTGTTGAAATAAATTAATTGTAAAAAAAATTGCACACGGTGTGAGTACTGAACTAGTTACTATAGTAAATATACTATGGACTATCCAAAGTTGTTCGGGACTATTCTCAATAAAATTTATAAAAATATTATTTAGATGATGTATGTTTGATCTTAACAAAACTACCAACTTGAGTTTTAAAACAAAATGACGTAACTTTTATTACTGCAAAATCACTCTATATATCCATTCTCCATAAATAAACAAGTATTTATTCTCTCATTCACACCATCCTCTAGCATCACAAAACAAGATCTTATATAATATATGGGACAAATGGCCAAAAATAATACCAAGTATCAATTATTGGTCAAAAATAATACCAACTTTGAAATTGGCCGTTTCATATACAAACTATCTCTATATATATTAACCGAAAATAATACGTAGGTGTATTCCGGTGAATTTTCCGACCAAACACGCCACATAGACGTCGGAAAACACACGTGGCATCACTTTTGCCACCTCACCCAAATTATAAGTTTGCCATGTCATAATTTTTTTTTCAATTTTTTTTTTGAAAAAAAAAAGAAAATAAAAGAATTAGCTACAGTACAGATTACAGAAGAACGAAGCTTGGAGAGATCGGACGGAAACCGAAGAGAAGAAAGTGCAGATGCCCACTTGAATCTCGATCGACAACAAGGGCAAAGGCTTTGTAAGGATGACGGAGGGTTGGGGATCGCAAAGCTCATCCATGAAATCAAATGCTCGGAGAAGAGTCGTCGACGAATCTTCAATTTAAAGGTGCAAGCATGGCTTCCCTGCGAGATTGCAAACTTGCAAATACACTAGAAATTCAGGAAGACAATTTTATGTTTGTCCATTATGGAAGGTATGATTCCAATCTTTAGTTCTTTCGATTGAATTTTTGGCATTTCGAATTGGGGAAAATATTAGGGTTTTCGAAAGCCTCGTTCTTTCGTTTTGCTGTCATAGATTAGGGTTTTGGAATTGTTGTCATAGAATGGAATTGGGTATAAAAATCGAATGGTTGTGGAGATGGGTTGCAATACGGATATGTCAAGATGGGTTTTCGAATTGCTGTCATAGCACTGGTGAAAGCTTTAAAATTGATCTGTCAATTAATACTCATGAAGAGCAGCATGTTTGAGCTATCAAACTAGATTGTAGTTTCCCCAATCTGATGCAACTAGTTTATACACCGGGTGATAAATTAGGCTTTAAAATGGCTTCTGAAATGTGTGTGATTGAAGCTTTACACTGATTTTAGCTTTTGTATATATACTGAAATTAGATTTTAGATTTTAAAATAGCTTTTGTAGTAATGGACATATATATACTAGTTTTGGGAAGCATTGTTGGTCACATGGGTTCCCAATTTGATATGTTCTACTTCTACTGTCATAGCACTGGTGAAAGTTGTGAATTGCCTGTGAAATCAGTATGGTTGTGTTTCCCAGATGGTTGTTTTTCTGCCTATGAGATCAGTATATTTGATATCATAGATGATTTGGTTGGTTTGATTTTTTTTTTTTTACTTCTTTGTAGGTAGGCGAAAAATGCAACTACTTCATATGGTTGGATGATCATGATTATGCTTTTAGAGCTAATGACACTAACAAGAGCATGAAGATCCAAAGAGAGAATTATGGTGTTGCTATCACATATGAAGATCATGAAGCCTCTGATTTTTTGAAGTTTAGCACTGATTATGTGAAGATCCAAAGAGAGAATTTAGTGCTGAAAATAGTAGTAGGTGTGATATTGGTTATCTTGTTAATTGTGTTGGTGGAAATTTGACATTTAGATAGGTTTATGTTTTCGGGGAATTGTAATGAATCATCTCAAATGTGTTATGTTTTCAGGTTTATGTTTTTAGGGAATTGTAATGAATTGTAATGAATTGTCATCAATAGAATCAGTCCTTTTATATCCAATCTCTCTTATTAACCCAACACAAAAGCTCACTGATTTTGAAACCAGTAAAATTCATGTCAATATTAATCCAACACAACAACTCACTGATTTTGAAACATTAATCCAAGAAAATTCACAGAAAAAGCTCACTGATTCAATCCACACTGATTTATGCAGCAGCTTGATCAATTCCATTTGCTTAACACAAATACACATAAAAGAAATGCATTTGCTGATAGAAAAATTGATGCACACAAAATATGCAGCCTGGTTTTCGTTGCTGTCAATCTATAATATACTAGATGAATTTAGATAAATTTGAGAAAAATTGTTACACAAAATTTTCAAAACTGAACACAGATACACAAAACTTGTTTTCATTGCTGTCAATCTACTGCAGCTGTACTGTTCTCTTTCTCATATGCACCTTCACCATCAGTTTCACTTGAAGAATTCTTCCCATCACCATCAGCTGCATTGTTGTCTTCCTCATATGCACTGTCATCCCCAGACATGCCACTATCTACATTTTTAAATAAAAATTCTTCCCAATCCACGTCAGATTCTTCAAACACTTCATTGCTCGCAAAGTCAGCATCACCATGTTCAGGTTCATCCATTATCACACCTATTAAGGTTCAAAACAAAACAAAACTAAAACATCTTCACTGTATGAAATCAGAAACAACAACAGATGCACAAACTCCTTAAACATCCAAATTGAAACCAATAATACTTCTTCTTTCTGAAATTAAAGATACCAATAACAAAACCGAAACATCTTCACCACATGAAATCAAAACCCCTAAATTTTAGAACAAGTTTTTCACATATAAAAGGGAATACCGAAAAACCCTAAACTCGAAAGTTGCCGAGCAGATTCGAAAGTACCGAAATCAAAACCCCTTACCTTTGTCTCCTTCAAATATTCCGACTTGCCGAGCAGATTCCAGTGCAATCGAGTGGCGCCTTCGTTGGTGTTCTTCGTTATCTGCAATCTCCCTCCAAGCTTCGTTCTTCTGTAATCTTTTTTTTTTTTTTTTTGACGCAAGATAAAGTTTAGGTCGGGTCGGCAGCAGCAGAGGCCCTTCCTAGCGCATCCTTACGGACGAGAACATGAAGTTCTGGATCATCCTCACAAGCTTCGTCGGCAGGGGATGCATAGGCACTACGAGCAAGGTAGTCAACCACCGCATTGGATTCCCTGAAAATATGACGAATAGCAACATAAGAAAATGACGAAATATCAGACAAAATATCAGCTTGTAGCATCTCTATTGTCCAGGGGCATTTCCAATCCCCCAGTAGAGCGTTAATCACTACTAAGTTATCTCCTTCGATGAGAAGTGTAGATAGTTGCAACTCCTTCGCTCGGAGCAAACCCATTCTAAGACCGAGATTTTCGGCATAAATGACCGAGATATTGGTGCAAGTTGATCTACCAGCAGAGACCACTAAACCATCAGAGTCACGGATTACAAAGCCATAAGCGGATTTGCCAGACGGGAGGACAGAACCATCAAAATTTAGTTTGTAGCTATTCGGTGGGGGTTTACCCCAAGTCCCCGATCGATCCTTCGCCTTGGAAGACACAACCCTATCCCTGAAAATATGGTTAGGTGTACTGTTATGAGTACTATAATTTGGGATTAAAGGGCCGGTCGGATCATCGTCTAAAATATTTGATTGATTCCAGCACTGTGTGGTAGTAGTGTGAAACAACAAAATCTCATTGATTGTTACTTTGTTAATCTGGTCAAAGACGAGTTGGTTCCTAAAATACCATATGGCCCACCAAGCTGTAGCTAAAGCAGCAAATTTGATGTTTCCAATAGCAATTTTAATTGCCGTTAGTGGAATCACCTGGCCCATGCCGACAGAAGCAGTGACATGCCCCGGGATGTGGATCCGTAGTGCTTTAATCAAATCAGTAGCCATAGGGCATCGAAAAAATAGGTGGTCACCCGATTCATTTGTGTTCCCGCAAAAGACGCACCCAGCCGGGACCGCCACATGCGACTTAATTAACCTGGTTTTGGTCGGTAGACCATCGCGGGAGAGTTTCCATAAGAAGTGTCGCACCTTCGGGGGCACATCAAGGCACCAAATCCAACCACAGTCGTAATCTGGCAAGCCGATGTTTTTAGTTAGGAAGGAGTTGGCCGAGGCGGTTGAGAACCAGCCATTTTTACTTGGACCCCAGTACAGACGATCCGTGATAGGGTTAATTGGCAAAGTTAGACTCAAAATGTGGTCAATATCATCTGGATTCAGGATATCTACTAATGAGTTCTTCGTAAACGGTTTGTTCCACTGCCGGTTGGTGATAAAGTGAGCTACCGAAATACCCTTTAGATTTTCCGGAATAGGTTTTAGTAATTTGGAATCCAACGACTTCTGAAAAGCCCAGTTATGAGACCAGAAATCAATGGTTTCCCCATTTCCGACCTGCCACTGAAGAGCTGGAAGGAACTTGGGCCTAATTGACATCAGGCGGGACCATTGCCACGAAGTGTGACCTTTTTTGTTGTAATTGCAAAGGTCATTGCCTTTAAGGTACTTTTGTGAAATAACACGAACCCAGATATTGTCTGGTTCAGAAATAATTTTCCAAAGAAGCTTCATTTGGAGAGCTATATTCATAGACTCCGCCTTATGAATCCCCAAGCCACCTTTCATTGTGTCCGAACAGATTTTGTCCCAGCTAATCAGCGGTGTAGCTGTAGAAGTTTTGTTCCAAAAAAATTGTCTATATACTTTATCAAGCTCATGTAAAATGTGGGAAGGAAGCAGGAAGGCTTGCATAAGGAAAATAGGTTTGGCACTAAGATTTGCTTTGATAAGCACCCGTCGCCCTTCAGCAGACAGATTCGAGGCTTTCCACTTAGTTAGTTGATTTTTAGTTTTGAGAACCACATCCGCGAAAGTGTCCCTATTGGTCCTACCGTTAACGACTGGGCAGCCCAGATATTTGTCAAAATTGTTTGCCTGAGGAATACCAAGCACTGCAATGGTAGATGCAATGGCAGTATTGGTCGTATTAGGAGAAGCTTGGAAGCTGGATTTGTGCAGATTCACTTTTTTACCCGAAATTAAGCAGTACCTGTCTAAAATGGACAGTACAGATGTGCATGCCGAGTGGGAAGCTTTGCAGAAAATAAGAATATCATCAGCAAACGCTAGGAAAGGAACCTTAATACCAGGCTTCCCGAAAGTGATACCAAGGTCCTTATTAACAAGTCCTTGGCTATGTAATGTCCGTGCTAAAACCTCTAGTGGGTTGAAATACTGTGGTTGGTTCATCATTAACGAGGACCGAATAGGATACAGTTGAGACACATTCTTTTATTCTACTAATAAAAAGGTCGTTGAACCCAAACTTCGATAAAACTTGGAACAGAAAGGGCCATTCGATGCGATCATAGGCCTTCTCCATATCTAATTTGATCGCAACCATGCCCATTTTGCCTTTCTTTAGCCGAAACGAATGCAGCGCTTCATGAGCAATCAGGATATTGTCCTGGATAGATCTCCCTTTCGTGAAAGCTCCCTGAAGTGGGTGAATCAGTTTATCAAACATTTTGGTTAGCCTTGTTGAAATCACTTTAGCTATGATTTTATAAATTGTAGAGCATAAACTGATAGGTCTGTAGTTGTTTATTGCAGTCGGGTCATCACATTTCGGAAGCAGAGTAATAAAAGTATGGTTTATCTGGCGCAAGATCCTACCGCTGGTAAAGAAAGCTTTGACGGCTTTAGTTACAGAAGGGCCTACTGTAGGCCAAAATTTTTGGTAGAAACCAGCCGGGAAACCATCCGGACCAGGAGCCTTTTCCGGGCCCATGGAAAACACAGCTGCTTTAATCTCATTATTTGTAACAGGTGCCGTTAGCATATCATTGTCTGCTTGTGAAACTAATGTTGGAATGACTGCTAGGTCTGGATCCAGATCCGAAACAGGGACCGACGAGGCTCTGAACCGAGCTTTGAAATCTCGTACAAATTCTTCTTGAATCGCATGGAAATCGGATGTTGACTCCCCACCGGGAAGTAGGATAGACTTGATCATTTTTCTGCCTCTTTTAGCAGTTGCTATCTTGTGAAAATAGCCAGAGTTGGAGTCGTTAAGCTTGGTATGTTTCACTTTAGCCCGTTGGCTCCAATATCGTCGGTGGAAATCGAGCATACGCTCTCTCTTGTTGAGTAACTGTTTTAGGATTTGGACATCTTTGGTATTATAGTTTGAGATAATGGAAGCTTGTAATTGCAGAAGCTTTTGGTCCGTTACAAGTATTTGGTTGTGAATATTACGTACAGTATTCTTATGCCATGTCTTGGAAAGCTTTTTAAGAGCTTTTGCCTTATGAAGCAATTTAAACATTAAGGAGCCTTGTGGGTTTGCTCTCCATGCTTGTGAAACTAAGTTTCTGTAATCAGCCCTCGCGGCCCAAGCCAATTCGAACTTGAAAGGCCTATTCTTAGGCTGAATGTTGTGACGAAAGTCTGTGGAGATCGGAGCATGATCAGATCTAGTAAAAGGGTGGATCTGTGTACGAAGTGAGTCGAAAATGGTAAGCATGTCTGTGTGGATTAGTAGACGATCAAGTTTTTCCAGGCAAATGACCACATTTTTTGATTTACGTTGCCAAGTAAACTGGCCACCGTTGGATGGAACTTCTAAGAGTGATAGTCTATTCTTTAGATCTAGCAATCGCGTGAAACGCGACGACGAGGGATAGGCTCCACCAAGTTTGTCAGCTGGGATAGCTATTTCATTAAGGTCTCCCATAATACAGAAGGGTATAAGAAGTGACTGTATGTAAAGGGAGATTCTTTCCTAGAAAGCCGATTTGGGACGCTCATCCGGAGGAGCGTAGATCACAAGAACAGCAAAGGTCCTTTGAGAAGCGTAGTCCGAGTAGTTAAAATGAATAAAACGGTGCTGAATCGCAATAAGTTCAATGGATCCTTGTGAGGGTGGGATATCTTTCCACAGGAGACAGATCCCCCCAGAAAATCCGATGGCTGGATCAAACGCAACATTAGAAAAACCACATTTACGCATGGTGCTTTCGGCGGGAACCTTATCAGTTTTAGTCTCTAAAAGGGCCAGAACGTTGATGTTATTGTTTTGACAGAAAATGTCAACATTAGTCCAGAAATTACGGCTCCGGATGCCGAGTGAGTTCCAAGTGCATATATTCATAAAAACCTTCTGATGCGAACTGTTTGTACTAATCTATGATCGACTTTCTGTGTCAGAAAGAAACCAACCAACGAAAGGACATTCCATTGGATGAAAATATTTAGTCTAGATTCAATCTTGTTAGAAGATAAATTGTGAAAGCAAAGTATGGAAGAAATATATCGAATATAAAACCTGCGTTTGAATATATAAAGGTTTGTGTTGGACACCCAATATGGCTTTGGAGCACCAAATTTTGTTATTAAACAGCTCATATCGAAAGCGAGTTGGTCTTGTGTGACCTTGTTGTATAAGATGTTTTCAATAGGGGGGGTTACCCCAAGATCTGTACATATAAATTTGGTAGAAGTGGTACTCTGAATTGGTAAAATAAACAAGGCTACAAGCGAGGAGGAGGACAAAAGAAACACCTCCCAATCAAACCAAGAAACACAACTCAGAGTTATGAAAGAAACAGTATAAAGGTTATTACAATCCGAACAAGAGCACAAGAAAATACATAGAGCAACATCCAAGGAAGGATTTCTTGCAAAGGCCGACGACCGGGGACAATGAAGGTGACTGGGCAAGTCGACAGGCAGCAGCAACGTAAGGAGCAACAAGCAGCAACTGGGTACTCCCAACGCCAACGCGCAGCACCAGCAGCCAGCAAAAGTGACATAGCTGAAACTGCAATGGAAGGAACAAACACAAGAGTATCTCGAAAGCAAAGGAAGAGAAAAATCAACCAAAAGACCACAAACATGGCAATCAATCCAGGTATACGCGAGAGAAAGATTATATAGATTATAACTAACCACAAAATAAGCCCAAAGCTCAATACAAATGATCATAAAAAACAGCTTTTCAAAGCCTATATAACAGATGGTAAAAAAACAATAGAAGGGCACCCCACAAGGTAACCAAACGCCAAAAGACCAGGATGGGAACCCAAAATCCAGCTTAACCCCAAGGAAATTTTTGGACGTCATGAAAGTAGAAGAAAGAAGAAGACGAAATTGTAGTGATAGAACCCAGAGATAGAAATTGGGAGGGCAATTAAGAGAGCTGTGTGCTCTAATGCCTGGGAAAGGCTTTAAACAGAGCAATTGCTTGGTAGCAAAATTGGTACTCAAGTGAAGATTAGTGAGAATTATAAAACTTACAGAGCGCATTGATGGCCGATTGGAGAGAGAGTAGCACACAGGCGAGCAGGGCAGGCCGAGCCACCCACACCACCAACTGCAGCGACAGCAACCGCTCGGACACCTCCCGCCGGTCCCATCCCACGTAAAAGCCCCCTTTCGGAGTCTAATTAACCACTCAGCAGGCGGATTTCGCCAGTAATCGAACGAATCCGGGGATGCCACCTCCCCAAATTTGGCCTTTCGCAGGCGATGGACAGCAAGAGCATAGAGGGGGCGAGAAGTGAATTCCGGATTCGACATAGCAGGTATGAGTGGAGAGAAGACAAGGCATGTGGGGTGTACAGATGGGCCAGCAGGTGGTTGTCGCCGGTGAGCGAGACGGGGTGCTACAGTGGCGGTGCAGGTCGGCTTGGCGGCCAGATGGGGAAGAGAAAGGGGGCGCGTACCCGCGCGTTCTTCTAGGAGCAAATTAGGGTTTTTTTGGGGACCCTTGCATTTTTTTCGATTGTACCACCACAAGTTCTTCTGTAATCTGTATGTACTGTAGCAAATTCTTTTATTTTCTTTTTAAAAAAAAAATTGAAAAAAAAATTATGACATGGCAAACTTATAATTTGGGTGAGGTGGCAAAAGTGGATGCCACGTATGTTTTCCGACGTCTATGTGGCGTGTTTGGTCGGAAAATTCACCGGAATACACCTACGTATTATTTTCGGTTAATATGGAGATAGTTCGTATATGAAACGGCCAATTTCAAAGTTGGTATTATTTTTGGCCAATAGTTGATACTTTGTATTATTTTTAGCCATTTTTCCTAATATATGAATTGGTTATCATTGACATCTTATTAAAATCATCTTATACTCCCCCTAATACAAAGAAACAATCGTGACATCTCAAGACCGCCTCTGTGTTTCATCAAAAAAAAAAGGTCGTCTCTGTGTAAACTGCGATTTTCACATTTGGATCTTAGGTTTCCAAATATTCTCAACTATTATTAACAATAAGTTTTCGCAGAAGGGTAGAACCCCCGCCATGCTACTTTGTAGCCCTCAAGAAACTTGAAAAGTTGAATCATAGAGCTCTCACAAAGGAGAGAACAATAGCACCTCAATCTTACCCACTTGATGACGATCGAGTGGGTTGGGTCAGATTTGGTTTGGGAGTTGGGAAATTCGGGTTATGGGTCATTTGTGTTTCATGTAATTTTAGATGATTTAAGTATTCAGGCTAAGATGGGTCGATATAAATAAAGTATACTCACTTAGAGTATAAATTGGGTGTTTAGTTATTTCATGTTTTAATTATTTCAACATTCATATTTATTAGAATTGAATTTTAGAAGATACTCCCTCCGTCTCAAAATTCATGTCGTTTTAACCTTTAAATCTTGTATCAAAATTTAGGTCGTTTTAGGTTTTCTAGGTAGGTTATAGTAATGATTTGTACGGAGTATCGATTTGTGTATTGTTGACTTTTTTAAAGATTTTGATTGGATAAAAAATGTAGTAGGTGTTAAAAATTTATAAAATTATGGAGGAGTGTTTTATTAAAACTTGTGCAAAATCCTAAAACGACTTAAATTTCGAGACGAAAGGAGTACAACTTTAAATTCAAGGCTATTTCGAATTTCGATTTGAGAGTTTTAGGTTTCTGGGTTCAAGTTTTATTGAGTTTCAACTTTCAATTCATTCAAGTTCAATTCATTTTGAATTATTGGGTTTTTTAGATGCCAGATTTAAATAGATCAAGGTAGATCCTTTTGGGGCAAATTATACTACTGTAGTATTTTCTGTGATTCAGGTCAATCGATTTCAGACGCATTGTCAGGTCTTGCGAGCTGAGCTGCTATAGCTCTTGCTAGTGCCCTGCTTCTCATTCAAGTTTAACGTAATCCAAGCAAGTCTTTTTTAGGCTTACTATCAAGGGAGTCGAAGCTGCAATACCGTAAGTCCGATCATAGTCAGATCTCAAAACTGGGAGTATCTTGCTTGCACGGAACGATTACGCCTCCACAGATACATTCAACATTGTGGAGACCCCAGGCCATAATGATCCCCTGTCAACGAATCTGTGAACTAGAGGAGCCTGTAGGCCTTTCGAATATCAACCAAAATTCCTCAAATGGCGCAATTATTCAAGAAGGCACTGAATAGCACATAGCTTGTCTAGGAAAGAGATGTGTATCAAACTAAATATATCATATTACGCAAGGAAGCCAACTTAAACTGAATCAAGGATTACTCCTCACGGAACACTTTGCATATACTGAGGAATTCCCCGTACAAAAATATCATAATCGCTCCTTAAAATAAATGTTTCTCAAAGTCGTCCACCCTAATCAGTGTAATCTTATTTGACCAAGAATAGAAGTTTTTCTCAAGTCTCCTCCGAGACAAAATTTTGACTAACAAAAGAAATAGAGCCCGGCCACTTCACTTAAATTTCATCGCAGGGAAAGTGAGATATTACTGTGTTGATTCCTTCAGGTATGCAATAAGATCCGCACGCTCCTGGGGTTTCTTCAGGCCTGGGAAAACCATCTTTGTCCCAGGGATGTACTGCAACAAATAGGCGATTAAACAAAATGTTAACATGCCCAACAATATGGATGTTAAAGACTATTGTGCACGGTGACTACTCAGTACAGCTTCTGGGATAAAAAAATATTATGAGATGATAAACATAGAAAAGAAGTAAAAGAGGTCATTTGTTTGCACTAATAAAGGCACAAACAACAATCCAGCATGATACATAAAGTACATATATTCCTCCACACACACAAAATAGTACACTGGAATTCATGGCTATACTTTCCAAAGCACTCAATTTTTTTTGAAGGGAAGTCAATACCCCCGTTAAATTATCTACAATTATGTTAATAATCATATCCGATAAGCTAGCCTTTTATAACATATCCAGGACATAGAATCTACCAAAATACAACTAAAAATTGTAGAAAAAGCTGTTTATGTCAAGCAAAAACCTCCCAGTGGCATATGGATCCCTGGTTTTGGCCATGACACAGACAAACAGTGTTTCTTTGATCATCAAGTTCCCCCAGACACATCATCAAAACCCTGATTTCATACCAACATTTCTACTGTAGGTTGATTCATAATTAAAACCAATTCCTGAACTACAATTCTTAAAAGAACCAAAGAAAATATATGGGTATAAAATTCACATTCCAACCATATTGCAAACATCATACCAACACCTAATAGTTTAGAATCAATAAGCCAATGATGTAAAAAGAATTAGCAAAACATCCTGCATTTATCAACAACAAAAAAAAAACTGCTTGAGGGATATCTACATCCTCTAGAAACAAAACATTCTGCATAAAGGATTTGTACCTTCTTTGGATTCAGCAAGTAGTCATACAAAGTATCCTCTCCCCACTGAACAGCCTTGTTCTTGTTAGCAGCAGAGTATGAGTACCCAGGAGTTGTTCCCGACTGCCTCCCAAAAAGGCCATTTAGATTAGGACCTGAAAATATGAAATGAATCAAATGATTAGAAATCACCAACAAGACAACATCCTCAGAAGCATTAGAGGATATAAGCATAAAACACAGCTAACTACCAAGCCATACTTGCAAGGAGAAACAAATTACATTCTAATTAGCTCTCTCCAGAACAAGAGTAACATTAACTAAAACCTCATAAAATTAAAAGTAATTTTCTAAACAAGAAACAAAAAAGGCTATAATAAGCCAAGTCCACTGATATAGCCAATGTAACTGTAGGTCTGTAACCCGTCCTAAAAGGTACACAAAAAACACGGGCCTTGTAATTTCTAAAGTCAAACAATTGAGCACAACAATCCAGCAAACAAAGTTTACCAATTGAGCACAAACCAGCAAACAGGGCGTGAATAAGTTCCAGAACCACCAGGTAGCATAGATGAATGACTACATGTACATAAAGGTGGGTAGATTCCTAAAAAAATGGCAACAGAACAAAAAGTTCTAACCGAATAGCACAAAAGCGGACAAGGATCAGCATTGTAATCAATCAAAATACAAAGAAACATAAGAAACTGTTTTGTGAAACTGCAAAATTAGCCCTAACGGATTAAAAAAAACGCAAAGGACGTATTAGATCCAAGCGCAAAAATAACACAACACAGCAAATCTAAGCGCAAAAATCACACACAAATCAGAGTACACCACAAAGGAATCCAAACTCTCCCTAAAACGTAATAGATCCAAGCACATAAAATCAGCAAAGGACGTATTACAAAACTAGATCAGACGAAGGGATTCGACATATGGAACAAATCAGATCGAAAGGAAATCGACATCGAAATCTTCGGATCTCCGCATGGACAGACAGAGAGAGAGAGGGAGAAAGAAAACCTTGTTTGTGGCCAGATCCCTTCTCGACGGTGTGGCATTGAGCGCACTTGGTCTTAAAGATCTTCTCTCCGGCCTTGGGGTTACCGGGAGGGGCTTCGCTGAAGGTCGCCATGGATGAGAGGATGAAGCGTGGATGTAAAAGTTTGTTCTCTCTAGGGTTTCGTCGGGGTGGAGGGGGGAGGGGGCCTTTTGCAGAGAAAATTTGGTGAGAGGTCGGGAGGAGAGAAAAGGGCGGCGGGTCTTGGGGTCGGGAGATTGCTCAACGCCTTATTATTGTATTATTAGTATTTTTAATTAATTAATTAATGTATTTTCTGTAAAAGGTGGAAACGCGTGTGGAAGACAAATGCTCTTTGAAAACTCACCGCCACCGCACGATGCACCCTAAAATCAACGGCTCTCGATCGGTTTCGTCGACCGATCATGGAAAGCCCATGTGGCTGACTGGCTGCCAAAGGAGGCAAAAGTCCCGACTTTTTTTTTTTTTTAAAGAACTTTTATGTCCGTTTTTTTTTATAAGTAAGAAATTCTAGGCATGCTTAACGAACCATCCAATTCTAGGCATGCTTAACGAACCATCCAATTTTTTTTTTTAAAAAAAGGTGTAATACAAAGAGTGATAAGTAAATAGATTCAAGCGAACAAATAAATTAAATCCTAATACGTTGTGGACAACATAGACTACGATATGACGTCAAGCGCCACCAAATAATAACATCATTGATTAGCGGTATCAGGAGTTATTGTGGACAGTAAAGACGATCCTCCTATAAAATTTCCGGATCAGGGTCGTCTCAATACACAACGTCTCGACCCAGCTACACTCGACACAGGACGCAAGAGCCCTAACTAAGAATAGGAACGCCACGAACACCAATGACGGAGCCAGAAAATTTTCAGAGAAGAGGCACAATTATACATTTATGTTTTAAAGCTCGTCTCGATTTAAATTCAAATGGCACGAATTTTGTGAAATTTCTAAAATTTCATTTAAGTTATTGCGTCATAAGCGAGTAAAGTTGCATAATATTTGAAATTTTTAGCTCGAGCCTTATCATTTACTAAACAAATTGAATATAAGTTCAAGTCCAAATATATTCTCGACTCAAGCACGACTCATTTCTAAGCAAGCTAAATCAAGCGATACTAGGCTCATTCATTTCCAATAACAACTTTAGTCAATATGCAACTTTTTGCACTCTTAATAAGTAATAATGTATAACTAGATATAAAAAATTTAAACTTGCTTAAATTCTTATCTAATTATCGAAATGTTTATTATAACATCTCGTTTCGAAGCTCTCGCGATGAATTATAGTATATGAGTGTTAATTTAAGTAAAATATAAAAGCATGATGGTCTATTGAAATCAAATTGAAGTGATTAATATGCCTTCAAATTTTAAACATTCATAGCTTTTTACTCAGATGTGATATTAGGGCGTATTATATATCAAAACGAAGTTATCGACGGAGATAATACAGTTAGGTAGTTCATCAAATGAGGGGGGCACGTGACCCCCCTTGGCTCCGCCCCTACGAACACCCACAGACGCCGTCGAGAACCACCCTATAGTAAAACGCATCTGGAAGCCCTTTCGGGATTTGATCGAGACCCTTTCGATATTTTGATACAATTGATTGATATGGATTAAATGTGATTTTTATTTTTTTTTAAAAGCAAGACACAACTGCTTGTTGTGCTAGAGGAGAAGAAATGGCCAGCAGGCCATGCCTTGCACGACAAGCACACACAAAGCAGAGGCCAAAACGTGCACGACAAGTAGAATGACAATCTCTGGCCAAACAGTCGACGACGCGTGCGACTGGTGATCGAAGGGTGCAGAGCACCGCATGCGACAAAGGGTGAATGCCAACACACATGCCTAGAGGAAAAGATTGAGATTTGAGAAAAATGTAGGGAGACTAGACCAAACAAATGAACCCAAATATGGATTACAATAGAGCAGAATCAACCAGACAAAAATCCACCGGATCCAAGGCAACCTTTTGTAAGATCCGAACCCAACTGAAGCCGCGAATTGACAGAAAGTCCACCGAAGCACCCGATCGGACTTAATCGAGTACGCCGGCCACGAGTTGCTTTTGAAGCCCCGGGGGGTTTAGGTCTTTCAAGGAGGTTTTTCATAGATTACGGTTGTAATCGGTTCTGAAATTGTAGATTAAATCACACAAAAGCTCGAATCAAGGATATTAAAAAAACATGGGTTTCAACGAAAAGGAAAGAAGCCCTCGTTCATGTAGTCGGAATTTGGTAGCAACGGGTCGGGGAGACGGTGGGGGCTGGAATGAAGTTAGGGTGATCAGAAGATGGACAGAGCCACGCAGGTTCACCGGAGGAGGATATCCGATCGACGCTCGAGTCGAATTGGGGGCGCGAAGGCAAAACGTCGAGCGCATTGTTTTACCCTTCAAATGGGGTTTATTCTTCCACCTCCCACTTTTATGTCCAATTTATTTTGATTTATAGTAATGCCTATCTATCTAGTTATGATTAAAAAAAATACTCTGTCTCGTGCCTAACTAGTTAGCTTTTGGTCGACTCCTATGGAGATAGGATGTTCTTCGTCTGCTTCGCTTTATTCATACGGCCTCCGTGTCCCACGTTTTCAAGGAGACGAATAAAGCGGCCGATCGACTCACTCATACGGACATGGAGTCCGGCTCGTTGTCTTGGAGTTCTGATTTAGAGTTTCAAACTCTCGTTCGTACGGATGCTCTTAGCAACCTTGGGTGGTGGTACAATCGTGGTTGATACCCTTAAATTCAAACATTGAATGCTTAATCAATTCACATATCTAGCCTAAAATTGCAAGAGTTTATAATCTACAAGTAACCCAATTCAAACTGAAATTGCAAACTTGTATAGTCTATAAACAACCCAATTTCGGAAATATGCAAGATTAAAATTGTAAGTGGGGTCAAAACAACTAAATTCAACCTAAAATTGTAAAATTTTATAATCTAAGAACAACCCAATTCAAAACTATGGAAGATAATTTGGTGCTTACTGATAGCTGAAGATGCAGAGTGTCGCGCGTTGATGTTGGACGTTGAAAGAGATCGAAGTGTAGGGGTATCTTAATACTAAACTGAGAGAATAGGAAATTACTCCAATAACACATGTGAAAAAATAAATTAAGATGCATACACGTGGTGTAAAGGTAATTTATATCGATAAGTCACAAATATTGCCATCTCTCTCACATCTAGCAAAAATCAATGGCTACTTGTCGTATTGGGCGTTTGATAAAGCTCAAGTATGAAGAAACCCTGAAAATTGTAAAAGAAAAGTCAGATTTGGCAAAGGGACCTACACGCTTGTCTTGTCCACCTTTTCAGCCATCACGAATCACGAGTTTGTAGCTCTTGCCTTGTCTTGAACTTGAAAAAGGATAGTAGTCCGTATAAATCTACTTCGTAGTACGTTCCACTTTCACTTGATTGTGCAAGAATCATAATTTGTAAATTGTTTCACTTATTCCATTATATATAAAGGTATTAAACCCAATCTTAAACCGGTATTATTTATTATATAACTTTATTAAAAATAATTATAAAAATTATATTCGAATATATTTTAATTTTATCTACCCATAAAGACCCATTTTGCATATATTTAAGTTAAAAAAAAATAATACAATTACGTTGGTATAATCAATAATGATTATATATAAGATAAAATTAGTAATAGTTAATGAATTTTTTTTTTCTATATATAGTGGCACTCTCGTATCATACTTTCACATGCGTTTAAAAAAGTGTTTTTGTTCTTGATCAAATACCAGTCCCACTTTTAAAGCCAAAATGGATCCGAATCAAGATCCACTAAACTTTCCTCAAAGCTTCTTCGATATGTTGTCTCAATAAAATCAATACAATCCAATTTTGAGTCATTTTGATCCAAACCATCCCTCCTCAAATGAGCATCCGCATACCCACCCACAACTTGATACCCAATCTCCTATAATAGGTGGTACACAAGAGAGCTTCCCAAGCTAAAGTACGCAAGATGATGTGCACGAAGAAGAAGCCGATGAGGAGCCATCACCAAGACGTGTTGCACGGAGGCAGTGGTCCGAGCATGAAGATTAGTTGCTCTTGAGTGCATGGTTGAACATTAGTAAAGACGCTCTTCAAGGGAACAACCACCTGCTACAAGAATACCGACCAGTATGAATGCCTTCTTAACTAATAGGGATGCTCTGCGAAATTCGGGTTCACATCATCATTTGAAGTCCGACTTAATTGAGCATATATGGCACAAATTTGGGCCGTCACAAAATGACGCTTGAATTCCATCTATAGCTTATGTTTTCCCTTAGAAAAAGTTTTTTTTTTTACTTTGTTGTGTGGTCTTTTGAATCTTGTACTTGAATTATTGCAGCTTGATTACGTAGTCGTGCTTTTTAACTTAACTTGTTATTCTTATTATTTACATAATTATTGGGAAAATATTATTTCAATAATAATAATAATAATAATAACAATAACATTAATAATAATAATGAAAATAATAATAATAATAACAACAACAACAACAACAATAATAATAATAATAATGTTGTATGAAATATTTATTAAAAATAAAATGATTAAAAAGTGGGTGAAGAGCTTCGAAGTGAAATGCACGGATGTAGGTAGAATTGCTGAAAAGGTGAAGGGTGTTCTTATGCTGATGTGGCGGGGAAAAAGTGAGTTAAGGGAAGAACATAAGTGTTTTCGGGTGTGCATGGCGTAAGTGCTCTGTTTTAAAAATAAATGTCACTTTACTATTCCGCACGCATTTTAATGAGTTAAAAACTCTATAAAATATTATTTTTTTCATTCAATATTTTTCCATAATTTCATACTGTACTTTTTAGTAACAAGTATGAAATTATTTAAAAATTTTGATTAAAAAAACAATATTTTATATAGTTTTTACCTCCTTAAAAAGCGTGCATTAAAGTCCAAACGACTTTTATTTTGAAACGGATGGAGTATAATATATTAGGAAAAAAATCTTTAAAAAATTGTAAAATCCGTGTTTCGTGAGGGCTGGATGGACAAGACAAGAGGAGCTACACACTTTAGTGTCAATTGTAAAAGAAAAGTCATATTTGGCAAAAGGAGTTACATGCTTGTCTTGTCCACCTTTTCAGCCCTCACGAATCACGAGTTTGCAGCTCTTGCCTTGTCTTGAACTTGAAAACGGATGGTAGTCCGTATAAATCTACTTCGCAGTACGTTCCATTTTCACTTGATTGTGCAAGAATCATAATTTGTAAATTGTTTCACTTTTCCATTATATATAAAGGTATTAAACCCAATCTTAAACCGGTATTATTTATTATATAACGTTATTAAAAATAACTATAAAAATTATATTTTAATTTTTTCTACCCATAAAGAACCGTTTTGCATATATTTAAGTTAAACAAAAATATACAATTACGTTGGTATAATTAATAATGATTATATATAAGATAAAATTAGTAATAGTTAATGAATTTTTTTTTCTATATATAGTGGCACTCTCGTATCATACTTTCACATGCGTTTAAAAAAGTGTTTTTGTTCTTGATCAAATACCAGTCCCACTTTTAAAGCCAAAATGGATCCGAATCAAGATCCACTAAACTTTCCTCAAACCTTCTTCGATATGTTGTCTCAATAAAATAAATACAATCCAATTTTGAGTCATTTTGATCCAAACCATCCCTCCTCAAATGAGCATCCTCATACCCATCCACAACTTGATACCCAATCTCCTATAATAGGTGGTACACAAGAGAGCTTCCCAAGCTAAAGTACGCAAGATGATGTGTAAGAAGAAGAAGCTGATGAGGAGCCATCACCACGACGTGTTGCACGGAGGCAGTGGTCCGAGCATGAAGATGAGTTGCTCTTGAGTGCATGGTTGAACGCAAGTAAAGACGCTCTTCAAGGGAACAACCAGCTGCTACAAGAATACCGACCAATATGAATGCCTTCTTAACTAATAGGGATGCTCTGCGAAATTCGGGTTCACATCATCATTTGAAGTCCGACTTAATTGAGCATATATGACACAAATTTGGGTCGTCACAAAATGACGCTTGAATTCCATCTATAGCTTATGTTTTCCCTTAGAAAAAGTTGTTTTTTTACTTTGTTGTGTGGTCTTTTGAATCTTGTACTTGAATTATTGCAGCTTGATTACGTAGTTGTGCTTTTTAACTTAACTTGTTAATCTTATTATTTACATAATTATTGGGAAAATATTATTTCAATAATAATAATAATAACAATAACATTAATAATAATAATGAAAATAATAATAATAATAACAACAACAACAACAACAACAACAACAATAATAATAACAATAATAATGTTGTATGAAATATTTATTAAAAATAAAATGATTAAAAAGTGGGTGAAAAGCTTCGGAGTGAAATGCACGGATGTAGGTAGAATTGCTGAAAATGTGAAGGGTGTTCTTATGTTGATGTGGCAGGGAAAAACTGAGTTAAGGGAAGAAAAGAAGTGTTCTCGGGTGTGCATGACGTAAGTGCTCTGTTTTAAAAATAAATGTCACTTTACTATTCCGCACGCATTTTAATGAGTTAAAAACTCTATAAAATATTATTTTTTTCATTCAATATTTTTCCATAATTTCATACTGTACTTTTTAGTAACAAGTATGAAATTATTTAAAAATTTTGATTAAAAAAACAATATTTTATATAGTTTTTACCTCCTTAAAAAGCGTGCATTAAAGTCCAAACGACTTTTATTTTGAAACGGATGGAGTATAATATATTAGGAAAAAAATCTTTAAAAAATTGTAAAATCCGTGTTTCGTGAGGGCTGGATGGACAAGACAAGAGGAGCTACACACTTTAGTGTCAATTGTAAAAGAAAAGTCATATTTGGCAAAAGGAGTTACATGCTTGTCTTGTCCACCTTTTCAGCCCTCACGAATCACGAGTTTGCAGCTCTTGCCTTGTCTTGAACTTGAAAACGGATGGTAGTCCGTATAAATCTACTTCGCAGTACGTTCCATTTTCACTTGATTGTGCAAGAATCATAATTTGTAAATTGTTTCACTTTTCCATTATATATAAAGGTATTAAACCCAATCTTAAACCGGTATTATTTATTATATAACGTTATTAAAAATAACTATAAAAATTATATTTTAATTTTTTCTACCCATAAAGAACCGTTTTGCATATATTTAAGTTAAACAAAAATATACAATTACGTTGGTATAATTAATAATGATTATATATAAGATAAAATTAGTAATAGTTAATGAATTTTTTTTTCTATATATAGTGGCACTCTCGTATCATACTTTCACATGCGTTTAAAAAAGTGTTTTTGTTCTTGATCAAATACTAGTCCCACTTTTAAAGCCAAAATGGATCCGAATCAAGATCCACTAAACTTTTCTCAAACCTTCTTCGATATGTTGTCTCAATAAAATAAATACAATCCAATTTTGAGTCATTTTGATCCAAACCATCCCTCCTCAAATGAGCATCCTCATACCCATCCACAACTTGATACCCAATCTCCTATAATAGGTGGTACACAAGAGAGCTTCCCAAGCTAAAGTACGCAAGATGATGTGTAAGAAGAAGAAGCTGATGAGGAGCCATCACCACGACGTGTTGCACGGAGGCAGTGGTCCGAGCATGAAGATGAGTTGCTCTTGAGTGCATGGTTGAACGCTAGTAAAGACGCTCTTCAAGGGAACAACCAGCTGCTACAAGAATACCGACCAATATGAATGCCTTCTTAACTAATAGGGATGCTCTGCGAAATTCGGGTTCACATCATCATTTGAAGTCCGACTTAATTGAGCATATATGACACAAATTTGGGTCGTCACAAAATGACGCTTGAATTCCATCTATAGCTTATGTTTTCCCTTTGAAGAATTTTTTTTTTTACTTTGTTGTGTGGTCTTTTGAATCTTGTACTTGAATTATTGCAGCTTGATTATGTAGTTGTGTTTTTTAACATAACTTGTTATTCTTATTATTTACATAATTACTGGAAAAAAAATAATAATAATGTTGTATGAAATATTTATTAAAAACAAAATGATTAAAAATTGGGTGAAGAGCTTCGAAGTGAAATGCATGGATGTAGGGGGAATTGCTGAAAAGGTGAAGGGTGTTCTTATACTAATGTGGCAGGGAAAAAGTGAGTTAAGGGAAGAAAAGAAGTGTTATCGGGTGTGCATGGCGTAAGTGCTCTGTTTTAAAAATAAATGTCACTTTACTATTCCGCCCGCATTTTAATGAGGTAAAAACTCTATAAAATATTATTTTTTCATTCAATATTTTTCCATAATTTCATACTTTTTAGTAACAAGTATGGAATTATTTAAAAACTTTGATTAAAAAAATAATATTTTATATGGTTTTTACCTCCTTAAAAAGTGTGCATTAAAGTCCAAACGACTTTTATTTTGAAACGGATGGAGTATAATATATTAGGAAAAAAATCTTAAAAAATCGCAAAATCCGTGATTCGTGAGGGCTGGATGGACAAGACAAGAGGAGCTACACACTGTTAGTGTCAATTGTAAAAGAAAAGTCAGATTTGGCAAAGGGATCTACACGCTTGTCTTGTCCACCTTTTCAGCCCTCACGAATCACGAGTTTGCAGCTCTTGCCTTGTCTTGAATTTGAACAAGGATAGTAGTCCGTATAAATCTACTTCGTAGTACGTATAAATCCGTACTCTGTAAAAAATTGGTGGCAATTCCCGTTGTCCACCTTTTCAGCCATCAGAATCACGAGTTTATAGTTCTTGCCTTGTCTTGAACTTGAACAAGGATAGTAATCCGTATAAATCTACTTCCTAGTACGTATAAATCCGTACTCCGTAAAAAAATGGGTGGCAATTCCCTGCTTTTTAAAACCCATCTCTTTTCTTCGTCATTTCCCGGCCCACCCACAAATTTCTTTCCCACTCACAAATTACAGCTTCATTAGCAATTGAAAGTGAAATTGAAATTTCTCTCCCCATGCACCTCACTTCCTCCTCATCCACCGTCTCCACATAGATGAACCCTTTGCCAAGTACTTCATGAGCTTGTTTTGACGGTGGTGGTTCTTGCGAGATTAGGGATTATCACGATGAAGAGGATCGAGATCTTGCTCATCGTTCCATTCACTATCTTCAATTTTATAGTGAGGAGCAAGGTATTTCGAATTTTTTTTTTGCCTTCCCTTCACTTCCAAGTGATTGACTGCTTTTATTGTCATCTGAATTAGAATTGCAACTAGATATCTTGCACTTTCTATTGACATTGAATTGGGCTCTGTTGTTGGGTAATCGGATTTTGCAGAAATCTTGATTGATCATCAACAACTGATCAGAGGTTGGAATTAAGTGCAACATAAGCTAACGGGTTGTTCAATTTTTTTTATTAAGGTACACGGATTCAACCTCCACTACATATGGTGTGTTTGGATTCCAAAATGCATTAATTATAATGCATTTTTTTTACCACGGTTTATGTGCATGTTTGGTTGCACAATTAAAAAAGTCACAAATATCGGGGTGAAATATGTAATGTAACCAAACGTGCACATAAACCGAGGTAAAAATAATGCATTATATTTAATGCTGGAATCCAAACACACCCATAATCTATTTGTTTTTTTTTAATAATTAGATTACCATTATAAACTTCCTTACCCACTTCCCTCCCTCGTGTCGTCTGTAATACTAATCGTCTCTGTATTCTTTCATCTTCTCTCTCCCGCCGGCGATGGAGTTGGACCCCGACGACATCTTCCGCGACGATGAAGATGAAGCTGATGGCGATTTCTATCAGGTATCTCTCTCTTCTCCCCCTCCATTGTTTTCATTTCTCCCAATTTCGTGCAATGGCGGTGCTAGTAATAGTAAACCGAGTCTATTTGGAGCTTGGACTGATACGGAGGTGTTCTACAGGGAAGCGAATCGACCAAGGAGTTCGTGGTGTATCTCATCGATGCTTCCCCCAAAATGTTCAGCTCTACTTGTCCTCGGGTAAGTCCCCAAAATATGCACCTATGTGTTTTTTATGCCCTAACAATCCATTATATAAAGAGAAATCAGACTCTTGTGTTGTGAGATTTTTGCTTATGTATCAATGTAGTTACTATTTTCAAGGGTTAGCGGGTAAGATGTACTGTGTCTGGTGGTCTTGTGCAAAGTTAAAACTAACTATACGGGATTGATTTGAAACCTCACCCCAACCCAACCTCGAAATTTTAGGGTTAGACAAGTATTGTCTGACCCATAAATTATTTAACTATTCATTTGAAGCACCGTAAAGGCACCAAGGGTTAAAACCATATCATTTTGAACACAAAACTACTCCTATTGTCCTTGTGGGTTGGAAATCTTCAATAATATGAGTAGTAGTAGAGACATATTCACTTAATACCCTTGAATCTTGACCACAGATGTTATATGAAATTTCCCAATGAGTTAAACAAGTGATTTGTTCACACGCTTCCTTGAAATGGATATTGTTTGAATTCAAAGTTGAGCGAGGTATATGCAAGTCATATGAGATTGACTAAAACAAGTTGCTTCTGCTATCTTATGATTTTGAAGATACTGAATGAGTGAATGTTCAAAGCTCTTTTTTTAATAAATGACGTATTGGTTAATTTGGTTTATCCAAATCTAGGAGTGATATCGTAAATTTTTTTGATATGTCTCTTATAATTTGGGATTTTCTTTTGTTTCGATATCTTTGTATTGCCTTATTTCTTCCTTGGCTTAGGTTTTATTTGACGAAATTGACCTGTTGTCTTTGTATTCCTTTATGAGACTTACGGTTTATGTTCATTAGGAAATTAGTCCCTTGATATATAGGTGAGCAACTCATCCTCGTTGGATTATATGTCCTGCAAAGTTTCTATCTCATTATAAATGAATCCAGGCTCTTGAAATTACTTGTTTTCTTTATGGGCAGAAATAGTAGGGTCAGGTGCTATTTGCATTTGTTCTAGATTTCAAGGGAATAAGCAGATTCGCTTGTAATTTAACTTTCTCCAAATTGTTCAGTTAGTGCTTGTTGCCTTGTGTTTTCCAGGATGATGGAGAGCATGTCTCACATTTTCAAGCCACTCTCAGTTGTATCTCCCAAACTTTGAAGAGTCAAATAATTAATAGGTCTTATGATGAAGTTGGTATATGCTTCTTCAACACAGTAAGATTGCCCTTTTGTATTCTTAGAATAGCGATGCTTTATGTATTTTATTGTCTTTTACGGAGTATCTTTTTCTTTCTGCTATTTAATGATTTGTTTTGAAAGGGATGGTGGTGTAAGTGTATAACCATTTAAAGTTTAGTATGGGTTCATATATCGTTTTGCTGATTGGTGAATATTAAAATGTTTATTTGTTCATAAAAAAATGATTTTATACAAGAATATCATTTTTTCTTTTTATCACCTAATTTAATTATGCCCTCTCTTTTTTTCCCTGTCACTCTTTTACTCATTTGAATCATAGATTTATTTTCTTGACCTCTTATTTGCAGAGGGAAAAGAAGAATATGCAGGGAATGAATAATGTTTTCGTATTTAATGTTGCTGAGCGTGAATGCCTTGATCGGCCAACAGCGAAGCTTATTAAAGAGTTTGATTACCTAGAAGGTGAGAATTGTTCAGGTTTGGCTATTAATTGGGAACTGTTTCCCAAGTAATTTAGCCACACTCCTGAATTTTGTTGCGTTTTGACATGTAGAAGTCTTGATTTTGATATCAAATATCTTGAATTTTTAATACCGCAGATTATCTTTCTTAAAATGTTTTGGGTGATTGTACAGTAGCTGTCATTGCTGCTGAATACTCTGAAGTCTGAAGTTGAATGCTATCAGAAAGTGTATTTTTTTCTCTGATTTGAGTGATCTATAATGCATAAACTCCCTTTTCTTCCACTGCTGTGTACTGTAGAGTCATTCCAAAAGGACATAGGCAGCCAATATGGCATTGTGCCGGGGTCACGTGATAATTCCCTTTATAATGCGATTTGGGTTGCTCAAGCACTACTGCGTAAAGGGTAATACTGGTTTGGGCTGCTTTAAGATTATTTTCTCCCTACTGCTTGCTATGCCAATAGGCTTGTGGAAGTGTGAATTTTATGATTTGGAAATAATCCTTCTCACCTTATATGGGGGCACTTGTTTCATTGCAGATCTGCAAAAACAACAGAGAAACGGATACTTCTATTTACAAATGAGGATGACCCTTTTGGTAATATCAACGGAGTAGCAAAGCTGGATATGATGAGGACCACAATTCAACGAGCCAAAGTAATATCAATTCTTTATTTTAAGGCAAAATTTTGTCTCCTGGATGTTGTCATCTATCTTAGTAATTTTTGTCTTCCAGGATGCACAAGATCTTGGCATAGATTTGGATCTTCTCCCTTTAAGCATTCCAAATGCTGAGTTCAACATGTCTATTTTTTATGTGGTAGACATCTATGCGAATATTTTGTATTTCTTTCCCCCCTTCTGTGTTCTTTCAATTTACATCAACATTAATCCTTTGCTTAGGATATGCTTGGATTGGAAGGAGATTCTCTCACTGATTTTATGTCCTTAGTTGGAGAGAGGTATGCATTTCAAGATGCCTTTTACCTGTTGCCTGATACATATAGACAAGTTGCAGTGTTGAGTTCACTATTCTCTGTAGTACTTCAGTAAGATTTTGACTTGGAATAAATGTTCTAAAAATATGGGTTTGATTTGACTGTCTAAAAGTTTGATTTAAAGTATTACATTTATAGCGCTTGACTATCTTCATTGTATTCTGAAAATTGAACAATCCTTTAGGGCATGAGGATAGATTACTGCCAATGGGTGTAGAACAGTAGTGCTGTTGGTTAAAGTCTAAAAATAAGACTAATAAAATAACTAATTTTAGTTAAGGGTTGGTTCTGATTTCTGAAATCAGTGATCCGGATCTGTCATAGAACAATGGCGGTGATCTCTTCTTATCGGGTGAGATTTACTAACTTCTGTTAAACTTTAAAGAATCTGAATAGTGATCTTTCACGCCTCAAAGCAATTCGCAAACCCTAAATTACCAACAAGTGCTCTTTGTCAAGGAGCATGTTTGAATTGAAGTTCCATCTTATTGGCTTCACTTCTTTTCGCTTATTAAATTTTTGTGCTTTGGTTGCAATACATGTCTTGTGCTATACTTGTTTTTTTTTTTATCAATGCTTGATGTAGTGGACCCAATCCTGATTGTGTACTTTACTGATGTTTAATTTAGGGTCCTTTTACTCTTTTAGTTGTCCAAATGCTTGATTTTGGGAGTGCAGAGGAGGTTTTGAGGGAAATATTCCATCATTTAGAAACCCCATGTTCAAAATGAGGAATGAAATGGGCAGAAGGATGCTGCCTTTTGTAAAGATTATGGGATAGGATGAGTTGAAACTTAATTATGATTAATGAATAATAAATTATTCTATCCTTTTTAGTTTCCAACCTCTTCAACCGAGCGGGGGGGCTTAATGTTTGTAGCTTTTAATTTGCAACTATGCTTACAGGTTTGAAGATATGAAGTTGCAGTTGAAAAAGAGGATTTATAAGAAGCGTAGACATAGAAGAATTACATTTTCCATTGCTAGTGGTTTATCCATAGAACTGAGTTCATATGCTTTAATTCGTCCAACTGTTCCAGGTACTTGACTGTTTGTTCGATATAGATTAGAGTTTTTATTTTTTGTGCTGGAATTGAATGCATTATGCGAGGCAATATACAAGGTTGCTTAACTTATGTCTTATTTTCATTTCTTCTATCCACAGAGAAAATTGCTTGGCTTGATGCTGCCACCAATACTCCTTTAAAGGTTGCTATGATGGTTTATAGCATTTTACTTCTACTTATAAGCTGATTTGTCACTTATAGTTCTTTTTAACCTTGGGCATATATGTTTTTAATGAAGATGCCACAATTGTTTTCCATAAAGTAGTTGTCATGCTCCTTGTAAGCTTACTTCTTGTGTAGTTGTGGATGAACTAATGTGCTACTTATGGCCCCCTTTATTACTATCTAATCATATGTTTTCTTATGAATGTAGGTTCGCCCTTTACTGGTCTCTTGGTGATTTGTTTTTTCATCATTTGTTTATAAAATATATCAGTGTTTTCTTCTTGTTTTCTACACCGTACTATTGAAAGTTACATTGGGTTTTTTACTGTACAACAATAGGTCCTTTCGTTCTTCAAATATGAGATGTCATCATAGACTCCATCACCAAGTCAAATAAACAGGCTGATCCCCCAAGAACTCCATGCCAAATAGGCAAGAAGAGCTTCTTTAGACCTGCATCTAACACAACACACCCAACACCTTTCTGAATCCACGTGTCTAATATCTTATGGAGTATCTAGCAACATATTGATGCAAATGACTATACTGATTTCTGTAGCCACTATGAATTTTAAAAATCCCTTAAAAATATGTTCTTGTGGGGGGTTGTTGCTTTGGAAAAGGAAAGCCTCTGGTTCTTCACCATGGATTGTGTAATTTGCTTTCCATATTTTCATACCCTAAAATAAAAGCTTCAGAGATGAATGCAGACAAAGTGTTGAGATTGTTATAAAACATCTTCAACAATTTATCTTGGTGCAGAACCTTTCTAAAACTGACTTGCCATTTATTCAACACTGGAAAAGTCCAGCTTTAAGATGGCATTTGGAATCTTACTTGAAGATGAAGAGCAAGTTAAGAAAGAAACAGGACACGTTACTGCATTTTTCATTACTATCTTTCTCTGATAATAATGAATGAATTATCAATAATTAAGTGCTAATCATCAAATGTGTAATACTTGTTTACACATTGCAAAGATATCCAACTTAATTTATACTTGCCTAAATTTAAATATATTTTTGTGGTCTCCTGAGAAAGCATGCTTGCTTCATCAGTCTTAACAAGTTTGTTCTTTTATGTAGACGGAGAGATCCTTAATATGTTCAGACACTGGAGCGCTAATCCATGAACCCACAATGTATTGTCAGTCTTACAAAAAGTAGGTATTTTGTTCTTTTCAGTCTTACTTTTGCTCAGTATCATTTTTACTTTACCTTTGGAATGACATTAATTTTGTTTCAGTGGTTACTTCATACATCACATTCTGGTAAATTTGTGGAAGACCAGACGGAAAATTTACCATATCTTATTCATTATCATGTATTGGCTGTGTATCAATAACATTAAAACAAGTGGTCAGAAACAAAGTGAATATTGTCTTGATTGAGATTGTTGTAGCATTGTCTTAACATGGTTTGCATTTGGTGATGTACCTTAACAATATTACTTTTCAGAAAGTGTTTGGATTTGGAGAGTAGTTCAGTACTTGGTTTTGGATAAAATTTTCATTGTACAGAGTAGGGGCCTTAAAAGTTAAAACTGGTTACTGTATGATGAATACAATGGTCTAAATGATAGTGTCTCTACAGCCTAACAGTGAAGTTTCTTTTATTTCCTTTGATGTTGTATATGTGTTGGAGTGTCAAATTATGCCCTTGTTGAGAATATATTTTCCTTTTCGCAACTATGCAAGCTTAGTCTACATTTTTCTTTGAAAACAATTTGATTTATTTATATATGATTCTTTTTATCTCTCTAGTCAAGACGTTAAAATGAAAAGGGACGACATATCAGAAATAAAAAGAGCTGCAGCTGGGCCACTTCGTCTTCTAGGATTCAAGCCACTGAGTTCCTTGAAAGATTATCACAATCTACAACCATCAACATTCTTATTTCCGTCTGACGAGGTTGCTCAAACTACTTCACTCATGCGTTTCAAAATTCAAATACTGTTATACTTGTTTCTAATTTTAATATTATTTTCTTCACTATTATTCTTTTTATCTTCCCACCTTTCATCCTGATCATAAAGCAGGAAAGGAGGTATTTTTTATTTATTTACAATTTTCGTAGAAAAAGGAGGTGTTTATGTGTTTTTCAGTGTATGTTTAAATGACTATTTCCATAGCAAATCAACAAAAAGGATCGTAGCCCCTTATTATGTGGGCAAGGCATGGTTGAATGTGATCTAGGCCATTAGTGTGTCAGTTTTAGCAGTTATCTTTGTTTGTTTTTCTTTTTCTCACATGTAACTCTTATTACTTAGTAGTTTGGTTCACTTTTTTTTTCATTCTTGTTGCATAAATAATTTCTCAACAATTGAATGTTGCCTTGTTGGTGAAGAGATAGTTTTCTTTGTTGCAGGAAGTGATTGGAAGCACAAGGATCTTCATTTCTCTCCATACAGTCATGTTGCGTCTAAAACGGTTAGTGACCTCTATATGATGGAGAAGCTTGATAAAAATGTTATGTGATGGTCATTTGATGGGTAGCATCATGTCAATCTTGAAGTGAGTATTTAGTTTTCTTGTGTTCTTACTTCTGTGCATACTTCATGATATCAGATTTATTTTGAGTTCTACATCATTTTAAATAAGCTCAACTATCTAATGTTTTCCCCCCAGTTGTCATCTGAGTATTGTTGTGCCCAAGTAGTCAAAGGCAAGACCTTCACTTGCTTAGGCTTTTACAGCTTGATTGAGCATTGACAAAGTGCCTCACTTGAAAAGGAAAGTGCTTCCTTGTTGAGGGATCACTAATGTTGGTGACCAAGGTCTTGCTAGAGATTATGTAATCTTCAACCAAAGTTTAATTGGAAGACTTAAAGGCTGACTAAGGATTGAAAAAAATATATGAATAGAGGAAGAGAAGAAAGTTGCATATACGGTCTGCAAAGTTTGGCACAAATATTTACAATCTGTTTGATCTATCACCAACAGTTATGTATGTTGTATTTTTCTATCACTTAAATGTTAATCTTCTTACTACTTTAAAAGCTTTATATGCTATGGTATTTTTTAACTGCCTCTTTTATAATCTCTCTATTTTCTTTATTCACCTTTCTGGAAAAAAATTATTTATCTTTTTGCTAAAGTTATATATATATATTAACCCATTTGCATCTCACATTTCTTAGTTTTTATTATTTGAAGTCCTCATATAGTCATATGTCATGAGCTTCAGTGATGCTGCTGATTTTAGTTTTGACTTACATATTTCCGAAAAATTGGTAGAGTTGATTCTAAGATTTTGAAGCTGGAACGATTTTCTTCCTAACAATGCAAACTACTTTAATGCTAGAATAACTTTCTTTCTGCTCTTTGATCTTTTATGTTTATTTTGTGCAGCTTTGCTCTTGCATTTTATGGTGCATCAAGTAACCCTCAATTGGTTGCCCTGATTGCCCAGGTAAGCCCTCATCTTTGTTCTGCTGCTTATTTTCACTTCTCATGGTAACATGGAAGAAGCAAATTATTTATCCCCACCAGACAATGAGTATTTTAATGCCCTCTCTTGGCCAAAAGGTGTTATTGCTGGACCTTGGGCTCCTTCGGTATTGAAGTTTTGGTGTCAGCTTCAAGGAGGCAACTCCTATTAAAATAAGAGAAGTTTTATGTTGCTATAAAGTTGGAGGATAAGAATGATCTGAGAATGGAATGGTCTGCAGGAACATCAGCCATCTCACACATACAAATAATAAAGTTTTATTTCATTGTAAATGGGTACAAAACCTGGAGGAAAAAACTCAGAATTTTCTTTTTTCCTACCATACTTCCATATGCATTAGTCTAGCTTAATTATAGGTTTGAAACAATGCTGATAGTTCCATATGCATTAGTCTAGCTTATTTATAGGTTTGAAACAATACCCCACTATGGTTCAGAGTTCAGACATTACCTTTGTTGTGCTTTCCTCCATCCTACCTTTCCACCTGCTGTCTTCTGCCAGCAACTCCTTCCAGGAGATTCTTTGTGGCCAGCACAATTTATCTTAATCTCCCTGCAACCTGGTAAACTAGAAGATCCATTGGAATATGCTGATATGCATCCTCGACTCTATCAATTTATTCTTGTTTATATGCAGGAAGAGGTAATAAGTGCGGGTGGTCAGATTGAACCTCCAGGAATGCATATGGTACCCCTCCCATATGCTGATGATATCCGGTCGATTGAGGAGGCATGAGCTAGCTCCTATACTCTTTAGTTTTATCTCCTCATGTACTAGCAAATTAGTGAGTGAAAGGGAAATTTGAATCTTGACAGCATTATATGGATCCCACTCTTCCCCGTGCATCCGATGGACAAATCACAAAAGCAAAAGCGGTAGTGGGACGTATTGACTTGAAAGACTTTTCAGTATGCCAATTTTCAAATCCTGGTAAATCACGTATTGACTTGAAAGGACTTTTCAGTATGCCAATTTTCAAATCCTGGTGAATCTTGACAGCATTATATGCCAATTTACAAGCATTATTTTTAGGAAATCGTGTCTTGTTCATATCCATGGCCATTATTGCAAAGTTCTAGTTAATATGCACTTCTAATTTATGTGTAAAGCTCCAGTGAAGCCTTCTTTATGCTCTATCATCTTTTAGATACACTCCTAAATTTGATGCTTCATTTATCGTCCATCATCATATTTTCTTGGTTTTCACCACCTATTAGTTCTCAGTGGTAATCTTACTTTTGCAGCTTTGCAAAAGCATTACGCAGTCCTACAAGCTCTTGCTTTGGAAGAAGATGATTTGCCAGAAGTCAATGATGAGACTCTTCCTGATGAACAAGGATTGGCTAGGTCAGCAAAAGTAACCCGGGATTTAGATTGATGTTATTTACTCTTTTGCATATTTCGTATTTTGCTTTGCATTGATTTATTCTCTGGAATCTCAATCATATTATATATCCAGTCTTTCAAGTTATAGAATGTTTCACTTTGTTGTCTTGTGTAATCATACTTGGTCAGTTCTTCTGACACATACACGGGACAATTTTATGCATTCAGCATTCCTATCGTAACACATGCTGAATTGCTGATATGTTCATTTGTGTTTGTTGCAGACAAGGAGTTGTAAATACATTGGAAGAGTTTAAGCAAATTGTTTATGGTTACAATTACGAAATAGAGACAAATCAAGCTCCTTCTGCTAGTCAAAAAAGAAAAGCTGGTGCAGATGATGCTGCTAAAGCAGCTGCAAAGTTCAATTGGCATGAACTTGCTAAAACTGGAAGGGTATGTCTTAATTGATGAAGTTAAATTCTCATTTTCGGTTTTTCAGGGATGCAAAATCATAGATGAGGCTAGGAATAGATCATCAATAGAACAGAAATCTCTTGCCCTAAAATCATGCCTCCAAAATGTGATTCAACTGTGGACTTTTCAGTTTTCACAAAACCATCCCCAAATTAGAAAATTACAAGCAATGTTCTAGAAGGCCCTTGGGTCTTGGTGGATTTGCTATCTGTTTCTCTCTGGCTCGCCCATTCGTTTTTTTTTTTTGTACGTGGTTGATTTTTGTGTCTCAATTTGTGAATTATGGGTGGTTTTTATGGTTATTTAATTTTAACATGTTGAAGTATATGAAATTATGAAAGACTATGAAGGAATAGAAACTAATACACTTTCAGTCTTTCATAATTTCAAACGTTTCAACATGTTCAAATCAAATAACCATAAAAACCACCCATAATTCACAAATTCAGACACAAAAATCAACCATGAACTAAAAAAAGAAAGAATGAGAGAGTCTAGGGAGAGCGAGAGTGATGTTCGGGGAGGGAGAGGGAAACCAGTAACCACTCATAGATCAGCTTTCCTGTAGTTTATAGGGAACCACCCATAGATCAGCTTTTATTCCCAACACACAGCCACAATCATTTTTGTGCCTACAAATTGTTAAAATAACACATAATTTAACATTTAACTAGTACAAATAGGAATGTGGGTGGGATTATGAAAGACGAGCTAATTTGTGGGTGGGTTTCAGTAATGTCCTAATGCAGGGGTGATTTTGTGAAGAAAAAAAAGCCTAGTTTTAAGGGGGTTTTTTCCCTATTAATTACCCTTTTTAAAATCGACTTGGCTTGTACGGTTGTACCCAAATTTTAAATTTCATGCTCTAATCGAGGACAGTAGGATACGAACTACCCAACCTAAATCCGGCATGGCAGGTGTTTACATGCAATGCTAACAATGATTTTACTCGCTGTTGCAGCTGACGAACTTGACGGTGATCGAGTTGAAGTACTACTTGACAGCAAAGGGACTTCCTCTTGGAGGGAAAAAGGAAGACCTGGCCAATAGGATTCTCACTCATCTTCAGCGTGGGAAATGACTGTCATGAAGAACAGGTTTACCTTGCTTTAATGCTTGCTTTTCGGGGTCAGGGGCAGTAGTAGATACTGCAACAGTGGGCGATGTACTTCTTGCTGTAGTAGACTAGTAGTTTAGATATGGCGTCTTTCCTCTTTGCCAGCTGCAGTTATCATTCGTGCATCGTCTACTTGTAGTCTTGTACATTACTCCATCATTTTGTCTTGTCCCAACACGAAAACTGAGCGAATCCCAAACTTCCTCCATGTTGCAATGTTGGGTATCTTATGTTGCTGGCGTGCTGCAATTTTGAGCGATCAACATAACCTGTCTTGACTCTTGTTTTGGTAGGCTGTTTGTTACTTTGTTATGTTCACAAGGCTTTAAACTCTTATGAGTTACAAATGGGCAATCACGCTACCCTGTCGGCAAAGAAAGCAGAGCTTCGTCGGCAGAGATGTTGTAAGCCAGGTGCGCGACCCTGTCGGCAACAACATTGGATTCTCTGAAAATATGACGAATAGAAAACGAATCAAACACAGAAACAATGGAACGAATATCTGATAAAACCAGCTCAATGCACCAAGGGCACGTCCAAATATCCAGTAAGGAATTAACAATCTGCAGACTACCCCCTCAACAAGGAGATGTCGAATCCCCAACTCTCGAGCACTCTGTATCCGTATGTTAGATCGTGGTGTTAATTGCTCTCTGACAAATGCCCAAAATACAAATCAAATCAGTCAACCATTGTATACCATCATCATATAGTATTATTCACATTAATACGTATTGAGGAGTAACACTGGAAAGACATACCATCATTACGTTATTCAGATATTGAAAATGTAAAAAATTAAGCATATATTGAAAATATGTTAGGACGATTAATCTTTTCTTACATGACTTTATTTCATTTGGGGTTTTCTGACCAAATCAAAAAACATGTTAATACTGTATGTGAACACACCCTTAATTACCGGGCACACCAAATAGTGAGTTAAGAGGCGGTGGAAGGAGCGCAATTAACTATGCAACGTGTTGCATAGTAACAAAGGAAATTTAATTGGTCTCACAACTTGTTGCAAAATGTGGTAAACTTTATATTGGAAGCAGTTTTTTTTGGGAGTTTTCCCGGGAAAATTGTGAAATCGGTTTTTAGTAACTAAATGGTGAAATTAAATAATCCAAATACAAATATAAGAAGGAAAAAAGTGGTGAATATCTATGAAAATGTTACAAAGTTAAGTCATAAATAAAATAGTAGAGGTCCATTGCGGAGCTAGTAAAGACGAGGATTTTCTTTTTTTAAGGGCTCAACTTATTTAGTAACCCTCGAATGTCGGTGATGGTACCACTCGGGATAAACGGGCGGTAGTGGTGAATTCTCATGTAATCATGCTTGTCAAATTGCGAGATCGGTTAGTTAATGTTTTTTACATTAACATGGGAGAAAAATAGGTTTAATAAATGACGGAACTTACCGCTACCTAACGAGTCGTTAATTGTATGAGGCATATAGCAAGGCTTGCAATTTTTGGCGGAATATCATTACTGAAGCAGGAACTCTCGTCGTCTCTGTCACGATTGACTCGCCTCATTGAGTGTCTTTAAAGAAAGTTGTCGATGGTCATCTTTACCTTGGACACATGGATGTAATTCGTCGAATTATCACTTTCGAAGTCATATGTATGTGTGCATGGTATCCATAGGAAAATTTCCAAAATTAATCATCACACTTTGGCTTTGACGATTTCTCTAGAACCAGGTAGTATAACAATTCCTTGAAAACCCTATGTTGAACCTGTTAAAAGATATAAATGTTGTATATGTCCGTGGAACATATGTCACGACTCTTGTTCAACAATCCTTGACTTATAATTAAGATTTGATCCTTAACCACCAAGTCGATTGCTTCGAAGACGCAACTGAAGTCAATAATGGATGAGTGCAACACATTTTTCAATATTGCATGGGCCGACTCGACCATTCAAGTCAAAACATAATTTTCAAGGTTATGAGTCACTATAACAAGAAACAACTAACGGAAAAGAAAATACAAAAATAAAACAAACATGCAAGCTATCCTACACTAAGTTACAAATACATGAAAACCTAAAAATCATTCTTTTAACCCATTTCACTCTAGAAGTTAAGGCTTCTTAAGTAAAGGAGGGAGAGAAAGTTAAGGCTTCTTATTTCAAAAAATATAGTTGTAATAGAAAAAAATAATCAAAATATCAAATCGCAAATGTTTCTTTACTACCGACAGGATAGTTGATGCAGTACAAACCTTTTGCTCAGTGGTATATCAACTATAAATAATTTTTTTCAAAAGAAGAATTTGGATAAAAAACTATCTTCGATATTTTTTTCCGGTTATAACCCTTACATTTATTAATGTATTTCCAATTCCATGAAATGATTCTCCTAGTCTTTTTTTATTTTTGTTTTCTAAATTTATTTTGGGCGTACCAAACAGGGCATAGAAAATACAACACACTTGTATTTCTCTGATCACGAAAGTCTCCGTCCCGGTTTTCAAGAAACAGAAACCAAGCCAAGGGGGATTCAATCAGCAGACTTTTGATTTCGGTAATCCAGTGGGCGCTTTCAACTTGCAACTGCATCAAGCAGTTCCACGAACTCCTCCGCCATCTCGATTTCCCACTCCGAGAGGACTCAAACTCCTCTCGGTTCCCCATTCTCTCTCAGATCGAATCCGCATCCTCCGTCCTCCGCCTCCAATGGCGTCTCCGATGAGCATCGTATTCGGCCTTCTCACATTCGTCACCGTCGGAATGATTATCGGTAACTTCTTGCCCTTTCTGATCCAGAAATATACTCGGGGTGATCCATTGATGGTGCTGATTTTGTGTTTCTAATCGTTGTTTGTTAGTCCGGAAGCTCTGACAGTCCTGACTGCATGTTGCGGACTTTAGCGCTGATCTTTTTCTTTTGTGTGTGTTTAGATTTGGAAATGGAAATCGGTGTTTGGATTTCGTGTTTGATTACTGTTTGCAGCTTTAATTTCCGCGTGCGTTGAATTTTCAGCTCTCTTAACTGTGCTGATTTTGCTTAAGAGGCGTGTGTTTTTGGTTTGAACAGTATCACTGGATATCCTTGTAGAATATCAATGGCGCTATCTTAGTTGCAATGAGACGCTCTGATTTTTTCTTTACTGCAAACAGCCACCGTGGCAGCAGTTCTCGACTTCTTTCTTCCAGCTGCGAAGTGAAAACCAAGAATGAAACTTTCACTGTTTCACAAGTAGTGTCATGGGAGGAATTGTGGCTCTATTGGGCTATTCTTGACATCTACAACTGATTATTATCATTCCCATACATTGATCAGAGATAGTGATTATAGCATCTAAAAGGGCATCTCACTGCTGGTGATTATTTGCATATGGGAATGTGATATGTTTTGATTGTGGGTGTGAAAGAAAATGGGAGATGGAGATGAAAGAGAGATAAAGAGAGGGAAACACTGGGCTTGATTCATGAATATGAGTTCCTAGGATAACTTTAATAATTTTACAGGGAGATCAGACTGTATGTAATATTCAGTTCGCAGCTGTGTATTTGGTACTACTGTTTTACTATAAAGAAGCTGAAGTAATTCATGGCTTTTGAAGAAGCAAGCAAAGAAGGGGCACATTTAGTAGACAATGGTTCAAAGGGAGCAACAATTTCCGGGAACATTTCATTTCTGAGCAGAAAAGCCTGCCTACAACCATATAACACTCACATTTTGCAGTTTAGAATGCTTTTATTCAACTTACCTGAATACATAGTAATTGGGTCCAAAATCCATTTGTTTTTTTTCCCCCGTAAATATACATCTCATAATGAGCTATGTTTTACAAGGATAGTAATGGTTCAAGGGGAGCAACCAAATATCCTTTCGTGCACAATGCATCTAGCATTCTTATTATTCCTTTTCTCTTCAAAGTGAACTTTTTTGTTAGTTTTAAGCAACATACATAGTACTAATTTTCGTAAATATACATCTCATAATGAGCTATGTTTTCTCTTTCCTCTTTTGGGTGTGGAGAATGGAATTGTTGATAGTGTTCCTGATTGGATTGCACATGCGGTTGTTGATGATCTGTTATTGGGAATTTGCAGGTGCTCTATTTCAGTTAGCGTTCATAAATAGGCTTGAAGAGTCATATGGTACATACTCTATCACTGTGTAAGCTATATTGTTCAATGTCTTGCAAATTGCATTATGTAATGAAAACAAGTTGTAATTGTGTTTCTATTAAACATAATAGAAGATTGAATTTTAGTTTGTGTATTGTTGAATGATAAATAATTTATAGCTACTGCATATGGGAGTTGTTATGATTTGTCCTTCATATTTTTAGATGAAACAAAGAAAATGGTTAATTATTGCCTCTGGGGCAATTATTAAGCTCAATAGAAAAGTAGTGCATTTTTTTTAATTGTACTTCGGTTAATTACGTGTTGGTTGTTTCCAGGTACTGGTTTTCCTTCCTTCAGAACACTGCAGCGTACACCTAGCAACTATCTCCAGATGCCCGGGGGTCAGTATATTGCACATCATGCTGTAATATTTAGTCTTCCGTTCTCCGTGTAAAAGAAAATAGGACTTTTTCCCCTATTTATCCTTGCTGAAGTATCAGTCTTTATACTTTTGTTGTTATTTTCCCTTTTTCCTTACGTTTCTGTTGGATCTAAATGCCACTTATATTTCCTTATTTTCACCTGACTTATATAATCAGTTTTGTTTGGTTTCTTGTCAGGTATATCTAGCTGGGCAAATGACAAGGAAGCAGCCATTTTAAGAGTTGGATTTGTAAGTTGTTTCCTTCTTGCGTGAAAGCTTATTAGTACTCCCTCCGTCCTAAAATACATTGTCTTTTAGCATTTTGCACAAGTTTTAATAAAACACTTTACTTTTAAAAAAACATCATCATTACACTAACTTTTTCATTAATTTTATTATTTTTTAACACCCACTACACATTTTAACCAATCAAATTATTTTAAAAAGCCAACATCACACAGACCAATACAAATCGTTACAACTTCCTATCTAGAAAACATAAAAGGTCATCTATTGTTGGACAAAATTTTACCTCTAAAAACCCATGTATTGTTGGACGGAGGGAGTATATGACTTGCCCCCATTTATCCTCCATTTAAAATTATTAGATAGATTGATTTCCGTGTCTCTCCATCTTCCTCTTACATTTACTCAATTTGTTGAAATGCGTGCTCCTGGATATCACTTGCTTCCCATCATTCTACTGGAAAATGTATGGGCCCTAGGCCTGAAATTATTAGGGGCCACTCAAATAAACACAAGGTAGGGTTGCATACATCTATCTTCCAATTATCCCTCTTAACTCTTTTCAGCTCTTTATTTTTTTTTTAAAAAGAGAGTAGAATGCCTTGCATACTTCAACCAATCTTTTAGCCAATCTACTTAAAAAAGAGGCGGGGTGTTTCATATTATTCTCACTTCATCCCTCTCCCGAAATCTTTCTTTTATCCAATTACTCTTTCCTTTCAATTAGCAATTTTCTGAAATACAAGGCTCCCTGAAGATCATTGCTTTTGTTGGTGTGATGGTATTAAACAATTTTTAAGCATAAGCAAGAATGCCTTGCACACTTTAACCAATGCTTGTGGTGTAATTGGCTTTGCTATGGACAGTTGTGTTTTTCTATTTTTGCATGGGATCTCTAGTATACTACTTAAATTGAGACTTGATAGGGAATTTATTGTTGAGGGATAGCTTGCTTGGAGAACATAGTGAAAGGGAAAACTGGGAAGGCATGCCCAAGAAGTTGAGGAATAGCTTGCTTTATATATTCTTTTGCATTTTCTGATTTTGATTTTTTGTTGCTGCTGTATATATTTGTACATGAGGTGATGAATGTCTGCCTTTTACATGCAGCTTTGTTCACCTTTTGTCTATTGGTAATGCAGGTTAAGCCTGAGATTATAAGCTGGGAGCCTCGAATTATTGTCCTCCATAATTTTTTGAGCATGGAGGTACTTGATTCTATCCAATTTTTCCTCTGTATTACTGAAAGAATTCCAAATACTTGTACCACCTAAGTATTGCCATGGCTTGAGTTTATAGGTTTACCGCTGCTCTATTCTGTACTTGAACTTCTTTAGGTTATTGGAAGAAATAATCTTAAGTCCCTATCCGCATCCTTGCTTTGTGCTTATCCAACTGAAAATTTTCCATCTTGCACATTGATGTGTATTTGAATAACTAACAAGATTTGCCCTATAAGTGGTCAATTTAAATGGAGAACAAATTTCAAATTTTGCTCTATAATTATGAAATTAATGAAGGGGATGAGGTTAACCCCATTTGTTGCACTGCCATTAGTGGGTATGGATATCCATGGTAATCAAATAAAGAATTGATCCATCTTGTGAACAAAATCACAATTTGCTCCTATCTAGTTATTATTGAACTACTTGGTGCGTAAAAAGTAAGCATGCTTTCTTTCATATTGAACTACTTCCTGCTTCCGAGAAGAAAATTCTTAATGGGATGAAACTGTTCATCCAAAAAGCTTAATCTATTAGAGGAAGAATGAGAGTAGCATTGACTAAAAAATTGATAGGCCATGGACTCCCTTTTCACCCATCCTGTTTAATATATTTCTGATTTTGCAGGAGTGTGATTATCTTCGTGGAATTGCTTCGCCACGTCTTCAAGTTTCTACCGTTGTTGATACAAAAACTGGAAAGGTTTGCATCTTTCTCTATCTCTTTGGTGTAGTCTCTTGTTTTGAGTATTAAAAAAGCAATGCAGGAGCAAATGACTTTTTCTTGGCATAAGGTCACTAGAAGGAAGATTTCATCAATTTGGACATGACTTTTTTGCAGTATGAATCTATTATCAAATGGCTTTTGTTTTAGTCTGGTAATTTTTTGACGTGTACTTGCGTTTTGCTAATGTTTTCTAAATGACAGAAATGTTTTTCAAAGAAAGAATAGTGTTTCTTTGCCTTTGGCTGGTAATTTTTTGACATGTACTTGCGTTTTGCTAGTGTTTCTTTGCCTTTGGCCTTTCGAAAGATAATTTCTCACAAATGTTCTACTATATCATATTAATATTTATCCATATGCAAGACACAACAGTACATATCCAATGCAAGATCTTTTCTTTTAAAAACATAAATTTCCACTGAACAAAATATGGTTCTCTTAGCCTTTGTATGGTAATTTGAGTGAACAAAATACGTTTCTCTTAGCCTTTTTGTGGCAATTTCTTATAGGTGTACACCTACTCATCCAAGCATTGATTTGTGTATGAAATGTAGGGAGTTAAAAGCGAAGTTAGGACAAGCTCAGGCATGTTTTTAAATTCAGGGGAGAGGAAGTATCCAATGATACAGGTCAATTTCAGTCTTCACTTGTCTTCTATGCCATGATTCCCTAGCATGAAAGTTGAAATTGCATGTGAATGCTTTTGATTATAGGCCTGATACAAACATTTGAAAATTGGAACACACTACTTGTGAATCACCTCCCTTCCGACTATACATTTGTTCTGCTGTCTTTGTGTAAAGAAAGAGTGGTATTGGTAATGTGTGAATCTTCTGACGCTCCTTGCATTATTTAACCAAATGCTGAATCCCCTTTGGCACTTCTTTGACACGCCATGTCTCATGTATGCGCACTTTTTTTTTCCTGTTGGTTAAAATAGCATCAAAGAACGCCTGATGTCGGTGTATGTGTTTCATGTTCAGCCGTTTATAAGTTTTTGTTTGAGCTCTTAACATCACATAACTTTTATTATCAATAGACACCATGCATTGTGTGTCCACTAGAAAATGCATCCAATGTATTTTAGATCATGAAAATGTCACCATGGTTGAATTCAAATGTCTACAAACATCAACTGTGGGGAGAAATGGCCAAGATTGTATAAAATGTACCAGACCATGTGTGTGACAGTGTGACACCCAAGTGTTTTGAAATTTGCAAGTTTTCTTACTTTAAAATTGACAACTCTTTGGAAAGTACTTCCTAGCCTTTGCAGCCTAAGCTCTATTTACCTCTCCTCTTTAAACTGCCTTATTCCACTTGCGATTGACACCACGCCGTGATATTTGATCTTGGCCAGCTTTAATTAGATCCAAATTTGCTCAACTTTGACCATCATCCTGGACTAAGGCCTCTAAAGGGTTAAATTCTCCAATTTTTATGCTTCAATGTTGTTTTTACAGCAGTTCCATACTTCTATGTTCATTCAATTTTTAGTTCTTATTGATGGGTCTGCACTTTTTCTATGCCTAGCAGGCAATTGAAAAGAGAATTTCTGTCTATTCTCAAGTACCGATTGAAAATGGTGAGCTTATTCAAGTTTTGAGGTAGGTTTACATGATATGAAAAGAGCTTGCTTTGGATAAATTAAAACTAGCTGTTTTTATAATATAGGCTAACACCTGCAGATGCACAGGTATGAGCACAATCAGTATTACCGTCCTCATCATGACTATTTCTCTGATTCTGTGAGTTTTCTTTATTCAGTGAGCTTTACATTACTTGCCTTCGACTTTTATTGACCACCTAATTCCTTCAGTTCCTGAAGAAGGTCTTTTGTTTCTCATTTCAGTTCAACATTAAACGTGGTGGCCAAAGGATAGCAACGATGCTGATGTATTTAAGTGATAATGTTGAGGGGGGAGAGACATATTTTCCATTGGTAATTATTTCCTGAAAATTTTCCCCAATCTGGCTAAGGCAATAAATTATTGATTATATGAAATCTTTGATTTTATTGCAAATTGCTGCCAGAAATATAATGAAAAGACACTGAACAGTAAATTTGCTATGGTTCTCTTATGTGCCTAATTTTTTTGGTTCAAATTTGAGGCATGTGAACCATATGAGATAAGGATTAAAAGGTTTTAGGAACATACACAAGGGACTCAGATGGTTGAAAAGAATGAAAGGATATTTAAAAATGGAAGATCTGACATAACAAGATAAATATATTTTGCCTGTTATATAGCAAGATTCCTCTAGGGAATATAATTTGAATAGGCAAATGAAATAGCTTTCGCGATTTATTTAACAAGCCTTAATGGGCTACTGACCATTGAGCATTGATACAGCAACCTTCACTCAATAGTCTGAACTTTGATGGCTTCATTTGAATTTTAAACAGTTTCTTTAGTTACTCCTAGATACAGTTAACTAAATTATGAAGTTTCACAGGCTGGTTCAGGTGAGTGTAGCTGTGGTGGCAAAACTGTAACAGGAACATGCGTAAAACCTATCAAAGGAGACGCAGTGCTATTCTGGAGCATGGTATGCACCTAAACTCTCTTCACTTTAGAATTTTGCCTCATCTGTGTTATTGAAAAGAACAAGAACCAAGAATGGATGCCACTCCCTAATTAAATTGTTAGTTAACCTCCCATCATTCCAAGCTGGTGAAAAGTTGCCAGTTGGAGTTAAGCTTCCTTGGTCCTTGCACAAAAGACAACATATGCATGACATTGGAAAGCATTCACTGTCGTCTGACAGCATTATCCCATCTCAGCTCTCAATGGCCATAGACCATAACGTTGGAGTTTCTTCTATACCACGGTATTTATCAAGTAGTTATGAGATGTTATTTGACTGAAGTGGGAGTCATGGTTTGCCAAGTTTGCGAGGACAATGGTTTCTTGGGCGAGAAACTGTGCAAGTTACATTCTCATTTGAATTCTTTTTTGACCAGTGTGAATAAAAAAGCCATTAGGATCATAACAGAATCATACAAGATATTTGCAGATACCATGGGGGATGGAAGCAACCATGCTTTCTTGTTTTGCATTCCTGTTTTTGCATTGTTCATAAAGAATCATTTCATGTCATGTTTCCAGGGGCTAGATGGGCAATCAGATCCGAGGAGTGTTCATGGAGGATGTGAAGTGTCATCAGGAGAGAAGTGGTCGGCTACAAAATGGATGAGACAGAAAGCTATTCCGTAAGTATACTGCCATGACACGCATAAATCTTCTTGCTAACCATGCTCTCTTTAGCATGTTACAACTTACAAATCACTCGTGTACATCACATATATATCGGCAAGCCAGAGCAAGATCGTAATTTATTGAGTTTTGTTAGAAGCTCCTGTAGAGCGATTCTATTCTTCTCACCGGCCAGCAAAGGTAGTTCTTTTGAGCTGAAGGTGTTAGCTTTTATATGTACCGAACTAGCTGATGATTATGTAACTGTATCCTGTCCACAGAGGCGTTTCGAGCTGAAACTGTTGCCTTTTTATAGTCATGCCGTCTGACATGTTGGTTTGAATTAGCAAGGGCTTGTTGGGTTCAGCTTTGAAAACGATTATAATAAACTTGTAATAATTTTGAAGGAGCTATTTTACAATTATAGAAAAATATTAACAGTAGAGCTAAACGAAATAAAGCATGTGAGGCCTTGTTAAATCCTTTTAAATACCATAATAGTAACTCTTCGAAGAGTTGAGAATTTACATTTTAAAGTGTAACACTTCCCCCACAAATTATGACTTCAACAATAACCAACCCCCAAGCATATCCCGCGAAATGAGATTGATGTATGCACTCTATCCCCGAACTAGTTGAGAGAATGTTTTTAATGGACCCAAAATTAAATGAACGGGATGCAGCACAGCCACTAAAGACACTAAACATCTACCGTTCGAATGCATCTCCGTTACTACTCTCTATCCCCACAAATTATGACTTCGAAACTCGTTTTTTAAGAACCACGCCTATTCAGTCCATACTTTATTGTTTTTTTGGAGCAACATTAACTTCACATTCATTTACCCGCAAGTATTTTTTGCTTTGCTTTGTTTTGTTTTAACTGGGTTCTTTTTTAGAGTTCTATATCCAACCTTCAGCCTATATAATATACAGTGTCAAATGCCATATAAACGCAGCTAAGAATATAGTTCAGGCCTAATAAAGCCTTACCTTTGCTGTTAAATACAGCATTTATCAGATATTTATATCCATACAACTATAAAGAATTATCAAAGGCCGCAAGAGGTAAGCATAATCAGGAATGTCGACTTGATAGGGGGATGAAAAGACGATAACCCAATGAGGAAGGGGACAAAGAGTGAAATAAACGGGATGGAACGAGAACCCAATGAGAATGGGGATAAGTGTAATGCTCTAGGTAGGAATGAAGACCGCTAAATCACGCCCTGTTGACATCCCACTTCCTCTCATAACAAAGAGACGAGATAAAAGGTGAAAACGAAGGCAATGCCATCAATATGAGCACTGCGTAATCAAAATGATACTGATCCGTGCATTTACTATTTAGGAGTTCAAATGGGTAGAAAGGGCAAGCATACGTACGGTGGCATGGCATCCAAGAATGTAATGTTTATAAGCCAAGTTCCTTAAGGCTACAGAAGTAAATTCTTGATCCCTGTGTCAAGGGCCCTAGGGCACGACAAATTACAGCGCCTTATACCTCTTTTCAACCTCCTCCAAATTCTCAATGTCCTTGTTGTATTTGCAAATGCGGTAGATGCACCTGTAGCATATGCTGCAGCATTAGTACAAAGAATAAATGTATCAAGTGGACATGTCTAGTGGAGATATAAGCGTACCAATACAGAAGGCAGGCCATAATGCACAGAACTATATTCCTCTGAGATTTGTAAAGCTGCAATGGGCAATGTATGAACAATTGAGCACAACCAGTCAATATGAAACTCAGAAGCAAACCCTAAGGATTTGATCCTGGGGAAAGACATTCTACTTCCTCCTCTTCTTTTTTATTGGGTAAGATTTCTCATAAAATGAAATGATAATTGGCAGTGTTCAGATTTGAATGAGTTGTTAAAAAGGAGAAGTATAAAAAGGAGCAGCTTCAAGTTTTCTTCGACTCTATGTTTCTTAATTTAAGTTTCAAGTAAAATGCAATCATGGGGCTTTTACAGAGGTTATTATAAAGGCACTGACCACATGTTTCAAGTAAAATGTTTCTTTTGGCTCTTTTTGTTGCATGATCTCTTCTTATTCTCTTTAGACGACACTTTATCCTCTCAACTTAGACAACATCTTCAATATCATTCGCTACCGTTATCTAAACAGTTCATGTCCATGACTGTCTTCCAAACACAGGGAAAGGGTAGACGTCTAGACGAGATGATAATCCAAGGAGGAAATCCAACTCTGAATTTTCTTGGGAATGAATGAAAGACAACATTAACACTTCTCTCATGCTCGTACACATTGATGAAAGCATAAAACTGGTGGAATAAATGAGGACTAGGTAGTGACTTCAGATTATCAAATTAGAAAAGGCCGGGAGAGGCGGAGAGGTGATGCTGATATCAAGTGATCAATGGGCTTGAATTATTCAAATCATTTCTGATTCAGATTGTTTTCATTAACCACTCAATGAATCTCCATCACACTCCTGGAGAAAAATCTTCCATTTATCTAGTCTGAACTGTCATATGATCTTCTCTAACAAGTAACAAAATCCCCAAACTGAATCACATTATTCCACTCAAACTAGATTCCCAGAACACCAGTATATAATAATCAAAATAGTAATCCCCAAACTGAATCAACGACTAATCTAGATTCCAGGACACCAGAACAACATCAAATTGGGCATGAGATCTTCCACTCAAAGCGCAAAATCCCCAAACTAGACTCCAATTAGACCCAACATTCAGCAAAATTTAATACCTAAATCGGCAATTTGCGTTGAAAATCGAAATCCAAGTCATACAAAACGAGAAGAAATCACTCACCGATTTCTCGAAACGATCCCTCTCGGTAGCAGTACAGACATCAGATGTGCAGGCCACTCGATGCTCGTTCTTCCAGTAAATATCTAAATCGGAAAAGAAATCAGAACGGCAACATCAAAGAAAGAAGAAAAGAAAAGAAATTGGGGGATTTGGATACCGAGGAGCTGGAAACCGGCAAAAGGGACAACGAACATGCAAGGCTGAAGGACGAGAGAGACTAGGGAAACGAGGCGAGACTTGAGAAGCTTCGGCGTCGGAATCGTAAGGAGAAGAGCGAGCGCCGTCTCGGCGGCGACGACGTACGTCAGTATCATCCATTGCAATGCCATCTCTCCCTCTCTCTGGATCTTTCCTGAGTTCCCCCAATTCCCAGAGGTTCAAATTATTATATACTGTACTCCGGCGACGACGACGGAGTCCGTTTCTATTTTTGTTTCGCTAATTCGGATTCGGTTTACCCACCGTCTAATTCGGATTCGGATTCGGATTCGGATTCGGATTCGGATTGGAAGCACGTATACGTCGTATAGGGATTAGGGAGGTCTAGGAAAAATGAACCTAAACTTGTAATTTCGAACCTAATACATTGGTGTTGGACTGTTGGTTCCCCCTCCTTTACGATGGGAAATGAACTAGTTTATTACGGAGTACAGTATTTTACTAGGTGGGTTTTTATTGTTTGATTTTTTCCCTCTTTTACGAGGGGATAACTTTTCAATTGTGAAAGAAAGAGAAAACAAGTGTCAGAAAGGGAGAACAGAGAGAGTTGAGGAAACTCGTATGCCCTTGTTCAACCTATTTGGAAGTGCCCCTATCAACGACTAAACGACTTCCGATAAGGACGATTTTATAATATGTTATTCACCTCATCATAGGCTTCATTTTGTACAGTTGGATCGTCGTTTTGAGCCTCCAATCTTAGTTCCCCTTTGCTAGTGTTCTTTTTTGTTTTTGTTTTTTTTTGTTGATTTCCACAAATTGGGTGATGAAATAGGAGATTTAGTCAAAATTGTTGATGCTTGATGATGATGTATGCAGTATACCTCTAACTTTGTCTAAGGAATATTGTACCCACTTGTTATTGTTGATAGTGAAAGTTTCTGGCTCGCCGTTGTTTTTCCCCGTTTTTGGGTTTTCCAGGTAAATCTGATGTTCTTTGTGCTTGGTTATTTTATCTTCTGCTTGTGTCTAATTGTTGATTTGGGTTGCTTGAGTTGACTCTCTGATTTACAATTCTTATCCATCTCGATTCGTGTGTGTCAAAGGAGTTTGTCTACCCTTCTTCCCTCACAACAATTAGGAGTATGCAATTATTTTTTTATGAGTTTGTACTTTACTTTTATAGCTAAGTTACCAATTAAATTAAGATTTTAATAAAACCAATCCTAAAATTGGAATCAAAATCGAGTAGTATACTATATAGTTTAGATCTGAATAAAAAGTCAAAAAAAAAAGGGGCGATGGGAGAAGGAACAAGTGTTTGGAAATGTCGAAAAAGTATCGTGTTGTGTTAGAGTATCGGACACACATAAGTTGCCTCTATAAAAGTGTTGGTGACTATATATAAAGCCCGTAACTAAATACCTTGTGAGATTCCACTTAAATACTTGGTGTTTTTAAAAAAAGTTATACAAGTCGATTTATCAACTTTCACTTAAGGAGTTGGGAGTTTATTTTTTAAATAATCACTTATATGCAATTACAATCGGATATAAAATCGCGCAGATATTTAGTAGCTAAAAAACATGTCATTTTTGGAAGAAATTGTAGATTTTACCCTTTTCTACTTGTTTGTTATAAAGTATTGCATCTTTTAAAATGGGTGAGTATTTTCAAGACACATGTTCCAAATTTCTTTAAATGCGTTAATAGTTGTTATATTGTTGTCACCTCAAGAATGAAATTTCTCATTCTCAAATAGATAGCTTGATTGAGGAACTTAGAGGCATAATCTACACATCTAAAGTACCTCATGAGTTGACTCTCTAATAAATAACAAAGAGGGAAGATACACCGCAAAACGATATGTAAATCATGATATTGAGGCAAAGAATGAGATTGATTATTAATGATAAATTTGTAGTTACATTTACAGATCTAAACAATATGTTGAATGAGCAAAAAAACAATACCGCCAAGAACATACATTGATGAACATTCACTCATCCAATGACCAATACTCCCTGTGTAAAATTTTCAAAGATAAGAGTATTAAAAAATAAACCCACTTTGTGTCTAAGCCCAGGTTCGAACTGGGGACCTTTAGTGTGTGAGACTAACGTGATAACCAACTACACCACCCAGACACTTTGTGTTAACTTTGAGATATTATAAAATTTATACTCATCCAATTTAAACGAATTCAATATAAAATGGGAACTTGAATCTACATTGAGGGAATTATATACACTTTTGATAAAAGAAATTGTTTTTTTGAGGTTAAGTATTCATTAAGAATTAAACACAATAACATTATAATAACATATACTCTGTACTACTTTTTACTGAACGAATCAATCTGCAGCTCAATCACAGATATTAACAAGCAGAAGCTCCTAACTAAAGCCCTTGATAGACATTCTATCTTATTTAGCCTCTGCATAAACATAATCAGCAATAAGCATAATCACCGCAGTTACACAAATCATTAGGACAACCATTCTTATTCAGACGTCTCGAGGCATCGAATTCGTGATAGTAAATGAGTAGCTACTAGCAAGTACTCAATTCGGATGCAAGCTAATGACCGAGTCCAGACTCCAGATAGCGTTTGAATGACATATTGTCTCACTCTGCTCCTCGTATGGGCTATATACCTTGCTGTCAAGCGCCAACCGAGCAATTCTTGTGCATTCAAATCCAAGGTGAAACTACAGTTTATCTCATTTCCTCTACGAAGCATTGACATGGTTCGTATCAGCGTTTTCTTGTCTAATTTACTTCCAAAAAGTATGTATGTAGGAGTTTCATACGAGATCAAGAGAGAACCACATTATTAAACCTATCTCGGTTTCGTTGGTGGAGAGGACATAAACTCCTTTCAATATAACTGACTCCTATAGTATGACATCTTTTATGTCAGACCATCCACGAATCACGACTTAGATGCCTATGTAGCGTCAATGGAGGAGGATGCATCTCTTACAGTAACTGCAACATAGAAAACGCTGCCTCTTCGAATCTAGCCAACCTTTCGTCTAGCCCTTTTCTACTATTAAGCTCTCATTCCCGAATATCCAATCTCTTCGAATCAGATATTCAAGAATAAGAAAGTGCATAATCAAAAGAACAAACTTGTCATAATAAATTCTGAATCTAATCCAAGAAACAATTCCATCACTGCCTCATTCTCAGAACAAGATTTTGCAACATCGTCATCAATTTCCCCAAAATTCTTAGTTTCCATAAAAGACTATGAAGTGAAATTTTCATAGAGATTATCAACAAAAAATATTTCAGTAGAACATCAAACACATTGAGCTCTCATTCTTGAATATACAATCCCATCGAACAGTCATCAAATCAGATATCCGGTAATAAGAATGTGCAAAATCATGAATCCATGATCCTAATCCGTGTCCGGATTGCCCACATACCCAACACAAATAACCAGATTGGATATCATGAATCGGATATTTGGGTGATCCAAACCCTAGCTACTCAATGTATCCAATTTCCAGCTGAATTCTACAAAGGAAAAACAAGATAAAATCATCCTTTGAGAAATCGGAGCAATTGTTGCAGCTGAAAATCGATCCATCACAAACATGTTCTAATGCCTCTAGTGAGCAATTGTTGCAGCAATTGAACTGTTAACTTCATATTAACTGGAAAAGAATATTTGTTCAACAACAGAAAATTGAAAAATAAAATAAAAAACACTAGCAGCACAAAATGAAAGAATTCGGTGGCGAAGAACTATAAATTTTGCGATCGCAGGTAATCGGAGAGTTTTACATGGGCGGTTGGATCCTTCATCATCTTCTTCTTCCTCTTGAACTGTTTTGATGCGATCTTCAGCACCTTCTCCCATCCCTAAAACAAAAATAACCACAATTGATTACCAAATTAGATCGGAAATGAAAAGAACAGGCCCGAATTTCCGCCAAGTTTCTACCTTTTTCTTAGCAGCCGGAGAATCAGAACCGTTGTTGTCGTTACTGCTGTTAAACTTCAACCTTCGGTTCGGAAGATTGAAATTGAGAGCGAAGTTGTGGATCTTCTTCCTGATCTTCGACAGAGTGATCTTCTTCTTCCTCCGCTCGGCGTCGAACGACAGCCTCCTCTTGGCCGACGCCGACGACTTCGACTTCGGAGTCAGCATCAGCGCCGGAGCAAAGCTGAGGTGGTGGAATCTGCGGATGGGAGGCGACCAGAGAGCGCTCTGGGAGTAGTCGAAGTCGAAGGCGGAGTTATCAGGGAATTTGCCGAGGAGCTGGTCGGACATGGACGACTCCACGTACTGGACGACGATGACGTCACTGCCAATTCCATTGATCAACGAAGTCATCGCCGATTGCCGAATGTAAGGTTCTGATTCGGGAGATTTGGTTTAGGGTTTGGAAGCAGAGAGCGAGAGAGATCCCTCCAATGGCGGAATCTGGGAGAGTGGTGAGTTGGGACTTGTTTGTTGAGGTTTGGGAATTGACCGTTGGGAAAACGGGCCAAAAGGGTTAAACAAGAGTTGTCAGACTAGCTTGTAGTTCAACAACTAAACTCAATGGAAGCAGTTAAAAAAGGTAAAAACAATTTTTAGTTGAGCAACGGCTATCTTCTTCTATAGCCTATAGGGGGAGGATGTGGGCCCATAATACCAAAGGGCCTTGGTTGGGCCCGTTAATTATTGGGCTTAATTTTTGTGGGGTCTTTTTGAATGTAGAGCCCACAAAAATGGTAATTACAAACTATAGCATCAATGAACCCATTGTAGGACTCTTGGAGCATCTCTAACAGTTTCTCTATTTTGGGGATTTTGGAGTTTTTGGGGAATTTTAAGGGGTTTTTTAGTCCAACAGATTCTCCATCACATTCTCCAAAATGGAGATGCAGCAGAAAAAATAGAGAGGATTCCCTAAATCTGCAGCATTCTCCAAACTAAATAAATCTCCAAATCTTCTAAATGGGGAAGCTGTTGGATTTAAAGCAAAAATAATTTAGAAAATATGTATTTTGTTTTCCCATTTTGGGAAAATTTTAGGGAAGCTGTTGGAGATGGTCTTAAAGTTGTATGCGCAATTTCTCTTATGACGCTATCGAAAGAGTATTTTATTTTCGACTGATCCGAATGGAATTGATTAGGGTTGGGCGCGGGACGGGAAGGGTGGCGGACTCAGGATTTTTGTCAGAGGGGGCTGAAAAACTATATGGAACGATAGTATTCTTGAATACGTTTTCGTAGTCTCGGATCACTAATAATTACTCGTTGTTTCTCCAATATATCGAGATTTTTTTAACTCGTTGGTTCAACATTTCGAGATGGATTACAAATATGATTAATTGAAGGAATATCCAATATTTGTGTTAAAAAAATGTTGTGTGTGTTACCAAAAAAAAAAAAAAAGAGGCGTTGCTGCTTGGGGAGGAAGGCAATCGAACCCTCAACCTTTGGCTTTGCTAAGCAGAATGTGTGATGCCGCTTTCACTCTTTTTAGATTTATTTCAAAATTCATCATACATGTATATATACATCTTTTTTTTTTCCCAAAATCCCCCCGGGGGGGGCTTTAGCCACCCCAAGCCCCCCGGGTCCGTCACTGGTCATCCCGTATTCCGTCCCGTTTAATTTATTCTTTTTTTTTTCTTAATTCCGCACGTACCTTGTCCCTCGTGGAACGGAACGGGTCTTATCCCTCAAATAAAAAAGTTTATATAAAAATTAAAAATTTCATGCATATCTTGCAATTTTCAAATACGTAATACATATAAATCTATATTTTAATTAAAAAAAAACTCACGTGCTATCTCTCCCGTCTGTTAACCCTTTCCTCCCTTCTTCGATGGTTGTTCACTCCCTCCCTTTCTCAGCTTTATCTCCCTCCATGTCACACTATCTCTCTAGCGTCATTCGCCCCCTTGCTCTCGCGCTCTCGCTTCCTACCGTCACTCCATCAAGCCCCCAAACCTCCCTCTCCCTCCTCGAAGTTGTCTCCCTTAACTATCCTATCGACACGAGCACCGACGAACCTGAAGACACGGACGACGTCAATTGATTGCCTCTCTTCCCCGACGAGTGGTGTGGCTGCTTGTCGGATTGAAGAAGGGGGAGCGATGGCGATGGGAGAGAAACGGAAGTCCAATCCGAGCAGCATAGAAAACCTCACCGCCCAACCACGTAGCCCACTCCTCCTCCAAGTTATCCTATGGCTATAAATGGGAAGCTAGAAGTTAAAAATCACCTAGATGTCTTTTTTTGGAATGTATAGAGAGTTTCATCATCACTTTCCCACTTAAAGCATGGTATTGGGATAATTGTAAGACCCGGGGTCGCCACCTAGCCCTCTCAGGTCCGTTGTCATCACTTGGAGCCTGAAAAGAAAGAGCTCTTGTGAAATGGGTAGGGCTTGAATCACTTATAAATCACTCACAATATCCTTATGATATCCGACGTGGGACGGAGGTGTTACAAGAATGGTAACGAGTAGAAACTCTTTTACTGTTAGAGCAACTTCATCCTCAGACTCGGGTGGTTCTGTTGTTCCAATTGCTCCACTTTACCTAGGGTCCCCTATTGGGCAGTTTCTGTCCAAAATTTTGGTAAGCCATCACATCTTGTTCTTGCAACTGCAGCAGGTCAGAGCCGACAACCTGTGGGAGGGCGGAGCCGACTCGGTGGCGACGGTAGTGCGGCCTGCAGGGTGCGAGTCGCGGGTTCTCAATCCCGGATTTCGCAGATAGGGGTCTGAAAAAGAACGCAACAATGTAATGTCTTATTGTGTAGCTGTTTAAAAAGTTTATAAATAAATTAAAAAAAGGAGCTGAGAGGATTCGAATTCTGAACCTACCCCGTCTTTTTCCTTCACGGATATCTAAAAATAACATATATATTATACTTATTACAAAAAATAACAGATATATAAAAATAAACATAAATCTATTTTTTCAGATAGGGGGCTTTAGCCACCCAAAACTCCGTGGATCCATCATTGGGCGTGATATTCGAGTCGAACAAGCCGAACTTGACATGTTCAAGCCTGGCTCGAACGAGAGATGAGCTCGAGCCCAGATATTTTATACGAGTTATTTTTGGTGCTCAAGAGCCAAACCTTACACTCTTCCAAGGCCTTTTACCTTTCATTGGCTTCAACCTCAGCGATCCGCCTAGAGACAAATTTTGCCAGTAACTCATAATCGGTGTAAAATAATAATACCTACCTGTACAATACCAGATCAGTGCCTGAAGCAGAAGTCTCATCCTTTTGTTTCTCGGCATCAAGGTCAGTTTGCAACTGATCAAGCTGCTGCTGCCGACACCAAAGGTGAAAGGCCGAAACAGGTGAAAGTCTCCACTCTCCATGGGTGTGATTCACACCCACGTTTTCTGCTGCTCTCGATTTCAGATATGGTCTTTTTCCCTGCAGTTTTCAATCTGGTTGAAGATTGACAATGCGTTATTAAGCACACCAAGTGTTCGACGTAATGCCTGTATGAAATTGTCCACTAAATTCGAATGTGTAATTAGTAATAAGTACATCATCATAAATAAAAAGTGTATTATAATTAACAGACCATTGGTGTTTTTGATCAATTAATCTTTCATCTTTCAGATTCCCGCCTCACCAATGCCTCTACTGACTTCTGCCTGAGAAATCATGATGAGAGGATCGGCGAAGAGGTTGGCAGCTCAATCTCCCTCCATCACCGGAGAACAGCAACAGCTTCGCCGTCTTACTATCCATGGATTCGAGGTGTTTTCCCTTTCTCAATCCCAACCCCTAAATACTGCCTTTTGGCTGTAAGAAAATGTAATGTTTCTGGTATCTATTTCTCTGGCTTTCAAATTGGTGGAAGAAACGATATGCTGGTTCATCATCAAAACCTCAAGTTTTTTTTTTACTTTTTAGCTGTCTTGTTTGCGGATTTACTCACAAATTTGGCATTTGTATAAAAATAACTTGATTGTTGTGCTGATTTAACCTTCTTCTATGCTTCAACTGCTAACCATTGGCTTCTGATGATGGCTATTTTGTTTTTGTTGATGATTTTCTTTAAATATCAATCAAAGGTTCTGGAGTTCTTTTCATCTGGGAGTCTGGAATGTTAATTGATTCTTGGAAAGTGATATTTTGATGGTAATTGTGGTATTAGGAGGCTGAACAGAGGGGAAATGGAAACAATCTGCCAAAGGGAATAACTATGGCTTCTATTGATGAGGTCAAGAAAGCCATCCAAGATCGCTTCCTTCGAAAAAATGAGGTTGGTGTACCAACAATTCGTGTAATCTGCAATATTTTTTAATCTGTATGTAGGAACAAATCAGTAACCCTTTCTCTAGATTTATGAGAATTCTCCGTCATATTGAATTAAGTTTTTCCTAATTGTGAACTTCTTGCTGTTTTTAACGCATAGAATTGTCTGCTTCTATGACGCTGCTTGTCTGATCTTCTTCTGCTTTTTATCTTAGCGACATATTATTATATTAGGCAAGTTACTCATTTTGTTGAACTGATAAATTTCATGGAAATTGCTTTTTATGACAGTTGCTTGATTCTGCCATGAAAATCTCCTCCACAGAACCTGCTCTGGGTAATTTGGGGAAGAGGAGGTGGGATCCTCTGCCGATTCCACATGGCTCAATCCCTGAGCCCTATGGCCAGGACCTTGATTTTGTCAATGTGGCTCATAGCCATTTGATACACTCCGATTGGATGAAGCTTGACAAACTAGCAAAAAGCCTATCCACATTTAGGATTAAGCATGTTTTGCTGAGGGTTCAGAAGGATTATGTCCTTTCCTTTGAATTCTACAAGTGGGTTCAGCAAAAACAGTCCCATTTGCATACCCTTGAAACCCATTCCATGATCCTCCACATCTTGACGAAGTTTTCGAAATTCAAGTCTGCTGAAATGATTTTGAAGGGAGTTCTTGGTTCACCTGAGCTTCATCTCTCCTCTAGGCTGTTTGAGGCAGTGCTGTACTCGTACCGGGTTTGTGATTCATCTCCCCGTGTCTTTGATCTGCTCTTTAAGACTTGTGCCCACATAAAGAAGTTTAGGGACGCCACCAATATGTTTGATCAGATGAAGGATTACGGTTTTCTGCCAACTGTTCGATCATGCAATGCATTCATGAGCTCCTTGCTTAGTTTAAACCGGGGAGATATTTTGTTGTCTTTCTACAGGTCAATGAAAAGGTATCACATCTCTCCCAGTGTTTATACTCTCAATATGGTTATTGCTGCCTATTGCAAATTGGGAAACATCGAGAATGCTGTTGAGGTGTTCGATACCATGGAAACTTCGGGTATAAGTCCTACATTTGTGTCGTATAATACCTTGATTTCTGGGTATTGTGAAAAGGGTCTCATCACTGCAGCTCTGAAGCTAAAAAATGCCATGGGGAAGAAAGGGATTCAGCCAACTGAGGTTACTTTCAACACCCTCATCCACGAGCTTTGCAAAGAAGGGAAATTGTATGAAGCCAATAAGATTTTTGGTGAAATGAAAGCCTTGGGTGTGGCTCCTAATGTTGTAACATACAACATTTTAATCAACGGATATAGCCAAACTGGTAACAGTGAGATTGCTAGTAGGCTTCACGAGGAAATGTTGAGAGATGGAACCAAAGCTGATATACTTACTTATAATGCCTTGATATTGGGACTGTGCAAGGAAGGTAAGACTAAAAACGCCGCTCTCTTGGTGAGAGAACTTGAGAAAAAGGGTCTATCTCCGAATTCTTCAACTTTTGCAGCTCTTATTTATGGGCAGTGTGTAAGAAAGAATTCAGAGCGTGCTTTTGAGCTATACAAGAGCATGGTAAGGAATCATTTTCATCCAAACAGCCATACCTGTGAGATTCTGATAACTTCCTTCTGTAAGAATGAGGATTTTGATGGAGCCTTGCAAGTTTGCAGAGAAATGTTTGAGAGGTGTATGATCCCTGACTCCCGTGTACTGTCTGAACTCGCAAATGGTCTATGTCAGAATGGAAAAGACGATTTGGCTGTGAAACTGTATGAGGTTAAAACTAGATGTTCCAACTGGACCGAATACGAGGACTCTATGAAGAGGTTAAAATTATGATTGAGCTTTGATGTTATGATTTGATCAAAATCTTCTAACACATTTTTTGTTCTGCCATATGAAATTTGTACCATTGATAGCGAAAGAGGATCGCGCATGTTTTGTTCATACGATTCAACAGTTCCAGAATTGTAAAATTTACATCAAATCGATCCATCACAAACATGTTCTAATGCCACTAACATTATAATACCATATACTTTTACAGAACGAATCAGTCTGAAGCTCAATCACAGATACTTAACAAGTAGAAGATCCTAACTAAAGCCATTGATAGACCTTCTATAGCCTGTGCATACACATAATCAACAATAAGCGTAATCACCGAGTATACTAACACCGTGGTAGAGATCAATGAAAACCACACCGCAGTTACACAAATCATTAGGACAGCCATTCTTATTCAGACGTCTCAAACCATCGAATTCGTGACAGTAAATGACTAGCTACTAGCAAGTACTCAATTCGGATGCAAGCTAATCACCGAGTCCCAGATAGCGTTTCAGTGAGGTATGGTCTCACTATGCTCCTCGTATGGGCTATGCCTTGGTGTCAAGTGCCAACCGAGCAATTCTTGTGGATTTCCTCTACGAAGCATTGACATGGTTCGTATCAGCGTTTTCTCGTCTCTGGGCCTGCAGTCTCTCTCTCAGTTTTTTACTCTCCTCAAAGTTTGCCTTCCGCTTCAACGCTTTCTGAAATAAAGTAAGCAACAATCAAGTTTTACCTTGTATTTCGAAACAGAACTAAATGAGAGGTAGAAGATAAGGTAGGGTTCACTTGCCTCCTGCCTGAAGCAACGATCAAGTTTTATCTTGAGCTCTGTGCATTCACCGAAAAATTTACCAAGGGGATGCTCCGAATGACACCTTGTGAACTCTTCAATGATCTACACAAGTTGAAGAAAGATGATGGCATCTCAATCCAATGATCTATAAGAAAAGAAGTGATTCTACACTGGTTTTGGATTCATTTAAGGGCCATGGAAATTGGATTTTCACCAAAATCATTGGAATATCCTTGTTTTTTTTTGGTAATCCGGAATATCCTTAGTTTGGTTCATAGGATACATGTTTATAAATTTAGCTCTTGGCCCCAAACTCGCCATTTGCCCAAAGAAACGAGTTCTGCCATTATTTACTGCCAAAAAGTATGTATGTAGGAGTTTCATACGACATCAAGAGAGAACCATATTATTAAACTTATCTCGGTTTCGTTGGTGTCTAGGATACAAACTCCTTTCAATATAACTGAATCATATAGTATGACATCTTTTATGACGGACCATCCACGATTTAGATCTCCAATGACATGTAAAGTAAGATTTAAGAAAGGAAGTGAGCTTACTTCAGCACACATTGGATGCCTATGTAACGTCAGTGGAGGATGCATCTCTTATATTAACTGCAACATAGAAATACCAGAAAGTTCTTCAAATGTTAAGAAGAGAGATTGCTTGTAAGATCCATTAGACAGAGCAAATACAAAAGAGAAAGATATTTATACTCCATTCTTTCATCCAAAGTAAAACAGCTTCATTTTTACGTATTCCAAGACCGATCACAAGAGAGTGCTATTCCAGGGGAAAACAAATTAAACCTGGCTATAAATAAATAATGTGAATCAAAATCTCAAAGATGTTCTGTTGATCCATCGACCTTTGCAAACCTAGACGGCAATGTTCCAAACAAATCAAAAGAACAAACTTATCATAAGAAATTCTGAAACTAATCCACGAAACAGTTCTATCACCACTCATTCTCAGAACGAGATTTTGCAAAATCTAACTCAGCCTGAAAAGCCCTGTGTTATCAGTTCCCCCAAAATTCGTAAGCCATAACCATCTCCGGCCTATCCATAAAAGAGCATGAAGTGAAATGTTCATAAAGATTATCAACAAAAAATATTGCAGTAGAACATCAAATCTAACCAACCTTTAATCGCCCTTTTCTACTATGAAGCTCTAATTCCCGAATATCCAGTCTCATCAAATCAGATATTCAGGAATAAGAATGTGCAAAATCAAAAGAACAATTTTTTCATGATAAATTCTGAATCTAATCTACCAAACAATTCTATCACTGCCTCATTCTCAGAACAAGATTTTGCAAGATCAGACTCAGCCTGAAAAGCCCTATGTCATCAATTTCCCCAAAATTCGTAGCTTCCATAAAAGACCATGAAGTGAAATGTTCATAAAGATTATCAACAAAACAATATTTCAGTAGAACATCAAATATTGAGCTCTCATTCTTGAATATACAATCTCATTGAAAAATTATCAAATCAGATATCCGGTAATAAGAATGTGCAAAATCATGAATCCATTATCCTAATCCGTGTCAGGATTGCCCACATGTCCAACACAAATAACCAGATTGGATATCATGAATCGGATATTTGGGTGATCCAAACCCTAGCTACTCAATCTCAATGTATCCAATTTCCAGCTGAATTCTACAAAGGAAAAACAAGATAAAATCATCCTTTGAGCAATCGGAGCAGAGAATTTCTCAGTCTGAGCAGAAATTCAGTGCCGCTCTAAATAGATCAATCACATTAGTTGCAGGAAATGGTTTCGAATCAATACCTATTTTTTTTTAAGAAAAAAGTTAACTGTAAGATCAAATACACATAGATGATTGAGTATGTTAGGAAGAAGAACAAAGATTTACCGGGGAGCAAGACTTCAAGAGATAGAGATGCACGGCGTCTGGCGAGGGAGGGAAGAGCGGGAGAGGGTGTGAATCAACTGGGAGTAGTAGGTGGAGACTTTGTTGGGCCTGATGACCCGGTCCAGCCCACAATCTGACCACTCCTCCTAAATTCGGTAAATAAAGAGAGCTGTCATTCCGGGGTTCGAACCGGGGACCTACGGGTCCTACCCACAAGTCCTTTTCGGTGAGTCATTCCGGAATGGTTATCTGACCACTCCTCGACGAAACATGGGAGCCGTGAATTTTTGCTCTATGTCTTATGACGGTGAGACGTCGTATTAGATTCCACTATCTCATGTTCTCACTATTCACATCCCGTTATTGGGTCTTCCACATCGAGCTTGGTGCTGCTTATCCAAGGGTTGTGGGATTTTTTGTTTAGATGGTTATTTAGTCTTTTGTTGTGTATCATGACGATTAGTCTGTCTGCGCGATTTTCGCTCAATCGATTTACAAGACAATGGTTTTTTTTGGTATTTTGAATCCTTACCTTTATCCAAAAAAAAATACCCTTTCAAAACGAGGAGTTGTGCAGTAGAGATCTCCTACATTACATTGTGTAACACTCGATGTATCACTTAAATATTTTGTATATAATTTAATATTGATTTTTTTTAAAAAAATTATACTTTATGTTCCACACACTTACATTTACCTATTTATGACTCTCAAATTCTCAATTGGGGAAAATTTTTGGAGCAAATTCTCAATTGAAATTTTTTTTTGGGGCAAATTCTTCTCCTCAAGCCCTCTTTCGATCCAAATCTATGTGAGTAATCCTTGGGCTTTCTTCTTATTTGTGCTCGATTCGATTTGTCCCTTCCGGATTTGGTTTGGTGATCTCTCGATTTCACCGATTTTTGCGAGTTGTGTGAAATCGAAGAGCAAGTCCCTCTTGTCTCAATCGTCCGATTTGGGGCTTTCCGTTTGCCGACCTGGTCTTGGCTTGGCTGGGTTCGGTTTCTCCTCCAATCGGTCCATCAGTGTCTTCTCCGGAGTAGTCGTTGATGGCACGGTTTTATTCCGATTGTCGTCACTGCCTACCTCTCGGCAGCCTACATCGTCTGGTATGTCGGCAAAGGGGTTAGCCCCTTTCTGTTGAATCTCTCTGGCGACCACGATGTTGTCGGTGATGTCGGGAGCCTCCGTCTCGGGTCTTCGTCGTCGATGCTGGTTGCCGGCGGCCGCTTCTCTTGTTCGCCCTTGTTCCTTTGGGCCCAAACTTTGGGTCCTTATGGCCCAACCTTTGGGTCCTTAGGGCCCAAGCTTTGGGTCCTTCGAGCCCAATGATGTGGAAATATCAAAAAAAAATTAAGTATCCCGAAAGGGCCTTGAGTAAACCCACCCGAAAGGGTCTGCTTTCGATGTTTCTAGGAGATCTTCTGCTTGGTTGGGGGGCGTCGAGTCTGTAGTCGGGTCTGGCTAGGGTCGTGGTGGTGCGCTCAAAGGCGACTCCGTATTCGGGATAGAGTTTCCTTGGAGTTCGTCTACACTACCCACAGGAGTTAGTGTCCTGCTGTATTACTGGCCCGCGGTGCTACTGTTCGGTAGTGCTTGACTGCATTCTTCGGTGGCTTCCTCAGCTGTTCGGGTGTTTGATCTTCTTGGAACGTTTGTTGTAGTGTTTATTTATGTTTGGTTCATTACGCCTGTTATTGTATTTCTGTTTCTGTTTTTAGATTGCTCTGTTAGACGGTTTCGCCGTCTGCCGACTTTGGTCGGCCTCTCGATGAGTCAAGCATGCCTGACCTTCGAATTTTTACCTAATAAAAAAAAAACATTTACCTGTTTATAAACTTTTATTTATCATGAAAAATCATTACTTAAAAAATTATTTTTTAATATAATCAATATGTGCAAGTTTTTAAATAAAGGGCGATTTTGTGCAATATTGGAAAAATAAAGGGTAGTTTTCGTTTGTAGGCATTGCTGTTCGCCACTTCGCCTTGTGTGCTCCGTTTCGGCGTTTTCCGTCGTTCAGCGAAAACTCGTTGAATTCTCAAACCATACGTTTCGCACTTTCGCTGAATCCTCATTTCGATCTTGCGAGGTATACTATTGCTGTCCTCGATCCCTTTCCCTCTCCTCCTCTTTGCTAATTTCGTCTCAGTTTTCGGATTTTTCAATTTTCCGATTTTTAGGTTTTGGGATATTTATGATTTGTTTTTCGATTTTAGGGTTTTTGTGGTTTGAATGTTGTTAGCGGACTGGGGGTTGTGAATAACAATGGAAGCCGCTACTGCTTTTCGATGTCCTCCGTTGAACGTCGCTAGGCCTCCCAATTTGCTTCCGAGATTCAGAATTTCGGCTCCAGGCGGTGTTGCTGACCTTGTTCGGTTTAGTTATGATTATCGTCGGATTGAGGTATTTGTTTCTTCGGATCCCCCTCCCATCTATAATTCTATTTTCTGGATTGTGATTCATAGATTTAAAAAAAAAACATTAAATTTAAGATATGCACATCCTTTTATGTGTGAAAGATATGAGCTATATAGAGTTGATAGAGTTTTGGATCATGGAATTTGCATACTGAATATGAGAGGGAGGGAATAAGATTCCATTTAGAAGCAATAAAGCTGTTGGTTTTGCAACATGGAAAGATACGTTGAATTGTTGATTGTGTTGTTCCCAAATTGCAGTGAGTTTGGATGGGGTTTGCAAGGTCTCGGATGGGTTTTAGGAGCTTTCAGATTATAAAATGGATGCGTTTTAGATTATTTCTTAACCATACTAAGGTTGGAACAATCTCTGAAGCCTATTTCTCTTAATTCAATTTCAAACTATATTAATGCCATCTACAAATTCTGGTTCTGGTATACATCCATCCATATTCCATACTGTACAGGCATTTTGACTGCCCTTTTTTTCCTACAAGAAATCGAAATACTGTACACCACCACCTGGATACTTCATATGTTCCTGTAGCAGTGAATAGACAACTATGAGTCACTTATCTGTCCAGCTTGTCATTTTGGAAGTTGAATGAACTACTAATAACAAAGCTCATAGAGTAGCAACTTATATAAGAGATAAGCCAATACCGCTTGAAAAAATTACATTTTTGTCCCACAATCTTCAAATTAATGTTTGAGATCCCCAGCTTTTACTTATTTGCTTCAGAAGTTTACAAATGTGTCTGTATGTACAATCCAAAAGCGGGAGGAAAAAATGGTTAGGGTTCATTTTCAAATGTCCCTAAAAGCTGAGGACCAGATAAGTCATCTACTCATTCATCTAATATCCTATATTCCTATGGAAAAAGCAGTATGGAAACCTGTCTTGTGACCGAAATCAATAGAATTTAGGAGTTCTTTTGTTTTGAAAAGTTAAATTTTCCTCCTCTTCTGACCTACTCAATACACCTATATTTCTATCTTTAGTAACACCATTTCTTGCATTTCAGTTTGTCACTGCACTAGATTGATCTTAAACAAGATAGTACAAAATCTGCAGCTCTCTTCAAAACAAGAAGTTACCACTCTTGTTTAGATTAGCACAATTTATCAAGACTCAATTCACAACCAACTGACCAAGTTATCCTATTCGCAATTTGGCACTGAACCAAGTTATCCTCTTGTTTCTCTTTCCACCAATGCTATTATCATATGGCTGTAAACTGGAAGCTAGAAGTTAAAAATCACCTAGATGTCTTTTTTTTGAAATGTACAGAGAGTTTCATCTTCACTTTCCCACTCAAAGCATGGTATTGGGAGAATGGTAATGAGCAGAAACTCTTTTACTGTTAGAGCAACTTCATCCTCAGACTCGGGTGGTTCTGTTGTTCCAATTGCTCCACTACAGCTAGTCTCCCCTGTTGGGCAGTTTCTGTCCCAAATTTTGGTAAGCCATCCACATCTTGTTCCTGCTGCTGCCGAGCAGCAGCTTGATCAGTTGCAAACTGACCTTGATGCCGAGAAACAAAAGGATGAGACTTCTGCTTCAGGCACTGATCTGGTATTGTACAGGTAGGTATTATTTTGCACTGATTATCCTCGTGAACTGGTTCTCTTAGTGTTTATGAGTTATTGGCAAAATTTGTTTTTAGGCGGATCGCTGAGGTTAAAGCCAATGAAAGGAAAAAGGCCTTGGAAGAGATCTTCTATGCTTTAGTTGTGCAGAAGTTCATGGATGCCAATGTTCCTTTGGTTCCTTCCATTTCTTCTTCCACGGACCCGTCTGGCCGAGTAGACACATGGCCAAGCCAAGAGGGGAAGCTTGAGCGGCTCCATTCTCCTGAAGCCGGTGAGATGATCCAAAATCACCTTGCTCTTATTCTCGGAAACAAGTTAGGAGATTTGACTTCTGTAGCTCAAGTCAGCAAGCTCAGGGTTGGCCAGGTTTATGCTGCATCAATAATGTATGGTTACTTCCTCAAGAGGGTGGACCAGCGGTTTCAACTTGAGAAGGCGATGAAGACCTTACCCCAAGGGCTGGGCGCAGGGGAACCTGAGGAGGTAATGAAAAATCCTCAGGAGACTGTTAGTACCAGCACTCATCCGGAGGTCTCCTCGTGGACTGGGGGCGTCAGTCCTGGAGGATTTGGTTTAGGGACGAACCCATCTCGTCTAAAAAGCTACGTCATGTCCTTTGATGTTGAGACCCTCCAGAGAAGCGCAACAATCAGGTCACAAGAGGCTTTTACCGTTGTTGAGAAGCACACTGAAGCTTTGTTTGGTAGACCCGAGATTGTAGTTAAACCTGACGGGTCTCTCGACACATCCAAAGATGAACTCATCAAGATTGGATTTAATGGCCTTAGCAGGCTGGTGTTGGAGGCAGTCACATTCGGCTCTTTTCTCTGGGATGTCGAGAGTTACGTCGAGTCCATGTACCCCTTTGTGATGAACTAAATGCAACTTTTTAGCCTAGTGACTGGTTTGTTCTGATTACTGTTCTGGTGAAGTTAAACTCTCTGTTCCAATATGAACTGAAATGAAGAACTTGTGAAATTCAGTTGTGTACAGAGGGGAGAGGTTTTTGACTTGGATGAGATGATGTATTTGCAGTATTAGTCCCTAACTTTGTGAAAATTAAAATATTTACCACTATTCCACAATAGTAATCCAAAACAAGATGCATGTACTTATTATTTATTATTAAAATTGACCAAATTCACACCTAAAAGGAAAAAATATGCAAGATTTTCAGTCATTGTATTTATCTTCATACATTGTATGACTGTACATTTCTATGTATTGAAATTTGAAAGTATAAATGCATTTATTTGCTTTATCATACATGTACTTAAATCCTAATTTCATTTTGTATTCATTTAACCAATACACAATAATAAGAATATCCGTTGAACTTATTCATTGTAATTTTTTCATGCCACATTTGGTGATTTATTATTATTTTTTCCTTTTGTTAAATGGTAAATTTTGAATTATAAATACCCCAAATGTCACCAAACCAAAATAATTCACCACAAATCTTTAGTTAAAAATTAAAAATCTTTTCATGGCAATGGCTAGTAATGTTTCATTTACCCTTCTAATCACATTGCTCCTTTTGGCTTCACCACATTATCTCTTTCATGTATATGCAATTTCATCAAGAAGTGAGTCCTAAAATCGATTTTATTCTTTTAATTTTCTATTCTCGATTTTTTGATAAATTTTATATAAATAATTTTATTTTATTTTCAGGGCTACTTGTGAAATCGATTCTCGATCAACCATTGGTAGCGCAAGCAAAGGTATATCGATGATCAACAAAGTAATTTATTATTAAAAAAAAATTCTTAAATAATCGAGTTTTTTTTTTGTACTATGAAGGAGAGGATTGCAATCGGAGATATCGACTATAGTGATCATCGGGTTCATCCTCCTCAAGAGACACCTAGCGATAGGATGAACGCGAGGGTCACAGACATAAATGTTGATTATAGCCCTCCCCAATGTCATCCTCGCCTAGAGCCACCAAGCAATGATACGAAGGACAGGATTGCGGACGAAATTCTCGATTATAGTAACCCTTGTCCTCCTCTAGAGCCACCAAGCGATCGATAGTATCATAGTATGAAGGAGATGGAGGATTGCATTGTGACTATAATGGGAAATAAATAGAAAATTTCCGGTGGAAATTGATACATATATTATGCTCCCTTAGCTTTATGGCTCTCAATTTAGTTTGTTGCATAATAATAATAGTATACTATAAAAAGAAAATTATGTTTTGTATTAATTATTCTTCATTATATTTATAGACAATAGATCATTTGTGAACACCTCTTACAGTGTAATTTGTGAACAAATCTGGAGTGTTTGATTAGGAATATCAACGGTTGAGATTTAAAGAAAAATTAGAAGAGCAAAATTATTCGTTTGAAACATAATGATTATTCCTACCTGACTCATACGAAATAATCATGTTTCAACAGATGAATAATTGTACATAACTCATATTAAATAATCATGTTTCAACATATGAATAATTTTTATATGAAAAGATTGTTGATGTATGCGAACAATTACATTATTTTAGGCGGATAATTATGTTGTTATGTGCGAATAATTTATCTGTTCACAGTTTACACCATAAGAGGTGTTTACATCGAAATCATCTCCATAGTGTATTTGAGTTCCAATGCATATTAATCATAATTAACTTATAAATATAAATACTTAAAATAGTGTTTGGTTAACAGATTTTACAGTGCATTTAAAATAACGTAAATTTTAAATAAAATATCTTATAGATTATGTCAATCAAACAATCACTATTGCATAAAATTTATAATTACATCATTATAAACTTATTTGACTCATTTTACAATATATTTTACTTAAAATTTATGTTATTTTAAATATATCATTAATGAATTATGGTAAAAAAAAATTATGGACTAAATTAATTTCTTTTTGTTCCATTTCTATTTTTTAAAACCAAATAGGGTGTATGATTCGAAAAATAAGGCGATTAAAGCTACAACTTGTACTAAAAATACCCAATCTTGTGTTCATTCAAAACCAAACGACCCTCGAATTTAGAATTCGGGTTTCTGTTTTGCTCTCTCTTTTCTTCGAGGCACAACTCGAAGCCCCCAAGATCGATCGAACATCTCATCAGCCCTAACGATTTCTTCGTGCATTCAATCGAGAGGCCAAAACAAACGATGGCATTCGAGTATGGAGAGATTGCCCGATCCAAGATGGTATTAACGTCGGAGGCGAGCATCCGCCTAAATGCATTGATCGTGAGTACATTGAAGAGTCTAATGATGTTGGTGAACCTCCTACTCTTCATCCTATACTTCCCATTCCGAGGCGACCGCAAGCCGAGGCTTGGGACGACGAAAGAGGACATCCACCAAGTTGTAACGAGTCAGTATGGGATGGTTAGGTTGTCAAACGCCGTCGTTTCAAGGCTTGCCGTCGCCATAGAGACGATGGATGTTGATCTCTCTAAAAGGAGAGCCGTGCAAATCGCACGCGTCAAGGACGACGTTTGTGAGACCGCTGCTAGGGATTTTTCGTTGTTCAGTTCGTCGCGAGGCGTTACTTTGTTTACACAATCGTGGAGTCCTACATTTTGCGACGAAATTAGGTATGTTTTTGTAGCGGTAAATTTAAGTATTCCTTTAACCCAAAAAACATCCACTCTCTTTAATCCAAAAGCTACACAATCTAATCAAAATTGACCATGTGAGTATGAATAAATAAAATAACTTTTTTTCATAGACAATTTTATGATCCCTATTTAGTTAATATAGTATCATTGTATAAATATGATAATTAAAGTAAAATTAACATAATATTGTGTTGTATATTTCAGAGGAGTGGTGGTTGTGATGCACGGCTTGAATGAACACAGCGGTCGATACAATGACTTTGCAAAGGAATTGAATGCCAACAAGTTCAAGGTCTATGCTTTGGATTGGATTGGTAAGTTTCTATTTTACCACTCAATTACAAGTATATACGACTTTTCTATCCTATGTCATCATAAGGGCATATGATAAGACTCTAACTTGGAAAAGATTCCCTATAAAAAGACAAGCAACCCAAAGAATCTAATTAAAAAAAAGCTAAACTAATTAAAATTAATTTTTTTTATATATAAATTTAGGGTCTTATCCTATGCCCTTAGGGGATTGGATAGAAAAATCGATAATTACTAATCTCCATATAATTTTTTGTTAAAGAAAATATATCTCCCATTAGTATAATTTTCTACATCTTGCTTTACTTGATTGAAATTAAGTTTTCAAATTGGCGGGTAATTAATTTTAGGGTAAATTACAGAAACCACCCTTAAATAAGTTTTTACAAAACCACCCTTAAAATAAAATTTTATAGAAAACCACCTATAAATTTATTTTTTCTTTCAAAAGACCACCCACTACCATTTTTACGTGTAAACAGTTATAAAAAAAATATGCTATGTTTTCATATTTTCTTAAATGTTTTGGTTAGTTTATTGTATAATTAGGTTATATTGGATAAAAAAGATGAGAATTGAACATTTGAAAAACACATTTTACATATTTAAATGGTCACGGGTGGTTCTTTGAAAGAAAAATAAATTTATGGGTGGTTTTCTGTAAACTTTTATTTTAAGGATGGTTTTATGAAAACTCCTTATTTTAAGGGTGGTTTCTGTATTTACCCTTAATTTGATGTAATTTCAAAAGTAAGGGGTGGTTTTATGAAGTTATTCCTTAATTTGATGTATCATATTTGTACATGACTATGTTGAAGATTATTTGATAATTAACTCAACAACAATATTTATTGATTGATCAGGGCATGGTGGAAGTGATGGTTTGCATGGATATGTGCATTCTTTAGATGATGCTGTCTTGGATTTGGTATGTTACAATAACCACAATTGCTTGATTAAAATATCCATTTTATAACCTATGTTTCAACTTACAAGGCATATGTTAAGAAGCTGCATTAAAGATTTTTGAAATTTCAATTATTTTAGCCTATTTTAATATTGTATATCTTTTTGAGGATTTAATATTTAAATTTAGAGAATTTTTCTCAATATACATTACATAACAGAAAATCTAAACTGTTCTCCTGCTTGATAAAAAATCGGTTTTATAATCTATGTTCCATTTTAATATAGCTTTTCTAGGATTTAGTATTCAAATTTAGAGATTTTTTTCCAATATTATTTCTTTAACCTGGCCCTTAAAAATACAAGCTTGAAAGGAATGACCTGAATTATTTGACACATTTTACAATATATTTTACTTTAACTTCAACTTATTTACTAAGTTTAACGACAAAGTTTCTATGGGTATATACCCAATTTCGCAAAAAAAAAAAAGGAATGACCTGAATTATTTGTACGAAATGTAGAAATCATTTGTGGACAAAGTGAAGGCCCAAAACCCAGGCCTTCCCTGCTTTTGTTTTGGACATTCTACCGGAGGTGCCATCATTCTTAAGGTAAATATTTTTGGGCTAGATTTTTTATATATATTATTATTACAAACACTACCATATCTCATTTTATTATATTATATTATATATTTAGAACTTAATATACATAGGAGAAAATTGTAAACATGGAATTCAAATTTAAAGAAGAAAAAAATGAAGTGTGTTACTGCTCTATTTTTTTCAAGTCATTGGCAAAAGTAGTAGATATGCCTGATGGGGTGGCTCAATAGTCAATAGTAAGAAATGAGTGATTAATGGAAAGTCTTGAGTTCGATCTTAGATAATCAAGGTTAACTTTACTTCTTACCATTATGGTCAATTAGAGTGAATTCAAGGTCATAAACCGTTGCTAAATATCATCATCTGTTATGTCCCTGGATGGATCATAACTAAGAAAAAGGAAGATTGTATAAGTTCATGGTCATAAATTTGGGGGTAATCACCTCAATGGCAATCAAAATTAAAGTTTTAATTGGAGTTACGGTTATGCAAGTAGTGTCAAAATCAGAGTAGGTTAATAATGATTAAGTCTAAAAAGATATGTATTATTGACACATTTATATAGATTAAAAAGACAGGTATTGTCGGTCTGAGGAAGTGACCTATTTTAAGGATGTTATATATATTGTGATATTTATCAAAAACATGTTATCTAACTTGTTTTCGTTTAACCTTATAAACAAAACAAGTTAGATAACATGGAGGGTGCACTTGATCCAAACTTATAGATTTAAAAAGTCATCTCATAAACTAATTCCCCATATTTCTTATAGGCTGCACTTGATCCAATCTTTGAAGCCAAGATTAAAGGTGTTTTGCTCACGTCACCGGCTGTCAGCGTTCAACCGGCTCATCCAATTTACACTGTAATTAACTCAACCAAACTTTTATTTAGTACTCCCTCCGTTTCCTTTTAAATGACTTTTTCAAGTCATGCACGTAGTTTTATAACGATAAAAACTATATTAAATATTAATATTTTAATAATATTTTTTTAATAATATTATACTTATCATCAATAAGTATGAGATTGTAAAAAGAAATATTTAAAAAAATTATTATTTCATATAGTTTTTCACACCTTAAAAAACGTGCATGAATAGTAAAAAGTCAATTAAAAGGAAACGGAGGGAGTACTACATTTGTATATTATGGTAAAATCTTTAAATGGCCTCTAAACTTTGGAGATTGTTACAAATGGGTCCTTAGATTTCTTTTTTGGTCAATTAAAATCCCTTAACTTTGGAAAAGGTAACAAACAAGTCCCTAAAAATTTCATTAACTATGAAAATGGTTTGGTTATTTATTTTAATTGAATTACTATCATAACACCAAATTCAAAAGTTTAGGGACTTTAATTTTTGGGAAAAAATGGTTCAAGAGAACTATTTAATATTTATAATATTAAGGACTTTAATTGATGAAAAAAAACTTTAATGACTCATTTGCAACTTTCTCCCAAGTTCATAAACTTTGATCATAGCAAAGTTTATAACTTTCTTCAAAGTTTTCTTTTGTTTTTTTTTTCCACAAAATTATCATTTTCCAATAGTTTAAACGAATATATCATCTTTTTTTTTTTAATCCGATTATAGGTCATCGCTCCAATTGTCTCAATCTTGATACCGCGATACCAATGTGGCGCTGCGAACAAGAAAGGGGCAATAGCATGTCGAGATCCAGAAGTTTTAAAAACAAAGTACTCGGATCCATTAGTGTACACTGGTCCGATTCGAGTAAGAACCGGTTATGAGATACTGAAGATCACAACATACCTTCAACAACACATGACAAGATTAGCTGTTCCCTTTCTTGTGCTCCACGGCAATGCTGACGTCATAACAGACCCAACGGCCTCAAAGAAACTCTATGCAGACGCCTCGTCTGTCGACAAAAACATCAAGTTATACGACGGGTTGGTCCACGACCTTCTCTTTGAACCCGAGCGACAAAATGTCTTTGATGACATAATGGAATGGCTTAACCAACGTGTCTAAGAGCAACGCGACAAGGCATAGAATTGGTTCTTTCAGTTACGGTTTTACAATGGTGAGGACGAGGAGACGGTGCAGTTGGTAGTGGTCGTCGAGCTTCGTATAAGCGTTTTGGCTAGAGCATCAACTGGTTCAGTTGAATTTGTTATATCAAATCATGGTTCAATTCTCAATGTGAAGTGGCATTAGGGTTTACTAGTCACTCCAAGTTGATCCCTAATTAGATGACTTTGTATTCTATGTGTACATCAAAGGCTTCCATACTAGCAAATGATATGAGGCATAACATCCTCATACACTTGTATAAAATGTTTATAAACTGTTTTGGATGGTTACATTTCCATCTATTTTTTTTACGCACATGTGAATTGAAATCATATAATATTTATACCTATGGATACATACTCCATTTGTTTACTTTTACAAGTAGTTTTATATTTTTAAATATGAAATAATCAATTTAAATACAGACAAAGAAAATTTACTTATTTTAAACTAAGTTTAAAACATTTTTATTCTATTCCGTTCAAAGCAGAATCTAAAAAATCAAGCATTCAAGATACACCCACCTTTCCTCGACTATGTTGAGAGGGTATTTCCGAATAAAGTTTATGGCAAATATTGGACACCTTCATTATAATGATTTCTGGCACCTTGATGCAGTACATGTTTGAAGTATCCAAAGAATTTCAAAATCAGTTTGTAGTCAGCATAAATATGAAAATACATCAACGATTTAGGGTCCCAAATTGAAGCACAAACTTTTTCAAGAGCTAGTAGGAAAAAATCAGGGGAGATAGCTAGCTCAACGATGCTATAACATCACACAACACCTATTAAGTAACACTAATGCACATGGGATGCGTTGATCGGCGTCAAACCTACCTGTGTTGGCTACCCTACGTTCTTCGATCGAGTGCGTTGCAGCGCTAATCTCACCAGTTAGCTGCTCACTCGAATGCTGTGAATGGCATTAACAGTTAATATACAAACTGACTATACATGAGTTGATGGTTGTTACCTAACCTGACAACTTTTCAGGCTCACGAGATAGGTGCTTATCGGCAAAATGAAGCAGCCTTCGGAGCCTCAATACCGTGTCGCAATGGAAAGGCAGGGCAGTACGCCTGTCCAAATAAGCTGGGCTAACGGTCATCCATGACAGAGCATGAAGTTCTGCAGCCACTGACTCGAGAACAGTATGAGACTCTCCTGCTTCATGTTCTCTTGATTCTGACACTGATGCCCTTCCGCTGGGCTTGGATACGCCTTTCCCGAGTTTTTCACTGTACACGTTATAGCCACCATAGTAGTCGACAAGGCTCACGGAAAGGATGGAAGGCCACTCTTCTTTGTAGTTGCGGCCACCATTTTTCTGAAGCGAGGGCACGGATTTCGAAACCACGAAGCCTGTTGATATGGGGATTGCAGTTCCTCTACTGTGGAGGAGATGTGCTAGCGGTGGGGATTCAGAGGTCAGGCATGTGGGAAGCTGAAACGGTGCTGGAGTCAGAAAGCGCATGCTGGCTGAGGGAACAAAGATGTAGGACGCTGGTGTCGAACCCAGAGACTTTACAGGAGTGTACCCTTCAAGATAAGTTCGCGAACCAACGGGATTGCTGCCTTGTGCTCCACCTTCAGACCAACAAGAATATAAAAGATGACGATAAACATGCATGATAACTCATCTTAAACAAACCGAAATGTTAAGCTGCAGATTTGTAAAGAACAAGTGTTTCACGGGAAGTGACAATATTCAGCTAGACGAACACAGGGATGCTGTAAGCAGGCATAGGGAACATGGTCGACATCCAATAATTAGGTAAATTACAGGAATGATAAAACCACCCCCAAAATTAAGATTAAATGCAAACTGTCCAAAACATCCTTTATAAATATAAATTTCATGTTTATATTCCTGCAAGTGAATGTATACAATATTTTCTTAATGTGTATAAAGAATAAAATGTGCATTGAATGGATAACAAAAAAAATTAATAAAATGCGTGGCTTTGTGCAACATGACTAATTTAGTGTGGTATTGTTAATCCAAAAGTTAATGAATCAATGTTTTGATGGCCATATAACTACTTACTGTGACATAAGTAAACTGACCGCTAGGATGAACTACATCAGAGTCCAGTTTTATATCTCAGAAAAGGAATTATCCAAAATCCAAACAGGTAAGGTCAACTATAAAGTTTTTTTGGTGCTCAGGTCAACTATAAAGTTAATTGTACCAAGATGACCTATGCTTGAGAAAGGGCAGGCAGGCAAGCAGTAAAAATATCTTGGAAGTTAAGAAAGTGAAACAATCAATTCAAAATTACCTGGAAGCGACTCTTCTTGGAGAACAAAATGCAAAGAATGATCCACAGATACAGAAACAAAACTGATGCTCTGCACCCATTGAAGCAGCCCCCTTGAGCTGTCAACTTGAGACCCACCAATTAGCCGACCACTGGGTTGTCCCAGAGCACCTCTAGTAAAGCCAGAGGACTTTGTGTGGGGGGTGTACATAGGACTAGGAGAGTTAGGCAGGCTTCTCTCAATGTCCTGCGGTTGCACGCTGCCACCAGTAGACAAGCCATCGGGTGCAGCACGACGAAGCTGCACTGGCCATTTCTTCAACTCTGAGCCACCGATTGAATATAATGCCTTTTGCCATTCTGCTTGCAGTTAAGGACAAGTTAATGAGGATAAAACATTTGGTGGGATCCAACAGCAACAATAAAGCCAGACACAAGGGTGAAAGGAAAGACAAACAAGTTGAAGAAATCACCACACCTTGATATTCAAGCTCATAGAAAGACCCAATACGTGTAATGACAAAATCTCTAGGCCTTACAGCACCATTATCAGGAGCAGCAGATGCTTGCAGTATCTGACAACCTTGCTGGAGGACTTGAACAAAAAGAGATTGAATTCCTTTGGTATCTTGTCTGCTACTAACTCCGCCGAATGGGAATATATGGCTGTCGAGCAGCTCTCCCCTGGAGTCTGTCCAGACACACACCATCCAACGCCAATCTTCTGTCCACCCATAGCAACAGTGAAGGCTTGGTAGAGATTTTGAATCTGATCCATCAAGTTGAGAGCCAGTTCCCATGTCTGTAGAAGTTGAATTCTGATGAAAGCCACCAGTACCAAAATCATCAGACGCTTGCTTAGAAGAATCCAGCTCCAGATTACCAGTCAAGGACGAAACTGCATGCTCTAGGGAACCAGGCTCGGAAAGAATAAACAGTGGCTCATACATGTATCGCATTTCCTCTTGTAGAAAAAAGTCACTCATTCTACTGCCATCAATGCTCAATCCTCCTGACCTTGATGGTTGCCAAGTGTTATTCCAACTGCTTGCCTGTAAACCAGTGTCCATATCATTCTCTCTGGAAATAGAAGGGCCTGAAATTCGGGAAGTAACACATTCCTTCCACATCCCAGGAACCGAGTTAGCCATTTGAATAGCTACAGAATGAGATCTACCAGGCAAGGAAGAGGAATGGACTAAATCATTTGAGAATCGCTGAGATATACGTCGTGCCTTACTGTAAACTGTGAACGCAATCTCCTTGAGGATGACAAGCTCATTAAGCGTTGGGCTAGTTACTCGAAAAATTGTATCAACAGTGACAATTTGCAGTACTAACTTTGGAATACTAAACCCAGATAGTCTCAGAATGTTCGATGCTGAGGCTTCATCTATACCTGCTGATGAGCTCAATGCCTTCCCCACCTGACTGAACAACATAGATCTCCTATCACTATCAGCTGAATAAATTACTGACCCAACAGCAACACATGCCTCAACAACAGTTTGCAAAATGGCAGTCTGGTCTGGGAAAGGGCATACAATATAGATTACCTGCTCCAACAAGAGAAGATAAGCAAATAAAACAAATTCCTTTTGGAAAACACAAAAGAAAAACAAACTGCATTAAAGAGATTCCGAAGGGGCATGCAAGATGCCTGTTTCCTCATTACTAGGAAATGTGTATTTTGAAAAGAAGTGTTATTTAATATTGGTAGACACATCCATTTTATCAGCATGTCTATTGAGTCGTACATATATCAGTTAAAAATGAGAACAGTCTAGTAGTTAAAGTTTGAGAAAGAAAAGATTATTAGAGATTTAGATGCTAGATCGCTGAGCTGTGGAAGAAGTTCACCGCGCAATTTGGTAGTCTACACGAACAAGGGGCCAAAGTATTTCTATAGAATATTCCTCCTACATTTCGATTATACATCTAGATCAATATGTCACAGTTTGAGCATACAAAACAAGCAAGCATTTAACATGCTACTTCATAAAAATTTTAGGAAAACAAAAACAGGGAAATATGAGAAGTTTGATGCAATCAATTACATAAATGAAGATGAAACATTTTGGTGAAGCTCATAAGTTTCTGACAATTCATCACTTACAGTGGAGGGGCTGCTATTTCCTTCCTTTGCATTAGTACTTGCTGAAGAACCAAGTTTTAATGACTTGAGAACCTTTGTGAGAGACTTGAGGAAGCTAGTAATATCCCATCCATTTGACAGAGAGAGAAAATAATCACTTATAGACCCCACAAGAGATGCACTACTGGTTTCAATCTTCATAGACTGAGGGCAATCAAGAAGAACAAAGCCAGAAGATGATAACTTTCCAGAATTAGATCCTAATTGATTTCCCAAGATTTCTGGAGAATGAGTACCCAACTTGCATGTTTCATAGACTGCAATAAACACAAAAAATAAAGGTGAGTATATGTCCTTTATATGAGATATTTACACAATCAAAGACAAATGTTATGCAACAAAGACTCCAGATAACTGCCCATAACTTCAGAAAAAAATTCACCAAAAACACTTTCAATAATTAAGAATCAGAACCGCAGACATACAATAAAACAAATGTAGAAATGGGCAGGTGAAATGCAAAGAAATATCACGTAGACACAGACCAGAAGCAGCGCACCGCCACTCGCCTAAAATTTTGGACAAGCTTTTAAGGATAGTTTAATAACAAAAAAAAAAACATGATCTATCCAACAGCACTGACGGGAATTTTTCGAATAGGTTGGAAGTTGGGGTTATGACACTTTTGGATGCAGGATCCCAGATGATTCTTGTAAGTTGTACTTTTACACACTCTACCCTTGGTATTGTTAAAGAAAAAAGAAGAATCGGCCTGGTGCACTTACAGAAGCACGTAACTCTGATATCTCTATCACTTGAGTGTCTGGAAATGGACATCACTCTAATCCATCAACAAAAGTCCTTGTATTGTCTTATTTAATGAACATATACTCCTATAGTAATTTCCGTTTAATGACAGCCTATCAAGCATTACCTCCTTGAAAGCAATTGAAACTCCGTTTTCCTGCCTAGTCAATACCATCCTCAAAGAATACTCTATATCTACAAACTCTCTCCACACCCGCTACACCTTCCTCTATTGCTGATAGGCTTTGATAGCTTTGATACATTTCCTCCTCCAATAACCCTACCCATTTTCCATTCCGATGTTACAAACACGCCAGTCTCTTTAACAACGTTCTCATCCCAGTTCTCAAATCTACTTAAGTTTCACAAGCTTCACCAAGAAACAAAACTCAGCATACTATAGCACATCCGGCCTTCACTACAAAGTTGGACACTGAGACCTCATCTATTAACACAAAACAAGAAAAGTAGGTACACACTCCACGGGTGAAAAGTACTAAAAGCAGCTCAAACACTCCCCTTTATATCTTGAAGAGGTAAATATATAGATGTGTGCAATGGAATTACAAAAGGATCGGGCGGCGCACCCAGGCAAGGGCAAGCCACCCAAAGAAAGGTATAAGATACCCCTCTCATCATCAACCTATCTCCAACTCTAGAAGTTTTCTGCCCCACTACCTACATCAAGATTTGAACCAAACAGGAAATACAAAATGGCCGAAACCCGCCACGCCGGGCCAACACTATATTGCAAAAGAAAGAAATAGATCCTACTCATTCACAACTATCCCCCATCCTCCCATCGCACGGCCCTCATTTCCGTCTTCTACTTCCGTGCTTGTCACTCTCCAAGTCTCCATTATATCATTGATAAACAAAAGGTGGTGCATGATAGAAAGGAATCGTTGCTTATACAGTTATACGTGACCCACAAGCCAACCACTAAACATAAGAAAACAGCTATTTTTCTCCTAAATGATATTTCAAAATTAACAATTATACATAGGATCATAATATTTTGAAATGCAAACTCATTGATAAGCCAAAACTGGTGCTAACCATTGTAACTCCCAGAACCATTGACACTGCTCTAACATCTCAAAATATATGTTGTCAGACCTATATGACATTCTGAAGTAAAAAATAATGCAGAAAGTTACATAAACTGAAGTAAGAACTAAGAAGATCAAGACAGTTTACCGGTTCCAAGTTGTTGGAAAAAGTCTTCAGCAGCTGAAGTAAGGGGATCAATGTTTGGGCACACAACATAATAAGCCATCTGTGGATGAACAGGGAACAGATAATGCTTTAGCAACCAAGTATGGTATCAGCCCAAAAATACCTTTAGAATATGCACACGATGCTTAAGTCAGTAGGGCCTTCCTTCACATAACAGGGTTCACAAACTTACATTTTTCTTGAAAGCATAAGGCTCAAGAGGGGCTTTTTCCCACAGCTGCAATGAACTTGCCGAAACCTTCAGCCAGTCATCCTGGTACCTGACAAACCAACGATGCTATCATGCACAATTTCATGTACACAGTGTTTTAACTTTAAAAACATAATGAGTTTAAACACTAACAAAGTTCTCACTGAATCTTCTCGTCAATTGTGTTTTAATTTTTAAACTCTTGGAAAACAACCAAACACTATGTCATCTCTTTAATAAGCATCACACGAGATAAGTGAAAACTAGCAGGAACATTTGAATGATAGCCCAAAAGACTCAAGATAACATGCAGTAAGTGAACATGAATGAGCTCCATGTGACAGTTTGAAGGCATATATTTTCTGTATCTTAAAAAGAAGAGCATACCCAACAAGCATAGATGGGTATGGAACTACATAAAGCCTAGGTTTGTGTCGCAGACCAAGCTGTGAATCTGACTCTGGCGTAAAGAGTTCTCGGTTTGACCTCCGTTGGCTTGTATCATCTCCTCTAACACCATCTGCAATGCAAAATAAACACATTATATTAACATGGCCACATCAATAAAAAGCAAAGAAAGATAGCATAATGGAGGGAGGGAAAATAACTAACAATATTCACAACATATCATATGAGAAGCTAATCTGAATAAATCACCTAGCTCTACATGAATCAGGAGATTGCTTTTTTATTCACATAAAGTTAGACAATATACATAGGTACAAATTCATCCAATGTTAATATAGAACTTTGTAAACACTGAGCTGCCAGTTGGTGCTTATTTTTTTGGACACAGTAGAAACAGTTGAACTTTAATATATGTTGAATTGTTTTCAGTGTACAGTATGAAGCTGCAGTTCAATACCACAACTCCTTTCCTGATATACGGATGGATAGTAGATTATTACAGTTCAGTGCCTGAAACTGAAATACTACCTTTATAATTGGATGATACACTAGCAGATGATTGCAATGGGCTAACTGGATCTCCTAAAGATCCCATCACATTACTAGAAGAATCTCTACATTCACTTAGAGTTGATTCGGAAGAAAAACCATCACTCATAGATCCTCCATCTCCTGATTGACTCCAACCTTTGCACCAATCAGTAACAGATAAAGGACCGTCCAAAGAGGCAAAGGCAGATTTTAGCACTGCTTTCACATCAGAATGCAGCAAACTAATCACAGATGACGCATGAACCTGAAAGAAAAGTCTTCCATAAGGCCTCAGACAACGTTACATCAAGCTGCAATTTTGATGAAAAAATATGCAGCAGCAAAAAAAAAATCAAAATTTGGCACAGTTATGAAATATATAAGAAACCAGCAACTCAATGTTAAGTTCTTGCTACCCCTTGTTTCCCTTGGGCATTACAGCAGGCAACAAACCACAGAAAACTCTAAGAGAATAATGAAAGGGTACCAAAATGATCTTACATCTGCAGAAAGTGGATCAACCAACTCCACACCGGCAATGTCCAGTGAGTGACTAGAAGCCAAAACACCTCCACAGCCAGCATGCACCATGTGCGGTCCACAACAAAATCCCCGCCTCCTTTGCTCTTGTAATGCAAGCCATCCATAAGGGCCATCACCACATTCAGCATCCAATGCAACGTCAACAAATGAGGCAGCTTGTTGGACAAGCAGTGCAATACCATCGAGGAAGTCTTGAAGCGGCTGTCTTTGCCCATAAGAAATATTTTTTCCCTCGGAGAATGCATTATTAAAGCAGGAAGTGAATACCTCAGTGGAAGGTACACCAGTTGGCTTAGCGCCTTTTGGTGATCCAACGGACCTCCAAACACCAACAGGAGTATGGTGGCCTTGGTGGGTACCTTCCAGCATATCATCATCAATGTCACCAGCTATTCTAACTGGAATAGACTCCTTTCTCTTCACTTCATATTTGGCAGACAAATCATCAGCCATGGTACTTGGATCAACGTTACTCAACAAAGTACTCCCAGTCGTCCAATTCAAGACATCAGAAGCTGAGTTGGTCAATGATAATAATGTATGTCGTATACGGCACATAGAAGCCTGGAAAAAAAGGCATTCAAGTTCTGATGCTGTAACTGTCTTTGGAGAAAGCAAAAGATGTTCAGCTGCAAAGTTAACTTCACTAGACTTCTGCACAGATTTCAGAGCACCAGAAGATCCAAAACCAGAATACAGCGAGCTAGCACCCGTTTCACATGATGCAGTTGTGTCATTATAAGCAACTGGTTTTCTGCCAGCAGAATCTTTGCAACCGTGCACATGAGTATAAAATTGCATTTTATTTACAGTACCACCATCACATTTCCCAGCACAGGATCTAGAATCTAAAAGTATACCAGGTCTGTCATTTGACACATGAAAACACGGAGAGGCAGGTGGTGTTGCACCATAAGTAGAACTATTTCCACTTGAACCTACAGTCTCTGTCGTTCTTGATTTAGGACGATAAGGACTCCTAAAAATTGTCGAGGAAACCTCACTTGGAGGAGTTTCAACAGCTCCATATTCAGAAGCAAAGGTGATAAGTGCTTCAGCTTTCAATATATGATCAAACTCGGTTGAAGTAACTGCATGCACAGAACTCAATGGGGCAGACGATGAGGCATTTCTTATGGCTTCTTGTGCTGTATTGGGGCACTCCTCGGTGACTGTTGGCAACTGAACAAAGCTTTCAAATGTTGGAAATCCTGCAGGTAACATCATTTGATCCGAAACATCAATGACAGCGGCTGCAGATGTGCCACCTAAATCTTCACAGTCTGTTATAGGAAACATCATTGCCTCTGACTCAGCAGTTCCTGGGGGCTGAATGAAGCAAACAGATCATAATTAGACTCATTTATTTTGAGTTCATATCAGATAGAAGAAAATCCAGTTGACAATGAGAGAAAAGTTTAGGAGCACTTAAAAAACATATAAATAAAGCCATAGTATAAACACTCTCTAGAAGACCACAAGAGGATAAAAGACAAGAAAATTGGAACATAAACAACACATATTACACAGTAAAAACAAAACGGAACATTTGAATACCCAAAGAGGTACCTGCTGGCAGTATTTATGAAATGAAGACAACCACACATCGAATGGGGCTAAACCATAAAACACAAATGAACTATTGAGTCTCAAATTCTGTAATGGGAAACATTTCCTAATTTTTAAAATTCAAGATTTCTATTACCTGAAATTGTGCAGTTTAATCTTAACACCGAGGAATATCTGTGGGACTGGATTTTTTACAAGGAGATAAAAAGGTATATCTTTAGTAGGAAAAAGGTATCTATTCCAATCAGAACAAACTTCTGTGGCGAGAGGAAATTTCATTTCTTTGAGTAACACCCTTATATAGCATCTTACTTTGAAGTGAAAAATATAATGCCTCACATTGATTAACCAAAAAAGGCTTTTAAGAACTACTCCCTCCATTCACAAATAAGTGACTTTTTACAATTTATGTACGTATTTTAAGGTAATAAAAACAATATAAAATATATTTTTTTTTTTTGATAAACTCATACATACTTATTAATAATAAGTAATACTCCGTATTATTTAGAAAAATTAATTAAAATTTTAATTTTTTATATAATTTTTACCCGCTTAGAAATACATGTTTGACTTGAAAAAGTCATTTATTTGCAAACGGAGGGAGTATATAAGAAAGCATAAAATAACAACTCCATTGTGAAACTAAATGAAATTACCTCTCCAAATGGCAACACATCATTTTCAAAGAATTCACCAAACTCTCCAAACTCAGAAAGAAGGGCTTGGATATCCATTCCCATCCCTTTATCGTCATTATCATCCCAACACCAAGTTGATACTTGATCATTTCCAAGTCCAGTTATTGCTAAGCTGTTGAAATCAGATTTATACGCGTCTTGCCCAGATGCATTTACTCTTGCACCTGTTTGATCAAATGAATCTTGCATTCCTGGACGAGGACGCTTCGAACCCTGCAATAATAGTCAAATTACTCAGCTACTCCATAGAACAGTAAAGAACCAAATGAAGAAAAAGTGTCACCATAATCATATTATGCATGGATGTAGAATTGCAAAGGGTGGACAATTAGCTGTAACGAAACTGATGTGAGTCTATTCTACTAATTTTCATAGGCCAAGAAACTGAATAACAATTAGAAAAACAAGCCCTTCGTCAAAAGAACGTTCACGGCCCTGCCTAAGGGTGTAGACAAAATAAATCACAGGATACGCAACAACAATGCCCTGGTTCAAAGTTTGAACGCACAAACATTACTCACAAATTCATTTCAGCAACGACACATTTGCAGGGGCTTTCATATCAAATTTGTAATAAATGAAAGGTGTGCTCATGGTGGGAAGTGCATAGTAAAGCATATGAAATGTCGTCAAAACCAAACAAAATAGACAACATTGAGCCTCTGATGGTTTAACTTAATGCTACTTTGCCTGGTTAATTTTATACAGTGAAGGCCCGTAATGAAAATTACTTTCTACTTTAATAACAGGTTACTATTACTTGGGTGTGTAAAATGGGAAAACGTCTCCTTATCAGGATGGTTGATTGGATTTTTAAGTTCACCGAAGTCGAACAGTAAACCAAACCAGAGATTTGGTCGACTAAAATCACCATCCATACTAGTTTCCAATTATACAAATTGCACATAAATCAGGTTGGGATTCTGGAATGAAATCATGGTAAAGTTGTTACAAACATAACAGCAATCCAAGAATTGGTCAGTACAGATGTCGTAAAGTCACCATGATCTTGCATCAAGGAGCACGTATGGTAACACATGCTGATAATATATATAGTATTCATAAGCTCCATAATGTAAAGTGATGGTATACTAACAACTACAGAGAAGCCTTTTTTCTTCTCTGTTATTTAACTTCCTAAAAAGAATATCAATAATAATGACAACAATATGGTTTAAATAAATAAAAACAGAGAAGTATTACTAACCTGTTTAGAACCATTGGCATCCATCTGATTGTTAGACGGCAGTCCAGATCGTCCGCATGTCAATGAGTCGGCATCAGCTTCAAGATCACTGGCATTAGTATCCATCTTATGGTCACTATCACTGGAACCACTGCTCACACTGCTGATACTACTGTTGTTACTGTTGCTGCTACTATTTTCGCCGCATACATCACTTGAGTCCATCCATGAGGAATGCAGGGATTCCATCTCACCAGCAATGCTAAAATCAGAAGGCAATGTGTTAAACAGAAGTCAAATATACTGTATCCTGAATGCAAGATTATCAGCTGCAATGTTGTTTAGTGATGTTTATGCGTTTATTTACTGCTATATAGCAAGGTAGTTGCATTTACATAGCTGATACGGGATTATGGGTATGGGAGTAGGGGACCCAAAAAAGGGCTAACAGATAAGCTCCATTTGTACATAATTACTCATATCAAAGGCATCATCGGGCTCCTCATAATAATAGTTGTAACAAAATGTCTGAAATAAAGAGGGGGTAAATCTTGGAGACCAAAGGGAATTGAGATATGGAAAATGACAGATTTATATAAATGTCAGCTTTGTCAAATTAACATCAGTAGATGCTAAACAATGACTAACCAGTGCATAAAAATGGTTGAACTAGGTAAGGACGGCCCCATCCAGTTCTGTAGCCACAATCTGTAAATCATAATATACTACGTTAACCAACAGTTTTGAAAAGGCATGAAACTATTGCAGTCTTGCCATGAAGAAACATATTCTCTCAACAAACAACAATAAATGCCAGATAGAAAGACAGTTCAATGAAGGCAGATAACAACGAATAATTAAGCCTAATCTATCTAGAAGATAAATTTCAAATATGCCCACAGTTTTAAGCCATAACCACCATTTATACTCAGCAACTTCTAGAAAATTAAGCCTAATCTATCTAGGAGATGAGCATCATCTAAAATTCCTGACTGCATAGGGTCTCACTGTTTCTTTGCATTAATATTTTATATCATGGTATAACCATGGGCATGTAAACAATATAATAATATCATTAACAGAACTGGGAGTCTGGAAGTAAGATAAAAGCATCCAATAGACTTTTAAAATGATAACAGAGCCATATTTTACCTTTTCAGAGATGATCTAGCATAAGATGACTGCAATACAGGAACAAGAATCGCCTCAATTGGATAAATGAATGTTTTTTCCAAAACAAGATGTTCATCCCCAAATGCTCTATGAACAGCTCCACCAATTGAAGGAGAGCAAGATGGGTTATTACGAATATTCTTGTTCAAACTCGAATTCAATTTCATTCCAATACCACTTTCAGACATATTACAACCAAGGGCAACTTCAACATAGCCGTTTTGTCTTCCTATTCCTACTATGCGACTTGAAGTTCTTAGCATGTCAGATCTGCTCAAAGAAGAATCGGTAAATCAGAACTAGCAGGAACAATCAAGTTTATAAGAAGTTGTAAACCTAACACCACAGATGTAATATGACAGAATATCACAAGTAGTAGATAGAAACCTATAAGTAAAAGGGGGAAATTTGAAAAACTGATTAGTGATCACTCGAAATACAAAAAGTTTACAGTGAGAATATCAATCCCGTCATTCACGAAGTACACTAAGATCAACCACAAATCCTTGAAAATGATTGTGGAAGAAAAGCAACTTTTTGAAAATGAAACAGATGAACAATTTGAGAAAGCATGTACTATACCCATCATAAACCTGCTTCACAAAATCACCTGGAGAACATCCAGTGAGTCTGCCACGCATCCCATGTGGAGAGACAATAGCTGTAACAACATAAAAATCTCCCACAAAATCAATATAATGAAACACAGCCACTACTTAAAATCATTGATGATTTAAAAAAAAATTAAATCCAACTTGAGATAATTATCATCCAAGCCAAAAAAGAGTTGCAAACAAGTGCATACATCCTTCTCAGCAATAATATGTGAAGCTCATAGTTATCAAAACATATCAGTATAAAGGCCCATCAACACTCCCTATCTTCCTATTTGGTTTAGCTTGCCATCCTTCTGTATGCCACTTGCTTTGTCATAACCACCTCTTGCACCTCTTCATTCCATCAGGCCTTGCCAACTTTGTTCCTGCAACATCCCCAACACTCCACAAGCCGCCCTCCGGGTGCACTATGACATACTAACCCACATCTCATATGCACTGTCTCTAGCTCGCCAAACACTCTTCTTCTCCACCTCTTCTAAAATTGTCTCCCTTAAGAGCGGCCCGTTTCCATACACACCATTAAATAGAAATATACACAAAGCATTTATTGCAGCAGAGTGGTACTCCACCCTTGAGAGGTTTCACTTGGTGTGCCAATAGAAGGTGCTACTTATAGAGAGAGGAAGAAAAGTATGTGATGCTTCTCTGCATTTTCCTTTTATCCCCCAAGTTTTAATGGAGATTGTGCTTTTTAAACTTGTTTTTCTTTTTATTTTGATAGAATAGGATTATTATTTTTTTGTTATAAAGGGAAAACACAATCTGAAAATCAAGAAAAAGCCCAATGGAATACAGGATACTTACCAGGAAGCCTTCCACGTGAGCTATTTGTAGATAGCTTTGATAATCTCTGAACATCAGCAGCAGCAACTGTCCGAACAAGTCTGTAATAAGTTGTTCAACATTATCTGTTATACGAATAAATAATGATGCCAAGAAGCAATAAAGAAAAGCCATGCAGCAAAAGAGAAAGGACAAGGATACAAACTTTGCTGATATAATAACATGCACAAAGAGAGCCTCCTCGGTAGCAGCAAAGACAAATTCAATTGCAGGCTGGCCTTTCCTACAGCAATCAACAAACATTAATCAATAACATGGTCGCTCAGCACCACAAAGTGCAAGGCAGTACACAAGGATACAACACAGTAGGCTTTGCATCTTCATACATGAGCAGGAAAAGTGCCCGCTTCAGGCTTCAGGCATGCTGAAGCTCCTGAAGCGCTTTGAGCAGCCCTTCATCACTTAAGCGAAGCTTTTTTATTCACTGCTTCATACCATAATTGCAACTAAAGCTGTTCGGATACTTTTCACTTTGTATAAAAGAATTTACATCTTTCAAACCCATTAATATCTGTTGGCTAAAGTCAAATAAGACTAATAAAAATAACTAATTTCAGTTAAGGGTTGGTTCTGATTTCTCGAAATCAGTGGTCCAGATCTCTCATTGATCAATAGCTGTGATCTCTTCCTATTAGATGAGATTTACTAACTTCTGTTAACTGTAAAAACTGAATTGACTAGTGAAATTCCTCTATAAAAGAAATGTTTCTTCACAAGAGAAAAACATGAAGAAATTCATATTTGTTGTTTAGGATTTCTTACAAGGCTTTGTTGTATCCTAGGAGGTGAATTTGTCCGAAACCGTAACAACAATTAAAGGGGATAGATATCAGTTTAAAGATAGTGATCTTTCACGCCTCAAACCAATTCACAAACCCCAAATTAGCAACAATTTCATGGGAAGTGATACCCTACTAGGCATTAAAAAACATGTTGAACCTTCCAAAATTATACCAAAAAATCTGACAAAATCTTAAACATGTCCAACCTTCACTTAATTGAAGACTTCAATCTCCAAACTTGCAAAGGACTCAAAACAATTTGGGCGTTATCATGTTTTTTCAGAGTACTTTGGAAATGGCCAACCCTCTCAGCTCCCATGAGTAACGGATGAGACATGATGAGAGATAAACTCAACCGGAAATCCCTCTAGTGCGGGGTATATTTCTCATTTACAAGAACAACCAGATGTATGATAGATATGGAGTGATCATGCACATATTTGTGCAAGACATATCCAACAAAGATATCCACATAGGAAAGGACTGAATGAAAAATGAGAACGGTGGGTAGCAGAGCAGCACTTGGATATTATGAATAACAGAATAAGGTCTATGAGTGCATGCGGGAAGCTCATAAGGGGCTTTACACAGGGAAACAGTCTTTCAGATACACGGGAAGAGAGGATGGTGAATATACCAGTCCCCACTGGATGAACCTCATCAATTTGGAATTTTTAATTCACTCTTTAATGAAAAATACAAGAGATTGTTTTACAAAGTGGAACCCAATTAAAATTTTCAAAATCCAATTGAGAATAAATTAAAGGCCATAAAAGAAGTAATGAGGATTAGCATTCAACTGGACTTAGAAATTTATCATTATTTGATTTATTTCAGTTGATAAACATGTGTGCCATCAAACCTGAAAAGTTCTTCACCACGCGGAAATTGACTGCACCTTGTAAATACATCACCAAACCTCACATATGAGTGCACTGTAAATGCTCTGTCAAATCCAATATAGAAGGATTAAGGGAAAGCATTCAAATTCCCCTACAAATGGTCCAAAGAATAATAAACTAAACTGAAAAGGGGGAGAGAGAAATAAATGGAAGCAATTGAAGAACCTTTCAAGTTTATTCCTCAATGCCTGCGATAGGGCAGTAGCAACTTCTTCTGAGTCCCCTGGAGCTATCCAAACCCCAGATGCAACAACTACATAGAAATATACATGCAATAAAATGATGCAAGTTCTGATACAACCGGGTTGGAAAAGTTGTTCAAACAAGGAGTAAAACTGGCAATCGATAAGCCCTTAAAAAAAATTAGAGTAAGTCCAGCATGATTTCCATGGGAGTTGATGAAAAATAACATGTCTCGGATTGGATCAGACAGAGATAGGTTCATGCCACAAGCCTAAGACATGAGTGATAATTCACTGCGCATGGAACATACAAGTGATAAGTCACTGCAGGCAAAGTGATCACTCAGATTCCTCAGAAGAAGGTTGGTGTTACTGTAGCTAACAATGGATGTCAAAGCATCAGCTTATGAATCAAGTGAACATATTCTTGCACATGGAACATAATAAACAATGAGAAAGAAGAGCAAGAGAAATATGTTTAGCTATATATTTAATTAAATCCACAGTTTATCGTATATTTAAGGTAGATGGGTTAGGGCTAGGGTTTGGGGAAGAATTAGGACGGTGAACTGGGTGTCCTGGCATGTCCTGATGTGTCCTAGCTGTCCAACAGTCAAACCCATGATGCCTCCCTTTCCCCAGGTGTTTGTGCTGGATAGCTCCCCCCACAACTAAAGCATACTTAACAAATAACTGGTCTTATAGAATGTTTAACGCTCAAACAAGAAAAATGTAAGTCACTAGTAAATGCTACTCCCTCAAATCAACAATATGTGTCATTTTAGGTTTGAGCACAAGCTTTAAGAAAAGTATCAATTCATTTCCATTTTTTGATGATTACATAAATCTATCACATTATTAAACGTTCACCTCTCGCCAATCAATGAACAATTTGAGCTGAAAGTAGTCAACAAAAACAAGTTTCAATAAAAATCTTGTAACTCAATGCTAATCATTTGCCTAGAAAACCTAAAATGTCACTTAAAGTTGATGAGAGGGAGTACGTCACACCCCATAGATAAATGTCTTTTTCCATATATCGTTTAAGTGGGCATTATATGAAGGTAAATTGGTATGCATCCTGTGTTGGTTTTGGTGGTGATAGAGAGGATGGCACTTGGATGAATGCCATAAATGTCATCTATTACAGTACTTTTCATAATATCAATAAACATGCTAAAGAGCACATCAAGAAGAAGCCAAAAGTCATGCAACAACATATATATAAGCAGCTTACTTCTTAATCTAGATACTGCAGCTTGAGCAGTGTCGATGACTGATGCATGGCGTCCAGGAAGAAACAGCCAGAGCTTAATTTTCTTGTCTGCACGTTTAAATAACATAGTATCATGAAAAAATACATGAAGGGATAGTTGTAATCTATCCGACTAAACAATTGATCAAATCATACTTACCAGGATTATGTGATCCCTGAGAAGGGTCCCATGGTCCAACAAATGAATTTGTCCATGCACTGAGGAAACCTTCTTTCTGGAGTTGAACATGAGAAGAAAGAACTTGGAATGTGGAAGAATCTCTTTCATCAAATCGGAGACTGACAATTACAATTTTTTAACATCAGTTGGAAACACATGAGTATTGTTTTAGGGGTTCTTCTAGATAAATGACTATTCGATAAACTCAAAACCTCTTGTCCGGTAAAGGGGTCACATTGGGTTCAAGAGGAAGAAACTGAAACCAGGATATCTGATGATGACCTCCCTGAAAAATTGTCAAAATGATGTAACAATATGACATCAGAGCAAGCAATCTCGTGAAAACCAGGAAGGGGGCGAACATTTCATAAGAATACCAAAGATTTTAGGGTCACTTCATCCCATTAGTTGTTTCAAAGTATTATTCTGGCGGAAACTGTTTCACTTCACATTTTTAAGAAGACTAAGACACCCCTTAAAAAAAATATAACATCTCCTAAATGCATCTCATCACATTTATATGAAAGTTCTATCAACTTCTATTCTTACTCCATTACAGAACCTCATTTTCCAAAAATATCTTTATTCACAATGCAATGAGATGGCATACTTTCGTGCTAATGTATTCAAATAATCACATCTGTATTCGCATGCACAAAGTGTGAAATGTGAGTTGTAATCGCCTATAAGCTTAAAAACCTAGAAAGCAACATATTAGCACATCTTAAGGAGTTTGGGTGCATTAAACAACGCAAAAGTAATTGAGTAACGGCTCATTGAAGTGCTAACCATAAAGACAAGTTTTCCACAAACCCTCCGTTAAACCTAGCTACAAGCTTCGCTTACCAAATAACCAAATATCTAGGATTTACAAGACTGTTGAAGTTTTAGGGGGAGTTGGATGGCAAGATATTTCTAAAAACAAATAGTATTAGAGATAAAAATGAATAGCATGTCTTAAAGGTAAGCCAATAAACCATAACGCAGTATGAACGAAAAATAATCAAGTTTGGAAACATACAATTTTGAAGACATTTGTCCACATTATTTTGCTGAATCAAAACTTTCCAAGCAGGAACCTTCTAATCTTCTACAACGCTTTGAAAAAACGACATGAAACCTGCACTTATTTTCCACCTTTAACTTCTTCTGCCTGAGGATAAGAGAGGGATATTAAGCCATCGAATATTACAAATCCTTGAATATATAAAAAGACCTGTACATAAATATTCTAGGGTTTATTTCCATATTAGGTATAAGGACTTCTTTTAGGAGTATCATCAAGAAACGTGCAGAGTCGGAACTCCACTTGATCATTCTCTCTGCTAAAATTCGCCATGGAATAATGTAGGCAATGCATACAGAGGAGTCTCTAATTATCTATATCCCCAACATCGAAGTAAGTAAGGAACTAAAGGCCTAACTATCCATGTTTCTGCTTCGTTATAGCTCTTCAAGGCAAAGTTATCATAATTGGAAATTCGGAACCCTAGGATCACAGAAGTTGGATTCTTGGTACGCCGTATCGTTTTCCGTCACGGCAACATCGAACCGAAATCTTTGGGAAACTCGAACCAAATCGATAAAGACCAAGGGAAGAACATAGATCTGAGGCGAGGGAGAAGAACAACTTACAGGGAACAGGCGAAGAACGGAAGAAAGACGAGGGTCTCCGTCTATCTCTGGCTTCCGCTTGAGAATCAGAAGAAGTTCCGGACAAGGGTTTCCAAATCGATACAGCATAAACAAAACCCCCAAATTTGCCCCAATTATCTGAATCAACCAACCCCACCTCAAGTGGACAAGAGTATATATATATACTGTATTTGATTTGATTATTGATTACATAGAAATTAATATATCAAATATCAACTTTTTTTACATTTATTTCTACAAATTCATAATGTACTTAATAATAATAGTAATAAGTATAAAGTTATTAAAAAATTAATATTTTATAGTTTTAACACATTAAAAAACGTACGTAAACAGTAAATCGTCAAGTTTTAATTAACGGGAGAGTTACAGATTTTTTATTTTTTACCCTGGATTAATAAATTAACCCAAGTTAAAATTTATTTTATAACGAAAAATTATCATTCATGAATTTGGAATGGCATGTTTATCTGTGCTTTTTGTGTGGGATACTTGGGGTTTTTAATAGTAAGGGGTTCAAGCATCCGGCCTTTGCGATACTACCCCTAGTATCCTTAATGTTGTGTCAGTCGCTTTTTTCATTTACATAAAGGATGTCAAGTTATTCTATTGATGATTATGAGTAATATTCCAACGGGATGCTCTAGAGTTAATTATTGAAACTGTCACTTCAAGCATAAAGTAAATCTAAACACCAATTACAATTATATAGAAAAATAACATGAAAAACAATTAACCCAAACAAATATATTGTTGCATCCGTTTCCATTTTAGTTTACCATAAAGGATGTCAAGTTATTCTATTGTTGCATCCGTCTCCTTTCTCAATATCCGTCGTCGGTTGAACAAAGCGGCGGATGCTCTTGCCAATTCATCACTTTCACTTTCAGATGCGTTTGTTGAGCATTCTGCCGATTCCATATCTAACAGCATTTCTCTTATTTGCAATTCTTCCTATTTGGCTATAGCCTAACTACTATTACTATTATAATAAATGGGACTATCCCACATTTGAAGCAAAAAAAAAAAAGTTTACCATAAGCTGATAAAAATGCTTGCCAAGTCTTTTCGGTTTTTTTTTATAGTCCAAGTATGTTGTTAACTTGTTATAGTGGAACTGGTGTTCCTTTTTTTTTTTTTTTTGATTTACCTAATTCTTCTATGTATACAAGTTGATATTGTGTCTTAGTTGAAGGGTTCTTTATAGTTCCACCGTGTTTCTTGTTAGTAAGCGTGTATTATTATATTTCCCGCACTTGTATTTTGACTTAATTTTGTATTGATGTTGTTCGGTTTCAATTGCTTATATTGGAATCTTTCTTTTTATCAATCACAATTACTTACAAACTATTCACGTTCGTCTGATTATGCAAGCGTGAGGATTCGTGATAAGGAGCCAAATCATTTTCAGCCCAACCGTAGATGACAAATTACCTTTCGAGATATCACGGGTAGCTTGTAATTTCCGTTACCTAAATTTATATGCCCATAATGTATTGTTGCCTAATTTTCGGAATCAAATTTGTGTTGTTACATGTTTGTAAGTTGTGTACCGGGGCTTCAATTTCATGGAGCGGCAGTCGACGCATTTGATGGTCATGGAAGCCCCGGCATCGGTCGCTTTGTCATCTCCAACCTCATCTCTTTCATTCACAGTAACTCGACTTGTATTTTATTTCTAATTTATCCGTCGTTTTTCATGGAGCGACAATACTACATGTTAAGATTTCTATAAGGGATGTGGTTGAAATTTTAACATGTAACCTCAACAAATTATTATCAGCCTATATCAAATTGGAAATGGGGCTCAGAAGTCACAACAGCTAGGTTCACCAAAATAAATAATTGGTATGCAACGGTCATCGAAATAAACAAACACAAATGTAATTACAACAATTTGGTCACAGAGTTTTTTTGGGGGAAAACATTCCTAATTCATCTAGACGCGGAAATAACCGAAACTCGGCATAATTAATGTCATCCAAAGGCAACTCTATTCCAAAATCTATCTTGTGACACTTTTGAGAGATAAAAACAAACAAACACTAAGTCTCAATATTTAAACCCCAATTTAGCCTATCATCAATTACAAATAAATATAACTACCCTCTATCAATGAAATTCCAAAATCTCAATTAAAATCAACTCATGACAAATTATTTTTGATATCCCATAAGGCACGGGGAAAAGTACCTAAAGAATCCATGGGCCATTAAGCTTGAATCAACTGTGAACAATCCAAACAAGCCACCAAATTAAAAGGATGGTGAGGTTCAGAAATTGAAATACCTTGTCATGACTTTTTTTTTGAGAGAATCCAAACCCCAAAGGGGAATGGTGGGTAAATTCATAGAAAAGATATAAAGCCATAAAATGGCTAGTACAAACCAGAAACAAACAAGTACTAGATCAAGTATCCTTAAAGGCACGCAGGCCTTAAGGCAATACGAAAGACATCAAACATACCCTGGACAACCTCCGGAGTCAATAACATACAACTATAGGTTAACTAAATCGTTTCCACGATATGCAATGGAAAGATCTCATGCAACAAACGAAATACATGAGTCAATATCACCCAAGCTACCACCTCCAGAGGAATCAAGTTGCCATCATAAATATTAGCATTCCTTGCTAACTATACATAATAGACCGAGGACGAGAAAGCAAATCTGTGCGCCATAGGTCTCGGACCTGATCCCCTAGAACATCTCCGCAACCATCGCAAAGATCGCTCTAAGGAGGTGACCACCATCGGAATCCCAAACCTTCGCCGTACCATGGTCCAAACTTCTTTAACATAAGGACACTCAAAGAAAATATGAGCATGTGTTTCCAACTCAGAACTACAAAACCGACACGAATGATCAATGTCCAAGTAGTAGAGTCGATCGAACGTGGATAGCCTCCCAAGCACCGCAAGCCAAAGCACAAACATGTGCTTAGGCGTATTCCGCTTAACCCATACTTCCTTAACCCACCGAACAGTTGGGAAGCGAGGACGCATCGCATTGTAGGCTTTGGAGACTCAGAATCTCCCATCAAAACACCATGACTCAAGCAATTCACAAATCGGACAGTCCCTGTCCTCAAGCGCAGCTACCATGTCCCGAGCATGCAATATCGCCTTAATAAGCGGAGAGTCACGCCTATGAGGTGCCCAATCCGAAGCGTCAACGACCTCTAAATAGCGATGGTGAATCCATCGTATCCACAACGACTCTCGGCACATAAGAATATGCCAATAATGCTTTAACATAAAGCTAATGTTCCATGTACGAAGCTCCCTCAACCCAAGACCCCCTTCGGCTTTAGGAGCACACAGCCGGGCCCATCTCACCTTGGGATTCTTCCAAAGAAAGTTCCGACAAAGAGATTCTAACTTTGAAAGGATGGTAGCTGGGATAGGCAATAAAGAAAGCCAAAAGGCTTCATTACCTTGCAAAACAGAGGTGAGAAGCTCCTTACGTCCTGCATAGGAGAGCGACTTCTTAGCCCAAGCACCAATAGAAACCGAAATACGATCAAGAAGAGGTTGATAGTGCATCACCCGGAGCTCATGAGGTGTGATAGGGATCCCCAAATAGCGAAATGGGAACTGCCCTTGAACGAAACCAGTAGCAACAACAATTGACGTCGTATCATCCTCCGACATCGGTGTTGTGATCACCGATGACTTAGCCACGTTAACTCTCAACCCGGACACCTCTTCAAAGGATTTTAGGCAGCGTAAGAGGACCTCCATAGACCCTAGATCACCTCGGCAAAACATAACAATATCATCGGCATATATAAGATGCGACAAGCGGACCTTTTCACAATTCTGATGGAAATGGAAGGCCTGATGGTTTGTCTCTTTCTTGATCAACCGAGACAGAAACTCCATACATATGACAAAGAGTAAAGGTGATAAAGGATCACCTTGCCGAAGCCCTCGTTTGCCATTAAAGAAGCCATGAATACCCCTATTCACCTTGATGGAATAAGTAGCGGAAGTCACGCATTCCAACACCCATGAAACAAACTTCGGAGGCAGCCCAATTCCTTCCATAGCAAAGCGAAGGAACCTCCAAGAAACGGCATCATATGCCTTAGCAAGGTCCACATTAAGGAAGCACCTTTTAGTGTCCCGACGCACATTATAACGACGGAGCAATTCTTGCACCAAGAAAACATTGTCGGATAACAGACGGCCTCCAACAAAAGCGCCCTGAGCTTGATCAATAACTCGGCCCAAACAGCTCCCAAGTCTCTCCGTCATGACCTTCGTGATAAGCTTATAAATGAAGTTACAACAGGCAATTGGCCGGAAATGTTCAACACGACTAGGGCTGTTCACTTTCGGAATAAGAGCAATAATAGTATGATTGAATCGCCGGAGGAGCTTTCCGTTCACGAAGAATTCCTTGACCGCTGCATAAACTTCCGGCCCAATAATATCCCAAGACGCTTTAAAGAACTTAGCCGAGAACCCATCGGGACCAGGGGCTTTGTCATCACCCATAGACCACAACGCATATCTGATTTCGGCATTGGAGATAGGCTGCTCAAGCATCCGACGCTCATCATCCGAAAGTACCATCCCTGGTGCAAATCTCTCACTCGGATCATCAACCACATCAACGTCCATGCCAAATAAAGAGGTGAAATATGTGATGAATTCCTGGCCAGCCTCCTCTTCAGTATTAGTCATGGATCCATCGGAGCGCATACGAGCCGAGACCATGCGCTGCTTGCTCTTCGCTTTCACAAGAGCATGAAAATACTTAGTCCCACGATCGGAGTGGAGCACATACTTGGCCTTAGCCATTTGAGCAAGAAAAATTTTCTCCGCCCGAGACAATCGCTGAGCAAGAAGCCGAGCCCTGTCAACAGCATCCCGGACCTCCTCCGAGTGAGGATTATCTCTCAAAGTATCCAAAGCCACTGAATATTCGGAAGCCGCTTCCGAAGCCCTGGACGAAATATGACTAAACGCCCGTCTATCCAGCGCTTTCAATGGTCCCTTCATCCCAGTAAGAAGCTTTGACAACCGAAACTGATATGTGCCATTAACGTGGGTGACCCATTTCTCCCGCATGATGCGCTTGAAATCGAAATGATCAACCCACATGTTCTGAAACTTGAAATAATTCCGCGCAGCCACAACCTCCTTGAATAAGTTAACCACAGTCGCTCTATGATCAAAAGCATGTAACCAATCGAGATAATTAACGGAGCAACTCATATCACAATTCACCCAATCACGATTCAAGAGAACTCGATCGATTCTACTCCAAACACGTCGGTCTGTCCATGTGAACTTCGAAGCATCACGACAAGGCGCATCTTCTAGTCCGAGATCATGACAAGCGTCGATCATGTCCTTGCATTCATACGTAGTAACATGCGCCCCATTAATCCGCTCATCCGAAGCCATTACATTATTAAAGTCGCCTAGCACCAACCACGGACGTGTTGCAACCCCTAGCTCCATAGACACAAAATCCTACAAGCATCTTCGCTCCACCACGGAATGCAAGCCATACACAAAGCACAATCCATAACAGAACCCCGAGGCTCGGCATTTCACCAAGCACGCAAGGTGCTGAGCCGACATACCACAGACATCCACATCAAGCGCTGAGGAGTCCCAACATACCAATATACGACCACTGTCATGAAGATGAAAATTATTAGTAAACTTCCATCCGGGTACCATACGATCCACAAGCCTATCAAAAATCGGATTGTCCTTCAATTTAGTCTCAAACAATCCATAAATCGAAATATTATTCTCCAACAACACCTTCCGAACATCACTTTGTTTCGGGGGATGATTAAGCCCCCTCACATTCCATGCTAAGACCTTCATGATTGCTCCTTAGATCCACCCTCAACCTCGGCATTCATCTTAGATGTACCCGACACCTTCATACTCCTATGCTTCTTGAGAGGCGACTTACCTTGCGCCCTTAGCGTTTGCACCACCACCAACTTGGCCTTCTTCTTTGCCGATTTAGACAAGTGTTGAGTAAACCCTTCCTCATCCTCCATACAAGTGGCATATCCTCCAACCCCGGCTGAAATATCCGAGCCATCACCATCATCCTCAACCCGGTTATCATTCTCATCCGACGAGGACTCATCAAGTGAAATATCATTCGTTACCTCACCTTGGACACCATGAGGCTGAGCATTTGAATCACTCTCAATGTGTTTCCCACCCTTACCACTCTTAATACGCGAGTAGCACAATCGAGTACCACATCTAGTAATTGGTGGCACATACTCATTTTGCTTTTGTGTTTCCCCACCCCCATGCTCGATGTCTTTACCACTCAACGAATGATCTACACCTTCAGGAGCCTCGTTGGTAGAGACATTGACCACCAAAGTTCGGGACATAGGGTCCTTCACGTTGGACTCATCTAACACCACTTGCTGACCCATTCTATCTCGGCCCACAACATCTCCTTTCTCGTTATTAGCATTGCCGGGTTGAACCACAATCCTTGTAGGCTTCGAAATCTGCTTAGCATTGACACCCACGAGAGGCCTCTTATCACGAAATGAACAAGTACTCGCTGCATGACCGAACGTACAACATTCTTTGCAATAAGGAGGTTCATTCTCAATAAAAAACTTACATGGAATAATGTCACCGTCATGGAAGTGAATTGGAAGCTCACGAACAATATCATTAGCGAAATTGATCTCCACAAGGACCCGAGCATATGTCGCCTTAGTCCTTTCCTCCGTGACCTTGTCCAAGAAGAGCGGATTCCCAACAAAAGACGCAAGTCTCCCAAGTATCTCGGACGTCCAATAAGTGCGCGGCAAGCCATAGAAACGCACCCAAAGGGGGATGGAAGCAATGTCCTTCCGATTGAATGCAAATCTGTCCGGGATAGGCTTTAAAATCAGCGGCTTGCCATGAATAAAGTAAGGTCCACCCTTTAGAACCTCATTACAAGAATTCTCCGAATCGAAGGTAAAGATCATCCAGCCGGCTTCAATCTGGAAGCGACACTTCACACCCCAAGACTTCTTAAGCTCATTTATCAAGAAATTACCCGGGTAAGCTCCAACGTAATGGCATAGAAGTGACCATCCCCATACCACCTCCTTTGGCAACTCCTCCTCCTTGGTGAGAATGAACTTGTCTGCGGGCTTAGTGTATGCAAGCTTTCCACCAAGACCAGAGTTCAAGAAGATCTTTTTGGATCTAGTAGCCCACGCATTAGGTGGCTGAACATTAGCGTTCGGTGGCTCCGACACCTTCATCAGCTTGGAGGTGGAAGCAAAGTTGCTACCCCCCACGTTAGTACCAGGTAGTACATTCTTAAGCTTAGCAACATCATTGGAGACATCAGTTGTAGCATTACCCAAAGAAGTCAACTCACTCGACTCAAGGGTGACATTAGCCAGTGGAGGATCACATGTGAAAGCGCTAGCAACATCCTTGGAGCCAAGGTGGTTCTTGGCCAACGACAGGGGAGGAAATTCCTCATCAACCTCATCTACATCGGACAACACCGCCCTCTGTAGAGTATCATCACCTACCTTCGAACTCGAGGACTTCAAATCAACCTTAGCAACATGGGATTTAGTCTTAGACACGATTTTCTTTCCACCATTAATCTTAGGTGGTTGCACCTTGGCCAAGCCATCCTCCAAAGGAAGCTGGACACCATCACCCTCAGCATGAGCCTTAGGCTTTCGAGCCATGCCAAGAGGTGGAAATCACCAGCCAAGGGCTGAGCAACCACAGGAAACAACATCAAAACAAGAGCAACTGGGCGGTTATAGGAAGTTACTAGGCGATTAGGAGAGGTTAAAGGCGGTGTCAGGAAAAATGACGTGAAGGAAAATGTGAGAATGGCGGTTTCCGGCGTGGAACAGGAGTTGAAACCACCAATCCTAGCCACGGCTCCTTCGTGAGGATAGGAATCGAGCAAGAAACAAGGTGGTCGTGAGGACCGACCCTGCTGGATCAGTGATCGGAATCAAGACTTGAGGGATGCCGGAAAGGCCTCTCTGTTTACCTTGTCATGACTTGTCATGAAAAAGGGAAGGGAGACTATTAGAGGAGCCATTGAGGATGTGAATGCAAACAATGAAGATGAAAAGGTGATGAACAGAGGAAGTTGTAGATAGACCTAAGTGAAGAGAAGAGAGCAAAAACCAGAACCGACAAGAACCTATCTAGATCCATGGCTGATAAATAAATTAATAGAGGAAACGAACTGAAGCTCAGAGAGATAACAACGAAGATGGTCGGTGAGAGAAGAAGAAGGCAATAAACCATAAGGCGGCGACAAGGCAGTGACGAAGACGGACAGAGAAATAAGATAATCAAAAGTAGGGCGGTGATGGAAAGGTACCACGAGGTACTAGAAGATTAACAAGCACGTTGTGGAGATTGGAGAAGACGAAGAACGAAGCAGGGGGTGGAGAAGCAGCGGCATGGCCGGAGTAATACAGAGTTAAAAGAAAGGGAGATTTCAACCGTAGATAATTGGTCCATCGAACGACTACAATCCTTCCGTACACACGTTCTTAGAGTAGTATATACTAGGTAAATTTGAAGGCAACCCTCTTCACGGTCTCGATGTCAAGCGTGATCCGAGGAGGTTGAAGGTGCCTTTGACTGTTGGCTTGATAATGTTTGATTGCACGTACCCATATAAAGTTTTTGAAGACACAAATAAAGTTTCTCATGACACTAAACAATTAACATACCTCGTATTTATGTAGTCCATGTAGAATTAAGTTACTTTTTGAGATATTTCGGTTGGTGCCCTCGTGGTTTTGCGTATTCCAGTTGGTGACCAAGGGTTTTTTAAATTCCGATCGGTGCCCTCCAACTTTGGTATTTTCCTATTAATACCCCTCTTTTGACTTCCTGTGAAGTTTTAAAACGTTGGGGGAAAAACATGAAGTTTGGATTTTGGGGGCCAAAAATTATAGATTAGAAGAAGATATGGTGATGGTATGCCTCCCTCATGCGACCGGACCTTTATCGTTGGCGAGAGATAGCATATCCCACCAGGCCACCACAATTGCATCTCACCATGGGCATCTACATACTACATTTAACCCAAGAACCAAAAAAAAATCTCAAAACAAAATCCCCCTATATTCAATCAAGAGACGGAATCGAGTTAGGGTTTTGTTAGATCTAGAGATAAAGTTCTCAAATCCATCTCTTTCCATGCTCGATTTGAACAACAAAGGTTGAATTTTCAAATTGGGGGAACAATTTGAGCAAGAAATCCTTAAAGCCCTAACCCTTCCTTCGAAGAATAAAATTAGGTACCTCAGCACAAACAACAAATTGAAATACACAAGTAAGCACCACTAAAGAGAATATAAAAAAAATATTGATGAGCATGGATTAACTTGTTTTTCATAGGGCCCAGAGGCAACAGAGCAATTACCATGAGTGGAGACGATGAGGGGATGAATGAAAAAAGAAATCGGGGTTTTGTTATAGTTTTTGGCCCCACAATAAAAAAAATTACACTTTTTGACCTAAAATTTTAAAACTCAACATAAAAGTCAAAAGAGGAGTATGGAGGGGAAAAGACCAAAGTTGGATGGCACCACCCGGAATTTTAAAAACCCTTGGTCACCAACAGGAATACGCAAAAACACGAGGGCACCAACCGGAATATCCCTTACTATTTTTTTTTGGTCAAATGTAGAATTAAGTTACTAATCCCTATCAAAGGAACTCCAACCCATAATGGAATTATGAACAACACAATCAACATACAAGTTGTTACAATTACTGGACAAATAAGAAGGGTAGAAAAAAGTACATGGTAAGAAAATTAGGATAGGATAAGCTTGTTATGGAAGGAAAAGAGAATAAGATTAAACATGTTGAAAAGAGTGAAAGTAGACCAACAAACATTTGTAGCCCAGTAAACTCAATTTCTCATCAAAGTCTGTAATCTAGACCTTGAGAATCACATAAGAAGTTGGTCCAAGATTCAACTCTTGTGTTCACAAGTAAATAAGTTTAAAAAGATCAAGAAAGAGCTTACAAGAGGAAAAAGTGTGCGGTTCGGCTATATACACCCCAAATCATGCACGTCCTTAAGGACGTGCATGATTAAAAGGGGTTAATTTTTTTTTTAAAATGTTAATTAGACACAAGGCTTGCACGTCCTTAAGGACGTGCAATTTTAACCTTGTGATTTGTGGTGTATCTAGCAACACCCAAAAGTGTGACTAGAGTCGATTATGAACATACTCTTGCAATCTCCTCCACGCAGAGTACCCTATTTCCGTCTTTCTCAAAATGCTCAAAAGTGGTAAAAGGCAATCTAGTCCAAGCATCCCAGAGCCTCCAATCTGTGAGTACGGTGTCCTGCTGCACAAAACTATTCAAAGTCCATTTTATGATAGGAGAGTGGAGTCATCTAGGATGACATCAAATGAACAAAATAGAGGAGACGATCAAATCGATGAAACATATGTTTACAATACCTGATTGGGATACAACCCGAGATATCATTGTCTTCAATGATGTTCGAGCAGTAGTATGTGAAGGCAAGGTTACACTATTTGCTTAAAACAAAACCGTTGTTATTTGTATATTAATGTACACATGTTTTTTTTTACTGATCTACTGTCTTTGTTTGTTTGTCACAACAAAACTAACTCTATCAACCATCTTTGGAACTCAGATTGATGTCATTACAAATGATGAAAGGCCCACAACTTTGAAGATACGGTATCCTTTATCTTCATATAAATTAAATTAAAAATGTCTTAGTACTTTAAATATTCAAACACGTGAATGTGGAAAATAAAACAGAGCGAAATCCAGCAGAGATATGATTCTCAATCGAAAATTGAGTATTGCAAATATTCAACCGCGCAAACTAAAAACATAGACTCATAAGGAGCATTCAGATCGAAGAAAAAGGCATCGAAAAATTTATGAAGAACAAAAAACCCCAAGAATTCTCTCTCAAAAACTTTGTAATCTCTCTTTCAAGGTTTCGAGTTCTTTGTAAACATTTGAAGAAAAGTTTGTAACATTTTGTAACTCTTTCTCTTTTAAGTTTAAATAATCCGCTTGTATATTCTGGTGTTTATATAAAAGTTTATACAAAAAAGCTCATTTTCAATCTTAAACTTTTTTAAATTATGTTTTTACTTTACCTGAGTTAATTTGGTATCAGAATCGTTGAAGTATTACCCTAAACCTTAAATCATATTTCTATATACTCCTTGTCTTACCGTTCAAATTAACATTAATAACAAGTGCGTGCTTGGTTTAGTCGTAAACCCGATTGGTTAGCCCGCAAATAGGGTGGTCCCGTTAGATGGTCTCACGCCAACGATAGTGTTAACTCTGAACTTGTAATGTTAACCGGTCTCTAGAAGTATGACTTTACAGTTTAGACGAATGCTCTTTAGGGGTTATAGTTTGTGTATAAATGTGTGTTTTTAAACAATTTTTAGCTCTATTAATTATTTTGGTATGTGCAAATGTATACATTTGAGTATGTGATGTGCAAATTTGAGCACGCCACCTCCTTATATGTATAATTTTTTACAAAAAAAGCAAGACAATTTCATTTGTTTATTTATTTTTCATTGTATTTTTGTTGTTTTAATTTAACTGTATTTGAATAATGTGTAAAAAATGCATATTTCACTAATTGAGCAAATTACTAAAAAGTTATGTGTGTTTTTAGGGTGTGTTCGACATGGGATAGGCGAGGTGGGTGGGGTCAGTTAATTTTCAGGATCCAAGTCGGTAGTTAATTGTTGAGGAGGAGATGGTCAGGGTGGGTGGGATGGGAATTAATGGGGTTGTAAGGGTAAGATAATCCCGAAATGAAATGGTAATTGTTGGGTGATGTGAATGACTAGCTATGTTCAACTTTCGATGTGAACTCTTTATGATCTCATTCACATTACTCAACACGTCCCCGCAAGTGCAACTAGGAATGACTCATCTAGTTGACACTTGGACAACTGGTAACCCAGACCAAGATCGAAAGACGGGTCGTTAGGCTAACCGCTCTGATACCATATCAAAATTGCTCAAGATCCTTTTGATTTTTAATGCTTTATGTAAGTGTGTAATTTATTTTTATTTATTTTTTAAAAAAGAAATGTGTATTGTATTTGTAAGTATTTATGTAACTAGGTTTTAATTTATGTAACTATGTCTTATGTATTATATACATATGGTGTAATCAGTAGACTCAAACTATCAAGTAAAGAACAAACGACGACCACAGACTGATGAAAAGAAAAGACGACGACAACAGTCACTATTCATTATTCACGACAAAAGTTACTATGCACTATTCACTATTTCAACTTTTACTATTCACTCGTATTATTCGCAAAGAGCCAAAGAGACATCTCCCGCTATTTTCGCGGGAAGAAAGACTTCATCAGAGAACAGATCCATCAGATGCCTACAGTTGAACTACAAAAGACGTATGCAATGACGTCAAATGCAGATCAAATCTTGCCTATATAAAGAAGGATACAGATTGAAGAGAAGGCATCAAAAATTCAGAGAGCACAAAAACCTCTTAAATTCTCAAACCTCTTGTAATCTTTCTTTCAGGTTTCAAGTTCTTATTTGAAGAAAAGTTTGCATCTTTGTAAGTCTTTCTAATTTCTTGAAGTATCATAAATTGCTTGTATGATAAAGTCTTGAGACAATATAAAAGTTTTATATATTTTTCTATGTTTTTAAGTTTTATATATTATAATTTTATGTGTTTTCAAATTTCGTTACTATAATTATATTATAATTATACCCGAGTTCAAATTGGTATCAGAGTCATTAGAAGTATTACTCTAAACCTAAAAACATATTTCTATTTACTGATTATCTTATTATTCAAATTAACACTATTAACGTGTGCGTGCTTGGTTTAGTCGTAGACCCGCTTGGTCACCCCATGATAGGGTGGTCCTGGTAGATGATCCCACGCCAACTATAGTGTTAACTCTGAATTTGTAATGTTAATCAGTCTCTAAGAAATATGGCTTTACAGTTTAGACAAATGCTCTCTAGGTGTTCTAGTTCTAATAATAACCCTGTTGTGCATAGTAATGAAAATCTATATACAAATGATGAAAACAATATGATTGATTGGTCCATTCCTCATCAGAATATAGAGTCTACATATAGAATTGGAATTATAGATTTTAAAACAACCTTCAGTGTAAGAAGTCATGAAGAAACCATTAGTCTTAACAAAGAGCAGCAGTCTTTACAACTGGTATCCTCTTTATCATTAAATAAATATCAAACAAAAGGTTATAGATATATTCACCTGGATTTAATACAAGTTGCTATATAACCGTTAGCTAGAAAAGGAATTGATACTCCTGTTTTTAGAGAATTAAGAGATGATAGACTTAAATCTTACAAAGACTCTTTAATAGCTATAATTCAGACAAATATATGCAATGGCCCGGTCTATTTCAATTGTTCACCTAATTTTCATGTTGACCTTACTGATCCAAGGGTTACCCAAACACTAACCATAGACGTAAAAATTATAAAAGATAATTTTAAACAACTGTAAAAAAACTTTGCTATAATCTACAGAGTTCATTATAGACTTTTAACTTCTTTAACAGACCCAAAATGTTTAATCCCTCCTGTCCCAAGAGGAGAAACAACTTTACTTTAATTAGAAGCTGAAAAATCCACAATATTCACTCCTAAGCTTATCAAATGGGACGATATAACAATTCCAACAACTTTAGAACTTGATCATGACTGTCCCCCAGATGATTTGGAAAAAACAGAAGTTTCAGAAATAACTGAGAGTCTAGATGGAAAAGTACTGCTTAGATTCAATTCTAGTAGAAGTTATTCAACTTTACCTAGACTAAAAAACTCTTTACCTCTAAGAACTTCTTTTTCGGACTCTTTCTACACTCTAGAAATACTGCATATAATAGAGGGGATAATAATTTAGATTTAAGAATAAACAACACTGAAGTAATCCTAGATTTTAATAGTCCAATACCTGGCCATATTATTGACCCTATAGATCGATCACGTTCTTCTCCTACAAATAGTGAAATGAACAGATATTCCTCAATAAATGCTATTACCAACTCTACATTCACAATAAATAAAGAATATCTCAAAACTGACTTTAATTCAATAAAAAATAAAGATAAAAGAAATTGGTTTCTAAGTTTTGAGGAAAATCATAGAACTAAGATTAGAGAAATTTGGTACTCTGAAATGGAAAAATTTCAAAGCAATATTCTTTTCTTTACTTGGTTCAAACAATATCTTAAGAAAAATGGTATAGAACACCCTTTTAATCATAAGTCTATAGAAGTTCAAACTAGACTTACCAAAACTTGGAGTATTTTACTAGAGGGAGTTGTGCATTCTATTCACCTTCCTCTCAAAGGAATAAAAATTAAAACTTGAGAAGGAGAAATAACAGGAGAACCATTTAAAAATGATAAGATAAATCCCTCAGATAATAGAACTTCTACATTAGAAGACATTAAAAAGATTTATCAACAAAACAATTATTCTAATCAACTCCTACATACTATAGCCTCTCAAGTAGAACTTGTACATGAGAAAATATCGATTGAAGATCCCAAGTTTCCTAGAAACATTTATAGACCACATTTTCAGGTTCAGGGTGTCCCAAAAGAAACTTTAAAAAATATTTCACTTAGTTCACCTTTAACTATTATTGAAAAAATAGACAATAGACTTGGCATACAATCTTCAAGAGGAAAAGAAATACAATGTATAAATGAGTATAGTAGTAGTGAAACCTCCTCAAATTATCCCAGTTCTGAAGAATCTACAGAATCATCAAGTACTTTAGAAGAAGATAAAATTATTCATAACATTGAAGCCAATTTTAAAGATGATTCTTTAGAAATTAATAAAATGAGAAGAAATAAAAACAGATTTCAAGGACATAGAAGAATTAATAGAAACATGGACACAAGGAACTTTTATCCAAGACCTACACCTCCTGATGTTCAATATGAAGAAAGATCTAAGTTTAAATCTACAGATTACAATGGACAAAGTATATATGAATGGAATATAGATGGGAAATCAGAAGGAGAAATCTTAAATACATTGCAAGAAATGGGAATGGCTAATATAGCCTATATATGTTCTGATAAAAGTGACCAAGGCTGCGTATCTCTAATTGTTACTGGATTCACAGGACAATTAAAAAACTGGTGGGATAACGCTCTAACTTATCAACAAAAAGAAGAAATTTTAAATTATAAAAATGATATTGGAGAAGACGAGCCAGTTAATCAATTAATCTACACAATAAGTATGCACTTCATTGGAAACCCTAAAGAAGAACTGAAAGTTAATAGAGAGATACTTTCTAATTTAAAGTGCAAAACACTTAGTGATTATAGATGGTATAAAGACGTTTTCCTCTCATACGTGTTCAAGAGATCAGACTGTAATAAAGGATATTGGAAGGAACACTTTGTTTCCGGTCTTCCTTCTCTATTCGCTCAAAGAATTAATCAAAAGATTAAAGAAGAATTACAATCTGAAGAAATCCCTTGGAAAGACATAACCTACGGACAGCTAACCGCTTTCATTAAAAGGGAAGGATTAGCCTTATGTTCTGAACTTAAAATACAGGCTAAATATGGTAAAGACAAAGGATCACGAAGAAAATAATTAGGAAATTTATGTCAAGACTTTGGGTTAGAAAAAATCAATGATCAACCTAGCAAAAGAAAACAATTCAAGAAAACTAATAGAAAACAGAGTTTTAGAAAATCCAGAAGAAATCAGCAGACTAATAAAAACCCTAGTTACATAAATACTTACAAATACAATACATATTTATTCTTCTTCTTCTTTTTTTAAAAAAAAATTACATACTTACATAAAGCATTAAAAATCAAAAGGATCTTGAGCATCTTGTGTAGGATAATCTTTTATGGGTGGACTGTTTTGAGAACTTGAAGTAGTGGTCTGATGTTTTTGGGATGCAAGATATTGCTGAAAGGCTTGAAACTCTTGCCACTGTTGAAGTTGTTCAGCAGTGAAATTTATTGGGGAATTTGGTGATTGAGGGACATTTGTTTGTGGCTTTGGGTTTGAGCTTTGTGATTTGTAGTTGGACTTCTTTTTGGTGAGAATATCATGGGCCTTTTGTACTGTGAGAACACTGAGGTCAAATTTTTCCCACCATCGAATTTTATATCTTCTACACAGGGTTAAAAGAAAGGGCTTTGGGAGAATTTGTATGGTCTCGTAGGTCCAGCAAAGGATCCATGCTAAACCCGTGTCCCTGTGAAATCGTAGTGGTCTGGTGAAAAGTTTATCTTCTACACAGGGTTAAAAGAAAGGGCTTTGAGTGCTTGTAGTAGTAGTCATATGCAAGTCTGGCTGAGTCTGGGAATATATCAGTGGTAGCACCAAAGTGATACCACCATTGATAAAACCATACTGGAATGTTATCGTTGCATTTTCTGTCGAAAAATATAAACCATGAATGGTTAAATGGTCTTACTAGTAGGCAGTAGCTCCAGGCCATTTTATAATCCATGTAAGAATATCCTGGTACTACTTGGGGAACTGAAAATGGTCTGAGCCCCCAAGGGTCATCCCAGTAAGAGACTGATAGAACTTGGAGGATCTTGATCTTAGAGAAGTTGATTTTTGTGGGGTATGCATCACACATTCTGTGAATAATCTCTGTAGAACCAGAGTCTATGAGGATAAGTTCGTAGAATTTTCTGGTTTTTTTGGCGTCATCGGGAAACCACTGAAAGTCTTTAGGAAATAATTTTGTGATGAAGGGTTCTATTTGTGTTTGGCTTAAAATTTCATGTTCTGGAGTTAGATAGACGTCTTGTATTGGACTTGGTTTGGTAACATATTTGTAGCAAGGGGTCTTTTTTTTGGGATTATGTTTGACTGGAGTTTTTGGTACGGAAAGAACTTCTTGGTATGAGAGAGGAGGGTATTGAGAAAGGGACTGGAACTGATTGTGGACTGGGACCATAGATGAACTTGCAGGGACAAGCTCATAATCCTGTGGAATCTGTTTTCTGTTGCTTGATTCCATTAAAATGGAATTCTTCTGAATCTTTTATCTGCAATTTGTAACCTTTGGTCAATAACTAAGATTAAGTCAAAATCTGGAGCTTCTCTTATCATAGATAGTCTGAACATTGCCCGAAGAAAGGGTATTTGCAAATCTTGCTCTATTTGTTCTCTCACTTTTTTGAAATGAGGGTTAACAATAACAGTCTTCATGTTAAACCCTGTACAAATTCTTTTGTAAGAAAGTAGTAGCTAAAAGAAACATTTATCAAAATGGAATCTTATTTAATCTTTTCCTGGCCTCCAACTTTAATTCCTTGAGAAAATCAATCATTTGTTGATCAGGATAGCCATGGATAATAGAAAGGTCAATCACATCTTGGACTGGTGGAATCCAAAGATTTTGTTCAATCTTCTCCTTCCATATTTTATAAATAAATTTCATTGTGTAGTTTTTCCCTGTAAAAATTCTCTTGTAAGAAAATCAGGTAAAGAATTCTTTTCTCCTTTTATAAATTCTATTTCAAAATTAAAGACCGAGACTATGGCTTGCCATCTAGCAAAGATCTTTTTGAAACCAGGTTTTGAACATCCTTTTGTAAAATTTCTTTGGCTGATTTACAATCAACACGAAGTAAGAATTTCTTGTTATAAAGATCATCTTGGAATTTCGAAATACATGAAACAATAGAGAGTACTTCTTTTTTAATAGTGCTATACTTCTTTTGTGGTCCAGACCATACACCAGAATAATATCTAACTAAAGTTTCTTTAGATTGTTCTAGTAGTCTTTGTTTTAGTATTCCTCCGTAACCTATTTATGAGGCATCAGTTTCTACTATCATATAGGCAGGGGGATGAGGAATGTTTATACAAGGAAGGGTCTTGACCTTATCTTTTATCATACAAACTATTTTCGTGTGTTCTTCAGTCCAAGCAGGCGGGTTTTTCCTAAGCCTTTGAAATAGGAGGGTGCACATTTGTCTAAGATTAGGAAAGAAATCTGATATATAGTTCAGACATCCTAAAAATCTTTGGATTTGGGTTTTATCTTTTATTTCATCAGGGAATTTGTTGGCAAATTCTATGATTCTATTTATTGGTTTTATCGTCTGTTGGTAAATATTATGACCTAAAAATCTTATTTGTGTTTGAAACAATTTTATTTTTGAGGCTGAGACCGCTAAACCATTTTTCTTGACAATATGGAAAAAGGTATTTAGGTGTTTAAAATGTTCATCTATTGTTTTGGAAAATATATAAAACTTTTATATTGTCTCAAGACTTTATCATACAAGCAATTTATGATACTTCAAGAAATTATAAAGACTTACAAAGATGCAAACTTTTCTTCAAATAAGAACTTGAAACCTGAAAGAAAGATTACAAGAGGTTTGAGAATTTAAGAGGTTTTTGTGCTCTTTGATTTTTCGATGCCTCCTTCTCTTCAATTTGTATCCTTCTTTATATAGGCAAGAGTTGATATGCATTTGACGTCATTGCACACGTCTTTTGTAGTTCAACTGTAGGCATATGATGGATCTGTTCTCTGATGAAGTTTTTCTTCCCGCGAAAATGGCGGGAGATGTCTCTTTGGCTCTTTGCGAATAATACGAGTGAATAGTAAAAGTTGAAATAGTGAATAGTGCATAGTAACTTTTGTCGTGAACAGTGAATAGTGACTGTTGTCGTCGTCTTTTCTTTCCATCAGTCTGTGGTCGTCGTCTGTTCTTTCCTTGATAGCTTGAGTCTACTGATTACACCATATGTATATAATACATAAGACCTAGTTATATAAATTAAAACCTAGTTACATAAATACTTACAAATACAATACATACGGATAACTGGGGGTTTTGTGCACAGACGCACATGCGCTAGTAGCCTAGCACACAATCCGAGTGGGGTTCCATTCTAAAACCAATTGGCAATAGAAGGAGTAGCTCACCGACTTATATATATACTAAGACTCGTTATGTTCAACTTTGGATGTGAGACTCTTTATGGTATCATTCGCATCACTCAACAGTAATCAGAAATGAAATGTTGGTATTACCAATCGATTTGAAATTATACTATTTGTTATATCAAGATTTTTCTTTGTTTTTTGTTATATTATTCTACTGTTTTGCCATTTCATTAAGCATCATTATAGCAACTGCCCTAGTACCTTATAATTGTAAGGTATAATGCTAAATATAACATGTGAAAGATAGAATATTCCCTAAGCACTTCAATTCCTCTTGAATTCATTGCCACCATTGGCTTCATTTGGAATCTGTAAAAAATTCAATGGCTCTTTGCTTTTTCAATTTGAAATTTATAACTACTCTAAATTAATTAAGTGGTCTGCATTTAATATATATATTATAGCCAAATGTGTAGTATGAACTTCCAATCCATCCATATTTGAACCTCTCTAATCCCTCAACACCCTTACTGTGAAATCACCTGGCCACCATTCCTATATGAATTACTGTCAAATTTCATCATCTTTATCTTCCTCAAATGAAACCGATGATTATTATCATCGGGTCATGGCTTCATTTGATCAAGAACAAGACTTTTGTTTCGCACTTACGCAAACAATAACGAACAACTTGTCGGCGTTGAATGAAGACGAGGACGGCGATGAGGGGGAATCGAGTCGTAGAGGAGCAGCTCATGGGCATATCACTTATTTCCGTGATCGAGAAAAAGTTGCGTGTAATATTTATACGGATTACTTCGCCGAGGTGCCGGTCTATCCCGAGCACAAGTTTCGAATGAGCAGGAGTTTGTTTCTCCGAATTGCAGATGTTGTTAAAGATCATGATACTTTCTTTATGCAACAACGCGATGGTATTGGTAAGCTTGGATTATCTACGTTGCAAAAATTAACTAGTGTGTTTAGAATGCTTGCATAGTTGCATATGGTGTACTAGTTGATTCTCTCGATGAATACATAAAGATCGGGGAGTCTACTACAATTCGATGTTTGAAAAGGTTTTGTCGAGCAGTTATAGAGGTTTTCGGAGATCGATATATGAGAACACCTAATGCAAAGAATGTTGCAAGACTTTTGTATATTGGTGAAGAACGTGGGTTTCCAGGGATGTTAGGGAGTCTCGATTGTATGCATTGGTGTTGGAAAAATTGTCCAACATCTTGGGCAGCCATGTATGCAGGGCGTAGTAGATCACCAACGATTATCCTCGAGGCGGTAGCTAATTACGATCTTTGGATTTGACATGCTCATTTCGGTTTACCGGGCTCCAACAATTACATCAATGCACTTGAGGCATCTCACCTATTTGCAAATCATGCAGAAGGTAAATCTCCTCATGTTAGCTATAAAATTCTTGATAAAGAGTATGACACCGGTTATTATTTGGCTGATGAGATATATCCCAAGTGGTCCACATTAGTTCAAACTATTCATGAGCCTCAAGGTCCAAAATATATATTGTTTGCTGAAAAACAAGAGTCATCTTGAAAGGATGTCGAACGAGCTTTTGGCGTTCACCAATCTCGTTGGGCAATTGTGAAGGGACCGGCGCGTTTTTGGGATAAACGTGTTTTACATGATATAATGACTTCCTGTATTGTATCATAATGCATAACATGATAATTGAGGATGAGCGTGATCTAAGTGCTTCGATCCGATATTTAAACCCCGCACCCGAATTGTCGGTTGAGTTGGTAACTAAGGAATCTACATGGTTCAAAGACTTCTTGGCTTGACATAGAAAAATCAAGGACAAATCTGCTCATATTGCACTTCATACTAGTACAAAAGAGCACATTAATAGCGCTTTTTTAATGGGAAGCATAGCGGTTTTTGTGTCGTTGTTAACTAGAGCGCTGAGAATAATAATAAGAGCGGTTTTCTAAAAGCGCTAACAAAAAGGGAAGAAGAGCGGTTTTCTAAAAAAAGCGCTGTCAAACTTGCTTTTTTATTATTTATTATTTTATTAACAATTAAAACCGCTATCACAATTCTAAAAAAAAAAAAAATCGAGAAACACTACCTCAAATCGGGATGGGATAACTGCTCAAATCAACACTACTATTCGAACAATGCAAAAAATATAATCCCAGAGTTTGATTAGAAAAATCTTGATCAGCAAATCCCAAATTCCATAATTGGAGTAAAGTAATAAAAACAAAGGTTCAATAATACTCCAGTTACAATACAATGGGTTACATAAAAAGAAACTGTACACTAATTTCTTCATTCTTGAAATTGAAATCGAAAGAGGGTATAATATTTGTGGAAAGATAAGGCAACAATTAATTACAATACTCAAGTACCCTAACACTCGATCTCGATCGAACCATTGTGGAAACTAGAAAGCATACGCCTTCTTCTACTCCTGTATGCTACAATTGCCAGATCGACGTGTTCACCACCAACCGCAAAATCTCTGACGACATATATATCTTGATGATTCACTGATCAAGAACACCGATGAGTTTGTTTCCACCGTGATTGATCAATCCTTAATTAATCCTGAGAGGAATAGAATAAAACAAATATTAAAAGATATTTATACATAGAAAATCTACATCAATTTACAAATAAAAATATATGGTAGCAGAAGGGGAGGTGGTGTGCAGATGTTCATGGTGAAGACTTAATACCAAGAGATAAAAAGATGGAGGCGGTGATATAAAGAGGGAGTTAGGTTTTTTTTAAGTCTTTAGGGAACCCACGTTCATCAGTTAATTATTTTTCAATTTTTATTTTTTATTTTAAAAAATGCAATTAATGCGATGTTTTGTACTTGTGTAACAACGCTTTTACTTGAAAACCGTTATCCTTCCCAATTGGCATAACGCTTTTTGGTATAAAGCGCTGTTAAAAAAATGTTGTTCTTAAACATTAACATCATTTTTACTTGAAAACCGCTATCATTCCCAATTGGGACATCACTTTTTGATATAAAACGCTGTTAAAAAAATGTTCTTAGCGGTTATTTTATAAAGCGCTGTGCGAAATTTTAATTAACATCGGTTTTTTAAAACCGTCTTTAAATTTGTGCCGTTAATCTACAGATTTGTACTAGTGTCAGAATGCATTAATTGAGCATCTTTGGAACCAACGTGATGTATATGGGTGAAAGATGTTAAATGCTTAATTAGTTAATTATATATTAGAGTGTATTTAATTGTCCATGGTATTGGTTTTATGCCCCCAGACTATTATTTGCTTTAATTGTAAGGAAAAAAATAGAGAGAATAATATTATGTCGTCAAGGAATATTATGTCTTTCAACTAGCTACTTGACTACTTGAGTGTTTCAAATACATATGTCACCAGAGAATAATATGTCATTCAAAAAGATAGGATAACTTACACCTACGTGAATTAAGTGTTTCAAAGGAAGATATCATCAAATATGAAAGCATCACTCGTATCTTCATGTATATATAAACATCATCCTTCTACTGGTTACTCAAACTATTATTTTCAAAACAAAGTTTCAGTATACACTTCAATGGAAGATTGTAGTAAAAAAAATCCACTGGTCGAAAAGGAAATTTCTCCATTGAAGAAGATGAACTCTTGTGTCATGTATATCTTCAAAATTCTGAAGATCCTATTGCAGGTATTAACCAGAAGAAGGATAAAATATGGGAGATGATAGGCACTTTGTGGAATCAAGATAAGAATGATCTTCATATGTGAAACACCAAATATGTACAAAGTCGATTTTCAAATCTTACCTATTGCTTGGGCAAATTTTGTGGTGCACTTCGACGAGTGAAGCATCTAAATCCAAGCGGCCTTTCACAGAAAGATATTGTAGGTTTTTATCATGTGTGGTCTATATATTCTCAACACAATTGATATCTGTAGAAACTTCAGTGGAAGATTTTAGTCTTCAAATTAATTAAATGTTTTTTTTAAACATTTGCAGCACACTAGAGCACAACATCTACAAGATGATCTAACCTTCACAAAGAAGAAACTTCAGTTTCATCATGTGTGTTTTATTCTCAAGAATGCTGAAAAGTGGACTGATAATGGTAGAGATTCAAATAATTCACGACAAAGGAGTGTCTCAAGTGAATGATATGATTCGACCTCGCAAACGTCAAGGAGTGGACCATTTCCCGTTAATTTGAATGAAGATGAGGATGAACATGAGCTACGTAATGAGAAGCTTCATACCACACATCGGCCTATTGATATTAAGAAAGCGACGGCAAAAAGATACGAGGAAACGAAGAAGTCCAAGCTAGCTAAACACATCAAGGAGTCTAAAGGCATTATTCGAAAAAAGTTTGTTAGAAAGAAGTGCATTTTCTGTTATATATATACGACGATCGTGCATCTAGAAAATTAGCTATTCAACGGGAACGTGAGGAGAACAAAATCATGCTTACTAGCATTGACTCGATTACAGACGAAGGCCGTGAATACTTACAAATGAAGAAGGCTGAAATAATGGAGAAAATAGCTCATCTCTCGCACCTATCATAACCACCTACAATATTTGAGACTCCTACTCCATTTCAATTTCCAAGTGGAACTACTACTTATGGAGATCACCAAACATGAATGGCTGAATTTGGTGGTGTACCTCACTATGGAGCAAGCGGTGGATCGAGTTCAAGCAGTATGCAAGGAGCACAACAATTCGGTGACTCCATTGGCTATGGCGGATTGGAAGAATAAGACAGAAGTGATGACGTCTTCCCGAAATACTAAATATCTTAATTAATAGTTTAATTATATTTTTGTATCGCTTTGTTATTTCTTTCTAAAGTGTGTGTAGTACTTTTTCTGAGCTTGGAGACCATCTCCGAGAAGGTTTTTGAAGAGGCCCAATCACATTGGGTACTTTTATTTATTTATTGTTGTGTTATGAAATAGTATTTCGTGATTATGTATTAAAGTAATGTATTCCGATTATATTCAAAGGCTCATATGAAAAAGTTTGTTACGATTAATATAATGGTATAAATTTTATAACTATAAAAAATAAATATATAATCAAATTAAAGGCTCAAACTAAATTATCAATAAAATTAATAGGAGACATATCCGAAAAAATAACAACAGAGAGGGGTAAACATAAAATAAAATAACAATATACTCCGTAATAAACAAAGAAACCAATATAGCAATTCCATTCCCAACCCCATATATAGCACATCACAAAGCGGATGATTTTTTTTTTGCGGGGAAATAGGATATAGGGTGTGGTGGGAGTGGATGATATTGGGTTGTTTTAACTCACCATGACAGATGGTCTTAGTAACTTATATGATTTATACCTTAATGTTTTTAATCAATGAAGGAATATTATAAGGTTGACCTCGATTCAAACCAATATCTAAGCACAATTCGGAAAATTTCATATTATTTTGAATACTATCAGACTTATTTATGTAGCATTATAGTTTTTAAATTTTTACTTTATGTTGCATTAGGAGTTTAGGACTAATTTATGCTTGAATGCACGCACTATTTATATTGCTACTTAAATTGTAAGAATTTGTATATTAAAAGTTGTATGTTTTTTCCCTCTCAAAACTCAAAATATGGTATATACCATTACCAACATGTACGAGCCGATTTAATTGATAACTAATTAAGTTGGTACAACACTTGGTAATGACAGAGGTTTTTTTTTATTAGATAAGAATTCAAGTTCAGACATATCTGAAACTCGAAAGTCGGTCAAGTCGGCGGACGAAAGAACCGTCTAAAAACCATAACATACAAGGATACAAATGGTGCAAACGCAGACAAACAAACTCTACAATGGTAGGGATTTATGACTACCACTTTCAATTGATTGGTACATAGTCAAAAGAAAAAAAATATCAGTATTGTACCAATTCCATAATTAAGAGCGACGGAAAGTATATGAGAATGAGAATGAACTCTGCTGAAAATGTCCTCCCAAAACTTTATATGGTTCTAATCAGGGGCGGAGGGAGGGGGGGCATGCGGTGGCTCAAGCCCCCTGGAAAGTTTGAAAAAACAAAAATAAAATAAAATTTGTATAACTAACAAATGAGGTGCAAATAAGAAAGAAGAACAATCTGGCACAGTTGGCAGAAGGCTCCAGCAAGGTGAAAAGAGATAGGGGTTCGAATCACAGGAAGCCTCTTTCTTTGAATTAATCGATGAAAGTGAATTATAGCACGCTCAAAAACTTTACCTTGAATTTGTAAATAAAGAATACGGGTGCATGACCTTGGACCCGTCCCATATGGGCGCAACCCGTCCCATTCGGTGGTCCCTATAACGAGTGCAAATCCCCTACAGGCTACATCCTCCCATACACCCCTATGTGTGATACAAAATTAATTGTGTTAAATATTTATGATAAAAAAAATTTAAAAAATATATTTATGTTACAAATAGCTAATCATATATATTTCGATAATTTTTTCATGAAAAAACATATTTAAGAAAAAGTATATTTTGAAAAATATTAAAATTGAAAAGATGATGATTTGATAGTAATAATTTTAATATTTTTTTAAATATGTTTTTTCATGAAAAAATTATACAAATATATATGATAAGTTATTTGTAACATAAATATATATTTTTGATTTTTTTATCATAAATATTTAACACAATTAATTTTGTATTGTATGGAAGGGTGCATATAGTTTTGTAGAGGATTTTCGAATTTTTTTTGGAAATAGCCAAAAACAACAAAATAATTCTGGAACTAGCCAAAATCTCAAACAATTTTGGGATTTAGCCAAAACAGAAACAACGACTTTGCCGAAGGTTTTAAAAAATATATTAAAATATATAAGTCGCTGTTTGTAACAGCGACTTATGTGTATTTCCAGGTTTTTTTAAATTTTCGGTATTAAATTTATTAATGTAACCAGAAATAAAAAAAATACATTTTTAGGGCGACTCTCCCTTTTTTTAAAAAAAATTTTGTGTTTTTTTTTTAATTTTGTGTTTTTTTAAACTGAAAACGAAAAAAAAAAACAAAAAAAAACCAGAAACAGCGACTCTAGGGTCTCCCACCGGTCAACGAGATTCCCTCGTCTGGCCTAGTAAGGTCTGCAGAGATTCGGCCTCGGGAACATACTCATCCCTCTCCTTCCACAAAAAACAAAACCGCCCCCTCCTATTTAACCCTAACCCTGTGAAGCCGTAACCTCCATCGACGGCACCTTCAAATTGCGGAAGTTCCCTTCCTTCTTTCCACAACCCACGACCCAAAAACATCCAATTACCCAGATTCGTCCCAAATCCAGACGAAAACCGGCGCCTGCAGGAGGTGGAGATCGCCGCCGATTGGAGTTGGAAACCGCCACCAGATCTTCCATTCCGGCAAGAGGTGGAGACCGCCGCCCGACATGAGCAATCCGGAAGGCGACAATAGCGGCCTTGACCCCACAAGACCCCGACAATCCCGACAAAAAGGTAAGTAACGAAATCTTAATTTTGTATGTTGTCGGGAAAATATTATAATCGAAAAACATAGTTGTAGAATAGATTCATTTTTATAATCAATTGTATAATTGATAGGTTTGGGAAAATCTTGAATTTAAGGTGGTGAGAAAAAATGTAGTCATGAATTTTGTATGAAAATGATGAAATTATGTAGTTGTTGAAAGATTATAGAAAGTAATTTGGTATGATAAGTAAGGATGAAATTGTGGAAAATAAAAGTATATGAAATGGTGGAATTTTAGATTAAGAAAATTAGAATTCTAGTTTGAAATTTTAGAAGAAAAAAATAAGGATGAAATTGTTTATGTTTTTTCTATATGATCGATCATGTTGTGAAGTTCTAATTTCAGATTTGTTATATGAATGAGTAGTCGAGTAGAAGTGACAAATGAATTATATAGTACATTCTAAAGAAAAAGTAGGAAAAATTGGTAATTATTAACATATTGGTGAAATTGAGGAGTATATGAAATAGTAGAAGTGAAAAATGATTTAGATAGTACATGGATTATTAACAAGAAATAATACATGTACATATAGATATGGACAACAACGGACAATATCTACCGTACGTCGGTACGAGGGGATTCACCGGTCTCTTGGCCGGTGTTGAACATGGGAATCAAACTAGCACACCTCATTCGACTATGACGGATTCTGAGATCGCTGATGATGTGCGAGCTGATGCATTTGGGATAGACTATGAAGAAGATTTGGATCAAGAAGAGGAGGGCAATGACGATCCGGAGGGGGAAGATGTCGAACTGACAAGGGAGAAGGCAAGTGAAATTATCATGAAAGCAGCTGCGGGTATAACTCCATCTTGGAACGTTGGGCACGATCCCATGCCCCAAGAGATAGACACATGGACAACATGGGACCCGTCAACCACTTTCAAGTGCGGAATGGAATTCGAGAAGTGTTTGTTCTTCAGCAGCATAGAAGAGCTGGTGTACCAGATCAAAGTGTACTCCATCTCCAACAAAAAATCATTTAGGGTTGTAAAGCACAATACTGAGAGGTATGCAGCAGTATGTAGTCGAGCTGCTACTAGTGGATGTACATGGAAACTGACGGCGAAGCATGTTGCTGATGGTCTTAGGTTATGGATGATAGTCTCATATGCAGGTCCTCACGATGATACATGCACGAAGGATGTGATGGCTATGGATAATCGCATTATCACTGCGGAGTTCATCTGCCGTGAGATTATCCCACTCATGCGTGTTGACAGAATATTGCGACCAAATGTCATCATTGAGATCATCAATTTAAAGTACGATGTGATGGTATCGTACTACAGGGCATGGGATGGAAAACAGCGTGCAATCCCGAAAATTTATGGGGATTGGGAGCACTCATATGCCGACTTGCCAAGGTTGATGGAAGCAATAGTCATTAGCAACCCAGGGTCGGTATATGAGCTCTCATCAATACTGGAGGCAACTGGGTCATTCCGTGTATTCCATCGGGTTTTCTGGGCATTAGGGTCGGCAATTACCGGGTTCAACCACTGCAGACCGGTGATATCCATCGACGGTACCCACCTTTACGGGAAGTACAAAGGAGTGTTACTGATGGCGATGTCAATCGATGCTGACAACCGCATTTTCCCTCCAGCCTTTGCAATTGTCGAGAGCGAGAACACTTCAAGTTGGCCGTGGTTCATGCAACTTATCCGTGAACGAGTGACACATTGGACTAGGCTTTGTGTCATTTCTGATCGCCATCAGGGCATCCTCAGAGCGATGCAACATGCTCATTGGATGCCACCTCATGCCCACCATAGATTCTGCATCCAACATCTTGCGTCCAATGTGAACAACACGTTCAAAAATCGCCCCCTCAAGGCTCTCCTGAAGAATGATGCGTATGTCAAGGAACGAGAAGAGTTCGATCAAGCGATGGAGGCCATCTAGAGATGTGATATATGAGCATGCCTACACCTACCTTCGTCAAATTCCACCAGAGAAGTGGGCTCTCGCATGGGATGGCGGGTTCATATATGGTATTATGACCACAAACATGTCGGAGTCTTTCAATGGGGTCATGAAGGGTGCAAGATTCTTGCCCATCAAGGCACTGGTGGAGGTCATCTTCTACAAATCAAATAGCTACTTTGTGTCCCGCTTTGGTCAGGGACAGTCACACATCGCAGAATCTTACATTACGTGCGCATGGCTGGGTTCTACTGCGTACATCGTTTGCGGTCGACGTTCGAGATGGATATGCATCTCATCCCAGTGGGCAGAACAGACATTTTCTGCCTCCTACTGGGGTGCACTATCGCATATGTCTACATCTGTCGGCCCTTCATATGATGCGAGCTCCTCGTTTACAGCGATGCTCTCGATGCCGTTACAGTCTATGGGTCCACTTCCGCCCTCTACTTCAATGGGTCATCATAATGTGCAAGAATCTCCCGCCTACCACGTACGACCTCGACAACCCGTCTTCCCGCCTACATTAGACGAGGAAGCGGTGTAGGAGGAGAACAACCAACAAGAGGGTAACCGGGAGGACCATACAGATGGGGAGGATGAGGATCATCCAGCAAGTGGAGATGACGAGGAGGGGAGTGACAATGATAGTGAGGAGGAAGATCATCTACAACGCAGTAGTCGTAGGCGATAGGATTATTATAGTATTATGGTTTGGATATTATCAGTTTCACTATCTTCTAGTTTGACTTTTCAGTTACAAACATCTTTTATACATTTTTTTCTATAATTTGCAGTCGAACAATAATACCATCTTCATCTTGAAAGTTTGTCGATTTTCATAACGTCGGGTTTCAATTATCCATTAACTCAGTTTATGAATACATATATATTTCGTAAATATCCGTAAATAAAATGTGGTAGTGTCGAATACCATCGCTAGATTACATAGAGGGTAGGTTACGGGTTTAGGGTTGAGAAGGATGAACAGCGACTCATCAGGGAATATATTCCCCGCGCCAGAGGAGACAAACCAGTCAGAGGAATATTGACCAACCCTAGAGTCGCTGTTTGTAACAGCGACTCTGTTTTTTTTTTTTTTTTTTTTTTTCCGTTTTCAGTTTAAAAAAACACAAAATTAAAAAAAAAAAATATAAAAAGGGAGAGTCGTTGTTACAAACAGTGACTCTCCCTAAAAATGTATTTTTTTTATTTCTGGTTATATTAATAAATTTAATACCGAAAATTTAAAAAAACCTGGAAATACACCTAAGTCGCTGTTACAAAGAGCGACTTATATATTTTAATATATTTTTTTTAAAACCTTGGGCAACAAACAGCGACTTTGCCCTATTTTGACTAAATCCCAAAATTGTTTGAGGTTTTTGCTAGTTCCCGAATTATTTTGTTGTTTTTGGCTATTTCCAAAAAAAATTCAGGATTTTCACCCCTGTAAACCCTTCAAAGAAGTCGGTGGGTATAAAACCCCCAAAAAAACCCTAAACAATCGACACTCGAGAGGGCTGGAGGCTTCGTAACGAGTTTGCTCACTTGCTGCTCAGAACCCTCCCAAAACCCCCCAACACCTTCAGTGAGCTTCTCCCTCTCCCTTTCTCCGTCGAAGAAGGAGCGTAACCGGAAAAATGCCGCTCGGAGAGAGGACCGGCGACAAGAGTGAATCCCGCTACTGCGGCGTCGAGACGGAGTTCTCCGATGACATGCCCCACCTCCTTTCTCTCAACATCAATGGCGGTTTCGACTTCGTCGTCGCTCCTTTGGTTAGTCTTTTCTTGTTTTCTAGGGTTTTGTTGTTCCTTTTCACCCCTTCCCCCTTTTCAGCTCGCCATTTGGTCATTTGGACTTGTGCCTCCGTTTTCCGATGTTTCTCGCCGGGAAATTTGTGTAGAATTGGAGTATTAATGAGCTAGCTCGTATGATTGAATTTGAGGATGCTGCCTATTTTGTTTGCTACTTTTTATTACTGTGATGAATTAATTTAACAATGGAGTTGCTGGTGTTCACTCATGGTTGCTACCTTTTATTTTCTACGATGATGTTTGCAACAGTTTAGCGACATGGCTTTATCTTAACGAATCTTGGCCCTCCTTTGACGTCATTTATTGCTCTTATGTTTGTTTTTTACTTCTCGATTCTTGTTTTAGGAAATTTGGTTCCAAAGAGTACACGTATGATAAAATTTGTAATTTGTTCCCACATAAGGGGGTTGATAGTTGATTACACCACCTGCCTTCATGACCTATCACATTATTATTATCATTATTTTTTGGATAAAGGGTAAATGTGTTACTAGAAAATGTACAGAAGGCTTGACTGATGAATCATGTGAATGAAAAGGGAGAAGGAAATTATAACCTGTTGCTTTATTGCCATAAAGTTAATGATATGTTCAATTTTATGGATCGACTCATGAATGGTTTCTTATAGAGAATCTGAGTTTAATCCTGAAGGTATTTGCCAAGGAGCAGATTTATGTTTATTCCTAATTCCAATATATGAATCACTTTCGCTGTTTTTCATTTTCTTTGAGTTGCATTATGTTAATGTACTTGTCATTGTATCATTAAAAAATCCGGTGTTCAGAAATACAAAATCTGGAACCTTTTTTAATTTTTTTTCTTTCTCAGGAGACAATTTGTCCACTTTTTTGTACTTGATTCATTTTGATCTTATTAATAAATTTAATATGCCAACATTTTCTTTAGACAAAGTTTAAGCACATCGAAGTACGGACATGTTCTGATAATGTAATGAAAACTGTCAATACAATTGTCTTGAACGTTATTGTGCTTTCTAGTATGCTTAACACTTGACATGTGTATCCGAAAAGGCACTATTTTCCTTTATAAGTTTTTTCTTCACATGATAGTAAAGTAATAATGGAAGTTTTGAGTAAATTAAAAATTTCTTTTGATCCTTTTGCATCATCTAAGGTACCTTCCTACTTTGCTAATTGACAATATAATCTGCTTTGTCAACTAAAATCTCTTCATTTGCTTCTTAATGCCTCTCCTTATTTTGTGCTAGTTGTCTACTTGTCTGTTGTAACATTGAGGAGTTGAAGGCTTTTCCTGGGGTGAAAATTTATTTCTGATAAAACTGTGCAGATGGATCCTGCTTACAGGCCAAGCTTGAGGAGCAAGGATGATGAAAAATATGGGGCACTTCCGGTTGCTGGTTCAGACTTAGTTTTGAGCCCTTCTCAGTGGAGTAGTCATGTTGTTGGTATGGTTACTCTTTAATGGACGTATAATTCCTTTCCCCCCCCCCCTTCTATAAAGCTAGAGAGAAAAATCCAGTTTCTTTTAGGTAGAGAATGTACTATGATCCTTGGAAGTGTGTGACGATGAAGGGTAACACAACCTATGTATTTAAGGAGTTAAATGTACATCATTTGATTCCAGAAAAGTTCACATGTGCCACAAGTAGATTGGTTGAGTCATTCGTGGCTTGTTTGTAGTGGATACTGGCTTTTTTTTTTCTGGGGTGGGGTGGGGTGGGGGAGCGGGGGTGTTGTGGGGTGGAGATCCTATGACTGAATACTGTAATTGATGGCACTGAATATTTCATTTTGCTTTTTTGAGCCATAATGGTTGGTTTTATTCTAGAGATATTTAATATTTATGAATTCCACATTTTCTTTAGGAAAAATCAGTACCTGGATTGACTTAGATGCTGATGATGAAGTGCTACGAAGGGATTCTGAAACTGTTTTGAAGCAAGAAATAGCCTGGGCCTCGCATCTTTCTTTGCAGGTAGTGTGAATCGATATCCATACAGATTGGTATTTCAAGAACATAATGTAAAAACCAGCAACTGTGGTTATATTTGATACTTTTGTCATTTTGTGTAATTCTTTTATGTTTTTTCAGCTTCATTCTTTCTTATTTCTGAACTTATGCACCACTTTCTGGTCATGTATATTATTATCAGGCGTGCCTTCTCCCAACTCCTAAGAGTCGTCAATGTTCTAATTATGCTAGATGTGTAAATCAGATTCTACAGGGATTGAACCAATTGCAGGTAAAAATATAGGGATCTTAGTTTCAGAGTAGGGTCTTTTTGGTATGTTATCAACATTGATCTCACAGTTTCATGTGTTCTGAAGTTGTGGCTCAGGTTGCCTTTGTTGATGTGTGATGACGACGATGCTGCTGACAACAATGCGTCGGTAAGTTATCCTTTACAACACATTGATTACTATGAGTATATGATACTTTTTTTTTGGGTCCAGCCTGGCTTATAGCCTTTTGTTTTGACTATGTGAGTTTTCCTTTGGGCATATTGCTCTATTTTTTTTAAAAAAAAATTGCGAGAAGCTTTTTAGACAACCAAATGTAAAATGTTCGAATGGTGCCTCTTTGAGGATATAGAGGCACATAGATGATTTCTTTCTTTAAGCTTGCAAACTATTTGTGTTTGCATGTGAATTTAATGCTCATTCTTGTGTAGGGCCGAATTTGCAATTTGAAATTTCCAATTTGTTTACGCAATGCTGACAGTCTTACTATGGACCATATTTCTGAAATGCAAATTTTAATGTACTTAAAAGCAAGTTGTTTATGATATGTCAAACAAGTTCTATACTGTCTGTCACCATCTGAAGTTTGAAAAGTAGGACACATTCGTTTTGAGGACAATAAAGAAGAATACCCCTTGTCTTAAATTGTTACATGAGGCTTCAAATGATCTAAAACCGAGGTATGCTGAAGGATCTCTTTTCTGTGCTTTGCAACGTTAGAAAAGCATGCCTCTTTTGTGCCAGTCTCTGATGCAAGACAATTTTGACTATCCATTGTGGACCAAAAGAGAGCACTAAGGCTCGCAGGCATGCCCCATTGACTCCATTCTTGCGGTTCAAAGCCTCTTTATGCTGCACTTATGATGTTAGGAATCCAACAAACAAGGAAGAATAATGGGATAGAAACTTGAATCCCATCCTACTTAGGCAAGTGAAGATACCAGGATCGGAAACTACAATTCATTCAAAGCTCACATCTATGAATGAATACAAGTTACAACTTCTCTTTTCAAATAAGAGAAACAAAATAACCAGCTCCTAATACTAAATAAAGAGACTTAATAAACAGAATTCTAGATAATGGAAGAGATCATGGAGAAAATGTGAAAGTGCCTAAAACCTAGGAATTAAAGAAAATGGAATCGGCATGGACTAGTGAGCTGTAAAGAATGGAAGTAGGGCGTCTGAAATTGAAGGAATTAACTACTCAATAGGAAAACAAAGATATGAATGACATTTATTAGAATCTGTAGCTAGGCTCTTATAACATGATCTTTGAATTATTGACAGCACTTACCTTTTTGTGATTAGGAATTAATAAGTTGAGAGCTTCCTTGTGTGAATTGAAAGGACATTGCTTAAAGGCAGTTTTTTCTTAAGCTTTCTGTTTATAAACTAGGATGGAAAGCAAACTGATTGTTGGGAAACATGGAATTCGTTTCGTCTTCTCTGTGAGCATCACTGTCAGCTTTCAATTGCCCTTGATATTCAGTAAGTAACAAAGAACTTACACTTAATTGCAGTTAGGCTGTTCCATGTATATGTTTCTGATGTCTTTTGTGATTCTATTTCTTTTAGGAGTTCATTGCCTTCAGAAAACTCTCTGTCACGTTGGTTTGGCGAGCCTGTACGCACAGCCTTTGTTCATACTAGTGTGAGTTTTATTTTCATTTTTTCACATGGACAATTGTGATCAAGTAAACCCCTCCCCCCTCTTCTGTGTCCTGCCTTGATTCTTATTGCTCTTTACTTTGATTGTATAGTCTTTTCTTACAAATGCTCGGGGCTATCCTTGCTTATCAAAGCGCCACCAAAATCTTGTTACCAGGTTCTTTAATCATTCAATACAGGTAACTGCACCTGATTTTGTCTTACTTTTTCTTCTTGTATTGTCGGATATGACTCAAAAACTTTGTGGTAGAGATTATCTCTTAATTTCTTTTTTTGAGCTTTTTTCCTTTGTGTTTATGTTTGTATAAATTCTATTTTGTTCATTTAGAGATTGTTAATAAGGTTAAGTTAACATGTGCTTCTTCTGTATTAGAACACTTAATCTGAATGCTGCCCTCTTGTTAGTACTTGGTTTTAAACATCCATGTGATGCCACATCATGCAATCCATGATTCTCTTTTTTTTTTCTTTCCCTCCACCGTCAGTGTTAAACTAAATTTCATCAAACTATGCTTTCACTATGAGAAAAAAGGGGAATTAATTGAAGTACATCAAGTTTACAACCTTTAGGGGGGGGGGGGGGGCGTGGTCATGAGCTACAATATATTACAACCTTCCTAGAAAAATGAACCAGGGCTCATACCAACAGGTGCCAGCTGCCTACTCTTGCTGGGTTTTCGATTTGACAGGAAAGGTGTTAAATTGAACCTTTAAAGAATATGCCACCAGGCTCACATTTTGAGGGCGTAATATTTTCCAGTAGTGTTAAAAGCTGTGAAACAAGTTGTACTCTTCCAAAGGTTGTGATGTTTAAATTAGTTTGCCCTTAAAAATCGAAATACATAATTGGTATAACTTGTGATTTTGAACCATTGTTTTCCTTATTGCTGGACCTTAATGATTATACTAACGTCTTCTTACAGGTAGTTATTGTGGGGCAAACACCTAACTCTCTTCAAGAAACAAAGCTTGGGGATCCTGCTAACCGTACAAACAATGATACCAATAGTAAGTGTCTAAAAAAAATGCAGGGAGTAACTTTGTTATGTTCCATTGAAGTGGACAAATAAGTAGTTCATGTTTGGATTTTTGGTCAGGAGCTGAATAGACTTTTTTGGTGGATTCATAAATGCATACCTCCTTTTTTCCTCTCAGTTATCTCTATTGCTGGGGCTAGAAATTTCGGTATTACAAACTTATTTATTTGATCCATCCGTGGTTACTCAAAATTGGCTTTAAACCTTAAAAATGGCTAAAATTAGAAGCATCTTGGAGCTTGTTGTATTATACTGTAGTATTTAATTTCTGTTTAGAATTCCTTGGCTTACCTTTTTATATTCTCCAGATAGCAAAAAGCATCCGCTAAGAACGTATCTGGATTATGTTGGTTACCTTTACCAAAAGATGGATCCCCTTCCCGATCAGGAGCGGTATGAGGTAGTAATCTGTTATGTCCAGTTTTTTTCTCACACTGTTTTACCCCCTTAGTTTTTTTTACACTTTCTAGAGCTTTTCTGGAAATTCATCCTGGTTTGTGCTGTGCAGATTGGTTACAGGGATTTTTTACAGTCTCCCTTGCAGGTGAGTTTCATCTTAGGCAGTTGAATTGTGTATTTTCTCGTAATACCTGGGACTTTTGCCATATTCTTTCTCTGTTTTTTTTCATTGTGCACATGCTTTCCAAATGTAGCCTCTTATGGATAACCTGGAAGCCCAAACATATGAAACTTTTGAGAAAGATATGACGAAGTACATTCAGGTGTTGTATCTGTTTCTATTCATGTCTGCACTTCTTATTTATTGTTTATGATGATGTTTTTTCTAATCAACTATGGTTGATTTGCAGTATCAGAAGGCAATCTGTAAAGCATTGATTGATAGAGTGCCTGATGAAGAAGCATCAAGTGTTTCTAGTGTAAGTGAAGTTGTAGAACACCTTCTAGCCTCCTCACTACCTCATGCTTTGTGGCACTCTGTACTCACTTTTTTTTTGTAAGTAATGGTGATCTTCTTTTAAAGTCAGAATGATTATAACATAGTTTAATTAATTGCTAATAGGTACTGATGGTGGTTGGAGCAGGACGTGGACCTCTTGTGAGGGCAGCTTTGCAGGTTCTACTTTGAACCCTTAAAAGTATAAGCATATGACTCTGGCAATTTTTTTCCCTTTTTCTCAACAATATCTTCGCAACATCTCATGCCAGTATACACTCATTCTTTCCCCTTTTCGGACCTTATGTCCATTGAATCTGTGGGTTCCATTGGGGTTTATTCAATTAGTTTGTTACATTATTCTGCCTGTTTGTATGCTATGAAGGTATAAACTGGCACTTTAGGATTGTCCTGGAAATTGTGAAGAGAAATATGGTGGGCTTCAGACCTAGTATTCTTCACAAATGTCTCTGCTTATTCTTTGAAATTTTTTTGCATGAGAGATCTTTGCATGTGTCTCTTAGACAAAGTACATAAAGATTTTTCATCTGTGAACCTTCTCTCATGTAAGGGAGTAGTTGCTTCTGTGGGAGTGTGTACGTTTTGTGATAGGGTGTGTGTACTACACCTGCTTCAGCATAAAGTAACTTCTTTTTTTAATCTGTGTAAAGAAAATATTTTGAAATCTCGGTGGTGTCTACATGATTAAATGTCAAGGATCTAATACGCTTTCTTCTAATCTCTCACACTATATCAAGAAAATCTTGGTTCTTCCCTTTGCTCAAAATCATGGAAATGCTTATTATTTGAGCATGTGGTGTAGACTATACTACTTATTTTCTATTCTACAATTCTACACTTTTTAACTTCCTGATATGCTTTCTAGGCGGCAGAAGAAACCCGGAGAAAGTTGAAAATTTATGCAGTGGAGAAAAATCCGAATGCAGTCATTACCCTTCATGTAAGTGGAAAAGGCAGTTATCTCGCAGAAGTAAAATTTGATGTTTTCATTACTAAAATGTCATGTTTTCACACAAAAGCTACAGTATGCAATTTAGGTACTATTCTTATTTCTAAGAGTAGTATAAAATATAACATAGAAATCTGATTTTCGCATTCCCACACAATCCCTTACAGCATGTGGTTTGTATGTTGTTACTGACCAATTATTGAAAGATAAAGAAACAAAGCAAGATTAGCTTAAAATTGAGGCCAGCTTTATGGCATGGATATTGATGAGCAAAGATAAAAAGATGGGTCTGTATGGAGTAATTCTGTTCCATAGGAAAATGTATTGGAGTATATACTTGTTTGGAGGTAATGATTAATGTAAAATCAGACCAGTTGCATAAGATTAATGTAAAACATTTGACGTAAAATGTACGGTCGAGCTAGGTGCTTGAGATTAATGTAAAACGCTTCATGTAAAATCTACCTGGTTTGTTTTCATTACAACCCCTATAGGCGCTTATGTGTGCTTGCCACTTTCCAGCCTCTCATGCCATGACATTCATTAGTGGAGCACATTTACATTAGTAATTTATATTATGAGATGTTGCTGATTTAGGATTGATTTTTACTTATGAAGTGAAATTCTCTTCCAGAGCTTAGTGAAACTAGAAGGATGGGAAGATATGGTAACCATTGTTTCCAGTGACATGCGTTGTTGGGATGCTCCTGAAAAAGCCGACATTTTGGTAAGGGTTGATTAAAGTTGTCCTTGTGTGTACTGTTTCTAAATATATTGTGACTGTCTTCATTTTTGGTGTAGGTTAGTGAATTGCTTGGTTCTTTTGGTGACAATGAACTGTCACCCGAGTGCCTTGATGGAGCACAGAGGTTTCTGAAATCTGATGGGATCTCAATTCCGTCATCGTATGTCACTATATTTTTCATGCCTCTTGATTTATTTTTCTTTGTAGATGGATTTGAATGTCAATCTCAATGTGTCAAACTGATACCTTAGAGATAGAAAAGTCCACTGCCTAACTTTTTTATTCCAGTGCACAAGGCCCCTAAAAAATTGAATGTTTTTCTGTCTGGTAGATGGTTGTTATGAACAAACTTCAAGTTCATCCCCAGAGTATAAATTTTTGGGTACAACATTTAATGTTTTTCTGTCTGGTAGATGTATATATCTATTTATTTAAAGTATATCTTTAATCATAAGTAAATTGAAGATATTCATAATCTATTTGTGGTGTTAAAAATAAAATCCAAAAAGCTGTCCAAAATCCTAATATAATTCCAAAAGAAATCTGATATTCTTTTCACTGGGAACCAACAATTTTGCATCTTTGCGCTTGGGGCAATGACGCAGCTAATGAGGTAATAACCGAGGCGCGTCAATTGCTGGTTGAAAACTATTTCCGAACCAACAATTTTGCACCCATCATACTGTTAATTAGCTGTTAAAGTTCCCCTTCTATTTGACTTATTCGGCAGAAGTGCAAATGATCATTTTTTCCACCCTTGCTTTTTGTTGATTTCAGGTACACAAGTTTTCTGCAACCAATTACAACATCAAAGCTATATAATGATGTAAATCCCTATCATCTTTATATCCCCTCATTTTTTCTAGTAGACTGCTACCAGTTGACCTTGAGAGCTTGTCTTTATGTCATAGGTTAAATCACATAAAGATCTCGTACACTTTGAAACTCCGTATGTTGTCAAATTGCACAACTTAGCACGACTTGCCCCTTCTCAGCCTGTAAGTTTTCCTGTCTTTTGCATTTTCATTTCTTTTGCTCTTTGTTTTTGAACTTGTTAGTTTTGGGGGTTTAAAGATTGTTCCCATCATTTTGAAATACCCTATACTGTTGTGCTGATTTTGTCCTGCATGTTTTGGTAGGTTTTCACATTTACCCACCCAGATTATTCATCCCCAAAATGCAACCAGAGGCATGCAAGTTTAAAATTTGAAATTCCTGACGACACAGGATCGGCCATGGTACATGGTACGTCTTTCATAATTCTTGTCTTTAAGACATTATTCTCTTGTTACCTATTTCCTGTGATTTTTGTCGTCCTTGATCAACTAATTTGTTTTGACTGGAAATAGTCATATCAGTACACTATTCAGAGCTTAGTTTCATTTGCCAAGGCCTCGTGATCATAGTATTGCATGAGAACAACCATATTTTCCCCCGATTTTGACCTTTTTCCTCTAATAAAAAAGACGGCCATCGAAGAAAAATTACTGTTATTGAAATTTTGTTTCTTTGACAATGTGGAGACACTGGGAAGATGAAGGTGTATCAGTATGCTCTGGGGATGCTTTCATCAAGTACCTTCAAATAAAACAGATTTACTCTTATTCTTCACTGGCAACTTTTCTTATCATGACTACTAACATGGGTTTGAAATATAGTAAATGTTCTCTGGGATTTTTCTACCCGTTTTGAAAGCACAACCAACCTTTGTGAGCTCATGCTGGGTGACTTGTTGATAATTCTGATTATAATGACTTGTCAACAGTGTTCATACTCCTTAAATTTCCATTTTGTGCAATGGGTAAGAGTTAGATTGTCTTTATATTATGATTAGGGATTTGGATATGACCTTTTATATAGAACTTTGTTTCATTAGCTAGCTTTCCATGGTACATTATAGAAGTATTATGTTTTATGTATATGTTGCATATGAGTGTCAAAGTCTTGTCAATCATCTGTTCATGTTTTCGACAGTTGTAACTTGTGATAGTCACGAGTACTTGATATTTGTGACACAACCTTTCTTCAACTTGGCATTGTTTCACGAATTTCCTTATGGTCAAGATTCAAGAAACTGAAATTGTTGATTTCATGAAGTTGATGGGTTTCTTGTGATTGTGATTTCAAACTTCCTTTTAACTTCTAATTTGAGTGAACAAATAAAAATTCTGTCATTTGTGGATTATAGCGGTGATTTACGTGATTTTAATTATTTTTCCTTCTTTGCCAGGATTTGCTGGTTACTTTGATTCCGTTCTTTACAAGGACGTTCATCTAGGAATGGAACCAACTACTGCAACACCTGATATGTTTAGTTGGTAAGTAGTGGCATATATTTGAAATCTGGAATAGTTCTCTTTGATGGGGCCGTGAAAATGGCTACATGTTTCTTGCTTCTAAAATAAGGTTTTTTTTAAAAAAAATTGTTGCCTGTTTTTTTTGGGTGCAAACTTCTAAGTTCTATTATCCATATTGAACTAATTGAAGTTAGAAAATTTTCATTTTGCTGATTTTAATGCTTCCTCAGAAGCTTCCTGATTGCTTTTGCTCACGATTGTACTTCTAAAATAGAAGCTAGGCTGATGAAAGGCTTACTGATCTGCTTGCCAATTGCTTACATAATCTAGGTTTCCCATATTTTTCCCTCTGAGGACACCAGTTTGCGTGCGCCGAGGTCATCCTCTAGAATTAAACATGTGGCGATGCTGTAGTTCTACCAAGGTATATCCTTTTCTGCACTTGATATGCTTTTTTTTCGGCTTCTACCCCTTGACACTGCCCTTATGGGTCTGTTTTGCATAACAGTGGGGTGAGCTAGCTTATAAGCTACTCCCTCTGTCCCCAAAAAAGGGCATTTTAGCCCTGTTAAGAAAAATATGTCATTTTAGTGTATTGCTTAGGAGCTGCATTTTGTTTTTGAGAACCACTTAGACCATCAACAACCATGGGGAGACCTCTTACCCATTTTATTTTCTCTCATCCTATTCTAATTTTACACCTCATTTATTTATTTGTTTAAATATTTTTTCACTTTTTCTACCTTATCTTATAAGGTTTGTTCTATAACCATGGGGAAACCTCTTACCCCTTTTGAAATTTATTTTCACCTTTTCTTTCCCTCTATCATGTGTAAAATCACATCTTTCCTTTACTTTTTTTATTAAAAAAAAAGAAAACAAAATTACAAAAGGGAAGAGGTTACCTCTCTCTACCAAGGTAACCTCTTCCATTCCCTTACCTTAAGGTATAAGCCACAACGAAGGGGTTACCTTTTAGTGGCCTTAAGGTAACCAAAACCCTTGGTTGTTGATGCTCTTAGGAGCAACTTAATAAGCTACTAGTCAAACAGGCACCGAGTGCATACATATCCCAACAGTTTTAGTCGGCATGTGAGAACCTAGTATAGTACCTTCGGGCTTCAGCTAGCTACATGTCCCAAAGGAAAACCTTTTGAAACCCCTTGGCACTACTTTCCACCCCTTCTAGCTAGATTGCCTAACAGTGCTTTGTAAATTGACTTGATCTGTCCTAATAATGCCATGCAGGTTTGGTATGAGTGGTGTGTAACGTCACCTACGCCATCACCAATCCACAATACCGGTGGGCGATCATACTGGGTTGGTCTTTGAACCGTCTGATGGAGATCTCACTTGAGAGGATTCCATTAAACAAGTGTCATGTGTTTCTCCTTTTACTGCTTCCAAAGGATTTTCGTGTTCCTCAATGTGAGTTGAGTTTGTTCATCTTAAGAACACAAGTATTTTGCACATGTAAACAATTTTGGTGTTGTATTGTGTATGCAACTATTCACTTTTTTATTTCCCTACTGATGGCAAAATTGTACACTAGATAGACATTTGATTTACTTGTTTGTTGATTGTATAGATTTGTGGAAGCTACTGAAACTAGATCATGCTTGAATGGAACCTATAAAGTTTCATTTGAATCTACACTGTACAAGTTGATTGAAAAGTACCCTTTCATGGTAAGATGTGGGGGTTTCTCATGGATTGGCATTTCCCTGCAAAGCTCATGGCCCCTCTGGACTATCAAACGGGGATTTTGACCCTAAATGGTTGGGATTGGGGACACATTGTGCAGTGGTCTTCTACTTTCTACTTCCAATTCCAGGTAACTAGATTGACAGATTTGTGTTTTGTCTCGTCCCGTCCCGTCGTTCATAAGCAAACCATTGTTTTTAAATGGGCTGTCGATGTGTTTCCCCATTGTACAAAAGCAAGGGTTTTGCCTACAAGAGGCTATCAAACCATCATCAAGTCTCAATGAGGACGAGATTTGTATATACATTTAGTATATGTATGGGATGAGATGAGATTTGCTGGACGAGAAATTTTCGTGTCATGTCCTTTGTATTCTTCAAGGGATGGGAATGAGATGGACGTGTTTTTATTTAAATCCCTCATTGGGGATGGGAATGAGATGGACGTGTTTTTATTTAAATCCCTCATGGATTGGAACGAGATTTGGAATATGATTAGAATTTATGAGATTTGTATCCACTCTTAATATTTTAAAATCATTGTTTTTAATATTTTATTAAAATATTAAAAAAAGTATTTTATTAAAATTTTAAAATAATTTCATACTTATTCACGGATGGAATATTATATTATATCTGGACAAGCATGACCCGACGCTACTAAGTAGTAACTTATAGCATCTATCGTTAAGTCTTGTAGAAGGTTGCACCAAATAAACCTCAATTGCTTAACATTACTATCACATTCAAACGGGGCCACTTGTTTACTGTCACCACTCACCTAATTCCATCAATTTCAAATAGAAAGAGCAAGCGAGATTTAACAGGCAGAGTTCCCACAAGAGCAATTCAATTTGCCAAGTAAATGAAGAAACAACAGAAAAATCATAAGCAGATGAGGTGCTCAATTTGTTTGGAACTTTGGATCCTATTATCATACCAGTTTAACTTGGCAAATTGAATTGCTGCACAACGAGAAGTATTTAACTTGTTGAAGAAGGTGCAAGTTCAGTAACTTTACATCCTCGAAAAAAATTTAGAATATCCCTTCAGTTACTCGGTCCCCTAGTATCCAAGCTGCCCAAGTGATGGTTCTAAAAAAAGACTAAGTGATGCCATTTATGACATGTTCATCTCTTGATTATTCGACAAAAAGCAGCAACTATTTGAGAAAGGAAAAATATTCAAGATCTATGTGCAGTATTTCAAAAATCATCCATGTCGAGTATATCAAGTTGCTCGTCTGTCCATTCCTGTAATGGAGCTTTGGATGGAGGCAGACAATTAAGCTTCTCCAACCCATCTGTTTCTCCTAGGCGCACGTCTGAGCTCTCAGCAATGGTTGTATTCTCCTTGGTTTGCCACTGAGTTTTGACACCGTCTTCGCGTCCAAATCCTTGGCCATCTAAATTCTCAAACAGGAATCCGACATGACTTTGTTCTCCTACCTGTGTTTGCTTTAGAGAAGCATTCACAGCATAAAGGTGTTCATCATCAAGGTTCTCAAAAACATTTTTGTCTCTGAGATCAGCATCAGGTTGAATTGAGCTACGTATACTTGCCATCTTATCAGTGACTGCTTCTTGACCGGACGAAACTAACTCTACTTCAATTGGTTCCTTCATGATATTACTTCCTGCATGATCTCTCCTAAAACGTTGCTGTAAAGAAGCATACTTGTTGCTATTTAGGTCATCAAAGATCTGATTTCCTAATGCAGATTTCTCTTTGCTGGCCTGCTTTTCAACATATGTACCATTGAAATCAAAGTTCAGCTGGGTGTCTGTCATGGCTTTCTTAGTTCTTCCAGGTCCTGATGAAACCTGCTCTGGTATCTTTAAATTCTTCTGGCGCTCTATCAATGTTAGGAATTGGTGTAAATGAGAATATATACGAGGAAAAATTCATGTGACATGTACAACGCTATACGATTGTCTCAAATTGAAAGTAAAAAACCAAGTAAACAACTCATGGGAGCTAAAATCATGCTATGTGATTATTTATAAGCGATATTTGAATGCCATTTCATGGAACCGGCAAGTTCATCAGGAAAGTAAAAAATCTCACACCTGGTGCAGCATCTTTAGCAGTGGATAAAGAGTAGACTTCCCTTCCAGCATCTTTAGCAATGACCTGTATTAGAGTGTAAGTTAACTAGAAGGATGCAAACATTGACATTTGTGGACTACATACATCCACATCCATGCAATTTTTCAAAGACAACTGATTATCACATTTTTTTAACAATTTGATTTGATACTTGTTACTTATAAGTATCAAATTATTAAAAAAATTTGATAAAAAGATAATATTTTACTATAGTTTTTAGGTTTCTTAAAAAAGGTGAAAAATCTAAAAAGACTTATATTGTTGAACAGAGGGAGTATTGCTTTATTTTTTCCCATCATGTGTTTCAGCAACGGAAAAAATCTCGGACATAAATTAAAGGGTAAACTAAAATGGTAAATCCAGCACCCTTCAAGCAGGTTCATCTTTCACGGGCTATTATCATTAAAAGGAACCTACAGCAAAAGAAAGCCGATTACCTTAACCAGATTGCTGAGTGAAATATTAAGATAACACGACTTTTCCAAAGGGCTGAACACTGATACCTGCAAAAATCAAGTGTGTATTCATTTAGCTGACCAAAACAAAAAATAAAGTGTTTGATAGTTAAATGCTGCAAAAATAACCTTCATGGTGAGGCTCACAGTTCAATCAAGAAGTGATGAGGTAACCAAATTTAATTTTATCTAGCAGTGTTACCATATTATCATTCAGGACTGCCATTAATGCAGATTCTATAAATATATAAGAAACATGCGCACAATGGTTTTAACTTTTGTCGTCGTGTCAAAGAGAAATTAACCCAAGTGTCTAAATGATCAGAAAAGGGAAAAAATGTATTTGAATATAAAAGGAAACTGCTCAGATCAGACAGCCTCAATCAACGTTTGAAATTAAAATATCAAACCTTCCGAAGTATTAATACTGCGCCAACAGCAATTTGCCTCCCATAGTTGCCTTCAGTTAGGACTTTACGGTGTATACTGGCTTGAATTGTATCAGTTGGGTCCTAAATTTCATGACCAAAGCAATAAACACAAAGTAGCATTATGAATACTTACACTGGTGAATGGGAAGAAATTCAAATAAGCTAACCACCTTCAGAACAACCATTACGTCCCCCAAACCATTTGGAGTGCAACCTTTGATAATGGCAACAACCTACAAAATCCACCAAATAGTACCAAAACCGAAATTGAAGCGCCAATTTTATACATTATAAAACACCAAATATCAAGCATCTGATTACAAAGAAACCGTAGTCCTCTCAATCAGAACAATTTCAACAATGTTCTTCCAATCAATTACAAAAGCGTATTCAGTAAAATACCATGTCGATCTTCGCAGCATTCGCATACTTCTTGATATCCTTCAAGCAGGTAGTTCTCCGCACACCTGAAACAAGGTCCCACCAAAATTTACTTCAGAAAAAACAAGAACAAGAAGAATAAATTCCAATTATCAATCAATTACCCTCTCGGTCGAGAAAATCCAGAGCTGAAAGCCAGTGATCGCTTGTAAATTCCTCAGCCTCGTCCTCCTCAACCCTCCGTACATAATCCTGCGTCGAAATCTTGCAACCCCTATTCCTCGAATCATCATTCCCCTGCCCAATTCGATGCATCGCGGCTTGTATACCGCCGGCAGGGCCAGGGATAAGGCTGCGAGGAGGCCGATTGTCGGCGGGAGGAGGGAGAGTGGGAGCACAGTGTTGGGAGGAGAAATTAGGGTTCGGAAGAGAATCAAGAGAGAGTTGCGATTGATGAGATTGATGGCGTTTACAGGGGCGCAAAAGAGAGGGCAGATCGGAATCGTCCAAGTCCAGTGCCTCCCAGGGATCCATTTAGGGTTTCCAAGGTCATGTTAGATTCGTGAATTGGATGCCATCTTCCACTCGGGAACTCACAGAAGCACTTCAAGGCCGCCGGAGAAGATCGAAGAATCTTCAAGGGCTCCGTAGACCTTCTAAAAGCTATCAAAGGCTACGAGAACTCGGAAAACCCTTCAATGGCGTCTCCGTGCTCTCTCTCTTCCGGCTATGTTACTTGCAAGTTCCCTCTTCCCGCCATTTTTTCGTTTTGCCGACTCGGAAAAATCATTAATCATAGGGGAATTGATTTTTTTAAAGGGTAAAATGGTAAATTAGATACAGTCACTAATGTTTCCTTTTTATTTTTAAAAAAAGGAAAAGCTAAATATACCGTTGATTTTTAATGGATATATCGCTAAACTCGCGGAACTTACTTCGCAACTAGTATCGTGTTAGAAGTGTCAAAATTGTGAGGAAAAAAAAATATCTAGGGCTCCAACAAGAGTCTCATGTCTATTTTAATGTGCGTGTCTATTTAAAAAAAAAAAAAGATAAACCTCCGTACAGTCCGCAACTACTTGGGAAATTACCATATTAAACTTTTTTTTGTCTTGATATTTTAGAGCATCTGACAACAGTTTCGCAACAGATTGCAAAACCCACTCCACAACAGGTTGCAAAAAGTAGTATATCCAATAAAAATTACAGGTGTATTTATCCATCCCAAAAATGGAGCCTAACAATTTTCAAGTAATCAACTAAATTAAGGGTGTATTTAGCCATTCTACATCTAAATCAACTAATATGGAGGATTAATTAAATTCTTTAACTATACTATATACTATTTGAGATCATTCATAGTGATTTTTTGAATATTTTTAATGGTGAATTTTTTGATGGAAAGGCCGAAAGACTAGAATGGATTCGAGTAGAGTAACTTAAGAGAGTTTAATTGACTATTTAAAATGATAAGGAACAAATGGACAAAAGGGAAATGTTAGGGACTTAACATCTAATATACCAATTTTTTTATTTCTTAATATGGGAATGGAATTTAAGGGTATAGTTTTTTTTTGTCGATCAAAATTTGAACCAATGAAATTGGATAACAACAAACTGATGATTAATGACATTATCAATTTTTAAAATATTAGTTATTGAAGGAGTGTGCTATGTCCGCTTAAGTATTACTACATCCGATCTAAAATATATGTCGTTTGACTTTTCAACACGTATTTTAAGAAGGTAAAAACTATATAAAATATCAACTTTTTTAAATTATTTTTTTACAACTTAATATTTATTGGTAATAAGTAGGCCAATTATTTTTTAAAATTGGCTGCTCTATTTTTTCTCCGCCGTCGCCTCCGCCGTGGTCGGCGACGGCGGAGACGAGAGAGAGGAGTCATGTGGTATAATAGGAGTTTTTCTTTTTTTTTTAACCGGAAAAAATTTGACTGTTGACAGAGCCAACTAGCCAAGAGCATCCTTACGGATGATACTGCGCAGGACAACGTCAGGGGGAAAGGTCAAGCCAGAGAAACCGAAATCTAGATGAGATAGTCGATCAGCAGCTTGGTTCCCTTCCCTATAAACATGTGCAATCTCAAATTCTGGAATCATATTCAGTGCGCATAGAGTGTCAGATAGAAGCATCTCTATTTCGCCACTACTAGACACACCTGCCTTGAGGCTTTTGATAATACTAAGATTATCACCTTCAATGCAGATACATGATATTTGTAATTCAATAGCCTGGAGAACACCTTTCCACAAGCCAAAGCATTCAGATCCAATTGCTGAAGCGAGTGGGGAGGAGCCAGATTCAATATATCTTGTACTTCCATGACAATCCCTGATAATGAAACCATAAGTTCCTAGATTGCCAGAAGAAAAGGCTCCATCAAAATTTAGTTTGCACCAGTTTTCCCTGGGTTTTTTCCATTTTGTGACTCTTTTCCTGGTCCGTGCTGTATGTAGCCTTTTGTTTCCTGTTTCCTTGTTCATGCTTAGGTCATCCAATTTTGCTTTTTCCCAGTTAGTTAAATGTTCTTTTATAAATGTTGCTATTGTTTTTGGATTGGCTTTAATTTTATCAAAAAGTGCCTTGTTTTTGAAATACCAGAAGCACCACCAGACAGTGGCAAGAGATGAGAATTCTGGTTTACTTAAAGAAGCATGTAAAGCGCACAGTATTTCGGTTATGTTGTTAGTGGTGTCGTAAACTCTTTGGAGGGTGTTATAGATTTTAGGGAATAGATGTTGAAGTGTAATTGATGTTGTTGGGCAATGGAATAATAAATGATCGATATCTTCAAAATTCATTCCACACGAGGGGCAGTTAGTAGGTATACCTACACCACGACCTGCTAGTTTAGCAGATGTAGGTAGGCCATTTTTAGAGATACGCCACATGAAATCTTTGATTTTTGGAGACACTTCTACCTTCCATATCCAAAAGAGCTCTGAAGTTGAGTGGTTTTTTGTTTTGTTTATTAGTTCCATGGCTGAGGCCGTTGAGAACCAACCATTTTTACTGGGCGCCCAGTATAGCCGATCTTGCTGGATATGTTTTGGGATTGGCGTTTGTGTTATGTTTGTCAATATTTCTGTACTGATCTGGTTATTGAAGGTGGTTTGTAGTTTACTTATATCCCAGGTTCGATTCTCTATAATAAAGTTTCCAACTAAAAGATTCGTGTCAATTGAGTCTGTAGTTGTAGCTTGCGTTAGTAGGGGGAGTCCCCGGTCCATTGATCTTTCCAAAAATTTATGGACTTTCCATTGGCTATTCCCCATCGTAGCCCTGATTTAAAGAGGGGGATAAGGGAGGTCAGTTTTGACCATTGCCAGGATACATTTCCTTTTTTCTCATAATTGAGAATTTGTGTATCTTTTAAATATTTCTGGGTTACCAATCTGACCCAAAGGTTTTCTGGCTCTGCTAGAAGCTTCCAGAGGAGCTTGAGTTGAAGTGCTTTATTCATGTCTTCTGATAGGCGGAGACCTAGGCCCCCATTAGCTCGAGACTTACAGACCTCGAACCAGTTAACAAGGGGCCTATGTTTAGGGCCTTTGTTCCATAGAAAATTCCTATTGATCTTATCTAGTTCTTTATGTATATAAGATGGGAGAAGGAAGCACTGCATAATATGTAAGGGTTTGGCGGCAAGATTGGATTTGATAAGTGTACATCTTCCAGCTTGTGAGAGATTGTTTGCTGTCCATTTTGTTAGTTGGGCTCTACTAGATTTTGTGATATCTTCAAAGGTAGAGTTGGAAACTTTATCAATGATGACCGGACATCCTAGGTAGCTTCCCAAATTAGTTGTGTAAGGAATATGGAGTTCATTCTTTATTGTGTTTTTTATTACGTTCTCCACATTTTGTGTTGTGTAGAATGCAGACTTATGGTAGTTTATACGTTGTCCCGAATGGTGGCAGAAATTCTGGGTAATGGCATTGATTTGGTCACAGGCAGTTTTGGTGGCAGGTGAAAAAATGACTATGTCATCAGCAAAGGCCAGGAAATGTATCTTGTAGTAGGATCGTTTGATTGAGATTCCAATATGACTACGTTGCTGGTCCATTCTGGATTGTAGTCCACATGCCAGAACTTCAGAGACCAGTAGAAATAGATACGGTGACAAAGGATCTCCTTGACGAAGGCCCTTTGATGGGTTGAATAGATTAGTTGGTTCATTGTTGACCAGAACCGAATAGGATACGATAGTAATGCATTCCTTAATCCAACATCAGAATTTGTTGCAGAAACCAAATTTCTCCATAATGGTGAGCAAAAATTCCCAACGAACCATGTCAAAGGCCTTTTCCATATCTAGTTTAACGGCCATCCAACCAGATTTCCCTTTTTTGTGTTGGAAGGAGTGAAATATTTCATTGGCAATCAGGATGTTATCTTGGATTGATCGCCTAGCGATGAATGCATTTTGTAGCGGGTGAATAAGTTTTGGTAGGATTTGTTTTAGCCTATTTGTTAGAATCTTGGATATTATTTTGTATATGGTTGAACAGAGGCTTATGGGCCTAAAGTTGTTTGTAGTTTGTGGGTTATCACATTTGGGGATTAGTGAGATAAATGTGTGATTGATTTGTTTAAGGATTCTCCCACTCAAAAAGAAACCTTTAGTGGCCTTTAATACAGAAGGACCAACTATGTGCCAGTAGGTGCGGAAAAATCCTGCAGGGTAACCATCCGAGCCCGGCGACTTGTCTCTTGCCAGAGAGAAAACGACATCCTTGACCTCTGAATTCGAGACTGGTTGAGTTAAACAGTCATTGTCGGTTGTGGATAATGCGGGCGATATGTTGTCCAGGAGACTACAAGAACCATGGGGCCGGGAGGTGGCTGAGTATCGCACTTCGAAGTCTTTCTTGATTTTATCTCTAATTAATGAGACAGAGTCTAATACAATGCCTTCCTTGGTGGTAAGGTTTTTAATTATGTTTTTGTTTCTTCGTCCAGTAGCTACACGATGGAAATATTTGGAATTAGTATCCAGATTTTTAATGCGGATTTTTTTCGCTCTTTGTCTCCAATATGTCTTTTGGAAGTTTATCAAGTTGTTGTATTTATTTAGAAGACGTTGGTGCCTTCTATCTATATTTTCTTCATAATTTGTGAGCAACTGTGTTTGTAGTTGTAGCATTTCTGATTCCGTGGTGGCAATTTGGGCGAACACATTTCCAAAGGTTTTCTTACTCCAGACTTTTCTTTTCTTTTTAAGTTCTTGGAGACGTTTAGTTAATTTGAAGAGATGTGAGCCCGGGGGATTTATCCGCCAAGCTTGTTGTACTATCTTTTCGTATTCTTTGTGTTTTGTCCAAGCTAATTCGAACTTGAAGGGTTGCATTATTGGGAGCTCATTAGGCAATAGCTCAAGAGTTATTTGAGAGTGGTCTGATGTTGTGAACGCGTGGTTCTTGGGGGTTAGGTGCGGGAGGGTTGCATATATGTTTTTATGAACCAAAAATAGGTCCAGTTTTTCATAGGTGTTGTTTTCAGCGTGTGAACTTTTGCGCCAAGTGAATTGGTTTCTAGTAGTTGGAAGATCTATTAAATCATGTTTTAGTATGAAGTCGGTGAGTCTAGAGTATCTAGCCATTGTGGGGGTTGTCCCTCCCGATTTGTCAGAAGGGCATAAGATATCGTTTAGATCACCGAATATAATGCATGGATGGGAGCTGGCTTGGATTAAAGAAGATATTTCATTCCAAAAAGCTGGTTTTTGGTGTTGGTGCGGCGGTGCATAGATGAATAGAATTGCAAATGTTATGTTTTGGTTAGCACTATGGTACTCAGATAGGATGTATCTGTCGCCTAATGATACGACTGTAAATGTATCTTTATTTAGATGAGATGATTTCCAGAATAGGCAGAGTCCACCCGAGAGGCCTTGGGACGGACAAAAACGAAGGTTGTCGAAGCCAATACTACGCTAGTGAGAATCTTTAGGGGGAGTTTGGAGCTTAGTTTCAGCCAAAGCTAGGATTTGAATGTGTTCAGCTTTACATGTTGAGTCTATCTGAGTCTATACGTTTTTCCGGGCTAGGCCCCGTATATTCCAATAGCTGACTTTCATGTAATTATCTTATTTTGAGTTTGGGTAGCTAGTAGGTACTGCTTTCGCAAAGGAAGTATCCCTATAACCAGGACCTGGATCCTATCAAAGCATATGAGAGACCTAGCCATATGCTTGTTCAATTGAGTTGATTGATTGCATTCTACCTTAGGAGAGTACATGCTTGTTACTAATCGTTTAGTTTTCCTTATTTGTTTGTGTGTGTGGATAGCGATTGTTAGTAAACCCCATTCATGGGGGTGCTTGCCTGTTTGATTCGAAATCGGTGAGTTAGTAGCAACCATAGAATGAGATGCTACGAACACTTTGATAATTGTAAATTTCCAAAGCAGGGGAAGCTTGTAGAGCATTAAGTGATCAAGAAAACTGGCTAATACAGAGGGACTTTGGAATTGATTGGCTAAAAGCATCTTAGTTTTATATGGTTGTTTTATGATTGATGGCTTAGCCAATTTCCAGAATTCAATAATAACACAAATGGACAACAATTTAAGAGTGTCATACTTTATTACATTGTACTTAGTGTGATTGTAGTGGAAATGGTGATCCAAATAGCAGATAGCTGTTTTTGAGCTCTGCTCAACAAGACAAACAGCAGAAGAAATGATGAGCAAAGCTAAATGCCATTGATTTTTACCTGGTTGCATAATGATTGATAGCCAATCGATCTTCCAAAAAGTAAATTTGACATTGGATGACAATAATTTAAGAGTGTTGTGCTTTAATGGATTACATTTAGTATGACAGTAGTAGCAATGTTGATCCAGGTAGCTCAATGTTATTCTAGAACTTAGCTTTTCGGGGCGAGCAGCACGAGAAGTGTTGCAGGCTGTTGATCCTGGTAAGTGTTGGAGGTAGCTGATCTCAAGCAGGGGGTGATCCTTTGGAGAGAGCAAGAGGACTCGAAAGGGCCAGAACCAATTGAAATCTTCAGCTGGGGTTGCTGTGATGATTTGTGAGTCTGGTGAGCTGTGAGGATAGGGAGGCTTTGCAATCTTCCTGAAGATGATTTGTAACAATTTTGATATCTTTAGCCATTTCACAAAGATAGAAAAACAACCCTTATGCAAAATCCAGTGATTAGGGAGTAAGATTAACAAATAATGATCAATAAAAAAGTAGCTAAGCATGGATGAATTCTCGAACAAGATTATGTAAGATAAACCTGCTTTATATATGTTAAGCAAGTATAAATAGCAAATTGTTATGGAGTAAATATGTTCAAAACAATAAAAGAATGCTTGAATGAAGATTAAAGGTATATGGTTAGGGAGCTCAATGATCACAAACTCAATGGGAGAACCAAAGAGGATATAGTCCAGGCTTGGTTCACTTAGAGAGTTGAACATAGCAAGGTTGAGCTTGCCCTTGTTGGGGTGCTTCAGTTTGATGCATTTATGATGTGATGAGTATAAGCTTATTTTAACAATGAAAAAGCAAAAAGGCATGTTCAAATTTAGGTGCATCTTAAATTTTGTTAAGCCTGATACATAGGTTGTTGCTTTTTGATATAAACTTCCCTTTACTTTGCAATTGTTTATCTTGGTTTGGAGCTTTAGTAGAGACCATTGATTAGATATTGCAAACAATTTATCATGGATAATATAGAGAGTAGACAAATTAAATTGCATCTTGGCCTCATTCCATAAAATGGGCCAAACATAAGGTGAAATGCATGGATTCTGTTTAGAGTAGTATTTACCATGGCATGGGTGGCTATGTAAAGGAAGCATATAGTGGCACATAGATGTGGAGTTGCTGAAAGTTGATGGATCAACTAGGAGATGTGTGAATCCTTCGGTAATTATCATTGTATTGAGTTGGAAGTCCTGTAAAAAGAAAGAAATGGGAGGCTTTGCAAGCTTCCAAAGACTGATGAGTAATCTAAGGAAGATTAAGATCAAGAGCCAGTTCATGCATGATAGGATAGATTCATTAATATTAAACATGATACACAAGCTTCCATTGATCATACAACTGGTGAGCATTAAAGAAATACTGGTTTTCCTACCAACTTGAATACAAATGATTGTTCCAGATAGATATATTACAACAAAAGACTGGAACATGCATTGAGAGCATAGTGAAATCCAATGATATCTCCAAGAAAACCCTAACAAAGGAAGAGTTGTAGGCAATATGGTAGCAAAAGATGCCTAAGACAAACCAAGATGTGGAGATCCTAGGCCAAGCTCTTGGAGATATCATTAAAATCATAGTTTAAGTAGCTTTTTTGCTCCTCTTTAGGTTGGAGAATGCAGTGTCCTCTTCCCCGACAAGGCCTTTCCTCTTCATCGAGTCAGAGTTGGAGTGGTCCTGTGGTGGCATTTCCATAGAGGAAAGCAGCTTGATGACAGTGGATGTGGACTGAATAGAGTGGAAAGATGGCTCAGAAAGCATGTCTGATGGAGGGAAGCTAGGTCAGTTCCGAGGAGATCATCCTCTTCCACTTCATAGTGCAAGCAATGCATGGTCTCACCATCAATCTCCTCACCAAAGTAAGAGAAAGGCCCCGGATCAGGGAGGGGAGCAATGTGCATCATTGGCTTAATTTTTATTTGTGGATTTTTCTTTTTCTGATTAAGTTTTTTTATTCCTCATTTCTTATTGAATAGGTGATACAAATGAGGTGTATGTAGTTTACGATCAGATGGAGACTGATTTGGAGAAGATTGTAACACCATGTCCCACATCAGATATAATAAGGATGTTCGGAGTGATTTATTAGTGATTCAAACCCCACCCATGTCAAATGAGTTCTTCCTTTTCAAACTCTAAGTGACCTGACGTGTGCAGGCCGAACACGACACATGGCAAGTCATTGAAGGCGAGATTGCCAGACGTGTGCAGGCCGAACAGCGGGAAGCCACGCATATTCAATAATTAAACGAGCGTATTCAGGAGTTAAACACGCTTATTTAGTAGTTCAAGTTTCGTACTCAACAATTATATTTAGCTAATCAGGACAGAGAAAACCTGACGCTTCAGGTGAATCAACAAGCAAATAAGATAGCCTAGCTCAAGGCAGCACAGATTGAGGCTAACCCTGGAATTTGGGTGCTAACTTTGGAGGTGCTTCAACCGACGTGAGAGACACTTTTGCAGGATATCCATGGACTCAATCCGCTAGAGGAAAGTCTAGTTCATGCCACCATCCTCATGCTGACTGAGCTGATCCGGAAGAGGGGAGGAGCATGAGGAGGAGAGTGCGGCTGACCAAATCGATCTCAATTCATAGATTTCCCGTTGGATTAGTATTTTTGTGTGGTTAAACAGATGTGAGACATCCCTATTCCGAATGAGACATTAGGGCTTTTTGCGGGAAATTTAGTTTAGTTTTTGCTGCAAAGTCAAGTATTCCATGCTCGCTACAACTCAACACTTATCAGATTTCAACTTCAACGGCTATTAAGACCACTGCATCACATATAGATTTATAGCCTCCCTTGAGATGATTAGTTTTGATAAAGGAGGAATTAGCTAGTTTGTTTTTCCCTCCCTTTTATACTCTATAGAAATATGTGGATTATTGTACTGGTGAATAAATACCCGACTTTGGGCTAATAATTAAGGGGATTTTGGAAAAACTCGTATATGCCCAAGAAAATGATTGTCACGTTTGGGTAAAGACCTCTATAATTATGGTCCCCAAATTACTTTGTTCTAGCCATACACTAAACATGCTCTGTCGTGTGTCATATGGTTAAATATAGGAGTTTTTCTTTATGATTTAATTTAGAGATTATATATTTGTTTAAATTAAATTTTATATGTGGATTTATCCTTTTTTTTTTAATTAAGTTTTTTATTCGCCATTTCTTATTGAATAGGTGATGCAAATGAGGTGTATGTAGTTTACAATCACATGGAGATTGACTTGAAGAAAATTGTAACACCCCATCCCACATTGCATATAATAAGAATGTTTAGAGTGATTGATAAATGATTCAAGTCATACTCATGTCACATGAGCTCTTTTTTTTAGGCTCTAAGCTAGTGAGAACAACGAATCTGAGAGAGCGAGGTGACATAAGTTAGTGCCTCTTAAGACCTCGTGTATTACAGATAGTTTCAGATAAGCTGACTTCGGGTTCAAAGGTGCTTTAATAGTATGCTCGGATACACTTCTCTCGTAGTGCAGTCTCTTGGTCCTAACAGGGTCGTAGTTCTTTAAGAGAGGGAGATTTTAATACTCCGTCTCACATCGGATATAATAAGAAAGTTCGGAGTGATTTATAAGTGATTCAAACCTTACCCATATTACATGAGCTCTTCTTTTTCAGGCTTTAAGTGAGGACAACATGCTGGAGATGATTAAAGATGAGTTGTTGACAGCGTTCATCGAGCACTGGCAGCCCGAAACGAACTCATTTCACTTCCTATGGGGTGAAATGACTATTACACTTCATGACGTTGCAAACTTATTCGGGTTGCGTATTGCTGATCATGCTTGTTCCTTCTCAACGAAAAAGTTTGAAGTCGATGCTTATGGAGTTCTACAATTTCAATGGGCAGAGACTAAAGCAATACAGTAACGATGGAGAATTACCCATGACTTTTCTCACGAATGGTTGGACCCAGAGACACGGGCCTATAGATGGTTGGACCCAGAGACACGCCCGAAGGTCCTATAGATGGAGATGATGCTCCCAGACGTTAATATTTGGGGCGTGGGTTCCTCGCTACTGTTATAGCCGCGACGTTGTTTATTGACAAGTCGCAGAGCAGGGTGGATTTCCGCATGTTTGGCCTCATTTGGGACTTAAAACGTGCTGCCAACATAACATGAGGAACTGGTACCCTTGTCTACTTGTACATGGCGTTAGGGGAGACCTTTCGAGGTGGAGCTAAGGGCATTGACGGTTGTACAACTTTGCTGTAGGTAATAAGTTAACTAATCATAATCATATGATTTTGATTCTCTTTTGCTTTTATATTGTCATCTTCCTAGCCAGACCGACCTGTGTTTTGATGTATATGGACATAGTAGTTGCAATTGTATTATATTGTAGTGTTTTGTTGGACGTTTTATATGTATGTACATATTTAGGCGGCATATGAATTTGATCATTATATATGTATGGACATATTACAATATCACTTCTTTGATAAAACACAACTCACCGTCTAATGATTGTGCAACAAGTTTTGGACCTGTTGTACGTTCATAAGCATTGTCAAAAGAGTGGAAAGAAGTTAGAAGAGTGCACATAGAATTTTAGAGCGTCAGTATAAACGTGCCTCTTGTAGAGAACTCAGATACTTGAATTTTAACACGTCTATGTTGATGTGTAAATATTTGGAATTTGACTTGTAAACACTTAAAATGGAGCAAAAAAAAAAGGGGGGTTTCAACTCCCCTAGAAGGATTCGAAACCGGGTAAGTATAGTATAGTGACAAAAGTGTGACCAAGGGGGCGTCTGATCCCCGTGTTAATTTGCCCAACTAAATTATACATGATACGAAACAAAAAAGAGACTTAATTTACATTTTAGCATCTTGGAGGGCGAATTGGATGAAATTGGAGGCTATTTCGGAGAAGAGAAAAAAGAGTGGAAAGAAGTTAGAAGAGTGCACAAGGAAGAATGTCACTATTATAGATGAGTATTTACACGTTCATAAGCACGTCACAATTACATGTAATTTCTAGGTTTGAATTTTAGGGCGTCAATATAAACATGCTTCCACCTCAGATACTTGAATTTTACGACGTCTATATTGACGTGTAAATACTTGGAATTTGACTTTAAATACATAAAATGGAGCAAAAAAAAGGGGGTTTCAACTTCACTAGAAGGATTCGAACTCGAGTATGTATAGTATAGTGATAGGAGTGTGACCAAGGGGGCGTCTGATCCCCCTGTTATCATGCACAACAAAATTATACATGATACAAAAAAGAAAAGAAAAAATACTTAAGTCACTTTTTAGCATCTTGGAGGGCTAATTGGATGAATTTGGAGGCTATTTCGGTGCAGAGAAAAAATTGTGGAAAGAAGTTAGAAGAGTGCAAAAGGAAGAATGTCACTATTATAGATGAGTATTTACACATTCATAAGCACGTCACAATTATATGTAATTTCTGGGTTTGAATTTTAGGGCGTCAATATAAACGCGCATCCACCTCATATACTTGAATTTTACGACGTCTATATTGACGTGCAAATATTTGGAACTTGACTTGCTTTTGTTTCAGTAGTGTGTACAACACTACCAAATACCTTGCCCGTTTCTAATTACCCAATTTGCTTCCTTTCACTTAAACCTGGGTGTGTTTGGATTCCAACTGTATTATAAATAGATAAGGTGGTGTTTGGTTAATATAACTTTTAAGGTGTTTAAATTTCGAATGTGTTTAGATTTCACAATGTATTAAATATAATGCAATTATTGTATCTCAATTTATGTGATTATTTGGTCAAATTACTATTTTACGAGATTTTTACTTGTAAAGCAAACGTTTACATAAAACGAGATAAAATAATTGGATTATAATTAAAATGCAATAAAATCCAAACACACCCCCTGACTCGTTTGAAAGGAAAATTTTGACATTGGAATCATGAATCACCTTCACCACCACCACCACGAGGAGGCAAAATTTTGACAACCCCTGCTGGAAATTGGTAATGTTCAATGCTCCTCTATTTTTTTCTACTCCATTCAATCAGTTCTTCTTCTCCTCTATTTTCTTCGGTAAATTTTGCTATTGGAATGTTTTTGGCCCGAATTCTTTGCCTGATGTTATAGAATGCAGTGGCGAAATTGTCCCTGTTTCAATCGGTTGCTTGCATTCACTTGATATTGTACCCTGTTGGCTGCTGCTATCAAAGTTTTCATCTGTTGCTTGCATTCTTGGCTTGATTGCATTCAATCGGCTCTTCAGGTGTTGGCAAAATTGTCCTTGTTTTGCTGTTGGAGATACTTTCAATCTATGCTTTTTAATCATTTATCCACTTCACAACTTGAATCTTTTCCGTCCTTGATCTTCCGGATTGTGAAATACATTTTTCTTTTTGTGGTTCTTATATATAGACTTCATGTTTGTATGCAGAGTCCTTCTCTATTTATGCTTTTAGGTTCTTTGAATCTCGTCCACCCCTTAAGGGTCTCCTGGCTTCGCCACTGACAATAATTATAGTTCCCGATCTGTTAAAAAAGAATCACACGGAACACCTCCTCTACCAATTATTCACTATATCCACTTAAATGGGGTGGTTCACATGGACCTTAAGCTAGCCCAAATCCGGGTAGACATGGATGAATGGAAGTTAGAGATAACAGATTTAGGGCTTTCAAGGATAATTGACAACAATATGATGACTCTGTCTAGCTCTACAACTTTCAAGCCACTACTATCCGATATCATCACCTATATTGATCGTGTAAGGATTCCAACTCTTAAAACTACTCATAATGTTGTAATGTCAAACATCAGTTTTTTTTTTTTTTTTTTTTTTACCTCATACGAAGTTTATATTATTTCATAATCAACCTTTATTTCATACAATTTTTCAATTTCAACTTGTTTATAATTTTACTCATATTTTGTACCCCGCCCCATACGAACCCATAGAAGTGCAATGTTTTTTTTTCTTTTCCGTTAGAAGCAAGTGCAATGATCCGAATCCAAACTGGTCCAAACTTGAGGCTAATATGTTTGGATTCCAATTATATGACGTTTATAATGCAAATAAATAAGGTGGTGTTTGATTAACATAATTTTTAAGGTATTTTAATTTTAGGGTGTGTTTAGATTTGACAATATATTAATATATAATGCAATTATTTTATCTCGATTTATGTGATTATTTGGTTAAATTACCGTTTTACCTCGGTTTTTACGAGATTTTTATTTGTACAACCAAACGCTTTTATAAATCGAGGTAAAATAATTACATTATAATTAAAAGGGAAAACTAATTAAAATACCCCATCTTTGGGGGTATGGTAAAAATATATCATCAACTTTTAAATGTAATAAAAATATCCCGACATTTGAGGGTAGTGGTAATATATTACCTCGGGTTTTCTCACGGGTAAAAAATGCTGACAAGGCAGCGTATGTGGATTTTTTTTCAAATGAGTTTTCTTGAACGGTTTCCTTAGGAAAAAAATAAAGATTTAGACCGGGTTCATATCCATCGTCTTTTCCTCCCTCCTATCTTCTTCCGTGGTTGCCTCTTGAACTGTCATCCATGTCTTCTAGACAACTCATGGTTCCTCTTCAATGACATTCTTCCTCGTTCATGGCCGTTGAACTGTCTCTCTCACATCTTCTTCCTCTTTGATTCATTGACGGGCTTGGCTAAGTCGGTATTGTCTTTTCCCCCTTCGCTGTTTCTTTTATTGTCGGTTTAGTTTTGTTGTCAGTTTGGATTAGCAATAGTCGTGTTGTGTTAATTTGAGGCAATTTTGACCAGATTATTTGACCAGATTAGTTGCTTGGTTGAATTAATTTTGACCCTAATTAAAATGCAATGAATCCAAACACACGTAATGCACTTTTGGGTTTTTACCTTAAATTTTCCTTATTTTTAGGGTTTGAGTCGTCTTTGGGATTTTGGTAAAAGAAATTGGATTTCAAGCTTACTTTTTCGATACATGAAAAAATGATTTTATCTTCGAGAAATATCTAGAGAAACTAAAAGACCGAAACGACAAAACTTAAAAAAAGAAGAAGAAAGAAAGCAAAATCAAATAATTTGTAACAACATATGCCATAAAACCTGAATACAAATCACACAAGGAAGATGAAAGCACGGATAATCCATATAAATACATAAGAATGAGCTTCTTGGAGAATGATATGAGTTACTAGATTATGAGTTAAAACATTGCTTTGCCTAGATCGTTAACTAGTGGTTAAACAAAACACTCCATACCAAATAAGCACTTCATACCGTGACCCATGGCGGTTATATGAACAGGATTTTAAACTCAGTTGAAAGCTCGGCTCGTTCGATTTAAGCTCGATTAATAGTTCTAATTTTATAGAATTTCTAAAATTTGCTTTGAGTTAATATGTTATGACCAAGTAGAACAACTTAAAGCTCGAAAAAAAAAACGCTCGGTTCAATCTCGTTCATTTCCTAAACAAGTCAAGCATGATCATAAAATAAAGCTCATTTAAATATTGGGCTCGGCTCATCTTGGTTCGAGCTCGTTTAACAAACAAATCAAGCTTGAACATGCCAAACTCGACTCGTTTAGTTCAAATAACACACATACCGTCACATAATAGCATTTTGCATCAGCAACTTACCACCTCAAAACCGTCGCTGCCGCCACCACCACCACCAAACACCAAAAAAGCCCAAAATCACCAACTCACACCATATTCCTATGATTTGTCAATAACAAGTGTAAGAAACAAAATTAGGTAAAATAAACAAAATTCTTAATTTATTAATAACGTAACCGTTTCTCCCGCTTTCCCTCTCCCAAAAGAGGCAATGATCAATTTTGCCCGCCAAAAAAACTTTACCACAAACCCTAAAATTTCATCATTCTTCATCACCCCAAACAAGGGGGATAAAAAAAATCAGGTGCACAAATTGAATGTTCTTCACAAATTGCATCGATCTTTTCGATTAAATTGATGCTAGATTCGATTCGATGCACTTCCGAAACCCATTGAATTGACACATCTTTTTCAAATCCAATAGGAAGTGCAATTTTGGTCACAAAGGATCTAGGAGAGAGATGGGGGATTTCTATGAAGGTGAAGGATTCCGCATAGGACGATCGAATCGATCGATAGCCATAAAAATGGAGGACATGCTGGGGCTCCTTAGAGTTAGGGTGATAAGAGGGATCCAACTAGCCATTCGCGATGTTCGCACTAGCGATCCTTATGTTACCGTCAGGATGGGGCACCAGGTATGTTGACTCATTGTCGTTCCTTTCGGTTCATAACGAGACACTAGATCATTACAACGAGTCGAACTAGCGATCCTTAAGGTTAGTTTTAGGATTCATAAGAAACGGGTTCGGGTGGTTTCAGGCTTGTGGGTGAAGCCTTTGTCGAATTTCATATTTTCATTGTTCATATCCGTCAAAGTCTCAAAATCCTTTTTAGGTTAGATTTTTTTTTTTTGATAACCTTTTTAGGTTAGATTAGATTTTGGTCCAATGCGAAAAGAGATCAAAACCTATAGAACAAGGGAAGCATATATAGATTGAATCAGCCTAAATGAATGAAACTAACCAGCTGTTTCGATTTTTCGAATTGGTTGAGCTTTCCATGTGTTGTGCTTTGTGAATGGTGCAGAAGTTGAAGACCAGGGTGATCAGGAAAGACGTGAATCCCCGGTGGAACGAAGACCTAACTCTTTCTGTTATCGATCCTGAGCTACCGGTGAAGGTGGTAAGTTGATTGTTTCCGCGAATTTAAGGAAGCTCTATGGGATGTCGGGCTATTTAGATCGGCCATTTCATACGAAAAAACGGGGAAAAGTGTGAATTGGAAGTGACCATTGGTGTCTTGTGTATGAAATTCGCAGATTGTGTACGATTACGATAGGTTTAGCAAGGACGATAGGATGGGGGAGGCGGAGTTCGACATAAAGCCATTCATCGCGGCTTTGAAAATGGATCTCGAAGGCCTCCCTACCGGGACAGTAGTTACACGAATAACACCCTCGAGACAGAATTGCTTTTCGGAGGAGAGCTGCATTTTCTGGCTGGATGGAAGGATTATGCAAAAGATGTGTCTTAGATTGAAGAACGTCGAACGAGGTGAACTCGAAATTGAGCTTCATTGGATTAGTATTCCTGGTACCAAGGGTTTATAGGTTTCATCTTTCTATCTTTTTGTGTGTGTGTACAATCAGAACTGAAAAGGTTATATTGATGTATCCACTAACAATATTCATATACATTTCTCTTTGTAAAGATTGAAAACCAAAGTCAAATATGACATTTAGAAGGCAAAGAGTTGGCTTAAACTACAACAATGTGCTGTGGGTGTGATCACTTTTAGATTCCTAATCAGTTTTGTAGTCAGTAATTGCATAACTAGGCCATTACAAAGAGAAAAAACTCTTAACTAGTAATCTCGAGGGAGGTTGCGAGATGTCATTTTTATCGGCTAAGCTAATCATTACTAATAAGGCCCCATTTCATATTATCGAATATCAAGATATAGATATCGATATTGATATTTGATATCGAGCCCTGGACAAGCAACACTGGGAAGAAGACATAGGTGCACAAAGAAGAAAAGAAGATGTATCAGATATCTCCATTGAAATTAATATACAAAAATGAGGTAAACAGGGTTAAATCAGTATATCAAGACATGACTTGATTTCGATATACTGATATATCAAACACTACATATCGATATCGAGGTTGACATCTGATATCTAGATATCAAGATATTAATACCAAACGAAAGCTAAGTTTCTTATCAACACGGTCACCATTATGTGTCTAGATCCGCGACAAACACTAAAATAAAACACAGAACAATGTTCAAATTCAATAACCAAGTCCACAAATTCCAATGTTGTTAAATTTATCAGATTTGTTACACCCAGGTAGGGCAGAACCTTCTTTCCAGCCAACTCGGGCAGAGGGTAAATTTGTCACAGAAAAATGCAAAATGCGACGAGGAGAATATGTGTAGAGACATTAAATTACTTGTATCAACCAACCTGACCATTCCCTAGCATACATACAACTTGACCATTACTTGTATCTACTTTGGCTAAGTTCCAGCTCTCCTCTATTTGTCTATACCCGAAATCAAAGATGGGAAAACTGGAAAAGCTCGTTCAAGGTTGCATACGATAGTGAGTATTCATCTAAGGGTTTGCAACCTACGGAAACAGAGAAAAGAAATACCTGACAGATGTACCATGTGCTCCGACCATGATGCAAGAAGCTAAATAACTGGTGGTATGGCGAGACCATCAGGTTGCAGTGCCATTGGAACATTGGCAACATCAGCATTCCTCCGCTGCCTCTCACGAAGGTAGAGGACAGTAAGAAGGCAGACAAAGAGTGTTAGAATTGTAGCATTTCCCTCTTCCATAATCACATTCTCTACCCAGACTTCCACCTTAGGATAGAGTTCGGGCAGAGAATCAATGAAGTGTACCTGGAAAAGCCAAAGAAATGCGTGCATTCAGTGAGTTGAAAACAAGAATCATGCGACGTCTACATCTACCTGCTTCCACATATTCGAAAACTTCAACAGAACAGACAAGTTGCCTGTAAACTAAGTTGATGCGACACACGATTCATCCTTTCCAAATCAATCGGTAGGTTTAACACCCTCTTTTGTAACCTATAAACTACACTGCTACAGTCTCAAATTTTTTACTCTTCAAGGTGACTTGGAAGGTACACTAATCTCTTACCACTTCCGTTTCATTTACATATATTTGACGTACTGATAAATATCAGAAGTGAAGTGAACTAACCATGATACTATCAGCATAATTTTTTCGTAACCATAGGCTCGTGAGAGCCAAGGTTACAGGCAACTTTGCAGCAGTATCACTCTCCAGCGCTTGATCATAGTAGCGTTTGGCGAGATGCAAATCATATGGAAGTCCTTGACCATGCTCATGCATGTAACCAAGATTGAACATTGCTTGGGCATTTGACTGAGATTTCGCATGCATATACGCCTCCGCTGCGCGATCATAGTCTCTCTCAGTTCCCTGTTGGACAAAAGGAAGTTACAGTATTATGGTTAGAACATGGAATCAGAAAATAAACACAATGCTGTTCTGGATGACAAACTATGAATACTGTTTCAGACCAAACAAGAGGTAAAAATATTCTTCTATACATACCCGTCCATAGTAATAAGCATCACCTATGAGCAACGCAGCATGTTCATTGCCTTGTTCAGAGGCCTGCCACCACAAAGAATGTGCTCGCTGATGCCTCTCAGTATCAGTGCAAAAACCAGATACTCCTATGCACATACTACGCTCTCCATATTTGTCAAGAATCCAGGCAGCGTTACTTTGTGCCACCTCATAACCAAGCTCTGCCATCCTAGAATACAGAAGAAATGCTTTTCCCACATCGCCTTTCAAGTATGACTCCAACGCCCACCTAGACAAAGAACTCCATGGTCCCCTCTCTGCAACTAACTTGTACAATGCAGTTGCCTATTGAACAATAGAAAACAACAATTAGGCCAAGTCATATATGTTTGTACAAAGGGCTTCAGAACTTTTAAGAATGAGGAAACTGGAAACCACTGTGAGTGCCTTCTCAAATTATAGTGTATACTAAAAAATAAAAATTCACTAATACAAGAACATAAATCTATGCATTTACTCCAAACTGTATATCAAGACATCTCAAATCATATTGCAGATTAAAAATGGTAGTAGAAAAGTTACAACGTTGTGAAGAAGGGAACTCAAGAATCAAGATATTCAACACTTCTTCCATTAGTCTGTCTGTATAAACTCAATCTGTGTCTATAACCATGTGACCTAGCACAAAATAAATTTTTCTTTTTTTTACCGTGTGCAGATTTTTCTTCAGGCCGATACCAGTTTGAAACATCTTGGCTAGCTGATAGAATGCCTTTGGTTGACCTGCATTAGCAGCCATTAGAAAATATTTACATGCCAGCTTCACATCTCTCTTAACTCCAATCCCCTTGAGATATAGCACCCCAAGATTGTAATAACCTCCCGGATCCTCCTTATTTGCAGCCTTTTCAAAATATTCCTTAGCCTGATCAAAAGAAGAGAAAATGAATAAAAAAAAAAATATTAATACATTATAGATATTACGCGACTCTTGATGGACTAGTTGAAGATACTCATCAAGATATCATGTGATTGTTCTCATAAGTACTGTTACTCCATAGTCTCCATGTGCACATAGTTGAGAGATGCATGTATAGGATTCCACAGTTGAAGAGGAAAGAAAAGATGCCTTACTCTGGTATAGTTCTTCTCATCCACCCCATAGCCCTTCACGTACAAGTAGCCAATGCCATTATACGCAGAATACAGATTCTGTTTGGCAGCAAGACGGAGCCATGTAAGAGCTTTTGTATAATTCCTTTCAGCACCCATTCCCTTAACGTATATCTCTCCCAGAAGCTCCATGGACCTTGGTTCTCCCTTTTGCACTGCTTTCAGGAACCACAACAGAGCCTTTGAAGGATCGCGTCTTAATCCTCTCAGTCCATAATAATAGAAAAGACCAATTTTATACATAGCTAGAGCATTTCCTTTTTGAGCCTGATACTCCATTATCTGGAAATCCTCATCTTCTTCTCCACGAGATTTTCTCAAAGCTTCCTTATTCTCCTCCATGCCTAAATGAATTCTAACTGGTTCAATTACAGGAGAACCCTTTGATATAAAAAAGCTATTTACAGCTACTTTAGCTAATTCGGCGTACAGTTTAACAGCTCTATCATACATCTGCATCCATCAAAATTGCAGTCATTATAAATTTCTGCAAGCAGTAGATATATAGGATTGAAAAGAGAAACAAGATGATGAAACCAAGTCCATTTGAATCCAAAGTATCTACCTAAGTAAAATACTTACAGCCTCACAAGTTAGACATTTGAAAAATCCTAATTGATATGAACCGTTAAATGAAAATCTAAAGTCATAAATTGGAGAAAGAAGTTTGAACACTACAAATAAATTTTGCATTTTTTAAAAAAAAAAACAATATTCACCAGGTAAATCTAACTTAATCCATGACCATTTCAACCTATGAAAAAACAGGAATGAACAGGCGCTATATTCTAAAACATATCGACAACATTGCCTTCTCTGGAAGACTTTGTATGACCTCTCAATCAGTATAAAAACCACAAACATGCTCTGCCTAATGATCAACACACTGAATCTGCAAAAAGGATAGAGCTGTAAGATCTAGGTAGGGGAAATACCATCAGACCTGAACTCTAACTGCAATTCCATTTTTATCAAAATTCATCAGGGAAACCAATTTTCATCCATGGCCATGCCAACCAGGAAAAGAACTGCAATGAACTGGAAATCAGTTTCAATTAACTTAAAGATGCTACCTAACCATCAACAATTGATATGACATGAACATGGTCAACAATTTGGAGACAGAAAGAACTAATTACTCCACTTACATCTTGCCTAGCGTAGGAATGAGCCATCGCCATCTTAGACTGCAAGCTCCCTCCTTGAGCGGCAAAGTAATGATACAGAAACGCCTTTGCATTATGCCTCTCCCTTCCAATCCCCATCCGGTGCAAAAACCCTAACACAGATCTCGCATTCGGATCACCAGCGAATGCCGCCGCCTCGATCTCCGATCCAGCCTCCGTCATCGCCTTCGGATCGCCCGAGCTCATAGCAGCCAACATCTTCGAGACACCAGAGAAGTACAGAGCCGCCTCCTGAGTGCCGGGATCGGAATTGGCGGTCGATTCGGTTTCCAGAAACGGCCGCCATGAGCCGGGGTCGAGCTCTTCGTCGGATTTGGAATCGGCGTCGCCGAACTCGTCCCAGTCGGACGACTCGCCGGCGCTGTCGGCAGAGGTGGATTCGGGGACTGCGGAGTCGAGGAGGTCGTCTTGGGAGAGGATGAGGACGAAGGGGCGGGAGAGGGCGGAGATCGGGCGTAAGGAGAACGAGAGGAGGAGGAGGAGGGAGAGTAAGTGGAGGAGGTTGCGCGGCGGCGGCGGTGGCGGCTGTCGCCGGAGGTGCATTGCCCTTTATCGGTTGCGCCCTTTTTTAAGAGGAAATTATTTGAGTGTTGATTTACGTTTACAAAATTGAATTAATGTATTTTTCGTCCTAATATATATGTTATGATTGCCACGTCAATGTTGGTAGATCAACCAATGAAGCTATGCCACGTCAATATACACTTTTGTCACTCACCCATACATCAAACCTCTCGAGTTAGGTTAAAGCCATACACTTTTGTCACTCATGGGATCCAAAGTATGAGGCATAGATTTAAAACTTTTTTAAAAAAATTGAGCTATCTGATTTGATTATCGATATTTAAATAAGAGAATTGATACTCTCTTCTATCGTTTATATATAAAGTTATAGAGTGAGGCACAATAATTAAAGAAAATAGTATAATTTGCATTACCTGTAATTAATAATACCGTGTTTTTATAAAACATCTACTCCCTCCGTTCCAAAATACATGGTCTTCTACTTTTCTGCACGCTTTTTAAGGAGCGAAAAACTCTATAAAATATTATTTTTTTAATTAATTTTTTTTAATAATTAGATACTTAGTAGTAATAAGTATCAAATAGTATAAAAAATTTAATTAAAAAAATAATATTTTATAGAGTTTTCCGCTCATTAAAAAGCGTGCAAAAAAATAAAAGTCCATCTATTTTGGAACGGAGGGAGTAACAAATATGATCAAACTAGTTTTAAGTACGTAGTATTTTATTTAGGTATCGATCAAAACTAGTTCTAAAAAGCTAAAATGAAAGTAACCTATGTAAATGAAATTGGAAAGAGACGGTAAAATTACTTTTTATTTATTCGAAAGGTAAAAGTACTCTAATCAACTAAGGTCATTCTCATGTCCTGCAACTGCAAGTAAATTGTCAAGATTTAGCATCAATAAGCGATCAAATAAAGAAGATAAAGTTGTGTGTGCAGTCCCACATACAGGGAACTCGAACAACACATAAGCTCAAACGGGGTTTCATCTCAAAACCAATTGGTAATGAGAGGAGTGGTCCTTCAACCTTATATGTTGTTTAAGCATTCTCTATATTACCGATGTGGGATAACCACATTTCAACACTTTCGAAAATATCACACCAAACTCATTGCTCTCGTTAAAAAATGTCTGATTCCAAATCACATTCTTCAAACACAAACCCTTTTCTTTTGAGGAGTAGCTCCGATGATGGCATAGCCGAGCTACAAGCTATCCTTCATATACGGGAAGGTGCGACTATTGCACTTCAATAAGCCAACTAACCACCTGAAAGGATCACGAAGGAGATGTCATCGAGCCCGCAATTAAAGAGGAAGGGAGAGAGGTTATGCCCAATTGTCGAATGATTAGGTGGGAACATACCCAGATGAGGTCTTCCATCGAACTCTCCTACCCAAAAGAATCTCCTAATTTCTACCCCCGCAACTCAATTTTATACCTCTAACAAATCCTACATTATTGATCAAAGGGGTTAAACTTGTGACACTCGTATGACACGAGCAACGGTTCATGTTCTATCTTGCAGATGTGAAGCACATTGTAAACACATTTTCCCAGTTGATGAAAATTCACAGTGATCAATTGTTCTTTTCGTCAGTTCATCCCTCCATCTTCTTCCCAAGTTCAATCTCCAGACAGTACATTGGTCTTCTCTGTCCATAGCAACTGTTATCGATCTTTCAGTTGCTCAGCCACAAACGAACAGCTGGGTGTTGTGAGACGAATTTTGTAGACACTAAACAAACGCGATGTTCATTTTATAGATTTGGACAAAATTCATGCCATTCCTATTTTTACCATGCTTGAATGTTTAGATTTAAAACTGTCCAAATTCACACGGCACATAGGTGGAAAACTACTAACCAAACAATCCGACCCAACTGCGAATTTGGTCCTATCATAAGGCACAAGTGTTCATCGCAGACTCATGCACTAACCCCTGACAGTACAATGTACAAATATTGAAGGCGTTTACTTAAATCAGAAGTAGAAAAGGAACCATTTTATTAAATGGCATCTCTCTAAGAACAAAATGTACTGCTATTTGAGAGAGTTGGGTTCCTTCCAACAATACCTATGAATGCACAGAGCAGCTGAAGCAGAACAGCTGCGGATTATTCTGCACAGAAGCAAGAACACCTACCTCTATTCCAATGCGCTCATTTTTTTTCATGCTTTTCCTGCTGATTCAAACAGAAGCATCTTCTCTGCGACAACAGCTTTCATGGCATCCTTGGCCGAAGCCATAACATGTACAAGGTCCTTCCCGGGACTGCTGAGTGAGTCCATGTATGCCTTGCGCACCTCGGTGTTCACATTGAATTTTGTCACTCCAAGATCTATGCAGCTCTGGTCAACAGATGAAAAACAGTCATCATACTCGATTTGCACAGATAACTGATTGAATAATGCAGGCAATCATTTAGCTGAAGTGGAAAAAGACAAGGGTCATTACTGTTAAGACATAGGGAAATCATGTCAGAAGTTACCTTGATTAGCTCCTTGGGTAATCCTGAAGCTCCGTGCAGGACAAGCAAAACACCTTTCTCTACAGCCAGCGCGTGTAAATCCTGGATATGAGAAGTAGAGAAGCTTTTACTCCAAAATGCAGATAGATAAAAGGAATGAATTATACCAGATCATGTTGCGAAATGACCCACGTAAACCCAGGCATTTTATAGCCAGGTCAAACAGACAAGACAAAAATAGAGATAACTTTTAGGTTAATGAAGTAAAAACTAAAATATTCATCTCATACCCTGGTATCTTAATCATTGATGTTCTTAGCATGAAGATATTAAACAAAAGCGAAAAATATATAACATTTTCAGCAACGAGAGATTGGATTTTTGGTCAACATAATGCAATTTTCCAAGCACAAACAAAGTACAATCTTGCATATGTATATACACAACCTTAAGCAAATCAAGCTTCAGATTTGGGCCACTTGCAGGATACTTTCCGTGGACATTTCCAATGCAGACTGCTAAAGCATCAATTTGAGTCTCCGCGATGAAATCTCGTGCCTGATATTGACAAATATGAAAATCATGGGTGATTGAGAACCGTGAAGAATGCATTGCAGCTAAGGAAATTCAAAAGAACCTGATTGACATCCGTCATCCTTGCTTCATACTCTTCAACGGTCAAGTCATCTTCAGTCCCTGATAGTCTACCCAATTCAGCCTCCACCATCATATTCTTGGAGTGAGCCAAATCAGCTATGAATTTCGTGTATGAAACATTGTCATCTAAAGGTAGATGTGAACCATCTACCATCACAGAATCAAATCCCTGTAATATACCAGTTCAAATAGAATTTAAAAGAAACATGTATTTGTAAAAGTTCATTCAATCATAATGGACTAGGTTGTACATGTGTACATATGTACATATAAAATGCATGCATACATGTTCAAATGTACATATGCATCTTGTATGATTTAACTTACCAGCTCCAAGACTTCTACTAATTCTTCCTTTGAAGACCCGTGATCGAAATGAACTGTGATTGGAACCTAAAATGACGGAGAGAAGTTTTAAATCAGTCATGAGTCAAACTGCATAAAAGTAGCTTGCTCAAAACATGTTTGCTATGTTTAGCGATTTCAAATATTTAATACAGTGTAGCTTAAAGGCATGCTCAGTAAAGGGGGAAAGATATCTAAATTAGATATCCCCTCTACAACCTTGTATCATGCATTGATACGAACTGAAACAGAGCCTCTTCCAGCAATATATCGTCTTTATTGAAAGACTAATGGTAATGGATAATCATATGATGCACTTTACCTGGTGTCTACACGGTGCCAAGTGTTCATTATATTAAAACTACACTAGGGGTAATTTTGATTCTCTATTGCTCGCCTTGTTAACTTTGGATGAGGTGTTTCCTCCACCATTTCCTCAGGCTTTCCAAAATCCAACAACCACAATCCCTTCACTTTAATCACAACTTGTTACTGAATGATTTATGTGGGTAAAAGGAACATTCAAGGCTACCACTTTAAGGAGTATAAACAGAGAATTGATTGCCCTTTAATATCAAGACCAAGCAATTTGCATTCGACTAAAAACACATTTGGATCATTGATAAAGTGAATAAAATATTATACTCAGACTGCTCGATTCTCTTTCTGTTTTATTGATTTTGATATCTATTAAAATGCGTCTTACACTGGCATGCTGTGCAGCTGATATGCAACATGCAACCAAAGGTAAACCTCCCAACTTCAGGGCACTAGGGTGGATCTGCCAAAAGGAAGAAGGTAGGAATTTAGCAACTGATCAGTACAGCTGCCACCAAAAAAAACAGAATAAAAAGGAAGTGCGGGAAATAGATAGTTAAATTGCTTATCATTTATAAGATTAAAATGATCGCACACTGTGTGCTTGTTTTTCTTCCTTTTTTTATATTCCCCTCATCATGCACCCCCTTCTAATATGTCCTAGAATCTGTGTATCTCAGGACTCACTAAGCTGTAAGACAACATAATGAACAGGAGATTACACACCTGTAAGATGGCAGGGCTTTGTTGCTCTTCTGCTGCAGCAACAACAGCCTCAACCCCTTCCAAATTATATACGTTAAAAGCTCCAACTGCATATCCACCATTTTTTGCCCCCTTCATTGTTAAAGAAGACCTTGTCAGTACTATTGATTAAGCAAGAAGATGCTGTGTATAGTGCTGAAGAATTCTTACAAGTAAAATATCTTTTGTTGATGCAAGTCTGCTTGGACGAGCCCAAGTTTTTACAACTTCTGCCAGTGCTTTGTAGTCACCCACATTACCTACAAAATATATTTGTAAAACATAAGTGGCAGCAAAATCACGTTTTTCGCTATTTTTCATAGAACAAAACACTTTAAAGTAGATGTCTACCTGGGAATACGATATAGTGAAGCATTGGATGCCTACTTTCAGGACCAAGCTGCCATAAGGGAACACCTGGTAGGGCCTGCCCAACTATCTTAGCAAGTTTGGTTTGCAGAGCTTGGGTAGCAAGATCAGATGATGTAATTCCACCCTGAAAGAAGACATTTCCATAAGTGTCACTTAATTAATAACAAACACGTTGTAAGCACAATATGAAAAATAAAAACTACCTTAGCAAGAATATAACGAGGTCTTGTAGATATACGGCTGACAATGTCCACCAATGCAGAGCTGACTTTGGAATTGATCTCTAAGCTTGCTGAGGGAGCTGTACGAAAAAATAAGCAAAAATAGCCTGCTTTGAGTTTGAAGATTCATGATGAGAAGAATTAAGTTTTTTGGTGCAATGCCATGTCATAAGATAACAATAATTTTCTTTGAGTTTATATGATATGATTCCACACACACTATATGGATTCAATCTCAGGTGAAGCAAAGGGATAGCGAGCTTGTATACTATATTTCAGTTTTTAGGTCTGAACTGGTTAAAAAAATGAAGCTGGTGCCAATGGTGTGAACTGCAACAAGCTAATTTGAAGTTGAGGTACTGGTTACGTGAACTGACTGGTTTAACTCTCCAAGAAAATGAAGATAAAGAGTGGACAGGACATAGAGAAACCAGTGATGAGTGGAAATGACCTTGGGGCCAACTCTAAAGTGATGCTGCTCAGTCTTCAATTCTATTTTCATCCACTATGGATATTAAGGAAGCTTTTTTATTTATATTTTTATAATTATAAAAAATGTACCAAGGAAACTAACAGAACTTCAAGTAAGGTTTCCTGTGACTTCTGTTGAACGGAAACCAAAAGCTAGGACTTGCATCAAGATGAACATCTACCAGTGCACATTTCCGTGCCAGCACTGGTTGTTCCTTATTCTAATTGCATATGCCTACTGCCACAAGGAAGGCTAATAACACAAGAACTCAGGTATTCTGTGACCCTCCAATTTTCACACTGGCTGTTCTATATGTTCATCTCAAAAAAGTTCCCCTTAAACTTATGGCTTCGGGTTCCTTTAGAACTTGATGGTAGAATTGGAAGAATAAAAAGATTAGTTATCCATCAAAAGGCAGTACATACTAATATACGGAAATCCATCTTCACATGCAATATATGCTGATTAGTGATTACATGAAATTACAACTCTACTTGTCTAATTTGATATAAATCGCATTTTCTAAGTTATTCATTTTTGCTCAGCATAGGTTAATTTGAAAATGAGGCTTTTTCCAAGAAGGAATTTGAAAATTGAGTTGATACAGCAATTAATGGTTTTAAGGGGAATGAGAGTTGTTACTAATGTTCTCTGCATATTTTGTCACAAGAATACAAAGATGAAGCTGAAGCCAAGATGGAAAAGACACAGATAAGAGGCCCAACTTGTTCCAGTGATGAGTTTCCGGCTGGTCATTATTAGTGTATCTATATTAGCCTTGAGAAAAATATTGGCCATTTGTACAGCATGCTGAATTTCCTGCTCCCTTTCTTCTGTTGACTTCATTGCTACTTTCTCAACAGATATCTGTTTGGAAGAAGAGAAAAAGTCACTCTAGATGTCTAATGTAAGTATGAAACTTGCTGGTAGCTTCATATGTTTTAAATCATGTAACTTTTCAGGTTTTTTTTTTTAAAAAAAAGAAAAACTTAAACTCATTTAGAGTTGAAAATATTTGCCTCAATATGGTTCACAAGTCAGGAAAATATTTTATACAGATATCTACCATTCTCCTTTCAAAGATATCTTACCCTGCAACAAGTATAATGGGAAGTCTGAAGTACTTTAAGAAATAGCTGACCATACTAGTTACCTCAATACATCTTAAGCTTTCACCCAACCGTGACTTCAGTTCTTCAACCTGAAAACACGAACCAATCAATTAAAGTAACTTTTTCTCATCTGATTGGACAGGAGTATTTCTGAAATCTGGAAGCCAATATGTTCATGAATTATCTTCAACCTGTTTTGTCGTCTTAGGAACATAAGACCCAACAACAATAAGCCCTCCATTTCTTTCTTTGAATAGCCCCAGAGTCTTTGGAGATATAGGAGCTTTGGACAGTATCCCAATCCTAGCAGAAACGAAACTAGCAGCTGTGCGGCAAAGATAGCGTTTACCTTTTAGCTCTGCCTGTGATTGACATAAAAGTTGATGATGATACAAGGATCTTTTAGGACCTTATATAGGAGGTAATTTCTATAAAATACGAAAACATTCACCTTTATCATTCCAGCAGAAAATACAGCCATGTCCCTTTCACTGGCAGCATTAACTATACATGTTGAACCCTGTTAAAGCCAACATGAGTTATGTAACTTTAGTATTTAAATAGTTACCTTGAAACTCTCCGGTTGAAGTACTCTAAAGAGCAAATATAGCTAGGTTACTAGTTAGCAAGATGTTTGATGAGTTTCAAATGCACATTTAAACAAGTGTAGGTTATTAATCAAATTTACAGGCAGCAACAAGAGGAATCGGGTCATGGGAGGATAAATGAGTTAACCATATCATAGATAGAAACTGAACGTATACCTGCAAAAGATTATGAATGCAATGAATGGCATAGTCTTAGGAATCTAAATATTTTCATAGAAAAGTAACAAAAATCATGCAAATAACTTCTCTTTCAAGGAGGAAGTAGATAAAAAATAACATACCTTCTTCAGACTGCAAAGGTGCTCACACACAGCATCTGGACCGCCATGACGCAGAAGTTCAAGTGAAATAGAAGAAACACCGGTAGCTGGTATACGTCCTTTTGTTTTTTCTTCTACCCACTACAAGTAGGATTGGTTACCAAAAGTAAACATAAATAATTAAATCTTATCCTTTTATATGCACACTCGTATATCAATCCCTAGAAAGATGAATGAAATAAAACCTCTCGCAGATTTGATGACTTATAGCCAAAAGCAGCATCTTTAGCAAACTCTGTTTCTCCGGCTGGGACGAGCCTATGACATTATACTTTCACATAAGCATTCAGAATATGCACAGGTAACTCCTATGTTCAAGTGAAGAAGAAGAGACGGAAATTCGAAGGTCAAAGATAATACCGATCAGATTCAGCAACATAATGCACATCTCTTATAGTGTAGCGGCCTCCTTGAAGAAAGAAGGGGCAAATAATCCATGCATCCATCTCTCCCAGAACAGAAACAGCAGCATCAGCCTCCTGAGAAAACATACAGCCTCATGTAGTGACATGACAAAGCATTAAAAATATAATTATACAGCTATTTTTCAATATGTTTTACCTCAGGAAAATGCCCTCGTAATGTTGAATCGCCTCTCAAAACTACAGTATAGTCCCTGATATCAGCTGATTTAGCTGCAATGGATAGATTATTGCAGATATCCTTTATCAGGGCAGTGGCCTGCAATTAGTCATTTTTGGAAAACAATAATTATCAATTGGATAAAGTGGAAACCCAATCAAATTTAGACTTCTGGATTGATATATACCTTTTCAGGACCAAGTGCCCTTGAGTTGGTCAATATGAAAAAACATTTAGGTTTTTTCTTAAATTGCTCAATAAGTGATTCAACAGTCCTGCAATGGGGAAAGATATTCATAAATCTTTAATTTCACCGAGTTCACTTTTTCCAAAGGCAGTATTCTGCGGCGATGAATTATGACACCTTGTTGAATTTAGTGCCTCAAAATTCACCACAAATTCTAATGAAATAAAATTGCAATGGATGATCAAAATGATGGACAAACCATGAATTACACATCACACAAAGTCATTATGACATCTTTGGAAGGTTGATTGAATTTTACTAGAGCAGGCTGTTGCTTGTGCCTTCTGCATTGTGGAGTCCCATAGTTTTAGCGGTGGTATTCTATGGATTGCTAGACAGTTTATCCTTTGTCAGTAATACTACGGTAAAATCTTAAATGGTGCCCCATATATTCAGCTCATGCATTAAGATCACGATTGACAAATAAAAAAGCTGAGATTTCTACTCCTCAAGATCACGATTGACAAATAGTGGTAGTTAGAAAGTAATTAGCCCATTCCATCCGTGCTGGTAGATCCTGCTTATGGCAAGGTTGCTCTAGATTTAGTGAGGACAGGTTTTTTTCAAAATGGCATCCTAATTCCTTATGTAGTTCAAGTGAGTCTGCTATTCTTTAAGCTAATCTTTTTCAACAAAACCACAGTCCATGTAATGAATTTGAAGACATATTTTCAGCAATCTGCAGAAAGAACCTGAAAGTCATAAGTAAACAAATATATGAATCTTAGAGTCAAAATACTTCAAGTATATTGGAGATACCATTCAGTTAGAACTTCAATGTCATGAACAGTTTGTGTTCCTGTTGGATCGTCATCAAGAACAACCAAAGGCTTTGTATTTTCCTGACTCAATTTGCGTATATCTTCAATTGGATCTGTCGGCCACTCAGGAGGAAGTGTGTTCATGACAGATTCTGTACTAACACTGGAAACTTTCCCTTCAACTTTGATGCCTGTGAGGGACTCATATACCTATGTAAACGTAAGAAAATATTCACGTGTAACATTTCAAATATTGTCCAGCAGAATAATACGTAGTATTATGAACTCAACAGAAAAATGAGAGCAGGTGGATAAGAATTGCTCCTCAAAGGAACATATCAAAAAAAAAAAAAAAAAAAGAGAACACTTTAAAGTAATCAGTTCTACCTTAACAACAGCAGCGTCATCCAGCCTACCCCAGCCAGCAGCTGAACCTATTGAACAGAAGCATAATGGTCAATTACTTGAATGGTCTTGAAATACATTTTTCTTACATGACAATGACTTAAACATAGACATGCACAGGGAGGGGTGGGAGTAAATGCAAGAGTTGCACAATTTTACAAAAGGACTACTACATCCTTGCAATAATAGGCACCTGGTCCTGCTAAGGAATACCATGAAAGCATACTCAGTAAGCCAAAAAAGAGCACAAATACAAGATAATATAAGCTCATTTCAATTCTAGGAAAATCAATAATGCCATATCAGGCTCATAACAACTTTAACACAGAGAAAGCACGGGTGAAATGGAAATAGGTAAGCAAAAGTATTGTCAGAAAATAATTAAATATTTAGGGGTTTCTTCAAGAGATTGATAAACAAAGAACTTCCTCATCTATTAGATGATGAGGGTGACCATCACTTGAGAGAAGTAGAGGTGTTGGCGATATATGATCTCGTCACTAGTAGGTTTTTTGGGGATAGCTCTGTATAGGGGAGCATTTTTTAGAGGTATACGGTCATGCGCAACCACTTTTTACACATTGCTTGTGATATGGCAGCGTTACTTTTCTAACTTGGTTACACCTTATATATACTTACCTTTTTCAGGAAGGTGACCATCAGAGATTTGTCTGTATCCTAAAAGAAACTTCAACAGAGATTGATAATAGGTGGTGATGCTTTTCATGCATGGCTCAGAAGAATTGTTATCGAACAGCTTAATATGCCATCAAGATATGGAAAACTCGATAAACCTTCTAAGTTAGTGGAAAGTAAATAACGGTATTCACTAGAAAATCCAAAAGGCTATTATTTGATTCAGGCGTACATCTTAATATCCCAAAAAGTATTAGAAGAGTTCACCGGAAAATTAAGTTTACAGAGAGTGACCTTAAGCAAATCTTGGTGTCCTAAAGAAAAAAAAGTACTCTCAGACCGGTACATAGACTATAGGCACTAGGCATTCAATCCTAAGACATCTTGGACTTGTAACTTTTTTTTTAATATATTTCGAAATACCAAACAAACCATTATCTGGTAAATCGAAAGGGCGACATATCGCCAAATACACTGACTGTCATTGAACAATCTTGGATTTTGTAACTAAAGATGATATGATGAAAATTACATTCACCCTCTTATAATCTTATTACCTGCCAAAAATAACTGGTGTGCTGTAACAGCTATGTGAAGGGGGATTTTCCTGTTCGTGGATTCATGAGAGACAATGCCCTACGAAGAGTTGCAAAGAGAAAATGAATACACTCAGTATGAAATCATTGCCAAACACACCACTGATTTGGATTTGGGTATAATCAAATATCTAACCAGATCCTTCACAAAGATATTGAGTGCAGAATGTGGTGTGTAATCATTTTCAATCATATGAAGACCACGGTTTTCAAGCATCCTGAAACAAGAATATTGAATAGGCCCATATTATAAAACAAGAGGCAAGGTCCGACTAATCATGGAATAAATCAAGAACTAGAACAATAAATAATCACAATATATAAAGAGAAAAGTCACATAAATAATCATAACATTGTGCTCCCACAATTATTATATTGGCACAATAATACTCAATAAAATAAAGTTTAAAACATGAGTAAATTGATATTTTTTCTTAAAACTTATGTTCAAGCTTAAAACGGGAGTTATTGTTGATGGGAGGAAGTATTGATTTATAGTAACTGAAAATGAGAAAATGAAGGAACCATTGTCTCGCAGAAGCAGTTCTAAAACCCAAACGTAAAACGAAAAAGGCTTAGAACATCTTTAAATATAGCTACCATTAGTCACATCTGTAGAAAGAGAATGCACCAAAGTAAAACAGTGCTGATGTTCTAGCTTCAAACACCATCAATTAGCAACATTTTGATAAAGGATAATAGAAGCCGTGGCAATCAAAGGAACAGACTGGTTTACCATGATGTTCCTCCACTATTTTTGATAAAATCAAAAAGAGTTCTTGTATGAAGACCGAGATATGCCCCAAATGCTAAAGCCTCAGCTGCAGATGCTATATGAACTCCAGCCAATAGCTGATTAACCATCTTAACACAGCTACACAAAACCAGGAAATTTGTAAATTCCAGAACAAGAAGAAAGGCAGTTTTATAACTACCAAGATACAGGTCTTAAACATACAAATATAGCAAATACAGCCCGGATAGCAGCAGCAGAAAAAGAAGAAAACAGGATGGGCTATCTATGCTTATCATACAGGGCTTCTAATTTAGTTTCATACAATCATATTTCTTCAGCCAGTTATAACTTATGACATTACAATGAATTGCTAAAAATGAATCTAGTTATTCAAGCATATCAAAGGATTGAAATGAAGGCCAAAACGGCAAAACACTCATCAAACTTATTTCTTGAAAGTATACTATTTCACTTATCAGGTTTACTGAGCCTAAGAAGAGATTTTCTTTAAACAGCCAGAAAACTCACCAATCTTAGATTGATCTTGGAGAAACAGTAATAAATTTATTCAAAAATTAATGGCTTGAAACTTTTCATCAAAAACAAGTCTGGAAAATAGACCATTACTTGACATTGATTTAATGCCTAAGTCACCCTACACAAGTTAAATCTCCCAACTTCACCCTCACAGATAGAAAACCAATTCTCTTTTGGAACGTTAATATTACCTTCCAGCTCCGCATCCTCCTTTTATAATGTACAACTTCTCACTCAATGCTGTTCATCATCCAAGTAAAACAGGATCAGCTAATGTTCCAATAACATGACCTTTCTAAAGAAACATACAAAATGAGTTCAAAACAGTGCCTGAAAGAACTGAACCACAGCTTTCTAAAGAATCATCTGCTCCTGAAGCCATTACCTGATACAAAATGATTTACATATGCATTAAGAGTGGAGAAAAGTCTTAAAATAATGTCTCGAATTGGAAGGTTAAAAATAAATTATAAATGATATTCTTCATACTGTCAGTGTTCCCATGGAAGCCCTCTGAACACCACCAGAAACGGGAGCATCAACCAATTTAAAGCTTTTGCCCGCTCCTGTAAATCAATTTAAATTTGACAAGACATCATAAAACTGCAACAGATTAGAATTTGCACATTTTTTAAAAAGTTGAAAAAATATAGTAAAATATTACTACCTCCATTTTGAAAAACATGTCACTTTACTATTTATGCATGCTTTTTAAAGAGCTAAAAATTATATAAAATATATATTTTTTTGTTAAATTTTTTTATATAAAAAAGTTGATATGGTTTATATCATCCTAAAAAGACGTGCATAAATAGTAAATGACCTGTTTAGAACGGAGGTAGTAACTTTTTATAATTTTTTCATACTAATAAGTATAAAAAGTCAATATTTTACTAGGAGTATATTTTGTAGCTTCTTAAAAAACACGCAAATCCTAAAAAGACATTTTTTAACGGAGGTAGTGTATTTGTTTCTTCTTTTAATTTTCTAGACTTCCATCAATTACAATAACAAATCATAGGTACACCATCGAAGCATGGATTGCAATGTATCACTTTCTATTTAATACAGAATCAGTGTATCACTTTCTATTTAATTTTACAAGGATTTTTTTTCAACAAAATCAAATACAAAAGAGGGAAACAAAAACAGCTTCCTTTGCTTTCAATTTTTCTTGTTCTCATCAGTATCAAAATTTTCTGTTTGGCCAACCAGAGATTGGAATGTCTCTTGAATTCAAACGACAGTCGATAACATTCAGGAGGATAGAAGTTCAGATCAATCGAATTTGTAATACAATATTGGGATGACGGTTACTTTAGCTTAAGTTATACTCTAATCATGTGGCACATAGACAGACAGATATAAAGAATGAGTAGAGATGGAACTGTTTGGTTTTTCCTTTTATCATGTAACACATCCTAGGAGAGTCATGCAAAGGATTACCTTGCAGACGCTGCTCCAACCGGCTCATATAAGCAGGAGAAACAGTGGAAGAAAGAATTACAGATGCTCCAGCTGGGAGAGCTGAAAAGTAGAGAAATCAAGAAATAATAATTTAGCAAAACATGTCATTCTAGCTTCCCTTTCAATGATTTCTCCAATAAATGCATTAAATAATCATCATAAGAAAACCAATAGGACAAATGCATTAGAAACACTTAATTTGGAGACTTATAAGTTCCAAGTGAAGTAACAAATAAGTGATTAGAACACGTAATAAAAATAGTTCCAAGTGATTAGAACACAAATATTTCATCAGGATTGAATGAGCAGCCAAAGATACCTGGAACAGCACCACCATTCCCGAACAGAACACTTTCAGCCTGATCTTCATTTGTAACCATTATAATAAGAACATCAACTCCTGTAGTAATACCAGAATTGGATAGAAGATACCATTTAGACTACATAGGAGTTGTATAAAAAAAAAGAGAGAGAAAAGAAAGCTACTCTGTATAATGTTAAGAAAATACAGGCCACAGTGACATAAAAAAAAGCGATAAAATCTGTCAATCAAACAAAGCAATGCTGAAGCAAACATAGTAATACTCACAAACCAAAAACCAATGCCTTTTTAAAAAAATAAAGGGGATGGAAATGAGTACACTTCCTCCCAGTAATATGTATCTTTTATAAAAAAAAAAACAGAAACAGAATTGCAGTGATATGGATTACTACAATTCAAGATGTTGCAACAGAGCTGAGTTTATCGATTTAATATGTCATTTCATGTGAACACAATTATTAGCCACTAAATTATGTGTAACCTCTATACATTGACTCTAGATAATTCGGAAGGGTGGAAGGAGTTAAAACTCATCATTTTGGATAGACATTATCACTGATATAACCAAAGAGAATGGGGTAAAGTGAGAAGAAGAAAAATGCAAAGCCCAAAATCACACCTAGCGCTTATCCAAGTTTAAGGAAGGCTATAACACAAGTTCAATTCAAGTTGCAAGTGAATGAAAGGAAAGACACAAGGCTCGAGATCCAGAAGAAGCATTCCACCATTTCATAATATTGTACCAGGTGTTTTGCTGTTTATATTTTCTTCATTGATGTATTGTTCTGATATGTGTTATAGTCTGTGTTTTGCACTAGCGATACTGTAAAAAGCTTTTTTAGTTTTGAACTATTGAAGGTATCCATGCCCAATCTGTGAACTCAACTAATCCCACAGGACTAGAGTTTTTCGACTTTGGCACACATGTGTCCTTACTTACCATTGCAACAATTCTCATTTACATCCTAAGCAAATTAGTACCTTCTGATGCTGCTGCAGGAGAGTTCGCTACTAAACCACCTGCCTTCAAAAATCGATCTAATGTAGGTTGATACACCTGCCAGTCAGGACGATCACAAAAAATTGTGAAACGAAATATAGTAGCTTCAACAGCTGCAATAACAAATTTGTTTGGAAATATTTGTATATTAGCCAAATAATCACAAGAACATTGGTCAGACTCAGAGCTGGTGTTCTCTGTCTAACATCTAATAAATGAAGGCTAGATATCTTTCTTCCAGTAACACGTTTGTTAGCGGATCGGCTAAAGTCGTCTTTCTCTATCATGAAATTTACCAATTCTACCAAAATGATTTCAAGCAATTTCTGCACTGAGGGCAGCTGGCAGAAGGGAGAAAAAAATCACAACCACATCAGCAAGATTCAAGTGAAATCGTAAATTAGAGCGGCGGAAATTCTTACATCAAAACCAACAACAGTAAAATTAGATCTCAATAGATGTGTCGCCATGCCAAATCCCATAGCTCCAAGTCCAATAAAACCGATTCGATGAACTGCCTTTGATTTGGTTATGATTTGATGGGCTATTTGCTCAGGTTGATAGCACTCTTTTTTGGCTGCCTCTTCAACCTTTACCTCAAGGACCCTTTCCCAGACCTGTTTAACAACACAAGAAATCAATCAGCTGAAAGTATATGAAAGGCATGTTCCTCGAATCCAATGGCAAACAAACTATTGAAATTTCATAAGAATGTATTCAAAGAAAATTACCTTGAACAAACAAGCATATTTGGTATTTCCACAACCATGTGATGTACCTGAAGTAACAAAAAAAAAAACTTCAAAATTCTATTCATGGCTAGGGGAACACAAAAATAACTCTAGCAGTAGATAATTACCAGTCAGAAGCTGTTGATGAGCAACTCCAAGGAGCGGAAGAGGAAATGTCACGGATTTAGCCATATCGAGAACAGTCCCCTTAAAGTAATAAGAGATACATGAGGATCAAGAAACCAGAAAGAAGGGTTTTTTACAACAAAAGTACCCAATAAATTCACTTAATCCAAAATGATTTATAAGTTAGTTCAATTAGCGTCCATCACAAACAGAATTTTAAGGTGAGCAAATATCTAGCATTCTATCCTAAGCTTGCAAAAGAATGTATGACATAGTTGACTATACCTGTGACCTATTTATGGACTTAGAAAATAGAAGTGATCGGTGAGCTTAAGTATCACAAGAGAGTATTTAAGCGAAAGTTGGGATAAAAAGTAGAGCAAAGTAAAATATAAAGATATCATATAGAATGCTCTTTGAATACAGGAAGATGTTTCCAACTTTGCTAGGTTTACAAATTTCAGAAGACCCTCCCAAAGGTTGCCCTCGTCTGCTACTTGAGGACATGGAAGGAATTGCTATTCTGCATATGATAGTTTTATAGTGCTATTTATTTTATTGGAAAATTGGGAGTCTCCCCCATTCATGGCCAAAAGAAAAGGACCAATAACATGATTCGTTTTCAAGCAGTAAAGCCTGCGAGGCATCCTATTCAAAAGATACCAACACCAGAGCTAATAGAAAGCCCCACCACAGAATCTAAGTGTGTCCATTGTATACTTACCAGCTTCTCGACAATGGAATCCAAAGAATCGGAATTCATGTGGTCACCCTTCAACCATTTTTGAACATCATTCTTGAATATCCTGCATAGCCAAAGTATTTTATAGAATAAAAGACTGTTATAAGATGAAGAAAATAAAGCAAACACCATGAAGATGAACATTACAGAATATCATATCAACTTCATACAACTATAACCTTATCATTGGAAGAATTACACGCTATAGAAGAATTCTTTTACTTACAGAATCACTGCCACAATCAAATACCCGACGGGGAAAGGGAAGAGGGAAAGAAGTCACTTACCCCCTTCTGCCTTTCAACCATTAAGAAAGTATTTTCTTATAAACAAGATAGTAGACAATGAACTCCAACCATAAATATCCCTCCCAAAACATTCAAATAATAATGGTACATGGAACACAAGGCCACTTGATTGTACCATCACTGTGGTCAGACATCACTCCCAAAGACTGGAATTCAGCAAAATATGATATCACCGGCAAAAGACCATTACATGGATATTGCACACAGCACAAGCATCAGTAAAGCATCAAGTTTCTCAATCTAAATGTAACAGCTCTTTAACAAGATTATACTCTAATCCACTCAATCTAAATGTAAAAGCATGTAGAGATCACTGTAAGAAACAACATATGAGCTGATGATATACATGACTCACCAGGAATTCCCGGCAGCATTAGAGATGATATCGTAAATTATCCATGGATGAATTCCAGCTTGGACACCAAGAGAAATGGCTTCAACAGAAGCAACAAGATGAATTCCCTCAAGTACATCAACTACCATTTTAATTTTACTGCGAAGGAAACCACAGATGATATAATATAAATGCACTTCAATAACAGCTAAGTTCAGAGCATATAAAGCAATCTATATCTTTCAAGATGATATAATTACATTTCATCTGAAGAAACCAAATAGCTTGATTTTCGGTTTAAAATTGTTTCTTGGTCTCACTGACATTATTTATACCGTTTTATCACAAAACAAACAAGTTGAACCAAATCTAACTATCAATTTCTTGAGCGTACTTGATTTATTACATTTTGCCAAATAGTAATTGCTCAAAATATATTGCGGACATTGTTCACTCTTATAGTGAGATTCAAATAATTAAATAACTAGCAATACCTTAAGAAAGACAGATCAATCATGTATTGATCTGTAAACCATCTAGGGAAAAATTCTAATCTCGAACACTCATATCACTATATGAGCACAACATTATTAGTTCTATTTATATTGTTCAAGAAGAATTTTACTCTTGTTTCACATTTTTTCTCAAATCTAATACCATCAAAAAAATTCTTTTTGCATAATTCTTTTTCCAAGAAAATAATCCTTACTGGAAAGCTCACCTTCCAGCACCAATTTCATCCTCAAATACATAAAGCTTCTCACACATCGCTGTAGGGGAAAGATTGGATGCACCTCAGTGAAAAATAAAGATAAAACCGTATATGCTATCCAGAAGAGAGTAAACAAATAATTTGAAAAGCATACCAGAAAGAATTGGATGAGCCTTGGCAATTGCACCAGGCCTCCCTGATGAAGTCAACTTCATAAAAGGGGAGGGGGACAGGGGGCAGACATATAAATAATTATACCTCAGTATCGAGAGGAAAGCAAAATTGATATACATACTACGAAAAATTTGATCTAGCTTTGAGAAAAAATACCATTATCTTCCCATTTAAAGCCTCAGATTTTCCATGTGTTACATAAGCATCAACAATGAAGTTTACCCCACATTCATCTGTGCAAACATAAAAGTACTCACACTGGTGATTAAACAAGCATTGACAACAAATAATATAAGGAATTCAAAGAACCAGTTGCTTGCACATAAAGATAGATTAATATTTCAATTCATAAATTTGAGGAAATTAAAAATAAATCCAACAGTATATTGGCGTTTAAAACTAATATAGGAAGGATAAGTTGCCTGCTAGATGTTGTTCCAGTTTCTGAATGTATGTTGGCGATATGGATGTATGTATTATTACAGCTGCATCTTTGTTCAACCCTGGAAAACAAAATTTCATTAAGCCTCCTACATCAATACAGTAACTGGCCTACATTTTTATGACATGATAGTAATCTTTCACCTTTCAAAGCACCCTCTTGACCAAAAATAAAGGAATCTGCATGATTTGGATCCTGTATCCATAGCACTAAAGCGTCAACCCCTGATTGGCAAGAAATTGTTCACTCTTATAGTGAGATTCAAATAATTAAATAACTAGCAAGAAATTTTCCAGCAAAGCTAATCAGTAGTAGAGTAAGAGATAAGACAAATATCTCCACACTTGCACAAAAATATGGGGTGAACTATGATCTTTACCTTTTCCCACCTCTGCTGCATCGGCACATCTTTTTCCTCCAAGCTTTAACAATTGACTAATTGAGGCATCATCCATCTGAACGTGAATAAAGAATAAGCATTAACTAACACACATAATTCTCAAACAACAATCATATTCAGGTAGTCAAACTATTTGGAAAATTTTGTAATCAATTAATGAATAATCCATATTACAATACTGGTGACTGAGAACTAGTTGCATAAACATGGTTATAACTTTTTGATAACCAAAAATAACACCAAAAAATATATAACCCAATCACTAAAACCATGGAAACCCAAGGGTGAAACTTATTCAGCACTTGCTACCTCACAGAGAACGATAGACTGGCAAACTCTCTTTGCATTGGGATTAAAATGCTCAAAATCTAAAAAAAAATAGTTTTATCTGAAACTAAAAGATCAACTGCATTTTTTGCAATCAAAAAATGAAAAGGCAACACATGATTAAAAACAAAACAAGATTTTAGTTCAATTAAATAATGGCAATCTGGTATTTTACTCTTTAAAATATTGCTAATTGTGAAACATATCTTCTCCTTCTTTTCATATAAAGAGGCATTGTGGTCTTTTCATTGCTTTTAAATTTCAATTAGAAAGTTTTGGGAGGCAAATGACAGTTTTTAAATTTTGTAGTGCTGGAATGAAAATGAGGCCCATTAACCTTTAATTGTAAACCATAAACACATGTTATTAAAATTCTGATCCTCCATAATCCATCAAACTCTATGATCTGAGATGACATTGACACAATTCAAGATAGGATCTAATAGAGGACTACAGAGAATCATATAGAAACGTGTTGATACTAACTGTTTCTCATCATTTGACCAATCGATTACCAACTAGCCCATCATAAAACAATATTCTATCACATTTGACTTGGTTATAAACCACTGATCATCCGTGCAAGAAAAAAATAATTCCAAAAAAGGAACAAAGAGCACTTCCTCTGAATTGGTACTTCTTCCAGTTGTACGTCATGCTTTCAATTGCCGTAGAATCGAGCATGTTGTGGACTTCTACTAATTGCAGAGTGCAAACAAAATGAAGTTAAGCAGAGCTAGCCTTACAACAATCTTATTAGGTCTGATTCCATAATCTACCTTTTTATATCGATACTTTCTAATCAAAAACCATCACCATTTCCGACAAGTCTCAGTGCCGGCAAAGTATCGACTGATCACGGAAACAACTCCGCTCAATTCACAGTAAACCGCAGAGAACAAATTCAATCACGCAACTAACTCAACACCTAAAACTCGAACTCAGAATTGCACAAACTTAACAAAAAGCAGGGAGATTAAAACGGAGCAGCACCTGTGGAGAGAAAGCTTGGACGGAGAAACCAGATCGACGAAGCGACGCGGCCAATTCGAAGCTGCAGTCGCCGAAGCCGAGGAAGCCGACCAAGGCGGGAGACGCCATTGATGTCCGGATAGTGCGGAGTGAGAAAATCGGCAGCAGATTCAACGGGGAGGGAGTTGTAAATTGGGAGATGGAGTAAGGAGGAGTCTGATTCTGGAGTTTTTAATGGAGAACCCAGACTTTGCTGAATCACCATCACGTGGCTTCAAATATGCAAGCATATCCCTAAATCCTAGTGAATAACGTTGGCCGATTTGACTATCGTAAGCCATTATGGAGTATAAAATATTCCTTTTTTTTGTTTGAAAATATGTTTTCTAACTTGAAAAGCTGGTGTTGACGAGTTGTTTTCAAACAAAAATATTTATCAATGTTGAAACCTAATCAATTAATCTTGTATTTAATGAGAAATTAATCGTATATGTAATAAGTCGATTATGTAATGAGAATTTGATCAGATTTTTTCAATCAACATGAGAGGTGAAATAAATTACTCAATGCATTAGAATCATAAAAAAAAAAACATGTAGTATAAAATATCTTTAGTATTTTCCTCTTCTATTTCATACTCTATCCGTTCATTAATAAGTGTTGTTTGATTTTTCGACACGTTTTTTAAGGAGCTAAAAACTATATAAAATATTAACTTTTTTATTATTATTTTTAAATAATTTTAAACTTATAACTAATATGTATAAAATTATTTTTAAAAAATCAATTAAAAACTTTATATTTTCTATTGTTTTTAACTCCTTAAAAAAAGTGTCAAAAAGTCAAACGTCACTTATTTCTGAACGGAAGTAGTACTACTTATTACTCGCTTCGTTCAATAAAATATGTCTTTTACTATTTCCGAATGCTTCTTTAGGATGATAAAAACTATATAAAATATCCATCTTTTTTATACAAAAAAATTTAACAAGTTCATACTTATTAATAGAAACTACGAAATTATTAAAAAAATTATTAAAAAATAAATATTTTATATAGTTTTATCCCCTAAAAAAGCGTATGTTTTGTCGAACAAAGAGAGTATATGGTATAGTACCTTTCAAATTGAACATTGACAATTTCACGTAGCATAAAAATGTGTGATGGAGTATTTCCTATCCCTTAAATATATATGATTGGTCGAATTAGGGAGATAGTATATTTAAATCGTAAATCTACCGATCAATTGTTACACAAGTTACGTATAATGTCACATATTAAGGGCTCGTTTGTTTCTAAATGAGAAAATGGAAAGAAAATGAATTAAATTTTACATATAGAATGTACATTATTATTATCTTTTTATAAGGAGTGGGTGAGAGAAATGATTAGAGCATTATATGGAAAATAGTTACCCTGAAAATGACAGGAGGAGGGTAACAATTAAAATAGTGACTAATAAATTTTAATTTAAATATAGACTAAATTCATGAAATTAAATCATTACCTTTCTTTAAAATAAAAAACGGGGTAAATTTGATCTAAAACTCCTTGAATTTTGATGACAGAATTTGTAACTTCCTGTAAATTCTACTCCTATTTATATTACATAAAGATCGTTATGTTCACAACACATATATAATCGTGCCTCCGCTAAAAAAATTATGGCTCTGACAAGGTGGTCAGCCTACGGAAATGTGCTGATCCGGACCATCCGGTCGTTCGAAATTTCCAATGCCTTCTGTTTTTACGGTAAGACCTTTACAGTTTACCAGTAATTGACAGAGAATAACATGTTACCTGCAATTAGAAAGGTAAACAACAAACCATTGATGAAATGAGAGAGAATGGAAGACATTTCATGTGAATTCATTAGGACAATAGGTACAAGCAAGCAATTACATACGTCACCAAGAGAAAGCCATCCATGTTGAAGCGAATGATTCAAAGATCAAGGCAGCGTTATCATCATATTGGAGGAGTGGAATCTCCCTTCGGAGTGTGTCTTAAGAGAAGTGAACTTCTTGCAGAGTGTCGCGGACATCCTCCTCACTTGCCATTGAAGAGAGAAGTAGCAACGGCTTCCGCAATGGTGTTATGAAGCCATCAATAGGGGCTATAAGAGTGTGAGCATATGTCCTAGTGACAGGTATACAAACCCCAGAGCTTCCTTTGAGAGAACCAGTAACGATATACTGAAGAGGTAAATATATAGATGACGGCATAAGCCAAAGTGGTACGTCTCACCAAAATTCCTTTGGAAGAGAAAAACCACGATGCTACAAGAAGGCAGTGCCTGATCTGTGCTAAAGGAATGGAGAACTCACTCACAAAGTCGCAACGCAAATACAACTAAGAAGAGCAAAGAGTGCAGCCAGTTCTCTGAAATTCCATCCCTTGCAGAGAAATCTCGGTCTGCTGCAAACAGCAAACAGGTAAATAAGATCATTACAAGATCCTTAGATCCTCGTTCCCATGTCAGATGAGGAGGTTGATTGCGTCTATTTAGGACTCAGTATAGCACCTTCAAGAGTAAATTTTTACTCTTTGGGGTTTCGAACAACAAGTAGCACTTGTAATAGATTTACAATGGATGCTCATATACAAAGTTCAATTCTTTGAGGGATGCAACTTTGCTACCTCAGGTTATTGTACATACTATAAAGCAAGTTAGCAAATGCACAGCTGGTGACAGTTTTGTACATGTTGAGTGGGGTTATATGAGTAGAACCATGGATTCGGAACTCGTCTATATATCCCACCCGAAAACTATGAACTACTTCAGCAGTAACGATTTCTCTTATATTTTGATCACCCTCCAATCTCCTGAACCATTACATGATCAACTCCTTATGCAGATGTATTCCATTTTCACTCTGTACCAATCTAAGACTATAATGCAACACAATTAACCTACATTCCGAACCTGATCACAAGTTTGCAATCAAACAGCAAACTGCATCAATCATGTTAATGGGGAAATTGCAAGGTATCTTACCAATCAGTCCATCACACTTTCAGCAGCTGCAACTTATTCGAAAACGCAATACCTATCCAATCCGGCTGCGCTGCAGACCACATCAACTGATTGATCTCCGAGCCAGCTGAAAACACAGACATAGGATCAATTCCACCTGGCCCTGCCACTGTCGGCAGGTCCCAGATGAGCGCGTGCGCATCGTCACCTGCCGAGCAGATATGCCTGCAACTCTGCGGCGCCCATGCCACCGCATTGACGGCCGCCACATGCCTCTCGAGCTCCGCCACCGGCATTGTAGGGGACCGAATGTCGAGTATCACCACCTTGTTGCTGTCCATTACGATCGTCGCCATGTACCTGAGATCCTGCTTGTTCCAGGCGAGCCTCAGCAGCGCGGTGTCCGGCTCCGGAGACTCGTAGATTATCGTCGAGTGCTCCTTATCCCGGAGATCGAAGATCCGGACGCTTCCGTCGCCGGAGACGGAGGCAAAAACTCCGGCCTCTCCCCAAGCGATGTCGTAGACCTCCTTATCATGCGCGATCAGCTGCGTTTCGACCACTTCCTTCTCAACGTCCCAGATCGTACACGTCGTGTCGATGCTGGAGGTGCCGATCCGCGCAGGTACGATGTCGTTCCAGTCGAAGGAGGTGAGCGGGGCGCAGAACTCGCTGGACTTGGAGTTGTTGAGGACGGAGACCGGCTCAGCGGCGTCGTTCTGGATGCTGTAGAGGCGGAGGAAGTCGGCGGAGGAGGCGAGCAGGGGGGGGGAGGAGATAGAGTGAGGATTGAACATCAGCTTCGTGGGAGGGTATGGGTGGGCGAAGGAGAGCGACGGATTGGGGGTTATGGTTAGGGCTTCGTCGTCGAAGGTGAGGATGTCGACGCGGTTGTTGTAGTCCTCGATGAAGCTGCCAACAGCGAGGTGGTGGAGGCCGGCGCGGCGGTGGAGATGGCCGCCGGCGGAGGGGGAGAGGGACATGGCGTAGAGAGGGTAGGGGGAGTCGTAGGTGACGAGATTCTGGGGCTGGAGGTGAGATTCCTGGGTTGAATTCTCCATTTTTGCCGGTGGGAGGTTCGGATGGATTGATTTGATCGAGTGTTGCGCCGGTGAATTTGGGTCGAAATTTCTAGGGTTTTTATTTTGGGGTTTCTTCATGATTTCGGAGGATGGGGATGGGAAACGGCAATTGGGGAAAAAGCGTTGGAGGGAGATCAACCGCCGAGGTAGTTGGCTGGGTCAACCGCTACCTAATCGTCAACGTTGAGTGTCTAACCGAAGTTCACCCGTCCCGGCGGCCAATAAGGGTCTGTTTGAAACGACAGAATAATCTAACTTAAAATTTAAATTTAGATTTTAAAAAAAAATTGATTAAATTATAGCCGTTGTGGATAGATTAAATTATTGTTTAGCATGACAAATTATACACGGAGTAGTAGAATTTTATAAAACTATTTTTTGAAAACTGCAAGAAGTTTTTTTTCGAAAAGCTTCAATAAACTTGTTTTGAATAGATTCAAGTCAAATTGATGAGTTCGTTTGATTCTATATCGACGTTTAGGGCTCAATTCGATAGCTTCCAAGTACAAGATCATAATTGTGATTTACCCCCAATTTGATCAAATGTTGTTGACTAAGTCGTTTGAAATTAACCCCAATTTCGCCACCTATGTGTATATTCATGATGGTTCTTCACAGTTTATATCTTAATTGTGCGTTGCCCAAATTTGATCAAATGTTGTCGACGAATTCGTTTGAAATTAGCCCCAATTTATGAGATGTGTATATTAGTGATGATTCTTCATAGTTTATATCCTAATTCATTTTCAAATTCGAACATCAAGGGTACTGCCCCAACTATATATTGCTACTCAGGTTTGTATATATTCAATTCAAAGATGTTTTGCCCCCATTTTAAGCTTAAAAGTGCTAGTTTTTTTTAGATGAATTGTAGAAAGTAAGATGCTTTGATGTTAAGATTGAAGGAAAGAAAACAAGTGTAATTGAATTGCTTCTAATTGTTAACATTAATATTGTTCCCTAGTGCTGGAGATCATGACATATTGAATTGAATTGCCTTTGATTGCCATTTTTTTGGGTGTTATGTTTCCTACCGTTGAATTAAGATATTAAAGATACTTTAAAATTTTTGAGAGATCTATAAATAGATTTCCGATCAATTCAAAAGGGCTAACAGATATGAAAAGAGCGGTCATTCCAGGGTTCGAACCGGGGACCTATGATTACTACCCACAAGTTCTTTCCGGTGAGCCATTCCGGAATGGTTTTATTAGACCATCCACAACCATAAGTTTACCTCTTATCCAATTTTTTTCCTATCTCTTTATAATATTTTGACACCTCATTTTTTTTTTAATAATTTTTTACTTTATCAATATCTTTCTTTAAGATTTTCATATTTTTACTCCACAACCATGAGTTTACCTTATTCTTCTCTTTTTCCCATTTATTTATACCCACTATATGATTTTCACCAATCATAATATTATTAGTTAAATAAAAAATTACATAAAAATAAATAAAGCATTATGCTTTTGCACATGGTCGAAGGCACTTCCTATCTCTCCATATCAAGGTAACCGTTAAGGTGAACAAAACTCATGGTTGCTCATGACTTAGACATGAAGTGGGCGTTTTGTTCCGTCAAGAACATGAATTTCATCTGCGACCTAAGCCAAAGAAAAACTTCAATCAACCCAACCCATACACCTATCCAAAGCTGATTTTTTTTTTAAAAGAAACCTATCCAAATGCACTAATTCGATTCAAGAACAAGCCCTAATTTATGGAGCACATCAAACAAAACCTTAACCTCTTAACCTCCATAGAGTGTATAAGATTTGATCAGACCAATTTTTTTTTTGGTAGATATTGATCAGACCAATATAAATGGACAAGAAACATCATTTAGATAAAAGAAGAAAATATATATTCATCTATTGACACTGTACTAAAAACTAACGTCAACAATGTTTCAATTGTTATTTTTCAGATTGGATTGTCTCAATTATTTTGTTAGCATAACAATACAAACTTTATTTGAATAGTAGTGTTGTGAATTTGTTTGTATTGAAATACTAGTAGTTTTAGATAAAGTTTTGAGGACAAAGTTTTCATAGAGGGTAAGTATTGTTATGTACCCATGTATGTGATTAGGTGTGAATAATGAAATGAAAATACTTATCTTTCTCCTACTCTCTATCCTCTCTCTTTCTAGCTCTTGAATCTGAACTTCATCTCCTTCCTCTCCTGCCTCAATCTCTCTCCCTTCCTTCTCAACTCCTTTATGAGAGGTTAGGCTTTCGCCAACATAGTACTAATAGTTACTAACATCTCGCACCAATTACTAGCGGAAAATTAGTTCAATCAAATACCACAATTCATTTTGTTTGTACCAAAATATTGCTTTGTGATTCAGAATGTGATATTGTTATTGTCATTGTAACAATCTTCGTTCAACAACGTTACCGATCAGTTTTCAAGAATTTGCCCTTTAGCTATGTTACAATCACTTGCTGAAGGACATATTTGAGCCTAGGCATACAATAACGAACCATTGGACGCGACGCAGAGCCTAGAGTTGGGAAGTACGTTAATAAGAAAAGTATTCGTAATATTCGAAATTCTTCTAAGAAAGGCAACAATTTATTCTTTTTTTTTTCTTTTTTTTTTTATCAAGGAGCTTGTTGTCTACTCTCTTTTTTTTTTTTACAATGTAATGTAACTATGTAAGGAATGAATTTGTACTTTTATTTTCGCTACGACGAATCTAAAATCCTTCAAAGGATTTGAAGTAAATTGGGAAAAAAATAACTCTTGTGATGAATATCCTAATTGGGCTAAGGCCTTAAATGGACCCAACATTAAAGCCTATAACCTGCCCCCAATAATAAAAGCCCACTTAAGACCAATAACTAACTAGACTATGAGCCTTGAGATTATTTTTTTTCAACAACGAGGAACCCATCTTCAATGATAAACCTCGAACACGTGATCCAGTCGGCAAGAGTCACGTACCAGGTAAACCGGCTTGCGCCAATTGACTTGACCATTGGTAAGGAGCAAGATAAACCTCAGATTTTTCATCCAATGAGAGGGGCGGAGGGAGGAATCGAACCGGGACCTCCTTACTCCACAACACTAGACTACCCCGACTCGGACACTATGAGCCTTGAGATTGTGTGAGAAAACGGCGCCCCAACCAACCCATAATATATTAGAGGGAGAAAATGGGTAAAGATTAAAAAGAAAAGAAAAGTGGCAGTCTTCTCACGATCTTGTTATCGTCCATGAAGGTTTGAGATAGGTTTTGAGATTTTGAATGAGCGATAGTGTGGATAGGGTTTGAGATTGCGGTTTGGTGTGCTTTGTTGTACTTGTTGTAGTGCAAACTTCTTGTAAATGGTTGTTGATTTGCTTTGCTTGGAAATGTCGTGGAAATGTGATCGACATCTGATGACTTTGTGAAATCCACAATATATATGAGTTGTTCACTAGTTATTCCCAGAGTTTTTCTATGTGTGTTTTCCATTTGGTTGGTCGATTCGTTCATCATGTTGGCTTGTGGTCTAGTGTAGGATATGAATTATATTTTTTTAACCACTAAAATTTTCAAGTAAAAAAATAAACGAGACTAGTGTCTTTTAATGGTAAAGATAGTCGATTAGTCGCATTCGTTTGTGCAGTGGGAGATTGTAGAATTGAGTACAAAAATCATCGATTGAAAGATAATGGTTTGTCGTCGTGTGACTGCACATATGCAATGAAACCAACTCGATCCGTGAACGTAATACTCACTCTCACGTCTTAATTACCTTATTATTTACTCCTTATGATGAAGACTAGAGGCATCAAAGAATCGCCACATCTTAACGTACTATCCGACATCCCCTTTGAAAAAAGAAAAGACAAAGTAGGCCATCCGAAAGGTCAAGTCAACCAACTTTTTTTTTTTGGGGACGACGGGAAACCTAGGACGCGTAATCCTGTAAGAGTCACGTATTAGGTAAATCGACTTGCGTCAACCGACTCGACCACTAGTAAAGAGCATGACAAATCTTGAATTTACAAGACAATTGATCCAACTTTATTTTCTTATTTTTATAGCATCTCTATTCTCTAACCACTTTTCTAATTTTTGAAAAGGGAAAGTCATTTTTACCCCTCCCTTTTAATGTTATTTTAATGACAAAAAAATGTATGAGTTGAAATAAATTAATAAAATTTATTTATTCATCCCTTTTAATAAGAGAAAAAGATATGTTATTCTATTAAAATAACATTAAAAATTTAAAAGAGATGGATAAATAGATTTTATTAATTTATTTCAATTCATACATTTTTCTCTCATTGAAATAACATTAAAAGGGAGGGGTAAAAATGATTTTTCACTGTTTTTAACGGCAAGCTAACGGAAAAAAGGTCGTGGTTGGCAATTTACAAATAAAATGGATTTAAGGGGTGATTTTCTGCAATTTCAATTTTAAGGGGTGGTTTTCTGCAGAGAACTATATTTAAGGGCTGATTTTCTGCCATTTTCCCTTTTTAAAACTCTTTGATTTGAAAAAGATTTTGAGTGTTTTAATTTGTGTCATCAAGTCCCTTAAACTTTCTTTAAATTGTGATAAAAGACAAAATCAAAAATTTCAAATCTAACGTACATTTTTCATATTTTACAGAAGCATTGAGAAATCGTTGGTTTTTTTAGAGCTAGGTTTGACATAAGTGTTTCTCCTATATCAATTATAGAAGATTAAGAATTATGAGTTATAAAGAATGACGAAGCTTTACGTAATAACTTAAACTTGCGTGTTAATTGGGTAGATCCAGCCTTCTAACAACCGGCGGAGCTAGGGGCAAAGAAGAGCATTCGTCTCTCATCCGACGAGCCATCTATATATATATTACTCCCTCCGTCTCGAAATTCATGTCGTTTTAGCCTTATGTACAAATTTTAATAAAAACATTCATCCATCAATCAAAATCATCATTCCACTAACTTTTTCATTAATTTTATTACCCACTACATTTTTTAATCAATCAAAACCTTCAAAAAAGTCAACAACACACAAATCAATACAAATCATTACTATCCACTACCTAGAAAACCTAAAACGACTTCTATTTTGATACAAAACTAAAGAGCTAAAACGACATGAATTTCGAGACGGAGGGAGTATATATATATATTTTTGTTCTACGTACTTATCGATAGTTATGTTTTGATATATTATAAACATCCATCTAATATCTGAATAAAAAGTTACGAATGTTTGAAATTAAGCAATGATTAATTATTTGAAATATCTTTTAATAAACTATATATGATGCTTTTATATTAAGAGAAAGTTCGCCTCCATGTAATATTGTTTTATGTGGTGAATGTACATGTATGTGTGTATGATGATTATACAGGTATTATATAGTGTATATTAATTATACATACGTGATGCATTATTATGATTGATCTCGACTGAGTCGAATTGAGCTTATTAAGCTTGATCCTCTAACGAAATTAATCTTGTAATAGTGGAGTTAACACATATTTGCATAATATATAATATATGATATATGTAATAATGTATAAAGTATGAAAGAGAGGAAGTTTGGTGTTTGGGCCTGAAGCCCAGACTCTAGCTCATGATCTCAAGAGCTCAGATTGAGTTGGTAGCCCAAGGAGCCTAAGACTGAGACTTGCTTCTTCCGAAGTGTTGCATTTTGGAGGCTCGGGTTTGACCTAGCTATATAAGCTCTCATCCTCCGTCTGATCAACTCACTTCAGCTCTTGCCCCTCTCTCCACACACTATGCTAGCTAGGGTTTTCCAGGGTTTGGATTTTCCACCTCTTGGCCTTCGGTTTAAGAGTGCACGGTAGCATATCGGTGTCTCTGTGAAGGTGGTCTGAGCTCTGGCGTCCTCTTGGGTGGCCGCTCTCCTTTTCCTTTTGAGATTTAGGGTTTTGAAGATTGAATCCGACTTCGATCTTCGGTTTTCCCATACATGGGGATTACTTCCTTCTTGTACTTTTGATTGCATGCATGTTAGATGTAGAGTTGTTTACCTTCATCGTTTGATTCATCCCTTATACGAACTCTCTATAGTGGATTCGACTAACTCTTGAGGTCCCGTGGATTTAGGCATTTTTCCGAACCACGTAAAATCGTTGTGTTTGTGATCTTGCTTGTGATTTCTGTTTCGATCTTTCGTTTTCTTTTTCGATCGACTTCGCTTCCGCTCAAAACCGATTTTCTATCTTTCGGATCTTTGGTTTTACAATCACAAAGTTAAATTACTATAGCTCCAGCTAACAACGAGCTAAAAGAACACTCTTGATTACATACAAGCGTATAAATATACTCGAATCGGAATATACGATCAGAATCAAGAACATTACCCGACCACTTACATGTTAGCATATATTATTTATACTTGTCCATATCGTGTACAGTTACCACTGTACCTTTAGGGTTTTCACCCATTGATATATATACGGGAGTAGGCCTCTGAGATCGGTTGAGGACTCAGTTATCCAAACACTTACATGGTATCAAGCTTTATTGTGAAACCCTAATTTTTTGTTTCACATCTACGACCCCCTAGCCGTCGCCGCTAAGCCGCCGCCGCCCTTACGCCGCCGCTCCCCACAGCCGCCGCCCAACTTTTCCCCTCTTGTCTCTTCCGCCGCGATCTCCTACCTATTTCGATGGCTACCGTCGAGGATAACACCCCACCCAACCCTAACCCCCCTCCACTCAACCCTAACCCTCCACCGCAGGCCGCAGCCACAAAACCCCTTTCATTCCGCTCAATCCGTCACCAACATAAAAAATCAAATTCCCCTAACCCTAAATCTCAAAAAGGTTCAATACCACACATGGGCGGAACTTTTCAATACCGCCCGTAAGTGCCACGATGTCATCGCTCACATCGACGGCTCTGGCCGTCCGAATGATGTCCCCGAGTCCCTCTGGAACCGCCTTGACTCCATCGTTCTTGGATGGATCTATACCACCATATCCGAGGATGTCCTGATTACCGCCCTCCAACCGGACTCCACCGCTCGGGATGTCCGGCTCCGCATCGAGGGCGTTTTTCATGACAATCGATCCGCTAGGGCAACGGATGTTGAGGAAAAGTTCATCAACACCCGTCAGGAGAGATTCTCCACCGTCTCCGACTATTTCCTCGCCATCAAAGCCATCGCCGATCAACTTGGCGATGTTGGACACAAGGTCAGTGAAGAGCGCCTTGTTCTTCAACTCATTAATGGCCTCTCCACCAAATTTGATGTCGTCGGTGGCATGATCAGCAACACCTCGCCACTTCCGACTTTCATGGTGGCTCGCAGCATACTCTCCAGGGAGGAGAGCCGTCAGGGACGCCCTCAGGGTCCTTCCCATGTCTTGGTATCAACCAAGTATTTCATAGCCCCGGACCCTTACCCCCAAAACCAATCCAGACCACCCCAACAGCGCAGAGGCCGCGAGAGAGGCGGCACCAGCAACGGGTGCCACGGCCTCCGCCGGGCAACTGGTACCCGCAGCACCAGCACTAGCCTTGGTCCGTCAATTCGCCGCCCTTCCCTTATCCGACATGGGCAGGCTACCCTCCGCTAGGCATGGTCTTTCCGCAGCGTCAACCACCGCATTCGGTCCCTTCCCCGACGTTGTACGCATCTCAGCAGCATCCATCGAACCCCATGCACACCAATCTCTCTGCTGCTTTCTCCACCATGGGACTTCAGCAACCGGATGACAACTGGTATATGGATACCGGGGCCTCCTTTCACATGACGAACGCACCAAGTAACCTACACACTGCTTTTAATTCTAGCACTTTACCGTCTGTCTATGTCGGAAATGGCGAATCTCTTGCAATTGTCGGTTCGGGTCACACAACCCTCCCCAATGCCCCACCCCTTCGCCTTAACAACGTCCTACTTGCCCCTGACCTTGTTAAAAACCTCATTTCTGTTCGTCAATTTACCATCGATAATCACGTGGCAGTCCAATTTTACCCGTTTGGTTTTCTTGTGAAGGATCTTCGTACGAGGACCCCAATCATGCAGTGCAATAGTTCTGGAGACCTCTACCCTATCACCGTTGCTCGTCAATCGTCCCCCACCGCACTCACCGCCCTCGTCACCCTTGGTTCTGACTTGTGGCACGCTCGTCTTGGTCATCCTGACGACCACGCGCTTCAATGTCTCCGTTCCAGCAATTTATTTTCATGTAATAAAGCCTCAGGCGTTTGCATTTCCTGTGAAATCGCCAAGAGCAAGCGTCTTCCTTTTAGCATTTCTCATTCCCTTACATTTGCACCATTTAATATTATACATTGTGACTTGTGGACGTCTCCTATTTCGAGTGCTAGTGGTTTTCGATATTATTTGGTTGTCCTTGATGATTTCACTAATTTTGTTTGGGTTTTCCACCTACGCCAAAAATCTGAAACACAAAGTCATATTGTCAAATTTCACACATTTGTCCGCGCTCAATTTAATTTGTCTGTCAAGTCTATTCAGTGCGACATGGGAGGCGAGTTTGACAACACTTTCGTCCGCTCCCTTTGTCAACAACATGGGATAGCCCTCCGCTTCTCTTGCCCTCAAAACTCTCCACAAAATGGCAAAGCGGAACTCTTTTTCCGCACCCTCAATGACAAAACTCGAACCCTCTTACATCACGCCTCTCTCCCCCTCTCCTTTTGGGTTGAGGCGCTTCACATGGCCACCTATCTCCACAACATATTTCCCTCCAAAGCGATTGGCAACTCCATCTCAACCTTGGCACTCTACAAGCGCTACCCTTCCTACAATCACATTCGAGTGTTTGGATGTCTTTTTTTTCCCAACATGAGTGCCACCGTCCCTCACAAGCTCTCCTCATGATCCACCAAATGTGTCTTATTGGCCATCTCCCCACACCATCAGGGCTACCGTTGTCTTCGCTTGGATACCAATCGGGTTGTCACTTCGCGCCATGTGATTTTCGACGAACAAACCTTCCCATTCGCCTCACCGCCCACCTCTCATGTTCCCAACCCACCTACAACACCCAATTCTGACGAATTCTCACCCCTCCTCCGCCTACTGTTTCAACAGGCCTCGCCCGACGCTTTGGCGGCTATACAACACCCCCCCGCCGAAATTGATGTGTCACGGCCGCAGCACCCTGCTGCACCCACCCTGCCCTGGCAGCACCCGCAGCCCCCCCCCCCCCCCGTAATTGATGTGCCGCGGCCGCATCACCCTGCTGCACCCACCCCGCCCTGGCATCGCCCGCAGCACCCCCCCGCCGCAATTGATGTGTCGCGGCCGCAGCACCTTGCTGCGCACGCGGCACCTCACGCAGCCCCGGCAGCTGCCCCACTCAACTCGATTCCTCAGCCTGAACCCCCCGCCCCATCCATGAAGACCCGGTCCCAATCCGGGATTTTTAAACCTAACCCCAAATACAATCTTTTCCCCATGTCCCCTAACATATCCCCTCTCCCCAAATCACCACACAAGGCCTTACAGGACCCGAACTGGCACGCCGCCATGGTGGATGAGTTTAGTGCTTTAATTAAAAACGACATGTGGGACCTCGTTCCAAGGCCTCGGGACACTAATATCATTAACTGCATGTGGTTGTTCAAACATAAGTACAGGTCTGACGGGACTCTTGAGAATCACAAGGCTTGCCTAGTGGTCAATGGCAAGTGTGAGGAGGATGGGGTTGAGTGTGACGAGACTTTCAGCCCGGTCGTCAAACCCGCTACCATCCGCACAGTTCTGAGTATCGCCCTCACCAAGGACTAGCCCATCCACCAGCTGGACGTCAAGAATGCTTTCCTTCACGACAACCTTCAGGAGACTGTGTATATGCATCAGCCACCAGACTTCTATGATCGCTCCCGCCCATCCCACGTCTGCCTTCTCCGGAAGTCTCTCTATGGGCTAAAACATGCACCTCGCGCTTGGTACCAGCGATTCTCCACGTACCTCACTGGTATTGGGTTTCAGGGGAGTCAGTCTGACCACCCCCTCTTTGTGTTCCACTCGGGGTCTGACACTGTCTACCTTCTCTTGTACGTCGATGACATTGTGCTCAAAACTTCCTCTACTTCCCTTCTGTTGAGGCTGGTGGCACTGTTGCGTTCAGAGTTTGCCATGACTGATCTCGGTTCCCTGAGCTACTTCCTCGGTATCTCTGTGACTCGCACTCCTAATGCGTTGTTCCTTCATCAGCAGAAGTATGCCCTTGAGATCGTCGACAAAGCCAGAATGACGTCATGCAAGCCCGCCACCTCTCTTGTCGACTGCAAGTCCAAGCTCGATGCTGACTCCAGTCCTAAGGTTGAGGATCCTACAGCCTACCGCAGCTTGGCCGGTGCCCTCCAGTATCTGACGTTCACTAGGCCAGTGAAAAAAGGAAAATCTGTCGTTGTTCTTGCCAAAGAATACTCAAACTCACAACTAGTATAGTGTGTAAGCAAGAGGTCGATCCACAGGGAAATCTATCAATTTGAGTGTCAATTCTAATCGCTAATAGAGAATATGGGGGGTTTTGGTGTGAAAAGATCCGCCTTTTATCAAAGAGGAAGTAAGCAAACAAAGTAAATATATTGTAGAATGCAGTGGAGAGAGATAGGTTCACCTACAATTTATCACTTCGATTGATGAATTCGATCCTTGTTTCAGCCTCTAGTTCTTGCCTTTTCCTATCAATGTCCTTGTCCAGATCTTAGGTAGATTACTAGTCCTACGAGTCCTAGCAACCCTTATCTCTAAATAACCCTAACACGGTTAAGATTCAACCTAGAGATAGCATTAAGAATATGAATTAACCAATGTACCTATAATATCAAGCTACGAGTCGATATTCAACATGTATTCAACTTCCTACACATCCAATTAGTCATACGAGTCCTAAAGGGATATGATTGCCACTTGGTTTAAGGTTCGCTACGAGGAATCTACAAAACCCTAGCAATTAAATGAATCTACTCTAACTAGTTGATCAAGCCAGAGAGAATAAAACACATTCGAGCAATTAAGCACAAAGAAGTCAAAACATTGGAATAAGAATAAGAACTAGATTAAGAAACTCACAATTCAACAATCAAAGATCCAAATCGTAGGCGAAACCTTGAGAGTTTAGTTGCTCATGCTCAATTGCGCTCTCAACAATGGAATAATGTGCATAAGGTTAATGAAAATAATAACTAGAAAAACCTTAAATAGTCTTTAGAAAGTCGGCCAAATAATTTAATAAAAACCTTAAGTAAAGTCCAGTTTTGAATCGGCGTTTCTGTGAAGGCCGCGGGGCAGCCACCACAGGCCGCGGGGCGGCCAGGCGATCAGCGAAATCGTTCGACAGAGCTTCTAGCCGCGGGGCGGCAAGCTTGGACGCGGGGCGGCTTTTACTGTTCACAGAAATTTTTCCGTTTCGAATTTGGTCTCGATGTCAACATGAAAGTTGTAGATCTCGGAAAGAGCTTTCCAACGCATGGTCATAATAGTCAATCGGACCACCGATGCCTCCAGAAAGTGCGAAACAATTTCAGAATGTCTGTCGACAACTTCTGTTGACTTGTTCTTAACTTAGGCTCTCTAACTTCGATTCCGCTCCCGGGCTCTTCACTTTTCCTCCTCCTCTTCACTCTTCCTTCATCCATGAGCCTCCTCATTCCTAGTCAGATCCACATATACCTGAAATAATCCATAAAAGCGTGTAGATTCCGATTCCACCAACAACACAAGTATAAATGCAAATCTAGCTTAAACTATGCATTATGCACATCTAAATCATGCTAAATGCATCCTAATATGCCTACCTAAATGCATGCTATCAGCCAGACATCGTCTTAGCCGTCCACCAGATCTGCTTATACATGCATGATCCCCGCGAGCATATCTTCAAGCGCTCAAGAGCATAATCCGGTACATCAAGGGCACCTCTGACATGGGATTGCATCTCGGTCGCAGTCGTTTTGACTCCCTTACCGCATATTCCGATGTTGACTGGGCGGGTTGTCCTGAAACTCGCCGCTCCACATCTGGTTTCGCAGTGTACCTTGGCGACAATCTGGTCTCGTGGTCCTCCACGCGTTAGGCCACCATCTCCCGGTCGAGTGCCGAGGCCGAGTATCGTGGTGTTGCCAACGTCGTGGCCGAAACCTGCTGGCTCCGCAACCTCCTCTGCGAGCTCCGAGTTCCGCTTCGATCGGCTACATTGGTCTACTGCGACAATGTCTCCGCTGTTTATCTTTTGTCGAAACCGGTTCAGCATCAGCGGACGAAGCATATCGAGATTAACATCCATTTCGTCAAAGAGAAGGTCGCCCTAGGCCAGGTTCGGGTTCTTCATGTCCCTTCTGCACATCAGTATGCGGACATTTTCACAAAAGGATTACCTACACCTCTTTTTACTTCTTTTCGTTCTAGTCTTGCTATTCGCTCACCTCTAGCTGCGACTGAGGGAGGATATATGTTAGCATATATTATTTATACTTGTCCATATCGTGTACAATTACCATTGTACCCTCAGGATTTTCACCCATTGATATGTATACAGGAGTAGGCCTCTAAGATCGGTTGAGGACTCAGTTATCCAAACACTTACATTACCCTCTTCGGATTTTAGTAATGAATTTTCTATCCTATACCCTAAGATTAAATTGGAAAATATTTTCCCTAAATATACCCGATTTAACCTTTTTTAAATTAGATTATAGGATTTACTTATTTTTTTAGGGTTTTATTTTTCAATAAAATATTTTTATCCTATACTCTTAGGACACACAATAGATAAACCATTTTAGTAAAGATGATCTAGAAATGTGCTAATTAATTCTTGTCCAATGTGAAAAGTAAATAATAAATTACCCGATCAAATCTCCTAAATCACATTTTTTCGTATTACACTATTTCGAATGCGAGGAAATCAAATTCTAAAAATGCTAATTATAACTAGAATTTTAAGAAGTTTTCTCAATTAAAACTTTTAAGTCTAATTAACCTATACTTTTAGTTTAAGGGCATAATTAAATTAGAAAAATCATTATATAAAAATCCATAAAAGATGCATGTCAATGGACATTCACCCTATCTTAAAATAAAGCATATCTGCAAGACTTGTGATATGACTGAAGTCCACGTACGAAGTCTAGCTGAAAGTTATTGTTAATCATTTTTTAGGCCAATTTGCTAATTTAGACCAAAAATGGGCCTAATTGCTAAACTAGACTAGTAGTTCAAAAATTGGCCCAAAGTAACCTCTCTACCCCATGCCAAATAAAGTGCCGGTTTTTTTTAACTGTTCATAACCGGTTGTAGTGGGTGAGTAATTGGGAAATTAAAAGGAGGAGGGAGGGAGAGAGACGGTTACATGTTCTCAAAACCGAAAGGAGGAGGCGACGAAGACAGATAGAGAGGAGGCGAAAGGAGGAGGCGACAGAGAGAGAGGAGGCGACAGACAGAGAGACGGAGAACCGGTTGAAGAAGAAGGCCACCAGTCATAACCAGGGAGGAGAAGGTTGAAGACCTTGACAAAGGTAAGCAACTGTGGAGTTTTTTCTTGAAGTTGCGAAATTGGGGTAATAGGGGTGCGGTTTTCTGAAGGATTTGAGACGAATTTGGGGTAGATGCATAGCAGTAGAAGAGGAATGAAGTAGAAGGGGTTAGGGGTGCCATTGTGAGTCGATTTTGGGGAGGCGGGTTCGATTAGGGTTTGAGGCTGTCGGGAAAAGGATTGGGGTAGCAGATTTCGTAGGACCGGGTAACGAAATTGGCACGATAAAATTTAACATCTGGTATGCCGAGTGGGATGAAGGAATTTTTGGTTGATTGGTTTTTAATGTTGAAACCGTAAGCGCCCACCAAGTGTTTGATGAAATGCCTAAAAATAAGATGAATAAATGGTGATTTGGTTTTGGTTAATCTCATTGCCTATATGCTGTGTTGTTAAAGACGTAAAATGAAGAAAACAAGTAAGACATGTTGGTATGACAGAGTAGGTGTTTGCCTATATGTTTGAAACTTAATGTGTGAATTACTTGTTGGTTAAATGCCTAGATGTATGATGAATTGTTGGTCCTTTGCTGCTGGTGTTGGTGAATTACTTTGGCTAACTCTTGGTTGGGAAAGAGGTAAAATGAACCAAACTTGCATGAAATTCGAAAATGGTAGGACAGAAAAATATAGCAGAGTTGGTAGGAAAAAAATAATCTATTGGTAGGAAACAAATACACTGTTGGTAAGATAAAAGTTGGTGATCTGAATGTCTGAATGCATGTGTGTGGTGATTGTGTTGCAGGTAACCTTTGTGCAACAACCATAAAAAATGACAAAGGTCGGGAAGAGGAAAGTAAAGGCAGGACCAAGCAGCCAAGGGGTAAGGACACTGAGAAAGTTCCCTTGTTTTGGTAGTTATGCTTGGGAAAAAAAATTCGAACCTAAGAGTGTTACATGTGTTGCAGGCTGTCTTAGCCGTGGCGGAGAAGGACCACTTCAGTGGCAGGGCGCTATCACATGGCAGTTTAGACCTCCTGGACGGTCTTGACTTAGCCATCGGCCGTGATGATGTGAAGGCCCTGACGAAGAGCCAATTCGGAGGCATAGTGAGGATGGGGTCGAGGAACAAGTTCGCCGCACAGCTGGTGCACTTTTGCCTCCTGTGGCAGCTGAAGACCCGAAAGCAACACGAGACGTGGTACTCCATCCAGGGGCATCACGTGCGATTCTCGCTCCACGAGTTCGCGTTGATAACGGGGCTAAACTGCGCACCACCCCCTAGGGATGTGATGGAGGGGGATCACAAAGACGCCATATACCAGTTGTTCAAGAAAGAGAAGGTAAGTCTGAAGGATTTGGAGAGAGCTTGGGAGCACGAAAAACAGACGGACTCGGGCTCCCTAATGAAGAAGTACAAGCTTGCCCTCCTAGTCATTGTGGAGGGCATTCTTTTCGGATTGGAGAAGAAGGCACAAATTAGAGGGTGGGTGGTTAAGCTGCTGTTGGAGGACACGACGCGATTTTTGGAATTTCCTTGGGGACGCCTTGTGTACGAGAGGATACACGAGAGCCTGGCCGGGACGTTGAAGGACTTGGTGGCTGCAAAAGCTCACCTGAAAGATAGGCCAACGTACGCGTTCTACGGGTTCCCCATGGCATTCCAAGTTAGTCAAGTTCTGAAAAAAGGCTCAACCCCTTGCCATTTCAGATTATGTGTGACTGTGTGGAATGCCAATAAGGCAATTATATCATGCCAATAATATATGTCTATCTTACCAGAGATATGAAGTTGACATAGAAACTGTGTATTTCTATCTTACCAAATCTATGAAGTTGTTATGCAAACTGTGCAATAATAGCTTACCCAAATTTATCATATTGTATTTGCAGTTGTGGGTGTACGAGACCTTCCCTGAGATTGGTAATCATTTTGGCCGCAACATCGACGACACCATCATCCCCAGGTGTCTGCGATGGGAAACGCCAAACTCGCACATACAATACGAGAATGTGAAGTCCTTCCTCAGCCTGGACGCCCCCGCCAACGACCCAATTGATGAACACGTTCTGCTGGAGACGCCAGAGCCCATCCTGCACCCCACCCATAAGGAAAAAGATGCGTACCCCCACTCATCGTACAAGAAAGACGCTCCAGACGTCTTCTTTGATCAGATTGTGGGCGATCACATGAGGGCACGCAGAGATAAGCGGAGAGGTGAGGATGCCACTGCTGGACCCAGTCAGGGCACCAGCCAGTCCGGGTCAGACGCGTCGAGCGTCGGTTTGGAGGCCCGGATTGTGGCTAAGGTTGAGGCTCTATTGAAGGGCATGATGGTAGAGATGGGGACCAGGTTCAGGGAGCTTGAGGAGAAGGTCACTAAAGTTTCGAGAGAATGCAAGCAGGTGTTATCAGAGAGGACCGGCAAGAGAAAGGTATGTGCTTCATTGTTCATCATATGTGCAATTGGTAGGATAATATTTTTGTGTTGGTAAACCATTCTAAGCCTTATGGTATGACATACATGTATAATTGGTAGGATCCTGTTGATGTATTTGATGACGATGTTGAGAAGGTTGTTGAGAGAGATTTGGACAAGGTTGTGGCCGACGTGGTTGACAAGGCTGAGAAGGTTGAGGAAAGGGCGGAGGAGAAGGAAGAGATGACTGCTGATGACCAGGGGTCGGTCAAGCAGGGACAGAACGTTGAGGATAACACGGCGGAGAAAGAAGAGCTGAACTCTGATCTGAAGGGGTAGGGCATGTGCACTGGTGAGGACGTTGAGAAAGGCAAGGACGATGGAGAGAAGGTGGTGCAGGCTGAGGAACAGATTAAGAAGGGCAAGGAGCATGTAAAAGAAGCTGCAGGGGAGGGTTCCAAGGGTGAGTCTGATGCGGACGATGCGGAGGAAAAGGTAAACCTTACTTATTGGTAGGATAGTCTGACCCTGTTGGTAAGACAAAGGGTGAGTTTTGGTATGATAAAAAAGGCAGTTGTATTTTGGTCAGATATAATAACCCAGTTGGTAGGATATATTTACCGTTTTGGTATAATATTGAATCTGTTTTGGTAGGATAATGAAAGCTGTTTGAACATAACTCGGGTGTGTTTGACTGTTGGGAGACAAAGCTGGAGCCTAGGAGAGGCAAGTGTGACAGAAAGATCACATCAAAGCTAGGGGACTGCGTGGTTACTCAACCCGCTAAGCGGGCCAAGAAGGGGGCACATGCATCGTGTCCAACCACCGACGCAGCTGCGGAGGGGATGGTCACTGATAAACAGAGAGACGACTTCTTGGCCTGGCTCCTGAAGTTCCCCGCGCAGGTTAAGGGCCTTGACGGGTCCCAATTGAACAAGGAGTTCTTCAACAACCTAATATCACCCGGCATATGGCTTTCCACCGAGGTACGCAAACTTCTGTCCTGTAACGCATGTTTCCTTATTCACTTACGTCATGGGACAAGCCCTCACGGGAATTTGGAACGTACCTCTTAACGCAGCACCTCCAGCAGTCACTGGTCTTAGTCCGGAAAGCATTGGACGCCCGGACGGGTGACAACAAGTCCGGTGTCGTCGTGGTGGACCCATACTGGCAGGAAGCTGTGGTGAAGCAGTTGGACACTGTTTCCGGCGATGTTAGTCGCATTAACCAGCGCAATGTGTCCAAGGTGCTTCTGAGGTACTTCTCGGGGACACTGCCGGCATCTATTTCAGCAGGCACCACCCATGTCTCACGAGGTGGCACTGGGTACACGACATTGATGTAGCAGGCGCACCATGCCTCAGCCCTGTATAGAGGATGGACGAGGGAGTATGGGTCGATCCGACGTACCTTGGCCGCGGCGAGGGCATGTGGACATGGAATCTGGTCAATTTTAAAGTGCTTACATGTGCAACTCCGAGCGGAAAGGTTGACCAGCCAGGCGGACAGCCCCTTACGTACGTCATACTCGTGTTCGCTTAAAGGCCTCACCTGAAGACATATAGCCTGCATGGCGTTTTTCCTCAAAACGGCGTCCACATGGTCGGTGACAACCTTCTCGGGATTAGAACTTAGCTCCCGACGCTTCACGAACCACTCACCCACTTTGTCGAGTATGCTGTCCATCAGGGAGGTCACGGGCAGGTCATGAGGTTCAAGAAATACCGAGTTCAAGCACTCGGCATGGTTTGTGGTGGTGACGTTGAACCGATTGGCGGGATAGAAAGCCCGAGCCCAATTGGAGAACCCGGCCATCTTAATGTACTCAACACCAGTGGGAGACTTCTCTGTGAAAGCTGTGAAGTGGCCATTGAACTCCGCAACGGTGTACGCGTTTACCATTAGGAAGAACATATTTTGTAGCCCACCCGCCTTGTGATATGCCTTCACATTCTGAAATAGATGGTAAGTGCAGCGGCCATGCTTTGCAAAGTCGTAACTCGCTCGAATCCCCTTGGCGATGCTCATGTGCCTGTCGCTTACCCACACCACATTGGGCTCATCCGGGACCACGCGTTTCATTTGACAGAAAAAGAAACCCCAGGATGCGTCATTCTCCCCGTCGACAATGGCAAATGCAATGGGGTATATGTTGTGGTTTGGGTCTTGGGCAGTCGCAAACATCAAGCAACCCCGATACTTCCCCTTCAAGAAACTTCCATCCACCGAGAATACCTGTCAATGTCACAGTTTAAACAGTCGGCTAACATAACACTATTGGTATGACAGAAGGAGACAGTTGGTAGGATACATGGAGACAGTTGGTATGATCGTAAAGGGTGGGATGGTCTGTGCCTATTGGTAATACATGAGAAATTTGGTAGGATTATAAAGTTGCGCGGGCGTACCTGTCTGAGGTGTGGGATGTTTGTCCGCCAAACACCCAAGCTTACGAACGCATACTTGAATTGCTGGTTATCATCACCGACTAATGTGGTTATGGTCCCGGAGTTTGCTCGCTCAAGCATGTAAAGGTATGAGGCCATCCGATCGTAGCTCGCTTCGTAGGTCCCGTGCAAGCCCTCCCTTGCGGCTCCCTGCGCCCTGCGTGCCTTCCAATAGCTGCAGTCCACGCCCAACCGAGACTTCATCATCATACTGATCTGACGGGGAACCAGCTCCTTCCCTGACCCAATAAAACTACAAAGACGCGAAGATAAGAGTTAAACCAAAAAAAATCCACCAACACAGTACATAGACGGGGAACAAGACGCCGGTTTAGAAACTTACTCGGACACCAAACTCTGCCCCATCAGCTTGTAATTGGCGTTGCGCTAGTAGTTGTTGGCGACACTAACCTTGCAACTGTGTGTGTCAACGAACTTACGAACCACCCACTTTTTAGTTTCCCGATACGTTGACGCCCGACAGTACCATGAGCAGTTCGGTTCGGGACAAACAACCACGTACGCCTTTGTTGTCGATCGCTTCACTTGGACCGCGAAGCACCCGCGCAAAGCTTCCCACTTCACTATAGACTGAATGGCAGCCTTCGTATCGAACATCTACCCCTCACGTAACTCCTTCACACTCTCCCGAGGGTCTCCGACTAGAGGAATGAACCGAGCCACATCCTCTTCCACTTTCTCCAACGTCGGCAAAGGTTGTTTGTGTCCTTTGTACGCTCGCTCTATCTCTCTCACCGCTGCCTCAGCCTCCTCATCCCATGATTCAGATATCTCGTTCGACCTTCCACCCTCCACTTTCATGGGGAAACCACAACCGATCATTTCATCGCCGGAGCTTCCTACGTCTATTATGTCCTCCATTCCGTGTGTGTGTGGGGGGGGGGGGTAGGTCGTCCACATCATCATCGGTGTCCACGATCACCACTTGCTTTCCGCGTCGAATGGCATCAGACCTGCTCACGTCACCACCCTTCTCTATTTCATCCTTTTCGTGAAGTTGTCCCACATCATCGCTCTGTCCTACCATTATGTTGTCATCCATCCTACCAACTCCGTCCTCCTGTCCAACCATTTTGTTGTCATCCATCCTACCAACTCCATCTAAATCTATACCGCTCCCAGCAAGCTCATCCTGCATCCCACTGACGCTGTCCTTTGCAGTGGGACAACACTCTCCCTCCCCCGCTACACACTCATCACATAGGCAGGTGCCTCCAGTTTCGCTGCTAAGGTCGTCCAACTTCCCTTTCTCCTCGATGGAGCCTCGAACCTTCTCATCTGCCCCTCCGCCTCCATCAAGACCATCCTCGAAGTCTTCCTGCGTGGTGGGAGGCCCGGTTAGGAGTATTTCCCCTGGGGTGGGAGACGAAAGGTCCTCAGCCCATGAGTTGGAGTTCTCCGACTCATGTTCTTTGGATGTTGTGGAAGGGGTTGTCGTTTCCATCCTTAAGGTGGCGTGCAGTGCGATTGGCCATGCTCGTGCACCGGATTCAATGTTGTAGAACTTGTAGGCTTCTAGGTCATCGTTGTCCTTGACCCGAATCGGAGTGGCCCGCCCCATCGAAGGAGGGAGGTAGGTGAATTCAATGTCATACAATACCATGTCCACGTCGAATTTGGAAACAATTTTCTCCTTCAATTGGGCGTAACCAATATTCTGTGCCACCACCATAGCTGCAGTACGTGCCTCTCCCTTGAACACCAAGCTCCCACTCCCGGGAGCCCACCAACCGCCGCACACGACGTTTATACATACCCTATCACCTGGGGTACGCCACGGGAATAGAGGATCAGCCTAGGGGGTAGTTCTGATATAGGAAAGAGGAACAACTACAAAGGAAAGGTACAAGATGACTTACCCATCGCTGCCACTGCCACTCACAAGATTGTTGCACTTTTCTTGGAATGGAAAGACAGTTGAACACTGTTGGTAGTCCAGACCTGTACTTTTGGTAGGATGACAACTGTATCGTTTCCTAGGATCCACGTGTGTCTTTTCCCCCGTCCTTTCCGCCTCTCTCCTGCTCTTCCTTGTAAAGACCGGAATTTAATTAATATTTATAAAATATCCGTAGGATAATCCGAATATTATCCTCCCTTATGATTATGAAAACCCGGAAAATTTAAAAATTTTATGCCTAGCTTTACATGGATTTAATGACGGGAAAAATATACCCAAGCCACTTTTCTCGTATCTTATAAACGTAACGGATTTTAACGCTTCGCGATCTCGGGTTTTACATTATGTTAAAGAGGTCATCCACCCAAATTGCCCAACATTGAGCCACCAAACCCTTGACTTGTGGCTTGCTTGTGAATGTAGACATTCAACCACTCCCATCTCTTCATCCCATCACCACCCATGCTTTGACTCATGAAGCCAACCACCCCTCTCCTCTATAAGCCTGACCCCAACACTCATGTGGAGCTCATCCAAAGAAGCCCCACCGTCACTTGAGAGGAGAGAGAGAGAAGGAGAGCCTTGCTCCATTTTAGGTCCATTTTGGACAGCCTTCACAAGAAATAGCATAACTGCCTCCATACTCATCCAAATTGAGCAAACTCGGTGGCCATGGATCCGTCTTGAACCCAGCTTTCCATACATATCTCAAACAAAAAAATCCAAGGTCGTTTGCCCAGCCAAAATCGTCCATCTTTGGAGCTGCAGAAAACTGTTTTTGAAGGGTCTTGAGAGTTTGACTTGATTTCTTGGTAAGAACCCTTCCTTTCTTCCAAAACTGAGTTCCAACATGTTTTTTAACTTATTTTATTCAACTTTGAGTAAGAATATAAATCATGTTTTGGGATTTTTGGTGACAAAATGGCAAGGTGTTTGAAAGGTGTTCCGAAGGACTCCCAAGGGTGTTCTTGAGTCGTTTGTGTGGGATTCTTCGAAGGTAATCCCTCATCCGCCTCCCCCTCTCTAGGAATAGATCTTGTGTGCTTGTAAAGGGCTTAGGAAGTGGAGCCTCTATGTGTTTTTTGTTGCGTTTTGTAGCAAATGTCAAGAAACAAAATGGATATATGTGCCTCTGTAATTTGGACTTTGATTCCAATCCAACGGTCTGATTCGGCTGAAATCTTAATATGATGTTCATGGAAATGTTATCTAACTTCCCTTGAAAATTTATGGCAATCCAACGGTTGGATCAAGAGTTATTATAATTTTAGTAACCAGTGTTTATAATGACTCGGTTAAAAAAACTTGGTTAAGGGAATGCTAAGAATATGGTTAAATATATAATGGCATAACCGAAACTTAGAGCATATAAAATACAGAAATGAAGTATACCCATAACTTGACTTATGATCCGATAAGAAGAAAATCGATTATGTGATAATACGATATAGATTATGACTGGTTAAGTCCGGATCACTTAACCAAATTGTGTAATCTATAGAATCGTGAACCTCATGTGGATGTATGTTGATTATTAGGTTGGGTACCATGCATTAGAATACCACCTAATGAAAGCTTAATGAAATTAATAGGCTCTTGTTGATTGGATCCTTGGTTGTGCACTTTATTGCTTGCTTATTCTCCGGACTCCAGGTAAGTCCCCTGGACTTACTCATGATGGATTTATGTGATACTCTTTGTCTTATCGAGAGTCTTCATGCATCACGCGACCTAGTAACATGTTTAGGAATATAAACTGGTAATATGACGTAGGATGAACTTAGTAAATCCAATAATTCATATGTATGCTATGTGTCTATGGTAGGACGGCCGTCAAAATCTAAATAAATGACTTATACTCGATGGAACACGAATGAAATGATGAAAGGCTTATGATGAGAAGGATGAGTATGTTTGAGAAGGATGAGTACGTTTGAGAAGGATGATGATGATGATGATGATGATGATGATTATGATGATGATACGGGCCCTTGTGTGTTTATTTCGCATTTATATATATCTATACACTTGCTTATGTGTTGCATTTTAACATTCATGTAGTTTAAGTATGCCTCTTTATATGGCACGGAGTGTGCATATTTCCGATGATTGACCCCGATTTATTTCTTGTTTTTAGATTCAGGTACCCCTTACCCGATATGACTTACTGATGTGGATGGTTGTCGGGACAGACCTTTTGGACGATTAGAGTGAGGGAGGCGCTTGACATTCGCACTCTTTTGCTCATACGTTTTATCGTTTTGACCCGGCGTGGCCGTGGCATTTTGTTGTATTTATGATTTCCGCTTTTATCTCTGTTCAAAACGTTTCGCGATAGTCTAGGACAGATGAAGCCTCCAACGGGCTTACGATCTTTTCGGGGTTCGCAATCCCCATCTTTTGACAACTAAATCTTCCGCTTAAATGAACCTAATAATAACTCGTACTCGGTCGTAAGATCCAAAGCTCACGGAAGAAGATCAAACTTCTTCTATAACGTTCCCCGATAATCTAGTATTCCGAACCTTATTTACCTTCTAAGTAGGTTTATGGAGGTTAATTCGGGTACTTAAATTTCGGGTCGTTACATTCCTCACTTTTTGCAGGGCATGTTGGGGTGTTTGAGATCCTCCTCTCAAGCTTATATATGTGCTTGGGGAACACCCATCAATGCAATGATTGCATTTTCCCCTCATAAATGCTCCCCCCTTCCCCCAAATGAAGAACCCCGTTTTGGCGGCAAAATTACACTGACAACCCGCCAAAACAGGTTCGGTCAATCCGTTCCAAATTTCTCCAAATTTTCAGGTATGGTAAGACATTTTAAGCCTATTGGTAGGATAACTATATGCTATTGGTTACATAATTGTACCATATTGGTCAGACAGATGCTCTCCATCTCCCCCCCAATGAAGAACCCTGTTTTGGCGCCAAAATTACACGGACGTCCCGCCAAAATCGCTATGGACATCCCCCTCCATATTATATCCAAAATTTCAATGTATGGTAAGATAAGTTTGTCCTATCGGTAAGACACATGTATTCTATTGGTAAGATATTTGTCCTCTATTGGTAAGCCAACCGTTTCCAGTTCCCAAAAATGAAGGTGATGCTTTGCCCTCAACTTTCCACTCGTCTCCTACGTTGGCTCCCTTTTTTGCAGAGCATTTAATAAGGAATGACACTCATCAATCAAGATTTTCTAAGGGTTGATTGACACCCTTAATTCAATCATTGAAATTTCCCCTCATAAATGCCCCCCATTTTCCTACTTTATTTGAGCCACACACCATGTCCAGCACCTCCCCCTCCTGATTTCTGTTTTTTCAAATGATGGAGCTACAATGCTGAACTCCCCTTCACCTGCTACCTCCACTGCCGGTTGGATTTTTAGATTTACAAAAATACATCACTTTCTACCCCTAACCAATTTTTTAAGTACATATCTACTTTAGCCAATAGGCTCATTTTTTGGTCTAATCACTACCATTTCCTCCATTTTTTATACACTTTATAAAGTTGTAATACGGAGTAATATTCACTTTAATTAATCATATTTATCAAATTCATGATCGATATGAGTGAAGTCCACGTGGTCTCAAAAATTATGGTACGTACGTTATCTTCATTTTCAATAAAAGTGGAGTTCATATAATCATATTCACTTTCATCAAATTGATCAATTTTAAATTATTATCTTTACTAATTAATTGGCCGTCAGTATCGATAAACGTGTTTTTTTTTTTGTTTTTGTCGCAAATTTCTCCCAATTTGTCTGAATGAGTGTAATTAATTTATACTTTGACGCTTTCCAATTGCATTTCGCAAACAGAATTGATTGATTAGGGAATAAAATCACTTATTATAAGTTATGATCGATGAAATGAACGTACAAAGATCTATAAGTCAAGTTGACTCTATTGGGTCTCGATTCTCGAACCATTTCATACGTTTGATAGATATACAATCAACGTGTTGATCGATAAGGTCGGCCTCCAATTCTTGACTTCAGATCCGAACTCGTCCCATTACTATCTATCGAGACATCCATTTTATCACCAAATAAATATATATATATATATATATGGTTGAGTCATGTGTTAACAATTCTTACGGTGTTAAATGTTAATAAATCAATATTCGACAAAATTTATCAAATATTCATCACAATCACTCAATTATTCATCAAAGCTTTTGTTAAAATTAATCAACTATTCATCACAGTTACTCAAATATTTATCACAGTCACTCAATTATTCACAATTTTCCAAATTTTCATCAACATTCGGCAACATTTAAAAAATATTCATCACAGTAACACAATTACGAGATTTTAGGTGGATACACGCGCAAGGGTTTGAGTTTTTTTGGGTGATATTTTTTTTAATTGACAATAATTATTAATTGAAATGAATCTCTTAAATGTTATCTAAAAGCTTTGATGAATAATTGAGTGACTGTAATGAATATTTGATAAATTTTACCGAATATTGATTTGTTAACATTTAACACCGTAAGAGTTGTTAACATTTGAACCATATTCTATATATATATATATAAGAGAGAGAGAGTATGAATTATTTGTACACAAACCTTATGTGTACCTTGTTTACAAATATTATTCGGTGAAATTTGAAGCATTATTCGGTTAAATATGAATATTGTTTAGGGGAAACTGAAACATTATTTGGTGAAATTTGAATCATTATTCGTATAAATTGTAAGTATTGTTTAGGGATTGAGGTTTCTATTATTTGAAATAGATGAATAAAAAAACTAAATATTATTCGGTCGAATGTTATAAATTATTTAGGCCCCGTTTGGTATAAATGCGGTAATCGGAATGAGAATGAAAATCGAAAGCAACAAGAATGTTGTTTGGTATAATGTTGGAATAAGAAATTCACAAACACCAAAACTAAAAATACACAAATTCATCATATCAAATTAAAAATCATACATTCAATCTCACAAATTCACAAACCACAAAAATTCATCTCACACATTACAAAAAATAAAATATAATAAATAATAAATAATGAAGATGGAGATTGGAGGGTTAGGCACAAAGAGGACTGGGCAAGTGGGCAACGATGAGGACTGGGCAACCATGGTGCAGCAGAACGAGGAGGGTTGGGCGGTGCCAGCGGCTGCGTTGCCACCATCTAGGTGATGAGGGTGACACTGGTGGCCCAGAAATTCCAGATCTGGACGATGGAGGTGACACGGCGGCTGCGGAAATCCAGATCTGGGCGATGGGGGTGACACCGTCGGCTGCGGACGGTGGCGGCTTCGGACGGTGGCGGAAGCTGCGGCAAACCCAGATGGTCGGGGAGAGAGACTGGACTACGATGGCAACGACGGGGTGTCTAGATAATGGTGGAAAATCCTAGATCTGGACGATGGGAGTGGCATCGGCGTCGGACGGTGGTGGCGGTCGGACGGTGGTGGCAGCCGGACGGTGGTGGCAGCGGCGACCGACAGTGGTGGTGGCAGTGGCGGCCGAAAGTGGTGGTGGCGGCAACGGTGGCAGTCAAAGGAAGATGGAGGTAGGGGTTGTTGGGTTTGAGTTGAGGAAAGTGGGAATGACTCATTCCTTAGGTTGAGGGTTGAGGGGAGGGATGAGAAATGCCTAAAATTGGGGATGAAGAGACTAATCGGTAATCGATTTCATTCCGGATTTTACCATACCAAACACCAAAACCGTAATGACTCATTCCGATTCTCAGTTTTTGATTCCCGGTAATCGATATCAAACAAGGCCTTAGTGGAATTGGAACATTTTCATCTGAATTGAACGGAAAAGAAAGCATAATATTATTCGGTAGAATGTTTCACATTTCAAAATGCTTCAAATTTCACCGAATAATATTTCACATTTCACCGAATAATATTTATGAATAAGGTACACCCTAAGAGGTGTAAACACACGAACCCCACACACACTATATATATATATATATATATATATATATATATATATATATATATATATATATGGTTTACTTCAAATGTAAAAAGTCCTTAAAATGTAAAATATGCTTATTGTGTAAAATTTAGTTTTTTTATGTGAGAACCGGCGCGCGTGCCTTTTAAAAAAAATGAATCGGCTTTTGGTGAAACACAATCCAGATCAAAGAGCTCGCGTTCAACCCAATCCCTTCCTCTCTGTCTTCCTTCCTCGCTTTAACTCAGCCAGATCCAGCGAGCTCGCGACTGCCGTCGGCTAGCGAAAAAGGAGTGGTGAGGACTGAGCGAAGGGAGGATTGGACTCCGTAGAAGGCGGTCTCATGAAGGAGCCAAATGAGTAGGACGGAGAAGATTTCGGGGTTGTGATGAGGGGCGGATGTGGAGAGGGCGACGAGGAGGGAGTCGGGGCCGGCGAAACAGACTCAATCACCGGTATGGATATCGATTCCGCTTCCAATTCCTCTTAAATCAGTACATAGTTTGAATCCTTTCATTTGAACCTCCGTGGACATTCTCTGGTTGAAATTGAACAGACTAAACCCTAAAAAAATGTTGTGAAGTTGTTGTTTCTTTGTGCATTAGGCCAAAGACGACATGAAGAAAGGTAGAGTTTCAAATTTTCTCTCTTCACGCATTTTAGTCTTTTGATTTCACGCTTTCTTATTTCTCCGAGCTGCGAATTTCGTGGGAGGGAAGAGCCATGATGATCGAAACTCTACCTATTTTACGAGTCTCTGATTAAACAACTTACTAATGGATCCTTCTGAGCTCTTCCCTTTCTACTGATATCTTTTATTCTATTTCTCCTTTTGATTATTTAATCATTTGAAATTGATTTCAAATCGGAAATGGACATTTTCAGCCAAGTGTATCCATCGATATGATGAGTTTTTTTTCAAAATATATAATATGATGTTGATTAAATACAATCAGACTACAATTATCTGATCGATGGATCTTCTTGTTTTCAAAGCTGCAATTTTTTTAATGAATTTGAACCAGATTAGAGTTAGGATTAGGAATGTTGTGATGTGTCCTGGTCTTGCTTGAATAAGGATGGAATGAGGAATAAACTCAATTTCTTATGAATTAGAAGTCTTTAATATCATCACTGCAGTAAGTTGTTCTTTCGTGGCTTCATTTATCATGAAGGTCAATTGAAGTCAAGTTTACTGTGTGAGTGAATGGTATTTGTTGCAAGTGGCTGCAAATTATTGATTTCACTTGCAAATTCTTAATTTGCAAGTGGCATCGACAAAAAACATCAGAAAGTTGCCTGAACATTTGAGGCGAGCTTGTTTAGCTCATAACATATCTCTTACTTCTTTGATTTCATCTATCTAGCTAGGCATTAAATTCTTCTATGTCTCAACTCACTCACGTTTGTGGAGCAAGCAACCTAGAATGAATTGATTATAATCAGGCTAGTTGTCTTGCTAATATTGATCAAAAGCTCTACTTTAAATCAGTTTAATGAATCTTTGCAGGTGTCTTTAAGTGGTCATCTATTTGGCCAGTTTCTAATTGATGAGGCTTTGGATATGATAGAAGCTGCTGGCGATGCTTTTCATCTGGTCAAGTGTCATATTGCTCAATGCTCAATTGATTTGTCATATTCTCCGAGCTTGAAGTAAGCAAGCACTCCTCATTTTCACATATTAATAAACAATCCTCTTTCCTCCATTAATTCTTAGTAGCTATACCAAATGATTGGAATGTGTTTTTGCTCTAAATGATTAACCTGAGATGTGTCTGCATTAAAATATGATTACTATAAAGGTCCTTTAATTAATAAATAGAAACTCATTCGTATAGCAGTCACTTCTTTTTCCACAAATTGCATCACATCGGCACATGAACTAATTAATAAATGGGTGTTCAGTAGCTCAAGCTCTTCATGTTCAATAGAAACAAGGGATCTAATTGAGTACTCTACGTACCCCTGAAATAGAATGCATCAACCTGATTTTTGTCTTTTATGATCTGTATTTTGAGAGTATAACAAACATGACATTCAGTCAAGATTATACTTTCTATTGGCCTGCTGAGCTTTACTCAGTTGTTCCTAGCCGATCCTATTTCCCAAGAGGCTTTTTGTGGGATGAAGGTTTTTATCAGCTTCTCATTTGGTTAGCTTTAACCCACATATTTTCTTAAGAGTTTGATCTACTGTTAGTTGCTTATAATTGTGCAACAGGTGGTCTTAAAAAATGTGCATGCCAAAACATGCCCTTAGTGGTTTTTGCACTAAAGCCTATTAGCTCAAAATGGTAGAGCATTGTGCCTACGCACAAAGATGCGGGTTCAAACCCCGCATAGGCTATATATGTTTATCGCTTAGAAGTACGATGTTTCTCTTCACGAATAAGAGTATAAAGTGCAAAAATAAAATCGTAATGTGCAAATATAAGAACATAAAGTGCAACTGCGAAGTGCATTTATGCAATTGTGTAGTGCATTTGCGCAACTGTGAAGTGCATTTGCGCAACTGTGAAGTGCATTTGTGCAACTGTGAAGTGCATTTGTGCAACTGTGAAGTGCATTTGTGCAACTATATATGTTTATCGCTTATAAGTTCGATGTTTCTCTTCATGAATAAGAGTATAAAGTGCAAAAATAAAATCGTAATGTGCAAATATAAGAACATAAAGTGCAACTGTGTAGTGCATTTGTGCAACTGTCAGGTGCATTTGTGCAACTGTATAAAGCATTTGTGCAACTGTGAAGTGCATTTGTGCAATTTTAAAGTGCTTTTGTGCAACTTTCAAGTGCAAATATAAGAACATAAAATGTGAAAATAAAATTGTACTGTGCACATTTAGAATACAAGTGTGCAAAAGTAGGATACAATTGTGCAAATTTAAACTACAATTGTGCAAAAGTAAGATACAATTGTGCAAAAGTAAGATAGAATTGTGCAAAAGTAGGATACAATTGTGCATAACTAGGATTATAATGTGCATGATTAACAATTTGCGATTGTTGCGCACTTGTCTATTATGTAACCTATGTGGGATTTGAACCCACATCTTTGTGCAAATGCACATTGCTCTACCAATTGAGCTAATAGGCTAAATTATGATTTTCATGCTAAAATAGAAGAATCTAATCAACCTAAAGCATATCGCAATAAAATTCTAAAATCCAGTTAGCTCATGATTCACAAACAATTTGACAATGCTATGAACGTGAAATTAGCTCCAAATCAACCCAACAACACAACCATATCATCAATTTCATTCAATTTGGTTTTTGACAAAAAGCCCCAAATTCTAAAACATATTGCAATATAAAATTCTAAAATTCAATTAGCTCATGATCGATAAACAATTTGACAATGATATGAACATGAAATTAGCTCAAAATCAACCAAACAACACAACCATATCATCAGTTGATAACAATTTGGCTTTTGGCAAAAAAACCCAAATTCTAAAACATATCGCAATCTAAAATTCTAAAATTCAATTAGCTCATGATCCATAAACAATTTGACAATGATATGAACATGAAATTAGCTCAAAATCAACCCAACAACACAACTATATCATCAATTTCAATCAATTTTCCTTTTGGTAAAAAGCCCCAAATTCCGCTCCTAAATCAAACCTTAGGTTTTAAATCTCAATCTAAATCATTTAAACACTATTTTGTGCAAATATAATTTTAAATTGTGCAAATATAATATTATGTTGTGCGTTCATAAACTACAGAATAATTTTGTAATTTATTAAATTTAGATAAGGGCATATTTGGGAAGAAAGGGAAAATATGGGTCAAAATTGTAACTTCATAAACATTTTTTGAATTGGATATAATAATTCAAATCAGAAGCAATGCATGCCAGAGGAACTGCATTGAACATAACAAGACTAGCTAGCAGAAATAACTATATGTTAACATTTCCACTAACAATCAAACAAAATCCAGGTACAGAAAGATGAGAAAGAACAAAATAAAGTTCTATTTATATACATAAAATAAATAAATAAATAAAAGAACCAAAAGACCACAATATTAAGAACATTAAACAATTATCTCATTCAAAATCAAAACCAAGAATGTAACACAAATATAGTATTCTGCCACTTAATTCTGCTGACACGGAGATTAATTTGGAGATACACCTACTGGCTCCCACAATACCAACTTATTCTTCACTCAGTTTCATTTGATGCCATTTAAGTACGAACTTACTAAAGCCTCAATACACGTTAAAATGAAGACAATGACATGTGACATAGAAAAAGTAGTAACTAAGTTGATTCCGGGAAGCTAAGCAAATAAATAATGGATAAATGAATTAAATGTCAAATTTCAGAAAAAGTTAATTGGATATTTGGATTCATCTTTTATGGAAACTGACAGGTTACTCCAGCACAACTTCAGTCAAATTACATTTTATCAATCACAAAAGAAGTACTTCGTGTAATGTACAAGATACAAAAGAAAAGGCATCATCCATAGCTCACAAAAAAATGAAGAAAAGAATAACACAGCCTCTCATCATAAAAGGTTAAAAGAATGGAAAATCATTAGACATCCTCATACAGACGTTAATAGGAAGGACAAGAAAGACAAAGTTCCATAGGGGCACAGACAGACAAACAGTTACATTTTGATCTCCAAGAAAGCAATAAAAAACCATAAAGAAACACATTTTCAGCATAGATGTGTAAAGAAAGCATCAATAACACTTGTTGCATAGAGTTCCAGTATCAGTTCACATACCACTTGAAGATGATCCAGAATCACTTCTAGAGCTAGCCGAACCACCTGATACACTTGCATTGCCACCCTCATTTCCCCATTCCACATATGGTGACAGTGAGATGTTTTTATCATCTGTTTAGAATTAGCAAGATTAAGATATTTCATCTAACAAATTAACATGCACCAAATGGGAAAACTTATTCAATATTAGAAAGCATAGTGATCGCACCATTCTCATTTTCTGGTGTTGATGGAACAAAATCAGCTTCAATCTACAAAGGCATTATAACGAAGGCATCAAAAAAAGATTTAAGCAAAGCAATAAATAATGTGAAATGGACCTATTACCAGTAACTCAATTTCGAACTCAATTTCGAACTTGGATTCAATTAGGAATACAAGGAAGCACAAATTGAAATCAGTAACTCAATTTCGAACTTGAAATCAAATAACCTAAAGGTGGATTGAATCAGAAAGGAGGGACGTACAGGAGAAGAATACCTTAAATCAAATATCCTACACTTACCAAAGCCAGAATTGATGAGGATTTGGAGTCGCTCGACTGAAGGATTCCAATATGAATCAAATGCTGTCGGAAGTTGGGCAAAAAGTGTGTGAACGAGTCCGTCGGCTAGGATTCTAGCAGTGGTGAACTCCGCCAGCGAGATCTGAGCTGGTGGATGTGGGTTAGGGTTTCGGAAGGAGGTCGAAGAGAAATCAGGGCATTTGTGGGCGGTGAGGCGGGTTGAGTGAGGAGGAAGTCGACATGGGTTGTCTAGGGTTAGGACACCTCGTCGCATCACCACCAGCGCCGGCGCCGCCTAGCCCCACTTCTCACCAGCGTTCCACCTTATTGAAGTCGAGAGGGAGATTCAGAAAGATGAAAGAAGAGGACGGACGCTGGTTTACACCGACAAACAAAACAGAACCAGCAACCCAACACACAAGCCCAAGCCCAACCCTCGCTACAATAACCCGTGTAGTATGAATAAGGAAATTTTACACGTTAAGCGGATTTTACACATTAAGGAGTTTTTACATTTTAAAGCTTCCATATATATATATATATATATATATATATATATATATATATATATATATATATATATATATATATATATATATATAAAAGGGTTTGTAATTTTGGGAATCAATTTTGATTAAGGTTTGTAATAAATTCCCAAAATTACAAACCCTAATCAAAAATTTTTCGTCACCGCCAATTCCATAATCGAGATGTACATCCACGTCTACGTCGACTTCTCGTGTCGACAAGCTTTTTTCAGGCAAAAAACCCTCACCGAAAGTCGACGACCACACCGTATATTTGACGATACGAAACCTTAGGTATAGCAAACCGGTATTTAAAAGGCACCTTAGTAGAGTTTATTTATTTTTAACAATACATTTTCAATTTATATATATATATATATATATATATATATATATATATATATATATATATATATATATATATATATAATCTTATAATATTTGTTAAAAAAATTGACATTTTATGTGTTTCAATTTATTTTAAAAATTTTAAAGGTTAAATTTTATGTGTTTTTTTATATTCAATCCTAAATAATAAATCAAAAGATAGAGAGAGAGATTGTGGATTGGTATAAAAAGATATTGGAATATTTTTTTCTATAATCATTTTACTTTTTAAAGTAACTAAAACAACAACCTAGCAGTTCCCTTAAGACAACGTTTGGGGGTTAGGATCTACGCACTAATTAACTAAATAAGGGACTTTTGATCTCCAAAACAAAATTTCATAAAAAATATTATAACATTTGATTGGAAAATAGAAGTTGGTGGTTTAATTGAATGGATTAATTATGTTATTTAAGTTAATCATTTAGAGTAAATAATTACTCAGTAACGTTAATTTAGTGGTTACTTATTCATTTGCACTAGTGGACATTCCCGTGCTAAGCACGAGTTTACTTTTTTAAAAATTTGATACTATATATTCCACATAAACAATAATTTATATTACTTGTATTAACTTATAGATTCAATCTTATAATTTTAACGGTTAATTCATCAGTAACTTCGTATAACAGGGAGTAATTAATTAAAAACATATTTTATTTTATGATTTAAGTTTTTTCTTACATATATAAATGTAATTATTTTATATTTTTATCCATTGCTATCATATTTTCTCAAATAAATTAAATTATACTACATTTATTCATTTCTAGCTAGTTTTTTTTATTTGGTTTATTTATTATTTTATTCTTGTATTTTTTTTTTCTTTGATTTATTGATTATTCGGATAAGTTACTTAATTTTTTTATTTCTAGTTAGTTTTTATTATATGGTTTACTTATTCAAACTAAGGTTTAATCTTATTTCATTTTAACAATATGAAAAGTAATTAAAAAGTACTTAAAGAAGATTTTTAATTTTTTTTGGGCAAATTGCATAAAATAGCACGAACTTTAGGGATGGTTGCACTCAGTGGCACAAACTTTAAAAAATACAAAAATAATCACCAACTTTGGGGTTTAGTTGCGGTCAGTGGCACATTCGCTAATATGGACTAGTGGGGGTGCTTACATGGAATTTTTTTAATTGAAAAGGCATATAGTAAGATATAGATTAGTGAGAATGCTTACAAGATTTTTTAAAAAAATTAAAAGACATAAAAGATGTGCCCAAATTATGAAACTAGCTAGGTTTCAATTTTATTTTTTTATTTCATGTAATTCCAAATCAAAGATAATTGTGACAAATATAACATTTGCAAATGAAAATAACTAGTACTAAATTTTAATTTCCAAATGCTATATTTGTCACAATTATCTTTGATTTAGAATTACATGAAATAAAAAATAAATTTGGAACCTAGCTAATTTCATAATTTTGACACATCTTTTATGTCTTTTAATTTAAAAAAAAAATCTTGTAAGCATTCTCACTAATCCATATCTCGCTATATGTCTTTTTAATTAAAAAAATTACATGTAAGCACCCCCACTATTCCACATTAGCGAGATAGGGGGTACGTGCCACCGACCGCAACTAAACCCCAAAGTTGGTGATTATTTTTATATTTTTTTAAGTTCGTGCCACTGAGTACAACTATGCCTAACGTTCGTGTTATTTTATACAATTTGCCCTTTTTTTTGAAAAGATAGAAAAATAAATAGCATATATGGTACTAATGAAGGAGCAATAAATGAATAAAAAGACTTACTTTACTATAGTATATATATATATATATATATATATATATATATATATATATATATATATATATATATAGTAAGATAAGAAGATAGTAAGATAAGAAGCTTGTGAAGTTATTCGAGTGCAATTAATAGATATTTAGGTATAAGGAGAGTATTATAAAGTGATTATTTACTACGACTAAATAATAACCCATTACAATTGCATTATTCACTAAAGAAGCTAGCAATTCAAGAATATGCGTCAAGTCAACTCATTGTTTGTTCACAAGTCATATGAAAAATGCATACGCAACTAAATACATATCCACGCTTTTGTAAAGAAATAAAAACCATTATATAAAATATTAAGAGAAAGTTGCTATTTATAACTTAAAGGTATTTTTACAAAGTCAATAAAAAAATTAATATTTTATAAATAGTTTTTAGGCTCTTTAAAAAAAGAACAAATGCCAAAAAATAACACAAAGTTACGAACTTTAAAACTAATGATTTCATATATACAAACTATCACCCTATTAATAAAAAATAATACAAACGTGCTTTTTGGTGAAATTTCCGGCCAAATTGCTCACTCTCTCAAGTCTGTATTATTTCCGATATGTAGTGAACTATATAAAAAAAAAACTATGCTACGTGTATTTTCGACATACATGTGCAAATTTGGTCAGAAATGATAGATTACATAGGTCTTATAATGTATAGCGGGCCCAAATGCCCAATACCTTGTAACTTATATATATCATTGTCTAATGAATGCAAACCCTCAAGGAGGACATTACAATCAATCTCATAATCTTACATGGTATCACAACCTAATATCCCTAAACCCTACTTTTCTTTTTCTCCCAACCCTTGCCGCTGCCGGCCGCCTCCCCGCCCTCCCCTAGCCGACGACGGCCACCGCCTCTCCTTCCCGGCCCACCCTCTCTCTCGACCTCCCCCTCCCCCCCCCCCCCCCCCGACTCTCTTCTCTCCCTCTCGTGGACTTTGATCCTCCCGCCCTGTCTCCTTCCCTACACAGTACCGCCGGCCACCACTCCTCTTTCCCCTCACGCCCGCCGCCACCACTGCTCCTTCCTCTCTTCCTTAATTTTCAGATTTCAAGTCCTAATTAGCCCACAAGCCTACCCATTTCGAAATTCAATTTGTCCCTCAAATTTCAGTTTTCAATTCCCTGTTCTTCAAGAGGCAATCGCCACATCTTCAATCTGGTTTCCGTCCTCAGTCTAGATCCCGATTCCATATTATTTTTGGTTAATAGGACGATAGTTTTTATTTAGGACGATAGTTTGTATATAAAATTGTCAATTTTAAAGCTTGTACTATTTTTTTTATTTAAAGTCGACACTTGGTGTTTTTTTTTTAATTTTTTAATTATTTTCCTTGAAAAAAATGTGGCTTACAAAACGAACGGTGTCGTTATTGATCTACTAGACGTTATAGGACGAAAGAGATGTTGCTGTTTATAAATGAAAAGTTAAGTCGTCTAATAAGCCTTAGGGAACATAAGTGGCCCAAAATATATGGGTGATGATGGCATTATGATTCTATGGTTTGGAATTTTGGCCCATACGAATGTGCGCGCATGTGGATATATCCACATATACTTTTTGGACCATTCTATGGTCGGTCAATGAGTAATGCTGCATTGCTGCCCATTTGGCCATTTGGAGAATGCTATAAATATGAATAGAAAGCAAATCCATAATATTTATACAATATTAAACATATTAACTTTATTTTTTTTTTAAAATTATTTGTGCGGTGTGATCTTACAATTCTACAATTCGATTATATAATCCAATCCTTATACCTTTTTATCGATCCGATCCAGAATCTCGATTTTAACAACATTATTTTGCATACTTGTTGGAAATAGTACTGAAATACAACATTTGCTTGGACGTTATGGTCCCCTCACCTTACTAACAAATGTTATCTACAATGTACATTGGACGTTGTTAATTAGTCCGTCCAGGCCGACTATACAATGTCCAATTGGATAATGCTATTAGGTCTGACCTGATCAAGTGTGTTCAATTTTTACAATGTTGCAGTGAGGATTGTGCAACGTCCAATTCGGGACACTTCAGATTTGGGGTGTATATAGGGCTGGATACCTGTGCATTATTTAGTAAAGTGCTTAAAAAAATAAACGTAAAAATGATTTACATTTATTTTATAAATGATGGACCTATATCATATTCATCCAACAAAAAGAAATGTGAAAAAGAATCATTTTATAGCGACTGGTTAAGAGCATCCCAAAAGATTTGGTAAGAATCTCTAAATAGAGAATTTTTTTTACAAAATCTCTATAAGTTTTACCTTATAATTCCAATAGTTACTCTATTTTACAGATTTTACATTTATTATTTTGATCATTTGTTGGTTCAATTTGAATTAGGGGAACACTTTTTTATTCTTTCTCTTTTCCTTTTTTGTGATAGTATGTGTGCAGGGCCGTTCCGGGGTATTTAGGGGTCATGTGCAACGAAATTGAGTGGCCCTTGTGTCGAAATTGGTTTTAAGTTGATTAATTTAATGAATCATTGATTTTAAGTTAGTTAATTTTTGGGCTCTTATGTTATAATTGGTTTTAGTTAGTTATCCAAATTAGTTTTATGGACTATGTATTAATTTTGTGGGGGCCATCAATTCAAATTTTTGATCAAAAGTAAGTAACAAAATTTTGAAACAAAAATAAATAAATAAATAAAATTGTAAGGGTAATTTAGACCCCAAATATATAGTTAAGTTGTTGATAAGGGAATCAAACCTAGGAGAAAGGAAAATTAAGTATTCCTACAACCACTAGAACAAATATTCTTACATACTTATATGCTAGTTTTAAAATTATGAGCCCCCTAAAATTTGTGCGGTCGGACCTTGTGAACCACCCTCCTAACTAGGGATGGAAATGGAGCGGGTTATGGGTGGATGAAGCCACTCCATCACCCGACATGTGGGTAAATAATCTCACCCGCTCCACCCATCACTCGCAAACTTCTTCACCCTCACCCGCCCCGCGCGGGTGATGCGGGTGGAGCGGGTACCCAATGGGTGTAGTTATGATTTTTTTAGTAGTTTTGAAACATGAATAAAAACTTAAAATGTAATTTATAAATACTACAAATATAAGTTCATGGAATTCAAATACATGTTATACACTCATACATCACAATAACGTATTACTTAAAATTACAAAATGAAACTAAAATAGATGAGAATGGAACTTGAAGAGTAGATAGTAGCAGAATTGCATGTTTTTCCTTTTCAATAATTGAGCGGATCCACCACAGTATCGCTCATAGCATGCACATGAACAAATAAAATTATATGTTATCTATTAAACATGTAAAAAAAAAAAGATAGACAACTACAATTAGAGAAAAATAACTTACATTTTCCGTTGGAAAGGGTAAAATAGTAAATCACACACACATATATAGATAAACTTTTAGGGTTTTATGCGGGTATGTGGGGCGGGTGAATAGGGCGGGTTAATGGGTGGATTATTGGGGCAGGTGATGGGTGAAAAATCTTCACCCATAATCCATCCATCACCCGCTTCACCCGCACCCGCTCCATCCGTCGCCCACTTTTTTGCGGGTTTTCGCCCGCAAAATTAATGCGGATGGGGCGGGTGGAGTGCTTACCCGCGGGTAATTTCCAGCCCTACTCCTAACTGGCCCTATATGTCTGATGGGATTTTGGGAGATAGTGAACATTTAATTTTAGAGGTTTTTTCAAATGCTACAAATATAGAGATTTTTTCATTCTCTCTCATCTATTCTCTATTATAGAGGAAGAAATAGAGGAGTTGTTGGGTGGAAAAAATTCCAATATTTCGTTAAGTTTATACTTCTCTCTATAATAGCGACATTGTTGGGGATGCTTTAAAAAACAAACCAAGTGAAACAATGATTTATTCTCCCTAAAAATACAAATCCAAGTAAAAATGTAATTGCACATTTTGATGAATATTTTAGGCAAAAATGATATTCTATCCATTCCATTGGCAAAATGTGTCATTATTATTTACTCATATTTTTTTAAGATAATAAAAATTATACTAGCTATAAAATATTAAATTTATTTATTAATTTTTAAATAATTTTATACTTATTATTAATAAGTATAAAATTATTTAAAAATTATAAAAGTTAATATTTTATACCGTTGTTATCATCTTAGTACATAAATAATAAACTCCATGTTTTAGCCAACGGAGGGTGTATACTGTATACATTATTTTGCACTCACTTCTTTTTATAATGTATGCAACCGAATTTCATTGTAAAATATACGCATTTTTTGAAATAAAATATGTCCTTCATGAATTTTTCCAAAATTTTAAAAACCAACTCAACAATAAATCATATGTCCTTAAAATGTATCCCCTCTTCTATCCCCAAACCTCCTCCCCTCACACAACACTCAACGAAGAAAGCTAGGGGTAGTCGGTAGGGTGTTATATGAACACGAGTTGTTCGAATTCGGCTCGTACTCGTTCGATAAAACCTTGAATCAAGCTCATTCATTTTCTAAACGAGTTGGGTATGAGCACATTTTTAAACTCGATCCAAAACTTGGCTCGTTAAACTCAAATAGCTCGAATTTTTATGAAATTTCTAAAATCTTATTTAAGTTTACTGTATAATGAGCAAGTAGAACTGTTTAAAGCTCGAAAAAAGCTCGGCTCGAGCTCGTTCATTTTCTAAACGAGCCGAGTATGAGCACATTTTTAAATTCGAGTCAAAATTTAGGCTCGGCTCGAGCTCACTCGTATCCTAAATGAACTTGATATAAACAAGCAATACTCGTTCGACTCGAATAACAATCATAGTTAGGAGATATTCGGGGATAGAGAATTCGGATCCAAGCGCCTCGTGACTAATTGTGAATATCGTTATTTCTTGCAGGAAGGGTCGTCCTCATATGAACCGTCCAGTGTATGTACTCCATATTTATATAATAAAACCAAAATAGGATGTGGAAAATTTTGAGTGATTTCGTTCAATTAATCCCCCAAAATCATAATGTCTACAAAAATTTCGGTGGCACGCTTAGAAAGAATGGCTATGGACGTCATTTGCCGGCTCAGAAGGCATCAATTTCAAGTTTGATTTCTATGCGATTGACATCGAAGAACCCTTACCATATAGCAGCCGAGCACCCATTTGTCTTGGAAAAAGTTTTCATTGGCACGCGGTGCTCAAATTAATATGTTGAATATAATAAGAGTTCTAAAAATGATGTTTTATAACACGATGATTTGACCTTTTCAGTTAAAAGGTGAATCTTGATATCCCCTGTTAATCAGAAGAGTAAAAATGATATGGGTCTACCCGCTTGCAGGAAAAATCGACATTAACCCTCTATGCTCTCACTATTCACTACTTCTTGTCGAATTTCTAATGCTCGCTCAATCAGATTTCTGCTTGCTCGATCCATAGTTTTGTGGGTTGTTTTCTTTGCCTTGCATGATCGATTGATTCATAGACTGTAGGCTGTTTTGGTTCATAAATTGTGCCCTCTCGATTTACTAGACTTGTATCTGGTATTTAGAATTGTTACTTTAAAAGGTGAAGAAAGATCCATCCTTTCCACATACAGAGTATATGCAAAGCAAAATACAAGCATTATAACTGTTGGGTTTGCATTCAAATCCTCATCATTGGGCTTGATTGATCTTGATTGGGCTCAACTTTTATTGGGCCAAAGAAATTTCTAGAAGAAGTGTTCTACTAGCTTCTCAATGCTTCTCTAAAGCTTCTTGAAGCTTCCTGAAGCCTTATCATTCTATCTTTCTCTAAATTCTTCCCAAACCTTATCCATCCCCTCCTACCAAGGTATGAGGCCTATAAATAGAGAATTATAGTTAGCTTCTTGGTGGATTTATCCCATGGATTCACTCCGACTTAGGATCACATCCCACACATTCAATCCACAAACACTTGCCCATCCCATCTATGCACAAATTAGTCTCCTTTCAAGCCTCATATTCTACTTTGTTGTAAAGAGAGAGTCTTGTCCATTACCCCTTGTAATCCATACAAGGTTCGTTGTACTCTTTCTTATTTTATAGTGGATTTGTTGGCTCTTGCCGCCCGTGGGTTTTCCTCCCGATACTCGAGTTTCCCTCGTAAAACTAGTCTTGCCATAGGTGTCGAAGAAGTCAATGTCATATATTTAAATGAATCCTCTTATAACTAGTCTTGTCATATACCTATCAACCAATTAAGCCATCCACTTTAAAATCCCACCTAAAACCAATGACTTTGTTCTCTTTGGACATATCTAGTATTTCACATGTGTCACTAGATATAATGGATTCTATCTCACTATTGCATCTTTAAAAAAAACTAGCATCTAGTGCATTTATGACATCATTATAGGTCTTAGGATAATATTCCGACTAATGAATGTCTCATCTAGTTCATTTAACTCATGAAGTTCAATTAGAAACGCAATCACAAAATTAGGATCAAAACTATAGTTTCCTTTCTACGTCTCTTGCTTCTCATAGGGTTAGTATCATCATCCTAAATAATAGGTAATGGAGCAAGCAGCCAAGCATAGATGTAGATGCAATAGTAGAAATAGATCAATCAATAGGTAATGCATATTTCTTTAAAGGAAACACATACTCAAATAAAATAGCATTATGATATTCACACAATGTACGATCATGCACCCAAACGCATGAACTAATAAGTAGCCCTATTTTCAACATATCCAATTAGAACTGTATCAAAGGTCTTAGATCTAATTACATCAATTTTGAAAGAAGGTAACCCCATCTTAGCTAAACACACCCACACTTTCAAGAATTTAAGATTAGGTCGATGCCCTCTCCATAATTCATAAGGGGTCTTGTCTAGTTTCTTATGAGAAACTTAATTCAAAATATAATTGGCAGATATAAAACAACTCCCCCCCACGTACTATTAGGAAGCATAGCAATCATCATCTCTTAATGTCCAATTTTTCCCGTTAGTTATGCCATTTGTTGTGGGCTATAAGGTGTTGTAAACCCATGAATAATGTCATTTTATTCGTAAAATTTTCTCAAAGAATTAGTGTCATATTCACCACCTTTATCAGCTCTAAGGGGTTTTATTTTTCGGTTCAGTTGGCCGGTTTTCTACTTCTGCTTTCTAAACACAAAACATGTTCTCTAGTTCATCTTTGGACCTAAGCAAATACACCTTAGTATATCAAGACTTCAAGAGTGGTTATCAACAAATGTGCTATAGTAGCATTTGCCACCTCTATTTTTTCATGTGCTTAAAATCAACCAAATCATAATGGACTAACTCTAACAATTCAATTATCCTTTCATTTACCGTTTTAAATAGTACGTAGTTTATGAAATTTAGCTAGCCGGCCTCAACACATATTACACATTTGTCAGGATCATTTTTAGTTATACTAGGAATCAATCCCATCTATCTATCTATTTATCTATTTACATATACTAAAATCAATGCATAGTGTCCTATGTGGCGCACTGTGGTTGATCCTAGGGAAAAAAAAATCCTATGTGGCGCATTGTAGCTGATTCTAGGGAAAACAATTAATAAACTAATATGTTGTCATAGTGTATAGAAAGTTATATAAGCCACAATCTATCTATATATATTTTAGTTAATTGAAAAAAATATAAATAAAAAATATTTTATAGTCTTACTTACCAAAATTATTAATAGGTAAATAAGTAGTATTTTATAGGTGCTATTTAATTTATATCTAGATTTTTTTTTGTGGAGAGAATTATTATATCAACATTTATTTAATCATTTTTATTTTATTTATATCTATATTATTTTTTGAGGCCAAAATAAATTATTAAATATTATGTAGCCATAATATGTAGTCACAAGACTCACAAATCACAATCCATTCATGCACAGATATTTTAGTAAACTAACGTAATAAATATGCACTACATATTTAATAAAAAAAGAATATTAAAATATTTTTAAAAATCAACTATCTATTATATTATATGAGATTTAATTAACGATAGATTAGAAAAAAATATTTATATATAATATATCAAACTAATTTTATGTATACCTATATTATTTTATGGTGGGGGAAATTATTTATATTTAGATTATTTATAATATTGTATTAAAGTATTCTCCGTGCACGGGACGGGCCCTACACTAGTAGGGAGTATATAAGAAAGCTAATTTGAGGGTGACTGGATACCTATGTTAGGATAAATTATTTTATTTTTATTTTTATTAAATTTTAGAATCTTTTGAGTCAATATGAAATTTTTATTGATAAATTATGTTTACTCTAACTTGGTCTAGATTTTAGTTCGTGAGATTCATTAGCCAGTTAGGGTTGGAGTTAAAGGTTATAAATTGAAATTTTGTCTTATAAAATACATACGATTAAATTTAATCTTTTAAATTATTATAATTTTTTTATAAATTATATTTATCTTGTTCTAAATTTGATTTGGTAAGATCAATCAGCCAATATATTAGGGTTAGGGTTAAAGATTATAAAATGAAATTTCATCCTTTTAAAATTTATAAATGATTAAGTTACTCATTATTGATTGAAATTATGGTTAATTATATGTAATTTTTAATTAAGGTAAATACATAGGATGATATGTACGTAAAAAAAATATGTGGGATCATTGGTTCACATGGATAAAAGATCGGAGATCATCAATTGATGTGGCTAAAAAATATGAGATTATATTGTATCAAAATATGACACATAAGCGAATTTGACTAGAGTCTGAACAATTCAGGTCTCTATTTTAGTTATTATACATACTCTCTTCCTTTGACAAAAGATGCTATTTTAGAATGTTAATTTTGTTAAAAAAAATATCATTATAGATATTTTGATATTTATTTTACAAAAAAAAATGTCCTTATAATGATGAGAGGGTTGTTAGTTATAGCTTTTCGATAAAGTAAAAAAAATAATATAATATATAAAAGAGGATATAATAATAGTATATTTATTAATTTTTTAAAATTTTGGAAAAGAAATAAAAATAACATATTTTACCGCACGAATTGAGTAATATAGATGGATAATTGGATATAGATATTTAAAGTGCACAATTTTTCTATCCTATACTCAAGTGCCTATACTCAAGGACATAATAGCACTAAGTAGTTTAATTGTTTTTTTAATTTTTAATTAAATTTCTAGAGTCTTTTTTTAGGAAATCTTTCCTAATTTAGGATCTTATCCCATTCTCTTACTACCTACTGTAGGATATAAAAAGACCAATTTAAGTAATTAAGCATCTTTGACCCGCCACTACTTATACTACTCTATCCACAAACAAACACAATCTATCATATTAAAACCCCATCGTTTTTTTTAGAACGTTATCTACCTAAAACTTTGATGTCCAAATTTTAAATAGAGAAGTCTATCTCTATCTCTCGAACTCTCAAATGATAGCGAGTCCTTTTCTATGCTCTCACCAATTACCCTATAATATAATTATGTTACACTCTATATATCATTTGTTTTAAAACAAATTTGTTTTGATAAATTGAATCATTGAATTTTTATATTACTTTATTTATTAATTAATTATTTTTTTTGTTTAATTTAAATTTTTTTTTGGTGCAGTAATTTAAAATTTATTGATGAATCACGTACGACAAAGTGTCACATAGAGAGTTAGATATTGATGAATTTTTATATTACCTAAGAATAAATTGTTATTTTTTATTTAAAAATTAAAACAACAACTAGCTAGTCTTATAGTAATTACTTTATTTATTTCTTTAATTAATTAGATAGCAACAACCACAAATCAGTATATTACGCGATAAAGCGGGGTCTGAAGGATCGGGATGTACGCATTCTTTGAGAGCACAAGAGAAGAGCAAGAAATCATCATTTTCATCCATATGGATTTTTAGATATGCTGATGCAGCTGAATAGCTGATCATATGGATCGATGTAGGCAAGTGACATGTACTGTACATATATAAATTATAAAAACAAACCCATCAACGTTAATCAAACTGAAATTTCATGGAAATTTACTTCAGGAATCAGGACTGATGACATACATGATACATGTCATACAACAGAATACTTCTTATTATAATAACTTTACATTCTTTAATCACTTGCAATCTCCTATTATAGTCCCTACGAGAATGACGCTAAAGCTGAGAAATGATGAAGAAACAACCCATTAAAGAGATTTCTGAATCCAAGATCGAAGAGATGGTGCAAGAGAGCGATGCTGGAACCCTATTGAGAAGAGTTGATACTTAGGATGACTTAAAAATGAAGATGTTGAGAATATGAAGTTAGATAGTATCTCAAATGGAAAATATGGTGAATCCAAACCTTGTAAATAAGTGGGTGGGCTCAACCATCACCACAAATTCCTCATCTGCTCGTGTCCATAACTATACAAGGCTGAGGGCGTCACCATAGTCACGGACTCACGGTACACTTGCGGCAAAGGCCACAACAACAATAAACACCTCAGAAAGGATCAATTTCCAATTACGAACCGAACTATTCAATAAAAACTCACCAACATGTACAAGTGTCCCTCTACCACTATATCTCGGGTAAAACCTCTCACACGAGGAATGGTCCGACACGGGATGTCTATCGGCAAGGTAGAGGTCATTGTTACCAAACTGCACCACAAAGTACGAGAGTACTCTCCCATTTATGGTAATGGACATGATACACACAACAAAATCCACCGCAAACACACCTTATCCACTCCACGAGGTTGGTAAAGATCAGCGGTCATGACAAAAACCACCTCACAAGTACATCTCTTGTTCTAAAAACACCAGCAAATGAATCGGACAAGCAAACCCAACACGCCTAGCGACCTTGAAAACTAGCGTGCGGCATGCACCTCCTAGCTTAAGGACACCTCAACCTAACCGGGAAGAGAAATTCTTATCTCCACAAGCAACAACCTAGTATAAATAAAGTTCCCCCTCCAAAACACTTCCTTAAAAAAAAAAGGGAGAGACAATGCCAAGTTTCGACATGGTTTTTGGCAAAATTTCTCCACCTACCTTTATCACAAATACAATGCTTTTTCTAAATCTCAAGTTTATCCGAATAATCCCCAGAGAAAGCCAACTACATAGGCTTCCCTTACCTTACATCTTTGTAGAATTCGGGGATGACATACTAAACCAAATAATCCTATGTTCTCCTTCAAACCAAGAATTCTTGGTCTTAGTCGAAAGAGACGAAGGGGACTGGTTCTCTTTGTCAGAGAGATGGCAATCTTTCGCGACGTCTAACAACCTAAGAATAGGAAATTGCATCACTTTCTAATACCAAGGAGAGTCACACTTTGATGTCACCATAGAACAACCAAGCCCAGAAGAGAACGGAGATGTACTCCCTGACTACTTGTGTTACGAAGAAATATAAATATGCATGATATAAGTCGTTTTCTACTTTATGTCCCACCAAATAAAAGGGCTTATAGCACTTCATTATGCAATAAATCCGCGAACCCTATGTTTTGTCATCTCGCGATTCATTTCATAAAACGCTCAATAACAGGAGATAGGTAAGGGTATTGCGAACAAATTCTCCAGGAAAGAGAAGCAATAGCAAGTTAAACTCTAGTCGCAAACAGGCAAGAGTATTAACGATAGATTAAAATCTAGAAAAATAAACAAAGAGCATAAACGGATATATACTAAAGCTAGAAATAAAATATTCATAGCGTCAAAATACCATAACAAGGCATACCGCCTGTCATGGCCCCAAATGTTTCCCATCCAAAAAACAATGTACGAACCGTAGCGAAGCATAAAGCTCACACCAGGGGAAGAAATGTTTTAAACTTGCTTCCCAGCACAAGATAATTTCAAATATTTAATAAGTGGAAGGGTGGCTTGTTAAGCGTCAACAGGAGGGTCATTGTTTTCATCGCAAGGCTGCTCGGGGTTGTTCTCACCAGCTGGAGGAGGCTCGAGAGCTACAACTTTGTTGAGAGGGGCATTAGGCAAGGGAGGCAGGTTACGTTGAGGGTCATCGAGTTTCATGTCCTCGGTGTCATAGATGGGAGGAAACATCCTCACAGAGTCCCCGAGGTGAGCGAAGCGGTTAACGCTCTGAACAACCCCACCATCCACTCCCTGCATAAAGGCGTCGGTCAGCTTGTCGTAGAGAATGTCCTGCCCATCTTTTTCAAGATAGCGGCCTAACCAACATCGACCATCTTTCTCCAAGAAGTTGGCCAACCACCTTTGACCTTCATCGCTTAGCATAAATTCGTGAAGTGTGTTCTTGGTAAGAACAACATCTTCACCGAAAGTTAAGCGTTCCAATTGTCCTTTCATGTTGATGAGCTCTTCGCGCACCACTCTCAACTCAACTTTGAGCTCCCAGATCCGAACATTCGAGCGCGTTACCTCCAGCTCACGCTCATACCCCATCTCTTGAAGTTTTGAGAGTTCGACTCGCGATACATCCAGCTCGCCCTTCACTGCCTCCAGTTCCTTCTAGGATTTTTCCAAAGCATTTCGTAGGTTGTTGATAGTCACCTCCTGGAGCTCTGCATCCTTCAATTTTTCCACCTTTGCTTTCAGACTCTTGTTCGTTTTCTTTAACTCCCTCACCGTGTCATCATAGTTCCTTAAGCGCCCGGCCACATCAGATCATTGTATGTTACCCTACGACAATACGCGGAGGAGTAAACCGCGAAGGAAGTTACCCAGCCCCCGGTTTTCTGACATTGTTCCAACAACTCTTCGTCCGTCAGATGATGAAGGTAATCCCTTTCAGCTAGGCAGCTCCTTCCAGGGATCACCAGTTTATTAATATCAAGCGGGGAAAACCCAGATTGCCTGTACGCAGTCATGGAAATCCCTGATGGGGTGATCGGCTCGACACTTAGAAGCTTGTTATTGGCCACTTCCTCCCTGGGCCTTTTTTTGCCCACGGCGAGCCAGGGGTATGTCCTCTGACGATAAACTATGCCTATCTTCAATAGGCTATTTTCCTTTTGTGCTCTTCGTCATGAGGGGGGGAGTCACGGAATACGATTTGCTGTTGATCATCACCCACCTGTGGAGTAATAGTGAGAGCAGTTCTGGCTGCACCTTTCTTCTTGGCCAAGGAAGAAATTCTCGCTTTGTCAATCAACATATCTGCAAAAGAATTAGGTTAAAGGTCAATCAAAAGAAATCGCAATTGAAATAATAAAAAGCCTAAGCACATAGCTAGACACCAACCCGGACGGTGCGGAAGACTGAGCCTTGCCATCTCTAGGCGAATCGGAGTCACAACTTCTTTGTAACCCCGTTTCGACGGGACCCCCTCCCCAAACGTAACCCTCCATCTTGACACTGCAGTGCTTTTATTTTTAGAGGGAGGAGCATATTCGCTAGGTGTAGTCACAAAATTCAAAAAGGTTTTGGTGGTATCGCGAACGAGAAACCATTTCCTTCTCCATCCCAAACTACTGGACAATCTCTCCACTATATTCCCAGATAGAGAAGCGGATACTAGTCCCTCGCTATGTCTCAAGCTAAGAACTGAGAAAAGATGATTTAACGTTGGTGTCTGCTTGATAGCGGCACACCGCATAATAAGTCGCAAGATACATCCACACATTAAAGGCGAATTGGGTCGGACATTGGTTGATGTGCGCCAAAAATTCAGAATAGAGCCGGGGTAGAGGAAGGCAAAACCCTTGAAGCAAACTTCCAAGATGGATAACAACCTGATCTTTATACGCGTTTAGACATCCCCCTTTCTCAATAACCAAGCCTATTTCTATCCCGACCGGCCATGGATAAAGCTTAGCTATCGTCTCTAAGTGCTCAGCTTCAAGAATTGATTTTTCTCCCAATGTTTTAGTTACAGTGGGAGCCACGCACTCTTTGAAAATTTTGGGGAAGGGTGGTGGGGCTGCAGGAACGTAGCCTTCAAAAAAGCTAAAATTATCTACCTCTGTCTGTTTGTATGGAAGCACGGCGAAATCGCTAGGAACCATGCGAATAGATTTCTTCCTCTCTTTAGCTGCGCGGGATGACTCGCCCTTCCCCCAACTCATTAATAGATTTTAAGGTATGACAATACTCGGGATCGTCCTTTGTTAAAGGACGCTTGATAGACCCGACCATCTTTCGTCGTTTTGCGCTCTGATCGGCCCTAGGATTAGCTTTCTTTCTCTTCACCTCACGCGACTTTTTACTTGACCGGGGAGGGGCATGAATCGCTATAGATTATGAATCAACATGTACAAGGGTTTCTGTCCTTATACGCGAGGAGCTAACCTCCTCAAGCTCGTAACCCACACTCCGATTCTGGCTATCACTTTCATTCGACGTCTTAAGTTATGATAAGAAGAAAAGCCCCTGAAAAGACGCACAAAAAGGAAAAATCAACAAGGGGAAATGACCTTTTCAGCATCGCAATTGAATAAATTTGGCGCCAAAAAAAAACCCCTTCTTCAATTTATGTTGGCGCTTTACGCGCCCCTCGAGAGGGTATTGAAAAGACATTTCCCTCCGGAGGGTGACGGTTAAGGGACGCTTTTTCGCCTCCTCCATAAAGTTTTTCGATTTTTGAGAAACCACTTTTGGAAAAGCGAAAGGGAGGGGAGGCGAAAAGTTTCATCCGCCTACTATCGGCGAAAAGTTCCCAAAAATCCCCAAAAAAGCACTACCCCGCCCCAACACCGTCGTACTACCACTAAATAACTTAGATTTCCCCCATGAAAATCGATTGCAACCTAAGGACAAAAAGGAAAAAAGGGAATGGGACACCAGGGCGCCCACCAGATTCGGCCCCATGACCACCATCCCCCTCGCCGGAGGAGGGCGGTTCCACCACCAAGGGTTTCGTCCATATGCCCTAAGAAGCTTAAAAACGAGTGCAAACCCAGAAATTGGACGAAGCATAAGGAAGATCAGGGAGCACTTACTCGGAATAAGTAGAAGAGAAACACCGGGGAGCTTGAAGATCTGAAAAATGGCCACCATCTATCTCCGATCTCGTCTTTTTGAGAGCAAAACCTTTCAAGGTCTCTCTCTCTCTCTCTCTCTCTCTCTCTCTCTCTCTCTCTCTCTCTCTCTCTCTCTCTCTCTCCTTTTTCTGCCCTGGGAAGTGTGAAGTGAAATAACTCGGGATGAAATCGTTACTTATAGGTCTCCGTGGGGTCACCCCCCCTAATGGGCCAAAAAACATACTGGGCATAGTTCAGGCCCATCGAGTAAGAAGTTTTTTGGCGGGAAGCATTGCTTTTTGTCGACACCTAATCGCGCGTGATACATCGCTCGCGATCCGGTTACGAGGAGATATGACGATGTCATGGAAAATATACCTATTATTTAACAAGGATATGACGTCATAAATAGATCACCCAACACAAAAGACATCTGGCCCTCTACCAGATTCATCGCGAGTAGAGTGTTTGATCAGAACCCAAATCAACACCCTATGTTTTCTCAGTCTACAAGCATCGCGATTAAATACGAGCACGCGTGGGATCCCAAACAGGGCCCACAAGCACCTCGTGGCCCTGCGGGACCCAAACGAGTAGCTCGCTAGTTAAGCACCTCTCCTCTAATAGTGCCACGTGTAACACCTAGTTCCCTAGCATGAGGGCATGCGTTACATGTCTCCCATGTTAAACCACGAGGTCGCCAGCGAGCTGCCTCGCTTGGTCTCCCTATAAATACTCCCATCCAACCCCCAAGAAAGGGATCCGATTCAAGAGAGAAGAAGAAGAGCTCTGAATATCTCCCTGATCTAAAACCCCCGGAGTTGAGTTCTTAAGGTTTTTGATCGGAGAAGAACGTTCTTGGAATAAGAACATCACCTGACTTCCTCTAAGAACAACGATTGAATAGTGAATTAACTCATCGCGAGCCAAACGTACCACCCCCATCGCTTGGACTAATAAGTATATAATCTGATCACCACCCCATCTCGACTGTGGCTTGCAGGTATTTTAAGACATTTTGTCGTCATGATGAGGTAATAAGTATAGGTGAAATTCCATGATCGTGTCACTATGCATCTTTGGCCAATGATAGTTTCTTTGGATGCCTTCGATATGACGTTTGTAGTTCATAGATCCTCCTCACTTCGGGTGCCTGAAGATCGTCCCGTAGAAGTTGCACTTGGCATTAACACTGCTGTCATCCCTCAGAGACTTTGTGAACAAGATTTTGAATGTAGCGGCCCGATATTGCTTCATAGTCAATAGTGTGTCGTACGAGTCGAACTCTTCAGTTGGGATCGTTGAGGGCTTTTCTTAAACTACAACCTCCTCCTCGATCGCCTCCTCCCGTTGCTCGTGTAGAGGGCCTTGGACACTTTATTCGCTTATGATATATACTCGAAGATGGGCCTCCACCTCTAGTAGCTCCGGAGCCTCCGGTGATGCTTCTTCGACCTCGGAAAAACAATTTCAATAAATTTGAATTAAATGTAAACTACAAATAACATAATTAAATATGTAAATATGATAAATAATGAAATAATGAAAACTTTAAGAGAAGGAAAGTGCGGATTGAGAATTTGAGAGTAGGATTTATTTGGTGATTGATGACTTGCGGATCGAGCACTTAGATAGTTACATTCTTAGAAAGTGATTATAGAGCGATTAGGGAGATGAAGATGAGATTAAAGGAGATGAGAGAGGTGTGAGTTGAAAATGGGAGGTAAATGGGGTATATATAGGGGCAAAACCGAGCTCTTGGGGCCGGTTTCGACCGTTGGAAACTAGTCGTTTCAGCTTTTTTTTGTTTGCTCGACATATGTTTAACATATAAATTAATAAATACCTACTCTATAGAGTTTGTTTTTTTTTTGAAAATTTTGAAATTTATATTGAACGTTTCTTTGATTTTTTTCGGATTTTTGTTCAAAATGGCAGGTAATTATGAAACTACATAATCTTATAAACCACAATTACATGAAACACTACAATTACAACTCAAAGTGGATTCATTGTCTCTGCGGGGATCGAGTTTTGATTTTTAAACTTGACAAACATCACAACAGGTTAAAACTTAAAATTACTAGACTACTAGTATCTAGTTACCACCCAAGCCCGATGCGCCACCGGTCTTCATCTTCTCGGGGTGCTTCTTCGTGATATGAAGCCTCGTATTTCCGTAGCCCAGGTTGTTCGTCATCTTGTGCTTGTGCCCACAATGACGATAAACTGCTTCAAACTTCCCTGGGCCTTGCTTGATCTTTTGAAAATGATCCTCGAACAAATTCTTACGAAGAGCATCGGCGGATGCGGAATTGTTGGACATGGTAACGATTTACACGAGCTTACGAAAATGAAATGAAAGTTGATGTGGGATGAGATTGTTAAGATTGAAAGTGTGAAATGATGGGTATTTATAGCCCCGGCCGGCCTAGCTGTTGCCCTTGCCCTAAGCCCAACAACTATTTTTTAAAAAAAAATTTGTCCTGGTGGTGGGGCCTACAAGCAACAGTCGGATTTTCAAAACAGGTCGACCCGTTGGGTCAGCGGGCTTAAAATCCCCGACCCTAACCCTAACCCGCAACCCGTCCATACCCGCTGAATCGAGGACCTGTACCCGCCGGGTCACGACTCGATCCATCATCCGTGGCCACGCCTATATATATCGTGGTGGTAAACATGAAGTCGTTGTTGATGCGTGCAGTGTGAAACTTATGCGTTGCTTTGTTTGGTTTGTTTATTTGTTTTTTCATTTTCGTTGGTTTGGTTGTTTGTCGTAGTTTGGGTAGATTTACTTAGGGTTTTATTTGTGGTTAACGGTCAGCAACTAATGTTTCGGATTATATACTAGTGTCCCTTAGGTTTTTTAATCAATAAAAGAAGTAGACCTATTTAAAATACTTTCCAAGACAAAGAGATCGAGATGGTGCTTCGAGTTGTACGATTGTCTCTTAGGTTTTGATGTCCAAGCTTTGATGATGGCTTACAAACTAAACTTGAATGTCTAAAAAAAATCCATATAAAATTTAGACTCGGTTGGACTCACTCCTATACAAATCAAACATGAATACATCAAGCTCAACTTAGAATAACACTCTTACATAAATCAAGTATTTTAATATTAGATATAACACCATGACCATAAATTAGACCAACTTGGGATTAAGTATATAACTCCAATCAATAGGCGTGTAAGACGCGGCAAGGACGTGTCTATATATATAAAGGATGTAGATCGGGGTGAAGTACCGGTCTTCCTTTCCCTTCCACTCCTCCTCCCACTCTTAATTTCCTGGAAATTTACAATCTGAATACCTCAGCTGGGCCCCCCAATACTCCTCCAGTCCTCCTCCATCATTCTAGCTTAACTTTTGCACCTCCCCTATCCATCCCCAAAAATTAATTCCTAAGACCATCTCCAACAGATTCTCTAAAATTTCTCCAAAATGGAGAAACAAAATACATATTCTTCAAATTATTTTTGCTTTAAATCCAACAGCTTCTCCATTTCGAAGATTTAGAGAATTATTTAGTTTGGAGAATGCTGCAGATTTAGGGAATCCACTCCATTTTTTCTGCTGCTTCTCCATTTTAGAGAATGTAATAGGGAATCTGTTGGAACAAAAAACCTCCTAAAATTCCCCAAAAACTCTAAAATCTCCAAAATGGAGAAACTGTTGGAGATGCTCTAACCCTGTTTTTATTTTTCAATTTTAACTTAATTAAATTCCTTTTTCTTTTTTTTTTTTAATAAAGTAGAGCTACCTCACCCAAGATTAATGGAGAATCACATAAAGGTGCTATCTTCCGGAATCAAGTACAGTAGCCTCCCCGAGAAGTATGTCAGGCCGGAATCGGAACGCCCCAACCTCTCCGAAATCCCCGATTGCCGCAACGTTCCGGTCATCGACCTCTCCAATCCCGACAAATCGTCCATCATCTCCCAAATCCGCGATGCCTGCGAGGCCTTCGGCTTCTTCCAGGTGGTGAATCACGGTGTCAGCAAGGCGACTGTGGAGGCTATGGTAGCCACCGCGGAGGAGTTCTTCAGTCTCCCCGTTGAGGAGAAGATGAAGCTCTACTCCGACGACCCCTCCAAGACAATGAGACTGTCTACCAGCTTCAATGTGAGGAAGGAGCAGGTCCACAACTGGCGTGACTACCTCCGCCTTCATTGCTGGCCCCTCCACCAGTATGTCCCCGAGTGGCCTTCCCTTCCCACCTCCTTCAAGTAAGTCATTCATTTCATTTTCCCCTTTTTTTATTTTTTAATTATATATATATATATATACAATTTTATATATATAGTTAGCTTCCAGAAATGACCAGGAACTTAGGGTTTATTTATAGCCATGAGTCATAGGGTAAAAAAAGAAGGGATTCCAGTGTATTGGAGATGCGTGGGGTTGAAGTTACTATAATAAAAGATTAACGACGTCGAATCGGAAAAAAAAAGATTAACGACTGATATAATGATAAAAAGAGTTTTGTAGAATAAACAAGGGGTTAGATGTGAATCAGATATAGGAGCTAACGTTGCGAGTCTTAGTATACACGTCAGTATTTTGAGAGTATATCGCGATAAATAAACCCTAAATTCCAGGTCAGTTCCTAGTCAGTTCTGGAAGCTAACTTTATGAGACTGCATGCACACGTAGATAAAAATATCTGGCAAGTACATCATAGTAGATAAACCCTACATACTGAGAAATTTGAGTTATTAGCTAGTTTATGACTAGGTCTTATATATATCTGTCTTTTTTTTATGGATCTTTCTCTCTCTTTATTTATTTATTTATTGATGATTGATGGAGACATCCATAATTAGCTTTCATTTCAACCACTAGAGATTTGTATAAAGTCCGGGGTATATACTTATTTTAAAAAAAAAGTAAACAAAATTGAATTCCCCTACGTACCTTAATTGACCTAGCTAGCTACACTTTTATTCTCCCAAGAGATGTACTAAAGTAAAAACCAATTTGGTTTTTATCTCCTTTCTTGTTTTTGACTCAGTCAAAACGCTCCACAATACGTAGTACTATACGGAGTATAATATATTGCACGAATCATAAATTAAAATTTAAAATCTATTTCATTTATTTTAATATGCACTTGTATTCAGGGGAGGAGGGAGAGGGGCATGCGGTGGTTCGAGCCCCACGAAAAAATCCAAAAAAAAAAAGAAAAAATTATATATAGGTATATACTGTATATATTAAAGGGGGTTTTAACAAGATAAGAGTTAATTCTAGCACAATTGGTTGAAGGTTGGGAGGAGGATACTTCCCATCAGGGGTTTGATTCCCCACCCTTCCCTTCGCATTTCTAAATTTTCTTTTCCCACCCTTCCCTTCTCATTGCACAAATATTTCCAATCTAACAGTACTCCTCTAGTTCAATTTTCTTTTTTCATCCTTCCCTTCTCATTTTTCAAATTTTTGTTAACTCTTCCCATCCAAATAACAGTGCAATCAATTCAAAATTGTGCATAAATCTTTCCAATCTAACATTACTCCTCTAGTTGGGTAGCCGACCTCGTGAAATTTTTTTTCAACCCCCCTAGTCAGATTCCTGGCTCCGCCCCTGCTTGTATTGTCAAAAGAGCTCTCAAATGACTTATAAAATAATAATGATAATAATTATAATAAATCAAAGGAGCTCTCAAATCTCAATCAATTAATTACGGAGTAGTCATTAGATTTCATGGCACTATGAAAGTCCTTTTTCCTACTCCGTATTGATTATTCCTATATTACTTCAATATTCAACTTTATTATTTCACTTATTAATACACCAAAAAAGTACGTTATTTTAATTCTAAACTTATTTAAATTGTAAAATATGACCCTTTATTGAACTGAAAAGGTACTTAAACCAGTGTTTTTTTCACAGCTATCACTATCCAACGGGACTCACTTTTGTCATAATTACAAAAAGAAAAATCTTCTTTGCAGTACCTTAGATTTCCTACCCCCTGCACTATAAAAAAAAAAAGATTCCTTTTATCATTACATTAAAATATGTCATTTATTATTTACTTAAGTTTTCTTAGATTCATAAAATGTATATTAATAGGTACGAAATTGTTAAAAAAAATATTAAAAAATAGATATTTTTATATCATTTTTATTATTTAAAAAAGTATATGTCAACAACAAACGACATATTTTTCCTAAACGAATAGATTAACACTCCCTTCCATTTTTTTTTGTGTAAGCCTTTTACTATATATAGGGATATCCATTGTATTTGTGGCCAAAAACAAAAAGTTCACCACACCACCTACATGCACCACTATTAACAAATTATTGATTTCTTCTGGATAATCATATAATGAGTTGTTTTTTTTAATTTTTTTTGAAAAAAATAATATAATATTCGTTGCATTTCTCAAAAATTCTCTTAGAATATACTCCCTTTATTTTGCTGATATGAGTATCCCTTTACTGTCTGATATGTTTTTAAAAAAGTTAAAAATTATACAATATAAAATATTAATTTTTAATATAATTCTCTTAAAATATACTCCCTTAAATTTTTAATTATATGAAATAAATTATTTAAAAATTAATATTTTATACAATATTTTTTTAACTTCTTGAAAAATGTATCAAATAAGAAAATGACATTTATTTCCAAATCTAGGTAGTATCAATTTTAACTACTATTTTTGAAATATATATAGGGGTATCTATATTAGATTACATGTAATTGCATTTTATGTGATTTAAAGTATCAATCTAGTAAAAAATAATATATCTTAGAAACTTACGTTTAAATAAAAGTTACATTGATTTTAAAATTTAACCATTAAATATAGATTAAGTGGCTTAGCCAATTAAATTGTTCTGTCCATTAAATAAAAGTTACATTGTTTATAAGTTTACTTTCAAACTTTGTGGTGGACTGGTTGTGGTGCACTTGCACTTCTTTATATACAGATTTATTAAATGATAATGCCCAGTCACTAACCCAAACTGACTCTTAGATGGAATATTTCTGAATCATTTTTCGTTTTTAAAAAATTTTAGAAGTATTTTTCCCTTGAGTCTGTAATCAATCCTTAATGATTGGGGTATTTAAACAATGGAGTAGATTTGGAATTAATTAATTATTCGTAGGTGACTTTGCTAAAAAGCCTAAAATCAACTCCTAAAATACCAGATAGATATGTGGCTAAAATTTAGCAGATTAGAAATCGTGAGAATTATATTATACTTATATATATATACTACTTGTCTACCTCCGTCTCGCAAAACTTATCATTTTGCTATTGATACGTTTTTTAAGAACGGTAAAAATTATATAAAATATCAATGATTTTATTAATTTAAAAAAATAATTTCATATTTAATACAATTATCTGTAAAAAAATTAAAAAAATTATTAAAAAAATTAATATTTTAGAGTTTTTAGCTTCTTAAAAAATGCGTCAAAAAGTAAAACGACAAGTATTTTGAGACGGAGGGAGTATATATATATTATACCCCTTTGACTGGCAGGAAATGTAAAAAAATTATTATATATATACATACATATATATATATAATCAAAATGTGGGTTTAGCTTAATTAGTCGATATGTAGTGGAATTTGAATCATTAGGTATTGAGTTCAAATCTCTATAGCCATAGACGGAGCTAGGGAGAGGCAAGGGGGAGCATACACTCCTCTTTTCATCCGATGAGTTACCTATACTTGTTCTACTCGTCGATAGCTTCGTTTTTATATAATCTAAGCTTTAATTCGATAACCGAGTAAAAAGTTATGAACGTTTGAAAATTCAATGCATATTAATTATTTCAAATGTCTTTTAATAAACCACAATGCTTTTATATTTTACTTAACTTGATATTTAATAATATAATTCAGCCTAAGAGCTTTGAAACAAGATGTTATATTACTAAATTCAACCATCAGATAAGAAATTATGTAAGTTTAAATTTTTTTATATCTTGTTACACATTGAATCATAAGTTTTCAAACGGTGTCCTTTAAGAGAAAAATGTCGTTATATACTAAAAATCATCATTTTATTCGTTTAAAGAGAAAATATATACAACAATTAATGACACATTGTTAAACTAAAATATTATCGTTTTGAACTGAAATATTGTATTTTTTAGTAAAAAAATGTCAATGTTTTGAACTAAAAAAATGTTGTTTTGAAATAAAATATCGCTGTTTAAACTAAAATATTATAGTTTTGATATGTTAAATCTAGAAAAAAAAATCTATCGAAGATGAACTGAACAATTCGTACAAAATTATGCTCCCTTCGATAAGTTTCTGACTCCGTCCATGTCTATACACTGTATACGTGGCAATAAAATGGCCGAAGGTACTCCATGGTAGCCTTGGAATCCAAACACACCCTTTAACACGTTGTAAACACTTTAATTTAAATAAAACCCGATTAGTACTTTTAGTCTGCTGGGTAATTTGTAGCCGTTGATTATTTGTGACGAAGAGAGCGTCAGATGGATGAGGTCACCCTGACCACGAACACTGACGTCAGCCACGCAAACCGTGTTGACGTAGTGGCGCCGAACATTAGTTGCTGTCTACTGATACTTGCCGGACTCCTTTGCTGTTTTTATAAAATAATTCTCCGTACCTCTATATCCGGATAAAAATATATAAAAAATAATAATAATATTATCCTAGTACTTTTTGGGTGTTGCTGTATATACCCCAAATCACAAGGTTAATATTGCACGTGCAAACCCTGTGTCTAATATTGCACGTCCTTAAGTACTTTTTAGTTAATATTTTAAGTATACTTAATATTTATAGAGTTCTAAGTTATTGAAAAAATTGTTAAAAATAAAACGATTTAGCTACAAATTCTACAATTGAAAATAAGGACATGTTTGGATTTAACTACTTCATTGGTTTGTCAAAACATATCATTTTATCTTTGTACACGATTTTTAAAATAATTTTTTAATTATTATTAATAAGTACAAAATTATTTTTTTCTTCTAAAAAGCCAATATTTTCTTTTCAAAATATATATCATTTTTTTTAGATATAAAAATTAAAAAATATTAGTAATTTTTAATATATTTTTTTATATATTTTCAAAATATATATCTGATATTAATTTTTTAAATAAAATATTTTTTTTATCTATTTTCTTTTCAAAATATATATATCGTTTACTTTTTTATTTTCTTTTTTAGATATAATTTTTTAAAAGGTATTCATACTTATTAGAAATGTGTATGAAATATTTTTAAAAATTAATTTAAAATCTGATATTTATAGAGTTTTTAGTTTTGTAAAAAACATTTTAAAAAGTTAAATAAGTTATATTTTAAGTTAAAAATAGTACCCCCTCCGTCCTAAAATACATGGGCTTTTAGGCCTTGAAATTTTGTCAAAAATACATGGGTTTTTAGGGTTATAGGATAATTATTACCCCTAAAAAAGTAGAATAGTAATTAAAATTAAAGAGTTCCCATCTCTATAAAAATAATGAGATTTAAATATAAATAGATTTCCTTAATTAACGTGCAAAGGTCTAAAAGACCATGTATTTTAGGACGGAGGAAATATAATTTTAATAATTAAAACAAAAACGTATCTGTCTAGATAGTTTATGTAAAATTATTTCAAACTTCTTTGGATTGTTTGAACTTTCAAAGTGGATCACTAGGTGTAAGATAAGTTTAGACTTTAAAAGGGTCGAGGAAGAAAGGTTTGAACTTTGAATAGGAGGAAAATATTTGCATCATTTGTTTGAAAAAGGGAAAGGAAGTGACGAGAGTTTCTAGAAGATTATATTTGATAGAGTTTTATTAAACAATTTTTTTTATCCTATGTCTCAAGACATAGAACAAAAGTACTAATTAGAAAATATTTTTTAAATTTTAATTAGTTTAGTTTTTTTATATTATATTTTTTACGGTCGTTTGTTTTTTCAGCAGAAAATCTTTCCCAATTTAAAATTTTATCCTATGCCATAAAAGTATAGGATAGAAATACCGTTTATAAAAAAAGGCAGCATATGTCAAAGTCACGGCCTACCCTCTTAATGTGATACTACCTCCGTTCGGAAAAACTTGACACTTTACTATTCATGCACGCTTTTTTAGGAGATAAAAACTATATAAAATATCTAGTTTTTTTAATAATTTTTTTAACAACTTAGTAGTTATTATTAATAAGTACAAAATTGTTAAAAAAAATTTATAAAAAAATGAATATTTTATATAATTTTTATCGTTGTAAAAAAGCGTGCATGAATAGTAAACGACAAGTTTTGCCGAACGGAGGGAGTATACATTATACAAAAATATACAGTACTATAGAACAAAGAGACAAGTTAATGATATATGAGGTGACCGTTTGTAGTCTACTATAATTGGAGATGAGGATTCATTGGTGTCAAATGGTTCATTTGACTTAGAAGTGGTCCATTTTCATTTCTTTCATATTTTTTATAACGATTTTTAAAATAATTATAACCGGATATATATTTAATATATACTAATTTAACTATATTACAAAATATTTTATAGGGCTTGAAATTTATAATAGAGTAAAAAGTTTTTAAATATAAAATTTTAACCTATGCCATTAATAAAATCCTTCTTTAATAATTACAGATCAACCTAATCCATTACTTTTATCTAGGGAAAAAGCATAGTAATGGGCCGGCCCATTTATAGATATAAAGCCCATTCTCGCCGTAACGGGCCGGCACAGTAAGAGTGTAGCACCGCAATAAAAACAGGCCCTGTAAATCAGTCCGAGATACACTATCTACCCTGAAAGTTTAATACTCCATCGGTCTCAAAATTTAACTCGTTTTAGGATTTTGTACAAGTTTTAATATAACACTCACTCCTAAATCAACATCATTATTTCACTAGTCTTTTTTTTATATAAATTTTATTGTTTTTTAATACCAATGTTCTAAAAGGCGCTAGACGGCTGCTATGCGGTGGGTGGCTGCCTAGAGCCTAGGCGGCAAGGCGGATGCCTAGGTGGCGCCTTGGCGGACTAAGAACAAAGTTGATTATTTCCTTATATTTTAATACATATCATATGTCAATAACTCATATAATCTAATAATAATTCATAATATCACTCATAAACCCAAATTTGCGGTGCTTAACTAACACTAAAGTGAATAAACGCAAAAAGTACACATCGGACGGGTGACTCTAAACCTCCAAAAATCTAAAACAATAGGTTCGACTCAATAGCAAATGCATCCCGACTTGGGGGATAAAAAAACCCTAAGTCAACTAATCACATGCCTAGAAGCTAAAATTGAATAATCGTTGGGCTAGGCGGTGTCTAGGCGCGATTTTTAGAACACTGTTTAATACCCATTACAATTTTTAACCAATCAAAATCTTAAAAAAAATGAATAACACACAAATCGATAAAATCATTAGTATCGTCTATTTTGATACAAGAATAAAGTCCTGATGTGGTCCAACATGGTGATTTGCGGTGTATTTAATTTCCGCATGCAGTGATGAAGATTGATTGTAGCTAGTTCTAAAGCTTCAACTTGATACGATGTGTAGGGAGACAGTGAGCAACTACTGCAAGGAGGTGAGGAGCTTAGGAATGAGACTAGAAGAGGCGATCTCGGAGAGCTTGGGCCTAGAGAAGAAGTACATAACCGAGGTGCTCGGGGAGCAAGGCCAACACATGGCCATCAACTTCTACCCTCCCTGCCCTGAGCCTGAGCTCACCTATGGCTTGCCCGCCCATACCGACCCCAACGCCCTCACCATCCTCCTCCAGGCTTCCCAGGTCGCCGGCCTCCAGGTCCTCATTGACGGCCAATGGCTCTCAGTCAAGCCCCACCCTGATGCATTTGTCATCAACATTGGCGACCAGTTACAGGTACCTTCATCTCATAACACCAAAGTTTAATTTATTATATATATATGTTTGATGACAAACCAAAACAGATAGAGTGCAGTTTTGCGTTTGATTGAATGAATAGAATGAGGAAGGGAGAAAATTGAACTTAAAGCGAATCAAGGAGATTTGATTTCGCCATTGATTAACTCGAAAAGCTTCAATTAGAACCTCTCATTTCTTGATTATAGCTGAAGGTAGTTCAACCCTTTTTATAAGGGTGACTTACTTGATTCAGTTACAAGGGGTCTAATCTCCTATGGTGCACTCATATACTAATGATCCTAGGTGCACCATCACTCCTCCTCAAGCTAAGAGGGAGAGAACTTGTTCTCAACTCCTAGCTTGGAGAGAAGCTTTAGCCATACGATCACAAGAGAGGTTTAGAATTCTCCATTCCCACCTCACTGAGAAGATGAAGAGTGTACTTTCGATGAAACCCACATCAGATCTATCAACCTCAATACCTAGAAAGTATTGAAGAGGCCAAAGTTCCTTGATTTGGAAATGAGTATGCAGATGCTCTTTCAGAGTAGCAATTGCTGATGGATCATTACCAGTAATTATCATATCATCCACGTAAACGAGGTCACCATTATTCTGAGTGAATTAAGAGTAATCAGAATGAGATTGAACAAACCCAGCTGCCAAAACAACCTCAGAGAACTTAAGAAATCATTGCCTAGGCACTTCCTTCAAGCCATACAATGACTTCTTAAGTTTGCATACCAAATTGGAGGAAGATGACTGAGATTCACCCAAGCTTGATTTGGATTTATATTGCTTGAGGAAGTGAAATTTTGGAGGGAGAGTCATGAAAACTCCTTCCTCAAGATCCCAATGTAAGAAGACATTAGTGACATCCATTTGTGTCACAAGCCAACACTTAAAATGCAGCAACAGCTAGAAGAGCTCGACCAGTGCTCGTTCAAGCAACTGGAGCAAACATTTCACTGTAATCAATGCCTTCAAGCTGAGTGAATCCTTGAGCCACTAATCTGGCCTTATATCTGTCTAGAGTACCATCAGATTTAAACTTCAATTTTAACAACCACTTGCAAGTAACAAGAGATTTGTTGGGTGGCAGTGGAACCAAATCCCAAGTGCCATTCCTTTCAAGAGCATCTAACTCCAAAATCATAGCCTCACTGAATCCTACTTGGTGAATAAGTTGGAGCATCAGTGGTATCCAATCCTACATAGTCTTTCATCCATGCTGGAGGATTGTGAGACCTTGTAGAGTGTCGAACCGGTGGTTCAGGGACAATGTCAAAGGTATTAGGAAGGAGAATAATCTGCCTGAGATTGGTTTGATGACTCATAAGACAAAGAGTCCGAAGAGGCAGGAGAGGTTTCATATGACAATGAATCCGTAGTGACAGGAGAAGGAGAAGCAATGTGGTGATCAGAAGGTTGATTCATAGAAGAGGAAGAAGGAGAAATAGTAATCTCAGATGGTACCAAAGATGTATTTGGTAAAGAAGAATCATCCACAATATCTGTGAGGTAGTCATAAGGAAAGTTATGATCCATACCCTGCTCTGTGGGATTCAGAGATATAGAAGCTGGTTTAAGGGCAAATGGGAAGATATGCTCAATGAAAGTAACATCGATGCTAATCATGAATTTGTTAATCTGAAGATTGTATAGTTTAGAGCCCTTCTTTCCAAAGGGATAACCCAGAAACACGCAAGGAGTTGCCCGTGGATCAAATTTCTTGATACCTGAAGTATGAGTTGTGGTGGCAAAGCAAAGGCAACCAAACGTGCAAAGATGAGAGTATTGAGGAGATTTTGAAAGATAATATCATTTGGGGATTTGTGATTTAGCAGAGGATTTGGTAAGCGATTTTTGATATAGTTGGCAGTAAGCACATTGTCTCCCCAAAATTTTAATGCTAATGAAGCAGCAAGCATAAAAGATCGAGCAATTTCAAGGATATAACGATGTGTTCGCTCAACTCTCCCATTTTGCTGAGGAGTAGTTGAGCAAGAACTTTGATGGATGATTCCATTTCGTAAAAGAAAAGCAGACACAATATTGTTGAAGAATTCAGTTCCTTGATCATTCCTGACAGTTTTTCAGTGGAATTGAACTGTGTATGAACCATTTCGATTACGAAGATGCCATAGAGCAGTGGAGTCAGGTATGACAGATGGAGGAAACAAGGGTAGAGCATGATGAGCAGTGGCTTGAGCTAGGTTGTTGGAGAGAACACCTGTCGACAGGCTTGTAGAGTCTCACAACTGGATGGATCCTTGTAGAATAGTCTACCACATAGCTTACCAACTGCAATCATCTTCTTCTTTGCTCGGTCCTGGACAACATAGAATTTTATCATTTAAGTTGATACTGCATTTGTTTTCAAGAATCAAATGGGTAAGAGAAAGGAGATGAAATTGAAATGCTGGTATATATAGGACATTTAGGAAAGTGAAGTGAGGTAGTTTCAGATTACCAATGTGAGTGATGGGGTGCATATTTCCGTCAGATAGATGAATAAAAGAGTTTGGGGTAGGCCTGGGGTTATCGAGTAATGAAAGATAACAAGTAATAATGTAATATGGTTAGTAGCCCCACTATCCATGATCCATAAGTTGCCAGTTCAAAAAGAATTTAAGCACAGAGTACCTGCAAGATGTGATTCTTGACCAGGGCTATTAGATTGCTCTTGTGATGATCTGCAGACAGTTGCCCTTTGCTGAACAAGTCTTGGACTGAGCTTTTTCCTACAGAGTTGGCCTTAGAGGTGTACTTGCCATCCCCCCTTCCTCTTCTCATGCCCTTTATCAGACCTTCTCTGATCATTAGCACGTGAAAGTTGTGGCTTGTCTTTACTCTTGGAGTGCCAACTGGGATATCCTATCAATTTCCAACACCTTTCGAACTTGTGATTACCACCACAGTGACCAAAATTTTCCTTCCTCTTATTTTCTTGTGATATGTCGCCAGTAACAACTTGTTTAACCATCAACGTTGTAATCTCATATGGGAATGAGAGCTCTTTTGATCCTATCTCCCCCTGCATCAAAAGAGAATAAGTTGTACTAGCAGTAGGGAAGGGGGTACTGGGGTACTCATCAAGATCTGCCTGCAAGAAATATCAAAATTCTCATTCAATCCCATAAGAAAAACCTCATCAATTTATCTTCTTGATCCGCATCTTCAATATTCTTCTGAAGATTACATTCACATTTCCCACGCTTACACACACCAGCGGTGTTGTGACCGCAACAAGCTGTTGCCATAACCCTTTCATTTTCATAAAGAACTCAGTCAAGGTCAAGTTCTTTTGATCATAGTTCTTGATATGAGAGACCAATGGTGCATTTTTATGACCATAAATCTCTTCAAGGTCCTTCCACATTTCTCTAGCCGTATCATACTCATCCAGAGTATTATAGATTTCAGGTGATACAGTATTAAGAATCTACCGTAAGCTTAATCTTCGAAACAGTCATACCTGAGTTATCGGATGGATGAATGAAAAGAGGATTTTGCATATCAGAGGTTGTGATCTGATCACGACGTCGATCTCCTAATCATTCTCCTGATCAATCCGCCATTTCTGAAGACGAAGAACACTCGGAGAACAAAGATCAAGATGTCTAATTATAAGGACATGTCAAGAATGGATCATGGAGCTTACATTGATGTATAACAAATTAAATTTGTGATGGGCTTCTAATTGTGTTATTGATCACTGCAGGCGTTAAGCAACGGGACATACAAGAGTGTGTGGCACAGAGCCACAGTGAACGCGGACAAGCCAAGGTTGTCGGTAGCGTCGTTCCTATGCCCAGCAGACGATGCCCTGATCAGCACGCCGCCGCCCATGAAGGAGGGTGAGTCGGGTTCTGTGTACCGCGACTTCACCTACGCCGAGTACTTCAAGAAGTTCTGGAGCAGAAACTTGGACCAGGATCACTGCTTGGAGCTCTTCAAGAACCAAGTGCAAACAACCAAGGTTTAGTTAATGGGAAAATGACTTTAAATAATACTCCCCCCCATGAGAAAAGTATAAAAACTATATAAAATATTAGTTTTTTATTATTTTTTTCATAATTTCATACTCATTAATAATAAGTATAAAATTATGAAAAATTTAATAAAAAGTTGATATTTTATATAGTTTTTAATTTTTTTTTAAAATGTGTTAAAAAATAAAGTGACATGTTTTAATTAATGGAGGGAGTATAAACTACTATCAATTTTTGGAAAATAATGAACTTTATAACTTATAAATCCATATACAAATTATATTTATATTATCAAAAAAAGATATTGTTTTAAAATCCGGTCAAAATTCCTTGCAAAGCACTTGGCAACTGAAAGTTTTTGTTGGGCTCCAAATCCGGCCAAAATTCGACCGAGGCTTGGAATTACTTGCTTGTATATTAAGGAGTAAGGACGTAGGATAAGACTCTAAATTGAGAAAGATTATCTATATAAAAAAAGCAAGCGACCTTAAAAATCTAATTAAAAAAATGTTAAACTAATTAAATTTTTTAAAAAAATTCCAAAGGTGAATAGGATAAAAAATCGATCACGGTTATTCTATTGTTGATCCTTATGGTTGATTTTGAGCCCATTATAACTTTTCAGTTGCCATGTTAGTGTTTAAGCTGGAATTTTGAGTAGATTATGAAACTTTATTTTTTTTCAATTAATATGAATATAATTTGTTTATAAATTTATAATTTTTAAAGTTTTTATTTATTTTCAAATTGATAGTTTTTACTTCATATATTCAACAAAATATATCATTTACTATTTACGTACGCCTTTTAAAAATGATAAAAACTATATAAAATATTGAATTTTTTATTAATTTTTTAAAAATAATTTCATACTTATTAATAAGTATGAAATTATTAAAAAATAATAAAATATTGACATTCTATATAGTTTTTATTATCTTTAAAAAACATATGTAAATAATAATAATATGTTTTGTGGAATGGAGGTTGTATCATTTAAAGTCATTTTCCGTAATAATATGTTTTGTGGAATGGAGGTTGTATCCTTTGAGGTAGTATCCAAAGGTCTCCAGTTCGAACCCCGTATATGACCGCTCTTTATTTACAAATCCATTCCAATGGAGGTTGTATCATTTAAAGTCATTTTCCGTAATTTATTTATAATATTCTGCAATCTATTGGACTGACGCAAAATGGGGAATCATCGGATTATCTTCTTAAATTTGGTTTTAATTTAGCTCTTGTAATTTTTGCGCCTAAAACATGTGTGCTTGCAGGACTTTGCGATTTTGTTATTATATACTGTATTATTTTGAACTATGTTGAAGGAATAAGTTATGGTATTAGTTTGATAATGATTGAATTAAGTGAAATCATGTTCGTAAAAGAGATGGCCAATTGATCCATTAATGCCGTGCAACACAAAGATGTCATTTTTAGTTAGGGCCTGTCAAATTAAAAGGGGAAGGGTTGGAAGTGGGCGGGGGTTAATTTCGGGAGATGCATCAAGGTGTTTGGTTGGAGATAGGAGAGATTATCTATGGTGATGGAGGGGGTGAAGATAGAGAAATTTCGTACCTTATGGGCTTGTTTTCTTGCACTTTTTTAAGGGGTGGAGGGGGTGTATGGGATGGAGGTGGATGAATGGGGGTTGTGGCTGATCTGGGGGTGGAGGTGGGGGAATTTTCCCACCTTGGGGGGCAAGGTGGAGGGGGTGGAGATCTTGAAATCCTGAAATTGCCCTTGCCCTCATCAATTCATCGATGGAGGAGGAAGGTGATTGTGAAGTGCAGATCTGGCGGGCAACACCCACGGTTCGGCTTGGCTCTGATCGGTGGAGGACGATTGAGCCAGAGGACGGAGGATGGCAGTGGAGAAGGGGACGACGGCGGTGCGAGAGGTTACTGGGGCGTGGCGGAGAGGGTGGCGGTGCGAGAGTCGAGAGGTTGCTGGTGCGTGGCGGAGAGGGAGGACTGAGGAGAGAAGGCGGAGGGATGCGGAGCGAACCGAAGGCGGCGGAAGACTGGAAGTCGTGGAATGAAGACGATGAACATGGGAAATTTTTGACCTTCTATATTTGTTATCAATTAAAAACGTGGGGGTAGAATTGGTATTTCACACTATAGCATTAATAAATAATCTCAATCAACCAAATACCATACGAGATACTTATCGAAATTAATCTCCACCCTTTCCACCCCGTAAAATATATCTTCACCTTCTCCGCCCTTTAAAATTAATCTCCACCCCTTAAAAAACTCCCCGCAAGAAAACACGCCTATGGCTAGGTGGACGGGGTGAATTGGATTTTCATCCAATTTTGTCCTCGGGGATCACTCGTCTTGGAGAAGCCATGAAGCCTGAAAAGGAAGTAGTGGAGAAGCGAAGCTCTGCTCTCTGGAGGAGGCGACGACAGCACCACCAACCACTTTGAAGCACCGGTCACCACAACGGCACCACATTCCTCCTCCTACAACGATAGTGGGGGGTAGTCACCTACTGTGCTCCGATGGCCGGCGTTTGGGGGGAAGTCGCCGATTGCGGTTGTGTCGTCCTGGCGTCAGCTATGGCTGACGATTCAAGCTCACTTGCTCACCCAACTGCCTGCTTCGGCCTGGGGTAGTGGTGTGTCGTGTTTCAACTCCTGTCAACCATATGCCTCAAACGTGTTGGTGTAAGGGGGATATGAGAGAGTATAATTGTCATTTTGCATTATAGCTTCACCAAATAATCTTCTATTACCCAAACACCTACAAGGTTATTTATTAAAAATAATTGTCATCCTCTCTACAAAAAATAATTCATATAAATAATCTTCATCCTCTCTACCCCAAATAATCTCCCCCTCCTAAAAATCTACCTGGCAAAAAACACAAACTTAATAATCTTCTATTACCCAAACACCTTCGAGGTTTTTTTTCTTTTTAAATTTTTGTAAGTGTTTTACTTCTATGATATCTGCATAAGAACTTTGGAATAAGGTCAAATTTTAGAAAACCGCCCCTTAAATACACTATTTTGCACAAAATCACTCTTTAAATTGAAAATTTTAGGAAATCGCCATTTAAAGCTAGATGCTTACAAAAGACCAAACATCCTACTTTCGCGTAAAGTTTTATATTAAAAGTGCAAAATTACTTGTTTGCCCCTTCATCACTGATATCCCAGTTCATCTCTTGGTAATTTCCAAGTGTTTCCTCATTGATTTAGTTGGTTTGAAGTTGCTTCCTTGATTTAGTTGGCTTTAAATTATCTCAAGTGTTCATTCTTCCCCTCTCGACCCTCTCCTCAAATGAAAAATCAAAGTTGTTGAAGGACGATTCCCCTTTTACCCTTCAAATATATTAAAAATATAAGGGAAAATGGTAATTTCACATATTTAACAACATTCTTAACGGAAAAGGTGAGTTAAGTGATCTTTGACAAGCATCTAGCTTTTTAAAGATAGTTTTCTAAATAATTTAATTTAAGGGGTGATTTTATATAAATGATGTGTACTAATTAAAAGTTGGTTTTCTGAAATTTGGCCTTATTATACTATATTGGGCTTAAGGCAAAAGCTAGGTGTAGTGTTGGTTCTTGTGAAAGGGTCTTAATGGGCTCAGATTACTTGGTGAGCTCATGGACATAGAGCAACTTGGCCCAAATCCAAACTGAACTCTATCGGAGGACCTAGTGTTTTATCTGTTTAATATGTGCCAAGTATTTGTAGAAAACTACAAGGTGAGCAGCTAGGAGACTTGAAGCAATAGTATCAAAAACTTGTCCCTCAATGACATATGTCCATCTCAAGTGAAGAAGGGAAAAAGAAAAGTATATCTTCGGACATATAGAGATCAAGAAAGAAGGAAAGTGTGACGTCCGAATAGATATTGACTTGAAGATAGCATGGAAGTAGGCACGGAATCAGAATTGCAATCTTGGATAGGCTGGATTTATATATAATTTTTTTTTTCCGTTTGTCACTATAGCTATTGAGTTAAAAATTAGAATTTTTTTTCTCTATATTTAAATTATAGCGATAATAGAGTTTTAGTAAATATAAATACCCATCATGGAATCTGGGACAATTCATGTATTGAATCTATTCATTGTTGAATATTGTATCAACCAATGGCAGTGGAGTGGACCACCAACAGGCACACACACACGCAGGAAAAAACAAAATTGAAGCGTGTTGGGAGATTCGAACCCGGGCTTATAGCGCTCCCCTTTCAGCACTTAACCCAGGCTTATAGCACACACCAACCCATCTCTAGTTCTGTCCCTGAGTCTTGGAGAAAATAATATATGTTATTATTTTATATAAGGACACATATTTAGGGTTTCTTTATCATCCACATAATGTGTATCAAGGGTTATTTATACCTTTCTATGTAATTGTGTTGAGAATCGTTGGAGAAGTGAACTAGGCGAATATACGATATCTTGCAAGTATTCTAAGGTTAGTTGCGTTGGTGAAATAGGTTTAATTTAGTTTTCTTGTGAGAGGTTTACGGTCAGTAATTAAGCTAGCTAGTAGTATACTACGATTTGTACTAGTGTCTTAAGTACGTATTCATTTAATAAGATAAGTAGACCTGTTTGAAAATCCTCCACGAGGAAAAGGGAGGTGGTGGTTTCCATCCTGCACTACGTGTTATAGTTTGAAAGTTTTCACCCTTAAATACTAGCTTGTCCTTTTGTATGCTTTTTCCGCCTAAAGTATTTTAATAGCACTAACACACCTCCGTTGGAGTCTAAAAAAGGCCAAAAACTTAGCTTGACCCAACAAAGGAAATTGAGATCTTGGAGGTGCTCATGTATGTGATATTCCAAGTGTCGAAACAAAGGATGTGGATCCCGTGAAGTTGCCTAGTAACTCCATAGGTGGAGTTGGAGTATTCTCCACCGTTCGATTTCATTAATGGCTAAGATCTTCCGATTTTTTAAATAAATGAAAAAGGAAATAAAATATGGAATTTAAGCAGTAAAATGTAAAAAGAAATTACCTCCAGAGCACATAAAAAAAGAGATTTCCTTGCCTCTTCCCTCCTCCCTCCTCCATTTGACGGGCTATGGCTTCTTGAATAACATGAGTTCATTGGACAAAGCTATGGCTCCTCACTCTTTTCTTCTGCACGTCGACGATAAGAGAATAACAGGTACTTGTTTGCTCTGATTTATCTTCAATTGAACAAAAATCTTCTTCATCATATATCTTCGATTAATGGACATGTGAATTAGGGTAAATGAAATTGGGGGGTTTTGGAAATTTTCGATTCCAAAGGAAAGAAGAAATGAGTTTTGGCATAGAATTCCTTGAGTTTTGGATATTTATATGTTTAAATCAATCAACAAAAGAATGATTTTTGGCATAGAATTCCTTACGTTTTTGGATATTTATAGAATTACTTTCTAGAGTGAAAAATTGACGATTGAGAGTTAGAAGCTGATTTTTTTTTGGTGATATAAGAGCTTCATTTTGATCATGCTAATGACTTACTTGAGTTATGACAGAAAAGTTTTCTTGTGTTTTTTTTCCATTATGCTGATGACTGGCATCCTGGCAACAACACAATTATTAATTTTGTGAGGTTTCGGTTCATAAGAATAGCTTTGTGGTAGTGGATTATGAGATTGTGTTTTATTCTGAACCTGCAAAGTTAGTTCCTTGATGTTTGTAGTTCACTGTTTGTGGATTTCTATCGGTTCATATTTCATACCAATGAAGTTACTAGTGAAAAAGTAATTTACTAATTTGTCAATGTACTGTTGGAATACTGGAACTTGTAATACAACTCTCTTATGGAGAAGAGGTTTATTCAGGTGTTAGAGAAGGAATAATAGCTTGCTTTAGGTTTGTTCAGATGAGTCTTAGAGGGCTTTTGTCGAGTTATGCTGACGGATTTCCTACCTTTGCTAAAACTCGTGTCTTTGTTTGTAAATAGTTCCCCTTTCTAAACTTCAGGCCAAGTCATATTATTCAGAATTGGTAGTGTCATGTATAATTTAGGCCAAGTCAATACATGGGTTCTGTAGTTGTGTGAAAGAAGAGGTAAAGTATTATTAAATAGCAATGTATATCATCACAATGTTAGCCTATTAGCTCAAATGGAAGAGCGATGTGTTAATGCACAAAGATGTGGGTTCAAATCCCGCATAGGCTAATAGAAAAGTATGTTAAAATTATTTTCTGTAAACTGATTTTTAGTTGGTTTTATATGTAACTGAATGCAGATTAAAGAACTTCTCAAATTTGAAGAAATTTGTTATGATAGATATTACAGACCTAGGAATTAACATTCAAATTCATTCAAAGAATTACTCTATTCTTGACATTTGGCATCCAAGGCTTTTAATGCCAAGACAAGGTTAAGCAAGATCCAATAAATCCATTTGAAAAAAAAAGATTAACAGAATCAAAAGATGAGACCCTAAAATAGCAAACTAAACCCAAAAACAAAGGTCATGAAAAGACATCGACAACCTATGAGCAAGTGTTCTTTGTTACCCCCAACCCAATAAAATAAAAGGTCATCGAAAGGCATCAACAACGTGAGACTTTGAGAGAAAGTGTTCTTGATCCATTCAAAGCTTTCCCTGAGAGATCCCCTCATTTGACCTTCAATTGTATAAACGTAGCTTATATTCCTCCTGAATGCAATCCTAACTGTCAGACATGCTGCGTTAAATTGCTGATCACTGCTGAACATGGTGGGCGTCACTTCTGAACATGGTGCTGATCCCTCCTGAACATGGTAACGATGCTAACTGTTGAACATGACTTGTACACTCCACATCCATATTCTACAAAATAACAAACTATAAGTGTTTGTATACAAATTTAAATGAAACAATGCAACAGTGGTTATCATTTTACCTGAAAAAATTCAGAAGAAATATTATGATAAGTTCTCAAAGTTGGTTGCCCTGGAAATTTGCCATTGTACACAATCTGATATGTATTGCCATTGATTTCAGGACATTGATATATATGTCCAGCTTCCTGCTCATTAACAAACAACCATAGAAGAGAAAGATATTAAATTTGATAATATAAACAATGGTTATTTTTATTTAAAATGGATTCATATGTCAACCATACCTCTGGTTGTTCATTTTGACAAGCTTGTTTTTTCTTTCTTTGATTTTCTGTTGGCTGATCTACAAAATCATGAGTTCTATCCTTCTTCTTCTTCCCATGTAGTTTCTCAGTCCAACTCTTTGAACGTCTTCCTCCTTTTCGCCCCACTTTTTTCTTCAATTGAGCAGTTTGAGGAACTATTTCACAGCATTGCTGAACGGTTGTGTTGAGATCAGGAATGGATACAGCAGCTTCTTGCCCTTGAAGTTTTATGCTTGACAACATCTTAGCAACATCATCAATCACAACATTTAACTTACTGTCTAGAAATTGGTACGACTCTTCAAAATTGGCAGCTTGAGAAGCTACATTCACGAATTTACGACATAGATCTCTATATCTTCGTGTATTGTCCAACAGAGGATCCTCAACAACTATCCTGCCACTAATATCTCTCACAGTTCCAACTCGAGCTTCTTTAGTCCATCGTTTAAGAATGTATTTCTCTGGAAGCAGTTTAATATTCATTGCATCAAGGACCTTTAAAGCATGAGCACACACTATTCCCAATCTATCCCACATTTTGCAGCTGCACGAAAATGTTTGAGTGGAAGGATCACCCATAACTTTATACTCTGCATCAGCAACTTCACTCTCATCAAAATTGGAAATTGCAACAATAAACTCATTGCTCGGCTGACCTTCAACTGGTGGCTTGATATAGGCAGCTGTAGACCAGTCATATTCATCTTGAAATGCCTCGAAAATTTTAGGAGTGTATAAAATACCAGCTTGCCTGAGTAAGGGTGTCCTCTTCATCTTCATTCTTGGCAACTTTTCTCGGGACTCAAATTCAGAATTGATCTCATTCTGACGTTTTTGCCTAATAACTCGCTCAAATTGTTTGAAGAACCGCATTATATCCAGGTTGCAATGCAGATAATCTTTCAAATCTCGATTCAAACTCTCACTTAATTGTGTGCTTCGCATCCCCAAAGAAAAAACATCCATCATATAGCATTGTGCCCACTTTTTCTTCAAGGAATAAATACTATCCAGCCAAGAACTTTTCTTTACTTTCCCACGCAATGCATTGAAAGCTTCTTCAAAGTCAACTTCTTTCTCATAGTCATACATACAAGCTTTGAAATCTCGAAGAACATTAGACCCATCGTGCATCAAATGTTTGGTTGCGTTTTGCATTATGTGCCATGTGCATAATCCGTGAAAAGTCCCTAGCATAACCTCATCTATTGCCTTCCCCATGGCAATATCTTGATCTGTGAAAATGGTCCTCGGTTGCTTATTATCATGTGTTGCCAGAAAAGTTTCAAACAACCACTTAAAAGATTCCATGGTTTCATCATATAGAAGTGCAACACCAAAAACAACAATCTCTCTAAAATGATTGAAGCCGACAAACACACCAAGAGGCCTATGCTCCTTATTTGTACCAAATGTAGTATCAAAGGCAACAACATCACCAAATAAAGCATAATCAATAAGCATCTTTGCATCCGCCCAAAAGATGTTTGTTATCTGTTCTTCATTATCCAATTGAATTGAATATTGAAATGAAGGATTTTCTATTGTTTGCGTGTGAAAGTACCTCAATAGACTACCGGCTTCTCCGTAGATCAAGTTTCGTTGACGCTTTCTTCTCAAGTAATTTTTGTGATCTCGGTGTGTGAAGCCAAGATTTGCCGATCCACCAACGTGTGCTCCTATATACTCATGTGCTGCTTTAGGCTTAATTCCAGAGTCATCGGCAAGCTCAATTTCAACTGCTTGAGCATCTGATATTTTCCTCTGCGATGACAACAAGTGACTTGTCTCTGACAAATGTAGAGGATGATTATGCTCAAGCACAAGATCATGTATTTGATATTTGCTTGTCTTCTTTATCAATTGAATCCCAATACGAGCTTTGCAACCTGTTCTAGTTTCAGCCCGAGGACGAATAGATGCATTGCCTTTCTTGTCACGATGCCCTTCTTTGGCACACACAAATCTTCTCGAAGTCACCTCTCCATCCTTATTCTTGTTCTCATATTGTTTACGAACATTAAAACCCATCTTTCCTCCATATGCTAGCCAAAATCTCCAAGCGTCTTCTGCCGATTCAAACTCCATACCTTCTCGAGGGATCCAAGTGTCGGATACCTCCATGATGCTATCAATTGATGCGGCAATGACAGAACCAGTATATGATTGCAAATTATACAAAAGTTGATTTCATAGAACACTAGTATAGTTGAGAACAATGAGCGAGATTAATACCATGAACTAGAAAAATGGTGGAAATTAACGATGGTATAGAAGCTGAAATGAAAAGGATCGTTCAAAATCTTATGAGATAATTAATTGGTGGGAAAATGATTTGTTGAGAAATTAGCGGCAAAGTGAGATTGAGTTTACCCTTTTTTATTTCAATAAATATTTATTTCCTTTTTCATTTATTTAAAAAATCGGAAGATCTTAGCCATTAATGAAATCGAACGGTGGATAATACTCCAACTCCACCTATGGAGTTACTAGGCAACTTCACGGGATCCCCATCCCGAAACAAAACATCTGGTTTTACTCCTTCTCAAACCTAGTTATATAAGTTGGTGGCGGATTCCTTTCATACACTTTATCTCATCTTTCTAAAGGAATAAGGATTAGGGTTTTGCTAGTCGAAGCTCCTTGATGTCCCTAGGCTCCTTGATGTCTCTAGCATGTCTTCTGGTAGTGAAGAGCTCTAACGAAGCTTAAAGAGTTAAAGCATCAATCTTTATACAAATAGTCATCGATATCACTTATGTTGGAGTCGTTCCTTCAGAGCTCTCTAAATCATGCATATATGGTTAAAGGGGAAGATCTTACCCCTTTTCTCCTTATTATGTCCCGATCATTGCGCGCGCCTTTATACAAATCTTTTTATCAAATTATAAAACAAACACATAAAAAAACGTTCGAGGTAAAAAGAGATCGAAAAAACTGTTCTCTCAAGCGTCAACCCGACTAGACAAGTTGCACTGGATCTTGAGATAAAAAGAGCACTATCTTACATCCATTGACCAAAATATAAATGGAGGTAAAACCCCACAATAGCTTCCTTTTAAGATAGAAGGTGGATCGCGGCTTTATAACATAAAAATAAAATAAACTCGATATGATTCTCGTTTTGAAAAACCTGATCAGAATTTTTGAAATTCTACAAACCCGGTGAATTAACCTGAACTTGAGAAATATTATTTTGCATGCACTAGTCTAGTATTTTGCAACCCAATTACTCGATATAACCTGTAAAAGGGTATAGGATACAGATTGGGTAAATATGGGTATCATCTTGTAATTAGTTGAAACAGAGGACATGTGTTTGGTTCAGATTGTTTCTTTCTCCAGTTAGCTCTTCAAAGGCTTTTTTTTGTTGGTTCATAAGTAGACATGATAGACCCATTACAATATAGGGAGAGAGGATTCGAATTCATGACTTACTGGTTACAATGGTGTCATCCTTATTAACTAGGCTAGTAAGGCTTCACAGCTGTTCAAAGTTTGTTAGAGGGGTTGTATAAATAAAGGCTGAAGTCCTCAATGTAACTCGGTTGGGGAGTTTGGACAATACAGAAATATTCTTCATTTCTCTCTTTCTCTTCCTTAATCAATCCTACCTTTGTTTCAATCTACATAACCCGATCAAAACCAAAATGTGATCGATTTGAATCCGACTCGCCTGCCTGATCTATTTGACTGGTCTATTTTCTAACTAATAATCCAATTATAACTTGCTTTAAAATACAAAGGCATGCTTAAAATGTCGGCCAATTGTATAATCTACAACAATAATATATCTATATGTTGTTGCGAGAGGACTAGTGCTTTGGAAAGCTGTAATACATGGTTAAATGAGTGGGACAAACATGCGTCATTTGATCAATTTGCTACCTTGATTATTTACACATATTTTATACTACATGTTACATGTTAGGTATGATTCATCTCTTCTTCTTCTTTTTCTTTTTCCCAATATTGAAACCTTTCAATATGATGTGTTGTGGTTAATTTTACGGAAAAAATTATGCTAAAAAATATTAAAATTACATGTTGTTATAATTTATAAAAAGTTATCAAAAATCACAATCTATCTATCTATCTATCTATCTATCTACCTACTTACCTTATCTACCTGTTGAGAATATGAAATACGAAGTGGGATAGTATTCCACATGGAAAATATAGTGAATCCAAGCCTTGTACATAAATGTGTGGGCTACTCTTCATAACACCAGATGGAACCCAACTCGGCTTGGTTGGCGAATGTCGCGCTTGGACGTGTGTGACTTACCCACGTCGCATGACCCACCGTTATTTAACACTATATCATCTATATTTATTTATTTATTTGATAAAAATATAAATCAAACTATCTCATAATCATACTTACTAAAATATTAATAGATAAATATTTGATAGATGTTATTTTATTTATATCTAGACTAGTGTGTGTTCAGTGGAAAGGAATATATTGACGCAATATTCTAAATTTGAATAAGATAAAAATAATAAATTTGAATTAAAACGTGAGAATTAAACTAATAATGATCAAAGTGGTGCAGAAAATATAAAATACAAATTAATCTAGATATCAATAATTCATTCTATCAAAAAACAATATAAATATAAATAAATAACAAAATAATTACTTTTGATATAAATAAATCTTTCCAAAAAAACAATCTAGATATATATAAATAAAATAATACCTATCAAAGTGTCAAATATTTATCTATTAGTATTTTTGGTAAGTATGACTATGAAATAATTTTTATTTATATTTTTGTCAATTAACTAATATATATATATATATATATATATATATATATATATATATATATATATATATATATATATATATATATATTGTGATTTATGATAAATTTCTATAAATGATGACCACATATTATTTTAATAAATATTTTTTCTAGAATCAACTACAACACACCACGTATATATGATGCTATGCATCGGTTTTAGTATATGATATAGATTATTTTTTAGTGAAAAAATTTAGTTATATCCAAATTAATTATTTTTACAATCTTTTACCATTTTGGTTGAACATGGATATATTATATTATATATCTTTTATTTATAGCTAGTCAATTAAACATATTGATATAAATTAATTATAGTTGAATGGGCATTAATACATAACTCATTTGAATTTTAGGAAAAAATGAAAGAATATATATAGTATAGTGGTAGTTAGAGTTAAAGATTAATTACTTTTTTAAGATCGACATTAGCATATATTCGATCGATCTCTTATGCATTGGTAGCAATGTATAGCATACAACTAGCTAGTTTTATACACATAGGTTTTGGATTTGCTCATATTTGAATCTCAACCTTTTTCTATTTTTGTTCAGAATATATATGGTTAAATTATAACTGTTTTTTTAATGTATTAGTTTGGATTTGTAAAACATAGATTCGATGATAGGAATAACATATTGAGCCCCTAGATTCGGGGATTTATGCATATTAATTGATGTATATACGGTTTGTCTAACATTTACAACATGTACATATATAGAATTGTTTATGCATATAAGTTTTATTTATTTTTAATTAGAAATGATATCATGTTATTTTAGAGAATCTATATATTTACTAGAGTAATACTTAATCTATACCTTTGAAGCGAGTTTAAATTGGATCAATGAAACTCTTTCTGTATTACCTTAAATTTGTAAATAAAGAGCGACCATATTCGGGGTTCGAACCGGGGACCTTTGGGTACTACCCACAAGTCCTTTCCAGTGAACCATTCCGGAATGGTTACTCGATCTTTCTGTATTACACGTACATATCTTTATCTTTATTTAATCTAAATTATATGCCAAAATGGGAAAATATACAAATTCTATGAGGTTAAAGCATTAAAAAAATGAAGTATTTCTTTAATATTTTATCCATTTATTATATATCATATCATATAGTTATTATATATTAATTATCTTTTTATATAAAAATTATTCATTTGCTTCGATAGGATTATTCGTACTTATTAGTATGAGCTATGCACAAATAATCTGCAGAATGCACATATGATTTTTTTTTTAATTTCAAACATTAATTTTTTAATTCAACACGATATAATCTGAAACCTATGCATGTTGCATGAATCGATCAAGAATTAGGTACTAGATACATGTGAGACTTAATTAAGTAGCAATTAATGCACCTTTTAGCTACGTTTATATATGATTAGCTTTATATCGTGCATACTGATAATTCATTTATAAGTTAATTATATAACTCACTGTTTTATTTTTTAAAGATCTAGTGGCTAGCATTTGGTAATTAAAGTAAGAGAAAGATAAAATGAAATAATATATAGCGACTTTAGATAAGATCTCAAAACGGTTTTTTCAAGATAATTTCAAATAAATTGCACGCATGTTCTTGTCATTTCTTCCAAAAAAATAGCAAAATGGTCCAAAACTCTTTCTTCTACGAATCGAAACCTAAATATGTTGAACGAACTATTGTGATTGAAAACAGGCTAAAATCGATGAAGTTAGTCAAGGTATCAATTGATCGAGACTCGAATTGGTATATCGATCGTCTTAAATGATTATCGAATGACAGTCGATGATTATTTGTGGTCGTCATTCGAAAAAATTATTGAAGTTCGCATAGGACGAGCTATATAAGGGACCTCGGCAAAAGAAGTCGAGGGTACGCAGGAGCCTCATAAAGTGATTAACCCATCATGCAAACCTTAGGTAAGACTAAGGACCAAACAATCGATATCTACATATTAATATATCGATATCGGGCGATATCTTTGATATCTTGATATCAAGATATCGGTACAGGTATCAAGATACCGAGTGATACCTCCCTAAAAATCAGTATATCAAAATAGACCAAAGTTGATATTTAGATATCAAGTGATATCGATATCTGGCTATTGACGTGGGGGGGGGGGGGGGGGGGGACGCACGCCCAAGCGCAATACGCGCACTAACCAAGTCGAGCACACAAGCCGAGTGGGGTTCCATCCTAAAACCAATTGGTGTTAGGTGGGGTAACTCACCCACTTATGTACAAGGCTTGGATCTACTTTTTAATCAATGTGGGATCTATCCCACAACTTCAACTTATATTTCTCAACACACACCCCTCAAGTGCAACTGCCTGGCCACGCATTATTGCCAGCTGCACTTGACGACTTAAGCCTTATGGCCGGCCAGCCAATTAGACCAGGAACCCAAACCACACCGCACTTAGCCGAACCTTGGCTCTGATACCATGTTAAATTACGGTGGGTAATATACGACGTGGGGGGGGGGCACGCACGTCCAAGCGCAATACACAAGCCGAGTGGGGTTCCATCCTAAAACCAATTGGTGTTAGGTGGGGTAACCCACCCACTTATGTACAAGGCTTGAATCTACTCTTTAATCAATAATGTGGGATCTATCCCACAACTTCAACTTATATTTCTCAACACTAGCTATACCAAACAATAGATATCAGATATTGGGGCTGATATCCAATATCTGATATCTAGATATCAATACCAAACGGGCCCTAATAATGGGCCCTAATAACCCATTATGCAAACCTTACAACTTAGAGTGAGTGTTCATAATCCGCAAGAAATGCCTGGATGAGATTAAAATAGTAATTTATGAGTTGTGACTATTTTGTGGTATTGGATATGTTATTATTTGAAATAAAATTATTTGGTGTTATTAGTAATAAATATTCCTTTTGTTAATTAAAATTTGACATTTTAATATTCATACACACTTTTTTAGATGTTAAAAACTATATAAAATATTAACTTTTTTAATAATTTTTTTAAAATAATTTCATACTTATTACAATTAAGTATGAATTTATAAAAACAAATGTAAAAAAATGTTAATATTTTATAGTGTTTTTATCATTCTAAAAAAACGTACATGAATAGTAAACGTCAAGTTTTAATTAACAAAGGGAGTGTGGAATTTTTTTTTTAAATTAATAAAAAAAAGAGCTAATATTTAATATAATTTTTACTCCATCCGATTTTAAATATAAGGCGTTTGACTTTTGTACACGTAGTTTAAGGAGCTAAAAACTATATAAAATATTGATTTTTTAATTAAATTTTTGTACATTATAATACTTACAAAAGTCAAACGTTTTATATTTTCAATCGGATGGAGTATTAAATACGGGGTACTCCGGAACATATTTTATCGAAGCGCGGTAAAAAGTGAAGCTCTAGCTAGTGCAGTACAGTACTCCCTCCGTCCTAAAATACATGGTCTTTTAAGCCTTGAAATTTTGTCAAAAATACATGGATTTTTAGTATTATAGAGTAATTATTACCCAAAAAAAGTACAATAGTAATTAAAATTAAAGAGTTCATATCTCTATAAAAATAATGAGATTTAAATATAAATAGGTTTCCTTAATTAACGTGTAAATATCTAAAAGAACATGTATTTTAGGACGGAGGGAGTAATAAATAGGTTGGCCCGTATATATACACACCTAATTCAAATTAGGAACTATGGACTCCATTGTTGAGCTGTTAAACACAATCGTCTTAAAGTGTGTAAAAGCATTAATTAGCACAATGAATGGGATTTATGGGAATGCTCTCTCTTGAGTCTTGAAGGCTGACTGAACCTATAAGCATGAATTGATGGAGTTAATGGGAGGGTGAGCAGGGTGGGGCCCACCCAATTCGGCTGCCTCCAGGCCAATTACCCTTTTCCACGTTTGAAATGCACCTTTAATTTCACTTTAAACCTACTTACTTAACTAGTTGCCCATCCAGATCGACCGAGCTCTTCTTATAAATCCTCCCCTGCCAATGCAAGTGAATGACCACATACAGCTGATTCCACCGTACGTGCTTTATATACTCTGATCGATATCGATCGATCATACATATATAGAGCTAGAGATCGATAGAGAGGGTATATTATGAAGGGGGAAATGTTGGATTACATGTTGGTTCCGACGGGGCTGATGTTGCTCGTGGTTTACCACTTATGGCTCTTTCGAAGGATCACGAAGCATCCTACCAAGACCGTCATTGGCATCAATGCCATCAACCGCAGCTTCTGGGTTCATGCCATGATGGAGGTACTCCATCTCTCTCCCTCCATCTCTCAACTCCATCATCTAGGGTTTTCGGTTTAGGTGATCCTTTGGTATTCAACTATGGTTGAGTAGTGCTCGACTCTTTTTTTTTTTTTTTTATAATTATTATTAGGTAAGAATTCGAGTTCAGACATAAGTGAAACTCAAAGATCGGTCAAACCGGCAGATGGAATAACGTACCGTCTACAAACGATAACAAACATCAGACCAAAACGGTGCAAATCCAAGTAGTGCTCGACTCTAACACTAACACTCAGCTTCTAGTTTTCAGTTTTGAAATTTTTTATTTTTTTATTTTCGAATAATGGTTTAAAAATTGTTTTGATCTTTTGATGGTCGATTTATTTCTCAAATGAGAGATGTGAAGAGACCAAAGAGTTTCACATTGATAATATAAAAGAACAAGTCATATAAGCTAGTAAGTTAATCTTTCTATTGTCAATTGATTTTAGGATGAAACCTCACCCAACTTTTGTGATAGGCTACTAGTGCAGCCAAGAAGACTTGCAAGGGAATATTTAAAGTTGGCCAATTAAGTTAGCTAATTTGCTATCTAAAGTGATCTCTTACATCTTACTATATACATATATAGAAATAATGAAGTGAATCTTTTACATGACTAATGGCAGGACATGTCTAAGAATGGAGTCCTAGCAGTCCAAACCCTAAGAAACAACATAATGGCATCAACCCTCCTCGCATCAACCGCAATCATGTTGAGCTCTGTCATAGCGGTGCTCATGAACCCTAGTCGATCTGGCAACCAAGGTCTGTCCCTAGGCTATGTAACGGGAGACACGAGTGCTCTTACCACCACCATCAAGTTCTTCAGCATCCTGGTTTGCTTCCTCGTCGCATTCTTGCTTAATGTGCAATCAATCAGGTATTTCAGCCACGCGAGCGTGCTTGTAAACGTGCCCTACAAGAAGTTGGCGACTCCCTACCTGACTGCTGAGTACGTCGTGAGGATTGTCAACCGCGGAAGTTACTTCTGGTCGTTAGGGCTAAGGGCCTTCTACTTCTCGTTCCCGATATTCTTGTGGATTTTTGGGCCTATACCGATGTTCTTGAGCTGCGTATTGCTTGTTAATATGCTTTACTTCCTTGACACGACAACGGATTTCATAGCTATCGACGACGAATGTAGTACAAATGGTACTCAAGTTAGTGTGTAACAAGCTATATGTATAGATTAAATGATCCGTACGAACTATGAAGTTCTCTACACACTTTTATAGTATGGCAAATATGTGAAGAGACAAGAGTTGGTGAAGGAAAACGGAATAATGACAACTTTTGTTCATTTTATTTTCATAATACTTTCCTTCGATTCGATATAATTAGCTTTTCGTTTGATGAAAAAGAAGATCGATAATGAGTTAGTAGCATTTTTTTCTAAGGTAAAGATATATAAAAAAAAAGTGTCACAAGTATCTAAATCATCAACCCTGAATATCTTTTTTATATATATATATAAATAAAGGTAAGGATATGTTCAGTATACTAGACAACATACCATGTCTAATGTACTGAGATATCGGACGAAGCAATAGATTGACAAACTATACAACTATAAGGGGAGGAAAAAATCACTGCAACGCACAAATGAGAAGCTGGAGAGGAGACGCAAGACATCGTAAAGGGTCACCAATAGAAGAAACAACACAGGACGGACTCTTAGGGAATAACTGCAGACGCCTAACTCAGATATGGACTAGCTCCTTCACGAGTCTTTAGGTGTCGATCGCACATCCACGGTTTTCATGCATAGGCAGACATGAGAAGACATCTTTTCAATAGGCAGTGAACATGAAAATAAACTTTAATTTAATTTATCAGTAACAAGTATCTTTTTAAGTATATCTAATATAGACTTAATAAAGAAACGTTCTTCACAGGTTTTATAGGTGCATACCGACATACCGTGCATGTTATGTTCACAAAAGTTCAAACTCAAGAGCACTAGTTCATATTAAAATGTTATAAATAAAACAATAAATATATGTGCAAATTACTCAAAAATGGTGGGCGGGAACAATAGCCTACCCACTTCCCTTTCAAAATAGTTTTTATGTTTTACTGCACGTACCTTTTTTTTCTATTTTATGTTTGCTTGTTTTAACAGTTTGTCGTTTGCTGACTTACTCGGCCTCTTGAGTTATTTGGTCTATCCGGTCCTCGAATTATTTCCTTAATAAAAAAAAAAATTGATAAGGTAAATATTTGGGTGGGGTTAGGTTTTGCTAGACCACTACCCAAGACATCCTTGCGAATGAGAACGTGCATAACAGAATCAGCGAGAAGGTCTCACATGGACGTTGTGTAAATGAGTCGCGCGATCTTGTCCGCAGTCGAATTTACCTCCCGGTAAACATGGTCGAATTGCACTTCCCTTTCAAAATAGTATTGATGCCGCAATTTATTAATTTTAATCCAATCCAATAACGTAAAGTAATACAAAAATCCACTTTTCAATTGGCTTTTTCAATGAGCCGTGCTATACACATTGTACATCCTCTCTTCATATAATTAATTGGCTTAAATTGATCACTTCTAACGACAACCTTATGTGCTAATTGATTTTATATATAACCCAACCATCCACCTAAGTTGAATCGTACGTATTTGACCTACTTGGAGTGATTGTTGGATGTTTTTTTTTAGAAGTGATTGATAAACTCTATACCTAAAAAACTATATTCTCCATTCTCTCAATCCGTCATCTTTTCTATGTACGACTTTCAGATAATTCAATTTCCCTAAAAAAGCCTCAGTGTAAGGGTGTGTTTGGTAACTGTAGCTGAATGAGTAGCTGAATGGTTAGTTGAAGCTGAATGGTTTATTGTGTAAAATATGTTAAATTAAGTTTGTTGAATATCTTTCAAGGAAATACTTTATTCAGAATTATTCTAGAGATATTCTAGGATATGTAGATATAATATCTTGTATATTTTTAGATAGTTTTTATTCTTCCATATCTTTCATTTCCTTGTAATACTAGATCTAAGGTTGTACATATAGGCCCATTTTTCTGGCTGCATTAATCAAGCTGACAGGATTCATCATCTTCCTGTTCTTCATGGTATCAGAGCCTAATTTGCTCTAATCTTTCACATCTAGGCAGCCTTCATTGCTGCTATATTTTTCCTTTGACGGTCAGCCTTCATTGCTGTCGTATTCCTGTTCTTCTTTTGAAGACAAACTCTTCCTTCAGTAGCCTTTGTTGCTGCTTTTGCCTTTCCTCATTCAACCATGTCAAACAAACCCGATACTGAAATTGCTTCCACAAAAAAGAAGGCTGAATTCCAAAGTCTTCAATCTGCCTACAAACTCAATGGAAAAAATTACCTCATCTGGTCTCAGGCCTTGAAGACCTATCTCAAAGGCAAAGGAAAGCTCAACCATCTAACCGAGGGAGTTCCAGATCAAAAAGATCCCAACTTTCACATTTGGGATGAGACAGATTCAATGATCATGTTTTGGCTATGGGAATCCATGGAACCAAGTGTGAGTGTATCGTGTATGTTCTTGAAGACTGCGAAAGATGTCTGGGATTTCATCAAGAGGTCTTACTCCAAGGCGAAGGATGAGGCATTGACGTTTGAACTTACTATCAAGTCCTATTCCACCAAGAAAGGGGAAAAGACTATCACCGAGTATGGTAATCTCCTGCAAAGCTTGTGGCAAGAACTGGATCAGTATCAAGTTCTTGAAATGAAGTGCAAAGAAGATGCTGCAGCATGGAGGAAGTATCAAGACAAGAACAGAGCTTATATCTTTCTAGCAGGATTAAGCTCTGAATATGACCCGATCAGGGTCCAGATCCTTGGGCGAGAAGAGCTACCAACTTTGGAAGAGGTTATCTTCCTTGCGAAGGCAGAAGAGAGTAGGAGGGCTGTAATGCTTGACTCCACACCGACTCCCGTTGAAAGTTCTGCTCTTGCTGCCAAGACTGGAAGAAAAGATGATAGGTGGTGTAGCCATTGCAAGAAATCTGGCCACATTCAAGACAAGTGCTGGAAATTACACGGCAAGCCCCCTAGCCGAGAATGGAACAGCAACCAGAGTTCATCGAGACCCCAAGCTAATACGGCGACTCAAGGGGCTTCTCAAGTAGATGCTCAGGCAGGGATGACTCGAGCTGACTTTGAAAAATTCAGGAACTTCTTCAAATCTCTTGAAAACCAATCTGGTAACTCTTCTAGTCAATGCTCTCTTGCTTTATCAGGTAACAATTCATTTTCTTCATGCTTTAAAGCTTCCCAAACATGTCATCCCACAAAATGGATCATAGACTCGGGTGCCACTGACCATATGACCAAATCTTCCCTCCATTTTCAGACTTATCAACATTCCAAAAACAAGAAAATCATGACAGCTAATGGGTCATTGGCCACTGTTGCTGGCCAAGGAACCATTCCCCTCTCCACCACATTAAACCTAAAAAATGTGCTCCATGTCCCTGAATTGTCTACAGATTTGATTTCTGTTAGCAAGCTTACAGAGGATCTTAATTGTCATGCTCTTTTCACACCTTCTGTTTGTGTTATACAGGACCCGAATTCGGGGGAGAGGATTGGACTTGCTAAGAAAAAGAATGGTCTTTACCACCTGGAATCGCTTGAGGATAGTTCTACCACTCGTGCCTTTTCATCCACAACCATGAACAATGAGCTCATATGGCTTCACCATCGCCGTTTGGGCCATCCTTCCCTTTATATTTTAAAACATTTGTACCCTGAGTTATGTCAAGGAATAGATGCTTCTCAGTTTCAATGTGAGGTTTGTGAGTTAGCTAAGCATACCCGTGTGTCCTTTCCTATAAGCAATAAAAGAAGTATTTCTCCTTTCCAGCTTATTCATAGTGACATATGGGGACCAGCTCCTTTGCCTAATATCTCTGGTGCTCGCTGGTTTGTTACACTCATTGATGATTGCACTCGTGTCATGTGGGTATATCTCCTCAAAAACAAATCCGATGTCAGCCAAATTATTCCCATTTTTCACTCCATGATTCAAAATCAATTTGGCACAAAAATCCAAAGGATCCGGACAGATAATGCCAATGATTACTTCAACCAGTCCTTGACATCTTATTTCCAATCCCAAGGTATTATCCATGAATCCTCTTGTGTGTATACACCCCAACAAAATGGCCTTGCAGAAAGGAAAAATAGACACATTCTAGAGGTTACCCGTGCCATGCTCTTCACAAACAATGTTCCTAAATCCTTTTGGGGAGAAGCTGTCCTCACTTCAACCCATCTCATAAATAGGCTGCCATCTAAAGTTTTGAACTACAAAAGTCCACTTGAGTGTCTTGAGGAGTTCTATCCAAATTGTAGGGCATCGAGTCTTGAACCAAAGGTTTTTGAGTGTATTGCATATGTTCATGTGCACAGTCCTCAAAGGGGAAAATTAGATCCAAAGGCTGTCAAATGCATCTTCCTTGGCTATTCTACTACTCAGAAAGGTTACAAGTGTTACAATCCCACCTCTAAAAAATTATATATCTCTATTGATGTCACATTTTCTGAAACATCACCTTTTTATCCCCAAACCAAGGTTCCAAACCCTTCTGACCTTGAGCAAAATGTCCCACCTCAAAAGATCTTTCCAGACTTAGATCTGGACGTTACTCCTCAAAAGGCATCAGTACCTATACCTCAACCTAACCCCTCTCTTCCTAGCTATCCACATGTGTATTCCAGGAGAATAAGGACTGATCTCATCCAGCAGCAAGTTCAACCCTCAAGTCCGGAATTTGGCCTTGATAACGCCAATCCTCAAGGTATGGAATCTGCTCCTAATATCCATACATCTGTTGAAACTAATGATCGTGTTCATCCAGATATTGAGCAACCCATTGCTCTTAGGAAAGGAACCCGAGAGTGCACAAAAAGGCCCTTATACCCTTTATCTAACCATGTGTCTTTACATCGCTTCTCCCCATCTCACCAAAAATTCATTCAAAGCCTTAACCAAATTCCTATTCCTACGTCTGTTTCGGAAGCTTTAAAGATAAGGGAATGGAGAGAAGCCATGAAGGAAGAGATGTCAGCACTAGAAAAAAATCAGACTTGGGAGATTATTGATAAACCTGTTGGAAAGAATGTGGCTGACTGCAGGTGGATATATTCCTTAAAATATAAAGCATATGGGACACTGGAAAGATACAAGGCCCGACTTGTAGCTAAAGGCTACACTCAAACCTATGGGATTGATTATCAAGACACTTTTTCACCGGTTGCAAAAATGAATACTGTGAGAGTTTTGATATCTTTGGCTGCTCACTTCAATTGGTCACTCTTACAGTATGATGTTAAGAATGCATTCCTTCATGGAACACTGAATGAAGAAATCTATATGAGAGTGCCACCAGGTTTCACACCTCTTGCCCCTACCAAGGTGTGTAGACTAAAGAAAGCTCTTTATGGTCTAAAACAGTCACCAAGGGCCTGGTTTGGAAGATTTGCAGCAGTCATGAAAGGAGCGGGTTATAGACAAAGCCAAGGGGATCATACTTTGTTCATCAAGCATTCAGCTTCAGGGGGAGTAACCATCCTTTTAGTATATGTCGATGATATTATTGTCACAGGTGACAATGAGTTCGAGAAGGAGAATCTAAGGAGAAAACTGGAAGCTGAGTTTGAGATCAAATCGCTTGGTAAATTGAAGTACTTCCTTGGAATTGAGGTGGCTCACTCTTCTCATGGGATCTTTATATCCCAGCAGAAATACATTGCAGATTTGTTGAAAGAAACCGGTAAGAGTGCGTGTAAACCAGCTCCAACGCCTATTAATCCGAATCATAAGCTTGGAGAAGCAAAGGAAGAAGCGCCGGTTGACAAGCAAATGTATCAAAGGTTGTGTGGGAAGTTGATCTATTTATCTCATACTAGACCCGACATAGCTTACTCTGTTAGTGTAATCAGTCAGTTTATGCATGACCCTAGAGAATGTCACCTTTTGGCGGCTTACAGAGTACTCCACTATTTGAAGGGCAATCCTGGGAAAGGAATCTTGTTCAAGAGAGGAAACAACCTTACTCTTGAAGCTTACACAGATGCAGATTATGCAGGATCAGTTGTAGATAGGAGGTCTACTTCTGGTTATTGTGTTTTACTTGGAGGAAATTTGGTTACTTGGCGAAGCAAGAAGCAGAATGTGGTTGCTAGGTCTTCTGCTGAATCCGAATTCAGGGCACTTGCACACGGGCTATGTGAGTTGTTATGGCTACAGATTATTTTGAATGATCTTAAGGTGAAGTGGGAAGGGCCAATGAAACTGATGTGTGACAACAAATCAGCCATTAGCATAGCTCACAATCCAGTCCAACATGACAGAACTAAGCATGTTGAAATTGATCGACACTTCATAAAAGAGAAGCTTGAAGGAGGTTTGGTTACTATCTCTTATATTCCCTCGGATGAGCAGATTGCAGATGTGTTGACAAAAGGCCTCCATACTTCACGGTTTCATTGGTTAAATTCCAAGCTGGGAATGAAAGATGTTTATCACCCAGCTTGAGGGGGAGTGTTGAATATCTTTCAAGGAAATACTTTATTCAGAATTATTTTAGAGATATTCTAGGATATGTAGATATAATATCTTGTATATTTTTAGATAGTTTTTATCCTTCCATATCTTTCATTTCCTTGTAATACTAGATCTAAGGTTGTACATATAGGCCCATTTTTCTGGCTGCATTAATCAAGCTGACAGGATTCATCATCTTCCTGTTCTTCAGTTTAGCTGAATGAGTAGGTGATAAAACTAGTTGATAAAAGAGGAGATTTGTGTATATAAAAGGAAAAGCTCTGAAAAGTTTGGGTGAGTAGCTGGTGGAAATTCAATTCCAAAACACTAATTAACTAATAATTTTAGCTTTATTTAATTTAAAACTATATAATATTAAAACAAAAAGCTCCAAAACACTACTTGTGTTGTCAAACACAACCTAAGTCTTTTGTCTTTCTATCCAATATCGTATTTAACCTCCGTTAAGTAAAATATGTCGTTTTAGAGAGAGAATTCTGTGAATAAAAAGATAGTATTATTTTAGGTATTTAGGTGTTCACTTTACAAAATCACCTTTATAATAATTAGAGTGTTGTAAGTTGTAATTTTCAAAAAAAAAAATGAAAAGTAAAATAAAAATTAGGAATATAAGTATATTTTTGCATGTATTTCTTAAAAAAAGTGTGAAACATGCTCAAATGAAATGTTTTGTTTAACGAATAGAGTATTATTGTAATGATATTTTAAATGTTGGGAGTAAGTATGGTTTCCATTCTCGACCAAACCAAACACAAGAATCGTTATATGAGACGGACTCACAACTTGTAGTGACTAGCGACTATCCTAGGGAAGGAACTTTCGCGATGCCATCTGTTGGCGAGCCTGACTTGTAAGTGCCAAGACTTCATAAGTAGAGACTGTGTCATCCAGTTTCGTCATGTGTTCTGCGAAGCTAATCGCGTCATGGATCACCTTACTAGTCTAGCTTTTTCTTATAACTCTGGTTTGACTGTATTGTTTGACCCTCTCGATGGTGTTTTAGACTTTCTGCACGATGATGTTAAGGATTGGACTATCATCGTATACTGACTACTTAGCCTATTTTTTTTCCAATAAAAACGCTCCGACTCTCTTTAGACCCAAAAATACACAAGAATCGTTATGAGGTATTCTAATCCGGATTCCTCATATCAGTGGCGGCCTCCCATTCCCATTTTAAGAAAGACTCAATTTTTTGTTATAATTACTAATTGAATTGATAGCTTAGCTGGTTGGGTTTTGTTAGAAGATCGATATTGTTTTATTATTATTATTATTTTTTATTATTATTTTTATTTTATTTTATTTTATTATTACCAAATTACTATTTACAAGAAATTAGTGGGTAGCCGAGATACTATCTGGGCACCCACTCCCTTAGCAATAACAAAGCTGAGTCTAGTGAAAATATAAGTAGCAACACGAGCCCCGACATCTTGAGATACCGAGAATTTCTGAATCCGCTTCAACAAGGCAACAACATCCGCATCCAGCTCCCCCAACGAAGAGAAAAAGACCTAAATAGGTGATTAAGCTTTTAAACATCTCACGAACCGATGAAATGATCGACCCTACAATATTACCTCATACCTAACTAAGTATAGTAGGCTTATTCTCTTCTTCTTTTTAAGGGAAATTGGATTATCTAAAAGTCGTATGTAGAAATGACAATGGATCGAGGGAATGAAGAATATAATTAACATTTAGGCATAGAGTTTATCAATCACTTCTAAAAGCATCCATCAATCACTTCTAATATTTAGGCATAAATTTTATCACCCGACTATAACACTAGTGTTAAGTCGGATGAGGTGCGTTGGTTAGGGTTTGGCTTGGTGTTTGTCGGTTATGGTTTCCAAAATGGAGCTTTAGTTTATGTTAAGGCTGATGAGCGAGCTTCGAACCTTAGTAATACATGGAGAAAAAACAATAGACCATGAACCCTAGCTAGTTAGTAGTCATGCAAGGTTATATGTCTAGCTATCTATGTCCCATCTGGGCGTCTCTCCGGTTGGAACTCTGTCTTCACCACCTCATGGATAACTCAAAATGAACTTTGATACATCCAAATTAAGGTAGTTGATCATGATTCGACATTAGTAGTCTATTTCCTTTTCCCAAATAACCTAAGACTTTTTTCTGTAAATATTGCATATAATCTATGGCTTTTGCGCGCTCGCACCTTGGATGGCCCTTTGGGTGACTTACAAAGTGACTATATGTTTTCAAGAAGATTCAAACTTCGAATCTCTTAACATAAAATGTAACCCCATAACACTACACCAACTTGTGATTGATAAATTCATAATTCTATGATTTTTGTTTGTTCCTCCCACGATCCTCTAAAGCCTTATGATTGATAGGAATGGATTTATAAACAATATTTTTACCAATCTTAATTAAGAAAAATATGTTGTACATTTTAGGGAGTAATTTTTTTTTAAAAAAAAAGAAGATAAATTTTAGATATTTTCGGGAAAAAAATTAAGTAATGATTAGAGATATAAATATATATTTCATTTAATTGTTAAAAAATATTAAAATAACGTATTTTCGCAGTTTTGAACCTGAAAAACTTTAGTAACACATTTAAATAAAAATAAAATAAACCAACCCCATGCCATACACGCCAAATTCTCCTACTTTATTATTACAATTAATTACATGGAGAGTGATGGCCATTGGGCAACAAGCACCAAAACCTGACATCCAATTACAAACTACCGAGTATGTCACAAACAATATGTTACCGTAATTTTATTTTATTTTATTTTACCAAAAAACTTCCACCCAGAGAAATGATTTTAAATATTTTTTTAATAAAGGAGGATATCCTTTATAAAAGACCACGATATATAAATGTTGGTCAGATGGTGGAATCTTTAGTGGATGTCCCACTAAAGATATTGTAATATGTAAGTGAATTTGTTGTGGGATGGCAACACATCATAACATGAGTATGAATTGAAGTTGTGAAGCATCACTAAGGATTCATAGAGGCATAGAGGCATATTCCCTTTCAGTTTCTCCAAGGAATATGATTGTTTGAGGAATATATGCCTTGTATTCCAGGTGAATGAGACATAGGGTAGCTTCCTTCCTCTCAGTGCTCTCACACTCGCATTCGACATATGCTTAGGAAGATATCAGTTTGGGTTCATTTGACGTGATGTGCTGATTTATGATAAGGAGCTGATTAGATGCTGACGGATTAGAAAGAGCTAAAAATAAGTCGATAAAGATTCACAAGTGCCATATGCAAATATCTCTCTAAAACAAAATTGAGATTGATAAGCCTGTCAAATGAATTTATTTTTATAGATAAATGGTACTATTTGTAAAAGTTATATAAAATACTTATTTTTTTTATATAATTATAAGTATGAAATTATAAAAAATAATAATTAAAAGATAATATTTTATATAATTTTTATCGTCTTAAGAAAACATGTGTGAATTCAGACAACAGAGTTTTAGTTGCAAAGTGTATTTGTTTTGTATATAATAATTTGAAAATCATTTTGAAATTACTACTGCATCATTTTCAAAATTATCAAATTAAAAGCCAAAAGTGCAGAGGAGGAAAGGGTATAATTACAAGTCTTCACCTAGTTTTGAAAAACATAAAACAAGAATCTGGAATCCAAACGAAACAAGCTCATAGATTTTTCAAATTGATCCATAGTATCAAATTAGCACTATAGGAAATTTTATACTCCAGCTGAAAATCCAGATTCTTTTAATTACACATTTTATTTTTAAAATTAAGGAAATGCGAATCTAGGATTGAATCCAGTATTAGGTGTGTTCTGCGTGCTCCCTCCAGTCTTAAATATACACTGTTTTTTGGAGATAAATTTTTTATCAATAAGATATGATATTTTAGATTTTTCAGATGGTAAGCGTTGGTCATAAGAGTCTCGTCCACCAGATTTAATTTACATTTTTGGGTACTATATAGTCTACATTTATTTACTCTTCCTTGTATGGATCCCAAAAACAGTACCACACTATAGCTTATGTAGTAAAGTCTCTATCACTCCTAAAAACAGAAGTACCATACTAAAGCTTCACCTATATTATACTCTCTCTGTTTCTGTTCATTTGAAAGCAACAGGTAAAGTTGAACAATGGATGAGTCAATTGACAACTGAGAAACTAAAAGCCAAGTCAACATTCGCCATTTGCAGCTAGATTTACAAGTACCAAGCACCTCAACTTCACCCAGAAATCAAGGTATATATGGAATTTCAGCAAGCATACAGGATATTTGCCCCAGAGGATTAAGAATGCACAAGGAATATTTACTTCAATAAGGCATTGTAAAAAAAAAAAGAGGATGACGATCTGAGACTTATATACCGGTTGTGGATTTTTCATATGCTGCTTTTGATCAGTTAAAATGTACAAACTGACCTTGATCTTTTGTAGTAGTAGACACCTAAGCAACCAAAGCTGTCCAAATTTAGTCCCCACCATCAAATGAAGTACTTTAGATGTTTCTTATAACCATGATCACCTATTGACATTGCAGATTCAGTTATTGCACTGGCTAAAGACATTGACAGTGCATAGAAATGCTACAACTCGAAGTCAGAGAAGGAGAGGTTCGGATAACATACGTATAGAAACAGGCCATACCCAGCATGGGCTTCAACACAAGCGTTCTTCATGTTTCCTATTTAACAAGCAAATATGTACTTTTATCCCACCATTCTTTTGCTCAAATCTGCTAGATCAAGCCATGAATCAAAACGTTAACTGCTACTCTGCTAATCCTTTCCATCTGTCTATAACACAGCCTGAGCTCATGCAGCACATGCAAAATTTCTCCTATTACGACGAAGAAGAAAAACGGGACAATTTTGAATGTTTTACAAGTGATCTGTATCCTGCATCAATTTGATGGAATTCTTATTAGATTGACATTTTCCCAAATTCAAATACCAGGGAAAGAAGCAAATGCAACCCAAATCTCTCAAGTAAATAATTTGATGATTCGATAAAGCAGTGTTGTACCTTAGCTTCAGGTTTTGATATCCGCTGCTTTTACCTTCAATTTGAGATTTCCAGCTTGGACAACAATCTCATCCTTGTATGGTTCAACTTTAAGAATTTTTGCCTTCATACCAAGAGAAGAAACATGCACTTCATCACCAACCTTGGGAGGCAGTTTTACGATATCTGCAGTTTAATGGAGATCAAATCAAAAGGGCTTAGTCATGTGGAAGAAAATTCAAAACATAAAACAAAAATGAGAGATAAACATACCTGATGGTGGTTTTTTGGTCTCTTTGACAGAAGATGTATTCTTAGTTGGATGTGTGACGCCTTTATCAACTGATATTAATTGCTGAATTTTACTTGCTTTCCTATGCTGGCTATTGTCTTCTCGAATCTGCTGGGATGACTGAAGTGCAGTTGAACGATACTGTTGTTTCTTCTTGTGAAGAACTAAACGTGCCATAGAGGCAGTCTCAGATATATGTTGCATCTTTCTGTGCCTCAGATTAGAAGAATATTCATTGAGCTTCGTTTGAGTTAGCAGTAGTTTCTGGTGAAGACGTTTTGATACCCTTGAAACACATATGTCAAAAAATTTGATTCAAAATATATACTTACGGAATTTTCAATCGACTGAAGTGTACTGTAGATCATCTTAAAAACACAAGGCGAAAAGCACAACATCCATTTATACTAAGAACAGGAGGGTGGTCCTGTAATAGGGAAGTCAATAAAACTGCTAGAAATTTCTTATCCCCCTGTGTTTTGGTGGTAAGTCACTAGGGTGATTACCAAACACAACTCAATGAATTTTTTCCTCCCAGCAAGATGTAGTTTTTCATCGGTGTTGAAGGGAAGTAACGGATGATGGATTCCCTAAGAGCCTCAAAATCATCAAAGGTTTCACATGTCTTCCCTTCATGGATAAGAATTAAAGAATGTAAAAAAGAAAACCTGCTCCATTTCACTTCGAAGGGCCATGAACTAATGGATTAACTATGATATCAAGGATATTTTTACAATTTGGTCAAAGGTTGATTTATTATCTTATAAGACACAATGCTGCACTCAATGAATTCTGTGTCAAACTTCATGTCTTCTTGTGAAAATAATGGAACCTCATATCACCTACAAACAAATAGATAGAACTACATCGTATATGCCACCAAAATGATATCATTCTTACTTTAGATAGTGTTTCGCTTCGCGTACTTTTTCTTCAGTGTCTAACTTGAACTTCTCCATGTCAACTATCACCTGCATTATGTAATTAAAAATAAAAATCAGCAATAGGGTAACATCCTCATAATTTTTTTTTAAAAAAAAGCAATTAAAAAATGCTTCAAAGAGCAGAATTCAATTTCTGTTGTCCTGAAAATACAAGCACCGTAATTTTATAATAATCAAATTGGAAATAATCCTCTCTGATTGACTTGGATGCTCATGTTTCATCAAGATGTTTGAAACCTACGTCACATATGAATGGATACAGAAAAGACAGATACAAGGAAATATTTCATAAATAAATAGAAAATGGGTAAGATATAGTAGTTTGTCTACCGGTTAGTAATTTCTAAAGTTCAAATTGGTTTTAGCTCATACTCAATTGTTTTTTTTTTTTTTTCGGGGGGGGTCTTCATTTTATAAAATCCATAAATGAAAATAAAGAGAAATTTATGCATTTTACTACATTAACCAATAAGCATTTTTAAGCATAGCTAGCACAACATATTACCTCATCTATTTCTGAGCTAGATGTTCCATATAGCCGACGAGCACTATCTATGATTGTATCAGGCAGACCCAATCTTTCTGCTATGTTGATTGCATTTGAGCGTCCTGAAATTAACATCATAAGTCCAAAATTTTAGCATCTGCCACTTACAAACAGTACAAATCTTATAGACATCACATAGTGCGAGAGAAGAGTCAAAGGGGCAGACTGTTTTGTATGTAGGACAAAAAAATAGAAAAAAAAAATTCCAAGATAGTTAAATCTTTGAGTAAGTTACCTGGAACTCCCCAAAGGATCTTGTAAGTTGGCTTCAAGTTCACTTCATCAAACTCCATGCATGAATTTTCAAAGGCAAAGTTGCTGAAGAGATGAGAAAAATAAGAAATAAATCACATTGAATTTTTCATTGTAGAATAATACAGAATGCATCTTTATTCTTTTGTGGGGAATAATGAGTTGAGATGGTTGATGAAGAATGCCTGAGGAAAGAAATGATGATATTAAAAATGATACTCCCTCCGTTTCATAATACATGTCCTTTTTTTTTTTGGCACGTTTTTTAACGAGCGAAAAACTCTATAAAATATTATTTTTTTAATTAATTTTTTTATATAATATGATACTCATTAGTAATAAGTATCATATCATATAAAAAAATCAATTACAAAAATTATATTTTATAGAGTTTTCCGCTTATTAAAAAGCGTGCCCAAAAGGAAAGGGACATGTATTATGGAACGGAGGGAGTATGTATCTACAAACATCAGCAAGTCACATTTTATGATACCTATATTTAAGGGTTTTTAGTTCACCGTGATGGGTTGTAGCTATCGTTAACAAGGCACCAGCTTCAGCAAAAGATTCCAATATAGACATTCCAAGTGCTGCCCCTTCCAACGGGTTTGTTCCAGCACCAATCTGAAATACATGCAAGTTTAGCTACAAGAATGGGAAAAAAAGGGGGACATAAATAAGTGAATAAACAATGCCACTGATAAAGAATTGGACTTGGAGAGTTACTCCTATAAGAAGAGATTAACTAGCTCAGCTTCAGGGGCAGAAGCCGATCTGACCCGGTAAAAGTAAAACCAAATGAACCCATCAAAAACTTAAAAATAAATCAAAATACAACTAAAATCATCATCTTCCTGGAAAAAACTAGCATGGCCTGATTATTGCTAAAAACCTAAATCACCCAACTGAAATTCAACCATACCAGCCCGACTGCTAGCACACACCTTTAACTCCAACCACAATAAACCTCAAAGAAACAGAACAACTTCCAGAAGCTATAATGTTGATATCTTACAAACAACAAAGATTGAAACATACTTCATCTAAGAGCACCAATGATTGGCTGGATGATCTTGCTCGGATGTCCTGTTGAAGAATTGGTAAGAACAGAAGAGATTATATTAACATCTTCCTCTGACATGAAGGGGAGGGGACACGGACACCATGATGCAAGAAAAGGCAACAATCAATAACAATAGTGTCTTTTCTAAAACTCGTGTATTTAGCTCTGGAATCTTAATACAGCTTAGGCAATCCAAAAAACATTTGATGAGGCAGGCTGCCGGGCATCATACTATAACGAAAGCAGTTCCAATTTCAGAAGCACTGACATGGTAAAAATGTTAGACAGTAAGGAATCCAAATAGCATATGATTGCTCATAACTGCTTAAATTGACAAATACGGTGTAAGATGTATGACAGATGGCCTTCGCCAAGCAGGTAGTTAAATGTCATTTGCTGCCTCCTGCTTTCCCTGTTACCTACCCCTCTCCACCATTCATTGCATATTTGGTATTGATACAAAGAGCCTATTGTATGAGTCAAAAAATACCATAGCATGATCTCATGGGAAACAGTCACCGTAGTTTTTGCTACTAATGTTTCATGTCCAATTTACTACAGAATTTAAAACGTACATGGTAGCTTGAGCACTATTTCGCATCAACATGGTTTATGTCTATATTGTATTTCAATTAACCATCCCGCGGAACATAGAAAATCATAAAGCATTTCTTATGTTCACAAGATGAAAACATGCAATTGAAGACCCAAGACAAAATAACTATAACTTGTTACTAGGCCCAGGACTTCAGGCTCATGGAACATCTCTACACATAATAAAGTGAATGCCGTATTAGAGTAACAAAGACTTTTCTATAACATTCAAATGTCATTTAGCAACAATAGCATGTATAAAAAAACAGAGATATAAATTTTTAGTCCATCCAACTCACACTAATTTTCTTAAGGTGACCAGAAAAAGTTGATAGAGACTGGGACAATGACTGCCCATCCCCAATATCAGCAAAAACATGATCAAACCAAGGGATCCGCACAGACTCAGAGCACAAAACGTATAAGCCTGAAACAAGATGTAGTTAGAATACAGCTGCAGTGGATTAGAGAAAGATAATTAGTTGAGAAGGCCAAATATATCATATAGAAGATCAACAATTGGGAAACAACAATTATTAGACATATCTGGACAGTCAAGCACCGAATCCGCTGGTTTTATCCCAAGGTCTACAACACATCTCCATTGCTGAATCGTCCCAATGACCCTAAGTTTGAGATAGCCCTTAACACCTACATGCATCTACTTTTGTATTTTTTTCATCTTTATTTGATTTAGAGCAATTTAATGTTTTTATCCTAATTGTTTTTTTTTTGTGCATCTACAGTTAAGTCTACAAGAGCTCATGGAACAACTTTACACCTCCGATTCCTCCAACTATGACCATGGAAGAGAGGCTAGCTTTCCTCCTCATCCGACATCCAGCCTCCTACAAATGGGCATTTGTTTGAGGGTCTTTGCTTTTTTGTGTACCCGACAAGGATGAGAGGTGAGGTTGTGTTTCTCATCCATTTGTACGGTGGCACAACTTCTACTGTCCAGCATGATCCTGCTATTACCACTGAGATTGTTGATGACCTAGCTTATGCCGTTGAGAAACTTGTGATAGGTAGGGTCTATTGCAGCTCAGAGTTGGTGTTGCACTCCCATCCGTCACCAGAGCACTCCCACATTTACCCAATGGATGACTGGATTTTGTAGTTGCTAAAGAAATGCTAAAGACGTATACAGTACCTGCTAAATGATTGCTGAAGATGACGTATAAATGATTGCTGAAGATGACGTATACAGTACCTGCTAAATGATTGCTGAAGATTAGATACAGTTCCTGCTACTGTAAATGATTGCTGAATACATAGGGTAACTGCTAAATGATTGCTGAGGACATTTATGCTGCTTTTGTTTCAATGTTTAGGTTTTGTTCTTGAATGTGTTGGAATATCCAGTTACTTTTGTTGAGAAGTACAAACTTTGTCTAGTGTCTTGACTCTTCTCTCACATAAAACTGCAATGTCACTGCAATATCAGTGTCAGTACTTCTCAACAAAAGTAACTGGATATTTCAACAAATTCAAGAACAAAACCTAAATACTAAAACAAATGCAACATACATGTCCTCAATAATCATTTAGTAGGTACTGTATGTCTTCAGCAATCATTTAGCAGGTATGGTATGTCTTCAGCAATCATTTAGCAGGTATTGTATATGTCTTCAGCAATCATTTAGCAGGTACAGTATATATGTCTTCAGTGTATACGTCTTTAACATGTCTTCAGCAGCTACAAAATCCAGTCACCCATTGAGTAAATGTGGGAGTCTTCAAGCCTCTAGTGACGTATGGAGTGCAACACCCACCCTGAGCTGCAATAGACCCTACCCATCACAGGTTCCTCAACAGCATAAGCTAGGTCATCAACAATCTCAGTGGTAATAGCAGCATCATGTTGAACAGTAGAAGTTGTGCCACCGTACAAATGGATGAGAAACACAACCACATCTATCATCATTGTTAGGTGCACAAAAAAGCAAAGACCCTCAAACAAATGCCCATTTGCAAGAGGTTGATCACCGGGATGTCGGGTGAGCAAGAAAGCTAGCCTCTCTTCCATGGTCATAGTTGGAGGAAGAATCGGAGGTGTAAAGCTGTTCCATGAGCTCTTGTAGACTTAACTGCAGATGCGCGGAAAAAAAAAATTAGGATAAAAACATTAAATTGTTCTAAAATCAAATAAAGATGAAAAAAATAAAAATAATGCACATATATACCAGGTAGGTGTTAAGGGTTATCTCAAACTTAGGGTCATTGGGACGATTAAGCAATGGAGACGTGTTGTAGACCTTGGAATAAAACCAGCGGATTCGGTTTCCAGGAAGGTAAACAGAGAACTCAATTGTTGATCTTCTGCACAAGCACCTTATGCCACATGGCAGATTCTCAACAATTTATCTTATGTGTAATTTCATATAACATCTTAACTCAATATCACTCAATCATCAATATCAACACTGTATATTAAAGCAGAAGCACCTTATGCCACATGGCAACTTTCCTTATGTATATTTCCATAAGACATCTCACATCTCAAATCATTCACTATTTACTTCATTTATATATAATTGCAAATTTAATAAACTAAATTTTAACTATAATACAATCTTAACCCCTTGATTTTATTATTTATATCTTTGATTATTATTTTTTCCATCATTTTATAGATTGAGTGTATAATTTATTATACTTTAAATAAAACATAAATATTTCATCAATTGAATTTTGAAAACACCAATTTAATACACAGATTACACTAGTTATTCTTATAAACTAGTTCATAGCAGTTTAAGAAGTAGTAATAGAATTCCAATCTGAATTCTTACCCAAAACCATAGACAATGTCACTCAGATTCAATTTGTCTTACATATTTCTTATCCAAAATTCCAATCAGAAAAATAAATTAAATAATGCCCATAAGCAGATATACAACATTTTCCTACTTCTGTTATCTGCTCTATAAGAAAAGATTTGTTATTTACTTACACAAGTAAAATAAAGCAAAATATGAAGGAACTTCCTCCCCGCTACAATTCAGGCTCATTGTTTTATCTCATTTATTCAGTGAGGAAAACGAAAACCTAAACAAGCCTTCATTTGTAGGTACACTTTAATAACAAAAACGGCATTATGCCAAGAAAAAATTAAGAAGAAACCCCCATAAATAATTGAAAGAATATTGCAGTGTTGCTAAACACCATAATGGGAAAAAGTTCATTTGTAGGTGCAAAAGTAAATATGTGAAACCTGATTTTGCCATCATGGAAGCTAATCCAACTGTTTTCAGGCAAATGGTTTTGCCACCAGCATTAGGACCAGTTATAAGTAGAACTCTTGTCTTCTTATCAATGAAAAAATCAACTGGCACTGGGTGAGCTTCCTCTAATTCAGTTACCTTAAAATAAGAAACCCAAAACCAACGTATAATTACAGGAGTGGAAGTAAGCCCCAGCTGCTCCAGAAATGTGAGATACCTTTGACTGTAACATAAAAAGGTCTATGTCTGCTGCTTCTTTCTGACGGGTAGCCTCGTCATTTGACCTTCTCCTCCTGATTTCCTAAATTGAAAAAGGAACAGTTACAGATGATAAAGAGTCAAAATTATGATATATAAAGATACTGATGAAGCAAGGACAGTAAAGGCTAACATAATGAAAGCATAAAGTAATCGTAATACATGAATACCTTCCAAACTATCAAGTGAATCAAACATAGAAAAACATGAATTAACAGAATTTCTCACTCATCTTACAGTTCTAGCATTAGCAAAATCTTCTCTAGCTTTCTTCAATTTCTGTCGATATTGTTGAAGTAGTAAAGGGTGATAAGCTTTGGGGAGATACAAGTTCCATTCTTTCTTGGCAGAGTAAATAGAGACTTGAGCTTCTGCAGATAAAGAACCAACTTTAGCATCTGCAAGTAGTAACTCTGGACACATTCCCCCAAATGAGAGGCTGTAAGATGCTCGTGCATTGACCTGACATAATATAGAGCGCAAATATAAGACTATACCAAAGTTCATTATGGCTAAAATCCACAAGCTCCCCTTAGCAATGTAACTGAATAATATGCACCCAAGTCAATGGTTACGTCAGATATGAGAGGATGCAAAGTGCCATTTGGATGGAGCTTAATAATATTACAGTAATAACTACTCAAAGCCATAATTATTATTTTGAAATTATCTCCAAGAAGGCAAGAACATATGACAAGCAATTCAGAAAAAACAAACAAGCACACTGAAAACAACTGTAACCCTGAATAGTACATAAGATGGTAATAACTTCTGGTCAAAACATAGCATCTAGCAACTTATTTGAGGAAAGGTAGCGGAAAATAACTTACAACATCAAGTTGAACTATATCTGTCAACAAATTTTGTAAGTCATCAAGCTCCATTTGCATCTGCCCGGAAATGTACCAAATCATGTTAAATTGCTAATTATGTCTACATAAGAAAAACAATTGACCAAAAGCATTACTTCAGACTAACCTTTACTGTCAACTGTGAAAGCACTTCCGCTTCAGCTTCTGCTACCAAAGCCTTTGCTCCTTGCAATTCATCATTTAGTGGAACAGAAGAAAGTGGCTCTATAATGTTTCCTGCATGAGATCCACTACAAGCAGAGAATTTTTTTTTTCAGATAGTAATATATCTCCAAACAATTCTATATTACACAGCATGAACACGAAAAGGCTACTTGCATCCCTGTCATCCAACCATGCCACCCCCAGATATGCGACAGCCCCAAGGGCACTTGGTTGCAGGATACAAGAGCATATTCGTTACCATTGTATATAGAGATGGTGAAGGCCAAGCTTCCAGCAGCATAACCGAACAGTCAAGAAAAGCCTCAAATGAAGGGCATAAGTTGTCAAATACCTAGTTAGGGCTAGGGAGCATATCATATTATATTTGAGAAATGAACTGCCAAAGAGTATGCTGAGGTGAATGCCTAAATATTTCTCCACATAGAGGCAATACGTTGTAAACATTTGCTAGTTAAACAAACCGGCATCATCAATATTGAATATGGAGCAACAAGCTACTTTGACCACAAGGTAGAAAGAATGTTGATTATGAAACATTTAGCTTCCAGGTTCATGATTATTCCAAGAATGGTGTTCTAAACTTAACTGCCAAGTACATCACATCAAAAGAAGGATAGAAAACTAAGTAACACATTCGTATCACAAACTGAGATGTGCTAGTATCTAATCCAAATATTTCAATTTTTTTCAAAGAAATGTTACATAAGTTGAGACTGCATGAACAGGCAAAAGGGAAAGCCTCCTGTCAACTAATAACAGTGAACTCTATTGTTTATCCAAGCATGTAATCATCTGAGAAAGATCAATTGAACAACAATTTGACTAATTTCCTTTCCAGATCAGCAGGTTATATGAAGCAGCTAATGGACAAAACCTGGACAAGAGTAGTCCCTCGAAGCCTGTGAGCTCATCAGTTCCTGATCTTATACACCATCTTCCATCAATGTTGCTGACCTCCTGGATGATAGTCATTTAGCTCAGCAAAGATTAAAAAAAAAGATATAAACCTCAAAAAATTACAAGGCAAATATAAAAACTTTTACAGAAAAGCCTTCAATATATTATATACCCATCCTCCTGAAGGTGTACTGTTCTGTTGAGTAACGACTAGGTTGGTCATTAACTGGTATAGCTGCAAGAAAAGAAAAACAAAGAGGATTAATCAGGTTAAAAGGGCAAAATGGATGAATAGATAAAGCTGACCCAAAAAAAAAAAAACTAATGTTAATAAAAGATATTTGTTGATATGAGCAGTCCAGCATTTTTCTCAAAACCCACCCAATGGCCTGATTTTTCTCATTGTTGTATTGCAGCAGAGAAAAATCAACCGAAATAATTACCAACGCTGTTTTTTTAAAACTTATGTAAGCTCAAATGTATGCTGTTCAACCTAAACTCCTAAAGTATCTTCTCCATCAGTCCAACCCCGTTTTTGCTCCAATCAATTCCATTAAACATCTATACAAGACCATCAAATATCTTGCACGTACCATCATGTCCAGCTTTTTTCTCTATCTCAAAACAAATCAAAATACGAACTTTTCAGCTCCTAACAGACACCAAGTCCTCTTAAGGATAAAAAAACAAAGACCTTCAACCCAGTTCTTCCACTGCCTTTACAAGCTTAGTCAAGTAAGGCAAGCTTCAACCAACCCTGGCTGGCTCCTATGCTACTTGATAACAAGAGAATGACTTGAGGAATTTAGTTCGAGACTACTAACACCAAGTATACTGAGAAAGACCTTATTTTCCCAAGTCCAGCCAACCAACCCATCCTCTACAATGTACACTGACTAAAAGGATCAATTTTCCTGCATCACTCGAGAAAAATTCTCTCTTTTCCATTATTCTCCTTACCAATCATAATAGCACATAGAGCAATCCTATATCACCAATATCATTGATCCTACACTATAAATCATCCCATAGCTCATCATATAACTAAGAGCTTCATCCCCTACCACTTTCCTGTTTACCTCATTCTCCATTTTTCTTTTTCTTTTTTGGGATGGTTGTGGAGGGAAGGGAATATGGGAATTTGATGTTTCTCTCTATTTTAACAATTCCTTGTTGGCATGGGCTGAATACCAACAGTATTATAGTGAAGAAAGGTGTCTTATTTTAGTAATGTTAGCGTTGGAAAAAAAGTAGAATATCATCAATGCAAGATATGGCCATTGTTACCACAGAAAGAAGACATGTGATAGCAACAAAACTTATGATCAAAGTGAGTTGTATAGGGCAAGAATTAAATCTTCTTGTGTATAAATTACATCAACTTCAACTCAATAAGCTTGCATCCCACCAGTTATCAATTTAACACATTTTCGTATGAAAAGGATAGAAACCCAACGATCCCAGAAGATACATAAAACTGATAAACCATTCCGGTCAATAAAAGAATAGGCAAAAGTCAAGCAACGTATTATTAATGGCTAGAATACAGATAAATAATTTAGATGGAGAAAACCATTTTAAAGTATGCTCGTCAACTTCAGGATAAACCCTCACCTTTTTTTCAAGCATTTGCACTCGCTGTCTTGCTTGTTTTAGTTTTGGAATCTAAAATTGAGAAAACCATAATATCATAAGAATATGTATAAGTGAAAGGTGACAAGAAACTAAAGGGAAGAAGTGTAAAGACATATTGAAGAGGATGAGATAAGGCAAGGAAACAAATAAGAGAAATATCATTTCCAGCTGTATCAAACTATTTCTGCGATGACTACTCAAATGATTGGAAGATCCAACAAGAACAAAGAAGGCAGAATGAATTTAGTTATGACTGAATTACAATGAATACGATTTAATGGGCGCTAAAACCATATAGAACTCTACCACTTAATAGAGTGGTACAAATGTAGCAAATTAAGATAACAAACCGCTGAGTCCTTAACCGATCCATCCTCATCAATGACTTGCAGTATCATTTTGACAAGTGACCTGTTAATACTCCAATCTGAAATCTGTGAATATATCGGAAGGACAAAAAAAAAGATGAGAAAGCAAATAGTGAGGCAAATGCCATATTATGTCAAGACAGCTAGGTATTGCACTTGCACTATTGCCCAAGGTTTAATATCCTGCTTACCATTTCAGCCAAAGGCATGAAACGTCTGTATATGTCAGCATTTTCTTTAAGTGCAGCTTTAATAGAGACTTGTAGAGTATCAGCAAACTGTAGCATGGCTGCAATAGAAACTGCTTCCTTTCCACTCATGGGCAAACCCCTTCGAGCATTTTGAATTGCAGATCTAACCTATAATATTCAGGGTATTACATTTCTCCATCAATCCGCAATAAATACACAAAGTTTCTGAGATGTAGCTGTCAGCGGAACAAAAAGCTCAGCTCATTGTTCTTCAAAAAAGATTATGGCATGAAGAAGACACGATAACATTACCATTGTTTTCAATTTTACTTGAACAATCTTTTCTATATATTATACCTTCAATGAAAAAATATTGAAAACTGCAACTACGCATTTCAAGTATCTACTATATTTTAGCCTTCAAGAGAGGGAGAATTTAAAAATCCCTTCATCTAATCTACTTTAAGGGCCCTAACAGCCACCCAAATCTTACCTAATAGTATGATGAATTCAATGTAAAAATAACAAAGTAGCATCATGTAAAAATAACAAAGTAGCGTCAGTTGTCATTTAATACTGAAGCTTTGGCATATGCAAATGTGTTCATGCCAACTGGAACCAGTAAACGCAAATAGGATCTTTCCGTTCGCCAACTTTAATCCATTTCATAACACTCCACCCAACAATGTCATGCAGCAATCAATCAACTCATCCGTAAACCCAAATGTCAAACTTGCTTAATCCCCCTCACCAATACAAAATAATTATTTTAAGAGAAGCTTCGTAACCAAACCCTTGCAGGCAAATCAAATTGTAACAGCTGCCAATTTTTCTTGCAACTATGCTATGGAACGTGTTGCCATTGCTCCAGTTAAGGCGTGTTTAGTGCTTCAAGCAGCAAAACGCTCCATCAACCGATATTTGAAACAATAACGCTACTACAAAGACTCGTGCTAAAACACGGAGAAAACCTAATTAGTACTAACCAGTAATGTGTCAACTCCGCCGAGGTCCAAAATCACATTATTGTACTTGTAGATTTCCGCGGCTGCGTTCGTCTCTTCAAGCAATCTCAAACTCTCCTCATACGTCTGATCAAGAGACCACAATTGTTCCTAACCAACCCCACCATTTCAAGTAGGAAAAAAGGAATAATGATTAAAAATCACTACAAAGAAAAGCACAATCAAAGAAAGAACCAAACAGAGCAACCAACCATGGCAGCTTCGGAACCCAAGGAAGTGCGAGCGAAGGACGAAACGACGTCGCACAGCTTGTCCCATCCCAGGACTCTGAGACTGTCGAGTATCACAGTCGAGTTGGTGCCAATTTCTTCGGAATTTGAACTTCGGCTAAGCGAATTCGGATTCAGCGAAGCTTGTGCGCGCACTCGCAAACGAACAGATTTTGATCGGTTTGGTGGAAATCGCGATTTCGGCGTTTCGTTTGATTTCAATGTTGCTAGGAAGATTGGAATTACAGTGATTCTGTTGTAGAAGAAATCAATCGAAGATGGAGATGATATCAGCATTTCTGAATGAATTGATTTCTCTCCTCCGAGAGAGTAGAGCTCAAAGTCAAAACATGATAAAATTGGATAATGGCAAATTACACGTTACGGAGTACTAAAAAAAAATTAGAACCATCTTGGAATGGCTCAGTGAGTCACTGGAGACGATTGCGGGTAGAGCCAAAGGTCATCGGTTCAAACCCCGGATAAATTTACAAATTCAAGGAGTAAAAATTAGATAGTCTTAAATACTCCGTAATTACCTTGAGCTCATTGAACCATCAATCAACGACGACGACAACAACTTATCGGTTAAAATTCCGACTAACATTGAAATCAAACAGGTTGTTCTTAGTGTGGGTAACAGCAAATCGCTAGGCCTGAGATGAACGCGGAATTCTATGGAAAAAAAAAAGCGAAATCGGATATATACCCATGAAAATTTTATTAATTGGGTATATACCCATCAAAACTTTAAAATTGTTTATATATCTATTAAATCATTTATATTTTGTTTAATTGTCCATCATATATTTAATTTATACTATTGAATGTAAAAATGATTTAAATATCAAAATTAGTTAACTTTTAAATAATTATTAAAATGAAACATTAATTTCAATTTCTCTCAAACTAAGTAATTTTTTTTTTCATTTGATGTGATTTTACATTAAAAAAAAATATGTATTTTATTTCTTTACTATGGTTTATGATCATTTTTATAACTGGATTATTTTGAACTTATACATGAAACTTGATATTCAAAATAAAATCATTGGATAAAAATATAATTATAATTACGTTGATATTTAACTTTTATATTAAAATTTTAATTATATTTTATATCCAATAATTGTAAAGTGATAATTTTTTTAATTATTTAAGTTTAGTATATAATTAAATTTTAAGCTAATTTTCACTCAATAATATTAGATCAAATATATTATGGACAATCAAACAAAATTTAAATGATTTGGTGGGTATATAAACAATTTTTAAGTTTTGATGGGTATATACCCAATTAATAAAGTTTTCATGGGTATATACCCGATTTCGCCAAAAAAGAATATTGAGAAATCATTGGTGCGGATGTTATTAAAGTCATTAAAAACTTTTTCCTCTCGGGCATAATTTTTAAACAGATAAATCATACATTTATTACTCTGCTACCGAAATGTGATAATCCCTCAATGACCACTCACTACAGACCAATTAATACGTGTTCCACTCTATATAAAATCATAGCAAATCGCCTTAAGCGGGTTATTGGGAAACTAATCCACACCCCTTACAAGGTGTCTTTGTCTCGGACATGGTCATTCAAGATAACGTCTTAATTGCTCATGAGAACTTTTACTCCTTTAAAACTTTTAAAACTCGAAAGAGTAAAGAAGGTTGGGTCGCCATAAAACTAGATATGGAAAAAACTTATGATAGAGTAGATTGGGGTTTCATAATGAGAATTCTAGAACACTTTGGTCTTCACCCCACCTTCGTCGGTTGGATCCAATAATGTAATGTTATGTGTTACTTTCCTAGTCTTTTGTTGGCATGTAATATTGTTTTATGTGTGTATGTACATGTATGGGTGTATGATGATTATACATGTATTATATAGTGTATAGTATGCACATGTGATGCACTATTATGATCGATCTCAACTGAGTCAAATTGAGTTTATTAAACTTGATCCTCTAACGAGATTAATCATGTTAGACCTGAGCATGGGCGGGCTTGGGCCGGGCCGCTAGCATTTTATAGGCCCATTGCACCGGGCCGGGCTTGGGTCAGACCCGGTTTTTGGGTCTACATCCTTGCCCAAGCCCGCCCTTGTTGGCGGGCCGGGCCGCCGGGCCTAGCGGGCTTTTTTTGTTAGGAAAAGATTCGGGACGAGGGACCCTACCGATAGCATAACCGGTTATGTTACAAAATTTTCTTTTTAGCTAATATCCAATAAGCAACGTCAATTAAAGACATAACACATATAAATCTATACTTTATATATATATATATATATATATATCTATATATTATGGGTTTTCTTATATTTATATATATGTAACATAATATATAATACACACTATATTCACATATTGTATAAATATACATATATATACAATATGTACACACTGTATAAATATATATATGCACACTGTATAAATATATATATGCACACTGTATAAACATACAGTGTATAAATACACACACTATATTCACATATTGTATAAACATGCATTGTATAAATGTATTCACATATTATATGTATGTACACACTATAAATATATATATATAGTTTGTATTATGATAAGAAAAAATCATTATATATATAATTATATGTATAATATTATAATATTAATATATACCGGGCCGGGCCTATCGGCCCACTTGGGCCTCATACTCTGCCCAAGCCCAGCCCGGTGGGCCTACCAGGCCGGGCCTGTCGGCCCGCTTGGGCCGATTGCTCTACTCAAGCCCGCCCTTTTTCCCGGGCGGGTTGGCCCATGTCTGCTCAGGTCTAATCATGTAATAGTGGGGTTAACACATATTGCATAATACAATATATAATATGTATAAAGTATGAAAAGGGAGGAAGTTTGGTGATTGGGCATGTAGCCCAATCTTTGGCCCATATCTCAGAAGCTCGGATTGAGCTGGTAGCCCACGGAGCCTGAGCTTGAGATTTGCCTCTTCCGAAGTGTTGTGTTTTGGATGCTCGGGCTTGACCTAGCTATATAAGCTCTTATCCTCTGTCTGAGCAACTCATTTCAGCTCTCTTATTCTCTCTCCTCACAAACGCTTTGCTAAGGTTTTCTAGGGTTTGGGTTTTGCGACTCTTGCCATTTGGTTTGAGAGCGCTTGGAGAAGACGGTGGCCGGTGGTGTCTCTGTGAAGGTGGTCTGAGCTTCGGTGTCCTCCTGGGTGGCCACTCTCCTATGCCTTACGAGATCTAGGGTTTTGAAGATTGAATCCGACTTCAATATTTGGTTTTCTCATACAAGGGAATTTCTCTTCATTCCTTTGTACTTCTGATTTAGACCTGGGCAAACGCGGGTCGGTCCGCCTGCACGCTATTTTGGACGGGCATGGACAGAGGGATAATCACATGCAGGCCGCTGAGCCCGGCCCACACCCGCAGCGGGTACGGGATTGAGAAGACTAATGTACCTGTTACATGCCACTGGGCCCATAACGGGTACCCGCTATGTTTTTTAATTAAAATTATAATATATATATATATATATATATATATATATATATATATATATATATATATATATATATATATATTTATATTTATTAGGTAATAATTCGAGTTCAGACATATCTGAAACTCGAGGGCCGGACAAGCCGGCAGACGGAAGAACCGTCTAAAAAGCGAAACATACAACAATACAAAGCGGTACAAACTCAGACAAAAGCACTCTACAAAAAAATGAGACTGAGCAAAACCTAAACCAAACTGGAAGTGGACGAAGAAGACGGATGAAGCCAAACCCCACCCAGAAGCAGAACCGTAGGTCAGCGATACATCAGGACCCGATCATCCTGTGGCCAGTGAGGACGAAACTCCAGGGAAGCAGTCAACCCGAGTAATGGAGACGCAACGATGCACACTACCACGACCCCAACCTATCCCGACTCCGACAGTCAGTACCAAATCCACGGAGAAGATCGTCAAGTCACGCCACCGCAGAGCCGCACACCGTACAAGTAAAGAGCACCCAGAACCCTAGCGAGAATTACTCAACGCTAACGGAATTTTAATACACGCCCATACGAGCTAGGTTTGACACCCTTGCAGGATTTTATATATTTTTTAAACTATATAAATTTATAAATATAAATAAATTTATATAATCTAAAAAACATTTTTGTTATTATTTTTAGTTTTCGGGCTGCTTTGGGCCCAAACCAAGGCCATGGGCCCAAAGCAAACAATTCAGGCCCACGGAACGGGTCACACGGGCCAGGCTAAAAGCGAGAGTCAAAGAGTAACAGTCGGACGAAACATGAATCGCCGAGCAACCAATGTTCGCGGCCGCCACCCAACACCCAGGAAGGAGAAGCCGGAGCAGAGGCGCGCGGAGAGTAGATCGGCGCCTGGCCACGCCGGAACTCCAGTGCCACCAACCGGAAACAACACCAGACGAAGGGTGAAGCTCCAGACCTGCAAACGCCAATTGAGGGGAGCACTAGAGAAGATCTAGTTCCCGGCTTCACGAGACACCATATCCGCCTCCGGTGGGCCGCCGCCGGAAAAGATACAATTTTCCGGCCATAATCGGCGGAGGCGGAGCGAACTCGTCGTCTCAAGGCAAGCACCCCCAAAAGACGCCAAGTTCGAGGCTTGATTAACGGGCAACACACCCAGAAGGTTTGCACCATATCCGGTGGGCCGCCGCCGGAAAACAGTCAGAAGGGTTGCACGTCGTTAAGGACGTGCATTTTTTACCTTAATTTGGATTTGCGGTGTATCTATCAACACCCTATTTTTTTAGATGTTTATTCAATTAATTTTTACCACTTTCATTATTGAGCAGCAACTAGCAACACTGCAACATCACTATTCACTACTGTTTGCCAGCCATTTTGTTTTTTGGGTGGAATCATTACAATAGTAGCAGAAATGTGCTCGGGGTTTTCCACCAAAGGTGGCTTCCTCGTCATAAAAAAAAAATTGGTTAAGTTTGCGGGTACCCATAGCCCACACTCGCAATCCCGAACGGGCTTTGACACGACATCCAACCTGTTAAGCAGGCTTAGCTAGGTCCGCGCCCGCATCACCAGTATAAAACATTGGGTAAAACCCGTCTCAAACCCGACCCGCACCCGCATTTGCCCGGGTCTATTATGATTAACATGCATGTTAGATCTAGGGTTGCTTACTTTCATTGTTTGATTCATCCCTTATACGAACTCTTTATAGTGGATTCGGCCAACTCTTTAGGCCCCGTGGATGTAGGCATTTTGCCGAACCACGTAAAATCGCTTGTGATCTTGCTTGTGATTTATGTTTCGATCTTTCGTTTTCGGTTGACTTCACTTTCGCTCAAAACCGATTTTCTTTTCTCAGGTCTTTGGTTTTACACTGTGCTTGTGAATAATGATCCTACGGATATTTTTTCCTCCCATGGCCTTCGACAAGGTCACCCTCTATGCTCATTTCTATCCATCCTTGGGGCATAAATCTTAGCGCGAAAACTATCCCTTGAGTATATAAATATCGGCAATCCGGTTGGATTCCGGTTTGGCAGGGATGGCCTGGTCGTCCCTTTCTTCTCTTTTACGGATGACATAATTATATTCTCATGTGGCTCTACTTCTATTTGCCTTCACATTAGGAACATTATTGAAGACTATTGTAAAGTCTCCGGATAGAAAGTAATTTTTCACAAATCCTCCTTCCAAGTCACAAAAGGAGTAGCTTACTCGCGTATTCCTGCTCTGGAAGGTATCATGGGAATATCATATGAAACAAATCTCAAAAAATATCTTTGTTGTCCCAATATTAATGGTCGAGTAAATAAACAAACATTCAAAGATATTATCGACAATAAAGGGACCAGTTAAGTAAGTGCAAGACAAATCTCTTTTCCAATAAGGTTGTTCGGTTCTTATTAAATTAAATCTAGCTGCCAAAGCCCTTTACTCTATGCAAAGCTTCATGTTGCCCTCATCAATTCACAAAGACTAGGACCAAATTAATAGATGCATGTTTCTTTTGAAACACGAATCTCCAACATAGACCCCTCATAGGTTGGGATAAAATTTGTAAACCGAAAAAGGTTGGAGGACTAGGTATAAGGAAGTCGGATGATATGAATGAGGCCTTACAACTTAAAAACTCTTATGGAAAATCCTGGTTGAACCATCCAATCTCTGAGTTCGGGTTATACATAATGCCTCAAAGGAGAGACACTATTCGACTATAAGAAAAAGAAAGAAAAGGTAATTCATCATGGCAGTGGGCAAAACTTTCTCCTCTTATCCCCAAGTTTAAAACAGATCTTATTTGGTCTATAGAAAATGGTCAATCGGTTAAATTCTGGATTGACAACTGGCTATCCAAATATCCTATTGTTAATGCGGTTAGTTGTCCTAACAACATCAATAAAGAAGAATTGGTCAGTGGCTACTGTTGAGCTATGCACTGAAGACATCAAGTGATCACCATCAATAGCCGATGATCAGCAACTGCAGCTCCACCAGAAGGCATTAGATGTGTGATGTATAGGATCACCTCTTGTGTAACAAACCAAACTACTCCTCTGTCGTCTATAAGTAGCTGGACAGAGCTTGTAACCAACACAGTTCAATCAATGAAACAGTTCACTTTCTTCCTCCATGTTCCCGCGCTTTCTCTCCCTTTCTCAATTTCTCAATTTCTTCACTAGATGCTCTATCTTACTCCAGTTGAAGAATCGAGTCAATTGATCAACGATTGACATGGTATCAGAGCGAGTTGAAGATTCTGAGACGCGAAATGTCAACATCGAAGATTTGGAGGTCCGGAACTTCAATGTCGGAGGGATTGATCCAATGGATCAACTCTATCTGCATCATTCGGACAGTCCGAGCTCTGTGCTATCAACTCGGCTTCTTGATGGAAGGAATTACAGTCATTGGCGCCGATCCGTGGAGGTTTCGTTAATGGCGAAGAACAAATTCGGATTCGTCACCGGAACCTGCAAGCGGCCGGCCGCCGATCCTCTTCTCCAGCAGCACTGGGACAGGTGCAATTATATGGTACTCTCCTGGCTTTTGCATTCCGTTAACAAAGATATAGTTGAATCTGTGGTTTACTATCGAACTGCTTCTCAAATTTGGAAAAATCTAGAAAGTCGATTTGGATTGGCAAATCGAACTCGTTTGTATCAAATTCAGAAAGATATAATCTCTGTTGAGCAAGGAAATCTTAGTATTCCAGACTATTTCACCAAGTTCAAGAAATCTTGGGATGAATACATGACATTTGTTGAGTGTGAGTCATGTGAATGCGGATCAACTCTTGCTATGTCGAAAATGATCCAAGATCAGCAGGTGATCTTCTTCCTGATGGGGCTTAACGAGTCTTACAGCAGTGTGAGGGGAAACATACTCATGATGACGCCTCCTCCCAGTATTGATGATGCTTATCGATTCTTGATCCAGGATGAGCAGCAAAGAGGCTTGAACAAAGGCACTCCCAACACAGATGCTTCTGCCTTTGCTTCTCAGTCCAAAGGAAGCATCAAGAAACCTTTATTTTGCGAGCACTGCAAGGTTTCTGGCCATGCTATTGAGAAATGCTGGAAGGTGCACGGGTATCCAACCAACTCGGGAGGTTCCTTTTGTGATCACTGCAAAGTTGCAGGACACACCATGGATAAATGTTGGAAACTCCATGGTTATCCAAGCAATTCTCAGAATTCAGGCAATAGCACCTCTCAGTCTCCTGCTGGCTCTCGCCCCTTCTGTACTCATTGCAAGTCCTTGGGACACGTAGTTGACAAATGCTGGAAATTACATGGATATCCTGCAGATCATCCATCAAAGAATGTTGCAGCCACTGCTGCTTCATCCCCTTCCATCACTCAAGAGCAATACCAGCAACTGTTGTCTCTTCTTCAACACCATGAGATCAAAGAACCCTCTGCTATGTTGGCAGGTATGAGATCTTGTCTCTTTTCTTCATTGTTAAATTCCTCTTGGATCTTGGACAGTGGAGCAACCGACCACATGACCCCCAACCTCAACCTTTTTCACTCTTTTGAAACAGCCACCAAACCCTCTTCCATTACCTTACCTAATAACATGAAAGCTAACATTTCTAATGTTGGTACAGTCAATTTTGATCCACACATTTCCCTCAAAAATGTCTTACATGTGCCAGACTTTCACTTCAATCTGTTATCAAATTTCCTGCATACCCCTTCCCGTTAATCTATTCGAAGATAGACTATACAGATGACCAGACAAAAAGGGTCGTTTTATAACAGATAGTGCATATAGTCTTGTTTCAAATTCTATAAATCTTCCCCATTGGCAATATACAACTCAATCCAACACCTCTGCCAACAACAAGGGGGCATTAGCCCGATTCTTGCCTTCCTTGGTCGCACTCTGAATAAGTAAGAAAACTAGACCCTTGCCTTTGCATGGTGGACAATTTGGTTATTGAGGATTGAGTTGACCTTTAACAATTGACCTCCGACCCTCTCTTATCTCGTATACTAAGGAACTCCTTAAAAAAGCATCAGGATGGTTGGAGGTGCTTGCGCGCCTTCGAGGAGGATACTTCATACGTTTCGCTCCAATCATGGCAGATCTCAAATAGAAGAAAGAATAGAAACCATGTGCATGACAAGAAATGGAGTAGGCCGCCACTTGGTACATTATAACTCAATTTTGATGGATCTGCAATACCTAATGTTGAGAGTACTATTGGATTTATTATTAGAGACTGGGAGAGAGGATGCTCTCAATGGATCATAAAGGGGTGAGCTGTGTCAACCCACTTAAATATGAAACTCTGGCTCTCCAGTTTGGTGTAACAGAAGCCCTCAAATCTACTCCAGCGAAACTCATTGTACATAACCAAATGTCCATGAAAAATTGAGTTACAGATAAGATTCCCGAAGGCAAAGATTGATTTGACAATTCTCTAGAACAAAGGGACAAATCTTATCACATGGAGACTTTACAGATAAGATTCTCGAAGACTAAAATAGATTTAAAATCTCTCTTTTTTAGTGAGAAGATTTGACATCTCTCTAAAACAAAGGAATCGGAAAAGACTTATCACAAACATTGCTTTAATTACTCAAAGTAAACATGCATTACATAGTTTTTTTTTTGAACCGGAAAGAATTTGGCTGATGGCCAACATGCATTACATAGTATAAATCATGTGTTACAAGTATAAACATGCATTATAGTTTTGTTTTTACATTTAAATTGCACAAGCTTTAATAATTGCAAAATCTCAACAACAACAACAACAAAAAGCCATATATATAATTGGCATATACGGACAAACTCGTTTTCACCGTGACTTTTAAAGGGCCCATGCCAAGAAAAGAAGGTAGTAGCTAGCACGGTAGCAGGCAAGCAGAGCTCGAAATAGCAATGGTGAATTGCCCGCAGGGGCATAGGTCACTAGTTGAAAAGTCACCCTACGCTGGATCTAGAAACTTCGGGTGGGAGGTTCGATTCCCAAGTTTCTCTTATGGAGTGGGCCTCCTGGAGCCAAAGGGTATAAAAGGGGTGGTTGGACCATTAGTGAGGCACATCCCACGGTTTACCTCCCCAAGTCGATGAGGGGCCGGAAACTTGGGATCCAGGACTAGTCTAAGTGTAAGCTTAAGATACCTGGATATAAAAAAAAAAAAAAAAAAAAAAAAAAAAAAAAGCAATGGTGAATTGGTGAGTTGTCTTCGTCACCTTTATCAGCTCTGAATCTCTGATTACGTTTTCTGCACACACCACATGCATCTTCCCATTCATTCAATTCATTCATTCACACACTGTTAGAAATCTCTTTTTCTTTTTATCCATCCTTTGTTGTTTTTTCCCCCACACCACACACAATGTAATGATCAAATTAAAATAGACGATGCAGGTTTTTCGATTCCCATTCCAATCGCTTTCATTTGTTTTTAAATCAAATAAAATTTATTTTTATGTATTTTTTTATGGAAATGAGTGGTTTAGTTAATCCAACACAGGTAAGTTCAATAAATGATTAAGGTGTTGTTTCATTTAAGGGTAGCTCGAATTCGACTCATACTCACTCGATAAAAACTTGGCTCGAGCTTGTTCATTTTCTAAACGAACCGAGTATGAGCACATTTTTAAGCTCAATTCAAAGCTCGACTCGTTCGAATTAAGCTCGAATTTTGTGAAATTTCTAAAATTTCCTTTGTATAATGAGCAAGTAGAACTGCTTAAAGATCGAAAAAGACTCGGCTCGAACTCGTTCATTTCCTAAATGAGCAGAGTATGAGCACATTTTGAAGTTCGAGTCAAAATTTAAGCTCGGCTCGAGCTCGTTCATATACTAAATGAACTAAATATGAACAATCAATACTCGACTCGTTCGGTTCGAATACATTCCTAGGTATGGGAAATGTTGCAGATGATTTGGATTGGAATATATTTGACTATTTTAGGAATACTAGCTTCACAATTTTTGTTGTTATAAATAGATCGGAATCTCCACATTTTTTTTATTAGGAAAGAATTCGGACGAGCAAGTTCTACTCGGCAGCATCCTTACGGATGATGTCAAAAAGACCATAATTGTTGTATATATCGACTCTCCGGACCGAGTAGCAAATGTGCGCATCATTATCAGTCACTCTATTGCCACTTCGGAATCTCCACATTTATGATGAATTGAAGCATTGTCTAATTATTTCAATAGGTATGCACAAATTTTTTTATCACAAAACCAACCCCACATTTACATCAACTTCCACAAAGTCGATCCTCACTTTTGTTATTTTCTCAAACAAAATCATCCACTTTTGGCTTTTCACTTTAATTCCCGATAAAACTCTTATTCAACTACAAAATATAATGTACTCCATAATATTTATGTAAAATTTTTAGTTTGGACACTTAAAAATAAAAATCACCTGTATGTATAATACAAAAGTTCATAGGGGCGAAAAGAGGGGCAGGGCCGCAGGGGGTAACGACGTGTAAGCCTTTCAACCAAATAAAACTCTCCACTTTTTTTTTTTTTTTTGGGTGTGCTATATAGACGATGAGTATTTCGTTAAAACACGCAATAGAATTAAAGACGACGACGATATCACGTCCACAGTCGCCGGAAGTCAAAGTTGGCAAGTCTTTGAGGTTGGCATGTATTTGCCATCCTCGTTAGCACTGGAAGTCGAAGTCGATATGTCCATCACCGATATCAACATCAAATGTATGTCGACATATTCCCTTGGCAAGCCAAAGTCAGAAGTCTCAATAACTCGAATTTAGCCTTGAATACACCCTCGCAATTGCCTTTGAAACAAACTTTCAGGTAACTAACCAAGAAAATGTCCTCAAAATTACATTCGAATCTATTTAGTCTCTAATTTAGCCTCGAATATGCCCTCGAAATTTGTCGAATCCGAATTAAGTCGGTGACGGCTCAAGTGTTGCCGGGTCCAAAAGTCGGCAACGGCTCATGCTTTGTCGTCCCTAGAAATCGGTGTCGGCTATCCCCTTTACCAACACCGGAATTCGGTGAATGCACCGTGTATTTGACAATATGAGGTCGTGCTAATAGCAAGATGGTTGTTTTCACAAGGTTGTTTTAGATTCTCGTACTTTATACTTATAGCACCAAAATTTAAATTGTTACATAAAAAATGCACCCATCAAATATTTTACCTTACATTTTACGTAAATTTATCAACAGGTTTAATTCCGGGTAGGGCCAACCCACCCGAATTCTTTACTAATCAAAAAATAAATAAATAAAAAATTAAAAAAAAAATCAACAGGTTTAATTTATTGCATGAGGAATATACATGAGATATGGCAAAACAGAGATGTTTGTAATGTAGACATATAAATAAATAAAAAATACCAGGTACTTCTTTTCTCTGTTTCCCTAAACTCTAGTGAGTTACAGACAGAGTTACTCAAATCATGATATTTCATTGAAAATCAACTATCCTACATGTCCTATCAGTTTGGATCCTCTACAAAACGACACGACTACACCCCCTAGAGTAACTCTATGCTTTTAATTATTTTGGTAAAAAATAATAATATTAAATGTAAAAAATTATAATTATATTCTATTCACTTATATCATTTTATATTAAAATATAATATTGAAATTTTTTTAGTGGAAAATGACATTTTATAAAATATGAATAGCTAAAAAAATTATTATCTTATAAAATTATTTTTCAAATTTGCTATAAATATATGTTGGAGTCACGCACCAGGTAAACTGGCATTCCCCGACCTATTAGCAGGCACGTAAATAGGGACGGGCTGACGTCCACATTGCAGCCCGCTCCATTTAAAAAAAAGGTAATTTTTTCTTTTTTTAAAAAAAGTAAAAATTGTGTATTTTTTTATTAGAATAAAAGTTTTGTTAATGAAAATTATGAATATATGAATAACTTAGTCTATCTAGTCCATCCAAATTTTATTTCCTGGTTCTGTGCCTGCCTGTTAAGCTCAATAGTATGAAGCAAGGTGAACCTTAATTTTTCACCCAAAAGAAATGATGGAGGCAAGGATCGAATTGAATCGGAGTCCTCCCATTTATTACTCCCTTACTTCTTACGGTCTTACCATTGAGCCAACCCACCACAGACATGTTGGAGTGTTTATCGATCCCACATCTGTGGTCTGTGGATATAACAAAATAACCGGTTAAAACCCCTCTACAATAGCTTAAATTTCTGTAATAGAAAGGTGGATTATAACCTTATAATTAATCCTTTTTGTTATCTGCACGACGCTATATCGCCACCGGCACAGTGTCGGCGCCGGACTCCCAACTCGGCAACCGCTTCTGCCGATGCCGGACTCCCAGTGTGGCATAGTCCATGCCGATGCCGGACTCCCAGTGTGGCACTGCAGCCGATAACGTAAAGCTGCATATTCCCTGCAACTTTTAAGACGATTCGACTGATTTGACCGTGCCGGTTTCGGAGCTCGGCATCGGCTATCAGGACCCGACATGAAGTGACACCTCGTCAGTGAGGTGACATGACGTGCCTGCAAGATTCCCTGCAACTTTTCCAGTTTCTGCCGATCTGGGAGTCCGGCACCGACAGAAGCTTTTGCCGAGTTGGGAGTCCGGTACCGGCACCGTGCCGATGGCGAATTTTTTACCGTGCAAATATCAGGGCATGTAATTAATACTCCATCTTTTCATTAAAACATGTCATTTTAACTTCCTTTATGAATTTTAAAGAAATCGACAAATATACTATTATACCCTCATTAAGTACACTATTTTTTTACTTTATCAAAAACAACAACGTTAATCAGTGCATGAACATTTTCATAAAGTAGAGATCAAAATACCTATAATGATATATTTTCTTGAATAAAATTAACACTCTATCTTCTAACCTAGAAAGACATATTCTATTGATCGAATGAAGAGAGTAAATTAAAAAAAAAAAAAAAAAACTTGAGACTATCCATTAATCCATATTTCTCAAAATATGTCATATATAATATATCAATATAAATTATAAATATATAAATATTATTTTTCAGAAATTTTATTAATATTAATATCCGAAATAATTAATTAAAAGTTAGCTACATATCGAGTGATGTAGAGGAGGATCCAAAGTGTTTGTTGGCTCTATATATACCCTTTGCTAATTCGGTTAGTTGCAGAGTGCAATACACAATACACCTCCATTACCCCCAACAGCAAAAAAACTAACATAATGGAGCGCAACATGCGTCTGCTTTCATCCCTCCTCCTCATCCTCCTCGTCTTCACTGCCTCAGGTAATTATTTATTTATTTAATATATTGTACGTAATATAATATATATTAATTATTAAATGGTTGTTTATATATATGATATCAGAGATGGGGGCGGAGGGAAGGTCGTGTGAGTCGAAGAGCGACAGGTTCAAGGGCACCTGCGTCCGCCAGAGCAACTGCGCCTCCGTCTGCCAGAGCGAGGGCTTCCCCGACGGCGTGTGCCGCGGCCTCCGCCGCCGCTGCTTCTGCACCAGGCCTTGCTAGATCCATCCATTTCCGACGTCGTCCTGTCACCTGTGTTGTGTTGTGTTGTGTTGTGTTAATGTGTTTGCTTCAATAATAAAAACAATCATCGTCCTGGAAAAAAAAAAGGAGCTAGATTTATCCAATTCATATGTTGGGTATCTCTTAGCTTTGTACCGTTGTATGTGGTAGCTAGTTTCTTAATTTTGTTGTATGTTGTTTTAATTTGCTTATTAATATGTTCGATCCGTGGATCATTTCAGGTTTATGCCTTAATTTGTCTATCCATCAATTAATTTCTCACTACAGGGCAACTTAGGGTGTGTTTCGATTCCGGCCAATGCATGTATATATAAAGAGTGAGGGGCAAAACATTGATTGAGGAAGCCACAATGTCATGATCCATTGGCAGGATGGGCCCAAATACCGACGGACTTCAGCCCAATTCAATATAAACAATAGGGTAAACCGTAGAAAATCACCCCTTATTGTATAACACCACATTGCTCAAAATCACTCCTTAAAACAAAAATTATAGAAAACCACCCTTTAAACCTATGCACAAGGATCCTCTACACCATAAACACTAGTCCATTTTGTAATCCACCTCCTCCCATTTGCTAAGATTATTTTTTTATATAATTATTTATCCACCTAATAAATATGGTACTTTTATGATTTTTCTACCGATAAGCGAACTATTAAATGGACCACGATTATGGATCAGAAAATCTTCATCGCTACTAGACCATCAGCCAAGAGCATTATGACAGATTTTAATTCTAAGTTCTCTATCCGTCCTGGAGCAGTGATGATGAAAGATCTGTGAGATTGAGCTATCTCCGAGCCATGGGAGCTCAGGAGAAGCACGAACAAGATGGAGGGAAACCGATATCGATCAGGATTCAGGAAAATGTGTGTGTTTTATTTCTGGTTAAGACATTACACGTATTTATATATGTTGGGTTGCATTGGGCTTTCTAGTCTCCTAGATATGGATTAGCCCAAACACTCTCTTCTACAGTCGACTGATGAAATGCTGGAACGACGTCGTCTTTCCTAACAGATGACGTCACATCTGTGACAATATTTTCGCGGATTTGATTTCGACAGACTGGGCATTAATTTTTACCAGCATTGCATCCATGCCTATGAGGTGATGACACACAAATGGCAATGAGACAAAGGCACAAAGGACACGTGTCAGGCATGCATTCGCCCATTCTCCCCAACCCACATTATATACAGTCTCCTCCTCCCTGGCAAGGTTGCTCCATCGATCTTACCTATGGAGCGTTACATGCGTCTGCTTATGCTCTTCCTCCTCCTTGCTACTGCCTCTGGTAATTTAATTTATTGTCAATGATTATTTATTTTCAATTAGGATTGATTGATTGATTGTGGTGAATGTACGTGGAAGAAGAGATGGGGGCGATAAGAGGGGCGGAAGGGAGGATGTGCGAGTCGCCGAGCCACCACTTCAAGGGGCCGTGCGTCCGAGACAGCAACTGCGCCACCGTCTGCAACACCGAGGGCTTCCCCTCCGGCGACTGCCAAGGCTTCCGCCGCCGTTGCTTCTGCTCCAAGCCTTGCTAGTTCTTTTGTGTGCCCGCCCAATCACCTTGCTCCATCATATATTTCGTATCTGCCAGTCTAGCTCTTCAAGATTTTAATAAATTGTCGGATTTCGGGCGAACCAATTTATAAAAATAATGTTTGTTATTCTCTCTTATTGTTCTTGCAACCCACATTACTAATATAAAGGATTCAACCCTCGGTGGATACTCCTAGTACTAATTGGTTTTAGAATGAATTTTCATGGATTTTATGGGCTCAGTTTGACTAGTGCATAGTGCGGTCCGATACCTGATCTAATCGATGATGGGGATACGAAATGATTACCTCATTTGTAATACATTAAATTTGCATCTCGATCCTTGTCGATGTCGATCGATCTTCCTGCATAGATTAGAAGAGCCTCCGACGCTCCCCGAAGAGACTCTGACGCTCAAGTCATGATTGTATTGGCTGATTGAGAACCTGTCTAAACCCTACTAAATCACAATTATATATAGCCTGAATTAGGGTTTGATTAAAGTCACCTCGTAAATGACGATTATGCCCCTGGATCTTTTATCGAATTACTTTTGCTCTATCAATTGCCCCTCGGGTTTTCTTATCACGATCTAGTGATGAGGGAAGACGAATAGTTTGATACTCTTCACTTGTTATGATCAAAGATCTTCAGTAATGCTTGTCCCTTGTCTTCGTTGTATCATGCAAGCTTTAGCATTCTCAACCGAATAACAAAATATAATGCAGTTTGTACGTTATTAACTGATCAAGTTACTACTCAAAATGATTAGATGAATTTTTTTTCATAAATGAGGGATAATGTTAGTTGATGACATTCTTGCTTTTATTTATGATTGACAATTCGATAGTTTTCATTAGGGTTGAGCGTTTCGTCTTTAAATGACATGCTTGCTTGATTTTGACTTTTGCCGGCCCTTAACGACGTTATTATGGCTTAGAATTGGCTTTAGGTGGTCTTAAGTAACGATTCTTTGGCCCTAAGTGGCGATTCTTTGGCCTTGAGTGGCGTTCGATTGGCCTGAAATTGGCGATCTTTTGGCCTTAAGTGGCCTGAAATCGGCTTTCTTTTGGCCTTAAGTAGCGTTCTCGTGGCCTGAAATCGGCTTTCTTTTGGCCTTAAGTGGCGTAAGTGGCGTTCTAGTGGCCTGAAATCGGCTTTCTTTTGGCCTTAAGTGGCGCTCTCGTGGCCTGAAATCGGCTTTCTTTTGGCCTTAAGTGGCATTCTCGTGGCCTGAAATCGGCTTTCTTTTGGCCTTAAGTGGCGTTCTAGTGGCCTGAAATCGGCTTTCTTTTGGCCTTAAGTGGCGTTCTCGTGGCCTGAAATCGGCTTTCTTTTGGCCTTATGTGGCGATTCGTTGGCCATGAGTGGCGATCTTTGGCCATGAGTGGTGATTCGTTGGCCATAAGTAGCGATTCTGTAATGGTTTTTTATGGCTTTGATATAATGTTGTTCTATATAAATGCTCATATAGGCATTTCAAAAAATCTATATGTTACCGATGCAATTAACCATTCAATATGATTAACTAAATAACAAACTTTTCAGCAAAATTGGACATAGAGAACTTAGCTTTTGGGTCTCATATGTCGGACCGGCCGGGCCCGATACGTTGCGCTTCCAAGTGAGATGTCTTGCCTTATGGAAGTTGAGACCTTTTTCCACAATCATCTTAAATGCATAGGCTAAGCTGCAATTTCCAAGAACTCCGGACTGATTTCGTAATTAATCCAAATTTGTAAATTGAGCCATCGTCTTCTTCGATTCGTAGGGTCTGAAGAAAGCGGCGGCGCAGGGGCTCGAAGTGGCGTCCTAGGCCATGTCCCGCCTCTGACCTCGATCTTCTACGGCGGCGAAGGATCCGGATTCGGGTGCCCCCAGCCTCCCCATCGATGTCGGCGTGTTCCCGTGGTTCGGTGAAAGGACGTCTGGCGTGAGAAGAAAAGGACACGGCGGCCGTCGACGAAGAGGACGCCCTTGGTGTGGGCGGCGGTGCCCGCGCGGGGCCTTACAGGCTGTCCAGGACTCAGCAACGTCGGTAAGAACAGAAGGGCCTTCGGCGGCCCTGGGCGAGGTAAATCCCGTCAATCTATTAAGCCGTGGCGTCCCTCCCTGTAGTCCGAGGCCGGCAGTGCTCTCTCCTAGGGTTTGTGGGCGGAGACCGAGCCTCAAACGCCTCCTCTTCCAATTAACAGTTACGCCTAGAGGCAGCCAGCCATCCACACTCCGGTTCAAATCCGCTCCAAAGCGAGATCGAGGCGAGGGCTCTTGTGCTGGATCTGACCATCGTCACCACAGGAGGGGGAAGATTCGGGATCCAGATCTGAACCGATGCTCTGACCTCCTTAGGTCGAAATCTCGCCCCGAAACTATCAATCCCTCATTGTTTTTTTTTATTGGGAGATCCAATCTTATGGCTTTTCGATCGAATTCCCCACGGACGGCGCCAAATGTAATACATCAAATCTGCATCTCGATTCTTGTCGGTGTCGATCGATCTTCCTGCATAGATTAGAAGAGAAAGAGGCGGGGCTCGCTCCCCCAAGGAGCCTCCGACGCTCAAGTCATGATTGTATTGGCTGATTGAGCACCTGTCTAAACCCTAGTAAATCAAAATTATATATAGTCTGAATTAGGGTTTGATTAAAGTCACCTCGTAAATGAAGATTATGCCCCTGGATCTTTTATCGAATTACTTTTGCTCTATCATCATTGATCAGTTCATGAGTTCGGATCCGTTGTAATGTTGGGAATGTTATATTTGGTTACATTTATTTATTTTGGGTATAGTCACGGATAAGGATGGCAGGTAGTGTGACTAGTAGAGTAGTAGGTCAGATATTCGTGCCTACCTATGAAAAAAAGTGTTTGAGGTTTCTTCGAGAAATGGAACCATTGAGTTTAGCCGTTTAGGTTTAGCAGAGACGGTCTCTCCATTCCTTTCCTAGCGTTTGCGGACGACATCATGGTTTTTGCGAAAGCCACTTCAACTTCAAGCGAAAATATAAGGAAAATTATTGATTAATAATGTAAGTACTCGGGCTAGAAGGTCAACTTTCACAAATCCTCCTTTCAAACAACTTGTGGTGTATCCAGAACTAGAGTTCAAGAACTTGAATGCAGTTTACAAATTCCTCACACAAGAGCATTAGAAAAATATCTGAGTTGCCCCATTATTAACGACAAAGTGAATCGAAAAACCTTTGAAGAAATTGTATGCAAGTCAAAAGAACAATTATCTAAGTGGAGGGCTAATGTGCTCTCTCAGTAGGGGAGAGCAACATTTATTAATTCAAATCTTTCGTCAAAACCTCTCTACACAATGCAAAGTTTTATGTTGTCGACCAATATATACAAAAAACTAGATCAACTCAATAGAACTTTTTTTCTAGAACAACGATCTCCAACATAGACCACTCATAAGCTGGGATAGAATCTGCAAGCCAAAAAGTAAAGGTGGGATCGGGCTCTGATAATTGAAAGACATGAACGAGTCTCTCCAAATGAAATTACTTTGGAAAATCCTTGTTGAACCTGATAACTTTTGGGTTCAACTGGTAAGGTATAAATACATGAAAAAACATAGAACTTCTACAATACTCCCTCCGTTAATTAAAATATGTCGTTTTAGACATTTGCATATTTTTTAAGAAAGCAAATAAAAGTAAATAAAAATACACTTATATCCCTAATTATTACTTTACTTTTCCACTTTATTGAAAACTACAACTAACAAATCCATAATCATTACAAGGGTAATTTTGAAAAGTGAACACCAAAATACCTAAAACGACATGTTTTTCTTAACAAGATTTTACTTCTAAAACGACATGTTTTTCTTAATGGATGGAGTATAAAGCAAAGGGCAATACATCATGGCAGTGGATAAACCTAAGTCGTTAAATCGATTCAAAATCGGCTTCTAAAACGACATGTTTTTCTTAAGAAACGCCTTTAACGTACGTTTGAGTTTTTGACCCGTTGAATCGATTCAAAATCGGGATAAACTTGAATCGACTCAGTGTACTAGAACCAGGGGCGGAGGGAGAAGGGCATGAGGTGGCTCGAGCCCCCCCCCCCCCCCCCCCCGGGTCGGGGGAAAACGTAAAAAAAAATGTATTTTTTCGTAATTTTTGATAATTTAAGGGTTAAAAATAGTTAAAAAGAGTAATGAATCAATGAGTGTGCTTAGCTTAGTTGGTATGGGTTGGGGAATAGAATGATAAGGTCTTGAGTTCAAATCCTTATAGCTTCATTTTATGGATTTTTTCCTCTTTTTTGCTTTTTAAACTTAAAATAGCTATTTAAATTATACATTTAGTGTGTTTTCTACTATATTCTTTATAATAAAAGTTGTATCTTATATATATCTTCAAAAAAAAAATCCCAATCCTATATATATCTTTAAAAAAATCTCGAAAATACAAGTGAGCCCCCCTCCCCCTCGGATTTTTCATAGCTCTGCCCCTGATTAGAACGACCCAAGATCTACGACCCAAGATCTGATTGATCCGAAACCTGATTTATTCGGAACTAAAGTGACTTAATTGACATGTTTAATTACTATTGATAGGTGAAACATATCGTTAGCGGCAGAGCTAGAAAATTTTCGAAGGGTGGGCGGTGTCCTTTTTTTTTAACTAAAGCAACATAAGCTTTAGTATATAAAATATAAAATCACTATAGTTTCTTGAAATAAATTAAAGTGTTTAATATTATACATTCATTTTTCAAGAATTTATAACTTTTCACTCATATGTCAAATTATAACGTATTATATATCAAAATGAAACAAACAACAAATATAATACACATAGGTAGTTCGTTAAAAGGTGGGACGGGTCACGTGCTCTCCAATGCCCCTGACTCCGCCCCCTTCATATCACTCTTTCATTGTTTATCACCTTTTTATATCATTATAATATTCGGGTTAACTTACAAGTATTTGCAATTTTTTAGTAACTATGTAATAACCTCTTTAAAAAAAAACACAAATAAATAACGACAACGTATATACCATATATGGTAAAGTAAGCGAGAAAACTCTCTTCGGAGAGCTTCTCCAGAAAACTCCGCCGCCACCCTATCACTCCATCTTCGGCTAGACTATTAATTTAATCTCCGGTCAAATCTCTCTATTCAGAGAGCCTAAATTTCTCTTCGGATAGCCCCAAATCATCTCCTCGGAGAGTGTTCGATCCATTAGGTTGCTCCGCCCATCCTCGGGCTGCTCCTACTCGGCATCATTGGCTCTGGCCAACCTCGTTGTCGAAGTATTCTAACCCCTCTCGCAGGCCTTCTTCCTCTTGGGTCGGTTTCCCTCGGTGGTTGAATCGTCGACCTCCCTTTCCTGGTGGGTTTTTCGTTGTTCCTTCCAATTGTGAAATTATTTTGGGGCTTTCACCCTTTGTGATCCTCTTGGCTTGTCGGCTCGTTGGGGGCTTGGCTCTTCCCCTTCACATCTTCGGTTCGAGTCAAAGCTAAATTAAGATGGGGCTTTGCTTATTTTCGCTCCTCATCTTCAATCTCTCCTCCGTCCATGTTCGATTTGGTTCTGCCGAACCCAATTCTTCAAACCCTTGTCTCGGGTGTGCTTGTGGTTCTCGGGATCTTCGCACCTGCTTCCTTTGTTGCCGATTCTGGTGCGGTGGAAAGAGCTCTTTTCTTTCCGCGCTCCTCCCACCGGTTGCTCCGGTTGGTGGCGCCCCGACACCCAATTTGCTCGGGCTTACTGCTGGGTGTTGCTTCCATCGGCCACCCTATCACCAAACGTCTGTTCGTTGGTGTGATGTGCTTGCTGCTCCATTGGATGGCATTCCTCATCATCTTTTCAGGCCCATGATTTACTCTTTGGGTCCAAGACAAAACCTTGGGCCCAAAGTTGACCCTTTGGTTATTGGCCTTTTTAATAAAAATTAAAAGTTGTAAATTATAATAAATAACCAAAAATAAATAATTCCCCGGGGGTTGCGTTCATCCCGCTGGGGTTTCTGGTGCGTTTGGTTTAGAACTTGTGTGCTCTTCGTTTGACGTGACTCGACTTTCTTCTCCGTTTGATAAGGTTCTGGTTGTCGAAGTCGGGATAGACTGTGGTCGTGGTAGTGTGTATCGAGGCGTCTCCTTTCTCCGAAAGAATGGTTCCTTGGAGGTTCGTCTTCACTGCCCACGAGTGACTCCTGATGTACCGCTGGCCTAAGGTGCTGCTTCGGGGTAGTGCTTGCCTTCGTCCTTCGTCTACGTCCTCGTCTTGTTCAGATTAGTTATGTTTAGTTTCGCTTCTGTAAAGTTCTTGTCTGTATCTTGCACCATCTCTGTATTTCTATGTCTGTTTAGACGATTCCCGTCTGGCGACTTGTCGGCTTTCGAGGTTTAGGTATGTCTGACCTCGAATTTTTTCCTAATAAAAAAAAATATAGATGGTAAAGTTGAGTAATACATAACATCGTAAACTTTAGTGATAAAAAGAAACCAATCGAAGTAGTGAGCAATTTCAACAAGGGATGGTCCACCTGGCCGCCCAAATCAAGCAAGCCATCGATCTTGAGTTCTTGACCCTCTTCAACCAAGGAATCCTATGTTATGTACTGTACTTCTTTTGCTCTTTTTTTTTTACCCTACCATCATTTGATCTCAATAAAACAAATGTCATAAATTTTTATTAATATCCATCTCTTTAGAGTGTTAGTTTTCGACAGGAGAATTTAGAAAGCTATACAATTTATATATAAGTTTGATTTATATCAATCTCTTATTATTAACTCCGATATCTGATATCTAATGTTTGCTATAGATAGATATCGATATCACTTGAAATGATATCTGATATCCAGTGTTTGTTATGGACAAATATCGATATCACTTGATATCTAGTTATTATATTTGAGCCCATTGATATAGATATTAAGTATTAACACATATCGATATCGAGATATCACCGATATATCGATAGTTCAATATCTAGATATAAAGATATCGATACCAAATGAAGCCTTAGAAAATTAGACAATTTATAAGTATCTATGTAAATGATGGAATTTAAAATTATTTTCTAATTTTAGTGAACATAGTAGGTTTAAAAAAAAAGATTAAAAAAAAAGGAAAAAGAACACAAGTGTTGTTGAACTTACTTGATCATAAAGGGAAGGAAAAGTAATTAATGCAAGTTAAGAGTTTAAATCTCATTGTTAACCTTTTTGTAACACTTTTCATTTCTAATAAAATTTTCCAATTAAAAATTACACATTTAAATCATATTTTATAGTTTTCTTTCAATATATTTGCACAAAAATATTCATTATGTTACACATGTATTAAATATATATATATATATATATATATTAATTTTTATTCTTATGATTCTTTTATTATAAAGGTTATATTTAAACCACAATTTATGTTTTTTCAATATCATTTTAATTTCAATCATGTTAATTTTTTCTATTTAAAATATCATTTTAAAAAAATATAATTTTCTTCTAATATTTTTTAAAAAAGTATTCATCGTGCTACACATATATCAAAAAAATTATTAATTTTGCTGTATAAATTTTGTACTAAAAATGTACGGAGTAATATATATTTAAACCGTATTTGTTATTTTATGCCAATATTTGTGTAAAAAACATTTCATTACCCCCTCAAAAACAAAGATCTCACCCCTTTTGGTGACGAATGATGCAAGCGAAACTATTAGCACATAAGCAGAGTGGAGTTCATCCTAAAATCAATTGACAATAGAAGGAGTAATCCACTAGTTTATATACTGAGGCTATTGTTCATATTATCAATATGAGACTCTTTAGATCTTTTCACATTCTTTCATTAACTAGGGTCGTTTTTGCACGTGAGTCCTTGCGCTAGTAACCTAACATATAAGTTGACTGAGGTTTCATTTTAAAACCAATTAACAATAGAAGGAGTAATTTACGAGTTTATATACTAAATCTTTTACCAATATGAGACTCTTTTGGACTCTTTATATTCTTTCATTCTCTCAACGGGTGAGTTAAACCAATATTTTAATCTCTTGCAGGTCGCACCTAAGAAGAGGTCGTTTTCATGGCCTTTAATAACTAACATAGACCGATCGACCACAAAATAGGCTTGGCCCGATTTCCCGAATAAAAGATATTCGGGTAGCTTGGGCCCGAATTCAGCCATCTAGCTTGTATGATATCAACATCGACATCGACCTTCACCAATGGGTGGGACCCATTCAATCCCCTCTTACCCATCAAATTCATTGTAGAGCTCAAAACCTATATTCGTTGTTTTCCACTCAAACTCCCATGCACATACCATCCCACCTTTGCCTCCTCTACTCATATAGTACTAAAAATAAGTAACAAGGGAAACTTCCTTGGATAAAGGGTAAATTACGTCTCTAAGGTTTCATACTTTTTTCTTGTTAGTCTCTAACCTTTCATTCATTCCATTCAAGTCCCTAACCTTTTATACCTATTTTATATTAGTCCTTAAACTTCTAATCATTTCATTCAAGTCCCTAACTTATTGAATTTGTTGTACTATTACTCTATATTATTTTTAAAATTGAAAAAAAAAAGATTTTATTTTAAAAATAATTTAGACTAAATTGTAATTTTTAGGTGAATGTTTAAGACTGGTTAAGAAAAATATTAAGATTTTAATTAAATAATATTTCATAAACTTCTAAATATAATAATAATAAATAAAATAAAATAAGTTCACTCTATAGTTTGGTTAATTTTATTTAATAAAAATGTAGATAAATTGGCGTTAGAAATTTTTAGTATTTGAAATCAACTGAATTTCCACTTTCTAAAATTAAAAACCTCCTATTTGTGCATTTTGTGTGTGTGTGTGTGTGTGTTGGGGGTAAAAATTATTTATACCAAGATCACTATTTTTAACTATTTGAATAAATCGGAAATTTTTAGGTGAATGCCTAAGATTTGTAGATTTTAAATAATGAACATTTCCAATGTTAATTGATCTAAATTATTGTATTAAATAATTGAGCCACGATATTTTGGAAAATTTTGTGTGTGTTTTTTTGGATAAAGGGGTGTCTTTTTACTAAAAATTATAAATTATAGGTATTAAAATGTTATTTAATTAAAAAATTTCAAATTTTCTTAACCAATCTTAAAGATTCGCCTAAAAATTACAATTTCGTCTAAATTATTTTTAAAATAAAATATCTGAATTTATTTTCAATTTTAAAAATAATATAGACTAATAGTGCAACAAATTCAATAGGTTAGGGACTTGAATGAAATGAATAAAAGTTTAAGGACTTATATGAAATGGATATAAAAGGTTAAGGACTTGAATGGAATGAATGAAAGGTTAGGGACTAATAGGAAAAAAGTACGAAACGTTAGGGACTAGTGGCGTAATTTACCCCTTGAATAAAACTCAATTTATAGATGGATAAAGGAATAATGATGTGGTAAATTTAGTATCTAGGAATCTAATGTTCGTTCGTCTTACTTACAATACCCCTGTCGACAGTAGTATATATAGATATATGTTGATTAAAAAGTTTGTGTTCTCGTTTGTAAGGATGTTATAGGAAGGACATCCTCTAATGATCGTCTGTCCTAATTTTTATATTGTTTGTAAAAAAAAAAGGTAAATTTAGTGAACTACCAAATGATAACAATTAAATCAAAATATAATTACCTCAATGGTTGTCATTATTATTGATAACCCTTTAATCTTGAGGTTGAATCCCGTTATTTAAATGTGTTATTCTCCAATTTAAACCGCGGATGACCGTTATTTATTTACCAATTCAATAAATAATACCAATTAATTTGAACATTTTATACTTTTTTTTTTCTTGTTGATGAAAATATGTCATTACTGAATTAATATGTACACTGTTAAGATCTCGTTAATGCCATGAGCATGATTGGAATTTTCAAAACCGTGCAAATCATAGTTTTATAAAACGATTTTTCTATCCTATGGAGGCTATAAATAGAAATATTTTTGAAATTTTAAATGATTTTAATCATTTTTAATAATAATTTTCTAGGATTTATATATCCAAATATAGGAAATACGGAGTATATAAGTTGCTTATCCGATGCCCTGGGAAGGAGCTGATAGACCCGAGATTTGGGATTTATGCCCAAGTGAAGGATTAAAGCTCGACCAATAAACCCAAAACACATCGTCGACCATAATGTGAATCACTTTTTTTTTTAAAAATTTTTTCCCCTTCCTATAAGAACATCAATTTCCCAAAAAGTCCCAAGTTCAACCGTTGACCAAGTCAAACCAAAGGCAACTCCCAAGGGCACAAATGTAATTTCACACCAAAGCAACACGGTTAAGGTAACGGATACACTCAACGAAGCGTAGACCAGGGGCAGTTTCGTCATTTCAAGTCCCACTTTGTTTTGTCCTTTTCCGTTTTCTCAGGTGCGGCCTCGCTATTTCTACCTTTTCTCCTCTTTTATAGTGTCCCCTCCCATCTTCTTACTCCCTCTTTCCGCCACTCCCTTTTCCGATCAATCGCCCCCAAAAATCGCCGATCAAATCTCAATCTACCTCCCCCAGAACCAGAAATTGATCCTGTTTTTACCTACTGTAGAGCTCCTGCTTCCGCGATTTGAGACTGTGTCATCTTCATTTTGCTTGTGCGCTGCGCGGAAATGGCGGTTCTGCCGTTCGAAAAGCTGCCGTTGGGGTTCAGATTCAGGCCCACTGATGTTGAACTCATTGATCACTACCTTCGCCTTAAGGTTAATGGAAACGAGAAAGATGTTAGTGTTATCAGAGAAGTTGATGTCTGTAAGGTGGAGCCTTGGGATTTGCCAGGTACTGTATTTTTTTAATCAAGACCTTTTTTCCCCTCCTTTCAGTGCAAATTTCTTCCATCTTTCTATTGTTTGTTGCTGGTTGATTGTTTTTTTTACATGCTTTCTGGATCTTCCAGAAATTGAATTTCGTTTTTGTTGGATTTTTTTAAAAAGAAATGTTCGGTGAATGATAATCTTGATTTTTGAATGAGTCGTCTATAATCCGTGGTGTTTGTAATAAGGCCGATGATGATCGAGCTATTAATCGCAATATTTTCGGTGTGCTTTAAGAAATATTGCGCACTTTATGAAAGAAGGGTTTTTAGGGTTTCTGAACTGTTTGCAGATCTAAGATATACTTATCAGCTGGATTTTAGGGGTTTTCAATGCCTGAAGCATTGTTTATTGTAAGTAATTGCTTTTGATTCAACTCGGATGCCTCTAATCGTGTGCTTTGCTGCGCAATGCGCTTTGTGTGTTCAGACTTATCGGTCATACAGACAACTGATCAAGAGTGGTTTTTCTTCTGTCCACGGGACCGTAAGTATCCAAATGGCCAGAGGTCGAACCGGGCTACAGGTAAAGGCTACTGGAAAGCAACTGGAAAAGACAGGAGGATCGTGTCGAGGACAATGGGATTGATTGGGATGAAGAAAACGCTTGTATTCTACATGGGCCGTGCTCCCAAGGGCCAGAGAACCCATTGGGTCATCCACGAGTACCGTACCACCCTCCAGGAGATTGATGGCACTCACCCTGGCCAGGTTTCATTCATATGCTTTTTCGTCTTGGAATTGTCCAGCATGTGTGTGTTTGTATGTTTTCATGTTGTGTCTGAATTAGACATTTAGTTGAATGAAATGATGATATGAGCTTGAACCTGCATAATGATGTGATTTTAGATGATGGTTACTTAGTTTATTCTACCTGATTGCTGTAATGTTTGCCAGTTTAACTTTCTGAGATGATTGAAAGTAGCTCATTGCTATACCAGATTCATTTTTTGAGCTTGTGCACATGTTAACTGCTTGCTCATGGAAGAAACCTTTACAATTCATTTGACTCTTATACTCCGTATGTAATATTAGCAGTCTTAAGTTAATTGACCCTTGCATTTTGAAAATCTGTTGGGCTTATTTTCAAGATCACCTTTGTAGTAGCTCAGTTTTCTTTTATAGGTCATGGAGCTGGATTAGATTACCCTGTTACAGAAATATAAATCGGATTAGATTATCAACCTCTTTCTTTTTTAACGGTAAACTGCATTCATGGCCTCCTTTTATATGTTTTCGAGAATAAAGGACAGTCGATGGTTAACATTAGCAATTAATGGGAATTTCTTTTGGATTTGATATATATGGTGCTTGATCGGGTGACACAATACTTTGGGAACAACATCCTACTGTAGGAATTGCCAGCCCAAGAATTTTATAGTCCCTGGTTGCTACCCATGGGGCTCAAACCAGAGACCTCAAAGTGGGCTAATAGCCTCAAAGTCGGGAAACTTTGTCAAGTATTTGCCTACTCGTTGGGAGTTTGTGCTGTTTTTTTTTTCTTGTTGGTTTTCTTATATGTTGACTAGAAGTTATGAAGAACCATCATTAATACCCTATTCCAATGACGCAGTGCTGCACCCTTTAAACTGTTGTTTCCCCCCTTTCTGTCAGGGTGCTTTTGTTCTATGTCGTCTATTCAAGAAACCCGATGACAAGAAGCAGACAGATGAAGATGATGAAGCTTCCAACTTTGATGACATTGAAGCAATTGTCGGTTCTCCTACAGTAACCAATTCGACTTCGCTAGGAGAGTTACAGTCAGATGCACTTCTGATTCAGCAATCTCCTGGATCTTGTGGACAGAGTATAGAGGATCCAGGAAATAGAATTACTGATAACAACTTTGCCCGAGTGTCTGAGTGCTTGGTATCCGATTCATCAATGCCAGCTCAGAGTCATAGCAACAGCTATAACATTCATGATGATGGTCAATTGAATAAAGTGAACACACCCGAGGTGAGTAAAACATTAGTACGTTACAACTTGATTAATGAAAAAGCTCCTGTTGTGTTATAAGCTGAAGGATACACTGTAAGTTAATGTGTTGTTTGTTCTATTTAGGTGAATTCAGAGATTGATGATGCTGCAAATTGCTTTTATGTCCCACAGACACCACTCCCTCCACTGTATCAGATGCAAGCAGGAACAGGAACAGCTTTCATGAATCAAACTGATACTGCTGGATTTGGTATTGCTCCTGATGCAATGCAGTTTCAGAATGGCGACAGTGATGGAGCCATTTCTGAGTTTCTTAACTCTGTTCTGATAAATCCAGCAGATTACCCCTCTGAAAGCTGGAATTTTAAGCTGCCAATCATTGAAGGTTTTGATTACAAGAATATGGACGGTGTATTCGTTGACAGTCTATTCAACAAAGAAAGCGAATCGTGTAGTGGTTCAGATGTCGAAGCAACTCAATTGCAGGTATAGCTAAACTCTCCTTTAGCTTGATAGTTATGGCTCTACAAGTAATATGAACAAGTCTGTGAAATCTCAATGGCTCATGCAACATCTTTATGCTGCTGACTCTTAAGAGAGTTGATTATTTAGAAAGGTTTGTTCTTATACAATATTGAATAACGAGTGTATCATAATAATACTAAGGTTAGTGTACCAACAATTCGTGTGCAGATGACATGCAAAAGTGTGGCCTATGAATCTATGTTGTTGGTGTAGTTGAAAATGCTTCACATAATTTTGTGCACTTTGACTTTCTTTCTACTACTGGAATCTTCCCATCATTTTGATTCACTGTATTTGTCATTTCATTTTCAGTATGATCCAGCTTTCACCAACTCCAGTGCCTTTTACCATTCGTCACATGTTCCTGTGGGGAATATGCTTAAGCCTCAACCTCGTCCATTAGGAGATGAGGATTGGTTTGATGCTGCTCTTGAAGAGTTCTGTGAAATACCAAACATTGAGGAAAAAGGCACTATGCCAGCACCTTACTCAAACCCCCCTCAGCAATTCAACATGGCTAATGAAATTGAAAAGGTTGATCGTGGAATTAAGATACGGCAACGGGCTAGGCCGAACTCTTCACTTCCCGCGAACAGAGTCACCCAGGGAACGGCGAACAGGAGAATATTTTTGCAGAAACCAATAGGTGAAACCAAGCCTGTGGCTAATGAAGAGGAATCTCAGCCAGTTGACGACGGAGAGCAAATCTCCCAAAGTAGTGAAGAAAGCACAACACATCCTGCACCTCGGAGAATCAGCAGGAAACCGAAAAAGGAGAAAAACACCAGCAGTGATAACAAAGGAAACAAGTTTATTATCTTCTGCAGCCGCATAAGACCTGCCTACAGGATTGCTATCGCGCTAGTACTGGTCATGTCCTTGGTGTTCTTTTGCCTGTACAGAGCTCCTCAAACTATTCGCCATGCATGAGATGACGAGTGGCTCTCAGCAGTCAGCAGTAAGTATGGTCCCAGTGTGTATTGTTCAAGGTACAGTATTCATCGTCCCCGATCAGATTAGTATATGCTTATCCTGACCCAAATCTCCTAGTAGTTATCAGTGTACACTTTATTCAGTAGGATATGGTTCCTGGTGTCTTTACCTTAATAGGGTTTGTTTTGGCTTTGCATATCATTACTCATTGAGTCATTAGCACCATGAAACTTTTTAGTGCGTTTTGGGATGTAATCTAAGATTACCTAATGGTGTAAAGTAAGTAGTGGAAACCCCTTATTTGACTGTTTGAGAGTTTTAGATCAATCTTCAGATTGATATAATGGAATACTTGTGGTAGAGTTGAAAAAATTGTGTGAAAAAGAAAGATTAAAAGTTCTAAAATTAGATAAATTTCATTTGTCATCCAAAATAATTTATTTATGCTTGTCTGATCTCTCTCGAATATTTACTTAATCAAAGAAAATATTGTTATATTCCGAAGCAATTTTTTCTTTTTATACTAAATAAATCCCAATAATCACCATAAACCCAAAAATAACCTTCACTTTGAAGATTATTATGAAACCTGGTCCAACCTAAAAACTATATCTATATCTAGTTAGTATCTCAAAGTATATGCTGAATTTTACTAGTTTGTGGGTAAAATGACATATAAAAATCAATACGCCACAAATTCGAATTATCTTCTTTCTATTATAATAGTCTAAGTACTTACCTATAAAAAAAATCTCAAAAGTATATTCTTTTTGTTTTGAAAAAAAATAAAAATTTAAAACATGATTATTGCAAGACTAATGTTTTCGGTAGATGTATCCTTCTACATTAAAAGGACAAAAAAAAAAAAGGATTTATAAAATGGGATTAAAACCCTACTAAATTGAAATATTCCATTAAAGTTCTTCATTTCAAAAGTTACATCGCCCAAAATCCGCTCGATGCGATTAATGTGTAGGATTGTAAAACTTGCTCAATTCAATTCAATGAATAAAACAAAACATTTTTATAATTAATAATCATAAAAAGAACCTTGGTTGGATCCCTTTTCCCATCTCAAGGACATCAACAACATGCCCTTATGACTCACAAATCAAAAAGAAATTTCTCCAAAAATTGCATGAAAAAAGTGATGTGCATCTTTCTAAAAAGCCATAGCTTTTTAGGCTTAACTTAGCCGCTATTGAATGGAAAAGTATAAAATGACAATCTCGATTAAGCTAAGCAAAGCAAAAGATTGAGATTTCTACTTTAACTTTAGGGTAAATTACACAAAATCATCTCTACATTATAGATTTTTTGTAAAACCATCCATAAAAAGGGAAAATTTCAAAACATCACCCAAACTTTGGTATTTTTTTTTTTAAAAAAAAAATCAACAAAAACAATCTTAGTTTGTTCCGCTACAACTAGGGTCTAGGAGATCGAATTGTAAGCATCATTTCATCGACTACACCAAGAGGATGTTTCGGATGGACTCAAGGTAATTATTAATAAATAAATAAATAAGCGAGAAAGAAGGAAGCATATGCATGCTATCACACATCGATGTCACCCATAGCTAGCCCTTCTTGACGTGGATAACACTCATCCATTATATGCTATCACACATCATCTCCTTTACGAGTCCCAAAGCAGTAAGATCTTATCTAATCACCTCATTTTAGTGTTTTCTCGATTGCCCTCTTTCTCATCGGACACCCACAATCGTCAAATCGCTTCACTAATGCATCTGCTCACCCGAATCTCTCCTCCGCACGTGTCCAAACCACTGAAACCTCGACAACAATCGTTGGATGAGCCGCTAATTTAACATTTTGAGTTAATTTATTTTCTTACATGGTTGGATAAGACTATAAGAGTAATAACCGCTAATTTAACATTTTCTAAACACTTGTGTCGTGGGTGGTTCATTGGGCAAAAGAATCCAAAGTTTGGGTGGTTTTGTCTAAATTCCCCTTTTACGGGTGAATTTACGATACCTCTACAATTTGTGTGTGTCTTTGTGTAATTTACCCTTAGTTGCATCCAATTTTGATTGGTTTAAGCAACTAAACAAAGCTAATCATGATCAGTGAAAGGCAAAAAGAAACATAGAACATGACATGTTAACTCCAAAGGGAATCAAAGCATATGTTTAACATCTCTTTTGGTGCATGTATATATAGTCCTTTTCATATGCATATATACTAAACTTTCCCTGAAGTCCTATATACACACATTTGAGACATCGCGACACGAACTCGTTATCTTCGGAATCGTGTTGTCTGGGGGCAATTAGGGTTGATGGGAGATTTGCAGATAGTCCCAGCTGGTGGAAGCTACAAGACTAGTGTTGAGGCACAGTATGTGGAAATGAAGGTGCCTTTGTATTCCTATGGCTGTGATAGGAAAGTCAAGAAGGCACTCTCCCATCTCAAAGGTAATTCATGCATCCAAACTAAAATTAAGTAAATACATATGCATTTATGTATCCAATGCAAATTTGGATTTTTGTTTTATTTTAATTCTCAAATAACCATCTTTTGTCTGTGTGTGTCTCTGGGCTCGTTTGTTATAAAGATTGTGTAAGGTAAATAGAATGAAATCAAATTTGGTATGGAAAAATATATTGTATATAAGTTTTGTAAGATTAGATGAGAGAATAATGTATGAAAAATAAGATATGATGGGTAATGATTTCAGGACTATAGGGGATATAATTACCTCTTGTTCAAATGGATGATTAAAAGGGGGCAAACAAAACCATTTTTGTATGAAAATTAGAGAGAAAAGGGTAATGATTAAAGTTTTTAACAATGTATCTTAAATTATGAATGGACTACGTTCATTTCGTTTTCCTTTTCCTTTCCAAAATTTAAACCAAACAAGCCTAAGTTCAATCAACCAAACAACAACAACAATAAACCCGGATATCCCGCTTAATACAGGGTCTAGAGGGTCCCGTTACACGCTCTCTTTTTCCGACTAAGTAAGGAGGGAGTTTTTGTATGACCCCAACAAATAAAAGTGCAAGAATCAAAATGGACCACACTTTTGTTGTTATGTGTTGGAACCTTTGTCCCACATCGAAAAATACAAGAACCAAAGTCTTGGATATAAGTCATTGGACATCTCTTATTGCCAATTGATTTTAAGATGGAACCTCATTGGTCATTCTCGGCTTGGGTGCACATGATGCGCTCGGGAGTGTGGACCCCACATTATATATGACTCACCGAGATTTTTAACACACTTGCTAAATGAACATTAATATCAAATAAATCCTTTAATGCTCGAGTAAATTTCAAAAGTAAGTTGTATAACACCTCATTTTCGATTTTGGGTTGTAAATTAATACGTTGTATTAATAATCAATCGGGTTGCCAATGTTGAGTTTTTGTTGCTTGTATTAGGTGTTTTTTTTTCCCTCTTCCTTGGTCTTTTATCTTTGCAATTGCCTTTGTGTTGCTTGACGTGTCCTTTGTACATTGTATTGCTTCTAACTTTTGAGTCACTTCGAAAGCACCCTTTCGGGGTTTTGGGTTAGTTTTGGACCATTCTCTAGCTTTAGGGTGGGCATTATGCTAGCTCTTATACTCCCTCGACAAAATCTTTTCGAGCAGTATGATTGCGCATAGGATCAATCCACACACCACTAGAGCACAACTTTGCCTGGTCGAGTGGACCCATCGCAGTGCGCATAGGATCTTCCCCGCGAGTAAACCCTAAAAACAACCCTTTCCACATAGACTAGTAAGTCCATTGTTGATCAAAGTCGGGTAGAAATAGCCTTATGCACCTTTTTTGTGTGATAAAAATGCAGGGATATACTCTGTGAACGTCGACTATATGCAACAGAAAGTGACAGTGTGGGGAATCTGCAACAAATTCGACGTCCTTGCCACCATCAAGAACAAGAGAAAAGAGGCTAAGTTTTGGAACCCAGATGACAACTTCATTCTAGATGATGAGGAGGAAGAAGATGCAGGGGAGGCAGCCGTAACAGGCCCCAGGCGACGCAGCTTGATCAAGTCCAAATCTTTTAGCCTGCAAGCCCTCAAGAAAGTCTTTACCAGATCTCTCTCCTTCTGAGTCTTTTACCTGTACTGTTTTATATCTTTAATCACAAACAGTTCATGCAATCTCGTCCGTGTAGTTAGAAAGACTACGTGCTTGTCAAGGTGTACAATGAATTTCTCATGTTAGTACCTGATGAATTTCTGTCGCACACGGAATCTACAGACTCGTGATTTTAACTGAATAACCGCGGTTCAAGTATAAAAACTCACCAAAGAGTGACCGGTATCCAATAGATTCATACCTACAGATTGTATTTAAGTGTAAACATCTTTCCATTCGAATTAGACCCAATCAATTCGTTTGTAGAACCATGTCAGGGCTCCTCTAATAGTAAAGAATGCAATTGTATTTAACAACACAACGAAACAACCCTCTTTGCAAGCTATGCCAAAGCTCATTTGGAAGCCAAACAAAGGACTAAGAATGTCAACTATTTAAGTTGAACCAAACATTTGACAAGGCCAAGAAACACGATATCTGGATATAAGAACATTCACACGATATCTGGATATCAGAGCTTATATGTGCAAACTTTATCATGCTTTTTTTATTAGCCACACATCACATACTCGCACAAGCGAGATTTCAAAACTTAAAGACTGTTGTTTCATCTTATGTGCATGGTAAAAAGTTACCTGGTGAAATTACAAAGGAGACACCCAAGAGCTGGGAAACCGTAGCATAAATATACTCCATAAGGTAGTTGTATTAGACCATAGCTGATGGAACAAGCAAAAGCTCCTGCGTTAGAGCAATGACATTCTCTTAATGTTAAGAGTTCACAGCAAAATAGCATGTACAGATATTACACCAACATCTTTACCTTTTCGAGTGTTTTAAGGTGGTAGTTGAATCACTCAAGCAGACGTTTATACTTGCACCAAGCTATTGCGGCAACATAGAGGAATATGGAGCCTGCGGTGCCACCGCCCACAGTCCACCAGAACTTGTTCAATGGAAGCTGCTCGGGGTCGAAGAGGGAAATATGGATGTTCATACCAAAGATACCAGCAACAACGACGAATGCACTCACCACCAAAGTTGCAGTGGTAAGCATGACTCCCATTTGCAAGAGATGATTCTGTTTGTCATCCAGCATGATGTTAATGTAATCCTCAGTGTCATCAACATACTCCCGGAGCTTGAGGCAAAACAGAAATCACCAAGAGAAGAAATAAGTTCCAGTTAGAAATCCGTCCACTTAAGTATTGTATAACTGTACAAGCGGAAGAGTTCAGAGCTTAACACTGCTGCTACAGGGATAAAATCAAATCCACCAAAGAACCCAAAGGTTTGATTCGAAAACTAGAAAAACAACATAAAACCAAAAATGTACCACCCTAGTTAAAGCTAAAGTAAGAATATTCCTTCTCCAATCTCATTCTGCCGCATATCTAATTCTGCTGCATCCTTGCAAATAGTCTCGAATCCTTTCTTGTCAAACATGTCTATAATTAGTAGTATTGGGAGAATAACACTCTTTGTTGGTCCCTCAAGTATCAGGACTTCTCCTTTTTCAAGAATGTTCACGTAGGAATCCATGAGTCCTTCAGCTCAAGGTAAGAATCTAACATAGATTTAGGCTTATGTTTGACCTTGTTGAAAACAAGGACTTCAAGTCAACAAGAAACTGCCAAGTAAACCTGCTAGAATCTAGTGAACAACACTGATGCATCCGTGTTTGTGATTTATCTTTGCAAAAACAAGGAGTTCGATCAAGTGATCGATAAAGTAACAAATATATCTTTCCACTTGTGGAAAATAACTCCAGAACAAACTTCTACCGCATAAACAATTATGATTGGAAGTATCGGAAACAACAGTAAGAAAAATGTAATTTGAAGCTTAAACATGATAATTTAACCAGACCACTTCAAAATGCAGTTAGGAACAAATATAAAAAAAATCATTAGATGATTTAGCAAGGCATAAATGCTTACCGTAGTTAACTTATTCAATGTTCCGTCAATTTGAACAAAGTACGCCTCCAAAAGCATTTCAAGCTCCTCCACATCAAGCTGCTTGGTTATGGCACTGTGTGTTGTACTTGTACGTGTCCCTCGGCTCTCTCGACCTAGATTAGATGTGCCAAAGAAACCTTTTTCGAGGTTACTGGAGTTCATAAGATCAGCATCATAGCGATCCGAGGCCCCATTAGCTTCAGATGAAATTTCAGCAGGCATCCTAAGACATCACATTGTTAAGAATTCTGAAACCTAAAAGCAGATGTCAAAAGTGAAAGAAGAAATAGTGGGTGGGCCAAAAGATAGCAACCTTCCAACAGCTTCGGATTGAGGAATCCCATCATCCACATCGTCCTGATCATCAACTGAAGAAGCCGTAGAACTTTCCAGATCCTGAGACAGTTTTTCCGTTAGATACATCTCTGCCATGTCTTCATCATCATCTAAGAGATGCTCCAGTTCATCCCGCACCTGAAGAATAAAGAGGTCTGATCCCTTAGACAGAGAAGCATATGACCACAAAAGTAGTAAAGTACCTGGAAATAAATGGTGGGATATTGACTATATGCTACTAAAGCACCACAGATGAACTAAAAGGTTAATGTTTAGATTGCACCATGGCAGGACAGTAAAACAGCCCTAGGAGTGTACATTTGAGTAAAGTATCTGGAAATAAATGGCGGGACATTGACTAAATGCTACTAAAGCACCACATATGAACTAAATAGGTTAATGTTTAGATTGCACCGTGGCAGGACAGTAGAACAGCCTAGGAGTGTACATTTGAGTAAAAAATACATGTGCAACAACTTGAACCAGATATGTTCGAGTTGTGAACTTGTGATCCTTTTATTAACCGGCAATTCAACTTGAGTTTCACTTGTAACCAACTGATTATGTGCATAACATACAAAGAATGAGGTGTGATAGTTTCTTATAAGGAACTGAAAATAAGATGATAAGGAATAATGCATGTTGATAGATGTAAGAGTGCCTTCCATGCCAAACAGATTCACATGTGATCAATCAGCCCAGGATTCTATCATGTAATAAAGGAAATATCTATATTTACCTCTTGTAATTGATCAACAGAGAGAAAGAAAGAGAATTTAAGACGATTTACACACTTCTGAGTTTTGAGGCATTATAGCAGATGCCAAGATTTTATCTACCACTGACATGACCTTTGAACTGGATGGATTGGGAAGTTCAGAGTGAAAAGAAACTAGCACTATTCAACAATGTAAAATAAAGTGAGCAAAAAAGAGGCAAATGAAATTAATCCCACTCAACAATGAATCACAAAGTGAACAACAAAGAGGCAACATAGCATGTATCAAAAGCAAAGTTGGCAGTGGAAAGAACCAAATGAATTTCCCTTGCCTTCTGAACTCGGCCAGTTATTGCAACCAAACGACTTTTAATTTGGCGTACACGTTCCAAATTGAGGGTACTGATTTTTGACGTTAGTTTATCCAACGCTGGATGAGCTTCTTGCTCCAAAGTTCTTGCCTGTATAAAATATTGGCCATAATGATTGAACAAACATCCATAGAACCACACAAGAAAATGAAGGAATGCAATTTTTTTTTTAAAAAAAATCCGAAGTACGGCATTATGTTAGTTATCCCCTTAAATGAGAGGGTGCACAAAAAAGAACACCATACCTCACTGTCTAAGCTGCTGCAAGCAGCTTCAAGGCAAGCTTCCAAAGCAATAAACTCAAAAGGAAGAACCTTAACTCCGTCAGGACTCTTAAAGTCTTGTCTGTCCTCCCCCTTTTCTTCTTCATTTTCAATTCCCTCACGTGGAGGGAAACCATAAGACTCATTTGGAGGGCTGACATCATGAGATTGGGGCTCATCTAGGTCATACAGCTTTGTCCATGCAGCATTAGATTCACCAACTCTAACCTCCTTTATAAATGCCCAGGAACCGGGAACAAGATTTAGTAAGAACATACATGAGAAGAAGAGAATCAGAGTTGTTCATTCTCTTCTATTGAGAAAGGATGCAATAAATAATTAAACGGAATGTGACACATTTTTTTTCCTTTCTGGAAGTTGGCTTTCATGATTTAAGGAAGTTTTTTTAAGCATAAACTAAGTGCTCATGAGCATGAATCCTACTGGGAAAAAAAAATACAAATACAACAACCCTAAACTGTTTTTTCTTTTTATATATTTTAATCAGATAAAGAATAAAAAATGACACTGCACAATAAATAAATAAATAAATAACACCAGATTTGGTCAACAATCTCAATGGCTGAAAACTCTAGTAAATGGGAGAACTAAAAAGTCGAAGCTGTTGCCGAATGAATCCATAGAGTCTTTTAATTTACATTTAAAAAAAATCAGTCAGATTATCATTTTAGGGAGGCCAGAAAGTTTCCAACTTTTCAGTAAGATTATGATTTTAGGAAGGACGGAAGACAACCGGCCTAAAGGCTCCAGAGTCAAGACTAAATGAATGGGAGATAAGAGTAGCACTCTTGGAGTTATAGAGGCTACTAGAAAATAAGATTTGGAAGTGAAGGGTAGGATGGAAAGGTTTGATGTAAAAACAGAATCGGGGATGCGTAATGCAAGGCGATTGAGAAAATCACAAGGAGATGAGATTGCACTCTTCTCTCCATCTGAACAACAAGCAGGCATGAACAGCATCAGGAATCCTATTTGATAAGTGGTTCTCATTGAGTCATCATAAAAGGAATATCATTGAAGATATAATGCAATGTGGATGCTGCATACCATTGAAGATAACATACCTAACCCCAAAATAAGAATGGTTTTGTCTCTAATAAAGATAAGGAAACAGTGACTAGTTATTTTAGCCACTTATAACCACCAAAAGGAAGTAGTGAAAAAGATGAACAGCTCAAAGAAGGATCCAAAGAAAGTGGTATGTGTCAGTGTCATCAATGCTAGAAGATGATGCATGGCAATTTTGATGAAATAGGCAGAAATTCTTGATCAAATCTTGATGAAATATTAAGGCAAAAATTCAAACTTTTGTCAATTATGAGCTAATCACACAGATACAAACCTCCATGATTTCTCCACAAACGCACAATTTCATACTAATTTCTCGGTTACTTAAAACAGCTCTCAATTACCTAAAGCCCTAATTCGATCAATCCAACCGTAAACCCTAAGTCAACTCAGCTCAAAACCAAAACCCTTCCACCAAATCAAAATCCGCAAACCAGAAACGAAACCGACCTGAGTCTCAGCGGCTTGGTGGAGCCGGAGGAGCCGGCGCTGGAGCTCCTCGACAAAAGGCGAAACAGAAGGATCCCTCGAATTGAGGAGCAAAACCTCCTGCGCGGTAATAATCGCCTTGATGTGCTCCAAATTGATCACGATCGCTCTCTCCCTCCCCAAGACCGTCGACGGATACGACAGCAGCGGGTCGAGGATGCGGAGATCCCGCGCCGGGAGGCCCGTGCGCCGCATGATGGCGTGCTTCCCGGCCTCCACCACCTGCGCCTGGCCGGTGGAGTCCAGCAGGAGCCACGCGCGGACCCCGATCCCCTTCTTGCGGATGCCGGCTCCGGTGAGCCCGGGCCCGGTGAGGCCCGGCCGGGAGGGGTCTAGGTCGTCATCGAGTTGCCTCATCCTCCTCCGCCACTCTCTCTCTCGGTTGAGCAGTTGGCGGTAGAGGCATCTGCTTTGGGAATGCTGCCACCGGGTTTGGTTTTAGATACTTTGGCCCCGCGAGTTGATCCGACGGTCCTCGTTGCGCCGTCTTTGATTATTTGCAAAATTACGTGGAATAGCACGATTTTTTTGCAAATTGCGTGAGGTGCCCAAAACTTTCCCACACATGGTAAGAGCATAGAGCAACCCCAACTTGGCATGTTATTCGGGCCGAACGAGACGAGTTTGGCATGTTTAAACTTATTTCGTTTGTTAAACGAGTTCGAGTAGAGCCGAACCTATTTTTTAAACGAGTTTTTTTTTTAAATTTTGTTCAAGGTTAACTTGTTTAGAAAATGAACGAGCTCGAGTTGAGTTTTTTTCGAGTTTTAAGTAGTTCTACTTGGTTATAACATGTTAACTTAAAGAAAATTTTACAAATTCCATAGAATTCGAGCTATTTGAGCTTTATTCGAATGAGTCGAGCTTTCAACCGATCTTAAAATTTTGTTCAAGCTCGGCTTGTTTAAATAAGTGAGCAAGCTCGAGTCGAGTATTTTTGAGATGATGCCGAGCTCGAGCTTTTCATTTCATATAAGATCCCTAACCCCAACACATTCTATATCTTGAATTTTTTAAAATATTGTTCACCCGCTTCCCCATTACATTATCCAAATTAGGGAATGAGAAAAAAAATAGAGATTATCCATTGGCTTAGAGTCCAAAAGCCTCACCTAAGCCAATGGTGCCCCTACTTGCAAATGTCCTATTGTTATGCTAGAGATGACAATCAAGCAAGTTGGGACGGGTCATTCGATTTCGAGTCATGCCAGACTTAGTTTGACATTGGGCGCAAAGACAATTCTAGTAGGTTGGGTAGAGTCGAGTTCATTCAGGCATTATTTTATTGAATACAAACAAGTTTTTAGGTTCAATTCAATTGGGAGATGTGAGATTTTGATTTTTTATATAAAAAAAAAGGATTTAGTGGAGTCGAGTTTCGGTAAAAATAAATTCGATTGAATCAGATTTCAATCGAATCGGCGTATGAATCACATTGGACAAATTAAGTCAAGCTTTAGTCAAATCAAACTTCAATTTCATTGAAATCTCAATTTGATTTTAAAATTTGGGTTATAAAGCATACAAATAAAAAATATGACACAAGATTTACGGTGAAAACCTCTGACTAAGCGCAAGTAATGTGGGATGTAAACCACCATCATCTTTGTCTTGGGGGATTTCGAGTAGGTCTAGTTCTTTTTAATAAGGACACTTAAGACCCCATCAAAGACAATACGTTATACTTAGTGTTTGTGAATTGACCGTTATACTTACAATAACCTTAAACAAGCCTACTTAAACCAAACTCTCGGCAAACCGCTAAAACACTGAAATAAATGAATATAAAAGAAAGAAAGAAACAAACCAGGTAGAGCAACACGAAATCTTTAAGCCTCACAACGCACTCAACAACCAAGATTTCAACCTTTTCACCACAAACCCCAATCACTGTGGGTTCTTCACTCCTATCGTGCTTATGCGCAACCCGCCTTCTTCTCCTCTTTGATGCTCTCGATCTTGTTTGGGCTTTCTCTGATTTTTCCATTGAAAATGACCTTTTCTTTTTCCAATTTTATGTCTTTTTAATATCCACAGTTACCAATAAACTCACCATACACAATAGACATAATTAAGATATCTTATCAAGCCCAAGTGGATTTAATCAATCTCGTCATTCGCCAATCCCGTCTGTCAGTAAGGGTCCTTAGGACCCACCTTTTAAACTTGTTATTACTTCCCAAGCGAATATGTTCGGGTCAGATAATTTTAAGTCGAGTTTAAGTCGATCCATTTAGATATAATACTAGCAAGGTTCTAAATATCGTGTATCGGGGTCGTATCGGTTATGAGTAAAAATGATATATCGGAGATATATCGGGGATATATCGGATTTATCGGTTTCGCTAATTTTTAATTATAAATATTATATTTATACTTCAAAATGTAAAAATACACATGAAAAATTAAAATTAAAATTATAAAATTACCAAATAAATTTGATAAAATAAAAACAACTTTATTCATAAAGGCTAAAGTTACCTAATCAAAGTTGACAATTCTAAATATCCCTGATATATCACCAATATTGACCGGATATATCGGGTCATATAGACAAAATTTGCCTTATAAAAGTTGGCAATTCTAAATGTGCCCAATATATCACCGATATTGACCCGATATATCGGTGTTGACCCAATATATTGCCGATATTGACCCGATAAATCACGTTGACCGATATTTTCACCCGATATGACGATATCGTAGCGGATTCTAAATATCCCCGATATATCGCCCGATATATCCGATATTTAGAACACTATAGAGTTCAAGTTGTTATTAGACCCATATCCCTTATGGGTTCGAGTTTAAACCAGGTCGGGTCGCTCGGTCTCGGATCCTAATCTTTTTTTATTTCTCCGGGTATTAATCGGGTTCATTGTCAGATCGGTTAGATCAATTTCTCGAATCAAGTCGGGTTTATATCACTAATTAACTTTTTTTTTGGGTGTAAATATCACTAAGTAACTAATACTTTGTGTCTTGTAAAATCATCTTTATGTCATTGGTGACCTTTTTTTTATCAGGTAAAAATTCGAGGTCAGACAAGCCTAAACCTCGAAGGACGACAAGTCAGCAGACGAAAAACCGTCTAAACAAATACAAAATACAAAAATGGTGTTAGATACAAGCAAAACACTCTAACAAAAGCGAAACTAAAAACAACCAGACAGAAAGGGATGAGAATGTAGATGAAAGCAAAACACTCCCAGACACATGTGCATAGTGAAGACGAACTTCCAAGGAAACAGTCTTTTGAAAAAAAAAAGACGCCTTGATATGCACTATCACAGCCCCAGCCTGTCCCGACTCCGTCTGCCAGAATCCCATCACACAGAAAGAAAGTCCAGTCTCACCAAATATAGAGCCAAACGTTGCCTGAATCGTGGCATGATGCATGAGATGCGGACTCATCAAAGCTTTCACAAATAAATAAATAAAAGTCGGAACAAACTTAAATACGCAAACTTTCTCCGATATCCTTTCTTCCGTGAAGAATAATTATAAATCTACAATTTGTATAAATAATTAATTTAATCTATTTTTTTAGGTATGCGTGTGTCACCAAAAAAAATAAATTCATGCTAATTTGAATTGATTTAAAAACAAAAACTCTTTTGGTAAAATTACAAATAATTAATAAATCTACTACCAAACATAATTTATAAGTCTACCACCTCATCATCCCTGATTCTCGGCCCACCTCCGACATCCTCTCTGCCCGGCTATCCTCTCGACTCTCCTTATCTCTATTGTTGATTCCAGGTAGCCTTGGCTTGTGCTTCCTCCAAGCCGCTTTCCCCCTTTCCAAACCCTAGATTTGTGATTCTCTTTCCCTGGTCCCCATTCAGCCTAGTCTCTGGGGAGTTTTTGGGTTCCCATCCTCCGATTCCCCCATTCTAGTCGCTGATTTGAAACTTTGGTGCTTTTTGGAGGTCACAGTAATCGTGGGCTCTCTGTCGCTAGTGGTGGTTCGTCGGTTGGCTCGGGTGCCATAGCCCATCCTGCTCCCCTGCATCGTCGACTCAGGTGTTGATCTTCCGGGTACCGGTTGTCTGCTCCTATCTGGTTCGATTTCGAGGGCCCTTCTGCCACTTTTGGGCGTGTTGGAAGGGAAAGCAAAAAAGCAAAGCTAAAAAAAGGGGCGTGGGATGGATTTGTATATATAAATCTTATTACATATTTGGTTGGATCTATATGTTCTTATTCATTTCATGAGGAAACCCGTCTCATAAGGGTAAAATTAAATCCCGAAAAGAGTTTCTTGGTGCTTCTTACATAGGTGGTTCTCAGTTGCGAGTCTGGTTGTTCGGGGTTCCTCTTATGAGGTGGGACCGGTGTCCGGTGTCAGGTCTGGCTAAGGTCGAAACGGTGTGTATCGAGACGACTCAGCAATATGGAAATTTTCTTGAAAAACCATCTTCACTGCTTACAGGGACTCTTGATGTACCGTTAGCCAGCGCCAACGATGTCACTATTTGTGGTGCTTGACGTTAGCTCTTAGTCTATATTGTCCCCGACAAATTGGGGTTAAGTTCGCCTTTTCGATTGCATTTGTGTGCTTTTCACTCATCCTTTTTTATGCTTAGTCTATGTTGTCCCCAACAAAGATGAGTTGTCAAGAACGTAGAGAAGGTACGATGGACAATTGGTCCGTCCAACCCTCGAATTATTCCCTAATAAAAAAAATACACGAGACAAAAAACAAAGGGCCAAACATGCCCTAGCCCTCGAATTGTTGACGTGTTCTAATTGCTCTTGGTGTGCAGTCCTTGTACGCCAAGGTTTGACATCCCGCAAAAAAAAATATATATACGGAGTATAAAAAATAAAAAAATTATACGGAGTAGCTTATTAGTTTCCCGAAAGGGACTTGCAGACTTGCTTTGGGGAGTTGGGTAGTATTTAAATACGGAGTATATACAATATAAACTCCACATACATAAATCAGCCCGTGGAAAAAATAAAAATCACCTGAAAGGGCTTAATGAATTTTAAAACTGGCCCTTGGTGTTTTTGGGTTCATTTCTTGTGTCCGAGAATGTCAATGAGTTAATTTTTTTTAAATAAAATCTTTTTTCCTATATACGAAACTTTCTCGGTTTCTTATATATAGTTTATGTGTATAAAAGCCCAAAAGAGCTTGACTAAATCCCGTAAGGGATGAACTTAATTCCGATTGGTTAAATTCTTTTGGCGCTTTTGAACGAGCAGTGTGTGGCTCTATTTTCGGTGTTTCTATGAGGTCTTCTACTTTCGGTGTGAAGTATGAAGTCGGGACCGACCGGGGTCGAGGTCGTGCGTTCAGGGCGACTCCGTATCCAGGAAGGAACTTCCTTGGAGTTTCGTCTGCACTTTCCACATGAGATAGATTTCTGCTGTATCGCTAGCCCGCGGTGCTCTTGTTCGGTGGTGCTTGACTTCGTTCTTCGCCGTCGTCTGCAACTGCTGGGAGGAGCTCTTCTTATATCGTTCTTGTTGTAGAATATTTTTGCTTGTTTCTTTACGCCATTTTCTGGTTGTATTGCGCATGCCGATTTGTTTAGCCTCTCGAGAATCAGGCTTGCTGGATCTCGAATTCTTACCCTATCAAAAAAAAAACAACACATAAATCATCTATATCTATCTACCGCTTTTTATTAGGGGTGGGCACAAATCCCGCAAATCCCGTCCCGTCCCGCATCCCGTCCAGATCCCGGTGGGATTTAGAGAAAAAAATTTCAATCCCGTCCCGCAAAAATTACGCGGGACGGAGAGTTCGAATCCCGCAAATCCCGTCCCGTCCCGCATATATATAATTATATTTAATTAAAATTAATAAAAATATATAAGAATATATTTATATTATACCTTAACATTTATTTAAACCCAAAATTTAAAACAATACTAATAAAAACACTATAAATATAATCCTACTGTTTTTTTATGTAATGACTTACTGATTTTTTTATGTACGTACAGTGGCCGGGATTACTGTTGCTAGTGTAATTTCATTCTTTGAATTCAATTTGTTGCTAAACCTACTGATTTTTATGTAATGTGATTATTAAGTTATTATGCATGACTAAGCTGAATTCAAAAAAAAAGTTACTGTATTCTGCATGACTTTAATTTACACATTTTTCCTTGTTATTTTTTAATTGTGTTTTATTTATTTTTTACGAGGGACAAATCCCGTCCCGTCCCGTGAGGGATAAGATCCGGCGGGATATGAAAAAAAATTATTCAATCCCGTCTCGATCCCGTCCCGCAAAAAATACGCGGGACGGGACGCGGGATTACCCCAATCCCGTCCCGTCCCGTCCCATGTCCACCCCTACTTTTTATTCTCCTTAATAAAAAGGGAAAATGTAAATGTAAAGGGAAAATGTAAATGTAAACCTAATACCCTACATTTTACTTAGTTTTGATCGATTAAAGTCTTTATGATCGCGACGTTGTTTGGCGGTGGTGCCCGTGTGTGTCACGCTATGCTCTCATTTCTTCCATAAGGACTTTGGGGATTTTTCTCTCAGAAAAAACAAACTAGGGTTATGGCATTGGCCCCTTGAGATGGGCGAGAATCGATTTACCCACCCACAGCTCTGATCGAAGATCATCGCTCTCCTCTTCGGCCCCAGGTCCCGTTTACTGCTAAATTTGGTTTTTCTCGCTCAGTTCTATTCATCTTTTACTGCTAATCGTTAGGATTGCTTTAAATTTCTCGCCTTTTAGTTGTTTTCGGTCTGAAATTGATGTAGAATTGTCTAATAATTTGCTGGAAATCACCCCATTTGATTTTGGTTTGGTTTGTGGGTTTGATCAGCTACGTGAGACATTGCCGAACGAAACCCTAGAATCGAGGAAGGAGAAGTTATGCTGCCGTTAGGCTCGCAGAATTCAGGCGGAAGATCTTCGAATTTGTCCCCTTTAGCGCCTCCCTTCACCCTTGATAAGCCCTATCACAAGCAGCACAATTCTAATCCGCCTTTGATTTTCATCGATCAGCCTTATGCCCCTCGTTTTGATCGCCCTAGACCACCGATCGAACCGGTTTGGAAACCACCCGTGAATCCAACTTTTGGCCCTAATTACCCAGAAAACAGCTCAAATGATGCTAGTTTTGCTCCCTTGGAAGTTCATGGATTCCCGGGTTCTCAACCCAATAACAGTTCATCATCAAGTACCCGTTTGGCTCCTCTGAATTCCGCAGCTGGTAATGGGTATGATGGGTTTCAGTATGGGCAGTTTTCTAGTTCGGCTTCGACTAGTCTTGCTGAGGCCAAGCCATATTATCCTCCTTATGTGGTTGCTGATGATCGTGAGTCTGCAGCCCGTAAAGAACCCAGCTATGATTTGCTGTCCAACTTTGGTGTGAACCAGTTGGGCGGATCCGGATCCTCTCAAGTTGATGAAACGCGCACTGTGCCCCGTGTGGAATACACACCGCAGTGGAGTGGTTTATGGAATGGTTTGAATGATGTGGAGCAAGGTAGCTGGTTGGATCTTGGTGGTAATTATGGTTCAAAGGATTGTAAGCCTTCTGAGTCATCAATTGGTCCGAAATGCGTGAGGAAAGGTATACACTATTCATATTCCTTCGTATTTTAATGTAGTATTGATTTATGGGCTGTATGTTTTTTCGCTATACCTGTTGAACGATACATACTTAAATTGAACAAGATTGACTGATAGTCTGCTACCATTTGTACCTAATGTAACTGTTGTAGTTATATGAGAATTCCTTATGTGCTATTTCAAAGTTGATTTTATTGGTATCAGACTGCATTATGTTATTGCTTGGTCAATCCATCATCCATCCCTATATAGAGACAAAATTGTTGTGAAAGTTACTTTTCGTTCTCTTGTAAGCAGAGATTCTTGCTCTTACTACCTCCAGGTCTTGACATCACATCCTTCTGAGTGAATTTTCTCTCATATGTTTACAATTTGTTTTGCTCAATTAAATTCGGTAGCATTTGGAACTGCCATTTGAATCCCCTCTCTTGTTTATTTATTTATTCTTTACGGCTCATTGTGTGCTTCTCTTCATCGATGTCTGAAGCTTGTTTCCATCTAAAATTTCTTGTTTTTAATATGAACAAGGCTCTGATGCTGGAGGTGATCGTTATAATTTTCACACTGGTACACTTCGTCCAGTTGGGAGCCTAGGATCCTATGCAGAAACATCTATCAAGTCGACAAATTGCTTTGATGGTTTTGGAGGAGAGAAAAAATTTGGATCCACAAGTATAGAAGATCGTACATCCTTCAAGGAGCCAAATCCGGGACCCACTGTTGTCAGTTGTATAAAGATGTCCTCTTTGGGATCTACAACTGCAGGCAATGACAGTCATCATCTTCATGATCCATTCCGGCAGGATCCGCTTGGAAACTTTGGCTATTATGAAGGTCTTGTTGATTCACGAGACAAGCATGCAAATTATTCTGATTCTTATGTGTGTGATTCTACATCAACCGTGAGGTCTTCCCCTGCACATTGGCCTTCATTTAGTCAGTTTCCATCAACACATTATGCAGCTCCCTCTACAACAGTGAATGCTGTGAGCAATGAAGCCATGGATAAAACCGAGAGCACTTCGGACTTCCGTCCTTACCATCCATTTGGTCTCAACTTCCAAGTCAGCAACTTCACAGGGAATACTGATAGTCTGTTTACAGGATCATCTTCTACTAAATTGGAAGATAGTGTGAACAAGAAGCAAGTTAATGATGACTGCTTCGATCAGCTGTTGAAGACAAAGTCGTCGTCATTGATTCCTCATTTGAGTGTGGCAGAGTTCGCTAAGATTAAATCTGACAATGCAGAGACATTTTATTCCACAGAAAAATTTTCCGATGGTCCAGACATTCAGAACCCTGCCGAGGATTCACCCTGCTGGAAAGGAGCTCGTTTTTCTCCATTTGAAGACTCTAAAATGCTCACTCCTGATAGTATGCTGGAAAAGACAGAACCGTGCTTCGACCCAGACATTGAAGAGCATAAAAACCCCACTGGACTTGATGCTGTCCATATATCTGAGAGGTCTTCAAACTCTAACTATGCATCTCGAGAGCGTGATGGTTCATGTTCTATGATACAGGGTAGTCTGAAGCTATGTGGTACAGATGGTTTTCAGCCGACTGATGAAAAGCGTGGGCTGGATCGTGAGATAGAGAGCGAGTTAAGCTTTTTTAATTACTCTGACATTGCTTCTAGTTCTAGAAATCCTCTGGTCTTACAACTAAATTCAGAAGGCTGTGTTTATATGCCTGAAGAAAAGCTGGAACCATCGGTGGCAGAAACTGTTGCTGAAATGAATGGTAAATGTGTTGATGCTAATTCATCTAATAATGTATTTTCCTGTTCTCCAACTAATTCCGGAGATCACCTGGTTCATTCACCTTCTGGAAATGTATCTGCCCCGATGACCGGCCAGTTATCTGGAAAGGATTCGAATTCAAAAGTTGACATCAGTGTGCTTGTAACCACATTGAAGAACCTGTCCGAAGTACTTGTATCTCATTGCTCAAACAGCCATGATGCTCCCACAGAACTAGATGGTGCCGCTCTCAAGCACATAATCAGCAATCTGAATTCTTGCCTGGTTAAGAAAGCTGATCCGTCTACTGAAACTGAAAAATCTCAGGATCCTCAACAGGACAAGTCTTATTCTGATGCTACACTTCAGGTTCAGAATTTCATTTATTTTTTAAAAATCTGATCAGTGTCTTCTGTGATGTACTCATAATCTTCGAAACAGTAACCTTCCACTTTTTTCCTGTCTATGATAGATATTCTTATCATATGTAATGGATAAATGCACTCATGATTATGGTCTTGTCAATATCCAGGTTAGCAAGTTCACAACGGCTCACACGGATCCGCCTCATCAGCATGGCCTTGATACTTTCTCGGGCTGCAAAGGGGATATCCTCTGTAATGGAAATCAGGACATTTCTGATTCCTCTTCTTTGAAGGACAATTCAGAAAGCATCAGAGATGCTGACACAATCGAGGTAGTTGTTTGTTACTTTACTTCTACTGAAGTATTCACAAATATGAGATAGTTCATATTTATGAATTACGTATTGTCTGATTGATGAATATGGGTATGATCTAAATACTTCTAATTAGGCTATAAAGAAGGTACTGGACATGAACTTCCCTAGCGAGGAAATGCAACCTGAATCTGTCTTGTATAAGAATCTGTGGCTTGAAGCTGAAGCTGCACTATGTGCCAGCACTGCCAGAGCTCGCTTCAACCGCATTAAGATAGAGACGGGAAATAGGGATTCACACAGGGCAGATGGTATTTAAAGCTATTCATTAAACTTTTTATTTTGGGGTGTGTGTGTTGCCAACTTAATTCATATACCTAAATTAGTTGTTTCGTTATCTTATACCTGCTTAAATTGAATGTCCAGATGAAGAGAATGTTCCGATTTCTAATGCTTCTGATGTAAATAAAGCTGCTGAAGCACCACATGAAGCAAATGATTCTCTAAATTCAAGCAAACACAGCTGCCAGGTTGATATGGAGTCGTCTGTTATAGCAAGATTCCGTACCCTAACATCCGTGGTGGAAGACTTGAAAGCCACAAAGCCTGTAGGAGGCCTTGATACCACAACCATTCATGTGCCTGCCTATGCTTGCTCTAGTGTAAGCCCTCAAAGCCAAACAAGGGATATTGAAGCCTCGGTCATGTCAAGGTTTAAAACCTTGCAATCCCGAGCTGACAATTCAGATCTGTTGAGCGCAGCAGAAAGTGGAAAATCACCAAGCAGGGCGAACTTCAGACCCCCATCTCCAGACCACTATTCCTATTTCTCATCCATGGCCAACCCTACCGAAAACCCCGGGGCTGCTGTTATGTCTAGATTCAATATCCTCAAGGCCCGGATTGAGCAGCCAGAGTCACTGGACATGGATACGCAGCAGCAGCTACAAGGGCCATCCTTAACAAGCTTATTCTCAGCTGATAACAGATTCAGTGTACATCCTGTGGGTGAGAATATCGAAGACTGTACAGGTACTTCTATGTCTTTGAATCCAGGTAAATTCCCCCGTAGAGGCGTCGGGCTTGGAGATGAGCTGTTGGAAGGCTGGTATGATTGCTCTGAACCCGGATGGGAACACGTTACTAAAGACGGTTCCCCTAAGCAGTAACTGATTCCTGCCTGATTCGACATCCCTACTATATAAAAACCTAAAAATCTGTGTTATTTTGTCTTAAAACTGCTTGTATATATGAAAACAAAATTGCTGGTATGCCGATGAATGCAAGAACTGGATATTTTAAGATGTAATAAGCATTTTAAACTGTGTTGAAACCTTGGGAAAACTTTATGATGATGTGCAGCACCTTATCTGTGTCCCTACTGTACTGTCATTGTTGAAGTACTTAGGGGTTGTTTGGTATAAATTTAGGGATCCGGTTTGGAATAAGGAATCTGGTTGAACAGGTGTTGGACTGGAATGTATGTCATTCCTATAGTTGATGTTCAATAAGCTTCTACTTTATGGAGTTACCCTCTCCCAAGAAGGCGAAGGCGGTATGAGCTCTTGTGTAGGTTTACGTGTGTGGCAGTATGAGCTCGTTCACTTACCTAAACAAGGCGAGCGTGCTTGGTTAAAAGCTCGGTTTGATCGATTTAAGCTTAAGTTTTATGATTAAGTAGAACTCCTTAAACCTCGAAAAAAAGCTCGACTTGAGCTCGTTTATTTGCTAAACAAGCCAACATTGAGGGAAAAAAATGCACGTTTAAAAATTGGGCTCGACTCAGCTCGAACTCGTTTAACAAACGAACCAAGTTTGAACATGTCAAACTCGACTAGTCGGCTCGTTGTGCTCGAATAACACCCCTACCCCGTTGTGCTCGAATAACACCCCTAGCCGGGAGATTTAAGTATAGTAAAAGGTTAAACCCACAATCATACATATTATCACAAGGAAAGCTAAGCTTTCAATCATTTGATCTATTAACGAGTATGAAAAACATCCCATCCACTAGCTTCATGATGGCTATTAAAAACGCCGATGAGGAACCTGAAAAATTATTTCCAGTTTAAACTCGACATAAGGATCATATCAACGTTTAAAAAATATTAATAACATTTTTGGTGTTTTATATATTATTTATTCTTTAAAAAAACGTGAGTAAGTAGTAAATAACATATTTTTTTGGACGGAGGTAATTTCATATTTATATATTCTTTATTCTTTAAATTATTAAAAATATTAATAATTTTTTTGATATTTTATATATTATTTATTCTTTAAAAAAAAGTGAGTAGATAGTGAATAACATATTTTTTTGGACAGAGGAAATATTATTTAAAGTTATTTTTAATTTAAAAAATAACTAAATAAGTACACCAAGAACAAGCAACACACAAATGCAGCGATTGAAATCCTCTCTCCTCTGAATGTCCCTTTTCACTAACCGGATTTTAAAAAAAAAGACAAAAACAATTAGAATTTTAAAAAGGGAAATTTACAGAAAACCACCCCTTAAATATGAGTATTTTCACTTAACCACCCATTAAATTCAAAATTACAGAAAATCACCCTTTAAATGGTTTTTACTTACAACTCACCACCCCGTCATCTATTTTCATTAATTTATCACTAAATATATTATATTTCAATATTTTTAAACTTAAATTTGATTATAAATATATTTAAAATTTTAATTTAAGGGCTCGATTATATTTTAGGGATAATTTTATTTATTTTTAAAAACAATACTCCAATAAATATAGCCTACAATTATTATCTTAATAATTATAGTTAAGTAATATGATTAATTGATAACCTAATTTTTTAAAATTTAGGTAAATTTAAAGAAAAAAGTTACATATAACAAATAAAATAGATCAAACTCATATTTTAAGTTGAAAATTATAAACTATTTAAAGAAAAAAAAAATCTAGCTACTTCAATTCGAAAATGGATTTGCATGCACCAAACAAGTGATGAGATATTTAAATGGAAATGGTTGACTACATACTACTAGTGTATACGGAGTACTAATTACTCCGTCCCACAATAGTTATCTTTGGACTATTCATGCACATTTTTTAATGAGCTAAAAACTATATAAAATATCCATATTTTAATTAATTTTTTAAATAATTATATACTTATTAGTAATATGTATGATATTATTTTAAAGTATTTAATAAAATGTTGATATTTTATATATTTTTTATTTCTTAAAAAAACGTGTATAAATAGTAAAAGACATATATTACGGGACAGAGGGAGTAATTAACTAGAGTAGTACACAGATTGAAGTCTTAAAATGTGCATGTACCATTATCCCAAGTTTGACAGGATTTTCACATGTCAACCAAATTCATATTAAAAGAATAATATATTAACCGATCCAGTGATCAACATGGATTGGTGGTGATTAATGGTGAAGTAATGACAGAGATCCCACCCTTGAAATTAAATTAAATGTACATACCATTATCAAAATTATGTATGCATATATATCCTTTGGTGATGTGCGCTAAGTCAAAAGATGAAGCTGAAATACTTTTAAAAGTTTGTGTAAATGTTCTATTTTTACATGATAATGTAAAAAAAATTGTGATATAGTTGGTGGTATAATGTTGTATTTTGAAAAGTTTATATATGAAGGGTTTATCTCAGATATGTATATTTCCAATAATATGATCTTGCATATGATGATAAAAATGCATTTAAAGCCTATTTCAGTATTTCTCATACATTGCTCAAAAAAAGTATTTCTCATACAAAATGTTGAATTAAAAAAAAACAAAGAATTTAATGAAAACGATTATGATGAGGAAAATCCAATCACCCCATGATTCATTTAGAGTTTCTATGGTCATGGTAGATATGTCAATTGAAAAACAGATTTGAGAAATTTAAGACATTTGAAAATATTTTCTTTATAACTTCTAGTGTTTGGATGATGTTAAAGTTAATGAATGTTGCATAAATTTTCATAATATACACGCGCGCACACGCACGCACACTATATCATATGATTATTTAGATTTTATTGATAGTTAATTATAATAATTTATATATATTGTACGTAAAACTAGCTTCCTGATTGATTAAAATGTATAATGAATATTAAAAAATAGTAAAATTTAAGAAAAAATTAACTAATAAGAATGTTTTCAAAGGAGTAAAACTGTTTTTCAAAACTTGTGTTAGACTATCTCCAACAACTTTCCTATTTCGAAGATTTAGATAATCATTAAATTAGAAGAATGCCGCAAATTTAGGAATCGTCTCTATTTTTTCTGCTAGTTTTTCATTTTGAAGAATATGATAAGACATCTATTGGACCAAAAAATACCTTAGATTTCTTTAAAAACTTGGAGAAACTGTTGGAGGGCTATAACTACAAATCCATCTATTTTAAATTGGAGAGAGTGATTCTTATTGGCTTTTCCAATTAATTAAGAAATTCACTTAGCACGATGGGTTAATGGCTTATCACTTCATAAGGTGTGTGTTTTTTGGACTATGCAAGTTGGCCTATGCAAATTTTATTCGTGTTCCAACGAATGGTTCAAAATTAAAGTACTTTAGGATATAATTTGATAAAGCATATGTTTAACACAAGAATTAACTAATTGCTAAGACTAATTTGCTAAACTATTACCGACCCTCCATCTTAATCTTTTGGAGAATATTGTGATGATTTTTGGTTCAACAGTTTTCACCTTATATTCTCTAAAATAGAGAATAAAGAGAAAAAATGGAGATCATTCCCCAAATTTGGGGAAATCTCTATATATTTTGAGGTAAACTTCATTATAGGGAAGCTGTTGGAATTGAGACAAAAAATATTCAGAATATATGACTTATAATTCTCTATTTTGGAATTGAGACAAAAAATATTCAGAATATATGACTTATAATTCTCTATTTTGGAGATTATTTTAGGGAAGCTTTTAGACATGCTCTAATAGAGAGCTCATTTGTGTTGTAAATAGATAGGTAAACTAAGAATATGTTTGGTGTGATACATTATACGAGTATTAGTTACTTACAAGGAACTTATCATACACTAGTTTGATACCTCTAGCAAACCAATACACAAGATTAACTTCTTAATCATAATTTACTAGGGATATAAAAAAAAATGAGAAAATTTGCGCCAAAGGCGCAAATTTTTGACAATATTGAGGGAGTGTCCCCCAAGTGTGGCAAATTGAGGATTTGTCCACCAAAAATTTTCTAGACAAAATTATTCCTCTTATCTTAACCTAATCTCATATCTTCTTGTCGTTTCAGCACCAAAAGGTAAAAACCCTCAATCCTCAACCGACTCTTCCATCTCCTTCCTCACTCCTTCCTTTTCCCCTAATCCAGCGTTCGTTGACGATCGAGGTCGCGCTTTCCAGATCCAGCGGCGCCGGATCCTCGCTCCGCCGGCCACCGAGCCTGCCTCTCCGTCAGGCTCTCGCTCTCCTGCTCATCCATGGGAGCAATGATCGCCGACCGCGGAGGAAGACGATATGGCCTGCGAATTCGGTGCCATCAGATCGTCGTCATCTTCATTTGCCGCCGTCACTCACCTTCTTCCGGCAAGAGCGCTACTCACTTCAGGTGCGTTTGAACCTTCACATAATCACTCGAAATCGCGCCTTCGGTTCAGATCTAGTGAAATGGCGACGTGGTCCGCCCGGATGTGGGAGCCGAGCGCTTTGGACATTCGTTTCTTCATCAAATCGTTAGATCCAGGTTGTTTGAGGACGAAACGGGTCCGGATCTGAGGGTGTGAGACCCCACTCTGCAAATATCCAGCTTCTGTCCTCTATAAATGGTGGCTCTGGCGGGAGCTCAAGTGGCCTCGACGTCATGTTTCCATGGGTCATGAGGAACAACCGCCTGGGAAAGGGAGGTAGAAGACCACAACAGCTCTTGCCGGAAGAAGGTGAGTGACGCCTAGATCTGGTTGTGATTGATTGTCACACATCAATCCTCCACGATTCCGCCGCCTCCGCTCCTCCACGATTTCGCCGCCTCCGCTCCACCAGTTCTAAGCACGGGAGGATCCGATTTCAGCACTCTTCAGCCATTTCCGCCGATTTCAGCACTTTTCTCGAAAATGATTGATCAAATGATTGAATAAACCCCGATTTCACCAGGTATATGCCTATACGACGGAATCCTCCTCCATCCGTATGTGAAATTTTACTGATCTAATGATGTGTGTGTTGGCATCGATTATTGACATCGATTATTTTGCTGAAATGCGTGCTTTATTTTGCTGAAATATGAATGCGTGCTTTATTTTGCTGAATTCCGGTGGAAAATCGGAATCAATGATCCAAATATGAATGCGTGCTTTATTTTACAGAAATGAATTGCAAATTTGTGCTAATTGATTCATAATTGTTTATTTACTCCATGTTAATTGCTTATTTCAGCATCTTATAATTTCAGCATCTTATAATATTTTATTTTTGAATTGTTATCAAATTGCACAAAAATAATGGATTATCTTGATTTTTACATGGTTTGGGTCAGAATATTGGCAATTTCTGCAATTGTTGAAATGCGGATTGTAGTTCCAGCAATTGCTGAAATGCAGACTGCAATGAATTTTGATGTTCTTTGCTTTAAATCTCCTTTAAAAGCCTCTTAGCTCAATGGTAGAGTGATGTGCTATGCGCAAATACGTGGGTTCGAATCCCGCATATGCTAAATTTTATATCCAGTAACACGGTTTCAGCAACAATTTCAATATCAACAACGTTGCTGAAATCGGGGTTTCAGCATCAACAACAGTGCTGAAATCGGGATTTCGGCATCAACAACAGTGCTGAAATCGGGGTTTCAGCAACTCCGGTTTCGGCAACGTGAAGAAAAAAACAATAACACGAAAAAAAAAACAGTAATGCGGAAAAAAAACCCGCTGAAACAGAGAGGTGACACAGGGGTTTCAACAACTCTGGAAACGCGGAAAAAAAAGCGAAAAAAAAAATTACTGAAACAGAGGGTGGCACAGGGTTTCAACAACTCTGGAAATGCGGAAAAAAAAACGAAAAAAAACTGCTGAAACAGAGGTTAGCCGTTATCACAAGAGTTTCAGCAACTTTATTTGAGGGGTGGACATTTTGCTAATATGGAGAGGATGGTGAACATTTTCCTAATAAAACCCAAAATTATGAACATCAAGGTAATCACCCAATAAAAATTCATACTATTCATACTTCATATCTCCTATTCTAAAAGATAACGCAATATCTACGAATTCGTTAAATCACACAAAATCTGTTAAATTCCGAAAACTCTCGAAACGGGAGTCATATCAGATTTCCTTTTTATTATAAGATAAAAATTATCCTTTTTAACACAAATTTAAGTCAAGTTTCATCTATATATCTATATCTATATATAACTTTAAAAGAGAAGACTTTGCTGAGGTGTCTTACTCTCCTTTAATTTAGCTATTTCAACCAATCTATTTTATTCTACTTCTTTTTTTTTTTTTTTACCCAACCCTCCTTTCCCTTCTAAGTTTCATTTTAGGGTTCCAGTTCTCACGGTCACTGTCTCCGAACATCTCCTGGCTGGCTGGCTTCTCACGCTTCGACGCTTCGCAACTGCGTGCCCACCCTCGCCGCTTCATCCCCGCCCACCCTCGCCTTCCTCCCCGCCCACCGTCGTCTCCCTCGATTCTCCTATCGATTCCCAATTGCTTCATCATGTAGAAGAAATAATGCTCCTTCGGTTGCTCTCAATTACGGAGTAATAATTTGGGGATTTTGCGTTTCGTGGTTGATTGTGTTTACCCTGCTTCTAATTGCTAGGTTCTGGTGGCGGCTACGGTGTCAACCGTCGTCGGACAGCTGGCGAAGCCCTTCACTTCCGCCCTCCTCTACGACAACCCTCCACCCATTCCTCTGCAAGTCCCTCTTTCTTTTTTTTTTTTTCAATTGAACCCAATTAGTACAAGGGAAATGTTGATCCAGCTGAGCTACACAATTGATGCTTAATCTCACTAACATACATGATCGACAGGCGGTTGCGGCTGCAGCAACATCACTGGGTCTTGAAAGGTTTGGCTTTGCCGACATTGATTTGATTGTGTCGAGTAGTTTTTTCAAGTTTATGGAATATGGTAGGTAAGCCATTGCCATTGATTTCGTTTCTTGATTTCCTTGCACAGGGGTTTCTCATATTCTATCTTTGGCCTTACAATAGTTTATGCATCCCTGGTGATGTATGATGCTCAGGTATATAGCTTCTTTCCCCCTTCCGAATGAAAATCCTTAATGAATTGACTAGGTTGAATAGTGAAGATATAATATTCAAGTTATCTCTAAGATGTTGATAATTGATGGTTGGAATTATCTTTTGTTTCTTCAATTTAGCATTACTGTAAACCTTCTTACTGCAATAAAAATCTCTTTCTTTTTGTTTCTTTTCCTAGGGTTAAAAACAATAAGATATTGCTCTGTGAGATCTTTGTGTTTATATTTCTTAATTCTCTGTGTTCTTTCTCTCACAGTTGAAAATAATTCAAATGTTACTTTGGATTCTTTATATACATGTTTGGTAATTGGGTAAAATAGGAAGAATTAATATATCTAATATTTCAAATTCAATATATTGATTAAACATCTTTATAAAGATGTTTAGAAAATAATTCAATTCTCTGGATTCTTTCTCTTCATATTTTTTTTCATTTTTTTTTCATTCAGATTATCTGATATTTCAGATTTATCCTTATCCTAATACATTAATTTCTGATTTTTTTAAGATCCTTTTTAGATTATCTCAGATTTTTTTATTAGCCTTACATTATTTCTTTTTATATACATTTTCATCCCTTCATATAACCAAACTATTTTTTCCCCGGGAATCCTATGGACGAAGTCTAGCGTAACGACAACATTCATTCATATATTTAGTTTTATATTCATTCATGTATTTCACCATTTGTATTTTTTTTCATTATTATTTTTGTTCATCCTTATAATAGATTTTTTTTCCTCGCGCACGCGCCATGGCGCGGGGACTGTACTAGTTATCCCTTAAATTTTAGTGTTTATCTTCACTAAAAGTTTTTTTTTTTTAATGTTTTGATCGGTTGCAATGTACATTTTTTTTTATCAACAAAAAAGCCTTAATTACAAGAAGAAGATCTTCTTGCTCAACATTTTTGGCAAACTAAAACTCATATTGAGACAAATGGTTCTCAATAAAGAGGATGTGAAATTAATGTATGAATTGAAAACGATAGGATCCTATCGTGCGGAAAAAATAGGTAAAATTATTTACATATTGCATGCAAATGATTTTACTTTCGGTTATATGGAGAAGCTAATCGTCTATTAATAATGATATTTGATTTGATGGGCTCTGAAAAAAAATAAAATATTTTTGTTATATGCACCAGATTAGGTGTTATATACACTTAGAAAGAACGGATCATAGATTAGTTTGTCCCACAATTTAACACATATTTAATAATTATTACAAATTTTTTTAAAAATAATACAAATGGATTATAAATCCCTCCGACTTTGAAAAATAACATAGACGGATATTCTTGATCCGTTCGTGTTAAAATTTCAAAACCAAATACAGTTGAAACTCAAAAAAGTGAACAACGGACTATCTGACGTCCGTCTCTCTCTCTATATATATATTCAAAAAAAGTTAAACTTGATTTAAAAAAAAAACATATGAACGAATTTATCATCCACTTTTTTAATGTCATACGGGTTTAATGTTGGACACATGTCAAGTTGAAGTTCAAAAGAATTTATGATCCGTTCGTATAAGTGTATATAATATGTGTTCATGATGCATATAGCCTAAAAAATGTAAATATATTCCAGTGCTCAGCCTAGAGCCAATTTGATTAATTTAATCAAGTAGTAGACAATGTATGCTTCCTCATAGTGCACTTATTAATCTTGCATTATGTAAATAATTTTCTTAGGTTACTACATCACTCCAAAACTTCATGCCTGTGTTACACTATTTTAATGCATTGACTTTGGTTAGCTTTCACTATAAAAGGCTCACTTTGTACCCTAAACCTCATCAAGCTAAGTCATATATCAAATTCACTAAAATGGGTTCAAAGTGTTGTTCTAAATCAGTTCTTATGTGCTTCTTGCTTCTTCTTAGTGTCATCCTTCACTTAGAAGCACAACAGCAAAGCCTACAAGTAGGGTTTTATGGCCAAACTTGTCAATTCGTCGAGTACATAATCAAAGACGAGGTCCGGAAAGGTGTCAGTAGCGACATGGGTATGGCTGCTGGCCTCGTTCACTTGCACTTCCATGATTGCTTCGTTCGGGTAAGCATGGTTTTGGATTCATATCATTCCTCATTACGACGCGTTATGAAACTGACTTTGATGTGGTTTTTGTTTGTTAGGGTTGCGATGCTTCCGTTCTGATTGATTCCACTCCATCAAACAAAGCAGAGAAAGATTCGCCACCCAACTTTCCGAGCCTCCGAGGGTTTGAGATCATCGATAACATAAAGGCGAGACTTGAAGCTATGTGCCCGGGAGTCGTCTCTTGTGCAGATATACTAGCTTATGCAGCAAGAGATGCTACTGAAATGGTGAGTATCATACATAAACTCATCTTGTAAGAGTTCGGATAGACGACTTTTGATAAGTATATAACTATCTATCTATGTAGGTCGGAGGCATTGGCTACGATGTCCCGTCAGGAAGAAGAGACGGTAGGGTTTCGCGAGATACAGAGGCATTCAACAACCTGCCTCCACCGTTCGCGGGTCTCAAACTGCTTACGCAAATATTCGCAGGCAAAGGGCTAACACAGGATGACATGGTCGTTCTATCCGGTAAAACTAAGATCTTCTCATCTCCAAAAGTTTCTTTAAAATTTCTCTAAAACATGGAAACAAAATATATATTCTTTAAAAAAAAATTCTTCAGGATCTCATACGATCGGGCGGGCCCACTGCACGTCGGTCACAAGCCGGTTGTACAACTTCAGCACAACCGCGTCACAAGACCCGTCGTTGGACTCATCTTACGCGGCACAGCTGAAGCAGCAGTGCCCGAGCGGGAGCACAGACAACACTGCTGTCGTTCCGATGGACCCTTCAAGCCCCGCGATGCTTGATGTCGGGTACTACAGGGGCGTCTTGGCGAACCGCGGCCTCTTCGCATCGGACCAGGCCCTGATGTCGAGCTCAAACACTAGCAGCCAGGTTAGCCAGTATGCAAATAGCCCTTTCCTTTGGCAGCAGAAATTTGCAGCCGCCATGGTGAAGATGGGCAAGATCGGCGTCCTCACCGGCAATGCCGGAGAAATCCGAGCAAATTGTAGGGTTATCAATTGATCTGTCTTTAGTATGCAAAGAGTTGTGCCTGTTAAGTGTTCATCTTCGTAATCATCGATCTTATGCACTTGGCTAAATTACATCCCCTTATCAACAAGGGAGAGGGCAATATAAAATGTTTTAAATGCTAAAACAATAGTAATGTCTAAACTACATACATGCTTAATCTCGATACGTTTAGCATACGGTTATATGAGCCGAATAGCTCGAAAAGTAGCTCAGACTCGTTCCCTTTATCAACAAGTCGACTATGAGCATATTTTTAATTTTGATCCAAATCAAGGCTTGAGTAGACTTCAAATTAAATGGCTTAAATTTAAAGGAGTCTAGTAGTTTTTCAAGCCACACTTGAGCTTGTTCACTTTAATAAACATACATAGTATGAGCACATTTTCAAGCTTGAATCCAAATTTGGACTCAAACTTGAGTCGAGTTCAACTCATTTGTGAACAAGTTGAACATGTGCGACTAATGCTCCAAAACCAAAGGGCAAAAAGAGCTTTGTTCACATGATATTCAAGTGCAGGTTACTACTTCAGTTGAATATCTCATTGCAATTTCAAAAAATAAAAACTACATTCTCGCATGTGAGATTCCAAAAGCAAAATGAACTCAACAACAACAAATAAGGTAAAGCAGCATGTGAGATTCCAATTTACACTCTACAACAACAAAGCAACAAATAAGGTAAAGCAGCATGTGAGATTCCAAAAGCAAAATGAACTCAAATTGAAAGGTTTGATGTTCCGAGCAAGCGAGCTAGTATGAACGGTAGATTTATATAACTCCCAAGATAAACTAGAACCAGACTTTCAGGAAACTGTCATGCAGGTGCAAAACTACATTCTCGCATGTCCAATAGAGATTGAGGGCCAAAAGAGATACTGAGTAAATCGGCTCAGATCTTCAGAGACGACAATAGCGAAAAATAACAAGGAACAAATACCTTATTCTAGGAAACAAAACCATCTCGCTAGTTTGTCAACTCCATAATTGCGCTAACAATGTCCCCTTCATGAGTCTTTAGAGCCTTAACAGCCTTGCTTCGGCTAACCCCTGCCTGAGTCATAACCAAATCAATGTCCCGAGGCTCCACTCCCGTCTCATCAACCTCTTCCTCCTCCTCCTGAGGTGCAGCAGTTGAGGCTGGGGCCTCAGATTTGGCCATAACAGACCCCATGTCTGGCATCCTGAATTGCTGTGCAGCCTGAGTCTGAAGCTGTGAGCTCAAGTCCTCTATCTTCGCCTCACCGAATATGACATAGGTCTCTGAATGTGGGCTTTTGAAGACATCCGGCTTTGAGATGAAGAAAAGAATCTGGACAGAAATTAAAGTTCATAAATAGTCCATTGACAACAATAGATGATATTAACTACAACTGCTGGATGGAAAGTGGAAACTCACATTTTTGGTTCTCTTAATTGTTACCCGGCTAACACCAGTGACAGGCTTCATGCCCAACTTCAGCATAGCCTTGCGGCTCTTTTTCTCACTTCGGCTCTGTTTCGCACCATCAGCTGTGCCTAGACATAAAGCTCATGTTAAAATCAAATGACAAGCAGGTAACTGTGCAAAAGTAGCAGTTAGATATGAAAAAGGCAACACAAGCTCATAATAGTGAAGATTTTTCTATTCAGATGAACATCATGTGTATGCAGCATTACAATAACAAATGCATTTGCACAAAAACATTTATGAAGAAGTTCCTCCCAAAATAAAACAATCTTAGGATTTCATTTCTCAATTAACAAATAAATGTCCAGTGCAAATGATTAAAAAAAATAAAGTTGGCAGTCACCTCACATAACTGGATCAGTTACATCTTAAATTATACTGTATCTTAAAACTGAGAAGATATCACTCCATATGTGTGAATATAAAGAACATATGTCCTCCCATTAGACTAGTGCAATTGAATTTGATGCTCTGGGAGTGGGAAGAACATGCCACACAAATGCAAGGAACATAGGGTGATCCAAACTCGGACGGCCAGGCATTAAATGTCCAGCCAACACAATCACAAATGCTCTTTCCTAAACATGTTGTGGGTATTTAATAAATGGATTGATCAAGTAGTTTTATCTCTTGAAGGGATTACATGATAAAAGACGAAGATGATGCTCCAGAAGGTAAGAAACTACTTCTTTTCCCACCCTTTTCATCACCAAGCCAATCTTTGTTGAACAAGCAATGAGCAAATGCTTCCCAACATCTAACCTCATATGGTTATTATCAAGTATTAACGACATAATCTATCAAAATTGACAGTTTCAACAAAATATTTGATCAAATTCATCCAAAAAAAAATTCACCCTTATATTGCTACTAATAGTAAGAACAAACAACTTCTCTATTATATTACCTTTAGCTCAAAAACAACCTTCCAATATAAAATCATTCAATTTTCCATACTAGTTCCTCAAATTAGACAAAAATAAAAAATAAAAGAGAGGCCCTCAAAAACTCAAATCAATTGCAGACGATAAGTATTTGATAGAGAGAAACCCTAACACCTCCAAAAACACGAAACAACCAATTGAATAAAAGAAATGACAATAAACCCTACGACAAGCTGAAACCCATACCAAGTGTTCCATCTTCCTTGTCGTCATCCTCATCGTCGTCGTCGTCGTCATCGTCGTCGTGCTCGTCCTCCTTGACATCCTCCACAACAACCTCCTCCTTCTACACCAACAAAAAGCGCACACAATCCGTTGGAACAAGAAATGGAAAACACGAAAGACCAAAACAGAAAAAGGATGAGGATTTGATAACAGTAGAGAGAAATTGAATCACCTCGAGTTCGAGGTCCTCGAGTTTAACCTGTTGCTGCTCTTCAACGACGGGGCCTGGCATGGCGGATTTGAGGGGGTTTCTTCCTCTCGTCGAAGAGTGGAGTGTTCGAGAAGAACTCAAGGAGGATGAGAATTGAGGAGTGGCAATCGCCTGCCTTGCGTTTCTGCGGATAAAGTAGTCGCCTTTAATGGGCCTTTAGGGCTTCATTTCGTTAACGGGCCTAATTTGTGCTTTTAAGCCCATTAGCAGATACCGCATTGTCCCAAGATCTTGTACTAATAAAAATGAGTCAATACTCTATCCCTCACTAATGATTCTCGTCCCCAACTCAGGTATCATGAAGAGTGCCTTGTCTCATGTGGTGTCGAGTTGTGCAGTTCGTGCTCGCCCCTTCATGCGGAAGCTTAGGGTCTTCATTTGAGCCTGACTACGGCTAAGAGCCTTGGGATCTCACGATTATAAATCAAAGATGATAATTTGATTGTGGTCAATACCTTAAACGGCATCTGGACCTGTCCCTGGGAGATAGAGATGTTGATTTCGGATGCACTCCTCTTAATGCGATCCTTTGCCAATGTTGGATACTCTCATGTCTTCAGAGAAGTGAATCAAGTGATGGACAAGGTTTCCAGAGTTCGGTTCTCCTTGGATGCTCTTGTCTTGGCTTCTCATCCCGAGCTCTTGGCTCTCGTCCCCAAGGATACCCAAATTCTTGCCTTTTTCCAAAACAAAAAAATGAATTTTCTATCTTATTCCCTTATTGCATCTTTAACTAATTTTAAAATAGATTATATGGTTCACTCATGTTATCTAGAGAAACAGTTTTCCAATTCGATTTCTTAACTTATACGCTTGGAAATTGAGAGATTGTCCTCCCAAGGAGTAGCAGTAGCAGAACACCCCATTGTCTCCAATCTCTCCATATAACCAAAATGATGAATTTCCGCTTCCATGGCGAGCAATTTCTGCTTCCTTTCTAGTCCTTTGTATAACGCGAATCAAACCCACCTTTCCTACAATGGGGAACATGACAAGTAGTCTTGATATCACTGGCCATCGGTGCTCGTTGAAATACCCAAGTTAGCCACAGAGATGCCATATCCATTTTTATGTCAGATCAAAATTTATATGGCTTTCAAACTCAAAATTTTATTTGCCGGAAAAATTGTTTAAAAAGGTATCCAACAACCAATTCGCCGAAAATTGTTTCAGATATACTCGTATCACTTTGCAGAAGATCAGCAACTTAGATTGCTACAAGAATGTTTAGTCAATTTGCTTCAAATAAATCCCCAATCTGAAAACAAAACTTATAATAATCATATTAAACCGGCGGATGAGACACATCCCGAGCAACTAAACAAAAATCAGAGAGCTAAACACACCATTGTGTCCGCATAAGACCTTCCTAGATGAGCAATTTCCGCCTACTACTAGTTCAAAAGAGAGGCTGAACACAGCAATTTCCAAGTTCTGCTACTGGTTTTTTTTGTTTTTTTTTTAACTTAGGCTTCATAAAATCTCTGTACAAGATTCAAGATGAATGGAACTTCATTTTTGCACAACGCGAAACGTACCCACTCTTGCTACAGCAGGAGCATGGGATTTTTTCTTGACATCCGGCCTTTGAGTTGCGTCGCAGTGCTTCAAAGGTCCATTCCAATGTTTGCAAGGGGCTGGCTTGTTACAGACTACACAGTAACACTGCCAAAAATTGGGGATCAAAACAAAAGCAGTTGCAAACACAATCAAGAGAAAAGCTTTGTTAGTTTGTGTGCAGGCAAATGCAAATGATTACCTGATTGCAGTGCTTGTCGTGGGAGGTTTGATTGAACGGGTGTTTTGCACAGAGATGTCTAGGGTGTGGGTAATCTCTGCAAGCCACCTTCATCACCGAAAAGGAAACCGTCAGCAAGGGATTTCATCTCAAATTGATTGAAAGATGCTATAAAAATCGCGTCTTGAAATCGGAAATTAGGGTTTTGCGAAAGCTCGAAGGGGGGAAGTAAATTAGGGTTTTGGAATTGCGAAATCACCTTGCCCTTTTCAGCGACTACAACGAGATCGGCGTCATCGTCATCGTCATCGAGACAGAGTTTGTGGAGTTGAACTTGCTCGAAAGGATCGAAATCGAGGATGAAACAATCTTCCTCTTCTTCAACCCTCGCCATGTCTTCAATCTTCTTCAGGCAGAAGATCGATCGGATTTCATCAACATCGGCAACTTCGATCTTGGGCTTCGCCATCGAAAATCCAAACAGAGGAGATTACGTTTGCAGGTGTGGCACAGACAGCGGATGAATCGATTAGGTTTGAATATGAAATATGATTTTCGAATCGATTTGGTTTTTCTCTTCCAGTGATGTCTGACTTCCTTTTTATCCGTTGCTTCTGAATACGATATACGGAGTATGTACAATGGAGAGAGACGGTTCCGCCTTTTCAAATCAAAGGATATCTCTTTTCCGACCGTTGGAGATCACAATTTGAAGTTTTTATGTTATTTATTTTCCTTTTTAAGGGTTCGTTTGGTTGACAATGGAAAAACCCAGAAAGTACAAAAATCCAGGAAGTAGCTAAAATATGTGTTTGGTTGAATTTTTTTCCGCAAAAAAATCCAGGAAGTTAAATTCCCAGGAAGTTCGATTCCTCCATTTCAAAGGAATTTAACTCACCTACTCCCTCCTAGGTAAGTTGCAATTCCCCCATTTTCTATTTAAAAAAATTTCAATTCCCCTATTTAATCCTCTAAACTAAAAAGTTAACCAAACATATTTTCACAATTCCCGTGAATTAGACTTTCTGGAAATTCAATTCCCATGAAATAACTTCCCGGGAATTTCAATTCCCACATTGAACCAAACGAGCCCTAAGTTTTCGTTAGAAGCTTTGTATACTTTTTAAAAAAAAATTACCACAAAGTGTAGGCTGAATGATTGAAAAGATACACATTTTTTTAAGGTGATCTTGGGTGATGTTAATTCTAAATGTTCATCGCTCAATAATACACTGTATTTTGGAAGACGAAGGCCTAAAAGAATCTGGAGTTTTGAATGCTAAGCCAGCAACTCGGAGTCTAACGAATAACGAAAACAACCAACATAATCTGTCACCGTGTTGACTTTTCAAAATATGTAACTACAAAGAACTGTCTCAAAAAACTAAAGCGAAAGAAGCACGTCAGAAATCAGCATATCGATCTCTCAATGACATCTTCACATCCACTTGACGACATTGAAGATAGTCAAACTATGCAACAACAACAAAATTAGAAACGGAAAACGTCTTAAAACTGAAAATAACAAGATAGTCATGCAACATTCCTTGCAAGTAGGCTAAATCGACAATTGTCGCTCTAGCCAATGAGCGAAGTAAGTAACCCGTAGTGGTGTTGAAGAAGAGTCCATTACTATCAGCCTCACGAAGCCACAAGCAAGTTTTCTTTTATATAGTCTTATTTTTAGCCTAATGGGGAGAAGCTAAAGACGACTGATGATATTCGTGATAATCCTCAAAATTTGATTGCACATGGCGAATGTTTTGATATTAATGCATCAAATTTATGTTTAGAACGATAAAAGTTTTTATTAACATCAACATATTTAAAAAAAAAAAACTTGTCGTGTTGGATATCCGACAAGATAAATGCCACAATCCAAACACGACACGTTTATTATCGTATTTTAGCGTTTCGTGTGGTTCGTTTTCACTTTTTTTTTCCCTATATGGGGTGCGGCTTGACCTAAAACGCTCCCTCTCGGAGAGTTGGTGTCCCGCCGCCGCCATCACCAATTCACCATCACCATGGCCTTCCCCCACCGCCTCAAAATAGTTCGGCCACCACCGCTTATTTACAGTCCGTTTGGCCCGCCGCCAACCGCCACGACCTAGTTGCCACCGTCGCCCGGTTCTCGGTTGCCTCCGCCACCATCAACTTCCTTGCTACCGCTGTCATTCCCGGTTCACCACCATCAACCACCGGCCTCCACCGCCTCTTTCTCTCTTGTGTGCAGGGGCTTCACCCTTCGCTCTGTGCTCGGAGGTTTTGCGCCGCTCTCGTCATCTTATTTCTCATCTTTAATGGCCGTCTCGATTAATGCCGCCTTGATCACGGCTGTCTTTGCCCCCCGTCGTTGCTTTCCTCCGCCTTCCACTGTCGGGGCTTCTCCCTCCGCCTCTGTTGGGTTAGGCTTTCGTCGTCAGGATTGCCCTCGACTTCTTTGGATCCTATGTTCAGGCCGTGTAGGCTTGATTTCAAGCATTGATTTCCCTTAGCGTTGTACTAACGCTTGATTAGAGTTGTCCTTGCGCCTTGTTGGTGACTCGACTCGGTTGTTGGCTCCTCGTTTGGGTTGTCTTGTCCATTTGCCTTTGTATTGTTGCTCAATTCTTTGCTCTCTTCCGTCTCTGTCGCCTCATTTTTTACTACCTAGTAATCTCTTACGATCTCGTTATCGTCCTCGAGGGTTTTGAGACGGGTTGGGTTTTTTTATTGGGCAATGATTTGGCTTGGGGTTGGTTTTACGGTCTAATAGGCCTTATGTGAACGGTTTTTGATTTGATGTATATGAAAATGTCGTGGATTTGCGATCAATATCAAATGGCTCTTCGGAGTCCATAATATAAGATATCCGCTAGTCTCCTCATAGCTCTTTGTGCGTCCTCCGTTGGTTGATCGATTTGTTTGTCGTGTTTGTTTTGTTTTACGATTAGGACAACTTGCACGTTTATTTTATTTTTGCATTTTCATTTATGTCATTTGCTTTGTGTTATTTCCCTTTTGTCATTTGCTTATGTCATTTGATTTGGTTGTACATGATGGTTAGTCTATCTACCGACTTGTCTAGATTTTTTATTATTATTAGATAAGAATTCGAGTTCAGATAATCTGAAACTCGAGGGCTGGTTAGACCGGCAGACGGAGAACCGTCTAAATACAACAAACAACAATACATAAATGTGCAAACTCAGACAAAAGCACTCAGGCAAAAGGTGCAAAAGGAGAACCGTCTAAATACAACAAACAACAATACATAAATGTGCAAACTCGGGCAAAAGCACTCAGGCAAAAGGTGCAAACGGAGAACCGTCTAAATACAACAAACAACAATACATAAATGTGCAAACTCGGGCAAAAGCACTTAGGCAAAAGGTGCAAACGGAGAACCGTCTAAATACAGCAAACAACAATACATAAATGTGCAAACTCGGGCAAAAGCACTAAGGCAAAAGGTGCAAACGGAGAACCGGCTAAATACAACAAACAACAATACATAAATGTGCAGACTCGGGCAAAAGGTGCAAACGGAGAACCGTCTCTAGGTTTGTCTAGGTTTTTTTTTTTGTTTTTTTTTTAACAATTTTGTCATGTTTCGTATGTGTGTACCTCTGGCCTCTGGGGCATGACCGGAACCCCGATTACCTCTGTCACCTGTGGACTGGATGCCCTTAATCCATCCCTCACTCTATCTGCAACCCATCGATGATGGCGTGGGCTCTCTCGCACCACCACTTGTACATGCCCGCCCTCCACCACCACCGCTATTGGCGCCGCCGTTGCTACTGGCACAAAATTTCTCTCAGACAGAACCCTAATTTGTCACTCCGTCTTCGTGCGATCCCCGAATCTCAAAACTCCAAGCTCTCGACTCGGGAGCTCCCGGATCCTCCTTCGAATTCCACTTCCTCGTCTGCTTCTTTCTTCTCCATTTTTCTCCCTTGTCAATTGAACTAATTCCTAATCGACTTTTGCTACCACGGTAATTCAAATTGATGAATTTTTTTTTTTTTGTTTTTTTTTTCAGAGAAGCTGTTGTGATCCATGAACTCGGTTCGGAGATCTTGTCTATTGCATTGGCTGCTGACCCCATCACTTCATTGGCTGACACTGCATTTGTTGGCCGTATAGGTAAATACTTAATTCACATGCTCTTTGTTCTTTAGTCATGGATTACTCTCTTTTTTCCCCGTCCATTTAGAGTAGCTCAAACTTTATATTCCTTAGATTGTTATCTGTAACTTTGAGTTGCTCCTTGGTATGATTGAGTATGATACATGTTCCTATGCAATTTTTTTTTCTGGTAATGGAATGGAATGTGTGTATTAGGACAAAGCTTAATTTGGCAGCTGTTGGGATATCTCAGTGTCAGTCTTTAACTTGGTCTCAAAGTTGTTTAATGTTACATTGCTCAACATTACCACATCTTTGTTGCCGAAGAGCAGGCATTGATCGACGAGTGAACTTTCGACTCTTCCCAATTGGACGAAGGTACTTCATCAGTGTCAGAGTTTGTTTGTTTGTTGTATAAGATTCTGATGTCTGTGGTGGTCAGCACAAGGCACTCCTTCCTTCAGTATCAACTTCTTTGGTCCTGGCTGCTGGTTTCGGCTTTTTTTCAGGCTGCAGCTCTTTTCTTAGCCTCTGGATTTCTTATGAATATTTTGGGTATATCTGTTGTGCGTCTGAGCGTGACTATTTTTTAGATTTTGTGCTTTGAAATGCACTAAATAGTAATTACTGGATTGTGGATACGCTGAGTGGGGAGTATCTCAGAGTGCTGCGACTCCTGTGAATATTTTAGATGGAAGAAGTGGGAGAACCATATGGAATGTCCTTGCTGATATAGTTCTTTTTCAATGGGGTCAACCTGCTGAAAGCTACAAGTCACCTGTAAAATCAGGTGGAAGGAGCTCATCATATCCTAGCAGTGAAACATCGTTTACTTTTAATGATCTTGATGAAGCACAGGGTAGTGAAATGAAATTGAAAATGTCAAGCACACCACAAACTGATTTTTGTCGATTAACCCCTTGTAATAAGAACACCCATTCAAAATTCTAGAGAAGGGCTGACAGTATTGAACACAGGTTTTGATGCAAGATCGGCTGTAGCTAGTGCTCCATCATCTTCATCTGGTGGCATCTCTGCTAAGGCAAATTTTGAGGTGAATATCGATGAGCAGACTTCAGAAGTTACCACTTCCATGGACTGGTTGCAACCTGCTGCTGGATTGTTCAGGGGATCTCCTAGTGGGTCTCTTGCTACTTTGGAGCTACAAGAGGGTGGTAACGAAGCAATTGCAAGTGGTAGAGTGGACCAGATCAAGGATGCCCTTGATTCTACTCCAACAGAATTTTCAGTTTCCAAAGAACATGAAGTGGAACTGGAACAAGAGAAGATTTTGCGAAACAAACAAGTTATGAGAGAAACATTTGATGAATGTGAAGAAGCATATAGGTTGGAAACTGAGCAGCGCAAAATTGATGAGGTTTTCATGCGGGAAGCACTTGAAGAAGCAAGAAAAGCTGCTGACAGGTGGGAGGTCCCTGTCGGGGCTGTTTTAGTGCGTGACGGGAGAATAATTGCTCGTGGATACAACCGGTATGAACTTTTCAAACTTCTAGTGTTACTTGAATTGCAACACCATCTTTGCCATTTCTATCTGATGTTAAGACTTCTTCCAGTGTGGAGGATTTGAGGGACTGTACAGCCCATGCTGAAATGATATGTATTCGTGAGGCGGCAAAAATTCTTCAAACCTGGAGACTTTCGGTAACTGCTTTCCTTCCTTTAGGAATATTTAATTTTTCTTTTGGATCTTAATGTCCTAATTTTATGACTCACTTTCAATACAGCAATATACACAAGTAATGGGTGGGTGGGGGTCTCGACGTGTGGGCCTCTTTATGATGGGTTAATTTTTTGTGTGGTAGCTTGAGAGTGGTAATTCACGTGAGTGGTGTTTTATGAGATGATATGGCTATGGCATGTGAGTAGGAAATACGAGTGATGGTATTTTGTGGTTGGTAGCTTGAGGGATGTATTTTTACCGTGAGACTCTTTGTATGGTCTTGCGTTTTTGTTACTCTTTGGCTTTCGCCATCACCTATATATTTACCTTTTCAGGCAATATACACAAGTGAGGAAATAATTGGAAACTTAGGTCCATAAAATTATCTCAATTCATGATTGTTACCTTCAGTCTTTCAGTTTTAATGGCCTTTATCTAAATACTCACGGTCTTATTGGTTTTTTATTCTCATTAGTTTGAAATGGGCATGCTCTCCGGGGAGGGAGACCCCCTAGAGAAAACTAATGTTCGTTCTACAATGTGGTTTTTGCTTTGATCTTGACAATGATACTTGTATTTTTATCAAAAGAGAGTATATTAACAGTTTTACACCAAAGAAAGTGAATTTGATTTTTAAAATGAAGTAATTGAAGTCAAGTTGTTTAAAAATTCTGCCCCTCTTTAGGAAACTACACTATATGTTACGCTGGAGCCATGTGCCATGTGCGCTGGTGCAATACTTCAAGCAAGAACTGGTACACTTGTATATGGCGCTCCTAACAAACATCTGGGAGCTGATGGCAGCTGGATCAGGTAGCTACCCATTCCTTCCCTTTGCCTTCATGTCGTTTAGTACTTTTATATGTTAATATTACTTTTTGATCCATGCATGCTTCAAAGGAATTACTTTGACGTTGAAGTAGAAATTCGGAACTTGATTCCTGTCCTCTTTTGAGCCAGCTTTTCAGCCCGTGATTGTAGTCGGTGTCTTGTATAAACTGCAAAGCTTTGGAATGTAAAACTTATATAGACCTACTAATATGTTTGACATCACAAATTAGGAAGGAACTGAAGTTAAAAGGTTGTGTTAACTGGTGCAATGGATGTAGGCTTTTCTCCAGCAGCATTGTTGACAGAGAAGGTGGGTCGGATTCCATGGCTAAGCCAGAGGTTCCCGTCCACCCTTTCCACCGGAAGATGACAATCAGGAGAGGGATACTAGAGGCTGAGTGTGCAGATGTAATGCAGCAATTTTTTAGGCTGAGAAGGAAGAAGGATAAGAAAACTGAGCAGGCAGATTGGCAACGGTCTAGCAAGAAGCTGTTGCTGCAGCCTTCTAAATTGCTGCGGAAGATGCATCATGTCCTCCAATTGTTGTTCTGTTTGTGACATAAAAAGCCTATTTTATCCATCCAGGTATATGCACTATGTAGGTTTGAAAGTACCATAATACCCCTAATAATAATCAAATAAACACTACTTTTTTTACAAATAAACACTTTTTCGTCCCATACAGAGTTTATATTTTTCATAAATTTTTAACTAGTTTTACCAACAATTTATAAATTTTATCCTGTTTGTAATTTTAGTCAGTTTATTAACCCCGTCTCATACGAACCCACAGCCACACACTCAACATTTGCAGGCACAATATTTGCAAGCATTAATTTTTTAAAGGCTCGGGTTTTTAAATCCTAATTTTTTCGGAAAAAGAGAATTAAAAATGAATTTAATCGAATTAAAAGCTCGTTTAACGGATTCCGACCCGAATTTAAAATTTTGACGAACGACCTTGCGAATTCAAAACAATTATCGAATTGTGATATTCTTTTCGATTTTAAAAATCTAATTGATCGAGAAAGCGAGATTCGGAGAAACTAACATTTTAAAACTAATTTCGGGTTTGAAATTCATGTATTCGGGATTATTTTACCGAGTATTGATTTGACTGATGCTGCATTTAATACCTGTCCAATCCCCCGTCTGTAAACATCACGTCCGCCCTTTCCCTACTCCACTGCAACTTGCAGCTACCCCGTTCCCTTCTTCTGTACGCCATCTCCCCATCACTTCACATCTCTCCCTCCTTCAAATTCTCCAGCCCTCCCCGCTCTCCTGCTGCACTTCATCATTCATCACCATCACACATAGTCACCGTCACCATTTCATCATCGCCTTCACTCTTCATCGCACCATCACCACCGTCTCCTCCTCCTCCTTCCCTTCTTCCACCTCGAGCCACCAGCGGAAGGTCCCACACACCCCTCGGAGCTACCACCAGCAGCCCGGAGAATCAAAGGAGCTCCCTAGCACCGCCGCAGGCCCGCAAGCCACCGGAACTGCGTCGCCCCGTTCGAGCGCGAACAACCTTCCGATAAGCCGTTCTCCTTCGTTTCCGATCCAAATCACCCCGAGCTCCTCCATCACACTCACCCATGTCCGACGCAGGTCCGACGAGCCATCGCGAGCCACCGACGAAGCCCAGAACTCCGATCGAGAGCTCTGAAGTCGCGAAATCCCTCGGTGAGCTTTGTTCCTTCCCTTCCTTGTACCGCTGGCCAGCGGTGTCACTTCTTGGTGGTGCTTGGCGTCAGCTCTTGTCTACGTTGTCTCCAGCCTGGTGGGCTTAGTTCGCTTGTTCGACTGCATTTGCGTGTCTCCCTCCGCTTGTACTGCATCTTTTTTTATATTTCTATGTTGTATTTTCTTTTGCTATGTTGTATATTTAGACGGCTTGCCGTCTGCCAACTTTGTCGGCCTCTCGAGGTCCGGGCATGTCTGGCTTCGAATTATTTCTTAATAAAAAAAAAAAGTATGAAAATTGAGCTCCAACAGATGGCTTACATAAAATTAGTTGGAAGTCTCGTAATAAATTGAGCTCCAACACTTTTTTGAATACTAAAATAACTCTATAAAATATGAAAATCCTGATATCAAAAGACCTGGAAAAATACTTAGGAATTCTTATTATTAATGGTAGGGTGAAAAACTGTGTTTTTGCGTAGGCTATCCAATCCCTCAAAAAACAACTATCAAAATGGAAAGCTTCTACACTTTCACAGACGGGGAGAGTTGTGCTGATATGAGCTAATCTTAGCTCTACAACAAACTATCTAATGCAAAATTTTCTTTAACCAAAAGGGATACTTCACCAAATCGGTCAAATTAATAAAAATTTCTTTTGGAATAAGTTACAATAAGAACGATACACTTCGTTGATCAGCTAGCAAATAATCAAGGAGGCCTTGGTTTTAGAACGGCTGAGGAAATTAATGACAGACTACAAATGAAATTGTTATGGAAAATATACACACAAGAAAACAATATTTGGGTAAGAGTAATCAAGAAAAAGTATCTCCAGAACGAATCAATTAGGAAAAAAACAAATCAAAACACCTCATGGTATTTTGAAAGATTATTAAATCTCTATGACAAATTCCATCAAGGTTTATTCCGAAGCATTGGAAATGGGAAATCCATGAATGTTTGTTCGGACAATTGGGTTCCCGATCAATCCTTGTTACCTTACCAAAACCTCCATGACCTTGAGATGAGAGTTGCGCACACCCCAGAAACAATAGAACCTAACACTACTAAATTATATGTTTCCTCCAAATATTACTAAAAAAATAGTGAAAATTCAAATTCCTAGTTGGGATATACCAGATAAGATGATTTGGAAATTAAATCCCAATGAAAATTTTACGACAAAATCTACTAATAAACTAATAAGCCAACAACACACTGACAGTGAAAATTATTATTTTTTAACGTATGGGGGGAGTCAACAGGGACTCGGAAGGTGCGGTTTTAGATATTTTTCAGCATGAGACATGTCAAGGCACAATTCTCCAAACTGAGGCTCTGGCCATCTGTGTTGGAATGCAGTTAGCAGTAGCTAGATGATCGATTTCGGAAAGCTATCATTGAAGGAGACAATCTAGAAGTAATGAAGGCAATCAAAGATAATGGTAACATCAAGTGGGAGATTATGCGCTACATTGAGAAGATTGATCTTGTGAAGAGCCATTTTGATTACATCGAGCTAAGTCATTGTTATAAGAAGGCAAATAAGGTAGCTGACTATACTGTCAAGCATAGATAATTGCAACTTGCTTACTCTCCCTTTTAAAATGGATTTTTGTAACATCATCTATCAGGATGATCAATGATTACGGTTGTTGTAAAGCTCTCCTATTGTTTGCCTAATGTAAAAAATATCTTTAAAATATGAAATCGTCATTAGGCCACTTTTATCGGTAAGAAAACTAGTAGCGATACTACAACTTTTAATATTAAAAAATAGCAATAGTGGCCCATGGGATACTAGAGGAATTCTTCTATAGAATCGATACTAGAAGCTGAAGACGTGGGCCACCCGGAACACGCGTTGCACATTTGATGGTCTCCCTCCTAGCAAGCCTAACTTCACTGATGCACACCGGACACGTGTCGGCAACTTAGTTGATGGAACGAGGCCAGCGTCAGCAGTGGACATGCGTGTGTGATGGACGGTGGTGATGTTTTCCTGGATTGTAAATGTTTCACACAATAGCATCCATATTTGGGAGGGGGGGGGGAATGTAAAAAAAAAAAAATTACCACAATACTAGATTCATTTTTATCTCCATATAGACATCAATTTTGAATATGTTTGACTACATTTTTAAAAAAATATTTCTCTTTAATTATAAATATGCAAAATATAATACGAAAAAATTCTCTTTGGTTATATATTGTTCGCACTTTATTGGGAGACCTAGCGGGCTTGAGAGTGTTTGCTCTCGCCGCCGCTTCTTTCCTTCCTTCACCAAGATGCCACCACATCCCTCGCCCTCGCCCATCGGCTTCACTGCCCAGCAGCAACCCCCGACAGTCCTCGTCCTTGCCAGCAAACTTCAGCCTCTCGACCTTCGTCTCCCAGCGTACTCAGCCCCCTAGACCCCCGCGTACTCAGCCTTCTACGGCTCCGCTCCCTCCTTCCTCGGCTCGATCATGGTGTCCGGCCACCTCTGTGGCACCGTCGGTTCCGCCATCCAGCCCCTCACCGGCCTTTCGCCGCTGCCCATCTTCGCGTGTGGGATGTCGCTCAGCGCCCCGGTTCATGCTTTGTAACACCTTTACAGGGTTCTCCTTTCCATTCCGTCCTTCTTTCCCTTTGCCTTTGGATTGTTGTTCAATTTCTTTGCTCTGTCCCATTTCAGTCGCCTCTATTTTGACTCCCTAGTAGTCTCTTACGATCTCGTTATCGTCCTTGAGGGTTTGAGACGGGTTGGGAAGTTTTATTGAGCAATGGTTTGACTTAGGTTTAGATTTGCGGCATGGTGTGTTGTGCTGTTCTTGTTGTGATGCAGGCCTCGTGTGAACGTTCTTTGATTCGTTGTATCCGAAGACGTCGTGGATGTGCGATCGATATGTGATGGCTCTTCAGAGTCCATAATCTGAGATGTCCACTAGTGTCCCCAGGTTCTCTGTGTGCGTCTTCCGTTGGTGGATTGTTTCGTTTGTCATGTTGGTTTTTGTTTTACGGTGTGGGATAGCTAGCACGTTTATTTTATTTTTGCATTTTCATTTCCGTTATTTGCTTCGTGTTATTTCATTTCTGTCATTTGCTTCTGTTTTTGATTTGGTTGTACATGATGGTTAGTCCATCTACCGGCTTGTCCGGTCTCTCGGTTTCTCTAGGCTTGTCTAGAGAACTGAATTCTTATCTTGCTTCAAAAAAAAATAAAAATTGTTCGCACTTTTTCATTTATAAATAATATTAATTTAATATTACTCCGTAATATTTTAATAATAATAAATGAATATAATAATATAACCGATAATGGAAATAATTGTTGGGGAGTTGTATATTTGGAAATTGAGTGGGTATGAAAAGATGAGTTTTGAGATCCTAGGAATGCTATTGATAAAGTGAGAAAAATGAGAATGAGAGGGTAAGATGGGAGGGTAAGATGATGTGACGGAATGAGAATAATAAAATATTAATATTTTTGGTATCCCTATTATATCTTTAGGGTGTTGATAGATACACCACAAATCCAAAGGTAAAAAATGCACGTCCTTAACGACGTGCAACCCTTCTGACTAATTAGCGTTTAAAAAAAATTAATTAACCCCTTTTAAGAGCAAACCCAACAGCTTTGGTAAAAAATCTCTAAAATAGAGATTAAAATATCAAAATCTCTAAAAAAAATTCACTCCAACTCCAACAGCTTCTCTATTTTACATATTTTTACATTTATTAAAGACTATAATAAATAAATGCATTTATTAAAAATATTTAATTCTACATTTCTAAAAACTTAATTCTAACATTTAGCCTCACATTTGTTGGTGAACTATTATATGTTACACATCCTCTTGCACGATATATTAATTTATTATTATTATTATATTCTCATGTGATATTTTTTAAAACAAAATCTAGTGATAAATTTGATATTTATTTTCTAAATGATATTAATATTAAAATTTAGATTGTTACTATTAGGATAGAAACATATCTTTTGTATATCTTTTTGTGTATATCCTATATTAGGAGATCCTTGATCTCCAAGCATTGTAACCCTATATATTTTCCCTTTGTCAATCAATACAATTAAGCTTTCTCACAAATATCAAATCTCTATATGGTATCAGCCTAATTTTCGATCCTAGACCTAGCTCCCTTCTCGCCGCCGCCTACCCCTAAGCCCTTCCCCTCGAGTCACCATGTCTACCGACTCCTCCTCCTCCTCCACTGCAATCCCTGCCAAATCCGACAATCTCAACCCTCTCCACACCGCCGCCGGCCTCTCTTCCTTCACCATCAGCCTTCCCAACTTCACCATCAAGCTTGAGTGAACCAATTACACCGTCTGGCGTCAAACCGTCAAATCTGCCCTCGAAGCCTACGAGCTTGAATCCTTTCTCACCACTGACACTGCTCCGTCAACCCACCTCCCATCGTCACCTCCTACTGATGACCAACCCGCTGCTCCTCCGGCCGTCAATCCCGACTTTGCCGTTTGGAAGCGCAAGGATCGCCTTGTCTTACTTTGGATTCGATCTACCCTCTCCGCTCCTCTCCTTGCTCATGTGGCTAGAGCCGCTACTCCCTCTGCTGCTTGGGCCACCCTAGAGCGGATGTTCCATGCCCAGACGAAGGCTCGAGAGATGCATCTGAAGCAACAGATGCAGTCCTTTGTCAAAGGCAACCTATCGATCATGGAATACTATGAGAAAAAGCGCTCCTTTGCTGATTCTCTTGCCGAGTGCAATCACATTGTACCCGATGATGACTTTGTTGCGTGTGTCCTTCATGGTTTGGATGCCTCTTTCAACGCCTTCCGGACCTCTTTTCATATGCAACCTGGCCCCATTACCTCCGAGGATCTATTCGGCCTCCTACTCCAGGAAGAAGATCGTCAAAACCAAGCCTTACAAACACTCCAAGACCAACAGCCCTCGGCTAACGCAGCCAGCAGGGGCGGTTCTCGCTCCCAGCGTCCCTCTACTCGCTCTCGCGAGACCTCTGCACGCGCTGATCCCCCATCCTCCGAGCGTGAGCGTACTCGCACTCCCTGCCAGATTTGCAAACGGACCAATCATGAGGCTCTGAATTGCTTTCAGCGTCTCAACGTCACGGAATTCCCTCCCACCTATCGTCGTCCGGCTTCACAGTCCCACGGCTCCGGGGGTCCTCGTGACGGATCCTCATCCAGCCGATTTGGTCCTCCTCAGCGCCACGCCTACAACACCATGACTCCACCGTCGGCCATCGTTGATCCTGCTTGGTACATTGACTCAGGCGCCACCAATCACATCACCAACGACCTTGGGAACATGTCTGTGAGTGCTGACTACTTCGGCAATGATGGTCTCCAGGTTGGCAACGGTATGTTTCTTCCTATTGCGAAACTGGGAAAGTCTATTTTACCTGCTCCAACTCGCATTTTGCAACTCCATAACGTTCTTTTTGTCCCTCAAATTACCAAAAATTTACTCAGTGTCTCTCAATTAACTCGTGACAATGATGTCTACATGCTGTTTTATGGCTCATCTTGTTTTGTGAAGGATTTGCAGGGTCGGACGCTCCTAAAAGGAACCGTTGAGAATGGGCTTTACCGGCTTGGTGCTCCTCCACCGTCATCCTTACCCTCTCCTCCTCGTGTCTTCCTCGGTGAAAGAACCAGTCTCCAGACTTGGCATCATCGCCTTGGCCACCCTCATGAGTCATCTCTTCGTCGTTTAGTGTCTCGCTTTAAATTACCTGTTTCCATAAACAATTTACATTCCATTTGTGAGTCTTGTCAGTTAGGAAAGAGTCATCGTTTACCATTGCAAAACACTCATCAGTCTAGTTCACTTCCCTTTGAATTAGTTTATTCGGATGTTTGGGGTCCTGCCCCCGTTGCTTCTATCAATTCAAATCGTTATTTCTTGATTTTTGTTGATGATTGCACCAAATTCGTCTGGATATACTTCTTATCTCAAAAGTCACAGGTCCTACATATGTTTCAAATGTTTCAAAAGATGGTTGAGACTCAATTCTCCACAAAAATCAAAAATCTCCAAACTGACTGGGGTGGGGAATATCGCACAGTCTCCACTTATCTACAAACACAGGGCATTCTACATCGTGTCTCTTGTCCACACACTCAATCTCAAAACGGCGCAGCCGAACGGCGTCATCGCACCATTGTCGAGAAAGGCCTTGCTCTTCTCGCTCATGCCAAGATGCCAACTTGTTATTGGGAGCACGCATTTCAGACTTCTGTCTATCTCCATAACCGCACCCTCACTCAAATTCTCCACAATAAATCTCCTTATGAGTGTCTCTATGGGAAGAGTCCTGACTATGGGTTTCTCAAATCCTTCGGATGCTTATGCTACCCATTCCTGCGCCCCTACAACGCCAACAAACTTGAGTTCCGCTCTCTTCCTTGTGTGTTTGTCGGTTATAGCTCCAAACATAAGGGGTATATGTGCTTCCATGTTCCCACCCATCGTCTCTACATTGCCCGTCATGTAATCTTTGATGAGACGGTGTTTCCCTACCCATCCCATGCTTCACCAGCTCCTTTCGAGCATCTCCCAATGGACTCAAATCCTCCCTTGTCAGTCCTCCAACAAGCCGCCTCCTTGTTTCCGGCTTCTCCGCCCACTGCACCCACCCCTATTCCATTTCACCTTGGACCCGAGGACACCGCAGAGCCGTCCCCGGCACCGTTCTCGGCATCTCCTGGAGCAACCGACTCTGCGACGTCCTCCTCCGACACTTCAGACGATGACACTTCCCCCTCACCACCTTCCCCCTCACCGACACCACCTCTACAGCCCACTCGGCAAAGCACCCGACAGCGCCAACAATCCGTCCTTCTCAAGGACTATGTCTGCGCAAAACCAAAATCCCTAAACACCACTAAACACCCGCTCCCACCCTCTCCTGATAACTATCCCGAACCCAAAACCTTCATTCAGGCATCCAAACTCCCTGAATGGCAGAATGCGATGCAGGTTGAATATGATGCTCTCGTTCGTAATAGGACTTGGGACATTGTCCCGCGTCCTCCTAAGACTAACATTGTTGGTTGTAAGTGGGTGTACAGGGTCAAACGCCACGCAGATGGTTCCATTGAGCGTCACAAAGCTCGATTAGTTGCAAAGGGCTTCAATCAAGAGGAGGGTGTTGACTACTTCGACACGTTTAGCCCCGTCATCAAACCGACAACCATCCGTGTCATTCTCTCCCTCGCTATCACTCACAAGTGGTCGCTTCGCCAGGTAGACATCAATAACGCCTTTCTGAATGGTGACCTCTCTGAACAGGTTTACATGGATCAACCTCCTGGTTTTATTGATCCCTCTCGGCCTCAGCATGTCTGCCGCCTCAAGAAGGCTCTGTTTGGCCTCAAACAGGCGCCCCGTGCTTGGTTCACCAAGCTCAAGCTCTTCCTTCTACAACATCAATTTTCGGCTTGCAAGTCTGACTCGTCTCTGTTTATCTGTCGAGCTCGCGGGTTCACTATTTTGGTTCTAGTCTATGTCGACGATCTGATTATCACGGGCTCCTCTCAATCAGCGATTGATCAGTTTGTTCACCGTCTGAACAGCGCATTCCCTCTGCGTGACTTGGGAAATCTGCACTACTTTCTCGGCATAGAGCTACTTCCGCAGGATGGAGCCATTATGTTGACTCAGCAGAAGTACATTCGCGACTTGCTTCTCCGTAGCAAGATGACAGACGCTCGTCCCATTGCTTCCCCTGCCGAACCTGGATCTCGCCTCACCCAATCAGGGGACCCTCTAGCCGATCCTCATTTATATCGGAGCATCGTTGGCGCTCTCCAATATGTCACCATCACTCGTCCAGAGATATCTTATGTCGTCAATCGAGTTTGCCAATTTATGCATAACCCCACTGAGACTCACTGGTCTGCTGTTAAGCGCATCCTCCGCTATCTCAAAGGCACTATATCTCATGGTCTGCGTCTCCGATCAGTCACCGACACTCGCCTAGTTGCCTTCACCGACGCTGGATGGACCTCCGACATGGATGATTGCCGATCTCAACACGGCTTTGCCATCTTCTATGGTGGTAATCTTGTCAGTTGGTCCTCTCGAAAGCAGAAGGTGGTCGCTCGATCTAGCACTGAAGCCGAGTACCGTGCCATTGCTTTCACTGCAGCCGAACTCCTTTGGCTTCGCCAACTACTGGCTGAGCTACAGGCACCGGTCGCAGGCTCTCCCATTGTCCTCTATGACAACCTCAGTGCTACGTACATGTCTGCCAACCCTATTCTCCATCAGCGATCCAAGCATATTCGCATTGATTATTTATTTGTTCGAGAACAAGTGGAGGCTGGTGACCTTGTGGTTCGTCACATTCGTTCCTTGGATCAAACTGCGGACATCTTCACCAAGGCCCTTGGCAGTGGCCGGTTCATTACTCTTCGTGACAAGCTTCATGTGCGTTCTCCGCCATGAGCTTGCGGGGGGGTATTAGGATAGAAACATATCTTTTGTATATCTTTTTGTGTATATCCTATATTAGGATATCCTTGATCTCCAAGCATTGTAACCCTATATATTTTCCCTTTGTCAATCAATACAATTAAGCTTTCTCACAAATATCAAATCTCTATAGTTACTATAAAAGTTATCATAAAATTGGATAAAATATTGATTTTTATAAAAGTTAACATATTAATTTAGATTGTTATCTATAAAAGTTAACATAGAATTAGGATATTTTGCTCTATTTATATTGATTTAACATAATTAATTTATATATTATATCAAATCATATTAATTTTGAAAAATAATTATATTTTTATTACTAGTAATTAAATATGAAATTATATATTTTTTCTATATTATGGGTGAAAATGTGGAGTTGCATTATTAAATTATATATAGGGACAAGTGAACATTAAATTATAGAGATCAACTTATCTTCCTCCAAATTTAGAGATTTTTTCCCTATCTCCATCAATTTCTCTATTTTAGAGATGAGTTTAGAGAAGCTGTTGGGAAGAAAAAATGGTCATTTTCTTTAAAATCTTTATTTTTTTCTATTTTAAAGAAGCTGTTGGACTTACTCTAACCATACACGTCTTTAAAAACGTGCATAATTTGGGATGTATATATAGCCAACACGTATCTTTGTAAACATCTATATACCTTTAAAAATTGTGTCCCAAGGCCCCTTAATGGCTCTCATTAAAGACATTCTCATTTTTAATCATTTTCTTTTCCTTTAATTTTATTATTGTATTCATAAATGGTTTATCATATACTCTTACTAACTTATGAAAATTTAATTATATTTTCCTAAATTTCTATGCTCAATAATAATGACCTCATTCACATCATTTCAAAACCCCAATATATTTATGAAATTCATATCATCCGAATAATATATATTCATATAAAAATCAATTAATCCTTAATCTTTTATATCTATACCTATCAAAGCATCTTTACGATCCCAATTTATGGATTTTTTTTGTTAAAACCGAATATTAAAAGGCTATTTTATCGATATATTTTATTTGTTTTAGAATCCTTAATGGATTTTAACATAATTAATAAATTAATTTTAATTTTTGCCTAGCAATTTCTAAAATGTAATTATATAAGCAATCAAACATATAAGTTAATTCACAATTAGAATGGATAATAATTTATTACTTTTTTATGTCACTTTTTTTTTTGGTACCAATAGATATCATGATTATCACCATATATCATTTATCATATATTATTATGGAAGACTATTATATGTGGATGAATTAGAGTTAATTACTTGCAACCATTAATATAAATTATATATCCATGTTAAATTCAAGACTCCAATGACAACTAATTTGGACACTTTGAATGGATATGAAACGATGGAAGAAAAAACACACGGTTAATTAACTTCAATTTTATTGAATTGATTGTGTCATAAATTCAATGACCACCGTTACAAGCTCATCAGCTACTCAATATCTTTTTATACATATATGATCAATGAAAAAGGGTATGGAGTCGAGTCTAATCTGCAAGAAGCTGCTAGCGTTAGCCCGTCACCGCTTCGGTGCTAGAACCGCAACCATCTAAGCCATCTAGGCCAAATCTAACTTATGCATTAGCTTGCATGCAAGCCGTCTAAGCCACATTATCCAAGCCACATTACCAGATCTCAATAAGCGTGCTTATTTTATAAATGTTTTAGATTTAATTTTATGTAATTGTAACCTTAGGTTTTTTTTACTGGTGAACCTCTGCGTAGGGCCTTTCAAGCCATCTTTTGATGCATTAAAGAATGCTTTTGTCGATCTACTTCTTACCTACTATAAAAAAAAGTCTTCAAATTTTCAAGCATATATCAATAGCTAGGAAAAGAGGTGAAGAAACTGACTACTAACACTAAACCGATGGTGAGGCCAAATCAGTCATTGTAAACCTTAAAGATGAAGTTCAAGACACTTAATGAAGAAACTCATAAATACATTATATTGGTCGGCTTGAATGCTTGATCCAATTCAACAATAGTCAAGTATTATTATATGCATACTTTTGCAAGATTCGTCTATATATAAAAAATAGGATGGTATGATAAAAGGTTTTAACAAGATTTCATTATTCTTTATTTTTCAAAAGAAAAAAAAAACTCAAACCGACTCTATTCTATACACAGTTAATTTTGATTCAATATTTATAATAAAATTATAAATTAAATTTCATGTAAGTATAAGATATCAAACTGGTACATAAACTCTACCATAATATGTCATTGAAAATCAGAAATAACATTATTTCTTCAAAAATAAAATATTAAACATAAAAAAATAGGGTGTTTTTTTAAAATTGCATCTTATATAATAGAGTGTTTTTTTTAAAACACCTTTTATTTTAAAAAACCAAAAAAAAAATTATTCAATCGAAACACCAACCTCTATGTTTCAGTTAAATGTTTCATTTATAAAGATATTTTATGTCAATAAGACTATAACCAAAATTTTCTTATTTAACTAATTTTTTTTAAAATATCACTGAAAACTTGAAATTTTAGTTGTAAAATAAAATTTGGTGCTTCAATTGATCGAATAAATAAGGTGTTTTTGTTTTAAAAAAATTAAAAGGTGTTTTTTTATATAAAAAAATATTTTACAAGGTGTCTTCTTGAATAAAAAACCCCATAAAAATATAAAGATTTAATAAATAACTTAAACCAAATTATCAAGTATATAAACCCGAGATTTACTATTTGTACACATATACTGTTTAGATTAGTCAATGAGATGATATAAAATAAGCTCTTAAATAGGCTTATAAAATAGCGAAACTTATATTTAAGTCCCGTGTATAGCACGGGTGTACGCACGGATATGCCTTGGCTAGTAGCCTTAAATAATCCCGTCCCATCGCTTGGAAATTGGAATTGAACTCCAACGGCAACTGGTGTAAATGTGTAGATCCCGCCCCATCACTTCATTAATGAAATCTCTACTGTTTTTTTTTGTCGGTGGTACTGAACTTGGAGTACTAATTTTTTAACAAATACTCCGTAATACAAATTTTAATAAAATATTATCACATTATTCATTCCATTAATTATTTTTTCATAAAATTTACTATTATTTTATATAAACTATATATATTTTAACTAATCAAAATATTCTAAAAAAAAAAATTAACAACACACATTTTTTTAAAATAGTAAAAACTATATTAAATATAAGCTTTTTAATTAATTTTTTTAAAGTAGCTAAGATTTTTGCTTATTAAGTATCAAATTATATAAAAAATTTAATTAAAAAATAATATTTTATATTTTATCTGTTTTAAAATAAATATCGTTTGACTTTTGTGCACTGCACGCTTTTTAATGAGGTAAAAATTCTATAAAATATTATTTTTTAATCAATTTTTTTTTATAAATTGATACTCATAAGCTCTCCCTCCATTTCCTTTTAAGTGACCTTTTCAAGTTAAGTACGTGGTTTTAGAACGGTAAAAACTATATTAAATATTAATATTTTAATAATTTTTTTCATAATATTATACTTATCACCTGAGATTATTGAAAAAAAATATTTAAAAAATTATTATTATATATAGTTTTTCACACCTTAAAAAACGTGTACGAATAGTAAAAAGTCGATTAAAAGGAAACGAAAAGAGTATCAATTTATAAAAAATATAATATTTTATAAAAAGATTTATCTCATTACAAAACCTACACTAAAAGCCCATCCTCTTATCTCACCCCCCAACCCCCCAAAGCCCATCCTCTTATCACACCTTAATAAATGTGCTTCAAATCCTATAACCCCCCACCCCAAAGCCCATCCTCTTATCTCACCCCAACGAAACCAACAAGAAGTAAACACTACACTTGTCACTTGTGACTTAAAAACCATGGGTTCCAACACCGGCGACGAGACGAGCCACCGCTCGATGGAAGACGAGGGGCATTCGTTTGCCATGACCCTCAAGATGGGCACGGCCCTGCCGATGGTGTTGTCGACGGTGATGGATCTCGGCCTGCTCGACATCATCAAGAAGGAGGGTGCCGCCACCGGCGGACACATGTCGCCGGAGGAGATCGTCGCCCACCTGCCCACTAAGAACCCCACGGCGGCCAACATTGTCGACCGGATGCTGAAGCTGCTGGCCAGTTACGAGGTGGTGTCCTGCAAGCTGAGGACAACGGATCTGAAAGGGCCCACCACAGTGTTGAGGACGTACGGCCTCACCCTTGTTTGTGTGTTCTTGGCAAATAACGGAGAGGACGGTCTCCCCGCGGCGCGCCTCAACCAAGACAAGGTGTTTATGGAGTGCTGGTAATACATAGAAACCTTCCTTTGGATATATAACACATTTTTTAAAATAATTTAGTTTTTTAAATTAGATTCCTAAGGTCGTACACATATAATATGCACGGATCTTATTGTGTATTATGTTAATAAACCTGAACCATTAAATTAAGAAAATCAACGAATGATTATTCATTGTTATTAGATGATTATCCATTGAAATAAAATTATTCGACGGTATGGGGTGATTATTCGTTAGAATAAAACTTATAACTACAACTTTATATATATATATATATATATATGATAAGTGCGTGCCTAAGAGGGCCTAAGAAGTCAAAATTGAAAATTATTTCTCCAAATTTAAACTTAAAAAAACGTCATATAATTAACTACTAGGATTATCCCCGTGCCATGGCACCTCATCAAAAATGCTTCTTATTTAAAGTATTATATAGATGTTTTTTTAAATTACTAAAATTATAATTTAGGCTAAGATCATGGATTAATTGAATTTTTTCAAAAATTAATTGAATACCCTACTTTTAATGAGAGAGTGACACCTCATCAAAAATACTTCTCATTTAAAGTATTATATAGATTGTTTTTTTAAATTACTAAAATTATAATTTAGGCTAAGATCATGGATTAATTGAATTTTTTCAAAAATTAATTGAATACCCTACTTTTAATGAGAGAGTGACACCTCATCAAAAATGCTTCTTATTTAAAGTATTATATAGATATATAGATATAGATATTTTTTTAAATTACCAAAATTATAATTTAGGCTAAGTTCATGGATTAATTGATTTTTTTCAAAAATTAATTGAATACCCTACTTTTAATGAGAGAGTGACACCTCATCAAAAATGCTTCTCATTTAAAGTATTATATAGATATAGATTGTTTTTTTAAATTACTAAAATTATAATTTAGGCTAAGATCATGGATTAATTGAATTTTTTCAAAAATTAATTGAATACCCTACTTTTAATGAGAGAGTGACACCTCATCAAAAATGCTTCTTATTTAAAGTATTATATAGATATAGATATATAGATATAGATGTTTTTTTAAATTACCAAAATTATAATTTAGGCTAAGATCATGGATTAATTAAATTTTTTCAAAAATTAATTGAATACCCTACTTTTAACGAGAGAGTGACACCTCATAAAAAATGCTTCTCATTTAAAGTATTATATAGATATAGATTGTTTTTTTAAATTACTAAAATTATAATTTAGGCTAAGATCATGGATTAATTGAATTTTTTCAAAAATTAATTGAATACCCTGCTTTTAATGAGAGAGTGACACCTCATTAAAAATGCTTCTTATTTAAAGTATTATATAGATATAGATATATAGATATAGATGTTTTTTTAAATTACCAAAATTATAATTTAGGCTAAGATCATGGATTAATTGATTTTTTTCAAAAATTAATTGAATACCCTACTTTTAATGAGAGAGCGACACCTCATCAAAAATGCTTCTCTTTTAAAGTATTATATAAATATATAGATATAGATTTACAAAAATGTTAAAAAATAATTAAATCTTAGAGAATTTATATATATATATATATATATATATATATATATATATATATTTATCAAATCGGCAGGATTGTAAACTTATGTCTGAGGGCTTCTATTGGAAAAAAAAATGTTCTTGGAAAAGGAGGGGATAAGATCTTATCTGTTAATTTTTATTTTAACAGTCAAGATTTTATCAAATCTACCCATAAAGTTTTTTTAAAACTCTATTGAAACTAAATCCTATATAAGTAAAGAAGTGACATTTTGTGGACGGAAGGTACCATTTGAAGGATGCAGTTCTTGATGGCGGAGAGCCCTTTAGCAAGGCCTTTGGAATGAACCTTTTCGAGTATCTAAAAACCGACGAAAGGTTCAGCAAGGTGTTCAACAACACCATGACCAGGTCCTCACTCGTTATCTCGAAGAAACTCGTCGAGAACTACAAGGGATTCGAAGGCATCTCAACCTTGGTTGATGTTGGTGGTGGCATGGGAGCTACACTTAACATGATCACCTCTAAGTACCCTTCCATCAAGGGGATCAACTTTGATCTACCCTATCTTATTCAGAATGCACCACCTTACCCAGGTAATTATTCATAATTAATTAATCAGAGTATATCAATTGTTTGTTGTTGCTACACAAATTTAACTAACTAGGTACATATATATATGTACACACAAATTTATAACTAACCGTTGTATGTTTTAGGTGTGGAGCATGTTGAAGGGGACATGTTTGTGAGTGTTCCCAAAGGGGATGCCATATTTATGAAGGTGAGTTAATAATAATACAGGGCAAAGGATAAGATTCTCATTTTAGAAAAAACATGCGTTTTTTTAATTAAAATGTTTTAGCAAAATTTGAAATTAGATATCTAGGGTACACTTATTTTCGGTAGGGAATTTTTCCTAATTTGGTTCTTATCCTATACCCTTGGGGCATATGATAGAAAAACCGATAATAATAAGACAAAACTAAGTAAAATATAAAAAATATCCACGTACATCGATCTTTCAACGGTATGAAAAATAATCCAATCTTTGAGGAGGTGGTAACAAGGTATCTCAATTTTTTTCCGATATCATAAATCTGAGCAAAAATGATTACATATAATTATCAAAATTATGGTTTTTGTGAATTTTGGATGATATATATTGACTCTTTTTAATAAGAATACATAATATCATTTGATCGATTTCATAAATATGTCATTGTTTAGGCCTAATTTCTGGTTGGAAAAAATAGTCGAGATACTGTTTTATCACCTCCCCTAAAGATTGAGTCTTTTTTTTAACAGTTGAAAGGCGAGCATATTTTTTTTAAACACTCCTGCAAATGTTGAGTTATTTTTAATTGTTTTACCTAATAATAGTTACTCCCTCTATATTTTTTTAATATATGACATTTATTATTCATACACGTTTTCTTAAAGTGATAAAAAATATATAAAATATTAAAATTTAAAAAAAATATTTTTTTTATAATTTTGAACTTAGTAGTAATAACTAATAAGTGTTAAATGATAAAAAAAAAGAGAATAATTTATATATTTTTGTTCATAAATAATAGAATAAAAATGAAGAGAGTATAATGATGATGATAATCTATTACTCCTATTAAATCTAAAATAAATCCATCTCATGTGCCATCATCAGAAGACTCCATCCCACATATAGTTTATTATTTTATTTTATTTTTATATTCTATAAGTTATAACCTATAGTATGTATAATTAAAATTATAACTAATAAATTTATACTATCGAATTTAAATTGATAAATTTTATACATTTGCACACAAATTAAAGAAATCATAAACTTATTTCATTTATACCCCTTATTAATTATCCACAACCCTCATTAACAAATAAAATTTGAGCAAAAAGTCAAAAAAGTAACAATTCCCGTATCCCAATACCTATAAAACCTAAAAAGATTTATATTTTCAAACAAAAATTTAAGTCTAAATGGACTTATATTTTTAAACGGATGGAGTATTAATTATAATTAGCCTTTAGAAATACATTTATTATATCAGTCCACGCTTGAAAACTTAAAATTGGGGGAAAAAGTGATCGAATTTACTTTTATGAAATAATATTTTTTTTATATATAAAAGACGATGTTAATATTATAGTTATGATTTTTAGTTGATATTGCATAATTAGAGCGATGAAGATTGTGTAAAACTGCTGAAGAACTGCTATGATGCCCTTCCAAGCCATGGAAAGTTGATTGTATGTGACTACATTCTGCCGGTGGCTCCGGATTCAAGCAATAAAGTCCGAGCAATGCTTCATTTCGACGTCGTGATGTTCACCGTGAACCCGGGAGGGAAGGAGAGGACAAAGGACGAGTTCGAGTATTTGGCCAAGGCCAACGGCTTCAAACACCTCAGGATTGCTTGCTATGCATATAACTTTGCGGTCATGGAGCTTCTCAAGAACATTTAAGAGATGAGAGGGAAATTAGGCAAATTGTAGAAATAATGTAAACCTCTCTATGTGGAGTGTTGGATTGCAAACAATATGGCACAAGGCTCTTCGATAATAACTCATGATCGACGAGACTTGTGTCAATGTTTGTTTGTTCCTATTATCAACTTCTATGTATCCCTACTTGAAATTATTATGTCATTTGATATCGACTTTTATTTTAAAGTCGATTTTAATAAAAGAAGTAAACTATTAATCTTACATATTGTTTATTAAATTTTCTGTTATAAATATTCAATATAACACTTCTATAAATCCAATTCCCATAATATGCTAGTTCTATGAATTGAAAATAGATGTTTGGTTAAGTTATATGTTGTAGAAGTTTAAAATGCGAGAACTATTTTTTTCTTCACAAAAGGGTAGAACTTCGATATACAAGGGGATATTTGATCCCCATTTTATAAAATTGAAATTCCTAAAAAATCAAGTTCCCTTAGGTGTTTTAAAATTTAACCTCTTTTGCTCGATGTCTAAATTCAACTAATTTCGTTCCTTCAATTCCTATTTATCTAACTCATCATTTCATTTCACTTGTACTCCGTACAATTTTAAAAAAAATACAATGACCATTTTTTTTCTTTTAATTTTTCTTTTATTTTATTTTGGTCATTTGGTTTAATATCTAGGCCGTGTTTGGCAACGGGGTGGGGGTAGGTGGATGGGGATGAAATTTTGGGGATGGAAGGGATGAGGATGGAATTTCGGGGTGGACGGTGTGAAATTTGTAATCCAGTTTAATCCCGTTCGTGTTTGGTGTTGGTTTCAAGTTTATGGGATGGAGGACAATAACAAAGACAAATTTGCCCCCACTTATTGACATGAAAGGACAAAATTGCCCCTAAAAATTACCCCTCAACAAAACCCCCATCTTCACTGTCAGTTCCCATTAGCTCGAAGGGAGATTGGGAAGACAGACGAGAGGTCGACGGCGGCGACCTTCCCTCCGGCTGCAGGCAAACGCACCTCCGGCCTGCCTCAGCGCAACCAACGACGACAGCAACGTCGGACTCCTTGTAAGTCTTGGATCCCTACTGTTGTCTTGTTCACTGAGTTTCAACGATTTTCTCGATCTCCTAGCGAGCCTTTGGGTCCATGTCTGTAGTCGGGGTATCGGCAATGTGGAAATATGACGATTTCGATGCACTGCTAAGTATAGGATATTAGGAAGGCAACAGATTGGGTTGAACAATTGCCAGCTGCGAATGTTCCGAACGAGATTGAACAAATCTCCATGTTCGGTTAGGGTTACAATTTGAGGAATGATTTCTTTGAAATTGGGTTGAATTTGGAACGAGATTGGGTATGCTTAGGAAGATGGGAATGATTTATTCGAAATTGGGTTGAAAATGGGTTGAATTTGGCAACAGATTGGAAGATGGGAATTATTCTGAACCATGTTAGGATAATGAATGATTTGTTTGATTGGTGTTAGTTTCCATGTTAAAATTGACATTATTTCTTTCATGCACCGATTGTCGCCTGTTGTCGTATATCCTTTTTGTCGAACACAACAACGACTGTTACTCATTCGATATACTAGCGACCCTCGTCGACTGTATTTTCGTACCTGCCCATATGGATTCCTCTGCCAAAGCGAAGGGGAAAGGCAAAGGGAAGACCAAGAAAGCAGCGTCTGTTTCTGAGGAGAAGAACTATGTCCCTGCTGCGTTCTACTGGTCTTTGGAATTGACAAAGAAGCTGATGCATGTGCTCCTCGCTTATCAACGGGAAAATGGTAAGGATCAGTCCTTCAAATGGGGGCCCCTCACCACCGCATTCGAGGCTGCCACGGGTAAGAGGTGCAACCAGTACACGCTGAAGAACCGAACTCGCGACATGAAGATGATATACCAAGCCTGGGGTAAGTTGAAAAAAGGGGAGACCGGACTCGGATGGGATCAGGCAGCTGGCACCGTAAGGGCACCTGACGAATGGTGGGACAAAAAAATCAAGGTATGATGTGCTCGCCTTCCCTTTCCCTTACGTCAATGCAAGAGAGAGTGCAATGAAGCGAAACTCGTCACGTGACTTCAATTGCGCAGGAGGATAGCAAATTTGAGAGGTTTCGGAAGAAGGGGATCCCTCCGGAATTGGAAGAGCTGTTCAACCAGGTATTCGGAGGCATCGTAGCCACTGGAGAGTATTGCGTCGCCCCCTCCATGGACCCGGAGGCTATGGCTGCGCAGGCACACAACGAGGCTGAGAAGGAGAGGCTTGATGACCCCTCGGATGAAGAAGCTGATGATGATGCTGATGACCCCGACGCAAGGGGGGACCCCAACGGGTCACAATATGATGGTGTTGAACAGGAGTTCGAGGAGCTGTTCAACACCCCTCGCCCTAATTCTGCAACGCCCTCCATGCAAAACGTTCTCCAGGGCATTGTGGATGACGATGCCTCACCCTCTAGCCGGGTGCCTGGAGCTTCAAGCGCAGGGGTGTCACAACCCTCTAGGCCTAAGCGAGGCCTTGGTTCTGAGACGACCTCCTCCCGTAGGAGCTCCAAGCGCAACGTTCGTGCCTCGGAGGGGACCCGGTTATTCGAGCGCAGCGTCGGGGTCATCAAAGACAGTGCACGTGACATCATTGACGCGATGAAACAAGATAAGGAGAAGGATAAGGTATCGTCTAATGCTCCCCAAGACACAACGAAAGAAGTGTTGGATGTTGTGAGGTCGATGGTTGGGGAGGGCCTGTTCGGCGAAGGAGATCCCCTGTGGTGCTTCAGCTTAGCCATCATCAAGTCACCCGAGCGACGTGAGGTGTTCGTTCAGCTTGATAGCAACGTTGCCCGACTGAAGTGGCTTCGGTGGTTGTATTCGACGAACGACGGTCAGCAGCTGAGCGCCATCCAGCTAGAGTGATCGTCGCCCATCGCCGAGAGACAGTTATATACATTTTCCGCACATGTTGTGTGGCCGTTATAACGTTTTCCCCCTTTTAATAAACTTGTTCGTTGTTGTGGTTCATGCGCATAAATCACTGATTTTCCGCATTATGTTGTCGTTCATTGTCCTGCATTATGTTGTGGTTCATTGTCATAAACATCGGCGTCTGTGCATGCAGGACGAAGGATACGGTCACCGAACGCCATCGTCGACGGCGCCGTAGACATGCGAAGGGCGCACTAGGAATATTCGGCATCCTTGGCATATGGCTCACCATTGCGAACCACTACTTCAAAAGGGTGCACAAGGTGCCCCAGTTCGTAGGAGACTACACTGGGGCACGATGGGTTGACCAGATCCTCACCCACCGGTTAGACGCCAGGAGCGTGAACGCATTCCGAATGGAGAAGGCGGCCTTCACTCGACTGTGTGGCATGCTGCAGCACCAGTACGGCCTTCGGGGGTCCATCCAACTTTCTGTCATAGAGAAGGTTGCCATCTTCGTGAACACCATGTCCTGGGGGTCCAGTCAGCGAAACTCATGCGAGCGCTTCCTCCGATCGACATACACTATCTCAGAGACAATATCGGAGGTACTAGACGCTATCTGCGGGGGCAAATGTAACGGGTTCCGCGGGCTAGCAGGGGACTTGATTCGGCCTCGTGACCCTCATTTCCGAGCCATACCCGAGCAAATCAGGAACGACAACCGATATTGGCCGTACTTCAAGGGCGCAATTGGAGCAATTGACGGCACGCACATTGAGGCTATCATGCCGAAGGATGAACATATCCGATTCCGATGCAGGAAGGGTACAACAACTTATAACGTCATGGCCGTATGCGAATTCGATCTTCGATTCACATTCGTATCCGCCGGCTGGGAGGGAAGTGCGCACGATGCACGGGTGTTCGACCACTCATTGAAGACGCCGGCGCTTCGGTTCCCCCACCCACCGGCCGGGAGGTACTATCTTTACGATAAGGGCTACGCTTTCCAAAATGGGTACATGATTCCTTACTCCACGACGAAGTACCACCATCCGACCTTCGTCGCATCCCAACCGAAAAACGAGAAAGAAGCCTTCAACAAGTCACACTCTTCCCTCCGAGGAGCGATAGAGAGGGGCTTCAGGGTGTTGAAGATGAAGTCCAGGATCCTCCGGCAGGTCCCCAGGTATCCGATCCGTAAGAAGATTTCTATTATTATTGCGTGCTTCGCCCTCCACAACTACGTGCGGGATTCACGCGGTGCTTCAGAGTCCAACGGCGAAGACGATCCGAGGTTCATGGAGCCTCCGATGGGGAGTGACATCCCCTCCGACGGGGGCGGCGATGAAGACGCTTACGACGCGGGGGAGGATGTTGGACATGATGACGATGACCCCTTTTTCCCGCACGACGAAGCGGCGGGGTCAAATGCAGAGATCAAGGCTCTGAGGGACGATATTGCTCAGCAGATTTGGAACGACCGTCGAGGAGTCAGGTAAACCTTGAATGGTCAAGGCGCTAGAGTGTGGCCGCACCTCATTCGTCTTTTGTATATTTGGTACATGGTTCTAACTAGTTCATATGGCCATCACCTTTTTGTATCAGCCATATTGCCAATCGCCTATGATGTTGTGGGTAGGTTGGTTCTAACTACTTCATGTAATGGACATATGCTTATCGTCATTTTGTATATTGGTACATGGGTCATGTAATGAATCCAATTTGGAAGCGTATGGTCACTTATGTTGTCTACGACATGATCAAAGGAAAACGATGAAAGTATGTGAACAACAAGTGTACTGGAGGAATATAACTTTACGCTGCATAACTTACGGTTAGGTTAATGCACCATTGCAAAAGGGTGCAACAACACTCGGCTTACAAAAAGGGGTAAGCATGCCGAGGTTGCACAAACATGGTTCCTACATCCGAGGCCCCGAAATGCACAAAATTGAGGCCCAAATCCAGAGTTTTGTTACAGGTTCACAACGACCATAAACAACTAATACAACACTTGGAAATCTTCACAAAAAGGGGTAACAACAACAGGTAGGGGCGATGTCCTAGGGGCGGGCGACCAGAGGCATGATGATCAGCAGCATGAGAAGAATAATCCAGCCGAGGAGCCTGACCATGCAGGAGAGCCTCTGAGCCCGGAGCTGGTCGCTTGCGTGGTCCACCCAACGCCCACACATGAAGGAGCTCAGCTCGGCCACCCTCTGCACGAGTTGGTTGTTGCTCGCCTCAGAGACGACGAGCCTGTTCGTCAAGGAGACGTTGTGGTCCCTGGTCTCCTGCAGCTGGTTGTTGACGGCGGTCAGGGCGTTCTCCCTGAGTGCGTCTTGGGCGAGGAGGCCCCGGATCTTGGCGCGCAGCTCCTTCAGTTCGTCGGCAGCGTAGGCCCAAAGTGCATTGTCCTCCTTGCCGTCCTCGGGGTCACGACGCTCGGAGTCAGAGTCGTCGTCATCCCGTGCCGCGCGACGACTTGACTGGCCTTGCTCGTATGACGACCTAAGCCACGGGTACTTGCGAGGGTCACCGCTAGCGTAGCTGCGGTCACTGTCGGAGTCGGTGTCGGACTCGGTGTCAGAGTGAGGCCACATGATTCCTACGTGGACAAATGCAAACAACAATCAGAGGAGAAGCAACAACATTCACTTCATCCAGGAGTTGTCGCCACTAATAAAATGAAGGATCAAAGTAGCCATCATCAATTCATTAGCTATGGATACAACAATCATCACCCAAACAACAATAAAATGCAACCACAACTAGAGTAACACTTCAATCATGTACAGTGATTAGTTGGGACAAAACCATAATGGCAAAAAATATTTGAAATGCTCACTGAAGAACCATTGAGCAGAAAATAATTTTTTCTTGACAGAGCACCTGCATTCCTTTCTGCAAGATGATTTCAAAATGTTTGTGACTTTCAGCATAAGAGCAATGTGTGAATAATAATATTGAAATGATCAGTCGAAACCATCACAAAATTCAGGAAAAAAATTGTCACTTTGAGCAGAACTGGATGTGTGAATAATAATATTGAAATGAGCAGTCCAATCACACATTGCAACAACAGACAGTCAAACACAGATAAATGAAGAAAGATATGTAACAGGTTTGCAAATATATGACAAGTGAATAACTACAGATTTCATATGCATAATGAAGATGTTAACCATGGAAGTTAAATTCAAATACAGTAGGATATCGATTAGAGTTCAATTCAAATGGGGATGATATCATCAAGTGAAAGCCATCGAAGAAACAGGATGAATGTGATCAGATTCTGTGCATTATATAATCCAATTGCAAGCACTGAGTAGCACATAAAAAACTTCACAAGCAAGATCCTGATTGACAGGGGATGCAAATACCTGATGAGTTGGGACAAAACCACATGAACACAAATGCAAACAAACAACGAATAAACAAAAACCCGAAGATAACCACAAAAATGAACATATCAAGATCTGCCAACAATGGTTGTAGATGCAATAGCATAACACATGATCAAATGGCAACTGCAAAGCATGAAGATATACAAATGGAGTGCATTTTTTTGTCCCATGAAGAACTGCGAAGCACAGAGTGAAATCTACATTAAAGCTCCAATGAGGAATAAGAAAGTATGTTATGAAGAGGTGTTCGTGCTCGTAATAAGACATGAGGCATGCATTATTTTAATAAAACATGAAGGGATATGCAATGAACTCTTGGAAAAAAGTTGGATGCATAACTGTTGGGTGCAAGGGCAACTGATATGAAATCAAGCATCTTAGAAGTCCAGATTTTGGTTTCAGTTCGTCGTTATGCAACCTACTGATGTTCAATCGAAAACCCTACACTACTACACATTTGCAGAAATTCAGTGATATTTCAATCGCACCCCAAACATGGAAGGAAAAATCGAAGTTGTCAATGTGAAACTCTAGAACCGTAAACATGGAAGCGAAAATCACAACTTCCAATCGAAACCCTAAACGTTTGAACAAAACCCTATATTTCTTCAATCGAAATGGGAAGGACTGTAAAACCCACCTAAATTCGAACCGAAAGTGGAGCAGTAGTGGGAAGAAAACCATTAAAATCGAAAGAGATGGAGATGAACGGGATTACCTGCCTTCAATCGGAGATGCAGAGCTCAGGGAAGAAGAGATGATGGTCGTCGTCTGGAGAGGGTTTTCGAATCGTGCGTGAGAAGGTTGGAAGGTGAAGGGTCGGATTTATGAGGAGAGAGGGAAGGGGAAGGGGCAAATCCGGGATGGGAACCCTTCCCATCCCGTCCATCTCCCCCAAATCAGATGGACCTCTCACCCGCGCTCACCCTCCGCATCCCCACATTCGCATCCCGCTCCACCCCCTCGCATCCCCTGCCAAACGCGCGGACGCGACTCCCGAGAAGCCACCCCCACCCCCGGCATCCCCTCCCACCCCATGCCAAACACGGCCCTAGTTATGCTTGGGTGTGTTTGGGTGTAGTGTTTAGGGGGTTTAGGGATGGGAAACGTGCATCAGTATTCCCGCCCTCGTGTTTGGGTGACTGTGTTTGAGGGATGCGTGGGATGTGAAACGGGGGGTTCGTGGAATGAAAGTGGATGGGTTTTCAATCCTCCAAGGAGGCTTGTTGGAAGTTGGATGATCCCAAAATTGATACATTGTTCAAAATTCACAAAATATAAATTCATTTAGACTGAGTATATAATTAATGATAACTTGTGATAAAAATTGTAATTTTACAATTTCATCATCTTCCCCCTCCGTATGAAGGCAGCTATGGCGGAGGTACGACATAACCGGAAGAGAGCCGCCGGCGACGACAACGAACGGCGGCAGGCGAGGCCGGAGACAACGGATGACGGGCAGACGGGAAGGCATCGACGCTGCTCCAGAACGGCGACGGAGGCGCAGAACGGGTTGGTTGATTTCCGCCATTAGAGGACCTTCTCCTCATGTAATGGCTGGTTGAATTCCTCCATTGGAGAGGACCTTCTCCTCTCCATGTCTCTCCCCAAGAAGCCACTGCGCTTGGTAGCAACCGTTGAAAGAACAGCGATTCCTCACGAAGCCATGTCGGAACCGATTCGAAACACCACCGAGAACAGGGAGGCCAAGGTAGCCAAATTAAAGGTCGAATCCGTGAGAGCGAATAATGGGGACCCAAAATCAGCCAGAAATCCAGCCGAAAGAGAAGATGTTGGAGCCCGATCTTTTTTGAAAAAAATTCCGTGGGAACGCCGCGTTTGTTTTGAACGTTTCCAGAGGAAAGAGAGGAGTGCCGGAGAAGACGAAGGGAGTCATCAGTGAAGGAACTTCTTGTCTGTTGGCTTCCACCGGAAAACCCCTTCGCTCCACCTCGAGATGCTCGTCGGAAGAGAAAGCCTCGTTCGATTGATCGGCAAACGTCGCCGATTCCTCCCCAACCGCCACCGCCTCCTCGCCTCCTCCGTCAAAGTCATCTCTCTCCCGCTCACTCCCTCCCTCTCTCCTTCCACCTTCCGTTTCTAATTTCAATTTATCGGATTTTGATTTTTGCAAAGCAGAGCTCATTTGATACTTGCGAGACGACGAGAGCTGCAAATGGCGAACTCCAGACGAAGCGTCACGAGTTGGCGAATCCGGAGGAGGACGAGAATGGCGGGAATCCTGCTCCTGCCTGGGTGAATTGTCCTGTTTGCGGCGTCCGAGTTCGGAGCCAAGATTGCACTATCAACGCTCATCTAGGTTTGTCTCTAATTTCACAGATAGATTCAGAAAAGTCTCTGTGTGCGCCCTAGGTTTTATTCAGAGCTTAGCATTTTGAACGTAATGGCTCCAATTATTGTTTTAAGATGCTTGCAAGTTCAGAAATCGGCAATAAGCTTAGGAAACTGATTTGAGAACTCAAAATTTTGCTATCCATGAATGTGCTGAGTCTCGTAGAGGATCTCTGTTAAGAGAGGAAATTCCCAGTACAGAACAATTGAAACAAGGGAAGAATCATTCTGATTGGAAATCATTCACAGTAGTCAGTATAAGAGAAGATCAAATGGTACATCAGAGAATAAAGAGGTTTATTTTTATATCTAGGTCTTTATAGCTAATTACAAGATTGGCACTACAAGCTAAACTGATACAAAGTAACAATACACAAAATACTCAAACTAACATACATCTTGATGTTTCTTTGTGTTCTATGAACCTGCAAGGTTTAACAGAACAATAAATGCCTGATGAATGTAACTTAGTAGATGGTTTGACCGTTTGATGGTACAAGTATTGAAGTTTGAATACTTGATCTCATTTTCTTTATGCCCATGTAGGGACTAGTGAGCTTTGATTGGTGGTGAATGAAAATTTACATCATTGTTGACTAAAGACACCGTTCTTTCTTCAGCAGAGAGTATTTTATGCTACATTTCTTAGAAAGAATTTGCTGTTACTATTTTCCTTTTTCTGATATGCAATTTGCCTTTGTTGGGTGTAATGTCGTCTGTACTGTTGGTTGAATGATTGAATCATGGTTACAGATGCTTGTCTTAACAGAGGAACTAAACGAAAGTTGACTCAGTTTTCACTTCTGCAGTTCAACTGCCGTAACAATGAATATGCGGCTACGCCAGATGTGACTCAGACTGGCTGTGCTGAAAAGCTTCTAAAGAAGTTTGTCACCCAACAAGTGGCTAGATTGGATACAGTTGAAGCCACTGATATGAATGTCGTTGAAACAACTTCAGAAAGAATTCAGTGTGAATTCTCGGGTTCTGATGAAAATAGAGAAGGTGCATTCTTTGATCTTGACTCAACTGCTCATGACCGGGATGCTGGTATAAAAGAAAAGATCGTTGTAGTTCACGAGATCAATAGCAAGAATGTTGCTGCTTCAACATCCCCAAATATTGAGATGTCTAGTTTCAACATGGAAAGTATTTTTGATGAAGTAACTGAAGGTGTTCTTGAGACATACATTGTTGGTACTCGGTTTGTCGAGGAACTGGCTATGAAATCTGGGCTTAACATTTTCCTTCTTCGGGACCCTGATAACATTAAAGATTCAAATGCTATCAAGGTACTATCTCTTTAGTTTCTTTATCCTTCCATGGATGTGTGGTTTCTTATTTTATTACATTCATGTCCAGTGTATAAAAAGGCGACGCCTAGGCGCGCGCCTTGCGCCTAGGCGTTGAGGCGATGGTCCTGGCGCCTCATAGGGGTCAAGGCGAGGGGAATCCGAAAGGCGCACGCCTTTTGCGCCTAGGCTCAGAGGCGCAAAGGCGCACGCCTCTGCGCCTTTTGGTCAATTTGTGTAAATTTCTGTTTAAGTACCTTAAAAATGATGTTTTTCCCTCCAAAAAGAGCATTTTGGCTCCAAATCTGCATAATATATAATTTAATCCAATAGTAACTTGTTAAAAAAGCTACAAACCTTGATGATTTCACCTTTTTCTATTACTCAAATGGGATGAGAAGAAGACTATGATTTTGTATTTGAAGATGGCATTTTGACATAGAAAATGGTGGACAAAGCTAGTGAGCCACATTATTCGAATAGGTCAATGGTGAAGGGGAAAGCTCCTATGCAGTTCTAGTGGTGAATATATTGGAATGACACTCTTAGTAGTAACATATGCAGTTCTAGTCGTGCCATTTGATGATTTGACTCATATATTAGCTTTTTTGTATATGGCTATGCTTGACACCTACTTATTCCGTATGTTATTAATTTATTATGTTATATAGCTTACTGTTTAACATTATATATTATATATACAAATTGTTTCATCATTATATCAATGTAGAAGGGAAAATTCTATAATTAAGCGCCTTGATCCGAAAGGCGTGCGCCTCTCGCCTTGCGCCTAGGCTATGGGGATCCCATCGCCTTGGTGCGCCTTTCGCCTTTTTATGCACTGTTCATGTCAACATTTAATAGTCTTCTTTGCCAGGTTGTTGATGCGGCATCTGCAGATTGTAAAGCTCTAGGTTTCATTCCTCGAGACTTAGCTCAGTGTTTGTCTCCTATGATTGATAAGTATCACATGATGTTTAAGGTAGTTGGAAGTATTGCTGCTACTCATTTTCTGCTACTCAATTTTTGCATGATTCATGAATGTTTTCAGCTGTTACCCTTGAATTCATTGATAATATGTCATCCTCTAGACACGAATCTTTATAGAAACTTTCCATGTTATGTTCTGCCTCAGCTTCCATGTCCTTTATTTCTGGTTGAGAATGCACATTGTAATGTCTCATTTGAGGGTATTGCAGGGAACTATAACTTCTGTTCCAGAGCGTCCCACTGACCCTGTGCCTATTAGGTTGACATGTCAAACCGTAACATGCAATGGTGAAGTTTGCGACGACCTTCAGGAATTCAAGTCATTGTGGGACAAAGTTCTTTCTTCAATTGACACTGGGATAAAGAATCCACCCAACTTTGCAAAGTATCAACAGAACTTCCATTTGCAAAGGCTCAAGAACAGAAACTCATGGTGGCTGAGATGAGGATGCTCAGGTGGATGTGTGGAGTTACCTTGCGCGACAGATTCAGAAACGAGGCTATCCGAGAAAAGGTAGGAGTGACTAGTATTCAGGCTAAGTTGCGGGAATCGAGACTCCGATGGTATGACCATGTTCAGAGGAGAGATCCAAATGCGCCGGTGCGTTGGTGTGATAACTTGTCTATCGAAAGAGTTCGACGAGGAAGAGGGCGTCCTAAGAAGAGCTGAGGTGAAGTGATTAGACATGATCTGACCGCTCTGGGACTCTCGGAGGAGATGACACGCGACAGGATTCAGTGGAGGAGTGCTATCCGAGTTGACAAACGCTAGTCAGGGACAACATTTTCTCACTCATGCTTCCCTTCTATCTCAACTTTCCTTGCGTACATCCTTTCCAACTTTTCATCTTTGTCCCTATCTTATTTCCAGCTTCTTTGATGTCCGGTCATGGGTCACTCGGAAACACCCTCTCGACCTAGTCGGGGCAAGGGTGCGTACATCTCGACCCCCCAGACCCTGCTCTAAGCGGGAGATACTGGGTTTGTTGTTGTTGTTGTATCTTTTCACGGATGATGAACAGTTTTTCCTAGGTACAATGCTCTTTTTCCAATGATTAGTGTTCCTGAATTTAACATTTTTAGTTAGCTTTGCTTATTGTTTTGTTATTTGCTGTTATCAGAAACTTTCAGCAGTCTCTCAGATGATGCTCAGAGGCTTTTCATTCAATTGTATATGCGAAAAGGTTCTTCACTTGACTTATTTTTGTCAGTCTAGACTGTCCAGTTACCTATTTGCTTTAGAATATTTCTGTAGCATAATTGATAAGAAACCCTGTTTATTGTTGGTTTTTAGAAAGATCTGTGCTTTATAGAAGCTCACAAGGATTATGATGTAATATAAAAAATGATCTAATGGTCAGAAAAGGGAAGCTGAAAATAAAACATCATGTAATTCAGGAATAGTGAACAAATTGTAACAATGAAGGTGGGATTTATGCTAAATATTTTTATTTGCATTTTTACTAGTATGTTGTCTTAGATGTTCATATGATACTTTGTTAGGTAAGATAGGATTGCACAATTGCTATGTTTATATCATGGTCATCGGTATTGATGACAAGGTGAAGAAATGTAGCTTTTCAGTGTTTTGAGTTGTGGACCTTTTTATGCTACCAAAATGGTTGATCAAGATGTTGATTAATGACGATTGAATAATTTTTGCTGTTGTATTTAAATGTTATTGCAGGGCCGTGGTTTCAGACAACAAAAGTTTCATATCCAGAAATATTGGATTCTCATAAAGGGGTCATAGAATTGTTAGGTAATCTTATCTCACTTATCTTTTCCCTTTTTATTGACCTATCTATCTTCGTGCTATACTATCTTGCTGATACTATGGTGTCTTTGTATGTTATGTAACAGAAGCAGGGTATGTCAATGCTTTTGATTCCCAAAATGAAGTCGATGAGAATGATTTCAATCAACTTCTGAATGTGTTGACTGTGCCTGAGTTGCGTGAGATACAATGCATGCTTAAAGAGGTTTGCGGATACTCTCTTGTGTTATTCCCTCACATGCATTCAGATTCCAGAAATTTCCTAATGCTGTGACGCTTGCTTTTCCCAGGTGCAAAACTATTCACCTTAATTGATAGCCTTGCTCTTCTTCTTCTTTTCTTTTTTAAATATACACCTTGAACTCATGACCAGGAAACCACAATATCGCATGACATTGCTCTTCCTCTTGCCAATACACGTTATTGATAATCCCAACATGTTCTGCTTCTGCCAAACCTCGCAAAGTGGTTTTCGCCAATTCACTTAAGCCTTGTTGGGAATTCAGCAAGAAATCCGTTTCTAGTTGTCACTCTTTATTCTCCAAATTCAACAAGTTGTATTGCTGGAAATAAGCAGAGTTAATAAGGTTTAAATACTTTTGAAAGAGGTGGCGAGTAGGGTATAAGTACATTACAGAGTTCGTAGAGATACAGAGGCAAGAGAGGAAATCAGTGAAGGTTTATTGGGAGTTACACCATCAAATGCCTTCGTATGTGTGAGAACTAATTTGAATGTGCTGTTTCTCATCCTTTGATTGTTTCTTGATTTTTCATCCTTTAATTATTTTCTTTAGCTGTGTGACTTTTATATCCCGACTTCCCCTATTTTCTTCCACTAGAAAGGGTTAACTGCATATAGAAGATGAACATAGCTCATAATTATGACAAATCATTTCTGTTATGTGGATCTCTTGTTGTGTATACCTGCCATATCATTGAAGATTTTGATTGATGCTATGCAATCATATTTGTGAGATCTTTCACTGTTGGATGCCTGTATGGAGAAGTGTTTACATTACATCATTTTTCTCATGGTTTCTGCTCATCTCTTTCCTCAACCAGAGATTCAAAGTTGAAATGAAACAGCAGGACACTATTACATCACTTCTTTCATCATACAAAGATAGGATGTGGTATAAACCTTGGAAACTTTCCCAAATCTTTGTGATGTTAAATGCTACTGCCACTTGTCTTTATTTCTAATCATCATTGTGTTTATAATTTTGCAGTCAATTGTCTAGCATAGTTTTTCAGAAGCTGGGCATGTGTATTCGGATTTCTTCAATTGCTGAATCCCTATTATGGCGTGTTCAGGTAATTTGATGCGCCCTTTGTAAGCATGCCTTTTATGTCATGGGAAATGGTTTCTAATCATTTATGCGATATACAGAGGCTATTCTTCCTAAATGGAGAGCAGGATTTATCTGCCTTTCTCCTAGCAGATTTGGGAATAGTCAAGTATCCGAAATATAAATGCTTGGTTTCTGAGAAAGTATTTTCTGATAGAAGAGACTTGCTTGCTTATGAAGAGGTTAGATGTTCTCTAAGCATACGAAAATATCCATTTCATTTGCTATCTTGAACTACCATTTCGAACTTTTTCACAGGCCACTAAAGTTGCACAAATTATAGATGAAGCTCTTGATGCACAGAACATTGAGTTGACGTTTCAATGCATAGAGATATCAGAGTCCTGTTTTTCTTGATCTTCTGACAAGAAAATTCCATCTTTGATGTCTGCTTCATTGTATACCTTTCTTCGATGCTTTACAGCTTCATGGGTCTATTAGAAAGTTATGTTGTTAGGTGTTTCCCTTTTGGAATCCCAACGCAGGTATGGTGTCTGCAATGGCGACTACATTTTCGATACTGACCTTTTGCCCAGACTTGTAGAAATTGATTTTTTTTTAACCATGTGCAACAACCAATTGAGCTTAGCTGTTTGCTTTATGTTTCAGGATAAGTTGTGTTCTGAAATGTTTTTGATGGAAATTATCCCTTTCCCTATTCCCAAAAATAACTGCCTGCATCTTTTTGAGTGAATTGAACTCTTGCTCAATGTGATACAAAGGATATTAGATAGTTGGGCATTGTTTTTGGCCTCGATTTTTTATATTCTCTGTAAATTTGTGATTATAAACTGATTGTCTTTAGGTTGGTTGCCATTGTTATGACAACTGAGTGAACTGACAAGTCCAAAAAGCTTCAAACATGTAAAATTATTTGTATGATGCTCGATGGTGCACCTTATATTGATAGTTCCTCCATCTTTGGCACTAGACACTTGATGGTGCCCCCTTTATAGCAGCAGTTGCTTTCCCAACTGATTATTAGTTGCAGCTATGGTTACTGGTTGTAGCTTCTCTCACATTATGATTATAAATTCCTATTGCCTTTTGCCTGTTCTTTCATTTTTAAAAAGAAATAAAGATAGTATTACTTGCAGCTGACTATAATTTAGCTGAATATAATACTAGAATCTATTGTAACAGAATATTTATAAATTCGTTTAGATGCATACCCCACCTGCCATAGCTTATTCTTTTTCAAAAACCTGTAACTATCTTTCAGCAATTGCAAGTCAACCTATATTCATTATTTTTTTTTGTTTAATATCACATGAATTAAAATCTTTCAGGTTTGACTTACTGTAATGATTTGTTAAGCTCTCTTCTCTGAATATGTGTTCCAATGATCTCATTATTGACGCGAAAGAAGCATCAACTCTTGCATTGTATTACTAGTTTAGATGTTTATTTTTTCAATTTTTCCTGACCATCAGATCTTCATTGTTCTTTTCAGGCATACTGATGCCATCAGATTACTAAAGCTGTTGCTGTTCAATTTCACTTGTGATGGAAGAAGAGGATACTGGACTTTGAGACTATCAATTGACTTGGAGCATATTGGTCTTATTGACAAGAGTCTGTCTGTAGCTGAAGATGGTATAAAAGACCCATCGAGAATGGTGTTACAAAGGCGGGTGATCCGTTTGGGTAAACCACCCAGGCGCTGGAAAGTCCCCAGCTTGTTGCAGTCTGTCAAAAGGAAGATAAATGAAGTGGTTTAGTGCCTGATGATTTACGTGACAGTGGCTGTCATGTTACACTGCCCATGCTCAGTTCATAAATGTGAGTACAATGCCTAATTTCTCTCATGACGTAGTTGAGTAACGTCGAGAGAGCAAAACGCGGAGAAGGGCTGCTTTTTCTAGTAGTGTAACATGTTCTGTCCGTTCCCTCGTAGTCCGTTCTCTCGTGGCTTTACTTAACAGAGGAGAGTGGCAACTCTTGCCACCTCTTCCTTTGCATGTGTCACACATATATACTGCTGACATCAATATATACATTACTTATATATATCATATATACTGCTGACATCAATATATATTGACTTTCCCATGCGCTCGCTATCCACTTCACCGCGCTGGGTCTCCTTCTTCTCGTTGTTATGTTCGCTTGTCCGCTTAGGGTTTGGGGTTTTCCGGGGTTGTTTTGTGTGTTTCTTTTGATGTATTTGTGTTTGTTTTCTGTTCCTATGTTGTATTTCTTTTGCTATGTTGTATGTTTAGACGGCTTGCCGTCTGCCGACTTTGTCGGCCTCTCGAGGTTCGGGCCTGTCCGATTTCGAATTATTTCCTTATCAAAATATATATATATATATATTGGCTTTACTTGAGCCTAGAGGAGAGTGGCTTCTCTTGCCACCTCTTCCTTTGCATGTGTCACACACATATATTGCTGACATCATTATATACAATATATACATTACTTATATATATTCATACAGGGACGGAGCCAGAAACTTATCGAGTGGGGGTGTAATTTTGTACAAATTGTCCAATTCATCCTCGATAGATTTTTTCTAAGTTTAACGTATCAAAACTATGATATTTTAGTTTAAACGGTGATGTTTTAGTTCAAAACATAACATTTTTGCTCAAAACTATAGTGTTTTAGTTCAAAATGATAATATTTTTGTTCAACATTGTGTCACTAATTGTTGTATATATTTTCTCTTTAAACGAATCAAACGATGTCATTTTAGTCTATAACGACATTATTTTTCTCTAAAAAGAGACTGTTTGAAACCTTACGATTCAGTATGTAATTTGTTGTTCTGTTATCATACAATAGCGTGTAACAAGATATGAAAATTTAAAATTTGCATAATTTCTTATCTGATGGTTGAATTTAGTAATATAACCTCTTGTTTCGAAGCTCTATCAAGCTAAGTAAAATATAAAAGTATTGTGGTTTATTAAAAGACATTTCAAATCATTTATATGTGCTGAATTTTCAAACGTTCATAACTTTTTACTCGGTTATCGGATTAAGGCTTATAATTTATCAAAACGAAGCTATCGACGAGTAGAACAGGTATATTTGACTCGTTGGATGAAAGGAGGGGTGTATGCTCCCCCTTGCCCCTCCCTAGCTCCGCCTATGTATTCATATATACTGCCGACAGGGGCGGAGCTAGAAAGTTTTGAGTGGGGGGTCACCATAGTAGTCGACAATAACATCGAGAAAAAAAAAATCGTAAAACATAACGTGCTCGATAGTACATACTAGTGTCAACCTATGGTTTCGAAAATACTACAAATATATAAAACGAAAATAAGGATAAAAAACAAAATTAAAAACATAAAACGCAATAAATAAATATTGCATTATTAACATGTAATAATATATAACTAGATATAAAAAATTTAAACTAGAGTAACTTCTTACCATATTCTTAAAATAAGTAATATAACATATGGTTTTGAAGCTCTCGAGATGAATTATAATATGTGAATGTCAATTTAAGTAAAATATTAAAGTATTATAGTATATTGAAATAAAACTAAAGTGATTAATATATATTGTTGTAATTTTCAAACATTCATAACTTTTTACTCAGATGTCGGATTATGACGTATTATATATCAAAACGAAGCTATCGACGAGGAGAATACACCTAGGTAATTTTCGGATGAGGGGAGGGGGGTCACGTGACCCCCTAGGACCCCCCCTAGCTTCGCCTCTAACTGCCGACATGATTAATATATACTGGATTATTTGGTACGTATTAACGCGTATAAACATTAGAACGGAAGTCTAAAATGCCTTCTGGATTGATCCATATATACGTTAGGTCGTATTTAATACTGTTTAACCTTTTATATAACTTTGTCCAGGGGTTTAATTTATATAGCGGAAAACCCTATTTATTCCTTTACTAAACCATATAACCTCCTCTTAGTCGAACTTGATGCGTTGAATAGTTAACCCTAAATTTAGGGCATCGTTAGTTAGGTCGTCGCTTCATTGCAGAGAGTTATGTCTCAAGGCAAGCACATCAGTTACAGACAATCAGGCTTCCGGGCTTATGGTCAGCGGAGGCAATTCTGATAGTAGAAGGGGCAAGAAAGCAAGGTCGCAAATAAGGTCTTACACCAGACGACGTTTGTAACTACTGTAAGGAGAAAGGTCATTGGAAGAATGATTATCCTAAGAAGAAGAGGCAACAAGAGTAAATCCGAGCCTGCGACAGTAGTTCATGGTGGAAATACTTTTCAGAAAGATATTGTTCTACTAGCATATAATCGCACATATCATGATGTGTGGTTTTTTTACTCAGGTGCGTCCTGTCACATATGTCCTAGAAGAGAGTTGTTTACAACATATAGATATGCATATAAGAGCAATCTCTCTATGGGAAACGATGACATCTGCAAGGTTGTTGGGATTGGCTCAGTCAGGCTTCGAACAGACGATGAGAAGTTTCGCACATTGGAAGAACTCAAGCATGTGTCATCTATAGCGAAGAATTTGATATCCCTAACCGTGTTAGACGACAAGGGTTTTAGATACACGGGTTATGGTGGAAAGTTGTGCGTGTTTAAAGGTTATAATGTGGTTTTGCTGGGAGTCAAGCAGGGAAAGAGAACTTTGTATGCCCTACAAGGTTCAGCAGTCACAATTGATGCAGATGTTGTTTCAGTTAAAGCTAGGGAGACTGTTGCTGATCGAGCTAGGAGGTGAAGTTGAACATCACTCAAACAGAGATTCATGCACCTGAGTTGGTTATTGACCAATCGTTACAGACATGTATTATTGAGTCAGATACTGCTGAGACAAAGAATATACCATCAAACAAAGGAACAGGTGGAGTTTTACATTAGAGTATTGCTCTAGATCGGCCAAGAAGGACTGACATCTGACCTCGTACGAGATATATGTCTGATGAGTTGGTGGGATATGCCTTGCAAGTGGTCGAGGAGGTGGAGGATGATATTCCATCCAACTACAATGTTGTTGTTTCTGGAGATGAGTCATCAAATTGATAATATGAGAAGAGAATCAGGGTGAAGAAGGTGAGAACAATTGATAATCCTGCTGATATGGTTACCAAGCCAGTTCCAACACTGCTTGGACTTGCTTAACGACCGACTGTTGACTTGCCTTGCAGGGCAATCTGGGTCCTTCTATGAGGGCAAATATGAAGCAGAGGAATGTCTGACACTTGTCATGGTGCGTCTTTTTCTGAGATGATTCAATCAAGGTGGACATTTGTTAATATGTCTTGAATTTGGGCTTGTTATCTGTTTTGGGTTTAGATTCATTGAAGATTATACTAAGGTTATGTCCATGATTGCTTCATGGTTATAACACTTGGTGATCAACTATCTTTCCTTGCATTTAGACTGAATTTTCCTAGCTAAATGTTCTTCATTATGTTGCTTGTCCTTTTGTGTAATAAGGGCCTTTTGTCCCTATCTAGCTAGGACCATGTGCAAGTCACATGACCTTTGTTTGGACTCATATAAATAGCAAGCAATCACTACCAAGATTGGTAGGGTTTTGGGGATTGATGCCGCCTATCATGGCTCCTACATTTCTTCTTCTTGCTGCCGTCTGCAATGCAGCCATGATCATTGAATGATCTTGTCCATTTCTATACTTTTTACAGTGATATTTCAGCTTATGGTGGCTGATCTTTAGCTTATTTTCACATGGTATCAGAGCTTGAGGCATACACTGAGTATTAGATCGTGTTTCTTTTGCTATTTTGCTTGCTGGACAGCTTATGTTCTCGGTGGAAAACTCAAAAAATAGTGTTACAGAAGAGATGGTAGTGCAAGGTAACTCTGGAGATCCTTTATTCTTATCTAATTCTGATCATCCGGGTGCACAGCTCGTTGCTATTCCCTTTGATGGATCTAATTATATGACTTGGAGTCGTGGGGTTGTCATGGCTCTAGGGGCTAAATGTAAGTTAGGCTTTATATATGGATCACGTGTTAGACCTGCAGCTACACATGCTGATCTTGAGAAGTGGGTTAGAGCTGACTACATGGTCAGATGCTGGATTTTGAACTCTATGACTAAGAATATTGCAGAGGGCTTTATGTTTATGGACTCATCTAGATTGCCGTGGGATGAGATCATGGAAAGATATGGGCAAACTAATGCTCCTCTCATCTTTCAAATCAGAAAGAGAATGAGCAATATTATGCAGGGTAACATGCCCTTAGCTGATCTTTATAATCTCTTTAAGAGAGGCTGGGATGAGCTTCAAGTGTTGGAGAAAGTATCAGAGTGTGCTTGTGGAGCCTTGGCTAACTGCACATGTGATTTAAAGAAGAAATTTGCTGAGATTGAGTCCAGAAACAGACTTAACTTCTAATGAGCTTGAATGATAGATATGAGGCTGCTAGAAACTCTATTCTGGCTACTGATCCTTTGCCTAGCCTTAACAAGGCCTATTACATCCTACAACAAGTTGAAAGTGGCAATGGGGCCACCAATGATAGCAACTCTCAAGGGATGAATGCAGATTCCACAGCATTGGCAGCTAACAGGAATGGAAATTCTTATCAGTTTAGATCCTCAAACACTAGCAATGTGCCTTTCAAGAAGGAAGTGAGGGACTGGAAAGAGCTTAAGAGGATTAAGCTCAATTCCACTTGTACTTATTGCAACATGAAGGGACACCTGGCAGAGCAGTGTTTTAAACTTCATGGCATACCTGATTGGTTCAAAGAACTGAAAGAAAAGGAGAAGAGTTCCAACACTACAGCTGTAAGGAAATTTGCTAATGCTGCTGACTCCATGAATACACAGATGCAGAATTCTCCACTTGAAGATGATGTCAATGCTGGGATAGACTCTGGAATGGTGAATGCAGTCTATCAGGAGATTCTTAAGAAGATGAAAGGGAAGAATTACAGTGAGAGCAACAACTCTTCTTCAGCTAATTTTGCAGGTATGATTCCTCTGAATATAGCTAATACTGTGTTGAAAGAGCAATCTCAGTGTGAATGGATTGTAGATACTGGGGCTACAGATCATATGGTAGCAGATTGTCGTGTATTATCTGAAAAAAGGAGACTAAATAGGCTTGTTCATATTGGCTTACCTGATGATTCAGTCAAGTCTGTTACTGAGCAGGGAGAACTACAGTTGACAGACTCTATTAACTTGAATGATGTCTTACTTGTGCCTGATTTTAAGCACAGGTTATTGTCAGTTGGAAAAATTCTTGATGACACTGATTACATAGCCATATTTACAAGGTCTTGTTGTTATTTCCAGGACCCTGGCTCTAAGAAGGTGCACTTGTCAGGCATCAGGGAGAATGGCTTATACAAGATCCAGTCACATGAATCAAGCTTAAAGGAAGACAATCACAGTTATGAGAAGAGTTGTAATAAAGTTAGCTCAAGCATTGAAGTTATTCATGCTAGACTTGGTCATAGTTCTGTTAGTAAGTTGAGACATTTGAGGATGTTTAGTTCCTCAGTTTTGGATACATTCCATTGTGAATCTTGTTCTTTGTCAAAGCATCACAAACTTCCTTTTCAGAGAAGTGTGAATATTGTCAGTAGGCCTTTTGAATTAATGCACATGGATTTATGGGGTCCATATAAATGTCTTACTTATGATGGGCATTCCTATTTTCTTACTATAGTGGATGATTGTACCAGAGTTACCTGGACATTGTTGCTCAAAAACAAATTGCAGGTCTTCAAGGCTATCAGTGACTTTATTGCTTATGTGGAGAATCGGTATGGGTGCTCAGTAAAGAAGGTGAGGACAGATAATAGAACTGAATTTGTGCAAAGACAGTGCACTGATCTGTTTGCTCTCAAATGAATTATTCATCAAAAATCCATCCCTTACACTCCCCAGCAAAATGGGAGAGTGGAAAGGAAGCATATACATCTTATTGAGACAGCTAGATGTCTGAGACTTCATGCTGGCCTTCCTTTGAAATTCTGGGGTGAATGTGTTTTGGAAGCAACACATCTTATCAATAAGATGCCTACAGAAACATTGAACTGGCTGACACCTCATGAAAAATTATTCAACAGACCTGCAACCTATGATGATTTGAGAATTATAGGGAGCTTGTGTTATGCTCATGTGTCTTACAGTGCCAGAGACAAACTAAAGGCTAAGGCAAGAAAGTGTGTGTTACTAGGGTATCCTTTTGGCCAGAAGGGATACAAGTTATGGGATCTAGATGACAAGAGATCCTTTGTTAGCAGAGATGTAATATTTCAGGAAAACATCTTTCCTTTCAAAGAAAATGCAGAAAAAGGGGATGAGGTTGCACATTATACCCATCCCTCATTGCCATTAGTTAACCCTGCAACTGATGACATATACATTGCCACCCATCCCATGACCTTTTCAGACAGTCATTCTCCTCCTCAAAATATAAACTCTAGTGAAAACTCTAGTCAGTCACCCTTGCCATCCCAAGTTGCTGATTCCTTGGATTCAACAGGGAGTAACAATCATATGTCTGCAGAAATATTGCAGGACTTACATGAATTTCCTCCTTTGAGGAGGTCTGTTAGAGAGCACACATTGCCTAGACGTCTCCAAGATTATGATTGCAGAAGTGGTCATCAAAGGAATTCCATTTCACAGTCCTTCTTAGCAGAATGCCTTGGAGATGCTATTCATGAGAATCCTGAAGTGGTGACTTCATTTGTTAGTATGGCTATGGAGCAAGAACCTTACTGCTTTAAACAAGCTGTACAAAGCAGTAAATGGGTTGATGCTATGAATTTAAAGCTGTAAGCTTTAGAGAAGAATGACACTTGGGAAATGGTGGATGCACCACTTGATCATAAAGCCATTGGAAGCAAGTGGGTGTATAAGGTGAAGTATAGACCCGATGGATCAGTAGAAAGGTACAAGGCAAGACTAGTTGCCAAGGGATATAATCAAATCAAAGGGAAAGATTATAAACACACTTTCTCTCCTGTTGCTAAATTCTCTACTGTGAGAATTTTGATTGCAGTGGCCACTATCAGGAATTGGAATCTTTATCAGCTAGACGTGAACAATGCTTTTCTTCATGGAAAGCTAGAAGAAGAAGTGTACATGATTCCTCCAGAAGGCTATGTTATGGACAAACCTGGTCATGTTTGCAAATTAAAGAAGTCCATTTATGGTCTAAAGCAAGCATCTAGGCAATGGAACACAGAGCTGTGTAGATTCCTAGAGAGCCTGGGATTTGAGCAATCAATTGAGGATTACTCATTATTCATTAAGCAGGTTCAGAATGGTATTGTGATTGCTTTAGTGTATGTGGATGATTTATTGCTCACCGGTGATGACATCAAAGTGATAAATGAGACTAAAGCAGCCCTGCATAAAGCCTTCACCATAAAAGATCTTGGTATTGCAAGATACTTTCTTGGCCTAGAGATTTTTCATGACAAAAATAGAACAATGCTACACCAGAGAAAATATATCCTTGATATATTGGATGATTGCCAGATGATGGACTGCAAAGCAGCATCTTTTCCTCTTCCTAGAGGCCTCAAATTGTCAACTGATGTTGGACAGGTCATGCAGGATCCTGAGAAGTATAGAAGGTTGGTGGGCAGATTGTTATTCCTCAATCTATCTAGACCAGATATCTCTTATTTTGTACAGCATCTAAGCCAGTTTATGGTGGAACCTAGGCAACCACATTATGATGTTGTCCTCCATGTTGTCAAGTATCTAAGAGGAACTGTGTCTACATGCCTTTATTATCCAAAAGAATCCTCTATCAATTTATCTGCATACTCTGATGCTGATTGGGGTGCTTGCCAATTCAGTGCAAAGTCTCTAACTGGATATTGTGTATTTCTTGGAAGATCTTTGGTCTCATGGAAGACCAAGAAGCAGGTGACAGTATCAAAATCTTCTGCTGAAGCAGAGTACAGAAGCATGTCCACCTTAGCAAGTGAGCTAGTGTGGGTTGAAGGTGTTTTGCAGAAGCTCAAGCTATGTGTCCAGCTACCCATACCTTTGTTTTGTGATAGCAAATCAGCAATACACATAGCTGAGAATCCAGTATTCCATGAAAGAACTAAGCATCTTAAGATAGACTGTCATTATGTTCGTGAGAAGCTACAAGAAGGTTTCCTTCTCCCACAACATGTTAGAACTGGAGTTCAACTTGCTGATCTTCTCACTAAACCACTTGGTGAGAGACGGCACCACTTCCTCTCTTCCAAGTTGGGTCTGATAGGTCTCTCATCATGCCCAACTTGAAGGGGGGGGGGGGGGGGGGTATGAAGATTATACTAAGGTTATGTCCATGATTGCTTCATGGTTATAACACTTGGTGATCAACTATCTTTCCTTGCATTTAGACTGAATTTTCCTAGCTAAATGTTCTTCATTATGTTGCTTGTCCTTTTGTGTAATAAGGGCCTTTTGTCCCTATCTAGCTAGGACCATGTGCAAGTCACATAAGCTTTGTTTGGACTCATATAAATAGCAAGCAATCACTACCAAGATTGGTAGGGTTTTGGGGATTGATGCCGCCTATCATGGCTCCTACATTTCTTCTTCTTGCTGCCGTCTGCAATGCAGCCATGTTCATTGAATGATCTTGTCCATTTCTATACTTTTTACAGTGATATTTCAACTTATGGTGGCTGATCTTTAGCTTATTTTCACAGTCTGACTAGAGTTTCATGAGTCCTTATATATACTCATGAAACCTATATTGTAACCCTAGTTTTCTTGTTTGCCTCCAAATTAAAGAACTTTATTCTTCTACCCGTGGACGTAGGTAACACATCGTTACTAAAATGTATTTTTTCTCCGTTATCGTTCTCGTTACAACCAAAACACAATTATTTCATTAGGTAGTTTTAAAAAATGGCCTATACATTATTAAAGATGCTATAATATTATAACACGTACCTTTTTGTAAACACTTCTAATGTTACAAACGGTCTAATTAAAACTTCTCCTATAAATTTCAGCGGGATAAAAGCATATATATTTTTTCAATGTTATTTATTATTAAAGCCATCTTCTATGGTACGGTAAGTCAAAAAATTGAGCTTTGGCCTAATTTTATTTCCATCTTAGGCCAAAACTCATTTTAGACTTTTTGTTTTTAGCCTATTTCCAAAAAAAAAGGTCAAATTTGATTTCCTCTTTTGGAAGGACAAATGTAATTTATTTATTTATTTTTAAGTGTTTACTATTTATGTAAATATATAAATAATGCAATTATAAACCTATATATTATATAATTATGATTTTTAATTAAAAATAAAAGTTGTAGTATTATAAAGATATTTAAGAGTTCGTCGAAATAAATATAATATTCGACATATTTGAATTATCATTACATAAATAATATTTTTAGAAAATGACATTAATCTTTTTTTTTATTATAGATTCATCAAAATTATATAAAAAAAAATATTAAGTTGCTTAAAATACTAAAGATAGAATCGAGTGACGGAAATGATATGTGAAAATTCTAAATTATATTAGTATTTATAGAAACTTAGCCTGCTAAAATTGGCATACAGTGGGAACAATAAAACTATATAATAGGCCAAAAGATAATATATATTCAATATAATATTATATTGAATATATATGGCCTACCAAGAGAGATTATTAATAATCTCTCTTGGTAGGCTATTTTCAGCCATTGTGGCTTACGGGGAAAGTTGCTCTAAAAGAGGTTAAACATTTATCCAAAATTCTTCAAAGAAAGCTTCAAATATACGGGTTAGTTTATTTTCTAGTAAATTTAAGTTTGAGAAACAATGTGTTATTTTTATTTTGCAATGTTAAAGGGTAATTGATGGTTCTTCAAATATTTTACAACAAAATTAGGTGACTTTGTTTATTATATTACTTTATTTATTGTGTTTATTTTCATATTTTCATACAAAAAATTATAAATAATATATGTAATTTTAAAATATTATATTACATATTTTTATAAATGAGACGAGACTTACAATATATTATTTTATTATAATCTATAGATTATTTTGTACATCCCATTTCTATAGGAAACGTAACATTTATTGGACAAAGTTAATTTATCGAAATCTCAGGTATTCGGGTAATAATCTGTTAAATCTTAACGTACTACTCAATTCTAAATAAGTTCAATTCTAAATAAGTGATTTAGATTTAAATTAATTTAGTTATTTTTTAATTTATTTTTTAAAGTCGATAAATTTTTACGGTGTGAATAATAAAACGTGCACTAAACAAACGACACTTATTTTGAAACGAAAGGAGTAGAGTTTTTCGTATATAAAACCCCCCAAAGCCCATCCTCTTATCTCACCGGCGCCCAACGAAACCAACAACAAGCCAACACTACACTTTGACTTAAAAACCATGAGTTCCAACACCGGCGACGGGAGCGGCCAGACGAGCCACTGCTCGATGGAAGACGAGGTGACGTCGTTTGCCATGACCCTCTGGACGGGATCGGCCCCGCCGATGGTGTTGTCGGCAGTGATTGATCTCGGCGTGCTCGAGATCATCAAGAAGGAGGGCGCCGCCACCGGCGGACACATGTCGCCGGAAGAAATCGCCGCCCACCTGCCCACTAAAAACCCCGCGGCTGCCAACATGCTCGACCGGTTGTTGAGGCTGCTGGCCAGTTACGAGGTAGTGTCCTGCAAACTGAGGACAACGGACCTGAAAAGGCACACCACAACCACAGTGGTGAGGACGTACGGCCTCACCCCTGTTTGTGTGTTCTTGACCAAGGGAGAGGACGGTCTCCCCGTGGCGCTCCTCAACCAAGACAAGGTGTTTATGGAGTGTTGGTAATATATACAAACCTTCCTTTTGCGGTGTGATTATCATTGGCCTAGCTTGTTGGATTAATTATACTTTTTAATTGAAAATATTTTTTCATAGATTTTCGTTTTTTTTTAAACTTTTTTTCCCTTTTTCGGTGTTTCTAGCACATGTCTTAAGTATATTTCAAATTTTAAGTCCACCAAAAAAAATATTTCAAATTTTAATTAATTTAGTTTTTTTAATTAGATTCCTAAGGAGTAAGGACACATATAATATGCACGACTCTTATTGTGTATCGTGTTAATAAATCTAGGTCATTAAATTAAGAAGATCAACGGATGAGATTAAAAATAACTTTTGATTATTCATTGGTATTAGAAGATTATCCATTGGAATGAAATCATTCAATGATATTAAGTGATTATTCGTTGGAATAAAATTTATATCCATATGATAAGTGCGGGAGGGCCTAAGAAATCAAAATTGAAAATTATTTCTTCAAATTTAAACTTAAAAAAAATGACATATAACTATTTACAAAAAATGTTAAAAACTAATTAAATCTTAGAGAATTTTTATATATTTTTATCAAATCTGCAGGATGGTAAACTTATGTCTAAGGACTTCTGTTGGAAAAAAAATGTTCTTGTATATAAGTAAAAAAAATGTTCTTGGGAGAAGGAAGGGATAAGATCTTATCTACTAATTTTTATTTTAACGGTCAAGATTTTGTCAAATCTACCCATATAATTTTTTTTAAACTCTATTGGAACTAAATCCTATATAAGTAAAGAAGTGACATTTTGTGGATGGCAGGTTCCATTTGAAGGATGCAGTTCTTGATGGCGGAGAACCCTTTAGCAAGGCCTATGGAATGAACCTTTTCGAGTATCTAAGAACTGATGAAAGGTTCAGCAAGGTCTTCAACACCACCATGACCAAGTCCTCACTCATTATCTCGAAGAAACTCGTCGAGAACTACAACGGATTCGAAGGCATCACAACCTTGGTTGATGTTGGTGGTGGCATGGGAACTACACTTCACATGATCACCTCTAAGTATCCTTCCATCAAGGGGATCAACTTTGATCTACCCTATCTTATTCAGAATGCACCACCTTACCCAGGTAATTATTCATAATTAATTAATTAGATTATCAATTGTTGTTGTTGCTACACAAATGTAACTAACTATAGCTTTATTACAAATTTCTCATAATACATATATCTCAATGCATCCTGTTGTACGTTTTAGGTGTGGAGCATGTTGCAGGGGACATGTTTGTGAGTGTTCCCAAAGGGGATGCCATGTTTATGAAGGTGAGCTAATAAATTGCTTTAGCAAAATTTGAAATTAGATCCGTAGGGTACACTTATTTCTGGAACTGAATCTTTCTCAATTTGGTTCTTATCCTATGCTCTAAATTAGATAATCCTTATGGTACACTTATTTTGGTACAGAATCTTTCTCAATTTGGTTATTATCCTATCCTCTTGGAGCATATAGGATAGAAAAACTGATAATAATAAGACAAAACTAATTAAGTAAAATATAGTATTTAGATGTGTGTTAAAAAAATATCCACGTACATCGATCTTTCAAAGGTAACTAAAATAATCCAATTTTTGGAGGAGATGGTAACAAGGTATCCTGATTTTTTTTTTCCTGATATCATAAATCCGAGCAAAAATGATTGCACATATATAATTATCAAAATTACGATTTTTGTGAATTTTGGATGATATTGACTCGTTTTAATAAGAATGCATGATATCATTTGATTGATTTCATATGTCATTGTTTTGACCCAATTTCTGGTTGGAAAAATTAGCGAGATACTTTGTTATCACCTCCCCCAAAGATTGAGTTATATTTTTTACAGTTGAAAGGCAAGCATGTTTTTTTAACACTCTGCAAAGGTTGAGTTATTTTTAATTAGTTTTGCCGAATAATAGTTACTCCTTCTATATTTTTTTTAATATATGACATTTATTATTCATATACATTTTCTTAAAATGATAAAAATTATATAAAATACTAAAATTAAATTATTTTTTATATAATTTCATACTTAGTAATAAGTATGAACTGATAAAAAAATAATTAAAAGTGAATATTTTATATAATTGTGTGCGTAAATAATAAAATAAAAAATGAAGGGAGTATTATGATGATGATAATCTATTACTCCTATAAAATCTAAAATAAATCCATCTCATATGCCATCATCAGAAGTCTCCATCCCACATATCATTTATTATTTTTATTTTTTTCAAATTATTTTTATATTCTATAAGTTATAACCTATAATATATATATAATTAAAATTATAACTAATAAATTTATACTATCGAATTTAAATCCATAAATTTTAACCAATACAGGCTATTAATTAATTATAATAAGCCTTTAGAAATACATTTATTATATCAGTCCATACTTGAAAACTTAAAATTGGGGGAAAAAGTGATCGAATTACTTTTAATCTTTTATGTTGTTTTCTTTATAAGTAAAATAATATTTTTTTTATATAAAAGTTGATGTTAATATTATACTTATGATTTTTAGTGGATATTGCATGACTGGACCGATGAACATTGTGTGAAAGTGCTGAAGAACTGCTATGATGCCCTTCCAAGCCATGGAAAGGTGATCATATGTGACTACATCCTGCCGGTGGCTCCGGATTCAAGCAATGAAGTTCGAGCAATGCTTCACTTCGACGTCGTCACGCTCACCGTGAACCCGGGAGGGAAGGAGAGGACAAAGGACGAGTTCGAGTATTTGGCCAAGGCCAGCGGCTTCAAACACCTCAAGATTGCTTGCTCTGCTTATGACTGTAAGGTCATGGAGCTTCTCAAGAACATTTAAGAGAAGAGGAAAATGAGGCAAATTGAAATAAAGTATAAACCTCTCTTTGTGGTGTGTTTGATTGCAAACAATATGGCGCAAGTCTCTTCGATAAGAACTCATGATCAACGAGACTTGTGCCATTGTTTGTTCATCCCCATTATCGACTTCTATATGTATTCCTACTTGCAATTTGCCTTCAATGTTATGTCGTTTGATCTTGAGTTTTATTTCAAAGTCGATTTAATAAAAGAAGTAGACTATCAATCTTACATATTGTTTATTAAATTTTCTGTTATAAATATTCAATATGAAACTTCTATGAATTGGAAATATATGTTTGGTTAAGTTATATGTTCTAGAAGTTTAAAATGTGAGAACTATTTTTTGTTTCACAAAAAGGGGCCGAACTTCAATAAACAAGGGGATATTTTCGATCTCCATTTTGTGAAAATCGAAATCATAAGAGCTATGATTAAGATGTCAAAATGACTATTAACAAGATGATATTTAACAAATTACACATAGAGTCCTTCGGTGGTTCGTTGCCACGCCTCCGCCCTACCCTCACCGGCCATCAAATCATCAATGTCACCCTCTCTCAGCCCTTCGCCGCCGTCTTGTTTGTGAGCATCACCCAGGGCTTCGCAATCGACATTCCACACCATCCTCAACATCGGGGATCGCCCCCACACCGAGCCTTTGCCATTTGTCGGGGGACTTCGGTAGTTAGCAATATGCAATATGTGGCCGCCATCGATGATGAGGCTTGTGGACTGAGTGGACATCTCAGCGCGCTTCGGTGGTTCTTCACAAGTGATGAGATGGTTGAATTAAATTAGGGATTTGGCTAATCAACCTATAACTCACGCTTTGCCTAAATCGAGACTACACCTCCACCAAACCCTAGAAGTTGAATGCGATCAATTAGAAGGCCTTTGGATACTATACAGTAACACAATTGATCGAGACGAATCAATTAGCAAAGGTTTACCGGTCAAAAACATGAAAAATTGAATCTCAATTCATGAATCGATCATATCATATGGAATCAAAAGAGGCTCCTCAAATGAGCAATGGAGAAATTGGGTTTATGTTCGGTCGGAATGGCCCTCGTGTTCCCTTCCTTGCTTTTGCTGATGATATCATAATTTTTGCAAAAGCTTCTACTACCGCATGCCAGCAAGTGAAACAAATAATAGACGAGTACTGTAGTCTCTCGGGTCAGAAAGTGAACTTTCATAAATCATCTTTCCAAACAACCCTTGGAGTCCCTTCTTCTAGGATCCATATTTTGCAAAACCATTTACAAGCTCCGCATACAAGAGCAATGGAGAAATATCTGGGTTGCCCTATAATTAATGGAAGAGTAAACAAGCAAACTTTTGAAGAAATAGTTAGTAACACGAAAAACCAACTCACAAAATGGAAAGTTAACTCTCTCTCCCAACAGGGGAGATCAATTCTCATAAACTCTAACTTATCAGCAAAACCTCTCTATGCAATGCAAAGTTTCATGCTACCCACAGCAATCCATAAAGAATTAGATCAAATTAACAGGAATTTTTTCTGGAACAAAGACCTACAATATAAACCACTCATAAGTTGGGACAGGATATGCAAACCAAAAAGAAAGGGAGGATTGGGGATTAGAAAGTCTCAGATTATGAATGAGGCCTTGCAAATGAAACTTATGTGGAAAACTTTAGCTGAACCAGAAAATATATGGGTAAAAATTATTAGATACAAATACTTAAAAGAAAAGGATATTCTCAACTATGAGCCGGGAAAAAATGCCTCCTGGCAATGGAGGAACTCCTCATCTCTCATTAGCAAGCTTAAAGCTGGACTCGCTTGGTCGATCGGAAATGGAAGATCAGTTAAATTTTGGACTGATGTCTGGGCAGCACAAGAGCCTTTGAAAAATCTGATAACTAATATTTCGATAGTAGATGCTAATATATTAGTAAGTGAATTCATTCAGAGCGGAAAGTGGTGGGAAGAGAAATTGCTTTCTGTTCTGGACTTGAACTGGGTAAAGGTTATAATGGACATGCCCCTTCCTATCCACCAGATGGAGGATAGATTATATTGGAAATACGATGCACAAGGTTGGTTCACTACAACCAGTGCTACCAAGTTGTTGTCTAACCAAGAGTCGTTTAATGATGATCCGACCGGTTGGATTTGGAAGGTGAATACGTTGCCTAAAATAAAAAAATTTTTATGGAAGATATCGCAAAATGGATTACCTACTAAGGACATATTGAGTAGAAGGGGTACACCTATTCCAAGTAAGTGTGAATTTTGTGATGCACAAGGAGAAGATGAATTTCATCTTTTCATGGACTGTGGATTTAGTAAACACTTTCTCCTAAACACAGATAAATGTTTGGAAGCAGTAAAGGACATACCTAATGAGAACAGAAATGGCAAAACTATTATGACCAGAATTGGAGCTTGTTTGAGTAAAATAGAAAAGGAAGATATGACATTCAAATGGTGGTCAATATGGTACTTTAGGAACCAAGTAGCCTTCAGAGGTCTTAAGTGGCCGTCCACGAATGAGATCCAAGCCTTCATTAGCAATGTTAAAAATGGGTGGAAAAAGGCGGCTCTGATAGAACTGGATGAAGAGTGGTCACTAACTAGAAACAAATCTTGTCTAACCCGGGGGTTAAGTAGGAAAAATGTTAGATGGCGAAAACCAAAACTCGGTTATCTAAAACTGAACTTTGATGGAGCAGTTAGTAGTTCCAGGGAAAGCAAGTGCTGGATATCTAATTAGGAACTGGGTAGGAGAGGTAATTAAAATCTGCTATAAGGATTTAGGACATCAGAGTCCCATTGTAGCGGAATCGTTAGCTTTGAGAGAAGGAATCCTATATGCAAAGGAACAAAGGTATCAACAATTGATTATAGAAGGGGATTCTCAGATATTGATAAACCATCTTAAGAATAATGGTCATTGTTCTTGGGAAATAGAACTTCTATTGGGAGATATCAAAGGATTACTGCAGTCCTTTACAGATATTTCTTTTTCCCATGTGCCCCGTGAGGGTAACAAGGCGGCTAACAAGGTTGCACACCTTGGTCGCTTTGTTAACGGGTTGACACTGGAATCTCACCCAGATCTTCGGGATCTCATCCGTCGGGATGCTATCGGTTAGGTTTCCAACCGAATTCTTACCTAATCAAAAAAAAAAAAAAAAAGAAGAAAGAGGCTCCTCAAATGCTTTGTTTGGTCCTGGTCAATTTTTATAAATAATTTTTACATCTAAAAAGGACTCGTGTGAAAATTACTCAAATTTATCTTGTCAATAAACATTTTGTTATCTGGTCAATTGACATTTTGTTATCTGGTCAATAGTCTCACTCATTTTTTTTATCAGGTAAAGATTCGGGTGAGAGGACTCTACCCGAAAGCATCTCGAGTCCTGACGGATGAGATCAAGCAGACATGTATCGTTGTATAAATTTGGTCCCCTGGTCGAGTAGCAAAGGTGTGCATCCCTATTCACCACTCGGTTACCAATGCGGGGAATGTGTGTGACTACGACGTTTCTTACTCCCAGAAGAATGGTTCGGATGTCCGCCATTACTATTTCGATTTCCCAAGGGCAGTTGGACCGTGTATGTAGGACGTCCGTAATTATCTTAGAATCACCTTCGATGATTAAGTTGTTAATCTTTAGTTCTCTGCCCTTTTCTACCCCAAGTCTCAGCGCAAGTGCTTCCGCCATAAGAGGTGAGTTGCCACCCATTAATTTACCACCAATGCTAACGAGGTTACCATTCCAATCCCGAATAATGTAGCCAATAGAACTCTTTGTTGTTGATAAAAAAGATCCGTCATAATTTAGTTTGTACTTGTCAATAGAAGGAATAGTCTCACTCAATTGAAATTCCTAATAAGTCAAGTTCCTATAAATTTTTTTTTATTTTATAAATACAACCAAATACTAATATTTATCGTAGGGTTTTAAACTTCCTTGTGTTTTAAAAAATAACCTTTTTGCTAGATGTCTACATTCAACTAATTTCGTTCCTTCAATTCCTATTTATCTAACTCATCATTTCACTTATACAATAGTAAAAAAATACAATGGCAATTGTTTTCTTTTATTTTGGTCATTTGTTTTAATATGGTGTGTTTAAGATAGGGTGAGAGGTGGATGAAATGGTTTTTTAAAATCAGAGTCGAGATGTTTAGTTAAAGGTGGAGGGAGGGAGATGAAGGGGATGGAACACGATGAAGATATGCGAATTTTACTATCTTGAGAAGATCGCAAAGGTTTGGTATGAAGAAGAAGATAAACAGAGAGATATAGTGGGATATTAAAGTATCGAGTGAAATTGCTTTGTCCAGGGCTTTAGAATTGCTCGAGCTAGGGCTTCAAACATTGGGTCCTTTAGAAATAAAAAACAGCTCGCAACGATCAAACCTAACTATGATGGTTGCAACCATGTCATTTCGCCCATTATGTGTGTAGTCGCTGCAATCACATGAGTAATAGTCGGTGTGAGCAAGTAACAGTATGATCGTCACGACCAATCCTGTACTAAACAGCAATTCGACCCTGCGCTAAACAGTATTTCCGTAAGGGGGGTTTGATGTAATTTGTCCCGAAATAGATTCACGGTTTCAAACTCTTTTTTTAAAAAAAAATCCGTGGGAACGCCGCGTTTGTTTTGAACGTTTCCAGAGGAAAGAGAGGAGTGCCGGAGAAGACAAAGAAAGTCAGTGAAGGAACTTCTTGTCTGTTGGCTTCCACCGGAAAACCCCTTCGCTCCTCCTCGAGATGCTCGTCGGAAGAGAAAGCCTCGTTCGGTTGATCGGTAAACGTCGCCGATTCCTCCCCAACCGCCACCGCCTCCTGGCTTCCTCCGTCAAAGTCATCTCTCTGCCGCTCACTCCCTCTCTCTCTCCTTCCACCTTCCGTTTCTAATTTCAATTTATCGGATTTTGATTTTTGCAAAGCAGAGCTCATTTGATACTTGCGAGACGAAGAGAGCTGCAAATGGCGAACTCCAGACGAAGCGTCGCGAGTTGGCGAATCCGGAGGAGGACGAGAATGGCGGGAATCCTGCCTGGGTGAATTGTCCTGTTTGCGGCGTCCGAGTTCGGAGCCAAGATTGCACCATCAACGCTCATCTAGGTTAGTCTCTAATTTCACAGATAGATTCAGAAAAGTCTCTGTGTGCGCCCTAGGTTAGTTCCGAGCTTAGCATTTTGAACGTAATGGCTCCAATTATTGTTTTAAGATGCTTGCTAGTACAGAATTCGGCAATAAGCTTAGGAAACTGATTTGAGAACTCAAAATATTGCTGTCCATGAATGTGCTGAGTCTCGTAGAGGATCTCTGTTAAGAGAGGAAATTCCCAGTACAGAACAATTGAAACAAGGGAAGAATCATTCTGATTGGAAATCATTCACAGTAGTCAGGATAAGAGAAGATCAAATGGTACATCAGAGAATACAGAGGTTTATTTTTTATATCTAGGTCTTTATAGCTAATTACAAGATTGGCATTACAAGCTAAACTGATACAAAGTAACGATACACTAAATACTCAAACTAACATAAATCCTGATGTTTCTCGGTGTTCTATGAACCTGAAAGGTTTAACGGAACAATAAATGCCTGATGAATGTAACTTAGTAGATGGTTTGATGGTACAAGTATTGAAGTTTGAATACTTGATCCCATTTTCTTTATGCCCATGTAGGAACTAGGGAGCTTTGATTGATGGTGAATGAAAATTTACATCATTGTTGACTAAAGACACCGTTCTTTCTTCAGCAGAGAGTATTTTATGCTACGTTTCTTAGAAAGAATTTGCTGTTACTATTTTCCTTTTTCTGATATGCAATTTGCCTTTGTTGGGCGTAATGTTGTCTGTACTGTTGGTTGAATGATTGAATCATGGTTACAGATGCTTGTCTTAACAGAGGAACTAAACGAAAGTTGACTCAGTTAACACTTCTGCAGTTCAATTGCCGTAACAATGAATATGCGGCTATGCCAGATGTGACTCAGACTGGCTGTGCTGAAAAGCTTCTAAAGAAGTTTGTCACCCAACAAGTGGCTAGATTGGATACAGTTGAAGCCACTGATATGAATGTCGGTGAAACAACTTCAGAAAGAATTCAATGCGAATTCTCGGGTTCTGATGAAAATAGAGAAGGTTCATCCTTTGATCTTGACTCAACTGTTCATGATCGGGATGCTGGTATAAAAGAAAAGATCGTTGTAGTTCACGAGATCAATAGCAAGAATGTTGCTGCTTCAACATCCCCAAATATTGAGATGTCTAGTTTCAACATGGAAAGTATTTTTGGTGAAGTAACTGAAGGTGTTCTTGAGACATACATTGTTGGTACTCGGTTTGTCGAGGAACTGGCTATGAAATCTGGGCTTAACATTTTTCTTCTTCGGGACCCTGATAACATTAAAGATTCAAATGCTATCAAGGTACTATCTCTTTAGTTTCTTTATCCTTCCATGGAGGCATGTGTGGTTTCTTATTTTATTACATTCATGTCAACATCTAATAATCTTCTTTGCCAGGTTGTTGATGCAGTGTCTGCAGATTGTAAAGCTCTAGGTTTCATTCCTCGAGACTTAGCTCAGAGTTTGTCTCCTATGATTGATAAGTATCACATGATGTTTAAGGTAGTTGGAAGATTTGCTGCTACTCATTTTTTGCATGATTCATGAATGTTTTCAGCTGCTACCCTTGAATTCATTGATAATATGTCATCCTCTAGACACTAATCTTTATAGAAACTTTCCATGTTAAGTTCTGCCTCAGCTTCCATGTCCTTTATTTCTGGTTGAGAATGCACATTGTAGTGTCTCATTTGAGGGTATTGCAGGGAACTATAATTTCTGTTCCAGAGCGTCCCACTGACCCTGCGCCTATTAGGTTGACATGTCAAACCGTAACATGTAATGGTGAAGTTTGCGACGACCTTCAGGAATTCAAGTCATTGTGGGACAAAGTTCTTTCTTCAATTGACACTGGGATAAAGAATCCACCCAACTTTGCAAAGTACCAACAGAACTTCCATTTGGTATTGGATGAGGTTTTGAATAGTAACTCTCATCTTTTCACGGATGATGAACAGTTTTTCCTAGGTACAATCCTCTTTTTCCAATGATTAGTGTTCCTGAATTTAACATTTTTAGTTAGCTGTGCTTATTGTTGTGTTATTTGCTGTTATCAGAAACTTTCAGCACTCTCTCAGATGATGCTCAGAGGCTTTTCATTCGATTGTATATGCGAAAAGGTTCTTCACTTGACTTATTTTTGTCAGTCTAGGCTGTCCAGTTACCTATTTGCTTTAGAATATTTCTGTAGCATAATTGATAAGAAATCATGTTTATTGTTGGTCTTTAGAAAGATCTGTGCTTTATAGAAGCTCACAAGGATTATGATGTAATATAAAAATAAATCTAATGATCAGAAAAGGGAAGCTGAAAATAGAACATCATGTAATTCAGGAATAGTGAACAAATTGTAACAATGAAGGTGGGATTTATGCTAAATATTTTTATTTGCATTTTTACTAGTATGTTGTCTTAGATGTTCATATGATAGTTTGTTAGGTAAGATAGGATTGCACAATTGCTATGTTTATATCATGGTCATCGGTATTGATGACAAGGTGAAGAAATGTAGCTTTTCAGTGTTTTGAGTTGTGGACCTTTTTATGCTACCAAAATGGTTGATCAAGATGTTGATTAATGACGATTGAATAATTTTTGCTGTTGTATTTAAATGTTATTGCAGGGCCGTGGTTTCAGACAACAAAAGTTTCATATCCAGAAATATTGGATTCTCAGAAAGGGGTCATGGAATTGTTAGGTAATCGTATCTCACTTATGTTTTCCCTTTTGATTTACCTATCTATCTTCGTGCTATACTACCTTGCTGATACTATGGTGTCTTTGTATGTTATGTAACAGAAGCAGGGTATGTCAATGCTTTTGATTCCGAAAATGAAGTCGATGAGGATGATTTCAATCAATTACTGAATGTGTTGAGTCTGTTGACTGTGACTGAGTTGCGTGAGATACAATGCGTGCTTAAAGAGGTTTGCGGATACTCTCTTGTGTTATTCCCTCACATGCATTCAGATTCCAGAAATTTCCTAATGCTGTGACAGTTGTTTTCTCAGGTGCAAAACTATTCACCTTAATTGATAGCCTTGCTCTTCTTCTTCTTTTCTTTTTTAAATATACACCTTGAACTCATGAACAGGAGACCGCAATATCGCATGACATTGCTCTTCCTCTTGCCAATACACGTTATTGATAATCCCAACCCAACATGTTCTGCCAAACCTCGCAAAGTGGTTTTCGCCAATTCACTTAAGCCTTGTTGGGAATTTAGCAAGAAATCCGTTTCTAGTTGTCACTCTTTATTCTCTAAATTCAACAAGTTGTATTGCTGGAAATAAGCCATCAGGGTTAATAAGGTTTAAATACTTTTGAAAGAGGTGGCGGGTAGGGTATAAGTACATTACAGAGTTCGTAGAGATACAGAGACAAGAGAGGAAATCAGTGAAGGTTTATAGGGAGTTAAACCATCAAATGCCTTCGTATGTGTGAGAACTAATATGAATGTGCTGTTTCTTATCCTTTGCTTGTTTCTTAATTTTTCATCCTTTAATTATTTTCTTTAGCTGTGTGACTTTTATATCCCGACTTCCCCTATTTTCTTCCACTAGAAAGGGTTAAATGTAAATAGAAGATGAACATAGCTCATAATTATGACAAATCATTTCTGTTATATGGATCTCTTGTGTATACCTGCTATATCATTGAAGATTTTGATTGATGCTATGCAAGCATATTTGTGAGATCTTTTACTGTTGGATGCCTGTATGGAGAAGTGTTTACATTACATCATTTTTCTCATGGTTTCTGCTCATCTCTTTCCTCACCCAGAGATTCAAAGTTGGAATGAAAAAGCAGGACATTATTACATCACTTCTTTCATCATACAAAGATAGGATGTGGTATAAACCTTGGAAACTTTCCCAAATCTTTGCGATGTTAAATGCTACTGCCACTTGTCTTTATTTCTAATCATCATTGTGTTTATAATTTTGCAGTCAGTTGTCTAGCATAGTTTTTCAGAAGCTGGGCATGTGTGTTCGGATTTCTTCAATTGCTGAATCCCTATTATGGCGTGTTCAGGTAATTTGATGCGCCCTTTGTAAGCATGCCCTTTATGTCATGGGAAATGGTTTCTAATCATTTATGCGATATACAGAGGCTATTCTTCCTAAATGGAGAGCAGGATTTATCGGCCTTTCTCCTAGCAGATTTGGGAATAGTCAAGTATCCGAAATATAGATGCTTGGTTTCTGAGAAAGTATTTTCTGATAGAAGAGACTTGCTTGCTTATGAAGAGGTTAGATGTTCTCTAAGCATACGAAAATATCCATTTCATTTGCTATCTTGAACTACCATTTCGAACTTTTTCACAGGCCACTGAAGTTGCACAAATTATAGATGAAGCTCTTGATGCACAGAACATCGAGTTGGCGTTTCAGTGCATAGAGATATCAGAGTCCTGTTTTTCTGGATCTTTGGACAAGAAAATTCCATCTTTGATGTCTGCTTCATTGTATACCTTTCTTCGATGCTTTACAGCTTCATGGGTCTATTCGAAAGTTATGTTGCTAGGTGTTTCCCTTTTGGAATCCCAACGCAGGTATGGTGTCTGCAATGACAACTACATTTTCGATACTGACCTTTTGCCTAGACTTGTAGAAATTGATTTTTTTAACCATGTGCAACAACCAATTGAGCTTAGCTGTTTGCTTTATGTTTCAGGATAAGTTGTGTTCTGGAATGTTTTTGATGGAAATTATCCCTTTCCCTATTCCCAAAAATAACCGCCTGCATCTTTTTGAGTGAATTGAACTCTTGCTCAATGTGATACAAAGGATATTAGATAGTTGGGCATTGTTTTTGGCCTCGATTTTTTGTATTCTCTGTAAATTTGTGATTATAAACTGATTGTCTTTCGGTTGGTTGCCACTATTATGACAACTGAGTGAACTGACAAGTCCAAAAAGCTTCAAACATGTAAAATTATTTGTATGATGCACGATGGTCCACCTTATATTGATAGTTCCTCCGTCTTTGGCACTATAAACTTGATGGTGCCCCCTTTATAGCAGCAGTTGCTTTCCCAACTGATTATTAGTTGCAGCTATGGTTACTGGTTGTAGCTTCTCTCACATTATGATTCTAAATTCCTATTGCCTTTTGCCCTTTCTTTCATTTTGAAAAAGAAATAAAGATAGTATTACTTGCAGCTGACTACAATTTGGCTGAGTATAATACTAGAATCTATTGTAACAGGATATTTATAAATTCTTTTAGATGCATACCCCACCTTTAGTTATCTTTCAGCAATTGCAAGTCAACCTACATGTACTGCATCAGTAGTAAAGAAATAAACAAGGGTGTGCTGTATTCATTAATGTTTTTTTTTGTTTAATATCACTTGAATTAAAATCTTTCAGGTTTGACTTACTGTAATGATTTGTTAAGCTCTCTTCTCTGAATATGTGTTCCAATGACTCATGTTTGACGCGAAAGAAGCATCGACTCTTGCACTGTATTACTTGTTTAGATGTCTATTTTTTCAATTTTTCCTGACCATCAGATCTTCACTGTTCTTTTCAGGTATAATGATGCCATCAGATTACTGAAGATGTTGTTGTTCAATTTCACTTGTGATGGAAGAAGAGGATACTGGACTTTGAGACTATCAATTGACTTGGAGCATATCGGTCTTATTGACAAGAGTCTGTCTGTAGCTGAAGATGGTATAAAAGACCCATCGGTTCGTTCTGGTTCGAGAATGGCGTTACAAAGGCGGGTGATCCGTTTGGCTAAACCACCCAGGCGCTGGAAAGTCCCCAGTTTCTTGCAGTCTGTCAAAAGGAAGATAAATGAGGTGGTTTAATGCCTGATGATTTATGTGGCTGTCATTTTACGCTGCCCGTGCTCAGTTCATAACTGTGAGTCCATATTGACAACACTGAATTTGCTAATTTTAACATCTTTCTCTTTCTTGTCTTCAAATCCCCACTTACAGGTTCAAATTCAAGGAAGACCATTGAATAGCAAAACAGGGATGAAAAGCATATTCTATGGTGAAGATGGAGAACAATGTGGAGTGGAGCAACTTGCCTTGCAGTATTACGCTAGAGAAGGGGGTGCTTGGCAAGGTGTTCATACGGAAAGCGGCATATGGCTTACTATCTTTGGCCTCCTTATGTGGGATATCATATTTGCTGACGTACCAAATGTGTTTCAATCCAGATTTCAGGTATGTAGTTACTGAAAGAAGCTTTGTTCCTTTTCTTTCATTACTACTCATTAGTTGTAACGACTTGGATATTTTGCACTACGCAACACAAACTATTGTTGATGTATGGAAAAATAACCCCAGCTGAAGATTTGTGATCCATAACCTTACTATCCAATAACTCAAGAATATTTATAAAATAATCCCATGAAAATTTGCACCAGCCTCTGTTGTCGAAATTCATACATTTGATCCAATGCATGACATGCTGTGTTATCTACTTATCTTAAATGATATGGCAACTTCTTGTTAAGTTGTTAACACAGCTTCAAACATCCGTGGATGATTGCAAGATTTTGTACTAGATAACTGGTTTCTTGTGATTTTTCATGGCCTGCAAATTCTTAAGTTGGGATTACTTTCTGCAAATTTTCTTATTTTGGGTATCTGTTTAACTGATATTTGCATTCACGAGTTACTTTACCTTTGGCTACTTTGTCTTCCAACCAGTTCCATTAACCACCTCTTATTTCTCTTGTTTGCGTTAATTATGCAGAATGCACCTTTAGACTTGGGCACCGATGACTTTTATATTGCAAGAAAGAGTCTCATAGAATCTCACTTGCAAAAGATCCGTAATGGCATGGCCGAGGAGATCCTTATTGTGTCATGGGAATGCAACTTCGGAACAACTTGTAGGGGTGTTAATTGGGAGCGGAACTCGATTGACGAGCTCCGTGCTGCTGTGACTTGCATAGGCGGCCCTTGCCTGGCTTCCCTGTGCCGACTCTTGGCTGAAGACTACAGGAGCTGGGCCAGTGGAATGCCTGATTTGTTAATCTGGAGGTTCCACGGAGACTACAAAGGTGAAGCTAAGCTTGTCGAAGTTAAAGGCCCTAGAGATAAACTCTCCGAGCAGCAACGGGCTTGGTTGCTAGCTCTGATGGATTGTGGTCTCGACGTAGAGGTCTGCAAAGTGTCCCCTGTTATGCTCTAAGAAGCAGTCACCAGGGGTAGTAAAGATTACACTCATTCGTCGTGCTTTCACCAATAGGATGATACATTTGTTGCTGTTAACGTGCAAATGGCGTGCAGAGCAAGTTCAGGTATTTTGAGTCTCCTCTGCTCTATATTCTTTCTTCATATCGGCATTGATTGTTCTGATGAAAATGCAAGATCACACGTATTTTTATAGCTTGATGTGTAATTTTCGTTGGTGTTTGCGTGGGTTGATTGATGTATTTAACAACCTGCATTATTGGTGAAAATCTTTATATCGGTTGAAAACAACTACTCCGGGGTATTGTACTTGTGGAGTTGTACATAAAAACGTTTGAGCAAAATACTCCATATCGTCATATTGGTGGAAAACTATTGTACTTGTTGCTTGTTAGGATTAAGATTTAAAAAGATTCATGCGGCCTTTGATGGAGTGGCCTAGTGGTGTTTATCCTTGGTGCGTAGCTCTTGTCGGTTGCGTCATCAACAAGGGGTTTGGCAAACCCCTTAATAGTGGGTCTCATCATCAAAAATAAAATAAAAAATCATGCGTATCTTTTTTGAAAAACAATTTACACTCCAATATTAGATTTTTTAAATATTTTTTATAAATAAATTTTGCGTCTCTTGATTTAAAAGTGTGTGAATTAAGAGATGCAACTATTTATTATTATTATTATTATTATTATTATTATTATTATTATTATTATATAAAAACCATAAACAATAAATCTGAATTACAATGTGAGAATTAAATTAATAATGATCAAAATATGTGAGAAATATAAAATAAAAATTAATCAAGGTATAAATAATGCATTTTTACCAAAATAATATAGATATAAATAAAATAATTGTTATCAAATTATATATTATATATATATATATATATATATATATATATATATATATTATATACATTATAAATAGAATACAATTGAAATCTAAATGATCAAAGATGAGAATGATCACATGGATGTGCGAGTACACGAGGCTTGACAAGATTATAAATGAGTTTATTCGTGAGAAGGTAGGGGTTATCAGTAGGGAGAAGATGCGAGAGTCGAAGCTTCGGTGGTTTGGACACGTGCAAAGGAGACCCAAGTGCGTTAGTGCACAAATGCGACAACTTGACGATCAAGAGGGCTCGACAAGGAAGAGGATGACTGAAGAAAAATTGGAATGAGGTTATTAGATATGATCTTATTGTTTTGGGACTCACTGAAAAAATTACGTGCAATAGGATACAATGGAGGTCTTCTATTCGCATCGAGGATAGTTAGCTTTGCAAGGCGGCTTATTGTTTTTGGAGGCATAAAATGTACTCATACTTTCGTTTTTCTCCCTTACCATGCTTATTATATGATGATTTGGTTCATTTTATTTTATATGATGATTTGGTTTATATTAATTTTTTTCATCACGACTGAAGAAGTCAAGAGTCAGGGCGAACCCTAGCAGACATCGCCGACAACCCACCGCCATAGCCATCGCCTATCTCTTCTCGCTTGCTCTCCCCCTCCGGTCATCGTTCGAACTGTTTTCCGTCGACTCCGGCTCCCGCTTCGGACGTTTCGTTTCCCTAAAGGCCTCGGAAGGTATCCATTTCCGATATTTGCTACTCCTTGTCCCGGTCTTGATCGATGTTGGCAGCGCCTTGTTACTTTCGATTTTTCTAATGCTTGATAATCGCATTTGGGAGGCAATTTGACGTTCTCAACAGAAGTAGGTCTACTTCCGTATAATTTACTGAATAACTTCCTGCTCGGTTTCATTGAGCTGGTGATTTTCCGTTTGAATTACATCCTTTTTTCTCTTCTCCTTTATAGTGCCCATGAATTCGGCATTTTTTACTTTTAGGCAGTGGAGTTCATGGTGAATTCTGTGAAAAAAACTTATGAATCGGTGCTTGTAGATGTGCAATGCCTATTGTGGTTATCTTTTGGTTTCTGTCTGCCTCATGTGGTGCTCTTTCTGGATCTCATATTAGTGGGATTGAGTTATCTTGCAGCCCTTCTTTCTGTTTTTCGTTTTCTTTTCTTAGCTTTCAGTTTTTTTCCTTCAATTTTGTTACTGGATATGCTTGAATACCGTGCCTTTCGTGATTTCCAAACTTGCCTAAGTAGTTTAATCCAAGCAATTGTTAATTCGATTAAAGCTCCTGGAAATGGAGTGGGCAATGATAATTACTTACAGGCTTGGCTATGCCAGAGAACGTTAGAACCCAATGACCACAGTGACCTGTTATTTCAGCAATCTTACATACATAGTTACATGTCAGTCTTACCAGGAATAATGGCCCATGTTTTTTTTTCCTTCTTGTTGAGTGATCATGAAATTGAATTTGTTCCCTCCAGGTTAAGTAAGATCAATTTTTTTTCCCCCCCCCAATCAGGAAAGTGCTTTGCACAGGTTGAAAGTGTGTGTTTTGGCAGAGCAGCGTGTTTGCAGCATCATGGTAACTAAATATCCCATACTTGTAATTTCAATTAAATATTACATTATGAATATTAGTTTTTTTCTGTGTCTTCTTTATTTTGATCCTTAAATCATTATTTAGCCTGCAGTTTAGTATCTTTATCTAGACATATGTCATGTGATATTTATCTCCTCTACAATTAGTAGTTGATTATGATCTTAGATACATGCCAGTCTAGATGAAGTATGGAATCAGAAAAAGTTATTAGTTTTTTGTCATGTTAGTTTGCAGTAGCTCTCCTAGAGCTGAATTTCACTTTTTTCCTTTGCCGGGAAAGTTCTCTATCTCACCTTCCTCATTTCCAGGGACTTGTTATCCCTTTATTTCCAGCTTGTGGCATCCATGGTTTCTTCTTCCAAAGGTTCAATCTGTGGAATCATTTTTCTACGCTGACTTTGGGACGGGTTTTCACTTTTGGCATGCCAAGCAAACTTAAAGTTTGACAAGCTAGGCAATTTGAAAAGCTTAGGTTATGTACCCAATGTGAATATGTCCCTTCTCATCTTCGAGTGACATGTCTGTCATGGTTTGGATTTGTTTTTGAACTTCCGCATCATGTGTGCTACCTTCAGTTTGCATTCTTTCAATGAAATGAGCTCTAAAGGTCTAATATGCTGGATATAAACCAAAAGCAATGGAGAAAAGTGAATGTCTATAGAAATCAGTGAATCAAGACAACTGACATAACTAGATGGTAATATAGTACAGTTAAAATAAATTAAGCAAATGCAAGGCAGCTGATGAGAGCATCAATTACTTGGAGAGCAAAATAAAGGAGTTGATAGAGTGAAGAAACAGTTTATTTTGAAATTATCTGCTCTAGTTATAATTAAAGTTTAAAGTTTGGTCACATTTTGGTGGCAACTTGCCTGCACATGGTCCAATATACAGAATTTTCGGACAAGAACTAAATTCATTAAGGCCCCCATGCACATGAACTCCTTACCTCCGAAATTTTGCTACTTTTAAATGTTGCAGTTTATTTTTTCTATTCATTTTCCCGTGGTTTTACTATAATATTGATTCATTTCCTCTTAACTGGCTGCTATTAATAGCTGGCTGTTGCTAGTGAATGGATTAATGTTCCACTTGGTTAATTGAGTAGGGATATCAATTTCATTTTAATGCCACATACCATATGAACAAGAGAGGAGAACGTTATTCAATTGTACCATATCAAGTTCGCAACTGAAAGGCGAAAGATTTTATTTTCATCAATTACCAAGGCCTTAGTTGACAAGCAAACGGCAGTGATTATGATGAGTCCTTCCTAGATTAAGGAATCTTTGCATTGAAAGTTGAATGATTGTTCAATCCATGTGCAGGATTCTAGTGGAACGAGCGAAGAAAATTCTGAAAGGAGGCTCTATGTTGGTAACATTGATCATAGGATTTCAGAGTAAGGGAACTTTAATCTAGAGAGTTGAATTTTTCCCCAACCTTTTTTTAAAACTTTAACAATACAATACAACTGATGCATCATACGTTTTTGCTAATAGGGCAACCCTAATCAGATTGTTCTCGCCTTATGGAAAGATTGAATCAGAAGACTTCCTGTGCCACACTCGGGGACCCAAACGAGGAGAACCACGTGGGTTCGCCTTTATCCAGTTTAGAACAAAAGAGGTAAGCTTTTGCTCATATTAAAGGCAACAGTTCTTTTTAATGTGAATGCCTCAAACTAAAGGGAAAATAACTTGTTTATTTTGTTGCTGGTTTACAACAATAAGAAACTGCTGGTTGAGGCAATTGAGTTGTGTGCCATTAACATTGCAAATTGCAGCTGCTGCTGGTTGCACCCTTCTTCCTAAGTTTTTACCACCTGCAATGGGTAGACTCATAAAATGTTATCAAGCAGGAGCATTGGCATATATATATATTTTTTTAAAAGCATGAACAAGCTGTAGAAAATGAATTATGCATATAAAAGGGTATAATTCATGCCTAAATCGGCATAGGCTCTATTGTTTGAGACTGAGAGGCAAGGATGGATTATCTATTTGTTAAATTTAATCTAATAAAAGAGTGAGCTTTTAAAAATCAAGGAGTTGTGTTCTCTTGACATATTCTCTGGTATGTATAATTTATGAATATGATGGGCATACAAAATGAAGTAAACTAAAGAATAAATACCATTTGAAGCACGGGTAATTCCTTAATTTAATGGCTTAAAATCAATGTACAGTAGCAGAAATCTAGAATTGTTTATCCCTATTTCCAATTGTTTTTATGAATTATTGTTTACTGAGTGATAAAAACAAGCCCTAACTGGTCTGCTCATTGAAGTAAGAATGCAGGAAGCTAGGCTGGCTAAGGAGAAGATGCATGGGAGGTTGGCTTGTGGGCGCCCTTTGGTTGTCCGTCTGGCTAGCGAGAAAGCTCAACCTGAAACAACAATAGAAAACTCAGCCAATACCATTGGCAGCTCCCGTAAGTCAACAGCTTTTACTTGTAGCTCAGGTCAAACAAGCCGAAGTGCGAAAATCACAGCCATTAAAAACAAATTGAAGGCGCTGGAAGATGAGGGCAACAGAGGGAAGAAACAGAAGCAAAGCGATTGCATGCCATAGCTTCAATCTTCATGGTAAAGACGTTGTGATGAAGGAACAGAAGCAAAGTGTGATTGCATCTCTGTTATAGATGAAGATGTTGATGTTGTGCCCGAATGAGATAGCATCACCAATTTGGGATTGGAACATGGTACTTCTCTATGTTGATAGATAGTAACTCAAGTTTCGCGCTTATCTACTCCAAGATTTAGCTAAGTGTCAAGTTTTTATTGGAGTGGGGCACAGTTCATTATCAATCTAAAACAACATTGTTTATTGCCATCTGTTTTCTCTCTTTTAACAAACAAAGTGAAACGATGTTTTATGAGACATTGTTTTGCCTAAGAAGTCGCCTTTTGAAGCCAAATAATTAAATGTGTAATTAACTTCTTGTTTTATTAGCATGTAACGATGTCATGTAATTGGATATAAAAACTTTAAACATGAATAGTTTTTTTTACCTAATTATCCAAATGGGTAGATATAACATCTCTTTTTGATGTTTTTGAGCTAAAATATAGTTTAAATTATCAAATCAAGTAAAATATAAAAGTATTATGGTTTTTTAAAATACATTTGAAGTGATCAATTTGATTTCAATTTTCAAACGTATCACTTTCACCCGGGTATCGAATTTAGGCTTATAAGAGCATACCCAACAATTTTCCTATTTTGAAATTTTTGGTTCAACAAATTTCCTATCACATTTTCCAAAAATGGGAAACAACAAGAAAAATACACTCCCTCCGTTCCATGTTACATGGGGGTAAAGATCAGCTGTCCCGTATCACCCACTGTCCCCCAGTCCTCCTCACACATACACCCTTTTTCATATTTCTTTTTTCTTTTTTTTTTCTTTTTAATTAATTATCCTTTTTTTTTCTAATATTCGGGGAAGGGAGGGGACAGCAGGGGGCTGTCCCCTTTGTGACAGTGGATCCCGTTCCGTTACATGGGCGTTTAGAATACATAGTTTGTTCCATAATACTCCTATGATTTGACAACCAACATAACTATTTCTTATGATTTGACAATCATCATAACTACTCGTATTTCTAAATTGAAAAAAAGGGGACTTTTCAACTTCTATCCACCATTTCCGATGCATCTCACATTTACGGTGGTTGAGATCCTCTAGTCCATGTTTACGGTCCAATATGTAGTCAGTATCGCGTGATTGGATGTGCTGAACTATTTTATTAATTTTCTTAATAAATAGGGTAGTTTTATAATTGGGTTCAACCAATAAAAGAAAGCGGACTATGAAGGGGACCATAAAACTGGACTAGAGGATCCTCACCGCATTTACGGAGTACTATAATACTATTTGGCTCCAAATGACTTTTTTAAATGTGTACACTTTTAACACTTAAACTAGTATAATCCCCGCACCATGGTGCGATTTTTTTAAACTAAAATTTTAGCAATATAAAAAAATATATTATGAAATATTAATAAAAGCTAAAAATATCCGCAACCTAGAAATAGAACTCCGGGATCTTCTTTTTCTTCTTAATCACCCGAAGGCGAGAGCAAAATAAAAATCATTACCACAAATGTATTTTATAATTCTCTGGAATTTTTTTATATATAAAATCTCATCCAAAGTATAATACATAAATATAGATTGAATCACTCAGTAATAATAATAATAATATCGTTTATCAAAAAAAAATATCATTATAAATTTGTTTAAATGTGATTTGTCATAACCAATAGTTATATTCAATGCTTTGAATTAAGCCCAATGGTTACATTTTTTTTCTTTAATGTTTTAAATTAAGCCCAATTGTTAGTAAATATGTTAAGAATAAAAGAAAAAAAATGTGATTAGTTTAAAGAGATAAAAAAAAAGAATAAAAATAATAATTAAAGAAAATAAATAATTAAAAAAGGGATAAAAAACATGATTGGTGGAAAAGAGAGAATTAAGGAGAAGTTGACACATAAGCCTAAAGTGTTCTAAATTAAGAGTATATAAATAATTAAAAAAGGGATAAAAAACATGATTGGTGGAAAAGAGAGGATTAAGGAGAAGTTGACACATAAGCCTAAAGTGTTTTAAATTAAGAGTATATATAGATATAGATTGTTAGTAAATATGTTAAGAATAAAAGAAAAAAAATGTGATTAGTTTAAAGAGATAAAAAAAAAGAATAAAAAGAATAATTAAAGAAAATATAATTAAAAAAGGGATAAAAAAACATGATTGGTGGAAAAGAGAGGATTACGGAGAAGTTGACACATAAGCCTAAAGTGTTCTAAATTAAGAGTATATATAGATATAGATTGTTAGTAAATATGTTAAGACTAAAAGAAAAAAAATGTGATTAGTTTAAAGAGATAAAAAAAGAATAAAAATAATAATTAAAGAAAATAAATAATTAAAAAAGGGATAAAAAAACATAATTGGTAGAAAAGAGAGGATTAAGGAGAAGTTGACACATAAGTCTAAAGTGTTCTAAATTAAGAGTATATATAAATACTACATGACACTACTTAATGATGATGCCATTTAGGATTGTCAGGCCACCTACAAGTGGGCTTCTAGTAAGAGCACCCACAATGGTCATTCTTGGGTGTCTTATTTTTTAAAAATTAAAAATTAAATATTGTCATCACTTGTCAGGAAAATAAAGATATGAATTTCTTCTTTGTACCGCAAAAAACTTTTACGAATGGAAAGACACTCATCGTTGACATTTTTTTTAAAATTTTTTTACTTTACTTTTTTTTTTGGAATGAGAAGACACTAAAAAAATGAGGCACGTGGATGTTCTAATAGTAGGTTTCTTAATTATTGTACAAAATCTTAAACACCCATTTAATATGGAATGGAGTGAGCAATGAGTGTATGTACTATGTAACTTAGGAGGGGCAATTGCTCCGATCCCCATGCCCCTTTGGCTTCCCATGTAGCATCATACATAGTTTGGTGATCAAACTTGAACTCTTGAGTATGGCCTTTGCAAATTGAGGGGAGTTTTTGTTTTTGTTTTTAATAAAAGGTGATTTTATCGGGCCTAACACCACCCAAATTATTACTACCTTGTATAAAAAAAGGGTGATTTTATGCGAAATGCCCTAAATAAGAGTCACCTTGTGGAGTTTTCCAAAAAAAAATAAAAGCGGTTAAAGGTTTGTTTACCCTCCCATTTCGCCGCGACTTGACCGGCCGTCGCCTGTGTTGACCTTCGCTTTCCGGCGGGCCGTCAATGGCGTTCACACTCTCTCCGCTGCTCTCAGCTCCGCCTCGTGCAGCCCCGCACCGATCGGTTCTCTCTCCTCGGTCCCGTTCCCCTCCGATTCCGCAGCTGAATCCGAATGCCTTTCATCTTGACAGGGAGAAGAGTCAGAGCCGCCTCGTGGCCCAACCGGCGAAGAGAAGAACGCCGATGAGATCTGTCACTGTGAAGGCACAGCTTAGCTTTCCGATCATCTCTCCCTGTGATCAATGGGGCACCTGGACCGCTCTCTTCTCCTGCGGCGCTTTCGGCCTCTGGTAATTCATTCCTGATTATCCTTGTGTAAGATTCCGTGTTAGATTCGTTTTTGAAAGTAGCGAATACGACTTAATTAGAGTTCCACATAACCTAAGCAACTTCAATTTTCTCACTAGATAATGTAGTTGGACAGATTTCGATTTGAAATTAATGGATATATATTCAAGTGTTTGAGGCACTGATAGTCACATACGACTTATTTAGAGTCCATTAGAGGTTCTGATTTAGTCCTTTTGTGGTCAGATCGTTTATGCAAACGGCTCTATGTATGGATTTGTTGTATTGAAGGTCCGAGAAGACGAAGATAGGGAGTACCTTGAGTGGTGCATTGGTGAGCGTATTGACTGCGCTTGCATTGAGTAATTTGGGGATTATTTCGTGTGAAGCACCAGCTTACTCCGTCGTGCTTGAGTTTCTGCTCCCATTAGCTGTGCCACTGCTGTTGTTGAGAGCCGATATGCGGCGTGTAGTGGAGTCAACTGGAACATTGCTGCTTGCTTTCTTGATTGGATCAGGTAGAGCTTACAAATTGGTATCACTCTAAGAATGTTGCCTTCACCGCTCTTGATTAGATTTTTGTTGAGGAAGTGGTTTAATGTGAGTGTAGCTGAGCTTCAAAATTTAGCACAACATTAGTATCCTATGTACTTATTTACATGTATCTGAATTCGTGAATGGAGAGAAATCGGCAAATAATATACGAATGTGCCTGTATAAGTGCTTCTCCCTTATTTGATGTTCTTCTTTTATGTTAGTTGCTACCACCATTGGAACAGCAGTAGCCTTCTTCTTGGTGCCAATGCGCTCTCTCGGCCCAAACGGTTGGAAGATAGCAGCAGCCCTCATGGGAAGACATATTGGTGGCGGTAATTACTACTACTGCTTATGAATTTTATCAAATAAATTTGGTCTGAACCCAGGGTCATACTAATTAGGGCCGGATATGGATGAAGGATAGATCTCCTAAATACGGAGTAATAAATTTGTTCTATGGGTTTCAAGGTCAATTACTTTTATTAAGATGCATTGTATTTCAGGTGGATTGCGTTCTCATTGTGATTTTTCTTATTGAAACAGTGTAATCTTACATTTATGCAGCCGTCAACTATGTTGCAATTTCAGAAGCTCTTGGAGTTTCTTCATCAGTTTTGGCCGCAGGCCTAGCTGCTGATAATGTTATATGTGCTGTATATTTCACGACCCTATTTGCGTTAGCTTCAAAGATTCCTTCTGAGGCTGGAGTTTCAGCTACTGGTACGCATGTTATGACTCAGTCCATCCTACTAAAATAGAAAGCTCTAAATTAATATCACCCCATACCTTGGGGATTTAGAGGATGGCATGATACAATCCTCAGAAGCTTTTACTATCTTAATTGAGCTTAGTCTTATGCAGATGGCGTCGAGGCAGACTCTGATTCCAGGGAAAAAATCCCTGTGCTACAGACAGCGGTAGCTCTTGCTGTTTCTTTCGCAATCTGCAAGTCTGGAAATTTTCTTGCTAAATATTTTGGAATTCAAGGCGGTAGCCTTCCAATTATAACTGCAATCGTAGTTTTCCTAGCAACAATATTTCCGAGACAGTTTAACTCCTTGGCACCTGCTGGTGAGGCTATGGCTATCATTCTGATGCAGGTAATTTTTATTATGTGGTTATGTCAGTAAAGATGGTATCTACAAATTGAAGTGCTCTTTTTTCCGAAGAGGTAAAAGATATAGATCAAGTAACCAAGTTACAAAAGACGTAAACCATACCAAGTGTAAAAATATGGCCTCACTGGCTGTATACTCAAAAAGTTTAAATTTGCATTTTACTGTCATTGAAGTGCTCTTTCATTGTGCTTGGGAACCAGGTATTCTTTGCTGTGGTGGGTGCAAGCGGGAGCATATGGAATGTGATAAACACAGCACCGAGCATATTTGCTTTTTCCCTCATCCAAATCGCGGTTCATCTGGCAGTAATACTTGGGATTGGGAAGGTATTGAGCATTGAACTGAGGCTGTTACTGCTGGCATCAAATGCCAACGTCGGAGGCCCCACAACGGCCTGTGGGATGGCAACTGCCAAAGGGTGGAGTTCTCTGATTGTGCCTGGTATACTAGTTGGTATCTTTGGGATTTCCATTGCAACTTTCTTAGGGCTCGCTTTCGGCACTGCAGTTCTCAAGTTCATGTGATACGAATAGCGTGAATGTGATTTAATTCCTGATTCTACTGGCATGGGATGAAAACAAGGCCACCTTTCTGAGAGCTTTTGTAGCTGATGCAAACAACATATGAACTCCTTCAGGATGGTTTTGAGGTGTCCCTCTGCAGATCAATCACTTCAGGTAAAATATATGCCTGTTAAGGAACCTTGATTCAAAAATATTTCCACAAAATTTAATTATTTTAGCTTTTGAAAAAAAAATTGATTTCGTAGGGACATGTGTGTGCATTTTTTGGTGGGGAATCTAGTCAAGTTCTTAACCTATACATGGGGCACAAAGCAACACGTTGGATATTTCGATACAAAATTAAAAATTTTGGCGAATGGAAGTAGTAGTTTAAAAAATTAAATAAAAAATCGATTGATATTACCATTTAAAAAAGGCAGAGTGAATGGTAAATGATATGTTTTGTCAAATAAAAGTAGTAGTTTTTATCATTATAAAAAAACATGCATAAATAGTAAACGATTTGAGATTTTTTAACAGAAAAGTGGTTAAAGAAGGCTATGCACGCATCGTAGTCCATCCTAAAACATTCTTGTAGATAAGAATTTGCAATTCATTATAAAAGAAAAATTGAGTAGTAGGGAAAGAGTGATCGAAAAGAGTTAATTGGTCGCGTTGATTTTCTTGTAGCCATACTATAAACTTCAATATATACATGACTATGTTCTCAAAAAAATATGATACATGACTAATTAGTTACAACGTGTGCAAATTGAACAGAAGCAAATCACTTACCACTCCATTTGACTAACAACCACGCTTTTATCACTAGTACTAAGTTTCATATCTTTATACTATAATTAAATCGATAGGAAACCAATAAATGTAAAAAATTATTTGAAGATCCTCTAATAAATTATTACTCCATCCGTAACAAAATAATTGGCTCTTTGAGAGTTTTCACACTGAAAAAAAAATAGTATGAAAAGTTGGAGTATTAATAGAATTTCTTGGAAATAAAAAACAATTAATGAGATGAATTGATAAAATTAGAAATTTTTGACATTAATTAAGTTTAAAAGGACAAATATTTTTTTACAAGAAAAAATGGTCAAAAGTCCAATTATTTCGTTGTGGGGGAGTATATGATTTTGTTTTCATTTTAGTGATGTATTTATAATTTATAATTTTGAGGTTTCTTACAAAATTTTAGTGCATTTTTTAATTTTCTTTATGATAGTATTTTTTTTTGAAAATATTACGGAGTACTATCTTGGATAGAAAAAATTTCGATGGTGATTTTACGACCCTCGAGGCTCGGGTAGGCGTGTTATTGTGTCCCTATATTACCTCGGTTGACTGAATCTAAAATCGTCAATGCTCGTATTCGTACTCGTACGTCCTCATCCCCACAGATTCATCTGTCATCAGAGATTCCATCACCAATACGCTCAGCTCCTCTGCTCGACACGCTCCTCCGGCTCCACCTATGGCGTTCTCTTCGCCATGGCCAGCCTCTACTATGCCTCTCCCTCTTCCTCTCGCCAGTTTCCGTCCCTCTCTCTTCACCACCTCCCCCCTCTCTCCCTCCGGCCGGCGACTACGCACGCCATTTCCTCCCAATCTGGAAGGAGCGCAACTTTTTCGCGGCTCTCGCCTCTCTCCGGACCGCATTGTCCGCCGATCCTTCGCTGTTAGGTCTCAATTTGGATCCAATGCCGCTTTCATCTCTCCTCAGGACCACTGGGGCACCTGGTCCGGTCTCCTCGCCATCGCCGCTTTCGGACTCTGGTATGACTCGATTCAATCGAAATGTCGCGGTTTAATTGGCGTGATCTCTTCGAAATTGAGAATTAGGGATTGGTGGCTGTGATGGAGGTGAAAGCAACATCTGTGTTTTTTTGGATTGAAGGTCGGAGAAGACGAGAATTGGGAGCATAGTGAGCGGCGCGCTTGTGAGTATATTGGTTGGATTAGCTGCTAGTAATATAGGGATACTTCCTTATGAAGCTCCGGCCTATTCCGTTGTCTTCAACTTCTTGCTACCTATCACTGTCCCCCTGCTGTTATTCAGAGCCAACTTGCATCGGCTGATTCGAGTCACCGGGAAGCTGCTCTTGGCTTTCTTGCTTGGATCAGGTTAATTGAGCTCTTTATCAACATGAAATTGTATAGAGAAGGAAATCTGTTCAATTCAATTTTGTTGATGTGATTCAGTGTGACCATTATTAGCTTGATAGACCAACTTTATATGCTTTGCTATGGTACTTTGGTTTGTCATACCTTTCATTTAGCCATGCTTTTGAGTTTTTTTTGGTGATTTAGATTAGTGAAAAGATGAGTATTCCCTTGGTTATCGTAGAAAAACTAGTGTATTATGTATGCCATGTTTATCTGACTATATGAATGGTATGTGTGCTAAGCACCATCATTATCAAATTCAAACTTGTAAAGTCATCTCTATTAATTTTAATGTCTAATGGAGTTACGCATTTGTTGTTACGCATTTGTTAATATTTATCCTTGTGCTTAATTTTATCCTTGTGCAAATTTTAATGTCTAATGGAGTTACGCATTTGTTAATATTTATCCTTGTGCAAATGCAGTGGCTACAATGGTTGGAACAGTGGTGGCATATTTTCTGGTGCCTATGCGATCTCTTGGTCAAGATAGTTGGAAAATAGCTGCTGCTCTCATGGGGAGTTACATCGGAGGAAGTTAGTTTGAGAACTATAATTTCCCATGCTCCATGCCAGTTTACGACAATTGATAATATAAAAATTTACACTTTGGAAGTTGCTGAAAACAGAATTACTTGGAACAAATCTCAAGTTGCTTGCTTGTTTGACCGAATAGATGTATATTGGAAATGCTTATTATTAGTCTATCACTTGTTTCAGTGGAATTCTCAAAGTATCCAACCTTGGTGAAGTGTTTATTCAAGACATTTTCTGACCACTATTGCGACTAGAAGCAGATAACATTTTACATTTTGTACATACAGCAAACAAATGCATACTTATGTGTCTAAGAGCGCTAAAAGTGAGGACTTAAATTTCATTACCCATTGTTGTTCCTTATCTTGCTTGCTAAAGGCCTATAGTACCACAGATTATACTAGAAAACGACAGTTTAGGTGGTGTATGTATTGTGGTGTTGCTTTTTCTCTCTTGAGAGTGTTGACTTCGTCTTTTGGATGTTGATTTCCTGCAGCTGTGAATTATGTTGCTATCTCCGAATCACTTGGCGTTTCTCCGTCTATTATGGCTGCTGGTGTTGCTGCTGACAATGTTATATGTGCACTTTATTTCATGATTCTTTTTGCATTAGCCTCAAGAGTGCCTGCTGAGGATTCAGATTCTCCTGGTACGTGTTGTTTTTTCATTTAGTACTTCACCATTATATAACCTAGGATGCTGATCTATGGTATTCTTTCTATTTTCTGTTAAAAAGCAAATATAAAAATGAACTACTGTTTGGTGTGTTTGATTAGAATGCCCTGCTGCATATTGCTTATTCAGCTTTCATTCCCAGATGCTGAGCTGGGTTCGGAAAGCCATTCTGGAAGCAAGACATCTGTGCTACAGACTGCTACTGCCATTGCAGTAGCCTTTGCTATATGCAAGTGCGCGACATATGTAACGCAGTTGTTTGAAATCCAAGGTGGTATTCTTCCAGGAGTTACAGCTATAGTCATCATTCTAGCAACTACGTTCCCCAAAGTTTTCTCTTATCTTGCGCCTTCTGCAGAATCTATTTCACTAATCCTGATGCAGGTATTCAAATCTTGCCCTTTCTGTTTGTTTTTCAGGGTGCTTTAGTTCCTTAATTAGTTTAATCTTAACCAACTTTTTATACTACCCTCATATATGGGCAAAACTCATACTAATAGAGAATGTTTTCATGATGCAAAACAGATTTTCTTTGCAGTAATCGGTGCTAGTGGTAGCATTTGGAACGTGATGCTGACGGCCCCCAGTATCTTTGTATTTGCCTTCGTACAAGTAACCGTCCATCTCCTCATCATTCTTGGCCTAGGAAGACTTTTCGGGTTGGATTTGAAACTCGTGCTCTTAGCTTCAAATGCCAATGTCGGAGGCCCAACAACAGCCTGTGGCATGGCCAAAGCCCAAGGCTGGGACTCCCTCGTCGTCCCTGGAGTTCTCGTTGGCATCTTTGGCATATGCATCGCGACTTTCCTTGGCATTGCTTTCGGGGCTTCGGTTCTCAAGTACATGTGAAAGTTCTTTCAGGTTTGATGCATTTATATTATCTTGTTTGTACTGGTCATGTCCCTTATATTTGAGTTCCGGTGCACCGTCCCGGTAAGGTGAAATCATAATTTATATTGCACAACAACATACATGAGGGAAAGTAGTGGCAAATATGACTACACATAAAGAAACACCAACATAACATATATGTATAGGAAAAACATGAATACAAGTATTGATTGTTCTAATGTTGATGGGGATGGAGGAGAATAGGAAGCCCTTGAGCAGGTTTTGGAAGAGGAATTCCGACGATCTTCTCATCGGGAATTAGGGCTTCCCACTTGAATCTCTTCACTGCATTGTGTATAAACACTTGGATCACCAGCTGGGAATAGTTCTTTCCAGAGCACCCAACAGACCCTCCTCCGAACGGGATATATGTGTAGGGCAAGGGACCATCTCCGTCGAATCTTGAAGGGTCGAATTTTTCAGGTTCTGGGAAGTACTTTGGGTCCTTGTGTGTTGCATAAATGCTTGTTATCAACTGCATAATACCACAGTTTTATGTGTTGGTTGCTCATCTTCCGTTCATTTAGAAACAAGTCGTGCCTTGATTTGAATTAATTCATGTTTAAAAATCGAGATATTCGAGCCGGGCCTCAATTGGACTCGAGATTCATTTAGTAAATAAACGATTCGAGTCCGAATTGAGCTTTTTTTTTTAGTTGAATCTGATCTGAACTAGAGCTACTCGACTCATATAACAACTCCACCGTACCCTTGAAGCTATATATGTACACATAAATATGATTACCTTATAGCCCTTGGGGATGTGATAACCAGCATATGTGAAATCAGTGAGGGCCTCTCTAGTGATAATGGGAGCAGGAGGGTAAAGACGCATCACTTCACGAGCCACATTCCAAGTGTATCTCAAGTTGTGGGTATCCTCCATGCTCAACACCTCTCCATCTTTCTTCTTTGCTGCCACCTCCATGTTTTCTATCCAAATTATTTGCTCAATCAGTTAGTCTACATCATTGTTCTAAAAATCCCGTCTAGACGCTAGTCAACCCCTCACCGTCTAGGATCCTCCTAGCGCTTTTTAGAACACTGGTCTATATAATATAAAAATATTAAACTAATTAAGTCGACAAGAATGTTCTTTCTCAAAATAAAAACCATTTTACCGTTTGACTTTTCAAAAAGTTTTTTAAAGAGATGAGAACTCTGTAAAAATATTAACTTTATATTGATTTTTTAAAATAATATTAAACTTATTAGTAATAAGTATAAATTTATTTAAAAACTAATAATTTTTTTTGATATTTTATATGGTTTTTAGCTTTTGTCCAAAGAAAAATAGTAACATCTATTTTGAGAAAAATGGAGTATATAAAAAGTATATAGGGGATGGGTTGGGCTTTGGTGAGAGTTTGACTTACGGTGAAAAATGAGGACTTAATTGTGTTTTTTTTTTGGAAGCAAGATAAGAATTCAGTTCTTTAGACAAATCTAGAGAAACCGAATTGTGTCTAATTATACATTTTAAAAGTGCAAATTATATTTAATTAACAAAGTATATTTGATTATATATAGCTTTTTGTACATCATTATGCTTTTTTCATAAAAAGTAAAATTTTCATTAAAAAAGTTGCACATTTTGTATTTTTCTTTTATATGCATTATAAATTTATAATGACCTGAAAATAAATTATTTTTAAAACGTCATACATCTAGATATAAAAAATGATGCATATATAATTTGTATTTTTATGAGCATCAGATATATTTTTACAAAAAATGTGTGTTTTTTGTTATTATTATTTTATATATATATTATATAAATGTACCTTGATTTCTAACTAATTAATATGCCGTGGTCCATGCCAGCTAATTAATACAACGTAACTAATTAACAAACTTTCTTTCAATGCAAAACAAAGAAATATACACAGACTATATCTGTCTTAAAATACAAGTCAATATTTGACTTTATTACAATTTTTTAAGAGTTAAAACTTATAAAATATAATATTAATTTTTAAAAAATTTAATATTTTATGGAATCTTTTTTTTATTTTTTTTTAGAAACGTGTAATAAATTCAAATTTGAGATGGATGGATGGATGGATAGATAGATAGATCATGAAAATTATCATGCATAGAAATTAAAGCTAGACGGATAGATAGATAGATAGATCGATAAAAATACCTTGATATACTCGACGATAAATGTGAGGACGATCCGCCATAACCTTGAAAATCATGCACAAGACCGAAGTTAGGGTTCCATGTCCGCCGTAAAGAAGCGCAATGATACCATCTACGACGAGGCGATCGTCATCCTCAGAGTGACATGCTTGCAGAAGATAAGAGAGTAGGTTTTGGGGAGATGAAGAAGAAGACTCCATTGTTGATCTTTGGAGCCTAACAAGCTCATGGATCAGCAACCTGAGTTCATCTCTGGCTTTGAGCCCTCGATGTATCCGACTCCCCGGGAGATCTATCGGCAGCGATTGGATCCCTAACGCTATCCTCTCCATTGGTTGGAATAATTTTTCCACTGCTTCTTCATCTTCAATCGACAGAAAGAATCGGCATGCCAATTCGAAGGCGTATCGATTCACTAATGGATACACCTTAATCGCCTAATCATATATAATTAATATATATGATCATAAACCAAATGAAGATAAAATTAATCAAGGTTACACACACACACATATATATAATCCTTGATTTGACTAATTATAATATATAAATATATAGTTAATGCAGTGTAACGGGGAAACAAATGAATATATATTGTCTCATATTCATATAAATATTATGTTATATAAATGTGAAAATATGAATATAATGTTTTTTTGGTCATAATATGAATATAATGTAAATATGGGTATATGAATATGATATTATTTATATTCACATAACATAAAATATAATGGATAACATCATATTCATATTCACACAACATAATATTAACATATTCGTCAATTCATATCCACATAACGTCATATTCATATTAATATAACACAAAATTTCATTCGTTTTTCATCGTTACACCGTATTGTTCGTTTCACTGGAACTCTCTATATTACTATATATATGTGTGTGTGTGTGCGTGCGTGCGTGTGTGTGTGTCATGTGTATATGAATATTATGTTATATATGTTCAAATGAATATATGAATATTTGGTTGTTTGAATATGTATATAATGTAAATATGAGTATATGAATATGATATTATTTATATTCTTACATAACATAATATAAATAACATCATATTCATATTCACATACAATATAATATATATTCATATCTACATACATAATATTCATATATATTCAATTCATTTCACTGTTATACCGTATTTTCCATGTCGTCGGAACTTTTACCTATATATCACTCGAACTTTTCACAAACCTCATTATGACATTATGAACAAGTGTTTATTGAGTGAATGGCTACTTGTACGTACGTACCTGGCCATGCCAATGGGATTCCAAATGGTGTTGTGCCATGGTATCCATAACTTCGATGAAATTTCGGAGGCCATCGGCTTTCATAAACGCAAGGAATGCAGGCTTTAAGCACCGATCTGTGGCGACTGCAACCTCATCCGGAAACAGAAGCATCTTAGCCGGCCTAACCAACCATCTTTTCACCAATTTGTTGGTGTTGGAAAACATAAACTTGTTTCCTGCAGCACCACACAACACCGCGACATCATCTCCAACAATGGATGTTTTAAAAACATCTGGACAATATCGAGTCATCCGCTTGAAGAAGAACTCCTCCGAATGCCCTTTTTTAAGGTGAGTTAGAAACTCGATGGATTCCCCGATCACCGGCCACCCGGTTTTCCCCGGTGGCAACCTAAGATTGTTGGAGGTTTTGAGGATTGATAAGTAGTGAATAAGAGAAATAGTTAGTATGGAGGAAAGTAGAACACCAAACAACAATACTAACTCCATACTTGCTAGTTTTATTTAATTTGGATTGATCAAGCTAGATAGAAATTGTGCAATTTATAAGCACATTGAATCAATTCACCTTTTTTTTATTAAAAAAAAAAAACAGCGCAAATTAGTACAGTATAGTTATTTTATTTGGCATGTGTATTGCGGAGCAAATAGTTAATTCGTACGTTATTTAGGTTGACCAAGTTTAGCAATTACCCAAAACAATCCATCCATATTTAAGGCAGCCGACCAAAAAAAAAAGAATGAAAATTATAAAAAAGGAATGAAAATATTTCATCTAGTATCTCTAAATTTTTCAATTTTTGTTTATCGGATACCCTTATGTTAAATCTTTAATATTTTCTGTTAAATTATTTTTAAGTAAATTATATATATTAAAATAAAAACCCGCATATTCGGTGATACATCAACTCTAATTTAGTCTCCACCCACTGATAGGTGACATAGATCGACGCCTCTTGTTACCTCGGGTCATTCAACAGCAGGATTCGCTTGTCTCTATTTAGTTTTATCCCATCCTCGTTTGCCTTGTCTAGCAATGAAGCAATCATGTTGTATGAAAGTTATCATCATCCGTCGACCACCTCAAGCAACGAGGGTAGGCAGTTTGACTGTACCCCTTCAAGTCAAGCTGTTCACCGATGCTAGGCACCCCTTCATAAATCCATCTATGGAAAATACCAAAGCACGACAAAGTACTGTATTCGGGTATAGACACATTTAGGTTAACCCTGTTGGCAATCCTGCGATGGAGCCCATGAGGTGGCCATGCTTGGCCTCGTAGAGCACTGTGTCCCATAGGTAGGCGAGGAGTCGGTCCACGTCCTCAAGGAGCTTCACCACCGGCCCTAACTGTGCACCAGTCTCCATTGATCGCCTAAGTGTTTCGATTATGAGGAGTAGGGCAAGTTTATCTAGTAATGCGGTGCTCAGCTTTACTATGTCATCACCTAGCTAGCTAGGTTGTCCTCAAACACCGGATAAAAATGTGAGAATTGTGTGTGACGATTGGAACTCAATTGAATCAAAATTAATCAAAGTGAACCACATTGATCAAAGTTAAATATATATTAAGTAAAAGTAAAATGTGAAGTGTTAAAGTAGAAGTGAAAGTGATGTGGTAAAGTGCAAGTTGGGATAGGTTATTCCTCGGACTAAAAGTTTACGAAATTCACACATTTTCCATTTCAAAATGTTACATTATCGAACATGTTTCCAAACTCACACATTTCGAAATATTATACTATCAAACATGGCTTTACAGGTTCTATATTTTTTATTTCCAATGGGGTCTACGTTTGCAAACCACCTTTTTTTTGTCTAATTTATTACTAGCATTTGTATAAAATTAAGAGAAGAAAATTAATAATTTTAGTTAGTGAATTATCTGAAATATGTATCAAAATACTCCCTCCGTCTCGAAAAACAAGTCGTTTTAGACTAGTTGAGTTGTATCAAAATACATGTCGTTTTAGGTTTTCTAGGTAGGGAGATAGTAATGATTTGTATTGATTTTTGTGTTGTTGACTTTTTAAAAGAGTTTGATTGGTTCAAAAATATAGTAGGTATTTAAAAACAATAAAATTAATGAAAAAAGTTAATGGAATGATGATGTTGATGGATGGGTGAGTGTTTTATTAAAACTAATGCACAATGCTAACAATTTACACTAATATACCATGCAAATGTCATTTTTGTAAAAAATTTGGGCACATTTCTAACCGGTTGAAGGTAACCAAGGCTAGGAGGAGAGAGAAAGACATATTTTAATTATTTTAAACTTATTTTCATCCATTTTTATTTGTTAAAATTAAAAAATAAATTTATTTTTGAACTTAATTTAATTTTATCTATCTATAGACACCCACTTTATATATGTTTATGGAAAAAATATTCCGAAGTAAAGTTGGGTCTACATCACATCTTGATCTCAGTTTTGAGTATGATATGGATAACCATTTGGATGACAAATACATCAATTCGGCTGGCACAGAAATTCACACAACTAACAAGATAAACCAGAAAACCTGGGCAGAACCGACAATCGTTGCTCCAAAGATGAAAGGTAAAACTCCTGAAGTGGACATGGAGGAGGGGACAATGCTCATAGAGGAGAGTTCCTTCGCCGAAAGCGTCAGAGGACATAAGCAAGCGTGGCGTGGCAAGGTGAAGAAATCGATGTCTAGCTAGTGGGATAACTCTTCTTTTGCGTAGTCGAATGTAGTATTTTGTTAGTTTGCTTGTAACTCACTGACACTTTGGGGTTTTGGTGGTTTTGAATGTACATAACTGGCCGTTTAGTTTGCCGACGATGCAAAAGACAAATGTATGCGATTTTTTGTTTGTATATGATTTCCCCTAGCCAATAAAATCAAAGTCTTTGCCAATAAGATAATAATCCCTGACATATCTTAACTATCTCATAAACTCATCCTTAGTATACCAACCATTAAACCCAAACGAAATACGTCATAATGCAAAATTCACAATAACCATCCATAACACATATAAACAAGTGATCACAAGACCACAACATACCTTATCAGTAATCAAACACAAGTCATCCAAAAGGTGGAAACGATTAAACAATTAAGACCCAAACCAAAAACTACGAAGTACGTATTCTTTGATTTCTGTATTTTAAGGTTTACAAAATGATGAAATTGGATCATGGGGTTGTTTTAATGATGGTGATTTTTGGTTATTTTAGGGTTTTCAGTGTAATTTGAAAATTGGTTGTTTTAGTTGACAAATTGTGAAAGTGAGTATTATTCATTCAAATTTGAAGTATTATATTGAAAGTTAGGCATTATTCATATATATTGAAACATTATTCAGAGTTCTTTGGAATATTGGTTAAGGATTTGGAGATTGGGTATTATTCGACCTAGATTATTCGTTGGCATGTGTTAGATTATTCGTATATATAACACCCTTTTCCTCCTTAATTTATGGGTGCAATTTGAGAATAGAGATATCATCGAATAATCCAACGATACCATCGAATAATTTTCAATTATTTGTTAAAATGACATTAGTAACCGAATAATATTTGTAATATCATCGAATAATCAAGCCATATCATCGAATAATCTGGCGATATCATCAAATAATCTAGCGATACCATCGAATAATTTTCAATTCCGAATAATATTGTAATACCATCGATCGAATAATCTAGCGATACCATCGAATAATCTAGCAATACCATCGAATAATTTACAGTTCAAAGTTTAAGGTGTTTTCAGGGTGCTAGCCGATTAGAATATAGTAACAATTTAAATTCGGTCATATCAATGAATAATCAATCGATACCAACACATAATCCAGCGATACTATCAAATAATCTATCGATATCATCACCATTGTCGACTATTCGGTGAGTTATAAAAAATTATTTGTTTAGATGAAAAATTATTTGATTAGATGATGTTAACCATTCAAATCTATTCTAGTAGTTACTAACATAAAAAAAAAATAAAAAAAATTCAAAACCCTAGCGGCTTAAACGCTCTCTTCTGAGCGTTTGCCGTCGCCTACCTGTCTCACCCAGGCACCTCTTCCCGCACTGGCAACCCCGCCTCCCGGCTTGTCCCCTCTCCTCTTACCATCCTTGGTTGCTCCCGGCTTGGTCCGGCCTACCGATGCAGCCTTGCCCTGCAGCAGCGTCGCCTTCCTTCGGCAGCCCCCCCACCGGCACTAGTAGAAAATGAGTAATATACCCCGGGCGTTTTTCAAATATACCCTGGATCTGACAATATGGGGCTCCGGGGTAGAACTTGGGTGGGGTTAATACATGGTCTGACTTTATACCCCGGATATATTTTTTAAAAATCCGGGGTATAAAACCTAGCCAAAATTGAAAAAAAAGTGCTCTGAAAGACATGCCCGGGATATATTATGGTAATATCCGGGGTATATTATGCGAATATCCGGGGTATTAGTTATGTCCAATCCGGGTTGTAAATTTTTTTTATCCGGGGTATAAAACTAAAATAATCCGGGGTATATACATGTAACCGATTTCCCCTATAAAACAAACATCCGGGGTATATTTATTTAAAATCCGAGGTATATATTATATCAAATCCGGATTGTAATTTTTATTTAGCCGGGGTATAAAATTGAAATAATCCGGGGTGTATAGTAGTATCATTTGGTCATTTGTTTCTTGGTATATATACCGGATAAATATGATCCGGGGTATATAACTATATATAAAAAAATTAATACCCATTCATATATTACCATATTCAACCTGTTATTTAACCCGCAATTTCCATCCATTCACATCAATGTATGATAGCCACTAAATCCACAATTGAGCAACACATACATTAAACAAGGTTCCAACTACTTAAACATTTTCAAACTAAGGCATGTTCAACATCAACACTAAAACAACGTTTCACATCCATTAGTTATGCTTCAAATACATACACGAATCATACCCTTCCAATATGCTAGCAAAAGAGGTTTCGATATGACTTGCAATGTTGCTTGAAACTCAAAAGGCAAACCGTCTAAACTTTCCTCCACATAAGGTCAAGATATCGCAATTAGCTTTGCCTACAAAAAATTCAAAAACAAAATGGATCAAGATTAGCATAATGGAATGCATTATCTATAATTTCGTTATCTCTAATTTCTAAATTCAACAAGTATCAACTTTTAACTAGGATAAAATTTTGTAAGACAATCAAAAATCTTAAAAAGGCAAGTAATACTTACTTGAAGATAATGGTAAATAGGTGGTTAAGCCATTCTTTTCGAACTTCATCAATCTTCTCTTGTTTGCTGGAGGTACTTGTCAACGATGTCAAGTCCGCAAAGCTCCTTCACAACAGACATTGTAGCAGGCACAATTACTTGGAATATGTCAGGAGAATCAGATGCACCTCCAGATCTCGCCTGCTTTCTTGCTTCTTTGATTGCCGCTCTCGTGGCACAGTGTACAGTAGCTGCCAACAGCATTGGCGGCTCCCCAGAAGCTGCACAAGGTGCAACACATTAGCACATGTTTTTACACATCGGTTTGCAGGTGTTTGGATTGAACATTTTGTGACAGGAGAAGTAGGCTCGGGCTTTCATATACCTTTTGACGAAAGAACATATATCCGGTGGTGTCCACTACTGAGTATCTCGACATTGAGCTGTTTTGGGATAGTATCTATCGTTGGGATCTTGTATGTCCATGTGCTATCAGCAATTACCATTCCATTTGTGTCAGTCAAGTATTCCTCTGTCATGAAGAAGCCAATTTCTTGTACAAAAGCTCCTTCAATCTATAAGACTATAACAACACCACACAATCTTCTCTATACTGTCTTATTGATTCTAAAACAACACAATGCTCAGAAGCAACTAAAAGTGTTGTTTAATTTAGAAAGAAAGAATTACACTGAACAAGAAGGCCAACCTGTCCCAAATCAACTGCGGGGTTAAGGCTCTATCCGCAATCGTATATGATATCCATGGTTATCAGAATCGCGATCCGGATCGGTAGGATCGTACGATCCTACGATCCTAGGGAGAGTTCTGATCCGGATCGATGGTAAATAGTCGTTTATACTAGAATCGGGACTAGGATCGGTTAGGATCGTTAGGATCAAGATCCTAACGATCCTAACCGATCCTAGTAAATTCTGATGTTTATGAAATTAGGCCCATTTGTATAAAGCCCATATCGTTTTTTTGATGAAATTAGGCCCATTTCTATTTTTTTTTAATTGTATTTTAATTTTTTGGGGAAATTTAACCCTAAAATCCCTAATTTCGATTGTTTTCTAAGTCTGAAGCGGTGAACGGGTGAACTGGTGAAGTGAAGCTTGAACCCTAAAAACAATCCGGCGACAATAGTCACTCCGGCGGTTGGTTCTAGACGTAATCACTATTTCCCATATACTTTTCTCATTTCTCCTTTACGTTTATTTAAACTTACAAATTTACAATACATAAGTATTTATATATTTATGTTTTTCTTATTTGAATTTGCATAGGTGATAATGTCGAGAGTGGCACCCATGAATCAACCCATGGAAGTGGTATTGGTGGTGGTAGTGGTGAACCTATAATAACTTGTAGTGAAGATGAAGCTATCGAGATAAATTATGGTGAAGATGGTGATGATGTTGATGATTTCGTTGAGAGAGATGCTGAAATTGTTTATGATGACATTACAAACTAGAGATGGGAGGAGGAATTTCTAATGTCTACGAGTGTTAGCACCTATCACATATCACATATGACATTCCAGAACAATCATGTGATGTGGGATGTAGGGTTTTATTTTTTATTTTGTTAATCTTGTTTCTTAGACCCTTTTTAGTTTGGTTTATGGATGTTAAGTGACTTATTTAAATATTTTAAGTATCGTATTATACCTTTTGACATATTATCCTTGACCAATTATGAATGGTAAGGAGTTATTATTGGCATATGTTAGTTAGTTAGTTTATTTAAAGGAGGAAATGACTAGTTTTGTTTAAAAATTAAGGTATTTGTTTGGTATGACTTATTTATATTTGATTTTTTAGTTGATTTTCACTTTTTGCTAGGATCTTACGATCCTACGATCCGATCCTAGACCCTTGCATCGATCCTATATTAGGATCTCGATCCTAAAAACCATGATGATATCCGACCTCAATATCGAGGTTTCCCCTGTCAAGAGATTCACCTCCACCTGTGACATCAAGAGCTTGTTTAATTGCTGCTTATAAATCGAAATGACAAAGATGGAACATGATATTTTGATGACTAGTATTCATGGCATGACTTCGATCCACTTGCCCATGCCCCCTTTAGAGCCATCTGTACAGCTCGAATCTCTTATAAACTATATTTACCTCACTGACGGCTGCTCCATAGTTCAGATATTGCTGGAAAGCGGAGTCTGGAGTGTAATAAGTGCTTGCTGATAAATTGACCGCCTGAACCTCAGTCTGCATTTCAATGAAGATGGAAGAATCTGATCTTTTTGGGAATTGGAGAGGAGAATTATGCAAGAAGTTCACTAGAAGAATCAACAACACATATAACGACAAATGAATTCCACATCAATTGACAGATCACCAGAAAGAAACAACAACGCATATAGCGACAAATGAATTTCATCTTGTACACCTAGGAAGATGGCCATAAAAATAGATATATAAGAAGAAAATACGATAAACAACACAAGTTTTCACCTGATAGATCAGTGTCTTCCAATCAACTGACCCCGTCTTGTGCAGCAGATTCTCCTTTAGCGCTTTCAGTCTCTCAACCAAGATGCTGCAACAAATTCTAACTGCTTCACAGCTAGCCTCAAATGTAGTACTCCCTGCTGTAATCCCTCCCTGCACTAAGCTCAGTGTATTGGCTTGCACAACCCGAACTAAACCCACAAGGTCCATGGTTCCATCACAATGGATCAAGCTCAGACCAAATGCAACCATCAAGCTCAGGAGTTACTTCTATTGCAATATCAAAACAAATACAACCACAACAAAGATCAATTCAACCAAAAGAGAACCAGCATAGACAAGAAGAAGTCCATATTCACAATGATGAAATATGCCTAGGATTATTGTTAGTTTTTTATGAGTAAATCCAACTATCAAGCACATTTATCCATTCATATAAGAGGGACAAAAAGACATATGAGTTTTCTTTTAATCAATAAGAATTAACTAGGATGCACAAGGAAAGTCCATTCAGACAACTAATCTCCTTGAAAGCTTCTGAGACATTAACTAGCAAGCACAAGGAAAGTCTATTCGGACAAATCATCATCATAATTTAATAAGGCACCGCCGCTACAATGATTCAAACATCAAACCCCCTCTTTCAATCCGGATATTAGACAACTCAAAACTCATGCACCAACATAATATAACCCCTTAATTTTATAAAACATAGTTTTTACGACTTTCAATTGGACAATTAGCATGACAATTAGATTGAGAGCACAGCCCTGCACTAATTGAAAATAGCATCACAAATTGGGGATCATGAAAAGTGAATGAGAACCTACTGTAGAGACTGGCAAACAGAATTTTTTTAAAAAAAATTACCTGAACTTAGAGGAGGATTTCTTGCTCAATATATTGCTAATCCAACCCGCCTAAAGAGGAATCACACAAAAGAAGCCGACAGAACAGCCCTTGGCCGGCCAGACATGATCAGAGAAAGGTTGAGGACACAAATTCCTTGCAAATCCAACCCGTTCAAATTCCTTGTGCTCAATTTGAGCAAACTGACCTACATTGAAGCTTTGAAAGATGCAAAATAGGATTAAAATAAGAAGAGGGATAAATTAGGGTTTTGCAAAATCTGAAAATTAGGGGTTCTTGTTTACCTAGGAAGAGGAGGCGGTTAATGGGGGTTTTCCTTCACACAGATGAGGCCGGCGGCGAGGATGGAAGCGCTCTGGAGGCCGGCGACGAGGATGGCGGTTAATGGAGGTCCAGATGCGACAAGGATGAAAGCGCTCTGGAGCACTCTATGCGCTGGGGCTTGGCGACGGAGGGAGCCGATGATGGAGGCTGGAGGTCGGCGGTCGGAGCACACAGGGAGGATGGAGGCTGGAGGTCGGCGGTCAGAGCACACAGGGAGGATAGAGGTCGCGGCGCCCTGGACACAGCCGCTCTGTTCGATTTCTCGCGTCGCGCACAGGAGAAGGAGGATGCTACATGGATTTTTTTTTAATAAAAAGAAGCAAGCATCTGATTCCATAAAAAAAAAAAATTAAGAGACTAACCTTTTACCCCGGATATTTGTCAAAAAAAAACGTCCGGGGTATAAAAAATGATACATTTAATATACCAATATAATATACTCCGGATATTTTTTATATGATCCGGGGTATATTTGTTTTAATTAAAAAAAATAAAGATAACTTGTCAGTTTTGCAATTATACCCCACAATTTTCAGATCCGAGGTAATAGGCTATGGGGTAAAATCCCAATTTTCTACTAGTGCGGGCCTTGCTCCGACGCCAATCACCTTGGCATCCGCCACCAACCGTCGTCCGTCTCCTCCCCTCGACTAGCTGGTTCTCCGGCGGTCCGTTTCCTGCTCCGCCCTTTGCTTCCGGTCATCGATGGGACACTCCCGCCGACCGCCGCCCTTTTGCTCCTCGTGTTCTGCTGGTGGTGTGCATCGCCTCCACCGACGGCCACCGCCCTTTTGCTCCTCGTCAGTCTGGTTTCAGTCCTCGAAGGTGCCTTCCATCAAAATGTTTCTTAGCGTTTGAACAACGCATCTGTTCACTCTTTTGGGGGGGGGGGGGGGGGGGGAACTATCAAACATTTACTTTCCTTGGTTGGCCTTGTCCTTATTCGGTTTTTCGAGATTCTAAAGTCAAAGTAATTGCTATTGTTGTTTCAATGCTAGCGATTGTTTTGACCTTAGTTCCAATCTCTTGCCGTTCTTCAATCCAATCTCAATCCGTTCTTCCGTCTCTTTGTCTATTTTATTAGTGTTCATTTTCTCTTCTTTGGTCCATTTCATCCGCCTCTATTTTGACTACCTAGTAGTTGCTCACGATCTTGTTATCGTCTTTGAGGGATTGGGATGGGTTTCGGTGTTTTAATGTTCAATGGTTTGGCCTAGAGTCGGGTTTGTGGATTGGAGTGCAGTGTTGTTCTTGTTATGTCGCATGCTTCTTTTGGCGGTGTTTGATTTGTCATGTTCGATGACGTCGTGGACGTGCGTTGACATCTGATGGCTTGTTCGAGTCCATAATCTGAGGTGTCCGCTGGTGTTCCCAGAGTTCTCTGTGTGCGTTGTCCCTTTGACCGATCGTTTCGTTTGCCTCTGACTTGTGATTTCGGTGTAGGGTGGCTTGTACGTTTATTTTGTTATTTTATTTATGTCATTTGCTTCTGTAATTTCATTTCTGTCATTTGCTTCAGTCATTTGCTTCTGTAATTTTCTTTCAGTTGTACATGATGATTAGTCCATCTACCGGCTTGTCCGGTCCCTCGGTTTATCTAGGCTTGTCTAGGGAACCGAATTCTTATCTTGCTTCAAAAAAAAACATAAAAAAAATTAATATCTATCAAATGGTCGGCCCACTAAGCCAAAACCACCCATATTCATATGTACCCTTCCATTGCAATTCCACTCACGCGCTTATTTGGCAGGTAAGCCAATTGAAACAGTGGGCCCCATCGTTTTATTAAAACAGTGGGCCCCACCGTTTTTTATTATTAAAAAAGGAAAAAAAATGTCTAATTATCACAACCATCCATTTCATTCAATCAACGGTCTAGATGTGTTCACATGATACACGTTAAAGTCTGAGTACACATGATGTGTTCACACGATACACGTTAAAGTCTAAGTACACATGATCTATAGATGGATGGCTGGATGGATATGCATCATGTTAACCACAAACACAGATAAAAAACACAAATATCGACACAAGATTTACGTGGGAAAAACCCTCTCTAACCAGAGGATCAAAAAACCCACCTTCCGCCCACCAGAGCAACCAATCCACTAATCAATAGGCCAATACAAGTGTTTAACAATCCAGTCTCAACCCGAGACAAATAAACATAGAGATCTCAAACACCAATCTAAATACAACCCGATCTAGAATGGATTCCTCTCCAAAAACCTAGCTAAACACTTGTAATCAGATTAGATTTCCAGGAGGAGAAAATACCTATCAACAAACACCCGTTGTTGACTTGCCGAGGGAAAAAGACGGATCACCAGATCAAGAGATAAAACACCCACTCAAATCTCCTATCTTTCCTCTCCTATCTCCCTCTTCTCTCTTTTCTTTCTCTCTCGTTTTCTTGTGGTTGCTGCGGCACTAAGGAGCACACAGATCTCCTAATTTTCCATCCTTATATTACTAATTTAACCTAGCAATATAATACCATGTTCTTGGACTGGACCTTCATGGGCCACTAGGCCCAACAATAGCCTCGTCTAGCAATGAAGCAATCATGTTGTATGAAAGGTTATCATCATCCGCCGAACACCTCAAGGCAGAAAGGGTAGGTTGTTCGACCCCTTCAAGTCAAGTTGTTCACCGATGGTAGGAACAAAACGTTAGCCATGGAAAATACCAAAGCAAGACAAGTTGTATTCGAGTATAGGCACATTTAGGTTAATCCCGCTGGCAATTCTTAGCTATGCTCATGGAGGTCCACTGTATCCCATGGGTAGGTGAGGAATCGGTCCACGTCCTCAAGGAGCTTCACATACAAGTACGTAGGGCAAGCTTAAGTCCTCAAGGAGCTTCACATAAAGATCAGCAAAATTATTCGTCTAGAATAACATGATTATTCGTACATAACTCACACACGAATAATCATGTTCCAACCAACGAATAATTTTTATATAAAAGACCGTTAATACTTAATACATATGAATAATAATTACAGTATATTAAATCACATACACACACGTGAATATGAATATTTTGCAAATCGTGTAGATCATTATTAATTATTATGATCACTAGCGGCCACGGGGGGCTATGGCCATGGGGGGCAGCCACTCATCTCTCTGATGACGGGAAAACGTGATTTTTTTTTAAAAAAAAAAGGTAAAAAAATGTGAAAAAGAATACAAATATTGTCTAGTTTAGTAGGTAAAAGAAAAAGGAAGCATAAGTAATGCAAGAGGTTAGGTATTCAAACCTCATTGTTTATTGTTTTTCTTTTGCTATGGGGTTTTCCGGATTTATTTTGGGTAGTTCTTTTGTTTTATTAGGTGTTTGGTTTCTGTTGTTTTTCTTTTGCTATGTTATATGTTTAGACGGCTTGCCGTCTGCCGACTTTGTCGTCCTCTCGAGGTCCGGGTCTGTCTGGCCTCGAATTATTTCCTTATCAAAAAAAAAAAAAAAACTCATTGTTTATTTTTTTTCCAATATTTTTTATGCCTACCAAAATTTCTCTATTATAAATCTCATATTTAATTAAATTTTGTAGTTTTTTAAAAATAATTAAATAAGAGTATTCGTTATGCTACTCGTATATTTTAAAAAATCTTCTAATTTTTATTCCTATATTAATGTTTTTTACTATCAATGTCATATTTAAACCATAATTTATGAGGTTTTTTGCCACACTTTTTAATCCTATCAATTTTTTTTCCATTTACAAATGACATATTTTTTAAAATATTTATAATTTTATATTTTTCAAAAAAAGTATTCATCATACTACACATCTATATGAAAAAAATATTAAATTTTATTTTATGAATTTTGGCAATAAATGATCATATTATACCACAATTTTTTTGTTTTCTTTGAATAATTAAAAAATACCGTTATTGTATATAATGAGATTTTTTTTTCCGAAACAAAAATTTCACCACCTTTAGAAAATCTTGAAGTCGTTAATTACTAGATAGCTTTTCAAAAACAAAAATTTCGCCATTGAATTGCAAAAACAAGCAATCCTTACGTGGGTGTAGGTACAACGTAGTAACGTACGTGGGGTGCTTGTTTTTGCAAATCATGTCATAATAAATTATTAATAATGATTTAATGACTACTCTCTCGTTTAATTAAAAAACTTGTCATTTTCCAAATTTACACAACTATTAAGAAAACAAACAAAAATACACTTATTTATACCCATAATTATTACTCTACTTTTTTACATTCTCAAAAACTACAACTAATATCTATCTAATCATTACAAGAACAATTTCGTAAATTTGATGACAAAATATTAAAATGACAATTTTTTCTTAACAAGATTTACTTCATAAAACGACACGTTTTAATTAACAAATGGAGTATAATATATATGAATATTTTGTTTGTGCGATTTAAGAAAAGAATCATTGATATATACTAAGCCTTGTCGCCACCTATAACGTGTGTATCTTGTTCCTTTGAAGGTGTTCTTGTCGGGTTCGAACGAGGATAGTGATAGCACACATATTTAGTTAGGGTTAATAGGTTGCATTTAGTTTGGTTTGATGTATATATTGCATAATTTAGTTCGTATTTTGCATTTGTACTTGTTGTGTTGGTGTAGTCAGAATCTACACGGTTTTATTAATTATTTTAAGTAAATGTGGATTCGATGAGGAGACATGTGTTGATAACGCATTGATCGAGCAGGTCAAGTTGATCTAATTTCAGGTTATTGATAACGTATTTATTGATTACTCGTATTTTATTATCGACTTTTGTTATGAGTGACTACGTACCCAAAATAGGAAACAAATTTCTAATTTCAATGCATTGACTTTAAGCACTAATGAATTGAAATTAGAAAATAATGTGTTTAGTCCGATGATGAAATTTTAGGGGATGATGCTTATTTTTTAGGGTGGAGGGGATGTAAATTATTTTTAAATATATAATAAGGGTCTGTATTCTCCGGTATCACCTCCACCTTCATTTAAGGGGTGGACCTCCTCCATCTTCCCTAGGCCCTACCTCCTCTCACAAAGGTGAAGAAATATCCCCCACCTTCAGAGCATCCGCATTAGTTCGGGTTTCTTGTGTTTCTTAACCTCTTTTATCACACTCTTTCTCCTTAAAAACTCAACTTATTTTTTTACCCACGTCCATAAAACCCTCATTTGTTATTTATACACTTATAAATAATAGCATATGGTTCCACCTTCCCTTTTGTCCCACCAATTCCCACCCACTCTCTCTTCCCCCTTCTCTCTATCTCTCTCTTCAATGTGAGTTTCTTGAGTTTTTAGTGTAGTTGCTACCCAAACAACTCAAAATTGGGTTTTTAACCATTCTCTAATATTATAATATTTTCTTGTCTAAAAAAACCCATTAAAAACCACCAATGTGGGTGCTCTCACCACCTCTTAAAAAAAGGGGTGAGAAAACACGTCCTAGGGTGTGTTTGGCGTCCCACCTCGTCCGCCTTCATTTAAGGGGTGTGCTGGGTGGAATCAGTCTCCACCTCCTCCACCCTCTTTTACAAGGTGAGAAATTTTTCTCCACTTCCGCCTCCTCCACCTCCTAAAAAAAGTGTGAAGAAAACACACCCTTAATGGTGAAGGAGAGGAGATTATTTTATGAAAATGATTATTTAGGTATTTGGGTGATAGAGAATTACTTTTTTATGATATTTGAGGACATTACTATTTTACCCCAAATTAAAGTGAAAAGAGATATATATATATAAATAAAAAAGGAGGGTATTTGTGGTCAAGGGCTACGATACTCATCTCCAAAAAAATCAATGATTCCATAAACAAAATGCGACAAGCACAATATAGAGGTGCCTCTAGATAAACAAAGTTACTTATCACAAGCATCGCCATAGGCCAAAATGAAAATCACACTTGAGATTTTTTACAAAGTAGAAATTCTCATTCATTTATAATATTTATAATATGGAGGTGTGTGAATTGAAGAACAAGTTGATAGGGTGAGATGTGGAAAATGAGTTAATAGGAAAATGAAGCTCTTATATATTGACATCAGTAATGGGAGGTTATGGTGAAGCCACGTATGAGTGATTTGATTCTAGTTTTATTGTAGCATATATAATTTTTTTTTTAAAATATAGTCAAATATATTCGAAATTGATGTCTATATATAAAGAAAATTAATCTTGTATTGTGGTAAAAAATCACATTTTTAATATAAATTTTTTTAAATATGTGTTTTAGTTCAGCTTAGGTCTCATCTCGTTTGTCCATATGGCACCCATCATAGTCGTGCATTGCGATAACTTCTAGTACAAGATGTGTCCCTCATACCAGATTTGTATCACACTCTTGCATAGTGAAACGACGTCGTTTTGATCATCATATTAAAAAAAATGCATTTAATATAATCTTTCTACCCAACACAAAACATCAATGTCAGCCCAAACATCGTTTAAACTAATGCTTCCCTATTACCCAATTCAATATTTTTTACATTTTTCTCAAGCATTGCTAGGGTGCTTTTTTTTTTTTATATATATATAAGTTAATTATTTGAGTGGGATCAGACCCTACTGGACCATCACCCAAGGGCATCCTTTCGGATGACGACGCGCAAAGTTAATCGATGAGGAGGTTCTGTGCGGATGTTGTGTGGAGGAGACTCGCAATCCTATTAACAGTCGAGTTGATCTCCCGAAAGACGTGACCAAATTGCATGTTGGAGAAGAGACAAGGGGCTGGAGATCAGCATCTTGATCTCTCACTGACAGCTCCACATTCTTCGCATGCAGTTGATAACGTTCAGGTTGTCACCCTCAATCATGATGCTAGAGTGCTCTAATGTGTACCATATCACACATTAGACCAATTTTAAACGTGTGGATCGAATTTTGATGAATGGATAAGATTGATGATTGATATTAATATTTATAGATATTTTAAAAAAAATTAGAAATATATTTACTAATAATTTAGTGCCTTAAAAAAATTCTCTCTCCTAAAATCTTCCACATTAAAATTATGTGAAAATTTTGGTATATTCATATGAATATCCATTTCATGTTCATGTAAATATGAATATAGGTATATTTATATATTCAAATAAATATTAATTTTTAATGAGAGGAAGGGAGTCCGTATCTCTTTTGGACCAATATTGTCTCTCATCTTTATTCAAATGAATATTCATTTGAATATCCCTATTCATTTGATTGAATATATGTATATTCATATATTCAAATGAATATGAATATTACGGCGTACCTTTTGCATGATGGGTCAGCGAGGAAATGAGAACAACGACTTAAGCCATTAGGTGTAGGCGCTTTCCAAAGGTGGAATCTTCGTTTGAATATATCTATATTTGGATGAATATTGACTTATATTCAGATTAATATTCATTTTTTTAGCGTTTAAATTTCCAACCGTGTTTAAGAGATTGGTGAGAGAGAAGGAGAGATAAGGAGAGAGAATCTACTTAATTTTTTTTTTAAAAAAAAGATTTTTTAAGTTTATTTTCAATTTTTTTGGTGAGATTTTATTAATTTTTTGTTTAAAATATCTATCAATTCATTAAAACTCATCCAACGACTCACGAATATTTTCATGTGTGCATTGTAAGGAGGGAATGCACGTGAAAGCTACCGTATATTGCATTAAATTTTTTGGTTGTTTTTTATTTTTATTTTTATCATGTACATCGTTTATTTCGTATTCTTTATTTTGTATTTTTATTTAATATCATTATCATTATTCCTTTCTACCCAAAATTTCCACATGGAAAAGAAGCAAGTGGTCGAAGAGGAAAAATACATAGTAAAGGCTGCAAAGCAGATGAAACCCTAACCTTTGTTGTGATCCACCGATCCTTTCTCTCTCTCTGGATCGACCGTGGTTGAAGATTTGAGTGCTCCTTGCCCAAGGTTGACGACGAATCCAAACTTTCCGTTTTCTGGTGAACGCCAATGAGGTAGTTATCTTCCTTACCTGTCTGCTTTCCCCTCTCTCTCTTATTGTTGCCTGTCAACGTCTTCCTTCTAATCAATCTCTCGAATTGTGCTTAAATCCTGCTTATATTTGTGCTTAATTTGTCGAAAACTTTCTTTAAATCGTTTTAATGGAGCGTGGTTGCGTTTCGATGGCCGTCGTTTATTTCAGGTGTTGTTTGTAGTTTAGGGATTTTTTAAGTTTAGGAAGTGATGATAACGAATGAAAATCCAAAGATTGATCTTTGTAGGATTTCGCCGGTGGTAATTTTGTTGAATCTTAATGGTTAATTTGACAACTTCAGCAAGGGAGCTGAAACAACTGTTGTTGCTTTGACTAGCAACCACATAACTGATTATGTATAAGAAAGCTTGGTTTAAGCTGGTAAAAAGGAGAATCTTGGATCATTTTGAGGTCTTTGCAGTTTTTTTAGAAATAAAAAATGGATTTGCCTTTGTTTTAACTCAGCAAATTCATCACACTGATGTGATCCCAGAATGAAGCAATATAGCCTCAGTTTGCAATTATACTGATCTATGAGAACGTGGTAGAGGAAGATGTTGGAGCTCGTCTGTTTGTTGCAAACTTTTTCCACTTGTAGGAATTGGTGTGTATTTAAGGGTTGGAAGTGAATTGAGGTGATAAGGATCCTAGAGCGTAGTAGACATAAAGCAGAAATAGGAAGGTGTTCCTTATTTAGTGTGGTGTGGGACTTCATGTTAAATATGTGATGATTGTCATATGCATAACATTTTTGTGTTTTTTCTATCAAAATCTAAGAATGTTTCAAATATTAAGACTTCTATGATCGATCAGTGATTCTACTTTTCATGCTTTGTAACTTTCGTTATGGTTGATAGGTTGTGCAGATGGTTTTAACAAAGCAATATCGCTGTACACACTCTGCAAGCTGTGCTTGTACCAAAGGACATCTATGTGAAGATGCAATATTCCTGGTATTCAATCAGCTAAATTGGAACCCCAAAGTAATTGCTGCTTTCTCATGTGTCTGCAAATGGTTTGATGATTTTGCTAAGACAGTATTGTGGAAGGAGTTCTGTCGGACAAGAGCGCCAAAAATGATGCTTGATTTGCAGTCTAGTGGCAGTCATAGTGTTGATGGGAACTGGAGGGCACTTGGGAAGCTCTTAATCTATTGTTCTGGGTGTGGAAAAGATGGCTTGTTTAATAACATTACCATCCCTGGTCATTTTGCCAGCAAAACCCGCTTTTCTAGGACATCAGGAAAGAGCTTCCTTTTGCCACATTGTCGATCTGACATCTTGTACGTATCTGACCCTTGTGAACATCTTGATCAAGGAGAAGAAGGTGATATAGGATTTTTCCGTGGAATCTTCAAATCTTTTTCAATGTCAAAGGTTCGCAAGATGCTGATTAAAAGGAATGCCCAGCTTCACCCCACAGAGGTGTGCCCCTACTGTAAAGCAAAACTGTGGAGTTTTCTGCAAGCCAAAATGATACCACAGAGTGCCAGTTGCAGGTTGGGTGCTTACGAAGACTGCATTGAATATTATGTTTGCCTAAATGGCCATATGCTGGGCTGCTGCACTCTCTTGCCTTTGTCTGAATCTGAAGGGGCATCGGAATTAGAATGATGACTTGCAACTCAGGTACCTTAACTCAAAAGTTTCTGTCTTAAAGCTTTTTCTTGTTTCCCATATGTTCATCACTCCATCTAGCTTGGTCCTCTTGTTTTATCCTATTGACTTTTATGTTGCTTTAGCTGTCCTGAAAACACTAACTTGCAACATTCCTCCTTTTCTTTTCTTTTTCTTTTTTCCGGGGACTTGCTATCCCGATGGTAGGTTTTGGCAATCAAATATACGCTTCACATGGCATTAGCCTATTGAATAGCTCTTAATATCTTTGATCACAAACCAAATTTCTTAATGGACTCCTTGGTAGGTGCTGATGAATACTAAAACAACAACATCAGCCCAGTATATCCCGCCAAAGTATGCTGATGGATATATAATTTTATGTAAAATGAGCTAAGTTGTAGAAAGGGCTGGACGCTGGAGTAAAGTTGATTTGTTCCTCCACGATGAGATATTTACAAAATAAACTTGGGCATTCCCTGGTTACCAACTTACCATGACTAATTTCCTATTTATGTACACCAGTATCTAATATACCAATCTTACCACTAAGCTTCATACTTGCATGCATTTTAATCTACTCAAAACAATCAGCAGTGAATATTCTCAAGTTTGTGGCATATCAAACCCAATAAAGTATTTGGTAGAAATTTTGAGTCTGTCTCTAGCAATGAATGGCCATCTCATGGTTCTCAACTTCTCATCCCCCAACAACACCTCAAGAAACCCACATCTCATGGTTCTCTTGGTAGTTGCTAAGCTTTTAGCTGTCTTCTCCTTTCTCTAATGCTACCATTTCAAGAGTTTGATTAGGTGTTATCTTCACAAGCTCGTTGTGTTGGGTGTTTACATAGCCTGAATATCCCTAACCCAATTAATTCCCTTCTGTTTACTAAAATATTGAAGAGGGGCATTCATCAAGAGTGCAGTGAAAAAAAATACACCACCCTATTTTATGTGATCAAGCGACTATAAGTAATTCCAATCCATAGTTGTAATGTAACCAATTAGGAAAAAACAATTCATAGCTCATGATGCTCCAGCGACCCTCCAAAACTGTTAAAAGTAAATGCATCAAATTTTTTAAGTGTGAGTCATCAGACATCCCCTGGTGCAATGTCTGCACCACACCACATGACGATCACTAAATATTTCAGTAGAGAGAACCTTAAACAGAAACTGCAAGATAGATCTTATGGTTGTACGTTGTAGTGAGCAAACCACCCAACCTTTCAACCATTACAGAGACAAACTAATAACCCAGCAGTGATACCTGAACCCAAGCATTAAGGTTTCAGTTAAGATGGTTGTGGTGTCAGTTGCTGGCAGATTGCTTAAAGTTGGTTCTTTTGAAAATGCAGATAGGGTTCAAAAGTAAAAGAACTGGGTCAGAAGTGGAAATTTCACAATAACCAGCAGAAATTGGTGGAGATCACTTGGGATACCAAAATGGGACAGGTGATCTCCACCTCCAGCAGAAGGGACATTGATTTTTATATTGACTAATCTTTTTTTTTTTACCAATTAGTCTGTTAGAATAGAACTTAAAGTGGCTGTTTCTCCTCAGCGTGTCATTATCTACAAACCAGAGGCTAGGGGGCGTTCCTTTGACTTGTTGCACTGATAAGAATTTAACCCCACGAGAAATGGAGCACTTTTTTGGTTTGTTTTGGGGCAGTACTGCAAATAAGCTCCTTATCAGCTCTTTGTAACCAAAAGGATAACGTGCCAAATGATTTAGGCTTTTTTTTTCTTTTATCGCTTTGTCTCTTTTGTAAAAGAGATGGTCCAAGTCTTAGCATGGTTAGCTTAACTGACTGGACTTTGTTTCAGGTGCTTGGAGTTATGATTCCCATGTTGCACTTTGCTCCAAAGCATTGAAGGGCGTGCTGGCAACTCCCATCATTTGCCTTGCGTGATTTGCTTTCCTCAAAGCCAAGTGAGCCAAGAACAGATTTGTGTCCCATTCACTTGACAAGTTAAGTGACAGGTACTAGTGGGCTTATTGTGTATCGATCCTCCCTGTTTGTACATTATTTGTTAGATGGCAGTGAACTTGTCTTCAAGTGAAGGTTCCTTATACATTTTCTTCTTCCTACTTCTGACTCGTTCCAATTTTCTGTTGACAGTTAAGTGATGCATAAACCAATTGAGTCCCCTTCTGGGCACATGTTCTGCACAGAAAATTGATTTGCTCTTAATTTGTAAAATCCTTTTTCCTCGTTGAATAAACTGGGTGGAATAAAAACCTAGAATTGAAGGTGTCACTTTAGGTAGAACATTTTTTGCGCTCTTAATACCAATGCGGTTGAGAAGATCACTTTTGGTAGAATATTATTTCCGTGAGGGCACTGATGTGTTTCGTTTTTGGGTTTTTTTTACCATGGTTTTGTACTAAAAACCCACAAAAAATGTTTTGAGGTATGTACAATCCTCGAAAAAAACAGTTTAATGCATAGAAATGTGAGTGTGATCTGTGATTTTAGTAGGTGTTATATAACAAAAGCCAAGGAAAGGTATCAACAAATCCATTACCCTCAGAATGTGTTGTTTTGAGCCTTATTTGTGTACCCATCATAATTTTCTCATTCCCCTAGTATCAATTATTCTTTTCTTAAATCACACAAAACAAAAATAAAGTTGAATCCTTTCCATGTGCTTTCACTTACCATCCAGCCAAACGACCCCTTACATGATGTTTGTTTATTGCTAGCAAAATTCTTGTAATAGTGTAAAAGTGTCCACAACTGACATAGAACATTATGTCCGCAACGGAGGAGGAAAGCAGTGAAGCACAAGTGAAGATTGATTAATGTTCCGAGTTTTTTGGTTAAAATTAATGTGGTTTTAAGCGAGTAGTACGGGGTAGTTTATCTTTTTTTTTGTCACAAAGAAACAAGAAGTATAAGTTGTTATTCTATTGAAAAGGTCTACGCCACCAAAAACTTGCGAGACATTTCTTTATTTGTATGAATGAGACCGCAACATATGGATTATGGCTTTTTTTTTTTTTTAATTAAGTAAAAATTCGAGTTCAAACAAGATGTTCGAGACAGTCAAACATACAACATAAATATAGAAAAAAGTGCAAAATACCAGGCAACATAAAGATGAATCAAAACATACCTAAAATTAGCAAGTTAGGAACGTGACTACTATCATGAAATAGCACCGTCGCCGTCGGCTACCCACCTCTAAAGAATCTTTCTGTACACGTAGTCATCCCGTATACACTACCACGATCTCAACCAGGACTTCGAATGCCAAAACCCTAAATGGGTTATGGCCTATGGTTTTAAGTTTTAACACTATTATTTTTGGTTTATAGGTAGCGACCTTTTGGTGACTTGAAAGCAAATTTGACTCAAAATAGTGACAATCAATAAGTACCATATTATGACATTCAAACAGACTGGAGACTTGACAGCAGTTGACGACTGCAAAGTTCACATAAACAAGTGCACGTATAGTTACCAATTACAGAATAAAAGGTACTGTATTCATCGACGGAGACAAAATGCCATTTTCTGCATCACTTCCTTCACATAACTTCACCCATCAAAGCTATATAATAGGCAGCCAATATTCAGCACTCTGTACATATGAACTACATAACCTCCCTCCCTCCCACCACCCTCCAAAAAAATTGAGAAAAAAGAATTGCACAACAGTCAGGTCAATGCCCACCATGGATCTTCCCATTTTTGGAGGGATGACCCAGAAATGTACAAATCTCAGAAGCTACATTTCAGGCAGTCATAAAAGTAATCCAACATGCCTTGGTCAGATGTTGACATCTTTTATACTTCTCTCAGATGGATTTAGATCAGATTTAGTGTTTGTTGCTGGTTTTATAGGGTAAGGGCATCAAGCCCCGTGTCGAAAAATACCTACAGAGGCATAGAGACCCGTTTATTAAATATATCGACGGGTGGATCCCCCTGGCCGCAGCTACACCCGATATCAGAATCACTCTTCATCGCCCTCTGCCATGAAAAATCAATTATGTTGCAGGCAATTTACCTTGTCAGCCATTTCAACTTTGCAGATATACCAAACCAGATTTCTCCCGATTGCATTAGCTTGGTTTTGCAAGCGAATGTCTTCTCTAATCTTCCGATCCCAATGGATATTAGTCTTGGTGATGATACCGTTAGGCACCTTTGCTTCTATGGTTAGGCAGTGGTGAGCGGGGGCTGAAATCCAGCCCTGGGTTCTGCTTCACATGATCCCTCAGGAGTTGCTGGGACACCCGATCAGCTAAGAGAGGATGCCCATTGTACGGGTCCCCTTGGGATGGTCTTCCGACTTGGTTTGCAGAAACCAAGTTATCGGAAGAAACAAGTTCACGAAAAGCATGAGAACCAGACTGCATTCCTCGAAACATGTTGGAGCTCGAATCATGGTAGGATGGACCGCCGAGAAAAAGGTTGTTTGGGGACTTGGGCATGCTTCCGAAACCCTCGAGCAAGTGAGCAGATTGGTGCATATGATGAAATGGGATGGCACCACTTCCGCCAGTGAGGGGCGTAGATGACCCTGATGTTAGTGGGCTGGAAATGGCAGGAGAAATTGCTCCACTCATGTGCTGGGGTGACCGTGGATAGGTTAATGGGCTTCCGATTGGAGAAACGGGGCATGATATGTTTCTCTGGATGCTATATTCACTGAGAAATACAAGGAAACGACTGGCCAGATCAAAATTTTGAACCCGAATGAATGACTGCTGTATAGAAAATTCAAAGTATTGCTGTGAGGAATCAAACCTGGAACGAGCCCGGGTAGGTGAGACTCTAGATGAATGGATTGACAGTTTCTCCAAATCCATGTTTGAATGCTTTCTTTCAATTGCAATTCCCTGAAGATGATCCAACCAAACTAGGTCAAAATCAAATAGATGGTTAATCGCAGAGTACTTCTCGTAGTACATGCACACATCACTTATCAAACCAGTGCAACCAAATCAAGAGGGTGTTGCCAAAGATCAAGAGATGACAAGATTAAGACAAAAAAATGAATTCAGCAATGTAACAAAAATAACTGAATTTAGTTAAAATGCTCCAAAAATTGTTATGGGGGCTATATTCAGCCAAAGGGCCACAATAAAACCACTATACGTTGAACTCCAGATCACGTAACTGCTTACAGAATGCAATAGCTTTAGCTGCAGCAACTAATATTTCTATAGTTTCCCCTTGACTACTTAGTTCTAACCATTTGGAAATTGGGAAGGAACCAACAAGAATGGAAATGAATTATGTTGACATTCAATCAATATCAAACTACACATCACCTAAAGAACAGTCTTGAATTTTAAACGCACCACACCATTGACCACACCTCCCGCTTATTAGCTTGATTACCAGACATCACTATGTAACACTATGGTAATAAAGTTTGTATTTTTCAAACAAAATAAAAGTTTGGGACCTGACTTGTATTGATAACCACATACACTTGGTTTTTATGTCAGCTAACTAACTTGATCAAACACTCACAAGCCCCAGATATACTCCACTATGGTGATAGAATTATGGGACTGAGTTCATTACCACAAATCACTCGCATAGTTTTTATTCTCGGCACATCTTATAACATATGTATAAATCCAATCCCAATATAATTAACGTAGGATACAGTGCATTTTAACAAATAGGCAATCATAATGTCAAATTTTCTTTTTACCAGTGAAGCTCCAAAGACTGACATGTTGGATACAACGGCCATGTTATGCCATCAAATATGCTTTCCGCCTAAAATGCAAAGACTAAGGGTTCATCTAACGCAGGGGGCTTTGGCCATTAAAAGCTCCTTATCAGCACCAAAAGTACCTTATGAGCATGCATAAGGTCCTTATAAGCAATTAACACATGGTACCAAATGAACCCTAAAACCAAATCTCAAAATGAAAGTACAGCCGAAGAAAAACGAGAACTGAGAGAGTAGTTTCGCCTACTAATCATTGAAAATGAATAAAAACACAGATGTTCATAAAAGTTATTTTAGCCCACCAATACAGATATGTACTAGCTCAGCATAAGAGACAAAGGAGTTTTCTAACGTGTGCCCATGGACACAATAAAAACAGGATATTTAAGAAAGATTTAAAAAAATGTTTTAGCTTTTTAAAAATGCATTAGCCCCTAGGGTTTTCTTTCCTTTTCTGGTTTTGGGCACACATTAGCAAAGCCCTATTACAAATTAGAGAGGAGCTCATAAATGATACCGTATAAATAAAAAGGAATTCGAACACAATTTCAGGATAAAAACTTAATAGGACTGACCCCTCTCGAAATAGTTGAAGAAAGGTTTGATTTTCATTTGCGGTAGCATCAACTAAGGCATCATTTTGAGAAATTACTTTGTTCATGCCTAGGAAATTTCAAGACCAAAGGCCTTCCTTATACTAGAAATAAATAATTGCTAGGTAATATGGAGCATAGTTGATAAATATCTTGAGTAGTTAATTAGTTCAGAATTCAGATTGAACATTTTAAGACTAACATATCACCGTTGGCAAAATATAAATAAATAAAAACTAACAAGGTTGATATCAAGAATTATAAGATGTGGTAGAGAATTAAACAAAAAAGAAATCAATTCATAAAAATGAAATGAGGTCAATCAGAATATATAATACAAGTCCTTTTTCTGAGACTTGGATCAAAATTTCATGGAAGTAAAAAACAAAGAATAAAACATTTCCCGATTGAAAATAACTGGGATGTACCTGACTCTTCATCCCAATCGGAACAGGATCAGACAACTCTGGAACCATAACAGGACGTTCAATTGTTGTTGCATTTTTAACAAATGCGTGCTCGAGAAGCTTAGCCGCTGTTGGACGATTTTGTGGATTGCGTTGCAAACATAGCCGAACAAAATCTTTCCCTTCTTCTGAGAGATGATCTGGAATCTCTGGCAGTTCTTTGCTATTTCCAATCTTAAACATAGCAGCAACCTGAATACAGAACATGCCAGGAAGGAGAAAATCTTTCAACATATGCACCATCTAAACAGAGCTGCTTGCCAGATACATCAATTGGACATAAAAGTTAAAACCGACAATGTTTGCATTGTACTCTAGCACATAATAACAGTAGTAGCATAGTACAGACTACAGAACAATATAAGAACTGCAAATGCACACCAAAATGTACTAAGGTGTATGCTATGATATACTTGGATGAATAAAAGTTCCTAACATATTGCATAACTGCAGTAGTCAACAAGCATCTCTAATCTTCATCCTCCAAACACCCTATGTCTAGAGAATCTCACTAACCAAAAATGCCAGGCAAGCAATACATTCTGATATGAACTTAAAGGACAATTTGTCAATTTCATGATGCGATGTATATCAAGACATAGAAGCAAATTCACACTAAAGGGAAATCCAAAAACTAAACAATAGATCTAGTGATCAAATGCAGACCCCTTCATACTGGCTCCATGGTGGTTTTGTCGTTGCCATTTCCAACACAGTGCAGCCAAGGCTCCATATATCCACAGCAAGATTGCAACCATTTGAATTCTTGATCACCTAAGACACCAAAACAAGACTAATTATTTTGAGGGAAAATAGATCAACAGAACATGAAGAAAAAACTGACAGGCCTAACCTCTGGTGCCATCCAATAAGGACTTCCTTTAAATGACAATGGACATGACTGCCCTGTAATCTGCATCAGTTATCCAATATAGTCAGTATTCTCATTAGCTACACAAGCAAGTTATCTAGATCTGTTAAAATTTGAAGCAACAGGAAAGAATATTACAAACAAGGAAAATCAATCAGCAATTGCAAAGACACATATACAATATTGCACACAAAGCACAGAGATCAGGGTGTTCTCATCCTTGCAAATTAAACAGAATGATGTCTTAAAAAGAAATTAAAACAACAAAACAACACAGAGATCAGGGTGTTCTCATCAATAACCGGAATGAATGGCCATAAAAAGAAATTAAAAAGGATGTTATTCTAAGAAAATTTAGACAATGCTCATATTAAAATCATGAATACGAATTTACGAAATCAGCTATTGTACATAAAAGTCAAAGTCAATACTAATTCCATGATCTCTAAACAGTATACATAAAAGTCAAAGTCAATACTAACTACGTGATCTCTAAACTAGAACATCATTGCATGACACAAGGGATCTGATTCAGCATCCAACCCAATAAAGTTATTTCAATACAATTGTCACAACAAAGAAACTGTTGTATCTGCTTTCCATATTCCAATTCATGGTAAACAATACTGATAGAACATGAAACACTACAACAAATTGGATGCATCAAATGTGTAATAAACTTAAAATGGAAAACTCACATGCTTTGCCATTCCAAAATCTGCCAACTTCACACGCCCATTTGGGTCAACAAGTATATTTGCTCCTTTAATATCCCTATACAAGACATCCAGTGTAAGGAGTAGGTCATTATGCTTCTTGGGACAAAAATTGGGAATTCCTTTCATAAACATAAAATCCTATGTGCAAAGTAAACAAGCAACTTCATTCACCTATGTACAGTATGTTTTGAGTGCAAATACGCAAGCCCTGAAAGTATCTGTTGAGTATAACTACGTATTGCAGGTTCGCCCAATTTTCCATAATCTTGAAGAATCTTGTAAATAGAGCCACCGGAAACATACTCCAAGTATATATAAAGCTTGTCATCAACCTGCGAACAATCCATGGGAAAAAGAACATTCCAGTAGAGAGGTCAACAACTACACTGATGATGGGCAAGGCAAAATGTCCATTAATATTTACTTACACTTTCAGAACCATAGTACTGCACAATATTCGGGTGTCGCAGTCGGCTAAGCAAAGTGATTTCCTGCCAAACTTATTGATATTAGACGTCCTTTCTAGCCACCACAGGAGTACATGAATCAAATAAAACATCCCAAAAGTGTGACGTCAAAGCTAATGAACCCACTTAGAGAGTGGAAACCAGGAAGGTTTTTTTGATCAATTGCTCATACAGCTCAAACGGCCAGGAATTGACTTACAGAACCTTAATGAGTTAACAAAAGGATTCACTATGACGTTATATTGCTAGAGCAAGCCTTTGTTCATGTAAGTTGTAACAAGAGAGGACAATTAAGTCATGCAAAGACTGTAGATCGGAAAGATGATTCTCACTAAGGTTAAAAAATCTTTCAGATCCACAAACATACATATACGAAGAGTGAGAAAGAAAACAAGGAAATTCAAATTTGATTTAGAGTTTTTCTGCTATTTATCGGTTCACATGAAAAGTCTGTATAAGCGCTCCTCAGCAAACAACAAAGTAGCTTTGAGTCCCAAGTTTCAGTACGATGGTTCAATTCCAGGTTGATGCATTTCCCTAGACAAGAGATCAAAACTATGACCTGAACCAATTTCATACTACCTTCCTTAGCTACATAACACAGTAACACTCCATGGTTATACTTGGTTAGTATGCTAATAATGCATAGTAAAAAATAGTGAAAACCTTACCTGTTGCAGCTGCTTTGCACTTTCTTTTGACTTTGCATCATCAGAAAACAGGGTAACTTCCTTCATGGCACACATTTCACCAGTTTCACTGTGTGCATGACACGATGACGATAATTTAGCATCATAATTTAAAATCCAGAGCACACATACCTTCAGGAAATAAAACAAGATGTGCACCGACGTGACAAATACCTGTTAAAGCCAACATAGACATGCCCAAATGTGCCTCGTCCAAGCAATTTTCCTTTCTTCCAGCGTGATCCAGGGCTCATCGGATTCTCTGTTCTTGCTGGGCTCCGTGGGACAGAAGGTGAAGTTGCTGCTGAATTTCCATGAGAAAAAGGAGAAGAGCTAGGAATTGTCACAGGAGGAAGAGGCAACCTATGACTTTGCTGTTTCGCATCTTCAGTCCAACTTGCAGGCCCTTCTGTGCCTCCTCCTCCAGCTCTTGGATGAATAGGTGTCACTGCACCACTCTGAACTCTAGAGCCAGGCCCTGGACTGGCCCTTCTTGGACTTGGTACTGGAGAATACTCTGGGCTACCTCTACTCGGTTGCCAGAATAACTGCCCTGACATATCTCCTCCAATTGAATTATACCCAGAGTTCTGACCTGATCCTGGACTGGAGCAATGGCTGGACCCAAGTAAAGTTACATCAGGGTAAGGTTTACTGGCCCAGAAAGCAGTATTCATGACTTGCTCATTGCTAAATGCTCTCATAGGGCTCCTTGATGGGCTTGACATTGAACTGTCTGGAGCACTAAAGAAGGCACCATTATAAGGAATCTGCAAACTTGTGACATGATTACCCAAAGGTCTTCTTTTCGGCGATTTAGGGGAATTCTGATTACTTGACAACTTACTAACAGGTGCAAGCACCTCCCTCACATTTGGAGGAGTAACCTCAGAGGATCGATCCTTCATCATAAGACTTCAGAGAGAAAGAGTGAAGGAAAACAAATTAGAATCAGAAGGTTCAATGGCTGAATAGTTTAAATAATTTAAAATTTACTTTTCCAGCATAATAAAGTCAAAGAGCTGGGAAGGATAACAAGTTGATAACTCATTTCTTGAAGCACTGAAATCATGAGAGAAGAAAATTATAGCTCACCTGGAAGGGCTTCCAGCAGTAACTTTTTTGACATTATCATAATCAGATGTAAGGGGAGCAGGTAACTGAGACTCTACTAAATCATCACTATCTAAGGAGCTCTCACTGGAAACGGAAGCAGTAACCAAATCAGTATCATTTTCAGCAGGATCTGCTCTGCTCCTAATACAGGCAGGTCTTGGGAGGGGAAGGAACAAAGAAGACTTGGAAGCTTTCTCTTGTCTCGGTTTTGTTGATATGCTAATTCCAGAATCAGTACGGCCAACATTGCCAGGATGTAAATTGGGAAGTGGAAGTGGTTGGGAATGAGGCCTCTCAACAAAACTTTGACACCTTGCGACATTTTTCGAAGGAGATGGTGATCTGGACACTGGTCGTGACTGAGCCCCCCTTTCAGAAATTGTGTCACTGCAATGTCTTCGAGAACCTCCTGAGCTACCATCCCATCTCCCATCAAATGAACCCTTCAGTTTCCGGTGTAGCGATTCAATTAAACCCTCCTTATTGGATTTCTTCTTTGCCTCTTTAGATGATGATCTTCCCCACCATGGAGGCATGCTTATTTTTCCTCAATATAGTGAAAATATTTACAAGGATAAATGGGGGGAATTCTTATGAATTTGGAAACAGAATATGCGATTCAGTGTAAAGGCAGACACCCTCTAATCAAGATATTGGCTGAAATTAATTAATTTCCAAGCCAACATCAACTTCCAAAGAAACTTATGCCCACGCAAGCGAACAGTCATGAATAATTTTCAACACTATGAACTGTATGAATCATGGCACATCATATTCTTGCCTGCAATGAAGCAAAAATGAATAAGATGCCTTTTCCATCTTCCAAATGTTGACAATCAAATAGGTATAATAAAATGCAATGTTAAACAGTTAAACTGCTTTCAGGTCCCAACTGTAGAAAATTTCCAAGAACAAGAAACTCATTGAGCACTCACATATATGGCGTAATTAAAATGAATATAGAAGCTTAATAGCCAATAAACAAAAACACATAAGAAAGGATAAGTAACCAAAATGGTATATAAAAAAAAAAAAAACAAAGTATTGGAGATATTAAGGGCTTTTCCTTTCCAACAGAGCAATTACTCTGGACTTCCTCTGCTGTCAACCCACTGTCACTACACCCGGAACACATACAACTTAGACGAAACAGGTTTCCAGTATCACATTCTAGGAATGTTTTCCCAAAAGGATATTTCTTACCAAGGGTGAGTAGCTTAAACAAGCTTCCAAGAAGCAAAAAAGCTTAAGTAGCAGAGAATCAGTCTTTATTTACTCCACAAAGGACCAAGTCAAACACAAGTCACAACTTTAAAGATGTCTTAATTTGTGGAAGAATTCAACAACCTATCCTAAATCTCCTCCTTGTTTGACTGAGGTAGGCAGCTCCACCAACTTCAGACAAATTCAATCTTTAGACCACTGAAGCTGGATTCCTTGGTACGCCCTGTCGTTTTCCGTTACGGGAAAACTCGAACCAGATCGATGATGGCGGCGAATCGAATCTCAACGGGGCGAGACGAAAATAAAGACCAGGTGAAGAACGGAGATCTAGGAAGATGGAGGAGAACGACTTACAGAGAACAAGCGAATCACGAATAATGGAAGATCGACAAGGGTTTCTCCTGGCTTCCGCTTGAGAGAAGATCAGAGCTCAGAGTAGATCAGGACTAGGGTTAGAAATGGAAATGCCTATTGGCACCCGCATCGACAAATCCTGAAATGTGCGAATTTAAAATAAAAAGAAAAAGGAAAACAGTTCAGTTGGTAAGATAAATTTATTTTCGACGGTAGTCCGTCTGTCTGCCAATTCGTCGGTCTCGGGGAGTCGGGTTTGTCTGACTCTCGAATCTTTACCTTATCAAAAAAAAAAAAAAAATATGCCGATGCGGGTTGTCAGGCTAATCGAATCTTTACCTCGAATCTTTATCTTCATAGTGCCATAGTTTATTTTTCAGCAAAGATTTTTCCTTCTTATTCACATTGACATTTTTGTATACAATTAAAAATGAAAAAATTTGTAAAATAAGCACTTTATTTGAACGTTTTTGCAAAATGGTCGCGTACTTGGACAATTTAACAAAATGGTCACTATATATAGTTTTTTCCCAAATTGTAAAAGTGTGCCCCTTTCTCTCTCTCGTCCTGGCACTCTCGCTCTCGCTCGTCACCGGATCTCAGATCTACCGCAGCCTGATCTCAGATCTTCGGTTTTCTTGCAATCGAGTTCGGCTTCCGGCAAATCGACTGATTTTGGTCGATCTCCCGCATTTGCAATCGAGTTCGGCTTCCGGCAGCGCCTGCGATCATCGCCGACACACTCCCGAGGGATCTCCTCGAGACGAAACTGACGATTGAGGGGAGGAGAGGCGCGAGCGCTGGAGAGGTGGATCCGAGCTGTGTAACCTCTTCATCAATTGCAAAATCGAAGCCGGATCTCCGTCTTCAGATCTCCGGCTTGCCTCGTTTTTGTCTCTCGCCGGATCTCTCTCGTCGGGCGCATCTCTCCATAGCTGGATCTGTGCTTCAGCGAGATCGAGCGAGCGACCGGAGCGAAGGATCAAGGAGCGGCGGAGCGAAGGCTGTGTTCACAGAGGAAGCAGGAAGGTAGAAGAAGCAATTTTTGTAAAATTACAAAAATTAACCCATAAATAGCAATTGTTGTAAAAATACAAAACTTAACCCATATAAACATGAGAATGAAAAAAACTATCTATATTTTACATTTGCACAACATAAATGTATATTTGCAAAACAAATTGTTATATGTACACAACGTAAAGTTATTTTTGCAAAACAAAAAGTTCTGAAACGAAAAAAAAGCAGAAAAAAAATTATATTTTGCACAACATACGATGTAAGAGTTGCACAACTTTGTTGTAAGAGTTGCACGCCTCTGTTGTAAGAGTTGCACGACTCTGTTTTAAGAGTTGCACGACTCTGTTGTAAGAGTCGCACGACTCTGTTGTAAGAGTCGCACGACTCTTGTTTTAAGAGTTGACTGAGTTCTTGGATAAGCTTAAGATGATACAGGGTGGCGTTTCTGTCGATTTTAGTGGGGTTAATATCGACAAATCCGTTGTTACATACTTGGCAGGTTATTTTTGCACAACAATCGAGACTTTGTGAAATTGTTCTCAACATGATCTTATTTTCTCTCAATATAATTTCACACTTTCTCAATAAATTATTGCACAACATGCTCTTGTTTTTGTTAAACAATTCTTTATTTTTGCACAACAATCGAGACTTGTGAAATTGTGTCCCCTCATAATCTTATTTTTTGTAAATATAATTTTATAATTTTTTAATAGATTATTGCACAACACGGTCTTATTTTTGCTCATCGATAGAGTAAAACTGCACAACATGGGGGATTGGTGGAAATGTGCTCAACATTATCTTTAAGAGTTGCACGACTCTGTTTTAAGAGTTGCACGACTCTGTTTTAAGAGTTGCACGACTCTGTTGTAAGAGTTGCACGACTCTATTTTAAGAGTTGCACGACTCTGGTTTAAGAGTTGCACGACAGTCGAGACTTGTGAAATTATTCTCAACATGATCTTATTTTATCTCAATATAATTTCAGACTTTCTCAATAAACTATAAGCGATCCATAATCTATATTTTTTTATTTCTTTAACATTTCGTCGTGCAAATATAAGAGTATGGTATGCAAATATATCCGTAAGTTGTGCAAATATGACTCGAGTTTAGTTTTTTTTTTTTTTACATTTTGTCGTGCAAATATAACCGTATGTTGTGCTTGTGCAAATATAATCATATGTTGTGCAAGTATAACATTTTTTTGTGCAAAAATAAAAATAAAAATATAGATTATGGATCACATAATAAAATATAGCTAGTTTTTTTAATTTCTCATATTTGTAGGGTAATTTTTGTAATTTCATCAAAATTTCTTCTTCTTCCTCCCGATTTCTGCGAAGAGCAGATCCGCGCACGCCGGCCCGCCGCAGGCTCGCTCCGCCAGCCTGGCTCGCTCCGGCGTCGCTCGCTCCCTCCCTCGCCCTGTCGCTCGCTCACCACCGCCTCCCTCCCTTGCTTGCTCGCTCCGCCTCGCTCGACCTCGGCTCAGATCTGAGATCCTCCCTCGCTCGACCTTCCTCGATCGCCATGGATCCGCCGAGTCAGAGGAATCAATGTCCGAGCTCGGCCTCTCCTCCTCGACGCCGACGATTTGAGTCCAGATCTCGCTGGAGGAGATCTCGGATCTAGATCCGGCTCGCCCTCGCTCGACCTTCCTCGATTGTGTCTATTTCACTAAAATGTCCCAAAGCGCGGCTATTTCGCAAATTATGTCCAATTTCGTGGCCATTTTGCAAAATGCCCCTTTAAAAATTCAGTGCACCAGACGATCAAATCTGATGTATTGAGAAACCGAAAAAATCGATGGATGAGCAAACCATTATGAGATCCGATCAACAATGAAAAAGAAGTTATTACCATCAAACACCTTCGGTAAGTTGGAGAAGAAACGCTGAGGATATCAAAAGAGGTCACCAACGAAAGAAATTGCACATGAATGACTCCTAGGGAACAACTGCGGACGCTTCATATTTGGACTCCTTCACGAGCCTTCAGGTGTCGATTACACATCCACGGTCAGGCCCATGCTAGCCACCGTTCATGTGGTTCTTCCGAATAGGTCCCCAAAATTTTGGGACACCATGTATATTTTCAGGTGTGTATAATACAGTATGGAATAAAAGTTCATAGGTCCATACTTAACTCCCCTTTAGTTAGTTAAATACGGTCCAAAAATAAACCGAAAGATTAAAAGCAACTTTACCAAATCTTTTTTAAAACGTAAAAAAAAATAAAAAAAAATCAGACCTAAATATCAAATACGCTTTTCAGATTTTCAACATCGGTAAAAGGGCAAGGGGCGATTCATATTCTTCTTATTCTCCATACTTCATCAATCAAACTATCATGCGTGCAATTCCTTTTAATTTCTCAAACTTCATTAATTGTAAGTGTGAAAAATTCCAACGGGAATATGAGATTGATTCCGATTATTAGTTCTGACTTCCCTTACAATTCTTTCACACTCTCTGTGCTCCCTCTCTCTTTTGTTTGGTGCTTTCAACCTTTTCAGTTTGCTAGAATCCATTCATCATCACTCAATTCAGACTTGTAATGCGACTCTCATCCACATCTATCTCCAAATTCAGGTTTGTTGGTAAATGTGTTTTTTTTAGCCTTTGTTTTTATAACAGTGCCCCAAAAACGTTGACACAACCTTTTTCACGGTTTTTCAATGGTCGGCAAAACACAAGAAGATATCAACGCACCTTCGCCTATGAAATAGCAGCATGATGAGAGCAAAACTTTCCGTGATTATGATGATTATTTTTTTCGTAGCCTTGCCTCCCAAAGCTAAAAAACTTACTCCATATTATTTTTTTCCTTCTCATTAACATAATTGTTTTTCGTTGTTCTTTAGTTTCCATTTATTCTCAAAAAAATCTTCTTGAGACTCACAAATATTTACTTCATAATTTCTTTTAAGGGTTTATTTATTGTGATTATAGTTAACTTTTGTACAATGTGTCCATCGATTATTATTTTTTATGTCTATCGATTGTTGACATTTAGTGAATAAGTTAGAGAATGCACATGCTAGCGGTACATGTACTCTCTTGTCTATTAATCTCATTTTTGTTGGGATTCCGCTCATTGTTAGTTTCTAAAAGAAGTTGTGCACTTTCGAGAAACACTCAACATTCCAAATCTATGATATATCACTACTGTATTGTCGTTGTTATCTTGTTACTGACCGTTCCGGAATAGTTCAACTGGAAATGACTTGTGGGTAGCACCCAAAGGTCCCTAGTTCGAACCCCAGATGACCACTCTTTATTTACAAATTCAAAGTATCTTGTTACTTATTTCTTTTATAGTGCTGAGGCAGTAAATAACCACTCATCTCTACTAGCTTTCCAACATAAGATCTTGTATGTTAAGGAAGTATTAGCCACGATCATTGAGGAGAACGGACTCGGCGCCATCTTGAAACTTGATGCTTTCACAACCAAGGGTGTGCGAGTTCGTTATCCCCGCATCTGTATCAATGTAGACATCACACTGATTCCGGACAAGAAGGTGTTTGTTCCGGATGAAAATGATAACTTAAGAGAGTATCCAGTTTGGTTCGAAGAGTTTCCCGAGGGGTGCGGAAGCTGTGGCTCGCCTGAGCACTTCTTCTCGGATTGCCCTCATCTCCAACTGGTGCACAACCCGATCAATGTGACCCTCCCCAAGCCAAAAATGAAGGAGCAGAGGAAGGAGGATCTGACTGGCGATGAAGACGATCGAGACTGGATCAAAGTGGCCTCCAAAGGAAAAGCGGATGGTCCATCCTCCCGGGTGGGCAATCCTAAGTCTGAGCTTCTTAAGAACATTGGAATCAATGTTACTTATAAGTCGGATTCATCCTCATCCAAGCTATCCGGAAGAACCTCTAGCATCTCCTCTCGTGTGGGTGGGGAGGTGCCAGCTGATCCAAGCCCAGTGGCGACAGAGACGGTGCCGAGCAATAAAGCAGCTCAGGTGAACCTTCCTAGTGATGAGCCGAAAGGATTGCAGGCCGAGTTACCCCCATTGCCATTTACCCTAAAGCCTGGTGATGATGACGCCTTTGATTTCGACAATGTGCTATGCGTCGAAGACCTGGACGAACCCATGGATTTCCTATGCCATGAAACCTTTGAAGATGTGCTCAATGGGATACCTACTGGAGTAGAATTTCACTTGGGGGATATTTACAACTCGGCTATGTTTGCTGAGACTGGAAACAATGTTGCTGCTCCCTCAACTCCGTCGGGCTCCTTTATCCAGCGGCTGGAGAAACTCGACGTCACAACCACTACAACGTCTGAATCAGGAAAGCGGAAAAATGGCATGGGGGATAACGATACGGCCTCTTCCTATCTGAAGGAAGGAGGCGGTAAGAAGCCAAGGACTGATGAATGACAACCTCGACAATTGGCGGGAAAAGGCAAGTCAGACTGAATTAGCTTTGAATATATATCATGGAACCTTTATGAACCTTCGTATTAAACTAGATCTAATGATCACATTTTGTATTGTAAATATCTCGGGGTGGCGGGTGAACTTTGCTTGCTGGTTTATGTTAAATTTCCGAATCCAAAATCGTGTTGTGTATGATAGTGCTAGGCAGTTAAGAAGTGTGTTAAGCTCGGAGTCGATCGTATGGAAATCGTGTCTATGTAAGGTTTGGAACTATCAAATGTTAATAGATGCATATTTATATTACATCCTTTGCATTCTGATTTGGATGTTGAGTGAACATCGATATTTACCCAACCGTGCAAAACAATTCAAAACCAACATCAAAACGAAAACGACCAACACAAATAATAAATCGAGCATATCTACTATCATCGGGCACACGATCTGTGTGCTTGGCTTGTCCAGCGAGCTTTGGCTATGGGCAAGGGCTTCGGCGACTATCACACCCTTCAACCTAGCCTTCAAAGGCTATCACATTCTGAAGCGTGGTGGTCTAGCCACCCTTCCAACTGAGAGACTAAAACCTGCGAGTGGTTATACCCAATGCAGCTGCCCCCAACACACTAAAGTAGAACACCACCGCATCCTCATTCCTGGGCCATGCTGGGACCAATTCACAGTAACAAGCACGACGACGAAACACTGGCTCACGAACAAGACAAAAAACAGGGAGCAATATGGCCGGGTGGTGCGAAAACCAGTCTCGCCCCCCACAACAAAATGGTCCAATGAAAGTGAGTTTCTGGAACTGTAGGGGGATTGGGTGGCCTACGTTATGGGTTGAAATCGGCACGTGGTGTAAATCAGAGCACATCCACTTGCTTGCACTTGCAGAGACAAAAACTGATAAAATCCCCCCTTCGTCGGCATGGTTGGGGACGGGATTCGACAAAGCCATTTGGTCTCCAGCAGTCGGAAAATCCGGCTGCTTGGGTCTCCTGTGGAAGGAAAACGGTGTTCTAAATGAAACCATTGACATAATTGTACAAATGCCAAGAGCAATTGCGGTTAAGTATACTGACATAATCGATAACTTCTCATGCCACATTTGGTTTATCTATGCTCCTCCACAGGAGCAGCAGAAACCTGGGTTCTGGAACCCGGTAATGGAAGTGATAAAGCGATCCACAATCCCGTGCATCATTATGGGTGACTTTAATGAAATCGGATGTTTTGAGGATAAAGAAGGCGGAGCACCAACACACCCACGCAGATTCATTCGACTCGCAGAGATCAAAACGCAATGTTCCTTAGTGGATATCCCGACCTGGGGGAATCCCTTTACATGGAGAAAGAAACAAGAAGAAAATGGGAACATAAAGGAGAAAATAGATAGGGTTTTGGTCCAGCATGAAATAATACACCAATATCCAGCAATATGCACTAAAAATGGTGCCTTTTCGTCATCAAACCGTTGTACAATAACCGTTGAGCTAAGTACCAGCCAAACATTCAAACCCCCGCCGTTCAAATTCGAGAACATTTGGTTACAATGACAGGATTTCACAAACATAATTAAACAAGCATGGCGATACAAATGCCACGGATCAACAATGTATCAATTGGTCCGGAAAACAAAATTACTCAAAGACAAAGCCAAGAGCTGGAACAGAAGTACCTTTGGAAATATATTTAGACAACTGACAAAAGTAGAAGAAAAATTGCTACAAATACAACAACATAAATCGAACAACACACAAGGTAACTGCCACAAACAAGAATTGAACTTAATCAAGAAGAAGGAACAACTACTTATCTTTCAAAAATCATACTGGAATCAACGAGCTAAATCCAAACACATTAGACTAGCTGATTCCAACACGGGATATTTCCATAGAGTAGCTTCTGGTAAAAGAAATAGGAAATTCATACGAAGTATAACCACTGCTGATGGCACTCAGGTAACAGGAGAAAATAACATAAATAATGAGATCAGGAAGGATTTTCATAAACGTTTTACAAAACAACCAATCAACAAAGCCAAAATGCTTGACTTTCTGTCCCTAATTTCCCAAGATATCACGGAGGAGGAAAACAGGATACTCATAACCATTCCTTCTAATGGCGAAATAAAAAAGGCCGTGTTTAGTATAGGCAAGAACAAAGCCCCATGCCCAGACGGCATGACAACTGAATTCTATACTGCATCTTGGGATGTGGTGGGCCCCTCAGTGATTAAAGTTGTAAAAAGCTTTTTCGTCTCTGGAAGGATACTAAAACAAATAAACCACACATTCATCACACTACTCCCCAAAACAGAACACCCCAGTACAACGGCTCACTATAGGCCCATCAGCTTGTGCTCCACAATATACAAAATCATATCAAAAATCTTAACGGAACGCTTGAAACAAGTAATGGGAAAACTAATAAATCCACTATAAGGTGCCTTCGTTTCCGATAGGGCCATCCAGGACAATGTACTTATCGCCCATGAAATATTCCACTCCTTCAAATCAAGAAAGGGGAAAGAGGGCTGGCTTGCCCTTAAACTAGACATGGAAAAAGCATATGATCGTGTGGACTGGGAATTCACAGAATCTGTCATGACCAAATTCGGTTTCCACCAAACGTTCGTTAAGTGGGTCATGGAGTGCATCACGTCTGTGTCGTTCTCTGTGCTTGTCAATAATGGACCTACAAACCTGTTTACACCAACCAGAGGCCTTAGGCAAGGCGATCCGCTGTCACCGTTTCTCTTTATTCTTGGGGCTGAGGTCCTGGGCCGGCGCCAAGCAGTGGAGTCCTTAGAGCTTGAGAAAAGAATTGGATTCAGATTCGGTCACTCTGGACCCTGTATACCCTTCCTGGCCTTTGCTATGATATTTTGATTTTCCTTAAAGGCAGCAACGAAGCATGTCACAAGGTCAGACATATTCTGGATGACTATTGTCAAATTTCGGGACAAAAAGTAAACTTTCATAAATCTGCATTCCAAGCCACGAGTGGAATACACCGAAACAGTATCGCAGAAATCGGCAGAACACTAGGCATAACCCACTCCCAATCGGTAGAAAAATACTTGGGATGCCCCATAATTGATGGAAAGGTGAACAAAGACACTTTCAAGGAAGTCATTACAAAAACAAAAGACCAACTGACCAAATGGCGAGCGGATTCGCTATCTCAACAAGGCCGTGCAACACTTATTGGCTCAAACCTATCAGCAAAACCGCTATATATAATGCAAAACTTCATGCTTCCAACCACAATGCATAAAGAACTGGATACAATAAATAAGTGCTTTCTCTGGAACAAGGATGCACAGCACAGACCGCTAATAGGGTGGGATAAAATATGCAAATCGAAAAAATTAGGAGGACTAGGAATCAGGAAAGCAAAAGAAATGAACGAAGCTCTACAATTAAAGCTGTTGTGGAAGGTACTAGCTGAACCACATAACCCATGGGTCCAAATAATCACATATAAATATCTTAAGAGGACTAATATCCTGGAGTATGAAAAATCCGGGAACTTGTCATGGAAATGGGCAAAACTAACAAACCCACTCCAAAAGTTCAAAAAAGGACTCATCTGGTTAATAGGGAACGGAAAATCGGTCAAATTTTGGTCAGACAATTGGATTTCCCAAGAGCCACTTCACTGCCGGCCTAGTTGTCCGGGTCAATACAACAAAAATGAACAGGTGAGTGAATATATAATGAATGGACAGTGGTGGCTGGAAAAACTAAATGACACCCTACCTAAAGAAATAGTTGATGAAGTATTGGCAGTACAGCTGCCAGTGACTACACTTGAAGACCGGCTGTACTGGTGGCCTGACAAGAAAGGCTGGTTCACCACTTCTTCAGCCTATAAACTCCTCACGAATGTTTCGGTGGACGAGTCGCGGGACTATGAATGGATATGGAAACTCAACCTACAACCTAAAATAAAAAAATTTCTATGGAGAATAGCGCAGCTAGGCCTGCCCACTAAAGCTCGACTGGCGGCTCGGGGTGTTTCAATTCCTTCCTCTTGCGACCGATGCTCTGATTGTGTGGAGGATGATGTCCACATCCTTACAGAATGCTATCCAGATCTATTAAGACATAACCTAAGCACAAAGGAGTGGCAACAACTACAACATACAATAAACAGATCCAAGAGTACAAATGAGCTGATTAGATGGCTACGCCAAGTACCTAAAGCAAAGATCTGTACCATTGTGACAGGATGGTGGAGCATCTGGTACTTCAGAAACGCGGTTACGTTTAGAAACCTTAAACCGGCATCAACAGCAGACATAGAAGCATTCGGGACAAGACAAACGGACAACTGGACAAGAGCATGTCAAATTGAAAATAATAGCCCTACAAGTAACAAGATTCGTACCCACGGTACAAGAAATAAACATACCAACCAAACACATAAATTGAACGGCAAAATTTGGCGTAAACCACCACGTGGAACCTATAAGATAAACTTTGACGGTTCTTCCCTGCGCAACGGGCAGGGTTCAGCCGGCATGATTATAAGGGACTAGAATGGCAATCCTATTCAAATTGCTTACTCCAGACTTGGTCGCGCCTCACCCCTTCAAGCGGAGGCGGCGGCTCTGAAACTAGCAGTGCTAGAGGCTAACAAGCTACAGTTAAAAAACATGATATTTGAGGGAGACTCTAAGATCATCACTGGCCATCTATCAGCTAATATCCGATGCCCTTGGGAGGTGGAAATGACCCTATCTGATATAAAAACCATAACTCGAAGTATGGGAAAAGTCTCCTTTTCTCATATACCCCGCGCAGGGAATAGAGTGGCTGACAAGGTTGCACACATTTGTCACTCTATTTATGGGGTTCACATAACAACTAACAAAGATCTCCGTGATCTCATCCTACGGGATGCGCTTGGATAGTCCGCTATCCAAATCCTTTCCTAATAAAAAAAAAAAAGATCTTGTATGTTAATTTGTAGTAATACTATCTTTTGTACTATGTCATAAGCAATACTATCTTTAATCTTCTACTATTTCATTTTTTTTAATCATAGTTAGCATTGGGAATGAAATCACTCAATTTTTTTTATTAGGTAAGAATTCGAATTCAGACATATCTGAAATATAACCAAGCAGACATAAAACACACTACTACGATCCCAACCTATCCCAACTCCGACAACCAAACCAAATCCACGAAGAAGATCGCCAAGCTACGCCACCGTAGAGCCGCACACCGTCTGAGTAAAGAGCACCCAGAAACCCTACCGGAATTTAGTCAACCCTGACGGGATTTAGTACACGCTCATACGAGCGAGGTTTGATACCCTTGCGGGGCTATAAACAATGTATATTATTTTAATTTAATTATTTATTTTTATTTTTAACGTGTTATTTTTACTTTCGAGCTAGCCTTGGGCCCAAAGCACCATTTTTTCGGGTCCAATGACACAGAGCATGCCAAGGAAAGAAGCTCCCTTCCAACGATTGTCAGTAACAACAACCAAAACCAAAAGCCGCATCAATTTGATGTTCGGGGTACAATCGATCCGAAAGCGGGTGAGATAAGGGAAGACACCAGATAAGTGGCCCGGATCGGCAAACAGAAGCGTGTTCTTCGCCGAAATAGGAGGAGAGGGCGATGCGAGGTGACAAACCAAAACGCCCAGGTTCAACGGATGGGGTTTCTGACCTCCGAAAATGTGGTTTGCAACCTCCGAAGAGGGGATTCTAAGCCATCATTACGGGCAAGGTGGAGGTCGAGCGGCAATGACGAACATGAAGTCCGATGTGGAAGCCGACACTGGTGGGAGAGGTTGGTAGTGGTGGTGGTTTTGACCCGTTGAGCGGGATTTAGAACCCCAATCAGGGGGGTTTGCCATCCATGGGTGATCAAGGCGCGCAAAACGCGCCCGAATGGTTTTTTCCCCGAGCTCTCAAAGAGAGTGTTTTTGCCCGGGCTTTTTTTTAAGAAATCAAATATTTAAATGCAACTGATACTATTATTGTTTTTTCCTCCTTGTGTTAATCTTGTCAATTTTTCTTTACAGAGTAAACAATTACGATAGTTTTCACCATTGTTAAGATACAACGGTATGAGATATAATGACAAAGATATTTAAAACAACGCACAACCTACGCGTTACGAACAACGTAATTTATTAGGTAGTTAGGTACACAACAACATTGTCAAAAGTCGAATTCATAACACTTGGTCATGTTCGTGAATTACTACTCTCGCCCTTTGGGGCGAGATCTCTCTTTGGGTGTCATAACAAGACACTCAGACCCTTTTTTTGGTAACGTGGGGGATTATGTGGTTGTCGGCTAATCCCAGTAAGTCAGGCAGCACTAATTATACAAAGTGTGTAAGGACTAAGGAGTAAGATTTGAATCATTGACCTCTTGCAAGAGTCACATCTCCCTTACCACTAAAACAAGAGTTCATTGGTCAGACTCATTATGAGAAGATAAATCGAACCCGTAACCTATTAGTCATTATACGTCATCCTTATCGAGGATCGACCTACGAGAAAACACTCGTACTCTCGTGATTGGGCCTACCAGGATAAAAATGTGTACCAATCCGCCAACAAAATTAAAAAGGGCAAGAAGCCTAAAAGCTACCCTAGTAGGCTAGTACTACTCCCCGTACGTAGGTTGATTAGTCCAGTCATAAATGTTCTTCAATTGCTTTGTACCTTCACTAGGTGAGACGTTATAAATGCTTCAAAGCAAACATACACACATTGTACATCAGTACAAACTACTCCCAATAGTTATGCACTATGGCATCAATAGTAATGCCCTCTTTTCAGGGGTCCCTAGCTCAATTGATACTTTTCCGAATAATTTCGTATGAACAACTCCGCAATGTTGAATGTCACAAGTTGCAAGAGTTAAAGAATGTTGTATGCAAGTGAAAGTAGAAAACCTGTTGTTGAAATGCTGAAATCATGTTTGTTTAGCATTGATCAGGCTCATGCTGAAATCCCAGAGTTTCTGGGCCAATTCGGCGTCTTCAGCCTTGGATTTCGGCTTACCCACATTGCAATTGTTGAAGTACTCGCCGCTCACGCCCTTCACATTCGGGTGGAGCGCTACATAGCATGTCGTTGCGGCTCCCTGCAAGGAAATTTGCTGATAAGACATAAAGGACCCTACTCATACGCCGTATTACGAAAAAGTAGTTCTCATATCTCAACCTGTCATAACTCATAAGGTGAGCTAAGAATATCCCCAATTTTAAACTGAAATAAATATCCAAACCTTATATACAATAGTGAACACACTGCACTGCTTCGTTTTCTAAATACCGAAATCCGGCAAGTAGATGGTGATATGGCATGGCAACTGATTTGGCTATGATACATGTGCATCATAGCCAACCTCTGCACCAACGTCGTGTGTTCGCTATTGTATAGAATGTTAGAATGCTTATTTAACAGTTTGATTCAATTTCCCAAAATAGTATAGACGGAAAACTTATGTATGGGTCCAAACCAATTTGACATGTTCATTGATCTAGATGACACAATAAGCCTGTAGAGTTTGAAGCATAGTAATCACATCAGTAAAAACCTAATTCATCATTGGCAGGATAAATTTTGATAAAACATCCTTTTTTGAAAATACATTTTTTTTCTGGGGAATAAAATAGTTTAGCCAGCATTTAGCTTTGCTCATCAAGGTAACGGCAAACCACAGGCATTTTAAAAACTGTCCAAGATCTAAGATGAATCTGATCAAAGTTCCTGGCAAAACAAAAGCATTCCCTATCCAAAATGCATTGACGTGAATGAAAAGAAATTGATCACACATGTAAGTTATAAATCGGATCAAGTTACCGACATATTGGCACAAAGAAGTATTTAATATCATGAAAGAACCTTAGCCTGCAATGTCGGCAACAGATGACAGTTGATATATTGTTTTAATGTGGATTAACGAAACTCACCTGAGGAATGCTTTTCAATCCAAATTTGCCCAGTACCTCCAATGTACCTGAATGAAGCAAAAAATTCAAGAGATCGCGGTACAAAGAAAGAAAGACGAGTCTAACAATTAAGATAAGTTTCATTTCCTCCCAAGACTGAACAGGATGAAAACAATGCGTTTGGTTCTTTACCTTTTCCGCAGCGTTTGAACAAACCTAAGAAAATGAAGAATATTGAGTCAATTGTAGAATTTTAGTTATGTCCAAACTTGAGTGTTAGACTAATACATTGAGTAACAAAAAAGAAGCGTTTACCATCGAGAAAGTTGTAGCGGAAAAGATTCGTAGCTATTACTCCAGGATGAAGAGAGTTAGCAGTTATATTCACCCCATCGTCCTGTCCACCAATGAAAAAATGACAACTGTATATTACAAAGCAGTTAACAGATACCTACTTCAATTTACCAATAGAGAGGGAGGAAAGAAGTAATTCTCTCATAGAAGACAGACACTATACAAGGTAAATGCTTAATGCTGAATTGCAGATTAAAAGGATGGGCCTTGTTCTTTGTTTTGTCATGGTACAGAAAACAACTAAGATGATACACCTAGTAACCTACTAGGTCCAAATGAAAGCGTAGGTTTCGAATTGATTTGCTCGACCAATGATTATTTTTTGGATGAAGGTAACAACCCTACACTGGCCATGTTGAGGAGGAGGTAAAGCATGGGATATGCAACAACTTCGTCATGATACGAACCCATGACCACATTGGTCACAAAGTCTGCCCTCAGTGATTGCACAATGAATTTCACATAATGAAAAATGGTATTCTATGAAGTACACAATTATGAGCGCCAACAGATTCTGTATGCTTCGAGTTTTACATTACGTTACAGCATTTTTTCATTGAGGACAACTAAATGCTTCGCTGTAATCTCATTTGAGATAAATCAGTAATTGCAGGAACAAGCCTTGATTCCGACCAACCAAAACACGCCACCAATGAACTAAAATCAAAAAGGAAGAAAGTCACTACCTTCAATTTCCGAGTTAGTTCTTTAGCATGCAAAATGTTAGCAAGCTTTGACTGTCCATAAGCACCCCAGCTGCTGTACCTGCAGATCATCCAACACAATGGCTACTTTCATCTTGGGGCAGTCATGCAAATTCAGCCACAACACCACAAAAAATGTTATATGGAACTGGTAAATGATTGAATTGTCGTCTTCCTAAGTCTCCTGAAGATTTGAGGTAGCAACAACACCCCAGGCTAATATCTTGCCAAATTAAGAGGTCCAATGACGAAAAAGTCGAAAATGGGATCCTTCAGGGTCATTGATGAGGAAACTATACTTCATAACTATCAAAGACAACTGAGACTAGCATTAAGGCAATTTAAGCACACTATTTTCTACCCAATGCATCAAAGATGGGGTTGAAAAACCCAACCCTTTTAATATGGTCTAATAAGTATTTTGTTCCTTTTCTTCGTCTTTTTATCGTCTTGTTACATTTTTTATGGCTACTGTTTGTGCTAGGAATATCTACTTGTTAGCTTAAAAATTTCTTCATCTTACTCCAATGGATGAGGAAAAATACACTGTGTGATGTCCAAGTGACAACAAAGATCAATGAACGCAAACTCAACACCAGAAACTTTCCTGGATGGAGCAAAACAGCAATAGTTTATCCAGAATGGACTATTTAGCTCCTGTTTATTGTAGGAAAAAAGAACAACCTATCTCATAATTATTAAGCTTGTAACAAATTTTATTGTAAAGAGAACTAAGGAACTTTTCCTTAATGAATATTATGGGTTTTTCTTGCAGGGTTACAAATGAAGTTTGAAATTGCTAGGATCAATCTCTATTAGATAGATCTCATGTCCTTTATGACACTTTGTCGGACATCTTTTTTCTTTGGTGAGCCTTGACAAAGAAAAAACGCTTGCTAGAAACTACCCGACAAGCATCAAGGTGCTATCATTCTCATAAAGAATGGTCTTACAACAATAAGCCTTGTGTCATCCACTTCCAAATGTACAAGAAGGATGAGAACTGACCTTGTAAATGAACCCAATTGCTTCTAACCAATATCTTAAAACACAAGATGGGGAGTCACTTGATGATCCTTAAGGTACCTAGATTGGTTAAACTGAAACATCTTAATATAATCCGTCCAAGCATTGCATATATACATTTGACATTTCCACTCAATTCATATATTCATGATCACCAAAGGCAACTTAGTGGACACTTGTAGAATGGATCTTATGTTGCCTAAAAGGGAGCTCGAGGATGAGGTACTACATAATAGCAATGGCCACTTTTGCACTGTGTTTGATTTAGCAGCTCTAAGAACACTATAGTGCAATGGTTGGAGGGAAGTTGGTATCATGGAAAGGTAAATCCCATCACGTAGTGTCTTGATCTAATGCAAAGTGGGAATATAGGGCCATGCCTTACAGAGAGACCAGATTTTTCTTGGACTAGTTCCAAGATTAAGTCATTGTGATAAGCGCTGCTCGTGATCAGCTGGTGATGCTGTCATGCTGATGCTTAAGGGATCCAAGCCCTTCAATTTTCCCACAACTCTTCTGGGGAAAAAGATTCATGAAGGCCAGTTCCCAGGTCTACAATCATTCACAAATTCACTTTTGGTCTCATAGACAGTTCAGGTTGGAGATGCTTTTGGTAAATCAACATACGGTGCTTACTCCTAGACTTAATGCTGCAATAATCAGATATCTTTTCTCATAGGATAAGATCTAGTCTTTCATGACAAGATTTAACACATTTAGTGACTGTGTATTTCTTTTGAGAACATAATCAATAGAGAATAATTTAAATGGCCATGTAGAAGAGAACAATTAGGTGACATTTGGACAAAAACCTGAGATGTCCAAGAATCTATTACATTCCCCAAAATTTTGGACATGACTAGCATCTATGCTCCAATTTTTATGTATTGTTTATATATTACATGTGGTCAGTCAGTTTACTGCAAGTTATAGAATATAGCTCAGTTTGTAATTGAACTATTCAGTGTATATGTAATATCTATGCATCAAGCTGAACCTTGTCATAGAAACCGAACCCTTAAGATTATATAGATGGTAAAATTACCCTGATTTATCATTGAGTCTGTCGAAACGTATTCCTTCACTGTATGGCCTTTGATGAGCCGTTGACGAAACATTGACAATCCTACCCTCTCTACCAGTTTCTTGGGCTGTTTTTTTCATTTGGTCCAACAGCAGATGTGTTAAAAGAAAATGACCTACAAAAGGAAATGAGGAAACAAAGTTCAGTGGCCAGTAAATATCACAAACTACAGGATCTACTCCTTAACAGTCCACAGCTAAAGCAGCAAGACATTTGAAAAACTATGGGTTTTCATAAGATCAAGGATATATATGTTAACAATCAACCCAAGGTAGCAAATAAAGAGGATAATCATATCAGGCAAAGAGTAAAGAGCTCTTCTATGGGTTAAAAGGCTTCATCAGATCACCCCCAAAGCACCTGAGCCACAAAAGTAAACAGCAACCAGACCCACTTAACAGCATCCGATAACAGGACGAGATCTACTGTAATAAACTGCTTTATCATAGCATAAAATTTGCTAAGATTCCATACCTTAGTGATGGAATATAGTCTTTAAGCTGTCTAATCAGTAACTCTGCTCTTTTTCAAATAGCATAATTTTCAAAGACGTAAAGTAGCCTAGTCATGTTTCAAACTTCCTCTGAACGATCCTATCTTCATCCTTCTGAAGCTCCTAATCAATTCCATAAATTGTCATTTTCAGTAATATTGGTGCAATCGCCTTCACCCATTCACAGTCTTCAAATAAAAAGACATGGATTAAACTCAAAACAAATCTGAAAACGAAAAACAAAAATCTGAAAACCAAGCTGTCAAATGAAGTTTCATAGTTTTTGCTTCCTATGCTTTCTGGGCATGTGTACTTTGATTGGCTAAGGAAGGTGTGCAATAGGTTACTGTCTAAAAAGCCTTAATAGTGTATTACCAAAAGAAAAAAGGAAAAAAATACTATGTGCCATACAAGAAAATCTAAAATATAACATCAGTAACATAGAGAAAATGTAGCATTCAATTTAAAAGCCTCAGCTACATGCAGTGGCATGTCAGTTACCTAAGTGGTTAGTTGCAAACTGTAGTTCTATCCCGTCTTTGGAGAGCATAAATGGTGTCGCCATTACTCCTGCATTGTTTCTTGGAATAACAAAGGCAAAGTTAAAAAGGTTCCTACAGACAACCAGGTAGAGAACACATAAACTGAAATTTTGAAAAGATAGGTAGTACATATGACCACAATGTAAAGGTGAAAGAGTGAAAAAACAAGTCAGGCCTGAAGTATAAAGCCCAGTTCTGGTTTCTTCCTTAGTCTAATTGGTTGGATCAAGAATGGATTGAGAATTCTCATCAGAAAGGTTGCTCTAAGTTCATCCACAGCACATGGATCAATCCAAACCCTTGTAATCAGGGAAAAAACGTTCCGAGCCAATGATCATCGAATTCTTACATAAGGAGGTTCAATGGAAGTTTGGAGGACTTGTAATCTGATGCAAATTTTCTGACAGATGCCATTGAACTGAGATCCAATTCCATGGTATCAACCTTAGCAGTAGGAATTTCCCTCACAATTTCATCTTTGACTTCCCCTCCAGCAGCCATATTCCTTACTGCCATAACGACATGTGCGCCACGCAATGCCAAAACCCGTGATGTTTCTGCACCTATGCCACTTGATGCTCCTGCAATGCAGCATCATCAATCATTTCAATCAAAGAACCCCAAAAAATGCCAACAGTATAACTAAAGGCTAAAGATATTCCTCATTCCAACCGGATACCCAAAATTGAGCCAAACGCTGCCTGATTGCGATAAAGTGAAGAAGTTTAAACTGCACCATACCAGTGCAAGCTACAAGTTTAAATCTTTTGCACTCAAATTGCGATGAAGTGAAGAACTCAACTTCTAGAATACATGATTATATGAATTGCCGGTAGTATTGACGGAAGAAGAAAAAGAGGGGCGAGAGAGAGACCAGTGACGATAGCAGTGACACCGGAAGCATCAATTCCGTGAGTAACCTCCTCTGCTGTTGAAGAACTCGAAAACCCTGAAGCGCTTTTTCGGCTAAAAAACCACATTCTCTCTGTGTGCGCGCTGAAACCTGAGATTGGGATTTGGTGAATGAGGATGGAATGGAACAGTTTGTAATCTCCAAACTTGCTTGCTTCTTGATGTACCTTGTGGAAGGAGTGCGTCTGTCTTGGATTAGACTCGCGAGCGCCACGTTGTTGGTTTTCCCGAATCGCTGTTTTGCTTTGCACGCCAAAATATCGTCAAGATACGCGCTTTCAAAGTAGGTAGTCATTTACTACGTATATCCGTAAGCAGTTACGTCGGCAAAACCATTCCGGAATGGCTCATCGGAAATGAACTGTGGGTGGTACTTCAAGCAGTTACGTTGGCATCGGTTTTCTACCTCCACCACCGGAAGTCTCAAACAAAATCACAGTTAAAGTCGTGATAGTACTTTTTTTTTTTTTACGAAAAAAATTTGATTGAGCGGGCGAAACCGTTCTAGCCATGGGCATTTATACGGACGAGATCAGCAAGATCAAAGTCGTCAGGGATAGACAGACCTAAGGCGCATTAGGCGGTCAGCTACCTGGTTGTCTTCCCTGTAAATGTGGCGAATCTGAACTGAGGCGAAACAACGTCACGAGATAGATAGGTCAGAAATGACATTTGTAGTGTTAAGGTAAGTACTCATGTCATGGTATGAGTTGAGCCTGCTTGTCGCTTGACTTTCTAGCTTCAAGTAGTGAAATTAGTCGATAATTTCAAAACCTCCACATCAAAAAAAGAAAAAGTTAAATTTGTTTAGCAGTTTGCCGCTTGACTTTCCTGGTTTAAGTGTTTTATAGACTAGTGAAATTAGTTAATAATCTCCAAACTCCACGTAAAAAAAAAAAAAGAAAAAAAAAAGGAAAGAAAGTGGAGCTATTACAAAAAAAAAAAAGTGGATAAGAGAGCATTAGCAGTGGTTATTAGGATCGGGATTCTAGGATCGAATCACAATAGAGTCCGTGGATCGGATCGTAAGATCCCATTAGGTGATCGTATGATCCTCGAAATATAATTAAATAATAAAATAAAAATATATATAACAAAGTTGCTTAATTTAAAGTTCTAGAATGAGGGGAAAAAATGTTAGTTACACAATATATTTTGATTTTAAGACATAAAAATCTACATTTACGACCTTAGACATTGTCATATTGGTTAAAAGACTCGAAAACAATTGTCTCTAAGCTATTTTCCACGTTCCTTACATGAATGTGTACATTTAAACACCCTAAAATAAACTAAGGAAACAAAACAAATGTTTAAAAAATACATATTGTTAATAAAAATAGGATCTTTAGAATCGTGTGGGATCGTAAGATCCTATCGATCCATTAAGATTCAAAAGATCCCATTGTAGATCCTACACAAAAAAGATCCTATGCATAGATCCGGATCGGGCCCCCAGGTAGAATCGTAGGATCTTAAGATTCTAAAGATCCGGATCGGAATTCTAATAACAATATTTAGCACGCTTACACCAAAAAAAAAAGAGCGCATTAGCACACCATCCACTACATACACGTGTGATTATACTTATCATTAGCAGAAAATACAATTTCTTCCTTGCAAGTTACAACATAATGGAAGGAGAACCATGCGTAAAAATATCTTCTAGTATTTTGGATGTATAAAAGCCTTGTAACAATATCTATAAATTCAATAAGAAAATTCTCGACAAATTCATACACTTTCTCCTTATTTTATTACTTTACTAAACATATTCGTTTCGATTGAATGGATATTCTAAAATAGGATGTCACAAATTCAATTTGGTTATAGAACAAGTAGAAAATTATAACAATAAACTATTCATTTTGAACAACAAAGAATAAGTAATCAAGTCCAATTTTGTTATTGTGTGGAAAAATAAAACCCCATTTTATTTTTTCTAAATGTTGACAAAATTGATTAAAATAAAAGATCATACAAGATATGACTTCTCCCGTGAAAGAGAATGAATTAACAATGATTCATCTCCTTTGATCAAATATTTGAGTTCAAAAATAACATCAAAATAGATATTCTCATTCTCTATTTAGTCAAAGTGAAAATACAACAAGTGGGTAAAAATCTGAAATAAAGTGGATATTAAATGGGTGATGGGAGAACAGGTGATGGGTCGGGTTGGATCCGGGTGAAGACATTCTCCACCCGTCACCCGACTTATATTATGTAATTATATTTTATATGTGAAGTTACCAATATACCCCCTAAACCCTCATTCAAGATACCTATCAAACGATTAAAATGGAAATATCTTGTTATAAAGTAAGTTATGCAATATTTATTTGAAGATATGCAATGCAATTGGTTCCTAATTAAAATGGAAACGTGAATGCAATGAGATCCTAATTAATGTTTATTCGTCGATGCATTCGACGTATGTTTTTGAATAATTTTTTTGATGAATTTGATGTCTTGTATTTCACCCGAATTGTCATCCGGGTGGGTGATGGGTGGACGTAGCGGGTGAAATATTTGGTGGGTAATGGGTCGGGTAGGGTGAAGGGTTTTGGGTGGTGGATCGGGTGACGGAAGTAGATCATCCACCCATCACCCGACCCATTGCCATCCCTAAGCATGTCCTTCAAACTCGAATAAAACGTGAAATCTATATAATCTAGTGAAGAAAGTATGGAATGTTTGCATCTCTTTTCTTTACTTTTTTTGGTTTACCAAACACCAAACAATGACTTGACTGATATTTTGATTCTTATATTTAAAAAAAACGAACTTGAGATTATTTTGAAAGAAAACTATATTTATGAGTGATTGTGTGACTATCAAATAATAATATACAGGTAGTTTTGCTAACACTCTTAGTATAAGTGATGAAAGGTGTACAGAGCTATCAGAACTCTCAGAAACTTCATCCTGTATTCAGAAACACTGCTGATACTTATGTCATGAAAAAATAAGTACAACTACAAGATCAAGGGAGAGTTACCGATAAAAGGGTTCCCTGTAACAGCTTATAGAGGCGAGACAACCAATGAAATGAAAACGAGAACAGAACAGACACCTAAACAAATATCAACAACCGACGAGCAGCCATCAGAACTGGGGAAAATAAGGAAAGAAAAACACAAATCCAAAGATCATTACTCATCGCTTCTGGCCGAAAATCTCACTTTCTTCGATTTTCTTCCCGATGAGTACAAGGATGCTGAAATCAGAACAGGCTAACAAGACGAAAAAACAACCACCATTGCATTATTGAAGAATGCCCGTTGAAGTTTCTACTGTGTAGTTTCTACACTTCCACTGCACACTCAGTAACCCATCTCTGCCCTATGTGTATCAGTTCCATATCTGGTTTTGCAAGCTACGGCACCTGAATCATGCCTCCAAAGCACGGCTGTCTTGGTGCGAAAGTTTGCAACTGAGGCTGAGCCAACACCAAATCGGAATGTGCAGCCTGTGTTGTCTGCTACTAAGGCTTTACTTCATTGTATTGTTGGTATAGTGGTTTGTCTGCAATTCGCAAAGCAACATGACACAACTACATGTTATTCATATTGTTTGATGAAACAACAAAACAATGGGCAATTACAGCATAAAAATGCCTAATCCAATATAGCAGGGTTAACAACTTATTTTTCTCCAGATTTAACTAATCATTGCTGCATATTGCAGCATCCGAGTGGTTGGTCATAACCTAAGGGTCTCTATTATGCAAGCCACTGGGATGGAGTTCAGATATTATAGCATCAGCATGTTTGGCAAGTAACTGTGGAAACTTACTAGAATAGCTCTGGACGGAACTGGTTCCCCTGGTACAAATTGGAGCCTCCCTTCTACTTTGGCCTAATGACAGGAGTTCCTGCACCCTCTCGGGCCAATCTGAGTTCAATCTACGAGCAAAATCTTCTACCTCCCTGCATAAGAAAATTTTACAGGTATTGTCAAGGCATTCTAGTCCTCCTTGCAATCAGTTTCAAGCTTGAAGGGACTAGGGATTGAGACTATATTACATAAGAAGCATCACACCATACAGAAAGTTGTCCGATATCAATTATCATAATATGATCTGAAGATGAGTACATCAACAAATATACATGCTAGGTGAATCAGAGAAGGCTATATATATCATGTCCCTGGCTAAACTGCAGAGTACATAGCTTCCCTGACTACACTAGATTATCTCCTCTTTTTGACACATCAAGGAAACAAGGACTTTGTGATGAAACCCTATCACTTGCTGTGGTTTTCAAATACTACAGTTGTGAACAATGAAATACTTTATATTTACAAAACACATTTGGTCTAAAGTTTAAGAGATGAAAAAAATAATAATGGAATTTTTATTTTTGAAAAAGGGAAGAAAATTAGGGGGGATTACATATTATCTGTGGTCCACCCTAGTGCCATCCTTATTCCTTATGGATGAAAACTTGTAAATCAATGTTTGTGATAGGATTTATGGTAATGGTAGTCTTTGAATAATGGAACATATCTGGGCAAAGTGTGTAATATTTCTCAAATACTTGGACACCACTACAAAAATCTATTGAGTAAAAAAAAAATCAGCAAAATACATCAGGGGAAAGACTGCAGACTACATGCATCACTGTGTACGTTCCACTAATCCATACAGGAAACTTCTGGAACTACCAATTCATATGTCACAGGCAATCCTTTTTCTAATAGTGCACAGTTTCCCCAATAAATTTCTAGATAAGCAACCCCCACTACCCCCAAACCACCTGAAAATTTTATATAAAAAGGTTGCAATGCCAGTGGTGATTCACAAACATTCCCTTTCAACTCTAGATATCAATCTGAATTAGGCTCACCATTTATGTTTGGATGACTTGGATCCACTGGTTCAATGTAGAACTTCTATATTGAAGCCACATGTTATGGGACGGCCCTTTCCAATCTTTTGAACTTATAAAAGTGAAGGATTGCCAAGGATTAGTCACTAGAAAATTCCTCATATCTTTCGGATGGATGAACAGCTTAGGAAGGAGTTCTTGAGGCAAAACACGAAGTAGTGTCTCTTGTTGATAGCAGAAGAAGGAAACATTTACTCTCTTTTTTGTTAATCAATTTTATCTCTGCTGATGCATAAATTCATATTTTCCACAAGGCCATAAGACCCAAAATCCCTTCCCACTTATCTAAATTAAAAGATTGGCGTAGCAAACCAGATGGTCCAGATATTGTAACACACTAATAATTTTCATCAGATCTGTTTTGTTCTCACAAACAGAAAAAAAAAATTTGATTAAGCAGCTTCAGTTTTCCAATGAAAGCAAGCTTATATAAATAAGGAAAATCAAAGGAGTTTTTTTTTTCCTTAATTAATACTGTAAACAATAACAAAGCAAATGTTCAAACCTGTCCAGCTGTTCTTTCATTTCAGGATCCATCTCATCATCTAGATCCCCTTCTTCGAAATCAGGCTTAGGAGACAGAGGTCCAGATACAGGATCCTGTAATATTAGACTAGCGATGGATGCAGATTTGTCAACATGATCACAACTTTCTGAAGAAGCTGAAGTCCCATCTAACTCCTAGCAGGTAAGATATCCACAAGAAAAAATCAATTATTAAATGAAACACTAAGTAGGTAAGGATATATACTTAATACAGAATAACTAGAAGACTAGATCTCACCTTCCTTAAACATCCATTTTCATTATTTGATGCAGAGACTTTCACGTTATCTTTCTTTCTCTGATTCTTTTTCTTATTTTTGCCAGCTTTGGAACCCTTCGAATCTGTATCAAAAGAACCACAATAAGATTACAAAAAATAAAACACACAGAGAGAGAAGTGAGGTTGCAATTCATTTTCGATTTGGCGATTCTTTGGGAATTTTCATCCTAAATCCTCGCATTTTCTCTAATATATCATTTCATTTTCGAACTGGTTTGAAATGGTTTGTGTAAAGGAGTTGACAGCCGAAATATTCCTTATACCTTTATCTTCACCATTTATAAATGATAGGAGATCATCTACTGACCGTTCATCCACAAGTTCTTCCTCGGCCTCAATAGTCTGAAGAAATGAGAAACAGAAATTACTGCAAAGCAAACAACTCTTTCGTAGCAGTATAATGTAAGAAACAATTCATTTAAGGATCACTGAATCAGTGCCCTTAAATGAATATCAGTACTGCTAATATTTCATAGAGGGATATTGTGGTTTGGGTAAATATTTCTTTCACATCCCTTACATTTTAGGATCTTCCCGCCAACAGGACAGGTATATTGATAAAGCTTTAGCTACGATAATATTATTGTGAAAAAAGTTATATATCATGGCTGTTGGAGAAAGAGGTGGATAAAGGAGAGAGAATGAAGAGGAAAAGGACAAGGATGACCAACGTAGTTAAGGTGATATTGGGTGACAACATGATACAAACCCCTATTATTAGTTACATTATAATTATTATTATTAGTTTTCCATCTATTAATTAGTTCCGTTCAGTTTTTCAGATTCCCACTTCCTAGTTTGTGGGAATTTTCCCCACTTATCCCACTTCTTCCATGTTGTTCCCATTTCCTGCATTTTAATTACCAACTCTTTTATATTAGGAGTTAGTTATATGGTTTTCTCCATTACATAAGGAGGATTAAGACCTTGTACTATGAATTCAATGTGTTTGAGGATTCCTCAAATTTTGGCTGCTTTGCGAGATACTTGTATCTCAGATGTCTATCAAATCCTAGGTGTGAGATGCTTCCTTCTAGTGGGCTGTTAGCGAGATTCTTGTTTTCCAAATCCATCTTCTTGTTTCATGGTTTGGGGTTCTAACATTTGGTACTAGAGGCGTTTCATTCCGAGTGGTGATGACTACTCAATCACAAACCCTTCAGGCCCTCCTATCCAAACCGTGTTCACCAAATTATCTTGCTCCCTTACCAGCAATAACTATCCACAAAACCCGAATTCTGCTTCCTGCCAGCACAAGCACATTTGGTAACTGTTACATGGTCGTTGACAGTGCCAGCTAGAGCTTGGAAGGTTGAACCACAACACAGATGCAACGAGGGATTATTTTTCACTGCAGTGAACCACAATCACCAATTGTTGCTGTTCCCATAGGTGATGCCAACTAGATCCTCGAAAGCTGAATCCAGCATAGATGCAAAAATGGTGCTTCAGCTTTCACCTTGGGGACAAGGTGACTTTCAAGAGGGATGCATTGATACAAACCCATATTATTAGTTATATTATATTATTAGTTTTCCATTTATTAGTTAGCTACTTAGCTCCCTTCAGTTTTTCAGATTCCAACTTCCTAGTTATATTATATTATTAGCTTTCCATCTCATAGGTCTATCAAATCCTAGGAGTAAGATGCTTGCTTCAAGTTTGATTATTGCTTTCAGATTCTATCTTCCTCTTTTTCCATGGTATGGGGTTCTAACACAGCAAGAGACCAAAAAAGGGAACGGTCAATGTTGCTCTTTGTACCCCTTATTTGTATAAAAAATTTAAAAAGAAACTATTGACATTTTCCCCATAATTCAAAACCTAAAGCGTTTCAAAGAAGCAAACAGCATTCATATGAACAGCCTACATGTTGATGAATTACTAAAAGTCATTAGGATCCAACTCTGCAGCATCATAATTCATAAGCTATGTTTTGCAATTCATAATCAATTAGTCAATGAACCACCATGAATAGAACACAAATGCCAGCTGTACGTTCCATGTATAAAAGTGGTGTAGCATTTAACTATCATCAGTTAAGTGAATGAAATTCAAGGATCCAGAAATTTGAACAAAAGCAGCCAAGTATAGGATGAGAAAATATTTGATACAATACTTAAATAATGAAGCTTTGTTCTTATGAGTTTTCTCTTTGACAGGCAAATTAAGAACAAGTTCATACAGCCAATCATTGCAATATAAATCTCTCTCCACACAGCTTAATAAGCTCTCAGCTATCACATGGGAATTGTTGGAATATTTATATTGAATAGACTCGTAGCAGTAACTACAATGATAAAAAAGAATAAATGCTTAGAGAAACAGGTGATATTAAGTACCTTCATTTTTCCCCTTTCCTTCAATTCTTTCCTCTTTCTTGCATATAATCTATTCAATAGCCGTATGCGAGGATCATCTGTCACATTTTTCAAGGGCTCCAACTTCTCTTCCTATCATACACCAACTCTACTCAATAACGAAATAATATCGACAAAAAAATAAAGCTCAATCTGGGTCAGTAAGCAATCACAACCTCTGTCAAGTCATCTGGCAAATTAAAAATGTCACGTATTTCCTCCGCAGTTTTTCCTTCAATTATCCGTGCAAGTGAACGACTGGTAAGATCAACCAAAGGCTTTAACTGAAGACTATCAGCAGCAGATGTCAACTCACACAGCTTCTTAGTGTCTAATCGGATAAATTTTTCATCAAATGCCTTGCGCTCCTGATAAATGAATAATTGGACAGAACAATCTGAATAGTCAGTAACACACTGAATCTTATAAATTACCTGCAACTAGCATATCTACTCTTTACCATCCAATCAGTACGGTTAAGAATGTTACTAAACCAGATATACCAACTAAATTGCACGTTGACAAGATAAATAACGGGTAAAATAACCCCCAAAAAAAAAGCAGAAGAAAATGATATCCTGACCTTATTGGAGTGACCAGGTAATTGATGGAACCGACAATAATCCAGAACCAAACCAAGTGTCGATGGATTAACCCTCTCAGGAAGTATAATAGCATTGTTCTTAGAAGATCCTGAGCCCTTTTGAAGTATCTCTCGGCATATCATGGGGCAAAACATAGCAACTTCTTCCTCAACTTGTTGTATTGATCCATCGGCAGTTTGAAGCCAGACATAAGACTTCATCTACAAGTACAAGCCCGTCAATGAAGCCAATGTGAAAAATTACAGCTAGAAAGTAGAAACATTTATTTTTTAGAAAAAAATGATATATGATAGCTCTGCAGTTCCTAGCATTCTGGCAGGCATTAGTCTAATAAAAAAAATCATGTACTAGAAAGTTCATTGAAGGATTGAATACATCAAAATCCTGGCGGTCGGGTATGTTTTGCAAATATAAACCACTTTTAGTAATAAATTGCATTATAATTCACTCTTGAAAATTTATTAACACTTACCATCATATAATTTACATAACAAAACATAATCCTTTCCAATAAACTAATTTAAAAAATTGCCTAACATGAATTTAACCAAAATGTCAGCAGTAAGGAGGTTGGTCTGGGGTTCTGTAGGAAAGTGAAAGGGAATAGTGGTTCATGATACCCTGCGTTAAGATAACTTGATAAGAATAAAGAGATGAATGAAACTCAATTCCCCTAAGTAGACCAAACATATTCACTAACAAAATGGGTAATTCAGGTTCCCTTTTTCCAAGTTTCTAGGTCATAGTCCTTTCCTCTTCCCCTCTCCATGACTAAGCATATGAAGGAATTTTGTATTCACCACATACTCAGATTATAAATTATACAAGACATTAAAATGAAGAAACATATACGAAGGTATTACCAAAAAGCAATTCATAAAAGAAATGTGCACCATACCTCTTGTTTAACCACCGCCATTTGACCTTATTAGGTGATACACACCACACTTTAAGATGTATGTGGCTTGTTATTTACAACCAATGAGAAGAATACAATACAAACAACAAAATGACGCTGACTTTTAATATGCAGAGCAATCTAACAGATAAATGAGTCTCCCGTCTTCAAGATAAATGCACATCCGCAGGAAACTAGAGATATTATCCTGAAATGAAAAAAGAGCATGTGAGTTTATACAGGAAGAAAGGGGCTTCCATAGTGAAATAAAATCACAATAATATGCAGAGATTACAATTCAAAAAAATGCTCCATTTTTCAATTCCTTCAATTGTAAATTTTACAGAGAATTCCAAATGAGTCAGCATCACCAACAAATCAACGTAATAGAGAGATAATCACCTTGAATAATCATCCTAAACAACAACAAACCACAGCGACTATTTACAAGGAAAGTAGTAGCTGAAGTGAGTTTATACAGGAAGAGAGGGGTTTCCATGGCAAAATAAAATCACAAGTATATGATGCGATTGCAATTAAAGAAAAAATGTTCCAATTTCCAATTCATACCGAGAATTCCAATGACTCTTAACATCTCCGAAACATCAATGTACTCAAGACTCGAGCAATAATCTCCTCCGACAACCATCCTCAACAACAAAAAACCACAGCGAACGATTCATACACCCTTTACATCAGGAAAGGAGCAGCTGAAAACAAACTAACCTCGAGAATCGGCGAAGGCGAAGACGGCGAAATTGAGATTTAGGGAATTAGGGTTTAGACAGATAAAAGAAGCGGGGCGGAGGAATAAGCAGCGGATTGGTGGCAGCGGCGGCGTTGGTTGAGGTGGACTGAAGTTGCTGACGGGAGTGAGTCACGGCGGCGGCGTTGGTGGTGGTGGCGGCGGCGGAGGCGGAGGGCATAAAAGAGGATAGGGGTCGAGTTGAGAGAAAGAGAGAGGAAGTGGTGGGTTTTGAGGGGGGGCCCGAGGGGTGCCTCTGCAATTCACACATGGTGTCTAATCTTTCATGTCTCTTAACCTTTCATTGCTTTTTTTTTTTTTTTTTTTTTTTTGAGCTCAAACAAAGACTTTTTATTCATTCACATCCCCAGCCAAGCTTACAAGAGCAGCTTGAGGCATTGAATCCTTATCAAAAAACAGAGTATCAAATATAGGCCTAACATTGGCTAACTCATGTGCAACTGTGTTCCCTCGCCTTCTTAAATGAGACCATTCGACTGAAGCAAAACCTGTCGCCTGTCTCTGGATTTTGTCAACCATATGCCGCAGGGTGCCCAGCCCCTCATATCCTCTTCCCAACTTCGTAATCAGACTAAGGCAATCAGACTCTAGGTGAATTCGCATGTAGCCTCTTTCCCCGACCCGAGCTAATGCCCATTGCACACTCTCCGCTTCAACAACCTCGATGTCCTTGGAGGCCTGCACCCCTTTGTGTCCCGCCATCACGAAGTTGCCTTCTTCATCCCGCACTATAAAACCAATGCCTGCGCTTCCGTCCGCCGAAACCGATCCATCGCAGTTGATCTTGAACACTCCCGGTGCTGGTCTCTTCCACCTCTCCCCTCCTGGTTTTGCGGGTTCCCTTGGAGCTGGTGCCGCCGGGTCTTTGTACCTCTTGAATTCCTCTAACAGTTCTTGCACCCTCCTCATTAGTTGTTTTGGCTCTTTACGAACCCCCTCGAATAGCAATTTATTTCGCGCCTCCCATGCTTGCCAGACCATCATCGACCACAATTGTCGCTCGTCCTCCTTGCAACTCGAGAAGACAAGTATAAAGGCTTCGAAGACAGATTGTCCCGTGAGCCATCGTCTTTCCAAAGCCGGTTGCAGGCGCCACAATGCTCTGACATAAGGGCACTCAAAAACTGCATGATACCCTGTCTCCTCTCGACCACATAGCTCACACAAAGGCTCTTCCACCATCTTGCGCCTGTGCAGGTTCCACTTGCAGGGTAATACCTCCCTTGACGCCCTCCAAACTAATGATGTGACCTTTGGCAAGAGTTTGAGACGCCACAGAGCATTCCAAGCTCTCCTTGTGACACTCGGATCCGACTGTCCCGCCCTCTCGACCTCTCCTTCCTTCTTCTCTCTGATCATATGATAGGCCGATCGAACCGAGAACAACCCATTTTTGGTGTGTTTCCAAATCAACCTGTCGTTGATGTCCGGATCAGTCAGCCGTAAGCTCAAGACCCTCTCCGCATCCCCTGGCAGCATCACCTGCCGTATAGCCTCCTCCTTCCATCGACCACAGTCCCAGTCGATCAGTTCAATCACTCTCAAATTCGGATCTCCCCCAAAAAAATTCCCAATTACCCGTCCGGAACACGTACCAGGTAGCCATCTATCAGCCCACACGTTCACCTCGGATCCGTTTCCGATGCACCAAATCAGTCCCTCTTTCAATGCATCTCGCCCCGCCAGCAGGCTCCTCCAAGTGTAGCTCGGTTGATGACCCATCGAGGCTTCCAGCAGCGACGAGTGAGGGTAGTACTTTGCCCTCAACAACCGAGCAAGCAGCGATTCCGGTTCTTGCAATAGTCTCCAGGCCTGTCGTGCTAGTAGCGCGACATTGAAGCTCTCTAGATCTCGGAACCCCATACCCCCATCGCACTTGGCTTTACACATTCTTTTCCAACTCATCCAATGTGTTTTCCGCTTACCTCCTTGCTCGCCCCACCAAAAATTACTCATGAGCATCTCTAACTCCTTGCATAGCCCATCCGGGAGCATAAAACAAGACATTGTGTAGGTTGGTATGGCCTGCGCGACAGACTTGATCAAGATCTCTTTACCCGCTCTCGACAGGGTCTTTTCCTTCCATCCCTTCATTTTCTTCCACACCCTCTCCTTCAACTGCTGGAAGATCACCTTTTTTGACCTCCCGACCATAGTCGGAAGGCCCAAATACCGCTCATGCTTTGACACCTCCCGAATGTTCGTCACTCCCTGAATCGCACCCCTAAGCTCCTCACTGACATTTCTGCTGAAGGACAGTTCTGACTTAGCGAAATTCACCTGTTGTCCGGACGCCTCTCCATAAGTACGGAGGATATTCATCACTGTCTCGCTCTGCTGGCAGGAGGCTCGCAAGAACAAAACACAGTCATCAGCAAAAAATAAATGAGATATAGAAGGTGCTCTAGGGGAGATCCGGATGCCTTCCAAGCGCAATTGGGACTCAGCAACCCGGAGCATCCCGGACAAGCCCTCAGCGCAGATTAGGAAGAGGTACGGAGACAGAGGATCGCCTTGTCTCAATCCCCTGCCTGGCGTGAAGGTCTGGGACGGCCTCCCCTCCATCAGAACCGAAAAGGTAACGGTCCTCACACATCCCATGATTAGAGAGATCCACCTCTCGTCAAACCCAAATCTCTTCATACAGTGCTCGAGAAAACCCCATTCGACTCGATCATACGCCTTTGCCATATCCAGTTTCAGGGCCATGAACCCTTTCTTCCCTTTCCTTGTCTTCATATGGTGGAAAACTTCGAAGGCAGCAAGTACATTATCTGTTATGAGCCTGCCGGGTACAAAAGCACTCTGACTAGGTGCTATCAGCTTCCCTAGGACTTTCTTCAACCTGTTGGTTAGTACTTTCGAAATAATCTTATACAACACATTGCATAGACTGATTGGTCGAAGATCCTTCATTCTGCATGGGTCCGAAACCTTCGGGATCAAAGTTATGAAAGTGTGATTCAATCCCGGAGGTATCGGCTGGCCATTCAGAATCCCAAGAACAAACCTAGTGACATCGTTCCCGACGATATGCCAACATTTTTGGTAAAAAAGTGCTGGCATCCCGTCCGGACCCGGAGCTTTTGTGGGATGCATAGAAAAAAGGGCAGATTTTACCTCTCCAGCGGTGAAGGGACATGACAGCTCATGGTTATCTTCCGCCGACACGAGAGGCTCGATTCCTTGAGTAGCCGTATCAGGGTTGGCTAAGACATTGGATTCAAACAATTTACAAAAGTAATCAATCGCCACCGCGTTCTTCCCAGCCCAACTATACTCCTCTCTGCCATCCTCCCCTATCAATTTTCGCACCATATTCCTTTTCCTCCTTCCCGTGGCCTTCTTGTGGAAAAAACTGGTGTTTCTATCCCCACACCGAAACTCATTCGCCCTAGCCCTTTGAAACCACATAACCTCTTCCTTATCCATCAACAACTTCTCTTTCCTTTCCAGCCCCCGTCTCTCCTTCACCAACAGCCCTGTCATTTCCATATTCCCCAATTCCGTCAGCCTTTTCCGGACCTTTCCTAGTTCCACTTTAACATTGCCAAACCACACCTTGTCCCAATCTTTCAGGTCCACCGCACACCTCTCGATCTTGCCCTCGATGCTGGGCGAAACATGCGATGATCCCGGATTTTCCCATGCATTAATAATCACTTCCATACTATCCTCTTCCGTCAACCACATTGCCTCAAAGCGAAATGGCCGCTCCCCCTTATGATTGCTATCCCCTTCTCCCCCTTGCAGACAAACTTTAATCGGGATGTGATCCGAATGGCACCTACCAAGATGGCGTACTATAATGTTCGGGAACATATCCAACAACTGATCATTACCAAAGGCCATATCCAACCTTTCCTGCACGAAAGCCTCCCCCTCCCTCTCATTATCCCAAGTGAACCGATTTCCCGAAAACGGAATATCCCTTAGCTCGCAAGCCTCTAGCACCTCTCTAAACTCGATCAACCTGTCCACTTGAGGTGCCCGACCCCCTTGTTTGTCCTCCACTGCAGTGAGAAGATTGAAATCACCCATGCACAGCCAAGCAGCAGCTGGCTCCTCGTGCAATCTCCGGAGCAAACCCATCGTAAGGTGCTTGTTGACGCTCTCCGGCCATCCATACACCCCTGTCACCCTCCATTCCTGCTCATCTCCAACCTTTAATGTGGCATCGATATGGTGCTGGGTGTATGAAATGATGCTAACTTCGCACTCCTCTTCCCAAAACAAAGCCAGACCCCCCGACCTGCCCACACAATCGACTGTGAACACCCCCTTAAAACCCAGCTTTACCCTTATTGACTCCATCCTCTCCCTCCTACTTTTAGTTTCCATGAGAAAGAGGACTTTTGGGGCCTCCCTTCTTACCATATCGGTAAGTTTTTGAACTGCGCGGGCCTCCCCCACTCCCCGGCAGTTAAAGCTTATGCAATTCATGGCTCCCGGCGGGGGATAATATCCCCGGCCGATATAATTTTTTCGGGTGGAATAATCTCAACCCTCAGTCTTTTGCTTCGAACCCCATCAGTAACCTCCACTCTATCCCAATCATCGCTGCTCATAGTCTCATCATCATCTGCCGCCACTCCCTCCTTCCTCTTATTCCCTAATATTCTCGGGCCACCTATCCCGTCTCCTTTCTTAGCGTTGTTCCTTGCCGCCCTCTTCCAACTCCCCTTGACCTTCGGCCCCCCTCCCTCTTTCATTGAGCTCGCACCTCCTCCCTGTATTAACCCCCCATTGCCCCCATTGGTCATATTATTAAGCTCTCCTCCCAACTCTTCACGCTTGTCGTCCCCCTCCACTAGCGATACCTGGTTCACTCGCTCAACTATGAATTCCTCATCCTCCCCCAACTCCCTCTCCTCGACATCCTTCCCTGCCTCCTCCTCCTCCCTCTCCTCTAGTATTTCTAATAAGGTTTTCCTCCGTCCCTCCCTTCGTTCAGTTTCCAGTTCCTTCTCATCACCCTTCCCCGTCATCTTTTCGAGAACCCTTCTCTCCTCCTCTCTATCAACACTGTTCCTTTCCCTAATGATTTTGACCGGTGAAGCTCTCATCCAATCGCCGTACTCCCCTTGGAACCGCTCCTCCTCATTGCTCTTGCATTCAAGTTCTGTATGACCTAGCATTCCGCACATGTAGCAAAAATTAGGAAGCCGTTCATATTTGATCTCTACCCACATCCGCTTCCCACCAAACGATATCATCAGCCCCCTACGCAGCGGCTTTTGCAGGTCGACAGTCACTTTCATGCGAAGGAATCTGCTGCACACCACCAGCTCCTCCTCATTCATATCCACTAGACCCCCAAACACTTGCCCTATTTTTTCAGCCATAGCTCTAGTATATGCCGCAAGAGGAAGATCATAAACACGAATCCAAAAAGCACATTTTGTGAACCTGATTGCCGACGATTGCTCCATTCCCGGTTCCTTTAACACCAACAGTGCTCTGTCGAAGGACCACGGGCCGCCTTTGATAACCTTCTCCTTGTCCTCCACTGTGCTGAACTGGAAGCTAAAGAGGTTCTCTTTGATCTCCCGAAATATGAATCCCTGTCTAGTACGCCACGCCCCTTTCATGGTCGATTTCAGCGCTTGAGCGTTCGGTGCCCTAGATGAGAGAACTGTCCCGATGAGGGACATCTTTGACTGTACCGAGACACTATCCTTGATCGCTTCATCCCCCTCGATGACAACCGTCTCATCTGCTGTTGGATGAATCTCTTTCCCTTTGTTCCCCATACCTGTCCTCCAATCGAATACCTGTGCAAACCGTAAGAATCCAATGCCCTAGACGTCCCCCTAACCACGGTGAATCTCGCACGATGCCGGCGAGGGAATACCTAGCTCTCACAGCCCTAGACCGGAGAGAGAGAGGCGAGTCGGAGACCACCAGGAAGCGGACGCCGGAAATCGCCTATAGCCCTAGGGTTTTAAGTTTTAGTGTAATTGTTTACTTATTCGATTTGTTTCAGTTTTAGGGTGTGTTTGAATTGCATTGCATTTTAATTATAATGCAATTATTCTACCTCGTTTTATGTGTCTGTTTGGTTCTAAAAATAAAAATATCGTACAAATCGAGGTAAAACCGTAATTTAACCAAATAATCACATAAATTGAGATAAAATAATTGCATTATAGTTAATACATCGTGAAATCTAAGAACAACATAATTTAAACACCTTAAAAATTGAGTCAACCAAACACCGTCTTATCATTTTGCATTATAATCATAATGCATTTGGAATCCAAACACACCCTTAATACTCTCTTTGTTTCATACTGAGTACAAAATAAAATACGTTTGACTTTTCTGCACGCATTTTTAGATAGTAAAAATTATACGGAATATAAAAAAAAGTTCATACTTATGAGTCTGTGACTACTAAGTATGAAATTATTAAAAATATTTGATTAAAAAAATAATATTTTATAGTATTTTTACCTCTTCACAAAACCAGCACAAAAAGACAAAGGACTTTTAATTTTGAACGGAGGGAGTACAGTAGTACACAATATATACTCCGTATAAGATTTTTTTTTACTATTTATTATATGTATTTTAAAAAATAAAAATTATAGTATGAAATATTTTACTTCTCAAATTATTTAAAATAAATTTAATACAATACTTATCTATTAGTATTAATAATTTGTTTTTTCAAATTTTTATAAAAAATAATATTTTATATAGTTTTTAGGTATTTAAACTAGGCTAACTAGCATAGATATACCAAAAAAATTTGAGGATTGCAAAAATAACCATCCAGTTATTTTCTTCTACGCTCCACCAGATGAAAGAGAAAAAAATGCCTTCTGGCTAGAGATAAAAAAAAATATCATAAATGACTCGGATATCCCATGTATAGTAATGGGGGACACCGGGACATGAATGAGATCGCAAGTATGGAAGATAAACTTGGTGGGGCAGAAATCAACCCAAACTGCTTCGACAGGCTGATAGAGCTAAAGAACAACTGTGACTTGATAGATCTACCTTTTGTGGCAATCTGTATACTTGGAGAAAGAAACGTTCAGGCCCAGATAACATTTACGAAAGAATTGATAGAGTACTTGTTCAAAATCAGATAATAGAAAACTACCCAAACTTACAGATAACCCATCATGCGTTCTCTACATCATACCACTGTCCAATCTCCACGGAATTAACAATGGTGAAGCCTTTAAAGCCACACCATTCAAATTTGAAAACATTTGGCTTTATATAAAAGGTTTTAGAAATGTTGTAAAACAAGCATGGCGTGCAAATTGTTACGGCTCGACCATGTTTCAACTAGTATTTAAAACAAAAATCCTCAAACAAAAAGCTAAAGAATGGAAAAAAAAAACTTTTGGGAACATCTTCCGCCAATTGCAGGAGGTAGAGGACAACTTGCTTAGAGTGTGTTTGGCAAAAGCAAGTAGCTTTTCGGAACTTATGGTTTTGATATTATATAGTCTTAAATGAAATAAAGATAAGATTTTAGTTTAATTAGCTTTTGAAAGCTTTTGAAATCTAAGTTTTTCAACAGCTATTCACCCGAGCTTTTCGGAGCTTTTGGTTTTTTATTCATAAGTTTTCAACGGCTACCCTAACGGCTAGGTTTACCAAACACTATACTAGCGTGTTAACATATATTTAACCCAAATATTCCAACAGCTTCAATTACCCAACAACTTCAGCCCCTCCAACGGCTACCATTTTACCAAACGCATCCAATCTCAAAATCTACAACATCTTAATTTTGGACATAGTCGAGAATCGAGATCAGTACTCCTCAATTTTGGATGATGGTTTAATTTTGGACATAGTTGGTATAAACAACTTCGTCACTTGATAGAACTCATTGCTGAGTAGGTAACTAACAAACAAGCAAGTCATGACATTAGGCAATGACAATTAGATTCAGATATCAAATGTAGATGTGATTCTTCCGGGTGATCCTCAGCTACCCAGGCTTCCTCATCTCGAAATTGAAAATTTTGTTCCCTTCGGTCCCGGTCTTCGTGTTCCATCCCACAACCTCATACAATCCAATGAATTTATCATAAACGTACACATAGTGTAACTGTGTAAGGTCTCAATGCACACTGTTTTTTTTTTTTAGCTAAAAACTATATAATTTTTTTATATATAATTTCATACTTAATACTAAAAAGTATGAAATTATATAAAAATATTTGTAAAAATATTTGTAAAAAAATTGATAAGCGCCACCATAGATTGCAATAATCTTATTTTTTTAAATGATAAAGAAGGTTCACTATTATTTTTAAGTTTTTATATAAACGATTCCATTTTAGGAAAAAATATATATATAAAAATTAATGACATGAGCACTCTACACCATTTGTTGGAACAACGGAGAAATTGTAGATTTTGGACATATGTGCTAACAATCTCATGTCTACCCCCGTTGATATTTGAAAGTTATTGTATTTAAGTTCGTAATGTGTCGTGAGAATTAGAGAAAATTGACATGAATAATGTGCGAGCCCACGTACGGAGACACGAACAACATACAAGCCCAATGGGGTTCCATCTCAAAACCAATTGGCAATGAGAGGAGTAGTCCGCCAATCTTACAGGTTGTTCATGCTATCTCAATCTTTTCAATGTGGGACAACCTCATATTCCAACAACATTTTTAAGGTAAACGGAATGGAAATAAATTTTGTATAGGAAAATATATCTAGATGAGAGAATAATGATATTTTTTTATATGAAAAATAAGATAGTATGGGTAATGATTAGAGAAATATTGGAGATATGAGTAGCCTTGTTAAATTGAGTCATTGAAATAAGGGGGAACAAACCAATTTTGTATGAAAAGTTGGGAGAATAAAATAATGATTAATTTTTTGTAACAATGTATCTTAAATTATAAATGGGCTATATTTATGTCCTTTACCTTTACCTTTCTAAAATTTAAACCAAACGAACCATGAGTTTTAATCTCATTTGTTTACCCCCGACAAGGTAATCCCGTGCTTAACAAACATATCATAATATTTTTTTTTTTAAAAGACATTTTTTCACGCAAGAAAAGAAACAACAAAATATTAAGTGAATTAGCGAAACACATAGAGAAGAGAAAAACTCTTTTTTTGAGAGAGAGAGAAGAAACCCCTTCGCAAAAGTGCTTAACTTAAAGATATGTTCAAATAAGTACCGTATTAGAAACAATGAACATAAGAATTATTACAGAGGTCAAAACTTGAAGGGGATTCCTTGCTACAGTGTATCATATCACAATATCCACATAAAGAATTTTCTTTTCAGTTCATTGGAAAAAAAATCCCTCAACTGTTCCCATTGTGTATAGCTGAAATCCTAATAATATCCATCTTTTTCATATTTTAATTGTATCATCTTTTTACCTTTCAAGTTCTGAAATCATTATTAAAAATGACTAAAATCATTTAAATTTGAAAAATCTTTATATTTGTAGCCTCTTATCCTATTCCCCAAGGACATAGGATAGAAAAATCGTTATTATAAATAATTGAAATAATAATGTCACTATATATCCCATAGTCCCATATCAAAATGATTTAATGGGAGAGAACCCAAATTCGAATAATTTGGTGCTCCTCAACTTTTTAACCCAAATCATATCTTTTTTTTTATCAGCGATTTAATCCAAATCCTAATGATATGGCTATACGGAGATCTTTTTGAAATCTATCTTTAATAATATCAAGCAAGATTTTTTTAACAGAAAATTCATATTTCCGCCTTTCAACCAAACAAGCCTTATTTGAAGTGTTATAATTCATAGGAGATGGGAAGGGGATCCTCAATGAGGATCCACCGACACCCAAAAAATCTCATAAGAAACAAAACCCTCCTAAGCCACTGAAAAGTGACAAAGGCAAGGGAAAGCTTGATCTTGATTCATCCTTCACCCAACTCCAGAAGTTCCAACCTCAATACCGATTCCCTACAAATGCAAGGCTCTATGGGAGGGCTTTTGGTGCTCCCATTGAGTTCAAAAAGCTCGAATCCAAGCTCACTTTTGACTGGAAGGGGGTCTCTGGAGATCTGCAAATTGTTGAGCTCCCCAACCATTGGTTTGAGGTGAGATTCTCTAATCCAAATGACCTTATCTGTGTCTGGGAAGCTTGCCCTTTCCATGTCTATGGCCAGCTTATAATTCTCAGACTTTGGTCTGATGAGTTTGATCCCCTCACTGAAAATACTTCTGCTATAGATATGTGGGTTAGGATCACCTCCATCCCTGATGCTTACAAGAAACCTGGTGCCCTTGCTCTTATTATTGAAAAAAATAAGTTTGGAACTTTTATAAAATCAGACCCTACTGTAGATCCTAGTGCTAGGTATGCAAGAATTTGCATCAATCTTGACCTAGCTATTGACATGACCAATACCATTCTTATTCCAGTTAACAAACTTGAAGTTTCAGCCCACATCATTTGGTTTGAGGAATTCCCTGAGGGTTGTGGGAACTGTGGGGGTCAGGACCACCTATTTAACCAATGCCCTAACTTTCTCCCTAAACCCAAAAAATTCCAGGTCACAATAAAAAAGCCTATCAATATGATTCCTAAGCCTGTTCTGGGAGATGGTTGGGCTACCATGGGAAAGAAAGGAAAGATTTTAAAGCTCTCTAACCCTATCCATGCTTTTGGTAACAAACCCTACTTGTCTGGTCGGGGTGGTGTTGCTATTGCTTTTGAAACCATCTCAAACTCTTCTAATTCCTCAATTGGCTCAAAATCCCCTTCTGAAACTACCCAGGAAAACCCAACTGATACCACACATTCTGGTGGGGTGCCTGTCTATGCTGGCTTGGCTGCCCCTGGCACCTCCTCCACTGCCTTTGGCATCACTAGTAACCCTGCTGGTTGGGCCCCTGTCTCAGCTGGCCTGCCTGCAGCTGGTTTCAGTGCTTGCTTAGGTGGTGTGGGACTGCCCAACTCCTCTGCTTTAAACCTAGCTACTGTCATTCCAGCAACTGAGATTACACCTTGTTCTAACACAATCCTGATCTCTGACAATGGCACCACCAGAACCTCTAATGATGATAACATGGAAATAGCCTATCCCCTCCCTAACCCACAACACTTCAATGAGATAGGAGCAGAAGTGGATTATGAGATCCTCCCTTGTCTTCTCTATGACTATGAGGAGGAGGATTTACTTGGTGGGGATTATGATGAGGGCTGCTATCTTCTTGATGAGCCATTGTCTGATCACAATGCTGAACTGATGTCTGGCCCCTCTTTCCATTCTCTCCACTCTAACACCTTTATGATGAGAATGCTCACTACCTCTGAAGCTCCACCAAGGGACTCATCCACTTCTGGATCTCTCAAAAGGAAGGTTGTGGGAGGTGATGATGATACAGCTAGCTCCAACCTGAAGAGGGGCAAAGAAAAAGAGTAATTCCATGGATTACAAGATTTTGTCAAGCAATGGGATAACTAGACCCTGCCCATGGGTCAGTTGTGATGAATGCAGTATTCCTACATCACCTTTTGAAAATAAGCTTTCTTTTGCAAAACACCCATCTCCTACTTCTTGGCAAAATCTTGGTTTGTATGTTACTAATCAAAATTACTTTTGGTATTGTGTTAACTCTAGCAGTCTTAGGCCAGTTTGTACTAGACCTTGGTACCCTGTGGCCATCTATTATGATCCTAGTCTAACTTGTTTATCAAGTGTTTGTAATCGATCTTCTATAATCTATCAAAATATATATTATGTATTAGCACTGGATCTTCATTCTCGAATTTATAGCTCTTCATCTCTTAAATTCTGTGTCTTGGTGCTACTGCAAAAATTGTTTTTACACTGTCTCCCTACCCAAAGAACAACATCTAAACAAAATTACAGAATTACTCTCTACTCCAGGCATCCAGATTATGAAGAATTGTATTACCAGAGTATAACTTTACTGCATATCATTGATCAGTTACCTGACTTTCTTTCTGTAAGTTTGTCACAAACACATAATAACTACACTAATAGCTTCAATTATACATCTATAGTTATATTTGTTTACAACTATAAATACTGCTTGCTTATGTGTTTTTGCTTTGGCCATGAATATTTCTTACTCAAGGTTTCAACTGCTAGATCTCTGGCTTATTACTACCCTTGGTCTAAAACCAAATCTCAGTGTAAGCATACCATACTGTTGGAAACTAGTATTGTCAAGTTATCACCCAACCTACACCTATATTACTGTCCTATACCAGTTACAACTAACCAAAACTATTTGTATAACTATAAATATGAAGATTTGTATTACCAGAGTATGCTTTTACTGAATATTAGTGATCAGATACCTAATTTGCTTTCTGTGAGCCTATCAAAAACCCATAATAACCACGCTAATAGTTTCAATTATAACCACATTGCTATACTTGATTATAACTATAAACAATGCTTGGTTATGGGCTTTAGCTTTGGCCATGATGATTTCCTACTCAAGTATACAACTGCTAGTATTCTGGCTTCTTACTACTCAAGAATCAAATCTCAGTTTAGGCATACCTTACTGCTGGAAAATAGTATTGACAGGTTATCACCTAACTTACATCTATATTGCTGTCCTATACCAGTTAGAACCAACCAAAACTATTTGTATAACTATAAATATGAAGATTTGTATTACCAGAGTATGCTTTTACTGAATATTAGTGATCAGATACCTAATTTGCTTTCTGTGAGTCTATCACAAACCCATAATAACCACACTAATAGTTACAATTATAACCACATTGCTATACTTGATTATAACTATGAACAATGCTTGGTTATGGGCTTTGGCTTTGGCCATGATGATTTCCTACTCAAGTATACAGCTGCTAGTTTTCTGGCTTCTTACTACTGAAGAATCAAATCTCAGTTTAGGCATACCTTACTGTTGGAAAATAGTATTGACAGGCTATCACCTAACTTACATCTATATTATTGCCCTATACCTGTTAGAACTAACCAAACCTATTTGTCTAAATACAAATATGAATCTATTATAAAACACTATACTAATCTTGCTCGAGGGAGCCATTCCCTTGAGCAACATATTCACTTGAATATTTTGCAGCTTCTGACTCGGCCACCCTGGTCCCATGGTTTCTGCCTTCGGGACTACTGGTTTCAAGCTCAGGGATTGTTAACCCACATGCACTCAACACTTCTCGAATTGATCCATGCTAGCCGTTTGGATGACAGCTGCCTCAAGCCACGTCTAAGCTCAAGTGAGCTCACTTGTGCCACTTCCAAAGCTTTTTTTACTTGCTGCTTGTTGGGTGGCTTACTTACATTGTCTTACAAACCAGCTTTCAATATTGTAAATTGTATACAACATGATCCATGTTCTTTATATTTACCAACCTATCAGGTGGACACTTACTCACTAATCAACTACTGTATTCACAATGTAAATCAAGGACTTCATAAACTCTTCAACATGTTTTATAGACTATCAAAAGTACTTAATTACCATGATTTTATTCTAAACACATGCTTTTCAACATGTTTTATAGACTATCAAAAGTACTTAATTACCATGATTTTATTCTAAACACATGCTTTTCTATAGTTCCTTGCTTGTTCCTAACCCATTCCTTGGGCTTTAAATTAGCCGGAACATATTGTATTACTCACAACCGGGGACCCATCACTCATAACCTAAACATTAACTACTATACTAATGATATATCTTCTAACAAAAACAGCTTGAAGCACAACCAAAAGAAAGAGGGTTTGGATTTGAAAATCCTCAAACGAACTCGTACGAATGCACTCACAAGGATAGTTACAACTAAAAACAATAAGCATAAACAAACCAAAATCCCCATCAATTGGATAATCTTTACTATAATAAACAAGGCTCTCGACCTTCAAACTACCTCTTCCCCCACAAAAGGTTTTTTATGAAGTTTAGCTTTTGGAATGTCAGAGGGCTTAGCAGAAAGAATGTTTGGACCCACATTGAAGCAACTACTAAAGCGGAACACATAAAAATCCTAATGCTAGCGAAAACAAAATTAACAAACCCTCATCCGGACAATTGTTGGAGAAAACCCGGTTTTGACAGAATGCATTTCTGCCCATCCAATGGCCTTGCGGGGGGGCTATGCCTCCTCTGGAAAGAATCCCTTTTCCATAATGAAACCTTTACCATTAGAAACTCTACGGACAGAATCATTCAAGCAGATTACACTAACACAACCCTTAATATTAACATCGAAATTTTATTCGTTTATGCAACACCTTATGCAAAAGACAAAAACCATTTCTGGGCCTCTCTCTCAGATTATATACGCAATGCAAAGGACTCTTTGATAATTCTTGGAGCCCTTAATGAAATATTAGAGCCAACCGACAAATTAGGGGGCAGGACCCCAACTGCAAACAGATTCGCTAGACTCAAGGATACTATTAGTACCTTCAATTTAGTGGATTCCCCAACGTGTGGGAACACTTACACTTGGAGAAAACATGAACATGGTAATGATAACATTTTTGAAAAACTTGACCGCGCTGTGATTAGCCACCCGATCCTGAAACAATTCCCGAACCTTTGCACGACAAACCATGCTTTCCTAAAATCTGACCACGCGCAGATCACGCTGGACCTCATGGATAACCGCAAACCAAAATTACAACCCTTCAAATTTGAAATGGCATGGACTACGAAGCAAGACTGCGAAGCAGTTGTCCGATCAGCTTGGAGGTTTGACCATCCAAGATCGAAAATGTTCAAACTAACGAAGAAACTGCAAGAAGTTAAAAGGAAAAACAAGATTTGGAGCAATGCAACCTTCGGAAATGTCTTTCGGCAGATTAAACTTGTTGAAACAGAACTTCTAGAGTCACAAAAAAATCTTTGTAATGCTTACAACCAAAATCTGGATAACAAAATCAAAAGGCTCACTTCAAAGCATTCTTCTCTCCTTTCCTTTCAACAGAAATATTGGGGGCAAAGGGCGAAGAGAATGCACATAAAATCCATTGACGCCAACACCAAATACTTTCATAAAATAGCGATTGGAAGACGAAATAGAAACATAATAAAACATCTCCAAACCACGGCTGGAATCACAATTAACAATGAAGAAGAAATTAGGAACCTAATCAAACACGATTTTAGCCAAAGATTCACGCAATATCCAAGACAACAAACACAGAGTAATCTACTCCAACTTGTAGGGAATGAAATCTCAAATGAAGACAATGAATGGCTAACTCGTCAAGTCACAAATTCTGAAATTAAAAATGCGGTTTTCAGCCTAGCCAACGACAAATCACCAGGACCTGATGGTTTTCCAGCAGGTTTCTTCAAAAAGTACTGGCACATTGTAGAACCATCTGTCATCAAAGCGGTTAAAAGCTTCTTTCTAAGCGGTAGGATTCTGAAACAGACGAACCATACGTTCATAGCATTAATTCCGAAGATAGGCAACCCGACCACAACATCTCACTATAGGCCTATTAGCCTCTGCTCGACAACATATAAAATTATATCAAAAATAATAGCTTCTAGACTAAAAAGGGTTATCCCCAAAGTAACTAATCCGCTTCAAAGCGCCTTCTCTTCTGGAAGATCTATACAAGATAACATCTTAATCGCAAATGAAATATTTCACTCCTTCTCAAAGAAAAATGGAAAATCAGGTTGGATGGCCATTAAGCTTGACATGGAAAAAGCTTTTGATATGGTCGACTGGAATTTCCTACTCTCGGTCATGTTCAAGCTTGGCTTCTCACCCAAATTCACGGAATGGATAAAAGAATGCATCACCACAGTTACATACTCAGTTATAGTGAACAATGAACCCTCTGAAATGTTCTTTCCCCAAAGGGGGCTACGACAGGGATGCTCGTTATCACCATATCTGTTCTTAATAATTTCATAAATTCTAGCACGGGGATTGCAACAAGAATCAGAAAAACCACAAAGCCATCTAGGAATCAAACTAACGCGCGGAGGCACGAAGATACCGTTCTTAGCCTTTGCAGACGACATTGTCATTTTCGCATCAACCACCAAAACCGGATGTGACCAAACAAACAAAATTCTAAAAGAGTACTCAGATTTATCAGGACAAAAAGTAAATAGGCATAAATCCCAATTCCAAACGTCTAGAAATGTTTCAACCATACAGAAAAATCTCATTAGAAATGAGCTGGAAATAGCACACACCCATAATATGGGAACCTACTTAGGCTGTCCCCTCATAGAAGGAAGAATGACAAAGGAAGGATTCAAGGATCTTCTAACAAACACTAAGTCGCAACTTCATAGGTGGAAGGCAAACTGCCTTTCACAAGCTGGTCGATGCACTTTAATCAAAACAACCCTTGCAGCCAAACCTTTACACATAATGCGATGCTTTATGCTACCCAAATCTGTCCACACGGAACTTGACAAGATCAACCGGAACTTTCTCTGGAACAAAGGCCCAAACCATAAGCCCCTCATCGGGTGGTATGAGGTATGCAAAACCAAGGAAAATGGTGGGCTGGGTCTCCGAAGCTCTGAAGACATGAATAAAGCCCTTCAAATGAAATTACTTTGGAAACTGTTAGCGGAACCAACTAGCCCCTGGGTGACACTAATCAAAGAAAAATATCTCAAAAACCAAAACATTCTCACATATCGAAAGCATGGAACCTCGTCTTGGCAATGGACGCAGTTAATAAAACTAATCCCTCTATTCAAACAAGGTCTTCATTGGTCTATAGGGGACGACGCCTCTATAAACTTCTGGCACGACCATTGGCTAGGCCAAACGACTATAAACTCACTTATTTCTGGAACGCAACAAATAGACGAGACAATCAACATAAAACATTTCCTCACAGATAACAAAATGTGGAACCAAGGAAAATTACAAGAAGAATTACAAAACATAATTCCAAACAATATAATTGAAACAATCAAAACAATACCGATCCCACAGCATATTCAGGTCGATAGACTTTATTGGAAATTGAGCAAAAATGGTTGGTTCAGCACTAAGTCTGCTATTGATATGATACATAAACACAAAAAACATGAAATTTCAGATATAAACTGGGTATGGGGGCTAGATATCCCACCAAAAATAAAATCGTTCATGTGGAAAATCCTAAAAAATGGAGTAACCACTGCTGTCAGACTAGCTTCTCGGCATTTTGGTATTCCAACAAACTGCCCCCACTGTGACTTTTGTTTTGAAGACCTAAACCATCTGCTTTGGAGTTGTCCTATCTCGAAGGAAACCCTGATCGCAAGTAACCCGGGTACATTTCGGAAAATTATTGGATGCTTCAATAAAGACGAACATTTAAACAACACACTATGGGACATCAAAAATACAATTGGAACTAAAGGTTTTGAAGAGCTGACCTTTGTTTGGTGGGGTATTTGGTACTTCAGAAACAAAACTCTTTTTGAAAACATAAACCCAAACATAAGAAGCATCTTATCCTTCGTAAGAGAACATATTTTTATCTAGAAAACATCGCATCTGAATTCACCGGACTACAGTACAAAAAAACAAAACATCATCCTTACATGTTGACAAACCAAGACCAATATCGAAAAAAAAGAGAACCAAATGGGAACCCCCGCCACCTGGAAATTATAAACTCAATTTCGATGGTTCTCTTCCCGGTGTGGGTTTGGGCACTTATGGCTTCATTCTTCGGGATTCTGTAGGTTCTCCAATTTACACTGGCAACGGACCGTCACCAATCAATTCGGTTTGTGGCTGCGAAAGTATGGGTCTCTGGAAGGGTATTTTGGCTGCAAAAGAACTGAAAATAACTAACCTTACAATTGAAGGGGACAACCTAACAATAATAAAAAGTCTAAAGGGTTTTGGGAAGCCTACTGGAGACTCTGAAATGATTGTCTCAGACAGTCTAGTCTCGCTGGGCTTCTTTGGTTCTGTTGAGATTCGTCATGTTTTCCGTGAGGCAAATCTGGTAGCCGATCGATTATCACGTATCGCTTTTGCTTCAAACGGTTCCTTGACTCCTGATGACTCTCTGTTGCGTAGTCTCATCCGCAAGAATGTTCTTGGCTGATAGAGCTCTGCTCTATGACCAAATTATTTCCGTTTCAAAAAAAAAAAAAATTCATAGGAGATTTAGTTAAAAAAATGGATATGATGATCGCAATTAATCGATTTAGTAGTGGAAGAAAAAGCAGATTTAAAATGGTGAAATAATAAATGGAGATATTAATGACGATGATGAAATGAAAATGTAGAGATATTATTAAATAACGGAATTTTGAAACTGAATTATCTATAAATAAATTGTTGAGTTGAAGGTAATCCACATCCAAATTACAAGTGATAGAGATTTCCACTGATTATTATCCAAATCTGATACGGCCCCGAATCTCTCTCTCAGCAATCGTAAATCCCACCATAGCTGGATCAGTATATATAGTCATCTGAGAAAATTGAGGATGGGTCATTCTCATAAATCAACTATGAGTGAATTAAACAAAGTAAGGTGTGTTTTGGTGGTGGTGGTAGCGGTGTCCGTATTGGCGGCTGCGAGTGGCGCCGCATCACCGGAGATTAAAGAGGGGTAGATTGGTATGTACGAATTAAAGAGGGGTGGTATGACTGCTCGCTTCACCAATTGGGGCTCCACCATTAGTTCTCTCATTCTCCCTGTGATCGGTATCACACTCAGTACTCTCTCTCGCATCTCTAATTACATTAGGATCGCTACTCTCTCCCCCTCAGTACTCTCTCCCCCATCTCATCGGTATCACACTCAGTACTCTCTCCCCCATCTCTAATTACATCCTAATTACATTAGGATCGCTACTCTCTCCCCCATCTCATCAGTATCACACTCGGTACTCTCTCCCCATCTCTAATTACTATAGGATCGAGTTAGGGCTAAGACAGCTCTCTCCCCATCTCTAATTACTATAGGATCGAGTTAGGGCTAAGACAAGCTGGAGGGATGTCGTGTGTCCTCCAGTACTCTCTCCCCCATCTCTAATTACTATAGGATCGAGTTGGTCCTAAGACAAGCTGAAGGAAGGTCGAACCTACATACGAGAGACTCAAACATTCCAGCACAAGGGATTCAACGAAGTTATATGGGACGTGACGAGTTACGTCAAGGACAGCCACATCACATTCAGTTACCACAACTATGACAGAGAGTCAAGCTTCCCTGGTGCTATCGACGTCGAGGTCACTTACATGTTCATCGGATCCAACAAGCTTGGCGTCAGGATGGTAGCCAAGCCGCTAGACAAGCCTACTCTGATCAACATGGCCTTCCATGTTTACTGGAACCTGGTCGGACACCATCCGACTCTTCGCCTCCATGATCACCTCTGTGGATGACCAACTCATCCCTACAGGCAAGATACTTGGGATAACCAGCCTGGGGTGCAGTTCTACACAGGCAATTTGATTGGGGTTGCTGAGGGCGGCAAAGGGGGTGCTGTTTACACCAACCATGCCGGGTTGTGCTTGGAGACGCAAGGGTTTCCTGACTCCGTCAACCACCCCAACTTCCCGAATCAGATAGTCAACCCCGGCGAGACATACAACCATGTTATGGTGTACCACAAGTTCGATCTCTTATAGAGTTATAGCGAACATTGCATTCAATTCTTTTGACTAGGTCAGCATCCAAACCCTTCTCCTTGATAACACTGATGCCAAATGTTGAAGACGCTGAAGCTACCTCTTCATGCCTGGAAACAGGGCCGGATATTGTGAAGCTTTAAGCTACGAAAGGATGCACTCCAACTGGTACTGTTTGCTTGCGGCGTGGCAAATTCCTTGCATAACGGACAAAATGCCGGGACTGCTACTTGAGAGATTATCTCGAGTGACCTCTGCAATGCCGAACAACCCTTATTTATGCCTGATGGATTCGATATGAAAGTCTTGGCAGCCATGGTGTGTGTTTTATGAATCAAGAAGAAGAACCACCTAAACTGGATGCCAACTTTATCCATCTCGTTACCACGTGTTACAGAAGACGTTGGTTGATGCTGGATGACTAACCAAAAACTGCACTTCTGTTTCCCTTGGCTGCCATGATCTCGTAACAAGAGTTCCAAGAACAAAACCGATCATACATATCCTTGATTAATAATCATAACAGTCTTTGCAAGAAGAATTAGCACTCGGATATTTCTAAGCTGGTCTAGTTGGTCTAATTGGGTTAAAATTAAAAGACAAAGAAGCTACTCAAACTTCATTTGCAGTCCAAATGAGCCTAGTCCTATGGTAAGTATACTGAAAAGTACAACAAGAACCCCAACTCATACCAGCAGCTTCCCAAGTCCAGTTGGTCGAAAACACTCAGCTCTTGGATATGGCTCCTGCTGCAAACAGCAGATTTCGTCGAGAAAACTGCAAAAACCCAGTTGTAGAAGCCATTGAATTCACAAAAGAAAATCAGATTCAGTGATTATTGATTCATATTTACCAAGTATCAGTGAACATTGCTTACCTGTAGAGAATACACAGGCGTAGACTTAGTCGGAAGAGTCTTCAATGTTCTAATTCTGCTGTTCAAGTTTCCACTTTTACTAGCAAAAGAAGAAAGTAACCTCTGATCACTACCCTTGGCCTTACTCAGATGTAAATGAATTTATTTAGTAGGAGGTTTGTGTATTATGAACTCACCTTTCTTCTGCCCTTACCGTCTTAGCGTTGGCCGTTACATCCCATAATTTTACTGTGGAATCGGCTGATCCAGAAGCAAGAAGTGCGCCTTCGCAACTGATACGCTCACATAGCAGATGTCAGAAGCAAATTACTTTCTCCATATTTATGAAAACCTTACAAGAAATTTACCGAATTAGCTTACTCACCTAAAGGCAAGTGTCCATACACAAGACATGTGACCCATCAAGGGGGCAATGCAACGGCCACTGTCAAGGTCCCACAACATAATTGTGCCATCCTCATCACCTGATGCCATATACCGCCCTTCAGGAGACATTGCTAGAGACAACACCATGCTCCTGTGCCCAATCAGGATTCGCACGCATTCCCCAGTTTTCACATCCCATACTCGAACTATTTTGTCACTAGACCCCGTCGCAATGTAATTGCAGTTTGGATGCCATTGAACACACTACAAGAAAGTCCAAGCAACTTATCAAGCAAGTTTGAGAAAGTGGACGATGGCTATTCCTAGTCAGGGCATCCAATAAGAAAGCATCGGCTGAATGATGGATAGCTACCCCCATCTAATATATAAATTAAAATTCATTATCCACCTCACTACTCATCCCACTACTATATACATTTTCTTATTTTTTATTTTTTGAAAACAAGAAATAAATAAATACATTCCACAATAAATACATCATTCAACTACAAAAATCTGGGGGCATTTTAAAAAATAAATACATAAATAAAAACTAATGTTACTTTGATCGTTATTTTGCTACAAAAAAAAATAGAAATTCAGTTGATATTTCTCAGCCTTTTGGGATGGCTTCAAATCCAAGTCTCTTGAAAAAAAGCAAAACAAAATAATAATAATTTTACTGTTACTTTGATTGCTAGTTTGCTATAGAAAATTAGAATTCAGTTCGTCTTTTTCAGCCTTTCGGGATGGTTTCAAATTCGGGTCTCTTGAAAGTAGTATAAGGAAAAACGTACAGAGAGGGTAAAATAGACAGGGAAAAGTAAGAGGTAGAGAGAGAGACTCCTTACATCAACATCAGATAAGTGGCCTGCCATTATTCTAAGAGGATGTATTCTGTCCATGGACCAGACTCTTGCAGTTCTATCATGAGAACAACTGGCAAAATAGTGTCCACGAGGGCTAAACTGCAATACCCAACAATGAAACGAAAAGAAATAGATTGAGCTTCACACCCTCAAGTAACATATTGAAGTGGAAATCCTCGGTTTGACCTTGATGAAAAATGATCATTAAAATAAAGAGACAATTGCATAAAACCACCTGTTAAATAGGGTGATTTGCCCCAAAACACCCCTTAAAATAGAAATCTCAATAACCCATCCTGAAAAGAGTATCTGTTAACATATAACCACCCTGGCCTAGGGTTCCATTTCTCAGCCATCAAGTAATTGAAAAGAGATGTAGATGATACCCTTTCTGATACCCCATTTGAGCTTCCTCCCCTTCTGACTATAGTGTGTCAGGCCTGTTAAACCTTCATCCATGGTGTGAACCACTGCTTCCGGCCACTTTGATACTAACAAACAACCTTCTTCAAATTTCACTTCTTAAAACCATATAAAAATACCCAGATTCTTTCACCATAACCTACTAATTTGGGAATTTGATTTCGTTTAAATGCATTCTAAGATTCTTTGATTTTGAAACATAAAACAAGTCAATGTCCCATTCACGACCTCTATTTTGCTAATTGAGATCTTCACTGGAAGATTCAAACTTGGTTTATTTTAAGAGCGAGGAAGAAAGTGGTTTTTGCAGATTTAAGGATGACCTTCATAGATTTTTGTGTGAAATTAAAGGGCTTCTGATTTTGGGCTAAACATTGAATTGGTTAAAAACTACTGGATTAGGATATGGATGCATGGATTTGGATCTAAATTTGATTTGTGGTATGTGGCTGGTTGAACCAATTTTCTTAACAGTGCTTTGATAAAGGGGTGGCATTTGGTTAACATATGCTCCCTCAATTCGGCAAAACATGTCATTTTAGAGTATTATTTTTGTTCAAAAATATATGCAAATTTTAGATCTTTTGATCTCTAATTTATGAAAATGCCCTTTCAATGGTTAGTAGATTGTTAGTATTAGTTTTATACTAAGAGAGAATATTTCTGAAATGAATTACAAAGGGAGAAACCTAGAATAAATACAAGAAAGGATAGAAGTCTAAGGGTTGCAATCTGAAAAGGCAAGGAGTAATTGCAGTTAATACCTAGAAAACATAATAATTATATCTAAAACTATACTACTTAGGAATGCTTGTAATTTACCTAACACAAGTTACAAGAAAAGTAAAAAAACAGTGTAATAAATGAGGGTATAATAGTATTTTTTTTTATTTCCTTGAAATTTGTGAAAAAAGCTAAAGTGACATGTTTTGGCGAACTGAGGGAGTACACTTCAAGGGTGGTTTGCTGCAAATTTTTTTTAAAGGGTGGTTTTTAAGCAAATCATTTATTTTACAGATGGTTTCCGCAATTTGGAAAATTTATCCTAAAACAAACCCAGAAAAATATAGACGTAGATGAACTGCATAAGAATCCAAAGCTTGATAATATTAGACCTACCTGCACATCCCACACAGGGTAGTTATGACCCTTGTAGCAAACAAGATTTGCATTTAGTTTAGTGCTCCATAGCCGCACTACATTCAAAGTATTTTCTCATCAATATTACATCCAGTACTATAATATAAAACAGAATAGGTGCATTTCGCATGCAAAGAAGGGGGGGTCAATAAATGAGAAGGCACGAAAATATCATCTAGGTGAACATACCAGTTGAATCTGATGAAGAAGAGAGAATGAAATCCCCAAAGGGGCTGAAAGAGGCTGAATAAACAGGGCCGGAGTGACCTTGAAATAAAGTGTAGGATTTTTTCCCTGCATTGGCAGCAAGCATATGTTCACTGGATGATGCATCATTTTCACCCTGCAAGGTAGCTGATACTAACAAAGGTTAAGGGCCAACTGCTTTCTAAATATAATAAACAATATATTGTCTTTTTACAAGTATCTAAAATAATCACAAAAGACTTACAATTGCCTGCTTGTTGCCCTGACTTTGAAATGTCCCATATCTACAGGGTAAAAAAACACTAAACTATTATGATATAGACAAAAGATATGGGTAAACTATTGTAGGGTTCACCAAATTCTACTAGGGTAAATACAAACCTTCAGTGAAGAGTCTGAAAAGCCTCCAGCGACCAAGGATCCATCATTGGAGATTGCCGCACAATTTAAACTGAAGGATAATTCATTTGTATGATAAGAATGGAGAATTGGTATGGGAAAGAACTGAACAATTATGGAGTAACAAATAGTGATATTAGCAAATGAAAAGTCAAATACGCCACCTGTTATGAGCATTTAGAAATGTATAAAAGCAGACTGACGGTAACGATGTACTACTCAGTTGCACACGATTTCGCAAGTCTTCAAGAATAGAAAGTTCCACTTCAGCTGGACTGCAGTGTAATGAAGAATACATAAGTTATCACAGTGAAAATTTGGGATGAAAAACCTCAAAGACTAAGGAATGATAATTAACTATTCAAAGGATCCAAATAACCAAAAGGTACAATTTAAATAGAGCCCACATGAAAAGCAAGATGAAGAAAATGAAGAAAGCAGGTTAAGTACAAGATTGAATGTTATTATATCAGGTTTGAAAACTCAGCCTGAAGCGTCATAAACCGTAGAGTAAGCACATTACATTACAGGCAAAGGAAGCTCTGGTTTGACTCGTGGTGCCATTGATGAAGTATTAGATTCAGGACGTGTGGCTTTCCCTGTAACAGTGCTGACTTTATCCTTCTTCACTTTTTTTACAGATGCACCTTGCTTCCCTGCATCACCTGTCCTTTTCTGCATGTATATAAATAAAATTGTCAGAAACAAAGAGATAAAAAGGACAAATAATCAAATATGATGACAGTGCGTCACATAAAATCAACAACATATCTTTAGCTACCTTAGTCTCTTCTGTCTCTCCGTCTTTAGTTTCTCCGTCTTGTTTTTCTGAATCGGAAAGCAGGCCAGCTGCCTTCTCCAAGCGATCGTCTACTGAATCATCCAGCAACTGTAATAACCCAAAGTTAAGAGATTAACCGGTAGAGCATGTGATAATGATCAACAGCTATGGAAATCATCCATAACTAGATAATCTTTCCGCAACAAAATCAGGCATAGCATAACTTCATTTCAGGGTGAAGAGTGGTTGTCCACACTCCTCAGACACTTATCAAAGACAGTTACTACTTATAAGCTATATAACTTCATGTCTGAGCTATATTTCTTTCCACTTAAGGCTTGATTGTATGACAGTAATAGTAAGATTTTGAATAAATCTCAGAAGCATGAAAATTTTCAATTCCCTTGGTTGGTGAGGAAAGTGGAAATTGCCTAGGGTTTGCAAATATCTGTTTATTTTATCCCTTCCAATATGCCTTGCCTTTGCAAGATCCATATGTGATGCCCCTTTCATTGCTACTGATTATCAGTGTCCACACAGAGCTATTTAATCTTGTTGAATTGATTGCGAACTGTTGAATTACATGCCAATATTAGTAGGATTATACTTTAAGTGCTACCTGAGGAAACGTATGAAGAGAGTGGACTAGGCAGAGGAAAAAAAAAATGGCTGAATAGGGTTCAGGAATGATATGCTGTAGAGAAGTAGAAGAGTAAAAACTAAAAATTTTAACTTTGGGAACTTCTTCACCCCATGTTTATTATCTTCATTTTCCTGCATTATGTAGTCAGTTACTTAAAATTCCATAATCCGACTACCTTGTTTTAAGGCACTTTTCCATAGCCCACTTTCTCCCCATGTTTCCCATTATCCTAAATGCTAGGTCTTTAGTCTTTTATTAATAATGGGAGAGCCATTTTTGTTTTCTCTAATATAAGGGGAGTTGCAGCTTGTATTCATTCATAATGAAATCTAATCTGAGGTTTTCTCAATTCCTGGAGTGTGAGTTACTTGCTTTCAGTTTTCTATCCCTTTGTAGGTTCCTAACACATTTCCTGTATACCAATTAACCTGTAAAGGAGTATAATTTCCCATAAGTCCCACAAATGTTAGAATAAATAACTGCAGACACAGTTGTAAGAACTTACACCCCAATGGATTTCTTTCTGATTTATGAGGCCAGCCACTTCTTGGCCACTGCCAACAAGTGTTACAGCTTCAGCATCATCACATATTGTGCCAGGCTGTCCAGGGGTAACTGAATGGAACCATCAGTTATAATAGTCAGATTAACATAGAAGAAAAAAAAATTCTTCGAATCAAACCTTAATTGAAGCCAGTAGCGACACTGAGATCACAAAAAAAAAAAAGGCTAACCTTGGAAGTTAATGTGCTCATTAATAATACCCAGCATAGTAATAGATTGTGAATTGTGAAGGTATTGCAGAAGGAGGTCATAAGAGTACTGCATACATGAAAGTATAATTTAGCTGTATGCAGTCAAGATAAATGTTTTTGACCAACTGAAAAATAATTATACCTAATGAAGCATTAGATAAACTAAATAAGACTGAGAATGACTGAAGTAGAAAGTATTTATGTACTCAAGGGAAAAAGCAAGTGCAATGCCTTTCCCTGACCAGACATAATGCCTGCTTGCTCCAGAAAAAATGACACAAACAATATGAAGAATAAATAACACTGCAAAGCAAGAAAAAGTTTAGCCAATTCAATAATACCGTACCTGACATATCTTGATGTTCACTTTGCTCTGCCTTAGAGAATGGGCAAATTCCATTTCCTGCGAAAGTGTTTATGGCAGCACAGTGTTATTGAAAATGAACATTGACAGATTTCAATAGACAAAACTAAAAGGGTCTAACCTTCAAATGAGATGGAGACAACACTCCTTCCAACTTTTGAAGGTCCCTTTGATGAATTGTTTCATGATCCTCACGGAAAGTATTGAAAAATGTATGGGCTGAAAGAGTAGGAAAATGGCATCAATAAACTGAAAACTTGCAACTGAAAAAAAGGATGGCACCAAGAGTTGATTTCCTACCTTCTTGCAAATGCCCTTTTGCAATGAGGTCCATGAAGGAATGAATGAATACTGGATAAAGTACTCTCAGCAGTTCGTGCTGTGAAGTTCAAATCAAACACAAAGCAAATTCAATGTGAATGAACATCCAATTTTCGCATACCATTCTTTCTTGGGGGAACATAAACTTCATAAGATCGCAAATATCAGCAATTCTAGGGTCCAGAGACTAGCATCAACATTGCGATAAGATTTAAGATTTTCACAATGAAAAAACAAAAGGCCCGAATGCCACTGAAGCAATGATGGCAATCAGTGGCTTAGCTTAAAGCTATCTTACAAGTCACAGCATTTGGCAAGTGATAGGGCAGTAGAGCCGTGCAATTCAGACTGTACGATGGCAATAAATAACTAAAATATATGGAATGGAACTATTTACCAAGCTATCTTGCGAGTCACAACATTTGTGGCCAGAGTTTTGTCACTAATAATTAGCTTCAAAATTGGTTTCACACTTTAATGTTCGGAATAAAGTCCTCGCAGGGCAGGACATTTCAATTATTTTTTTCCAATTGAAAAATTAAAAGATAAAATATTTACCAGGCAAACCATATGTGGCCACACTAATCTAGCAGTATCGGTATGTTAATCAGAAATATACTATTTAACTGAAACCAATCTAGTCACCCAAAAGCAAGTAAATTGATTACCTTGTATAGATCCAAGGAACTATAAGTCCATGACCTCAGTTTGCTGTATCCATCGTGGATTTTTGCAGGAAGATACTCCATGCTGGAAAGATGAAAGAGCACAAATTATGAAAGTCATATCCATTAATACAGAAAATGGCATTCACCCAGAATATCCCTCACCGTAATCAGCTTGAGGTTAATAGAAATAGTGCAAGCAAAACAGTAGACAACCACATAAATGATCGCATTCTACACAGACACAATCAGGTAAAATCTAAAACATAACAGTGGCATGAGAAGGAGGACTCCAATTTTGACATTATCATAATCTTAAGTCTTAAATGCATCAAACACCTTACTTGCCAAAAACTGAGAACTAGGAACTCAAGCCCACCTCTCAGTAATCTCTTTTTCTCAAACTGGAAGTTCAACGACTGATTTTACAGGCGTAGAAATCATGTTGAAAATTATGAGGGTAAAAGGCTAGCAATTGAGCGTCAATCTAAACTCACTCAAGCTTCATATGGGGACAAAGCTAGGAACTAAATTATTCTCAGAGATACAATCAATCTAGTTCCGCTCTACCTGAATGATTCATCTTCCTATTGCGAAAATACCTAATTAAAAGTGCAGAAATTTTAAATGGAGGGGGCGGGGAATTTCAGCGCTTGCACCATTTAAGATCTAAAAATTGGGGAGGCAGATTGGAAAGAGAGGGAGAGGTGCTTACTCGGAGGAGAAGGAGAGAATGAGCTTGGAGACATCGGGGTCGGTCTGGGAAATGGAGGAGGAGTTCTTGGTTTGTTGCTCTTCTTGGAAAGCGAGCTCGGTGTGCTTAAACCCTTTCTTCTTCAGATATGCAAGCACTGCTTTCTCTATTTCTTCTTCCTCCATTACTGATTACTCCTTTCTTCTCCACCTCCTCCTCCTCTTGAATTGCAATTTCAATTGGAAAGAAGTTTCGTCTGCAATTTGAGATCGTTCTGATAAATCTCCTCGACGACAGCCAGGCGTATAGATATGGGCCTAATAAGGTCTCTTCGTCTGCAATTTGAGACGTACTAGTGATATTGAAATTGAACCAAAGGTATGGTTGTATTTAGCTTCCTGCCAGGTACAAAATATAAGAAGCAAATTTTAGTAGAATACCCAGCAATCCAGCATTTGGATAACGTAAGAAATTAGTCCACTTCAAGAGATATCCCTTACGCTCTTCGAATGACAGATCATCAAACAAAAAAACAACAAAATCAACTTTAAGTAATCGAATGAATAATATTTTACAACACCTAAACCCTAAAATTCCAATCCTAAATTTTCAAATTTGATTGCCCACTGCTCAAAACAAACTAAACCTAATTCGGAATTTTCATCCAATCAAATCTCCAAATTCAAGTACTTAAACCATAAGTTACTGAAATTTCATTGTTTTGGTAAAATAAAATTGAAGTTTCTACAGCCTGAAATTGCACCTTAGGACAAAATCAAACTTCGAAGGCAAAATTCATGAAATTCGGAAAGAAGTATGAAAAAGCGAGAAATTAAGGGAAAAAGGAGTCACCTAATGAAGCAATGGTCGATTAATTTCTCCTAGCAAAAGCAGAAATTTGATATTTCATCGGTTGAGGGAATAAAACAACCTGACCTTGTGTGACAGCGTTTATCTTCATGAGGAGGAGAACTTTCCGTCGAAATCAGCCCTATTTCAGTGCTGCAGGCGTTTCGCTTTGGCGGTGGAGTCGTTTAGGTGTCTGTCGGCGTCGATTTGGGACCTGGGAGTGGCAAGAGGTGATTAATTAGTAGGAGAGAGGGGGCAAATCGGAATCTAGTAAAGGCAGATGTAGAGAGGAAGGAAGGAGAGAGCGCGGCGGTGGTTCTGACAAAGGGATTGAACGGAGGAGAGAGGCGAAGTGGTGGTGCTGTCTGCGGCGGAGGCTCGAAAGTGAGCACCGGGACAAGAGACGGTGGTGTAGGTCTTGGCTGAGGTCACTGGTGGAGTCGCTTAGGTGGCTTGCATCATCGGTTTGAGACCTGAGAGGGCACAGCAGGCGGCGGGAAGACGGCTACGGAGGATCCAGCTGGAGTGTGCAGGCCTGCAGGGCGTATGGAGTGACAGGGGACTATGAAGAGGAAAGGCCATGATGGCAATTTTGTAAATATAAAAACACAATGGGAAGGATTAAGGGTAAAATTGTAACTCAGCTTTGTGGCTCATTCTCCCTTTTATATACCACCTACGTCTCAAAATACTTGTCGAGGTCTCAAAATACTTGTAGTTTTACTTGACACGTTTTTTCAGAAGCTAAAAATTATATAAAATATTAATTTTTTTCATAATTTTACAGATAATTGTATTAAGTATAAAATTATTATTTTTTAATTAATCAAATCATTGATATTTTATATAGTTTTTACGGAGTAACGTTCTTAAAAAACGTGACAAAAGCAAAACGGAAGTTTTGCAAGACGAAGTATCTTCTATGGAAGTATTGTCATGTTTTTGCAGTATGTATAAGTAATAAGTGCATATTAATTCGGCTTTGCGCGTCCTCGTATGAAAAGATGCCCTTGGATGGTGGTCTAGCAAAGCCTAACCACACCCAAATCTTTATCTTATAAAAAAATATAATATCGTTTCAAAGAGAGACTATAAGGAGAGCAAGATGGGCAATGAATCAAACCTAAGATAGGCAACGAATCATAACTAAACTCCATTGTATGCACACAACGCTCAACATGTGTGATATATTCTTATAAGGGTAAAATTCACCTATAGTCCCTGAACTTTGATCAAATATTCAAACGGGTCCCTGAACTTTATTTTTGTTCATTAAAGTCCCTGAACTTTGATACTTTGTACACATTTGGTCCCTCTATTAGTAAATTTGTTAAATATGTGTTAAATAATGATATAGAATCAATGTATTTTGGTATATTAATGATATAAGTTAGGTTATACACATGTAATTGCTTGGTATTTGTTTTACTATAGTAAAAAAATTATATTATATTAAAAATATATGTTTTTAAAAAATATTTTTTTATAATAAAAAAAACTTTATATTTTCCAACTAAATGGTATAATTTTCCGTTGATATTTTATTTTAAAGTATTTTAATGACCGAAAATTTCTTATTTAATAAAAAAAAATGCGTTTTGTTAAAAAAATAAACTCTACTTTTGCTATAAAAAATAAATTCTATTTGTGTTAACAAAATAAACTCTATTTTTAATTAAATAAGGAAATTTTAGCCATTAAAATACTTTAAAATAAACTATTATTGGAAAATTTTAACATTTGGTAAAAAATAGAAAGTGTTTTTGATAAAAATATATTTTAAAATATGCTTTGTTTTAAGAAAACTCCATTATATATGATGACTTTTGAGAAGAAAAAAACTTAATTTTTTACTTTAGTAAAACAAATACCAGGCAATTACAATTATATAACCTAACTCATGTAGTTAATACAAAAATACATTGATTCCATATCATTGCTTAACAGATATTTAACAAATTTACTATCAGGGGGACCAAATGTGTACAAAGTATTGAAGTTCAGGGACCTTAATGAACAAAAATAAAGTTCAGGGACCCGTTTGAACATTTGGTCAAAGTTCAGAGACCATAGGCGGATTTTACCCATTCTTATAAACTATATAGTATTATGTAAGAATCCGTCAAGGAAAAAATTCTCATTTTATTAATTATTTCTCACATTTATAAGAAACATGATTGAACACATGTTAAGAAATTTCTTCACAATGCTCTTTGATAGGTTCGCTTGATCCGAATTCTTACCTAATCAAAAAAAACATCACATTGCACTTCACTCTAGTGACCTTTACAGCTCCTACAATAGCAAATTTTTCATTAATAGACATTTCATGGCTATCAGGTTCTTTTGTCATTGCAGATTTTGTATCCTCTGCTCGTTATTTTTTTAGGCTAGCATTAGACAATTCACTCCCCAAGCTTTTCTTTTGAAGACTTTTCTACGAGTGCTATGACTCACAACAAGATTCTCATCACCAACATATGCGTATTGACCTTTTGATGCATCGATTCCATCCGCGTTGCAACCATCTTCTTGCCTTCGGTCCTCACCTTTGTCTTCATTGGGGCTTACCTCCTAGATCTCCAAGGGTTGTATATATATATAAATGATCCCATTTTTAGAAACATAAAAAAACTATAAAAATGAATGAGATGAGCACTTACACCATTTGTTGAAACAATGGAGAAATCTATATCCATTAACAATCTCCTATCTAACCCCGTTGATATTTGAAGTCATTTTCTGCAGTACTGCCAATCGCTACGTAATTTTAAATAAGATTAAATTTTAAACTCATTTGTTTACCCCGACTAGGTAATACTGTGATTAACAAACACAACACTATATTTAAAAAAAAACATTTTATTTCACGCAAGAAACAATAAAATCTCAAGTGAATGGAGGGCCAACTAGTGAGTTGGGTAGATTAATTCGGGTCAGTTTTTAATTTGGCCATTATCACACATTATCAAGTTTAGGACCGGTTATTACAAAGTTATGTCAATTTCAAGAGCAGCATTGTTTTTTGTTTTTTGGCAAGGAAAAATCGAGGTAACTCTCAAACAAGAACCAAAACGGGCTACACGGGAACAAAGCGGGAAGCAGTTCTTCTTCGACAAAATTTTGAATATCCGTAAATGTTATTCGACAAAACGAAAATGATTTGTTTGCCAGTTTGGCTAAAAAAGCTTCTCCTATTTAAATTACAATCAACAGGGATGAAATGAACAAAATGACAACAATACCTTAATTATACCAGAAATACCATGCAAAAATCAATTACACCAACCTTCAAATATAGAAGCAACTCCATGTTGCAAATATGAGTTATTATTTGATACAGTTTTACATCACAACCTCAAGTTGAAAGGAGGCCATCCAAATAATCCATTATCAAATTAATCAAAAATACAACCAGCTACTGTTTTCATCATTCCATTAATCTGCAATAGAGGTAAGGCAAAAGAAAAATTGATACAAATCATGTAGAGGAAAAATTGTTTACCGAATATGTAAGTCGTATCGTGAAAATATGTGTACTGCTGTAATACTAATCCAGGGTGAATTTTGCAAGTGAAAACTTTACCTGTTTTGATGATAGGCCAATTTCTTGCAAGTCTTCAAGCTGCAATTGGAAATAGCACATGATATAAATTTTGAATGTAGCTGCAAATGTCAATCAATTGGAAAATGTTTTGAAATGACTTACAGTCTTAAAGGGTTCGGGAGATCGTGATTCTAGAATATAGGTAGCTCTCTTGTTTCCAATGCCCTGCACATAGAAGTAGTTAAGCAACAAATCTGAATAGTGTTTAGAACTGAGGCTAGCAAGGCACAAGGTTGGTCAAGAATTAATTTATAACTCACCTTTAGACCCATGAGTTCCTCCCTATGGATCAGAAAACACAACACAGCAAGATTCGTAAGTAGTTTAATCTCAAATGTGAATAAATATTTTGTTGAAATTGAATTTTTTTGACATCTACCAACATATCAAGACAAGATTTTGATCACTTAATTTCTACCTATCTCAAATAAAAAAATTGACTTACTTGCTAGCTGAATTAATAAAGTTTAAGCATTCCTTGACAAGGGATTCCTGCAGAAGATTGGTTTAACGCCAATTAAAATTTTTAAAATAAATAAAACAAGAAAGCTATAATTGACAGGGATTTAAAACTTTGGTTAGCTCGACGATATTGATGCTTATAAAAGAAATTAACCTTCATCCCGGTGCTGCGTATCTGGAGCCGTTCCCAAGGACTCATTAGACTTGTGTGCTGGCATTTGCTATTGGCATTGAGAGATGGTTGAGAGATTGGAGTACTGGGATCCAAAGGATCATGTCCTGTCTGGTCATTACCCTTGATCGAATTGTAGGTCTCTAGCTCCATCTTTGGATGCAATGGAGTAGAAGTGTACAGAGATTTCAAGTTGTTCGATAATTCCTTTAATCTTACACTCAGAGGAGGGGAAGCGTCTTCATTCAGTGTTGAACCCTTGTTCTCTTTATCTTCAATAAAAACACAAAATATGAGTAACATGAAAGCATTAGCAATATTTTAACAAAAAAATGTTTTCGTTTTGAGTATCAAATTACCAGCTTGAAGAATGTCAATAACTGGCGTCACTAGACTGTGATGATGATCCACTGGAGTTTCAGTAACAAGGTTTTCCTTGAACCAACAAATAAAATGAAAAAACAGCATTTAAGTAGTGAGTGGATATTCCAGAGAAATATCTTATTGTGAATACAAGTCACATTGTTCTCATCTCCATTCTTGGTCATTTTTTAAAAAATAGGAGCATTTATTCTTAGAAAATAGCGAAGAAAATAAACAATCTGCTGAAACATGGTTGAAAAAAATATGAGCTACGAAATCTTGGGACATTGCAATTATAATTAAGTCTCAAAAGGTATGAAACCACTCTTACTTGTTCAGTTGGTATCCCTGAAACAGGTTGTTGAACTGAAGGAGTATGGACACTGGTCTTTTCCACAAGAGAGGAAATCTGTAGTAAATGTTTGAGATATTAGGTAGTTGAAAGTTGGTGGAGCTTAAGTAATTGTAAGAAAATCAATCTTTACCTCATCAGTGGACACAGCTAGAGATTGTTCAGTAATACTGACAACACAGTTTTCTCCCTGAAGAGAAGGTTCAGGGTAAAAATTCAGGTCGAAACAGTTATTGGATTTGTGTGAAGAATTTTTAGTATAATCTTAACAATCAACCATACCTCGTTAGCAGAGACGACAAGAGCTGGTTCATTAGCATTGTCAACACACATTTTTCCCTGAGGAGAATGTTAGCAAGATTTCAGAGAAGCATTTTAAAGATGAAATGAATGCGTATTGTACATTGAAAAGGAAACCTGAATTTCTAGTGTCATTCCAACAGGTAAAAACTATAAATCATCACATACCTCCTCTTGTATTCTAGAAGTTTCAGTAACTTCCATATTTTTCTCGGGCAATGTATCCTGCATTGAAGAAGAAATTAGAACTTTATTATCTGGGAAATAGTTAACTACATCTCCAAACATAAATTTCTTTCAACATGACTCATTTATTTGAAGTTTCAAAACATGAAAGAGCAAGCTTTATTTCAAATTTTGGAAAATCAGTTGGCATCTTCAAGGAAAACAAACAATTATCGACCCTCACTACTCCAATTCTGATTATTTTACACTATCCAAACTGAAACATTAGAAACCCATTACCTCCTTTTTATTGTCTGATTGTTGTTCCTCAAACAATCTCCTAAAAAGCACAAGAAAACATTGTGATTAATATTAGTAACAAGATACTTTCCATTGCCCATTAAAAAAGAAGAAGAAGAAGAAATGATACTTCCAATCCTTTTCTCAACAAAATTTTCAATACCCAACTGAAATGAACTTTGAGGATTGAGCACACACCTTCCTTGTACTTCAACATCTTGAAGTTTTTTCTCGGACAATGTCTTAGCTTGCTTCCTTGTGGATGCAGAAACGGAAGACCTTGCAACTTTCATCATCTTAGAGGAAAGCGTCACGGTTTGTTTGGTTGAACTAGTTGGTGTCATAGTTGCTTTGATTAAAGTTGTAGCTCTAGATGAGTGATCCACCTTAGCCTTAGAGGAAAGCACCGCAGTTTGTTTGGTTGAACTAGTTGGTGTCATGGTTTGTTTGATCAAACTTCTGACTCTAGATGAATGATCCACTTTGGTCTTATGACTCTTATCACCAACATGGCATGATCGAGAGGCTAAACTCAATGCTTTAATGGTATCTTCAGAGGAATAAGGATCCTTCGTATAAGAGATAAAAAAAAAAAAAAAACATAAATAAGTTGCATTTGAAATATATAGCTTGTACAAAGATCAAAATACTTACCATACAAGTAATCATCAAAATCTTATTCATGCCACCAAGAGACCCTTGCAGCATCCTAGTCAGCTTACTCTCTCTGTAAGGCACGTGAGCCTCATTGTTTTTCAAGGCATGAAGCACATTGTGCGTAGCATAAAGAGACTTATTGATTCTCGATATATCAACAAGGTTGGGCCCACTATTACTTTGTCTCTTATCCTCATAACCTGGTTAAATAAAACGATCATTGATTATGCTTAGTTTTATGTTCATTATACAAGTATGCAAGTTGCCAATGACATTCTCACAAGTTTAAACTTCAAAGCAAACCTGCCAAGTCGACTAAGTTCATCCTGCCCAAAAGTGATGCATTTTCCACGGATGATATGACATTGATTATCATCCCTCTATGACTCCGTTGTGGTGGCTCATTTGACATTTTTTGCAATGGACTTTGTATAATGGCAAAGCATGACTTTTGAAAATCTGACACAGATTTTACAATAACCTGACAAAAGTACAGAAGTCATGCTTAGAATGTTATCACGATAAACTTGAAACAGCAAGAAATTAGTAATCAACACTACTTGCCTTAGATAGACCTTTTAAGACAACCTTCCCATGAGCACCTTCAAGCACCGATATCTCAGGTTTCTTAGAATCCAGTAGATCAAAAACATGGTCTTGGACAACCTCATACACAGAAACAGAAATGTAATTCCCTACTTCTTCTGCCCGAGCCAAGAATTCAGACATAGATAAAGTCATCAACCCTGCTACATTCTCGGATCCCTGCCAAAAGTTAACAATGCTCACATTTATAATATGGGAATTCTCATGTGTGAAACTGGAAATCAATGTGAAAATTCATCGAATAAAACACAAAGGCTTAACTTAAAGATATGTTCAAATAAGCAAAGTATTAAAAACAATGAACATAAGCATTATTACAGAGGTCAAAACTAGAAGGGAATTCCTTGCTACAATGTATCATGTCACAATATCACATAGAGAATGTTCTCATCCGCTCCTCATAGCAGTGGAAAAAAAAAATCTTTCAACTGTTCCCATTGTGTACAGCTGAAATCCTGATAATATCCATCTTTTCATATTTTAATTGTATCCTCTTTCTACCTTTCAAGTTCTGAAAGTGCTAGCAAAAGGTTTTCTATATCTTATACTCTAAAGTATGTGAAAATAAGAGGCAAAAGAACACAGTAAAGCAATCGATTTGGAAAGCACAAGAACCAACCACTAGCAAAAACTTATAGTTGAGGCAGAATGTAAAAAAAGGAGAAACCTGAATGGTGTACGTCTTGCCACTTCCTCGAGCTCCATAAGCAAAAACAGTGGCACTCTTCCCTTCAAACACCGAGGAGATCAAAGGCTTTATCTCCTCAATAAATATCACATCATTGGTTGCTTCATGATCATAGAAATGATCCACTTCAAAGTTGAGTGGTTTATTACTGCAATCCCCAACATCAAACCACAAACAACTAATCAACCAAATGCAAATTTCCAATTAACTCATTCCTAAAAAAAATGAAATACACTGATTTCCTAAGTCCAGATCTGATGTTAATTGAATAAAGCAACTGAAATTCCTTCCTAAGAGGTGCTAATGAACAATATTATTGATGAATTGCGCGAAAATGCACTGCAGTTAGGAAACTTTAGATTCACCTCGCCGTCGACGATTGGTCTCCAGAAAGCGAAATTAAGACTCTATCACTGCCGGAAGATTTGGATTGAAGCTTTCGAACAGAGACCGAAGGCGCCGCAGCCGGAACCTGGTCCCCGAAACCCCTAATCCTGGCAACCACACGAACTTTTTCGCGCTGAATCGAGGAATCCATCGCTCAATCGAAGATGAAAACTCAAGATTAGCGTTCGATAGCGAATTGAGGGAGACTGGGAGAGAGGGATGGGCGTTGGTGGGAGTCTGGAAGATACTTGTAGGCAGCAGTTTAGAAAGGAGACGTTGCAGATTTGAAAATGCTTTGAATTTTCTGCTTCTACGCTCCCTGGAGTTGGACAAAACAAAAGCTTGCGGTGGAAGCCTGGGGGTAATTTAGTAATAACCGCATACGACATAACCTAAGCTGGACCGGAAATTAATGGGCCATTTATATTCATGTATTTACCCGTCTCAAAATTTATGTTGTTTTAAGATTTTGCACAAATTTTAATAAAACACTAATCGATCAATATCATCATTCCACTAAGGGTGTGTTTGGATTCCAAATGCATTATGTTTATAATGCAAAATGATAATGCGGTGTTTGATTAACAAAAATTTAAAGATGTTTAAGTAATGTTTTTGGATTCCATGATATATTAGTTAATATGTAATTATTTTATCTCGATTTATGTGATTATTTGATTAAATTATGATTTTACCTCAATTTTTACGAGATTTTTATTTTTACAACCAAATGGACACATAAACGAGGTAAACATAATTGCATTATAATGAAAATGCAATGGAATCCAAACACACCCTAACCTTTTTATATATATAAATTTTATTGGTTTTTAATACCCACTATGTTATTTAACCAATCAAAATCGTTAAAAAAATCAACAACACACAAATCGATACAAATCATTACTATCCGTTACCTAGAAAATCTAAAATAACCTAAATTTTGAGACGGAAGGAGTATATAGTACGTAGTATTAACTATTAAGTGGTGGGGGGGGGGGGGGGGGAAATATATACTATGGAGTATTCTATCGAAAAAAAAAACATATAAGAAAATGGTTGAAGCCGTAATTTATTTTAAAAATGGCTAAATCGGGTGTAAAATTGGAAAATACATTTGATACCCATTATCCGAAATAAGAGGCAAGTATTTCGAGTTTTTTGGTTGATAGAGACAAAAGTTGAAATCAAGTTGATCCAAAAAAAAAATATCATTCATTTTCAGTTTTGAACCAATTTTATCATAGAAAAAAAGAGGTCGGGAATCACATTGTAGATTTTATTAATGCTATAATTATCATTATCATTATATTTTAAATACATTTAAAAAAATACTAACCAAACACCAGCAGTGTCCGAGGGGTCTAGTGATATGCACCATTTCTCCAAACATGTTGAGAGGGTGTTTTCATGTGTCCCAAGAATGTTATAAAAACTAAATAAGGCAAACATAAACAATGAAGAAAGGCAAACACAATAACACAAAAAAAAACCTTACTAAGGGCATCTCCCATGGTAAGCCAAAAAATGGATTTTGGCCAAATTTTGCTCCCACCTTAGGCCAAAACCCATTTTTATCCTTTTTTCATTTGGCCTAATTCCAAAACAAAGGCCAAATTTGGCTTCCAGGCCAAATCCTATTTATTTATTTATTTTTAAGTGTTTAATATTTATGTAAATTTATAAAAATACAATTATAAATCTACATATTATATAGTTATGATTTTCAATTAAAAATAAAATTTGTATTATTGTTAAGATATTCAAGAGTTCTTTGATATGACTATAATATTTGACATATTTGAATTATTAAAATAATATTTTTAGAAAATGACATAAAATTTTTTTCTTATAGATTCATCAAAATTATAATAAAAAATAAATATTAAGTTGCTTAAAGTACTAAAGAAGAAAAAACAAATATAAAATGAAACAACCAACTATTGAATCATGATCACATTTAATATTCTGGTAGATCCGCATTACTCTCTTCATAACCATTTCCTGTTCCGAAGCCATCACTTTGATCATCTTCATGCATACATACGGCATAACACATTTTGATCATGTTCAAATGAATCAAAGAATGAATTAGAAATCTCAAAATAGTTTCATTTGAAGAGTGAGATGATGATGATATTAGAGAAGAATTCATTGTTGATTCGAATCGAAATGATAACGATAAAATCGAGTGACGGAAATGAGATATGAAAATTGTAAATTGTATGAGTATTTATAGAAAATTAGTCTGTCAAATTTGGCCTACGGTGGGAACAACCAAACCGCACAATAGGCCAAAAGAGAATATTTTGTAGAATATTCTCTTTTAGTAGGCTATTTTCCCTAGTCATTATGGCCTACGGGGGAAGATGCTCTAATGCAAAGAGATAGGGGGCAAGGAAAAAGACTAGAAGAAACCGAAGGAATGCTGAAAAACAAAAGGATACGCCTCATGTCACACATTACTCGCTGTTATGACCGAAGGTCGGATAGGGAAGGCGAGAGCCTTCATAGAATTTGGAGAAAGAGAGGGAAGGGGAAGGGAGATTTCAGAGAGAGTTAGGAAGAAGAAGAAGAAGGTAGGAGGAAGATGTGTAATTCATTTCCTGTATAATCCGTACCTACAACATATGGGTATTTATACCACAATTTCCCCAATTTATACTAATTACAACACTCACCCTATATATCCTAATCCTGACACTCGCCCTCTTTAACCCTGGTAGCTCTCCTTCTATAGGTCATATCTCATGCCAACTCTTTAGTGATATTTAAAAGTTTAAACCTACAAGGCCTTACCTGATCATTTCCCAACTCTTCATCGGCCGCCTTCTCACAAATTACACACTCTCGATAGTCAAATTATCGCACTTACGCTATACGCCATTCAACTTTCTTCTTTTCATATGACCAAACCGCCAAAGTCTCGACTCATCCATCTTGTTCTTAATACTGATCACTCCTTAAAATGAACTGGAATCCAAATAAACCTATCTGTCCAGCAGAAACAATGGAAAAAAAATTAAATAAAAAAAATCTTCCCCACTCTTCCAAGAAGGAAAATACATAATTTTTTATCAATGTTCTCCATCAGACCACAAAAGGAGCCGCTTATGTATGTTTACCTCTCCCAAATTATGGGGCAAAACGGTCTCTTGCTTGGAGGATACAACACAATGTACAAAACTCAAAACATACATATCTCCTCCTTTATTTATTCTTGAATTCATTATTAATAACACCAAAAAGATCAACTGTTATAATCTCCAATTTTGTTTGATCCATTGTATCTGGATAGTAAACTACTCTGCTGCATCCGTGGATTACGAGAAACGGGACTTACCCGTCACCAAAAGTATGCAAATTACTCGAGAGACCGGAGAGGGAGGGTGAATGAGAGAGACCATCATGTCTTGAATCTCTGGGTGAGCTTCTCAACCCCGTCTCTGCAGTCTCCGGCCACCCTCTTTGCTCCTTCCTGAATCGTTACAGTAAACCCAGCAGCACTGTGTTTTAGTTCCTGCGCGGATGCACTGATCTTTGAAACGGTAGCGTCTTTGAGTTCCATGGTTTGATGGCCTGCGTTGGCGGCCCACTCTTTCAAAGCAGAGATCAGAGCTGTTATCTTCAGGATGATCATGTTGATTAACTCTCTTGATTTCCCACTCACTTGAGACGCCATTTCCTTGAGCTTGTCAAGCAAGTTTTCAGCCCGATTAGCAACTTCACTAACGGAAAGCTGCTTTTGAACGTTGATCCATGTATCTTCATTCAGTGCCTCTTTGCGAAGGTCATCATCGACCATGACTTTGAGACCGCGTTTCTCCCAGCGGTCTCTAGCTTCCTCGAGAGCCTTTGCATTCTCCCTGGCTCGCTTCGATTCATCCTCAGCCCAGACCCTGATTGTAAATGATTTATACAGTTTAATCAGTTCCAGATCAACCATCTAGATAGTAGCACGAAGAGGAAAGCTCACTTCTGATGTTTTATGAACACATATATTAAAACAGTTTGGAAGAATGACTCTATTTCAATTAATTTTCCACCTCGAAGATCCTATCAAGGTTCTTATATCAAGGAAATGGGGATTAGACAGAGACCTAAATCATATTCTTCCATGACCTACAAAGACATCTTTGTACAACCTACGGAGATTAGACATGTTGGATTACTTTCTTCATCCTCAATCAAGACTACTAAATAAGTAGAATTTGGCCCAATATATCTATAGTATTCATATTAATAGAAACAATCAAAAGAAAAGCAATTATGAAATAGATTCTCCAAAGGCCCCAGAATTGCATTTTACACTCGTTTAAGAAGTCATCAAGATGACAAATTTCCGAGTGTCGAGCTCATTTGGCAAGAGGAGGCAAAAGATCAACAATATGGAAACAATATATCATTCAGAAAAAATGTCTGTATAAGAGAACAAAAATTTAAATAACAAGAGAGCTACAAAGTAAATGCACTCTTACCTGGCCATGGCCAATGCTTTCCTTTCTACTTCCAGTTCATACTGTAAACGGGCAATTGCCTGATTTTCATCTTCAGTCTCTCTTCGGAGGGTTTCTATTCTCTCCTTCTCGAATGACATCTCAGCTTTTTGACTCATCAGGCTCTCCAACTGTTCCTCCACTTCCCGTCTCAATCTTGACAGAATCTCCATTTCTGATTCGATAGCAGTTCGTTCCTTTATTAGGGTAAGGTTATCCTTCTCCCTTTCCTCTCTCAGTGTTTCCAGTTCCTGCCTTGCCTCTTCAGCCATTTTCTCCACAGCCTCTATCTTTGCCCTTTCGATAAGAAGTTCCTTCTCAAAAGTTGCATTGATATCTTTTTCAACTTCAGCAACCAGGGCATTATGAACAGCCACTGCATTTTCAGCAACGGACTCAGCCTCTATACGAGCAAGCTCTTCGCTGACAATATCAGCAGTCTCACCAGTTGCCAAAGCAATTGCCGCTTGGGCCTTTGTGACAGGTTTATCTGGCTGAAAAAGTCTTGTGTAGCCTAATGATATTATCATACCATCTCAGTATGTTAGAGAAGTTCACAGATTTGGCAAGGAAAATGTAAATTTACATGTCTACTGCAACTCACCAAAAGATTGTGCAATTATTCCTTGCTCTCCTGCAGACATGTCAGTCAGAAGTGCAGGCCATGCACTTGGATCAATCCTATCAATATCGATGAAACCAGAAACTTGGTGAAGCATCTGTCATAAGCAGACAAAGATCCTTCAATCATCGTCGTTAAACTAAAAAAAAAATACCAAGAACAGATGGATAAGAAGATATCAGGTTCAACCTTTCTGTTTGTATCAGGGAATTGTCGCTTTTCCAGGGCCATTTTCCAAGTTACAAGATCCTGACGAGAAAGAGGGCTGCAAAAATAGAAAGTGGGAAATTTAATCTTTAACCAAAATGCATATGCTAGTATGACGTTCATAATGCATGACAAATTAACCCATTGACTAACCTAGATACAGGAAAAGGCAAATTCATGCATATAGCGTGCAATTTAGACTTGTTGGATCACGCGTTAAAGTTTACTTCATTAAACAGATGACCCCAGTTTCACAAATGATCCTACAAGTTAGCACTAGAGTCGAATGCAAAAGGAATCAACGTAAGATCATATTTCCTCCAGCATATGGACAAGAACAATCAGTCAATGAGCTTGAAGCTCAAAGGATGCAGTGCTCTCTCTTATGGTGGACATCGTGAATAACACCCCTCTCCTTGATGCATTAAAAATTAAAATAAAATAATACAAAGAGAACAATCACCTATCAGGAAAGAAGTAGAAGGAACCTATATCTGTATCCGGAGAAGAAAGCATGTCCTGTTTAGAAAGTTTGCTTGAAATAAGTCCTGCTTCGGCCAAACCTGAGATACAATATTGTAAGCCATATACCCCATTGTGCAAGGCAAACTACGAAAACCTTCAACTGATAGCACTAGCCTTTAGACTTCAATTTATTTTCTTACCTTGAATAGATGTGAAGTCGGGATCTTCTGGCGTGATATCATCAAATGCAAGTTCAGTAATGTTTTCTATATACATTGCAGGATAGACTTTTGAAATTGTGTTTCTGAAAATCAGCAGCAAGAATGCCAAGAATTATGATCAGGCTGTATGCTTAAATTGCCCTGAAACCAAAAGATCTGTACCTTGAAAGAGAACTACTTGCAGAAACCAACCAGCGAGCATACTCACGGCGTGTGCACAAGTCACTTGGTTGAGCATCAACTTCAATGACCTGAAAAGCATGGACAGTGTTTAAACATCACTGAAATCTATTTAATAGAACAATTCTATGTTTTGATTTTCATGACCTGAAAAGCATGTAGAATGGCCATAACGTACTAAAACACCAAGAAGTGGTCTTTGTATATGGATAATCTCTACAAGTTAATTTATCCTCATGGAACAGAACCAACATGTTCCTGTGGTAAGGTACATATATTTCAGAATTCAAAGTGAAACTTACCTTTAGGACTTGCAAAGCAGCTAAAGCCTGTCCATGAGCTTGATCAACGGATGCAGGAACCAAAACCTTCCCTGGAGGAGTCAGCAGAGTAGCTGGCAGGGCAGAAGGTGCAGGTATTCCATTAGAGGCGACGGGATTCTCGGTAGAATGTACTCCAGAAACAGATTCCCCATTGATAACATCAGTCTGATGTTCTGTTTCCAGGGTGTCCACAAATTGGGCTGAAACGGATTCAGTATTGGTAGCAGCCCAGTCAGAATTATTAGTTTCTATAGATGAGTGGTTTTCCTCAGCTGAAATTTCGGGTACTTCGCTAGGCTCGAACTGGTCCTTTGTTGAGAGTGATGCGTCAGTCTCATGCTCACCTTCAGACACAATTTTGGGTTCAGTATCAACAAACTCATAACCAGCTGAATCATCTTTGGACTGGTCCTCAGCTAAATCATGAGAAACAGTTTCATGAGAGGAATATTTCACTTCACTTGATTCAAGAGTCCCCTGCTTGTCGTCTGAACTAGAAAGTGACACGCTAATCAGATCAATATTATCTGAGACTTGTTCAGGCATAGCCACGATAAATAATTCAGGAGAACCTATACTGCTAGGGACACCTGAAGGCTCATCAGGATTCTGCGGTTCAGGGAGTTGCAAATTCTCTTCAATAGGAGCACCATTGTCATTTGATGCATATTTATCATGCCCAGATATGGTTGACCCATCATTATCTACTGGTGAACTATCAAGAACATCAAAGGTTGATTTAGGGGATGAAGAAGAAAGATCCGTTGTACCTCTTTCGGATCCAACATCTCCAATAGCAAAATCTCCCCCTTCCCCCACAATCTCCTTATTAATGTTAAGTTCCTCATCCGATGCCAACAGCATTTCCTGCTGTTTGGTTAATGGCTCCATCTCTGGCGCTTGTCCTGGAAAATCAGTTGATATGTGCCCAATCAGCAATTAAATATCCAGTAAAACACGCAGACAGGGGCAAATAGTATAAGACTACAAGCAGCTAAAGAACAAAAGGTCTAGTCTTGACCAAAGCGAAAAACACTGGATCTAGAAAAACTATCAAACAAGAAGCACCATCAAAAAGCTTCATAAAGATCTCATAGATTTTTTAAAATTGAATAAATATAAAAGAATACCAACTGTAGACACTCACTTGAGCTTGTTTTCTTGCTAATGGACAAGGCTGCAAAGCTCAGCCCTGCAACAAGAAATACTCCAGCGAGTCCAGCCCCAAGAATACCTGTAAACAAACTATTCAAAATCGTTATTATTCCAATTCAGTAATAGACTACAAACAATATGAATGAGGTTTATGGATAATACAAGAACAAAGAAAATGACATAAAGTAACCTATTAATATCTGTGAGCAGTGAACAAGAATGAATCAATTAAACCTACAGTATTTGGATTAATCCAGCCATGATGAACCTCAATCAGTTTGGTACAATGTATATCAGCTTTTGAAGCTAATGAAAATATGGGGAGAAAACTAATTAATATTTTAAACAGAACACTATATAGGATTTGTGTTCCGTCTCTTTTTCTGGTACATCGCTGAATGAGTTCATAAACACGTCCTGAGAAGTTGAATTAATGAGATTCTATAATTTTCATTTTGGTCAAGTAATAGTAGTTGTAAGACAACATGTGTATAAAAAAGATCAAAATTATATATTAACTATTCATTTTCAGTGTGGCAAGGAATCCACTGTGCTCAAAAGGATTTACGAATCAAAGCTAGGGTGGGTTAAACTTTAAAGCTTTAACTTTGTGGCCTAATGTGCATAAACTTCCAAGTGTACTTTTTTGCATAAGATATAGCTACACCCAAATCACAGATTATGAAAGTTGTTTGATACTATTTACTTATTTAGTGCTTTGAGAAACAAAACAAGGGCTAAAGCGGCAAAACCAATCCCTGATCAAGTAAGAGTGAGAGGATTCTGGCAATGGTTCAGTCCACACATATAGCAGTTTGGTGCAATGGTTCAGTCCATGGTCATGTAGCAGTTTGGTAATTTTGGTTCAGTCGAACTCAGCTTCATGGTCTGATTTCAACAAGGAAAGAACTAAATAAGTAATTGAGACACCGAGATACTCCCACTATCTCTTCCTCCTAGACCCTCCACCACTCTCTCCTCCCTCCTGATAAGATCAAGTCAGGTAACGTTCTTTATCAATCCTAGAAACGACATCTAGCACAGATCAAAATAATAAGAGAGAGGAATTCATTATTACCGGAGATATCAAGATGTTATAAAACACAAAATCCCTGCACAGTGAGTGTCAAATTCCAGTTTGGTTTCCAGCATAAACTTGAGCCTCGATTACCATGAAGCATCAGATTTACATTTTAATTTTCTAAGATATATCTTAAAGGTAACTCTCATACCATTCAATCACAAACAACACTCAGGTTTCATAATGTAATCACACAAAACAAGCATAGCATTTCACAGCAACTCCACCACGAAGCTAACACATAAAATCAACAAACTATAAGTAAAAACAATCTAAATCCTACAAAAGAAGAGAGCTTTTTGCTCTCTCACCTCCAATTCCCTGTGGCGACTTGGAGCCATCGGATTGGCCGGACCCGGACCAATCCGAATAAGCTCCCGCTGCAGAGCCCGAACTCGTCCATGAATCATCCGAATTGCGACGCTCCAGCGGCTCACTTTTCTTCCCCGACTCATCTCCGGCGACACAAGCAACGCTCAATCGACGATAACCGGAGTTGAAGACACGGCCCCGGACCAACAATGCCGCCGGGGATTTTCGGTGCCTGAGGACCAATTGAAGCTGGCATGAGCTCGGAGACCAATTGGTGGCAAGCGAATTCATCTCCAATTTGCAGCGAGAGGAGCTGAATCGCCCAATTCGCAGGGGAAATTTAGTTGGGAGAAATGCTAGAATTGCAGACGCACGGTTGAAATTAGGGTTTTCTTGAATGAATGTACTGTAGATTGCTTGCTTAAACAGCTCCAAATCAGTGGCGAAACCAAACTGATTGGTCGTTCTCTCTCATCGAATCAATGGAAATGGGCAAGCCATCAAAGCATCCGGGGAAAAATCAGGAACATGTCTGAAATCTGAATCAAGCTAAAAAACGATAAAAAGGAGATAGGAAGGAATATCCATGTGATTTTTCCATGACAGATAAAAGAACGATTTAAAAGACCTATTTTTCACAAAATACTTCAGCCTGTACTTCTAGTTTTATTTTTCTTTTTTTTTTTAATAAATGTGCTGGGAATTATAGATTTGGATAGAAGTGTTGATATTCTGGTTTGAATGATGTATATTATGACTTTTAAATGATTTTATTTATAATAGAAATATGCATGAAATGTAAGTCTTCGTCTCAAAATATGTGTTGTTTTACTTTTAACACGAATTTTAAGAAGGGTGAAAAAACTATATAAATTTTTTTAAAAAAATTATAATTTAGTAGATAATTGTTTTTTAAAATTAATAAAGTCAATGATATTTTATATAGTTTTTAGTTTTTTAAAAAACAGGTGAAAAAATCAAACTACCAGTTTTTTTTTAAATGAAGAGAGTATGAAGCAAAAGACTTCTAATTTTGCACATTAGGTAAAATTATAAACAATACTCCTCCCCCAATAATCACTTATTGTGTTATGACTTTTTGGGATTTGATACAAGTTTGATGTCATCCTATGAAAAAATGACGTGGGATAAAAATATGAAAAAAGAGTATAGGCGTATAGCGCGTATTATTTTTCCATGATTTTCACATGCTTATAGAACTTTTAGAAATTGATAAATTTTGAATTTTCTTACAACTTGCTCAAACCTATTAGGTCGTGATGAGTTTATGATATGTTGATAGAGTTCTTGGTCATTTTATCGTATTTGCAAGACTTCAAATTTCCTTTTTTCCATAAAGTTCATGATTAGAGGAGGAGAATTTTGACGAGGTGTGTGCTTAACTCAATCTTCTTTAATGTAACCCTCTTTCACTTGACTACTTGATGTACTCGTGTGAAATGGTGTTTCGAGGTATCATAGGTTATAGTTTGTTTGTGAATGTCTATATGTTAAAACATATTCATTCTAAACTTTATTTCGATATGAGTTTGATGGATATCCTACATTTGCACAGCATTTGGACAATTCAGGATAACCTAAGCCAATATCATATATACTCCCAATCCAATGTAACTAAACAAATGTTTGATTTCGTTCCAATTTTATTTCTTGGAGTTGACCTCTAACTTGATAAGAGGTTCACAACAAAAGCAGTATTAGACCTTTTTATTACTAGTCAAGCACATTAAAACATCGGTAGCACTATAATATAATGACATTTATAGGTTAAGAATTTCTTCTTCGTCTTTACGAGGTCGAAATAGATCATCTTGTATATTAAGATAGTGAACGACCATGCCCCATAGGTGGGTTAAAAAGACGAGCTTTATTCGCATTAAATATTTTAAATTTTTTTTAATATAATTAAATGAATAAATACAAAATCCATATCAAGTGCTCAAATAGTATCCACTGTTCAAATTCATCCAACCTACACAAATCATACAAAATTTTCCATCAACCTAAAGAAGGCAATAAGGTCACCCTACTTCCCAACCATTACAACCCTAGACACATTTTTTTAACGCATTGCATTGTCAGGGAAAAAACTGACCTGCTATCGAGACGGTCTGATATCGCCAAAGACACGATGCGTTCTCCGACTTCCAGTGTCGGCAAAAGTCTAGCCGCCATCGACTTCCGGAGCCGGCAAAAGGCATGATGATGGGTAAAGATTTGAAGTAAACAAGTTGGCTTTCTCTGTCACTCACACTTGACGTCAAGTCGGCAAATTGAAAGTTGGTAATTTTTTGCTAATTTGTACTAAGAATACTAATGCACCGTATCACAACCTAACATAAGATAAGGCCCAAGTTGGCGACCCATTATATATTTAATCCATCTATCTTCTTCAATATTTGAATTTAGCAAGGGCATATGTATGTATGTATGTATGTATGTATGTGTGTGTGTGTGTGTGTGTGTCTGTGTGTATGTATGTATGTATGTGTGTATATGTGTGTATGTGTGTGTGTGTGTGTGTGTGTCTGTATGTGTGTATGTATGTATGTATGTATGTATGTATGTATGTATGTATGTATGTATGTATGTATGTATGTATGTATGTATGTATGTATGTATTTGTCGACACTTGAGGTTGCTATCAACTTTTAAAGTTATCGATACAAGACGTCGATGACAGACGACGGTTCGATTATTATCGTCATTGGCTTCTGGAGTCGGGATGTCCACCATACATTTGGCGAAAAAACGATCGTCCCAATAAGACCATGTTTATCAAGGAACATTAGGGATACTAGAAATGCTAATATTTTAGTATTCTCTTTCCGCTACGTCATATTAGCATCCCATTCTCATTTTTCTCACTTTATCAATAGCATTCCTAGTATCTCAAAACCTATCTTTTCATACCAACTCAATTTACAAATATACTATTCTCCAACAATTATTTCTATTATCGATTATATTATTATATTCATATATCATTTATTCTTTCAAATTCTTCCACAATTATAATTCAAATTTTCGGATAATATTTTGCATATTTATAATCAAAGATAATTTTTTTAAAATATAGTCAAACATATTCAAAATTAATGTCTACATGTAGATAAAAATTAATATAGTAATCAGTAATGTCTTTTGTCATGTTAGCAATGGAAACCCCTCTTTGCCCTAAACTACGCGCGTACACGCGCCCCTCTTCTCCCTCAACAGAGAGACTTCGCCGCCACCAAGGTGATCTTGTGCCCGCCGATCCCGCCATTCAGCACCAGCCCACGAACCCCCCCTACTATCCCTCCTCTGCTTCAGGTCTAGCAGACATGCTCCTCGCGTTGATTTTGAGAACTTGCTCCGCCTGCCACCCTTTGCCTCCTACCGGAGCTTTCTCTAACCCAACTTGCAAATTGGAGGTGGAGCCTCCCGATTGGTCCTCTTACTCGAGCATTCGGTCCACGGGGAGCGTGTTGATGACCTGTATACAAGCTTTATTGAGCCGAGGGGGGGCCTCGTGGTGGTCGGTCGGCCGGGGTTGCTTCTTTCCTTGGCGTGCCTGGCTTTTTCATCTCCTGTTTCCTCCGTCGGCTTGGTGTCATTTCGCTGCTTCTGCGGGTTGCCCTGTAAGTCTTCTTTCCTACCCTCTAATTCACCCGAGCGACCCCCTTGCCCACCAGCAATCGATCTATATTTATCATTGTTACAAATACATATGGGTTCATCAACCCCTTTCGACCACAATCTCGCTATCCTTAATTCGGGATCTGAATCCCCACATTTTTTTAAGCTTTATCAATATCCTACTTCTAACTTGGTTTTACTTCGGTTTACCTTACAATCTACCCTTGTCTTTGTTTGGTTTAATTACTCTCACTCGATCTCTAGTGGATTTTGCGTTCTCGTCGGTTTGCCTGCTTCTGTGTGCGGGAGGTCCGTCCGAGTTGGTGCGGGTGATGTTTGCTGTTGCAGCTGTTGGTGCCCAATTTTGATGCTCCGTGGTGTGGATTTCTACAGTTGGTTTCCTTGTGACCCGGGACTCGGTGTGTGCTTCTTGGCTTGCTTGTGTAGCTGCCCAACTTTTTCTTCAACACTTCCTTTTTCGCACAATGGCTCACAAGCCTCTTTTGAGGATCTCCTTGGATATTCAAAGCCCTACAAGGCCTTTTCAAAACACCTAATGGGGTGTAAACATCATTCTGCACTCACAAATTGTATTCAACTACAAACGTGCGTTGAATTTAGTCCATGGCATTACTTGTTTGGAGTAAACTCTTTTAATTTCTACAAGGCCTATTGTAATCATATACATTACAACCGAAATAACTACTACTTCCTTGCTTTGAGTTGTTCTCCGTACTGCTGTTGTTTGGCTTCTCCTTGCTGTTGGGTTGCTTTTTTGCGCAGGTCTTCTCCTCCGGGCATCGGTCTATACTGTCGAGTGCCGCTTCAGTGTGCCACTGTTGTCCTTGCTGCTCGATGGTCCTCGCTGCCTCGGTTGGATCATGGTTACTCTACCATGTTGGCACCCAACAAGGTCACTCAAACACACCAAAACTACTACACTGATCTCTTGAGATCATATAAGCCCCACAAAGGCCATCACAACTATTACTCTACAAGACAAGCACCAAAGAAGGAATTACACATATATCAATCTTATGCTTTCTACAAATTGTGTTATTTCTCATATTTTGTACACTTATTCCCTATCTTGGATTAATAAACATGTCTACTATGTTTTGAAAGATTGGTGTAGTTACCCGCATTTGAACACTTCCCTAACAGATCACGGTATGGCCGTACATTGTGACATACAGTTTCAATATAGCGAGTGGTTGTGGCCTTGCCTATCAACAATTAGCTTCTTATCAAATTGGGACTTCTCAAAGTTTAAGTACTTTTTCCAACTACGGACCTATAAGCAATTGCTTATCACTCAGTTTAAAGACTCGATTTTCATACGATTACGGATCAAAATTGGTTTTATATGAATATATGCTCTTGGAATTGTCGTGGTTTACGAAGACGTAATTTCTGGACTAATACAGAACTCTTATGTAGAAACAACTACATTAATGTCATGGTACTGCTTGAAACTAAAACAAACAAGCCCCCGCCAGAAAATGTCTGGAGAAAGTGTGGTTTCAACAACATAGCTTTCGATCCTGCCTTGGGTTTCTCCGGTGGTATCTGTCTGCTGTGGAAAGACATGTTGATGTCTGAAGGAGAAATTACACTTATCTCGGTTCACCACAGATTAATCCATATAAATTATCATGATCACATCATCAACCAAACAACGGCCTTCATCCTGGTGTATGCACCACCGGACTACCAGTAAAAAAAACCGTTCTGGGAATCTGTAATGCAATACACTTCGCAACTTGTTCTACCGTTCTGTATCTTGGGCGATCTCAACGAAATCGCGATCCCGGATGATAAGTTGGGAGGGATTATCCCCTCTCAGGCTCGCTTCCGACGATTAACCCAAATAAAAAACGATCTGTTTCTTAATGAAGTCCCCACTCATGAGGGAAATTATACCTGGCAGAGGAAGAAAACGGGATCACCAAATAACAGTTTCGCAAAACTTGACCGTCTGCTGGCACAATCCGAAATCATTGCTGCTTATGATGGTTTACGAGTCAAGATTCACCCTTTCACAACTTCGGATCATGCCCCGATATCCATTGATCTACGTTCACAAACGCATATCAACAATCGACCTTTCCGGTTTGAATTAGCTTGGACCACCAAACCTGAATTCAGAAATATTGTAAAACAGGCTTGGCGCCTGAACCCGGTGGGTTCATACATTTATAAATTGGTTAAGAAAACATCTCTGCTTAAAGGCCTGGCGAAAAAATGGCATAAGAGGACTTTTAATAATATTCACAAACAGGTTTATCAAACCGACGAGCAATTACTCAGATTGCAACAAATCTTAATTAACAACCCAAATGACCACGATTTTGAGCTCCAGAAGAGACTGCTTAACAAAAGAGAAAGAATGCTTGATTTTCAAAGACGCTATTGGAGCCAAAGGGCTAAAGTAAAGCACAGCAAACTCAATGATACAAACTCGGCCTATTTTCACCGTATCGCCACGGCGAAGCGGGGTAAAAAAGCTATCAAAATTCTCACAACAGATTCGGGTCTACAACTGACAGACCACAAATTGATAAGAGACGAGTTCGTCTCAAAGTTCTCCGACCGTTTCAAGTCATCATACAACCATGACCTCGCGTTTACAGAGGATCTAAATGCTATAGATACAGAAATAACGACAGCAGAGAATGGAGCTTTAACGGCACCAGTTACAAACTCTGAAATTAAGGCCACACTGTTTTCTATTAAACCGGATAAGGCTCCGGGACCCGATGGTATGCCTGCTGGTTTCTACCAGGTCTACTGGGATATTGTGGGACCGTCTATCATTAAAGCTGTCAAGGCTTTCTTCGCCTCTGGAAGAATGCTGCGACAAATTAACCATACATTTATAACTTTGATTCAAAAAAGAGATAACCCAAACTGCGTTAACCATTTCAGACCGATCAGTCTCTGTTCTACGATCTACAAAATCATCTCCAAGATTCTGTCTGCTAGATTAGCCAAAGTTTTTGAAAAACTGATTCATCCTTTACAAAGCGCGTTTACGAAGGGAAGATCCATACAGGATAATATCCTAATCGCCCACGAAATTTTTCATTCATTTAGAACAACAAAAGTAAGAGGTGGCTACATGGCCATCAAACTGGATATGGAAAAGGCTTACGATAGGGTTGAATGGCCCTTCCTTTTTTCCGTTCTTTATAAGTTCGGCTTTAACAACAAGTTCGTTATGTGGATCCAAGAGTGTGTTAGAACTGTGTCCTACTCAGTTCTCATAAATGACGAACCATCGACACCATTTAGACCCACTAGGGGCTTGAGGCAGGGTGACCCACTCTCACCTTTCCTATTTATTCTTATGGCTGAGGTACTTGCCAGAACGCTACATAGACAAGCTTCTCTATCAAAGGAACTGGGCTTCTGTTTGGGGCAGGGAGGAGTCAAAATTCCCTTTCTCGCCTTCGCAGATGACATTATGCTTTTCGGGAAAACATCCCAGTCAATGTGCAACAAACTAACTGGCACCATACAACGATTCTGCCTGATATCCGGCCAAAAGGTCAATCTATACAAATCTAGCTTCCAAGTATCTTCCAACACACCTAACTCAGTCATTCAAACGATTGCTACAACCTTAGGGATTCCACAAACAAATTGCCTTGAGAAGTATCTCGGCTGCCCAATTATAAATGGAAGGGTTAACCGTGACACGTTTTCGGATGTGGTCCTAAAAGCAAAGCAACAGCTTACTAAATGGAAAGCGGCTTCTCTATCTGCTGAGGGTAGGAAAGTTCTCATAAAGTCCAATTTAAGCGCACAACCTATTTTTATAATGCAGGCATTTATGCTACCTGCATCTATTCTGCATGAGCTTGATAGAGTTTATAGACAATTCTTCTGGAATAAAGGCCCGGAGTCAACTCCCTTGATCAGCTGGGATAAAATCTGTTCAGATACTCTATCAGGTGGCCTTGGTATCTACAAGGCAGAAACCATGAACATAGCTCTACAAATGAAGCTGCTTTGGAAAATTATTGCTGAACCAGATAACATCTGGGTAAAAGTTATTACAGCTAAATATCTTAAGAATTCCACCATCATGAACTACACTAAAAAAGGGAACACCTCATGGCAGTGGTCCAAGCTAATCTCTATTAGACACTTATTTAAACCGGGCCTCCGTTGGTCTATCGGAGACGGCCACTCGGTGAAATTCTGGCAGGACAACTGGGTAAGACAGATGCCCTTAGCAGAACTAGCGCTCACAACAATTACAAACGAGTCCGCCGATTGGACTGTTAACAGATTCATTGATACAGATAAGAATTGGAATGTCTCAGCCCTCCATACGGACCTTGCCGGTTTATTAAACAATGATGTCATTGACAACATCACACAGATTAAACTTCCTGACAATGCTTACCATGACAGACTTTTTTGGGGACCTAGTAAGAACGGGTGGTTCTCAACCAGCTCAGCAACTTCCATCATCCCGCTTCATAACGGGGACTCAAATTTTGACTGTAACTGGCTTTGGAATCTGAACGTCCCCTACAAGATTAGACATTTTCTTTGGAAAATCTCTCGAGATGGATTACCGACTTCTGACAGATTACAACGGTCCCATATAGCGGTGCCTTCTGGCTGCAGTTTTTGCGCCAGCACAAGGGAATCTACCTTCCATATACCAGTGGAATGTCCCATGACAATTGCGCTTCTAACTACCCTAAACATCCGTAGACCGAATCATATAGGCTTAACAGCGGACTCAAAGGCAAATACCATTCTAAACAATATTTTTGTAAACCTTGGGAAGGAAAAGACTGGGTATTTGGCCTTCGCTTGGTGGAGTCTTTGGTTTTTCAGAAACCAACTGGTGTTCAGACATGTGACTTCTGTCAAAACACAGGAGATTGCCCTCTTCTGCAACACTTCAAGTCATACTTGGAATGAAAGTAACAAACAAACTAACAAAGTGTACACCTCAGAACGAAATGGTTCAGGCAGTGCGCAATTAACAAACCGAAAATCTACCGGCTACGAGCAGCATAAAACTAAACCTTGGGAGAGACCACCTGCTGGTTATTACAAGTTAAATTTCGATGGCTCGTATTGTCAGTCAGAGAAAGGAACCTACGGCTATGCTATTCGCGATCCTTGCGGTAACGTACTTGCCTTAGAGTCGGGCAGATGTAACAACAGTTCAGCGGTTTACGCAGAAGCAATGAGCCTTCATATGGGTGTGGCTAGGGCTAAACTGCTGGGAACTAAATGCCTTCTGATCGAAGGAGACTGTCTGGTTGTTATAAAAGCTCTCCTGGGTGACTGGTCTTGTCCCTGGAACATTGAGTTGTTAATGGCAGATACGAAAACGAATTTATATTATATGTCTCATGTTGCTATTCGTCATGTTTTCAGGGAATCGAATGCGGTAGCCGACAGGATCGCACGTCTGGACTACAGCATCCCTGCCGATGATAGCTTTGAGGATCAAGAACTTGCTGTTCTCGTCCGTTTGGACGCGCTAGGAAAGAGGCCCGGTCGACGGCGGATTTCCTAAATTTTACCTTGCTTCCAAAAAAAAAAAGAAAAGAATATAGTATTGTGATTTTTTTTTTACATTTTTATAATGGAAATATTGATTTTAGTATGTAAAACAATTAACATTCAGATCCAATCCCTGACGTCCATCAAGCTCCACGTGTCGCCCAAATAAATGAAGCCCTTCCTGCAGGCAAATGTCGTTGTTACATGTGTCCAGGAAGCTGCAGTGCCCTTCGGTGTGGCCACCAGGTGGAAACTACATTGCCCTTGCGTTTTGCCATCCAAAATGAGAATGAGACGTCGTTTTGTGCGGTCAGCTCCCAAAATTTGCAATGGATTCCAGCTGGCCTGACACGGTATTAATTACACAAGGACTGATATCGATACTACGCTGCTAGCATCATACTAGTATCGATGAAGCCACTATTCTAATTTTTAACATTATACTCCGTAATCCCTAATATATCGCAAAGTAATACACCGATAAAAATGCCCTAATAACCCCAAAACCTCGCAATTACATTGTCTAATGCAACACTATGGCCCAATTTCACACATTGAGGGCACTACATGAAATTTTCACAAAGTTTCGTCTACTGGAGATGAAAATGTGAAAAATACGGGCACAATGTGGAATTTATCTATCTTCTTCTGTGCAACGAGTCCTCTTCCTCCGAGACGTCTCAAAACCCTCACAAAACCCATCAAATTACCATCTCCGCCGTTCACTCTTCTTCCGGAGAAGCTTCTCCCGTCCTCCACATCTCCGCCGCCGGCGCCACCGCCACCGCCCTCCCATTTCCTAATCACCTGCCATGAAAAGCTTGAGAGCTCTCAGAGCTCTTTCATCCAATTCCTCCCTCAAATCTCACTTGCCGCGCTTCTCCCCATCCATTCTCCATCAGCTGTATTCTTCGCTGCCGCAATTAGACCCCGCCGCCTCCACTGCCGCCACCACATCCGCCTCCGAAAACGAGTCGGACGCCGAAGCCGCTGCGTTCGACAGCTCCCGTTTCGCTCTTCCCTCCGGGAGCTTCTCGAAGGTTCCGCGGTCTAGCACTTGGGATCCGGAGTATAGGAAACAAGCGAACAAGAGGATTTTTAATGAGGAGAGTGATGTTGTGAATGGAGGCCTGGGAGTAGAGGAGGAGGAGGTTTTGGAAGAGAATAATAGGCTTTTGGCTAAGGAGCTTCTTCAGGCGGCGATTGATGAGTTTGTGGTGAAGGAGGATGAAGAGGTGTTGCCGGTGAAGGAGGAGGATCAGAAGTCGTTGTCAGTCGGGATTATTGGAGCTCCCAACGCCGGCAAGTCCGCTTTGACGAATTACATGGTATTTGTCTTTTTTCTTGTTTCTCCTTAGGATATGTTGTTTCGAATATGATACATATAGTTCGTCCAGAAAAAAGAATCTCTAATGCTTGAATTGGAAATTGTGAGCAGCTCCATTTGATTTGTGTATGTTTATGATCTGCTATGGTTGGTTGTAGAGGCTCTCTCTATTGTTAGTTACGATCTTTTGATTATCATGGTTGCATTTGTCATATAAAGGTTTGACCTGATTACAAATATGTTGAGACTATGATTCATAGAGGGGAATGACGGTTGTAAGTGTTCAAATGATGCAGGAGAAAAATTTGGTGGGCATTTAGAATAGCTACTGTTTAGCAATTTGTGCAGTATTCTTTGGTAATGTTGAAGAGAACGTTTGGGCATTTTGTTCAGAAAGCAAGTTTACCGCCTTTGTGCCCGGAATTCTTGACAATTATGTATTATCCATTCAGTTCTTGTGTAAACATTTCATAAGTTTTCAGGCTTTAGCATTAAGGGACTAACCTTTTTTTTTGCTGCCTAGTGCTAACTAATGTTTCATTGCTTGGGTTTGTGGAGTCAGTGAGTCACAATAGGCTGGGAATCCCTGGGATGTAATGTTCTTAATTTTCTGAAGAAATAGATGTTCGTATTTTTCATTCCTATTGCAGTATTTTATTTCTTTACTTTCACTTGATATAGCAGAAATTGTACAGCATTAGTTGAGGAAATATTTTTCATTCCTGGACTGCTTTCTGCGCCTACAAAGTTCTCTATTGTTTTGGATTGAACACAATGTGCAAAGAGGAGCATTCTTATGTGTTTCTAGAAGCCCTCTGCCCCTGTGTATGACTGTTTGATGATTTTGTTACAGGTTGGTACTAAGGTGGCTGCTGTTTCACGAAAGATAAACACAACTACGCATGAAGTTCTAGGGTTGATGACAAAAGGAGACACCCAAATTGTATGTCATTGCTACTATTTTCCGGACTTTAACAGATTTACCTCATGAATGTGATCTAATATAGTTATATCTTCTAGATTTTTATAAAAAATTTATTCTGCATTGTCGACTTTGCATATTTGATGCATTTATAGCTATTAAAAAAATATTGGATGGATTCCTGACTCTTCCTTGGGAAGCAACTGGTAGTTAAAACTGAAATAACATTCACAGCAAAGCAAGCAATGTTTTCTCATCCTTTATGTTCGACTGCAGTGTTTCTTTGATACTCCTGGGCTGATGCTTAAGAAATCCGGTTTCCCCTCAAAGGATATTAAAGCACGGGTTGAATCTGCTTGGTGCTCAATTGACCTTTATGATGTCCTTGTCGTTATTTTTGATGTGCACAGACATCTTACCAAGTAAGCTATCTACTGCAATGCAATTTTATTTTCTCATCCGTTCAACTTCATTTCCCTATCCAAAGAGAATGCAAGAGCTCATCCCTTGGCTATTTGCGGGAAATTTTCCCTTTACATGTTCAAAAGTTAATATAGATTTACTGTTGGAAGCTAACTTTGAAGGCTCAATAGGACTTCAATGCAGATGTTTTTGTTTTAACTTTATTCCATATCGTGGGTGCTTGATGAACTGACCTTTCTTTTGGGTTGCTTCATAAGAGCATTTTAGAAAACATTTGCATCTCACACTAAATCATGAGATGCAAATGTTTACTTTTAAAGAGAGCCACTAGTTTTTAGTTTACTTATGAAAATTATTCTTTTACCTTTTTTGAAACATGAAATCAAAGGGAGATTTCAGAAATAATTATTTTGTATGTACCTTTTCTACGAATTGAAGCTCTTTAAGGGAAAAAGGATGTGTATCGTTCGGGATTTGCCAACTACTGAGTACTGACAGCACTCACTGAATTCAGGCCCGACTCAAGAGTTGTAAGATTAATTGAACGGATGGGGTCAGAGCCAAACCCAAAGCAGAAGCGTGTGTTATGCATGAACAAGGTTGACCTGGTTGAGAAAAAGAAGGATTTGCTGAAAGTCGCAGAAGAATTTAAAGATCTAACTGGATATGAGAAGTAAGTTTTTTACTTCATGCTTATGGTATAAGTCTCAAATTTCTTGCATCATATCTCATCATATCCTTTTGTTCAATAGGGTTTTTATGATATCTGGGCTGAAGGGCTCCGGTGTTAAAGATATGACTTTGTATTTAATGGAGCAGGTATATATTCTCTCTAAAATATCGTACAACTCTATCAATTACCATCAGCATGTTCTGCTTTCTTTTGGGTAAAGATTTGATTTTTTGTACCATCCAGACTTTTCTCCGCACAGGTTCTGCTTATGCTGGGCTGTATTAAGAAGTGCATTCCTAATTTCCTTTTGAAACTGTGTTGATTATTCCTGAACTATTTCTTCTGGGATGTCTCGCACTAATTAATGATAAGGAGTTTTTGGATCTTATATCTACGGAGCTCGTAATTATAGACATTTCTGGATTTCTGACGATTAAGGAGAGCTAGATTGGATGCCTCTTTATTTTATGTTCAAAATAATTCTTGTATCACTTCCAACTTAGGAACAATCCAAACTGAATTTTCTACATTGTGTGGATGAGTGAAATTTAACTGGCAATTAATTCTTTTTTTTTAGGGTAGAAAATTTAATTCGCACGAAGTTATGCTTGAACGCTTTTAAACTGGGGCATTGGTTAATTAAAATACATTTTACATATTTAGGGAACTTCACTTTTCGAATGCACATCAAAATGTATGAACTATGAAGGAAAAAGGCTCTGAGAAACTGAAGTCTAAGATAAGAATAAAAACCCATTTATATCTGTCTCTTTGATACAAAGTAGAATGCTGCATTTTTTTGTGGCAAGCTGTTGTAGTCCTGTTTCTGAGTTAGTGAATGACAGATAATTGCAGCAGTTGGATTAAAGCGTTAGCAATTTGTTCATAGATGTCTGGTAAAGAATGTTGATAGATGTTGGCAATTAACTATTTGAATATGTAAACTTCTGAAGCACATCTGGTCCCGATCACGATGAACCCTGGCTTTCAGTTCATCTTTCATGTCGTTTTATGTTCAATAAAATAGTAAGCAGCCATCAAGTATTTTCGCGTAGGGAAAAATTGTTATCTATATTATCATATACTCCCTCCGTCCCACAAAAGTTGTCTTTGGACTATTTATGCACGCTTTTTAAGGAGCTAAAAACTATATAAAATATTTATTTTTTAATTAATTTTTTAAAATAATTCTATACTTATTAGTAATATGTATGATATTATTTAAAAATATTTAATAAAATATTGATATTTTATATAGTTTTTAGCTTAAGAAAATGTGCATGAATATTTAAAGACAATCATTGTGGGACGGAGGGACTAAGGGAGTATTATAGTGCATGTCACCTTGAATGTGGTTTCCGTGAGGGTAATTCTGCAATTTTATTTCTTCGTGTCCTTGCACTTGTAGGCTGTTAAACGACCATGGGATGAAGATCCATTTGTCATGAGCGAAGAAGTTATGAAAAACATATCATTGGAAGTTGTCCGAGAGAAGTTGTTACACCATGTTCATCAGGTAGTTATTAGACATTTCTTCCTGTTTGTTTTTATTGATTTCATCCATTTTTTCATCACCTTGCCATCGAGGCTTCTCTTGCTGCTGGGGGTAGCATACACAATTAACAAACATTCCTTTAATGTCATTTAAAGGACAACTCTTATCATGTATCCATTAATGTTACAGGAAATTCCTTACGAGATTGAGCATCGCTTGATGGGATGGAAGGATTTGAGGGACGGCTCTCTTAGAATTGAGCAACATCTTATCACTCACAAACAGAGCCAGCGCAAGATTCTTGTAGGCAAGAACGGATCAAAAATTGGGTATGCATTCTTCTTTATGGTGAATACACCATGAATGACTCATATTTCACTGTTTTTCTTCCAGGAACCAAACTTTTGGAAATAGGGAAAATTTCTCTAGTACCCCTTACATAGGATTATCTTACCTAGACTGGCAGACTCCCCCTCGCCCCCAATAACCGCCTCTAATTTCAAAATTTATCAAAATCACCCACGGTAGCCTTTTTTTTTTTTTTTCTTTCCCCCTTCTCTCAAACAGACCATTATTAATACCCATCAATGAGGATCTTATGCTTGCTCTATATAAGGGCTAATATTGTCATTTATGTGTTTTTTTAAATATTAATTGTCTCAAAGAAAAAAGTCATCTTGATGGATTTTAGCAGAACACTGTTAATGGCTATTAAAAAATAGATTTAAAAAAAAATAAGATTATGCGTGGTATTGCATACCCTCATTCATTTTGCGTGAATAAAAGCAACAAACTCAGTTGATTGCTAAATCTCATTATTCACTGGTTAATGTAGGAGAATCGGCATCGAAGCCAATGAAGAGTTGAGATCACTTTTCAAGAGGGACGTTCATCTAATCCTTCAGGTTAGATTAAAATGACAGGCATACAGCTTCATATCCGAGCTCAATGACAGGACTTGACCAGAGGACAAGCTCGCGTAGCTATCCACATGTGCATATATAAGTTAAATGTAAGTTTTATCCACATTCGTTAAAGTTTGTTCTGCAAACGAATGAATGTGAAAGTGTGGAAGGAGCTGCTTCATACCCCCAAAGCGACCGTTGGCAGCTCAGTAGTATGGGGTCTCCTGAATGCTCAATCCTTGATTCTGTGTCAGCGCTCCATTGTATCGCTTTTATCTTCGTTATATAATTTATTCATTTGCATTTAGATAGCAGTTTCAAACCTGTTCGTTTTCATCATATTTTCATCATAATGTTTTACTTATTGGAGGGTTGATTATTCAATCTTCTCGCGTTTCTACACAATCGGTTGTTAATGTCGTTTTGGGATCTGAAGTCATCAGACCATCTTTCTACTGCCAAGTTGATGCAGGGTTCGCCGGTTCGGCCATGGGAGCTTTGCCTGCCCCGGTAGGTCCAGGTAAATCGCAGAATATGTGATAGTGCAAGAGAGTGGCAGATGGCGATGATTCGGATGCGTAAATGATGACCCTTCGGCCTTCCTATCCTCTCCCTCTTTATTGAGTTCCTTTTTGCATTGTTATGACAGACCGATTGCTATATTTGATCTCCAGAAATTCAAGGCCTTGCCAAGTCCTTCGTCCCCGATGAGCAGGCCCTTGCAGTGGCAAGAGAAACAAAAATCGTAAAAAAGCGAGACTACATAGATTTATGGTCTGTCCGGTATTCATTCTTGGGAATAAACAATGGGAATCAAAATGGATGATTCTCGATTTAAGTTTTTGGACTTGACTTAGATGGCCACAATGTTTTTATGTATAGAAAGAGATTTCATAAATTTTTTAAATTAATGTACGCCATTCTAAAATGATTAAAACTACATAAAATATTAATTTATTTTATAATTTTTGTAATAAGTATGAATTTTTTTAAATAGAAAATATTTATCTTATATAGTTTTTAGGTCGTTAAATTAATGTATGAACGTCATTTTCGCTATTGGGTTTCTGCCTTTGTCTCCCCGGCGTCGAGACGTCGTGTCTGTCCTTCGACTTTCCTATGTTCTTGGCATTCGCAGTCTTCTCCCGATGTCCTACGTCTGTCTCTCCGCTGGCCTTCTTCACTTGGATCTTCTGTATTCGGGTTTTTTTGTATTTTGTTTTTATTTGGTTGTATCATGACGGTTAGTCCGTCTGCCGTTTTTCGGCCTCTCGAGGTCCCAGACTTCACTTGATGTCTGGAATTTCGAATTATTTCCTTAAAAAAAAAGAGGGATCCCATAAAGTGATTTTCGACAATTTGTTTGCTCTAGTAACATAAGAAAAAAAAAATCTCGATTTTCAAAACCGCAACCACATGGTTTGATTTCATTTTTTTTTGTCTTCAGTTCATTTTTTGGGTTTCGGATAAAATGGATTCCGGGTAAAACGAGTCTCGGGTAGATCCGGATTGACTTGATCTCGGATTTGACCCGATTTCAAGTCAAATTGGGTCAATTTCGAATTTGTTAATTTTTTCTTTTTTAAATTAAAAAAATCATAATTTGGTAATTTTGTGATAATTTTAAAATGCTAATATTAAATATGTGATTCATAAGTTCTAGTGCTTGTAATTATATACTATATCCGATCTAAAATATTTGATTTTTATTATTTCTCGTAATTTTTAATAAAATTTAAAATTTTTAAAAATATCAAAATTTTAAATAATTTTTTATAAATAATTTCATGCAATTACTAATAAGCATATAATTTTTTTTAATATTTTAATATTTTTTAGAGTTTTTTTCTTCTTAAAAATTTGATGAAAAATCAAATACTATCGATCGGAGGGAGTATTATACAATACAAATAAATATAAGAGGCAGTTACTATACATGCCATATTTTTTGAGAAAATTTGCGCCTTGGATCAAATTAAAATTGTTAAAAGTCCATCTAAATATCCCTCGGCCCCCTCCCCTAAACCTCGCTCACCAGTTCTCTCTCGCCTTCTTCCGCAGACGCCTCCCTCGCTGGATCGATCTCTCTCCTCACCCTTGCTCTCTTCCTCGCTTCATCTCCGGCGATCTTCCTCCGACCTCTGGATCCGTAGTCCATGTCCAGCCTATGGTTCCGGACACTAGAGAGGTTCGATAGCGGCACCAGCGGCGCGGAACGCCAGATCCGGGATCGGATCGAAGGCGCAGATTTCACCAGTGGCGCGGAACTCCAGATCTAGGATCGCCATCACCAGCGGCGACCTCGACGGCGACCTGCGACCTTGATTGTGTCCTCGACGGCGATGACGACCTCCGATTCGCCTTCTCTCTCCAGATCCCTCTCCAGATCTGGAAGCCATGAAAGTTCCCGATGAGAAGCACTTCGTCCCCCATGCCCTCGCCTTTTTCGCCGCCTCCGACGCAATCGATTGCAGAAGGATGGTTGGATCTCGCCAGATCTGCTCGATTTCAGCAAGAATGGCGATCTGTGGTGGATTCTCCGAGCCGGCGAGGACCTCCCCTCTGTCCATGGTGACTTCTGAAGTTGAGGCCACTCGATCTGTGGTGCAGGTATGTTCATCCCGTCCATTTTGCTGCTTGAAGTAGTCTAGAAATACCACAAATTGCTGAGAGGTCTTCATTGTCAGGATTCAAAAGCAGATAAATCCATAGGTCACGCAAATCACACCATCTGATTTAGAAAGTGGAGAATTTCGGGAATTTGGGGGATTGCTCACCATAGTAGGAAGTTGTGCCCACCATCAGTGCTATGCACAATATTTTTATTCGTGGTTAGAATTGTGCAAATATGAACATGAATTCTTGGAGATTTCCATTATAGTACTACAGGCAGTTTAGCAAAAAGAGTTTTGAGAGGCCCTGCACATGTGCGCCTGTAAATGCAAAAAGAGGCTTGCAACATTTGTTGAAATTAATTTTTATTAGCAAATTAATTTCAACAAATGCTGATATTGGTCAAAATTGGTATGAATCCATATTCTATGCTTTTTTTTTTAAATGCTGAAATTAATTCTTATTAGTAAAATTCGTTATGCTGAAATTAATTTTTATTAGCAAATTAGTTATGCTGAAATGCTGAAATTAATTTTTATTAGTAAAATGTGATTTGAGTTTGTTTTGTTGATAGTTTTGGATATTTACAATTTCAGCATTTTTTTTTGCCTTGTCGAAACTTTTTTTACAATGCTGAAATTAATTCTTACTAGCAAAATTCATTATGCTGAAATGCTGAAATTAATTCTTATAAAACTGTTTGAGCTACTATATATTACACACAAGCATATATTTTAGCATTTCAGCATTTTTGAAAAAAAATCTCCATTTTCAACAACTCCGGTGTCGAAGTGATGACGCGAAAAGAAAAAGAAAAAAAAACAACAATATCAGCAACACGATTTCAGCAAAATTATTTTTTATTAGCAAAATTCATTATGCTGAAACGCGGAAATTAATTCTTATAAATTTGTATGGGCTACTATATCTTACACACAAGCATATATTTCAGCATTTCTTTGGAAAAAAATCCGATTTCAGCAACTTCAGAAGAGGTGATGCGGAAAAAAAAGGAAAAAAAAGCTACTCTGGTTTAGCAACACGGTTTCAGCAACTCCAACTTCAGCAATTCCGTTTCGGCAACGCGAAAAAAAAACTGGAAAAAAAATGAAACAGGAGTTGCTGAAACCGTTTGTGTTGAAACAGGAGTTTCAGCAATTCCGTTTCAACAACACGGGAAAAAAAACTGGACAAAAAAACTGGGAAAAAAAATGGAAACAGGGATGGCTGAAACCGTATGTGCTGAAAAAGAAGTTTCAGCAATTCCATTTCAGCAACTTTGGAAACGCGGCAAAAAAAAAAAACTGAAAAAAAAAAATATATATTAATGAGGCGGGAGGGGGGGCACGAGAGGGGGACACAGGGGCCAAGGGGGGCGGTGGACATTTTGCTAATTTGGAGGAGATGGGAGCCTTTTTCCTAATAAGGTCCAAAATTTAGGACATTCTAGTAATCACCCCATATTTTTTTGGCCATATTAGGAAATTGTCCCCCACCCTCTCCATATTAGCAAAATGTCCACCAATTTTCTGACACTGCTGAAACGAATTTGCTGAAATTGTGCCCCAGTTTTTTTTTTCCGCCAAACTGCCGAAACTGCTGAAACCCCTGTTCCACCCTCTGTTTCAACAGTTTTTTTTTTCCGCTTTTTTTTTTCGTTTTTTTTTTTTCGCGTTTTCAGAGTTGCTGAAACTCATGTGCCACCCTCTGTTTCAGCAGTTTTTTTTTTCTTTTCGTGTTACTATTTTTTTTTTCATGTTGCTGAAACCCCGATTTCAGCACTGTTGTTGATGCTGAAACCCCGGTTTCAGCAACGTTATTGATGCTAAAACCACGGTTTCAACAACGTTGTTGATGCTGAAACCCCGATTTCAGCAACGTTGATGCTGAAATTGTTGCTGAAACCGTGTTACGGGATATAAAATTTAGCCTATACGGGATTCGAACCCACGTATTTGCGCATAGCACATCGCTCTACCATTGAGCTAAGAGGTTTTTAAAGGAGATTTAAAGCAAGGAATATCAAAATTCATTGCAGTCCATATTTCAGCAATTGCTGGAACTACAATCCACATTTCAGTAATTGCAGAAATTGCCAATATTCAAACCCAAACCATGTAAAAATCAAGATAATCCATTATTTTTGTGCAATTTGATAACAATTCAAAAATAAAATATTATAAGATGCTGAAATAAGCAATTAGCATGGAGTAAATAAACAATTATGAATCAATTAGCACACATTTGCAATTCATTTCACAAAATAAAGCACGCATTCATATTTGGATCCTTGATTATGATTTTCCACCGGAATTCAACAAAATAAAGCACGCATTCGTATTTCAGCAAAATAAAGCACGCATTTCAGCAAAATAATTGATGCCAATAATCGATGCCAACACACACATCATTAGAGTTGCCACCAGAAAACTCCATGGTGCTGAAATTGCCTAAAGAGGAGTAAGGCGCTGAAATTGCTTACCATGGAGAGGAGCAAGGTGCTGAAACCTGATTTCACTTCCTTGTTCAGCGCATCCATCAAATCCTTCAGAGTTGCGAAGCAAAAACCGTGCCGATTTCAAAGCTTCGATCTGCTAAACCTCCTGCTCAATCACTGCCGGAATCCTCCTCCATCCGTCTGTTTTGATCCGTCCCCGTCGTCATCCTCATCCGAGGCGGACCACTGGATCGATCTGAGCTCCGCCATTGCCTTGGTCTCCGCGCCGTTCTGTCGACAACAAAAAATCCTCGCATTGCCGGCCTTCAGATCTGGTGTCCGTGCCGTTCTCTCGACAACCAACAATCCTCGCATCGCCGGCCTTCAGATCTGGTGTCCGCGCCATCCTCTCAAATCGCTGGATGGAGTAGATCTTGTGGATGGAGGTGAGATCTGGTGTCCGCGTCGTCCTCCTCCGAGGCGCCCTTTCCGGATATGGTGGATCTGGTGTCCGCGTCGTCCTCCTCCGCCGGGAACGGCGCCGCCGTGCACCGATGGGAGAGATCGGAGCCGCCGGTTTCAGCAATGGAGATCCGGCAAGGGAGATCCGCGGGGTAGTGGTCGCCGGTTTCAGCGCGCGACATCAGTGGTGGCCCCGACCTCGAGTTCCAAGAGCGACGATGGGGGTTGTGGTCGCCGGCGGTGGATGGTGGTTGCGGCAACGGTGGCGGATGCGGTGGTCAGCGAGAAGGCCGATGGTGGTGAGCACAAGAACGGAGCAACGATGGTCCATCAGCAGGGGCTCGACAAAGATGACGGGGAGAGAAGCGAGAGAGAAGACGATGAGGAGAGAAGACAAAGAGAGGGAAGGAGATCTGAGATTTGACGGCAAGTTGAAAGGAGAGAAGAGAGATTTAGGTTTAGATATGAGGAGGGTAAATTTGTCCAAAAAATTATAGATGGACAAAAAACTAATTTGACAAGGTTGGAAGACACTCCTCAAATACAGCCCAAAAAAAGAGCCGGGTGGGCAAATTTTCTCTAAATATAAAAGTTGATTTGAAAATGAAAGATAAGTGTTTGTAATTATAAAAGGCAATAAATTGGAATCTCCATAAAAAAATTTAATCATATATAATTATAAATCAATTGGGTCACTGGATTAATCGGATCACCGGGTTTAAACCCAGATGACCCAAAAAATTATCGGATTTTTTGTTTCGGGTCAAATTTTTTTTTTGTCTTGACTCAGAATTTTTCAGACATTCGGATCGGATCAACCGGGTAAGGTCGTATTTTGATAGGTCTATATTTAGATGGTATAAAATGACCTTCCCTAGTACTTTTCAACAATCTATAATATAACAAGAAAAGTTGTGTGCAAGGCTCGTTAATGTTTATCCAATTTGCTTTTTTTTAGCCCATTATTATAGCCTCAAGCCTTATTTTAAAATCCATTAGTTTAATTTCCTCCATTAAGCATTGTATTTTGTACAAACTTTAATTTACCTTTTTATTTATTTATGAAAAGATGTCGAATATATAACTTTTGGCTTTTTTTTAATTCAATTGGAAAATTATTTTATAATTAAGAAGATATATAGAAGAATTTTTAATAATTCAAGCTAAACTAATTAATTAAAGCTTATAATAATAATAATAATCTTCATAATAATAAAAAATAATAATCCATCTATATATATATATATATATAAGATTGTTTTTTTTTTCAATTTAATGTTTGTTTTTAAATCAATTTCCAAAGCTTGACCTATAGGCTATAACCTATGTAAAGAATTTAAAGAGGCATTTTATTTCATCTCCTTTAAAACAACGTAACCTATGTAAAGAATTCAAAGAGGCATTTTCTTTCATCTCCTTTAAAAACAACGTAATTACAAAAAAAAATCAATAACTACATAGTATTAGCTACATCCGCACACCCTTTATTACAATCTTATCGGTTATGCAATATTGAAAAGAAAGAATTCAAATAGTAACGTCCCTACAATTACTCTAATAATAACATCAATTCATCAATGCTCAATGATTTTCAACTCTATATAAACATGTTTATTGGAAAGTTTTTCATTGTCAAAAGATGTTCGTCCATACTTTTCTTCCAAAAAATCATTCATATTTTTTATGCCTTTCATCTATTTTATTCTATTGTTAACTAGATCAATTTCCAGCTTAATTAGATTAACTATTACTTTATTTTGATATTTTTACTGACTATTTTTTTTTGTTTTTTGTTTTGTTGCTAGATTTTGTAACCAAATGCAAAGAGAACGCCCAAGAATCCAAGATGAATTGCAACAATTGCTTTGGGTAATAAATCCTAACTCGGAAAGTTGCAACAATTGTTTTGTTTTTTGTATGTCTACCCATTGATTTTGTCTTATTCATCTATATCTATCATTCGTGCATCGGTTTTTTCTGTAGGATTTTCTTTAATTTGAATTAGTTTAGAAGGGCTTAGTTGAGGCTTTGGGGCCTAATTATAATTTATACGGAGTAATAAACTTTGTAAAAGAATGAAGGTTGGTATGCATGAGACATGTTTAAAAATATCTCTAATTAATTCTCTAAAATTTGATGGCGGGATGATATTGATTATATATATGAGAGACATGCTTACTAATTACTATATATATACTCCGTATATTTTTATTGTTTTGGTTAATATTCTATTATTTTTCACTCACATTTGAAGTATGTAGGTTGAGAGTGAAAGAACATGCTAGAAGCTTTGATATTAAACTTGCAAGCTATCAATGAAGATAAGAGTGAATGGACAGATCTACATATGTACAAGCTAGGAGCAACTATATATGAAGACTCGATCAAATATTCGATCGATCACTTTTTTTTTTAAATAACACAATAAATCTACTTTTACGAATTTCATGCGAAAAGATGATTAGTTTTCCCCCCCAATTTCTCTTGCTTTATATACGTATGTACAATTATCCATTTTTTGTTTAATTATATTTATTATTGGCATTGGCATATTATGAATTTTAATTGCCCCAACCTTTATAGTGTTATTTTATATCATATGTTTTATTTCTTATTTTGTTCAAATAATATTTAATTACTATTTTTTCTAATCTGTATTCCTATTTTTAATTGAAGTGTTACAACCTTCGATCCATTGTGGCAAGAAGAGTAATATTACCACCGTTGTAATCTTCTTAATCATAAAGTGGCCGGAAATATTACATGAAACTCTTATTACTCTCTCTCTCTCTCATTTTGTTTCAATTCGCTAATTTTATACATTGGAGATTGTGAATACTATTTTTTTATATTTTTAATATATATGTTAATTATTTTGTTGAAATGATTTATAATTTTTTTTATTCCTAACTTGTGTTTTTATTTTTAGTTGAATCATATGAAGATGAAAACACAAGATTGATTAATTTTACTTGGAATCCAAAGAAGTTGTCATTTGATTATTTGTAAAATAAAAATATATTCATTTAATATTTTATAATTAATGCATTCAACTTAACGCATTGAAGATAATATGAGGAAAAAAAATAAAGTTAAATTAATAAATAGACATGAATTAGAAGATGAAAAGATATTCATTAATTTTACCTAAAACTAATTAAATTAATTGGTCATTAAATCATTTAGAATATGAAAAGATAGTCATTTAATTTTTTACTTTTAAACTATAATTTTATACCTAATAAATCTCATATTTATATGTTATTCAAAATTATATACTCTTAGCTCATATCTTATAAATTAATTTATTTTCTTGCAAAACAATCCTATATATATTTGACATAGGTTAATTAGGAGGAACAAAAACATGTGAATGAGAAGAATTTCGTAGTTACCCTAGCTAATACAAGAAGTTCATAGAAAAAGAGACTCGATTGAGAAGAAATAGGTATATATTATTTTTTTTTAAAAAGAAGAAGTTCATATTAGTTTTGCATCTTATTATTCATTTTTCAAAATTAATATATGCCAAAAAAGAGAGGTTTTAAAATTAAATCAATTAAATGGTATTAAAGTACATTATTATACCAATATCAATAAAAATTAATGTCAAAGCGCGTGCATATTAATAGTTTGTTTATTTTTAATATTAATTAAAAATAAATACCATGTAAATCAAATATTGCATAAAGCAAACTATATTTAACGGACTATTAGGATACGTTGATGGAAACTTGTGATAAAAAAAAATATATAAGCTCAGAAAAGCTTGGTGAGAAGCTGATTAAAAACCGTGATTCCAAAAGCTAATTAAATTGAATTCTTAAATTTATTTCATTTAAAACTATATAATATTAAAACCACAGCTCCGAAAAGATACTTTTAACTTGTGTCAAACATAGCATATATATAGAATCATCAATCATACGTATATTAGTTAATGGATGGATGGATGGATGATCGAACCTAGGTTTCGAACAGTGGCGTGGATGGTGTAGCCCTTTCGGAGGAGCTTCATGATGAGCCAGGAGGCGATGTTGCCGGAGCCTCCCGTCACACACACCTTGCATTGAGGTTCGATGTCACCTTCGTCCATTGTTTGGTTTGCTAAACCTGCAAGTCTAAATAATTGAATAGGGATGATTAAACGTGGAATTGTATATATTCTATATGTATATAAATATATTAATACAGGTGAAGGGGCGGAGGCAACCATTGGCCAAGAATAGCCCTGGTCCCACTTTTTTTTTTGGTAATGTGTATATATAACATACATATGTTTTTTCCTTTTTCTTTTTTTTTTTAAGCAGGACTTCTGATTTTCACATCATAATTTTCTGGAAAAAAAAAAAATTAAAAATGATTTTGGTTGGGCTTTTCTGCAGCCCATTTCAAATTCTAGAACTTATATTATTAGGTGTAGTAAGTACTACAAAGCCTCTGTAGCATAGTTGGTTGTTGATGAAGTTTTAGTTTCAGTGTATTCTGAAGGAGGTTAAGTCGGGTTCAATTCCCACTTGCCCAGCTCAAGTTTTTATTTTTCATTTGAATGACTACCCTGCAATTTCATCTCAATGACCACCCCTGTCATCAATATGAGTGTATTATGCCCACTTGCCCATTCATTACTTTTTTTTTTCTATGCACATTCATTAGTTTTTTTTTTAATCTAAGTTGGGTATGCGATTAAAAATAATAATCCTTAAATTTTTTTATCATTGTATAAGACAATTTTAGTTTATCCCGATTTTCATTCCTGGTTATGTGCCTGCTATCGGCTAATACCAAAAAACAACCCCATCAGCTAATGTATATTGCGTTGTGCTCGGTGCTTATAGCTACATCCGTAATTAATTTGCCACAAACGTCATAATACAAATCTCAAATATACATCAGAGGGTGTATTGAACGATTTTGCGATGCTTCAGGATAGAAAGTTAAACTTCAAAAGTCTAAGTTTTCGTTTCGAGGAACGTGAAAGAGGACTTGAGGAGAAGGATTCAAGAGGAAAGTGGAATTGAAGCCACGAATGATCTCGGAAGGTACCTGGGAGTGCCGCTGCTGCACAAACGTGTGAAGGAGGCTGATTTTAATTATATTCCGAATAAGTTCTCGTCCAAATTGGCCGGTTGGAAGACTGAGCTCATGAGTTTGGCTGGGAGGATCTCGATGACGAATTCGGTGCTTACGTCTTTGCCGATTTACAACATGGGCGTCATGAGGATCCCAATTGGGGTGTGTAAGAAAATTGAGGTGATTTGTAGAAAATTCCCTTGGAGATCGACAGATAAAAGGCGGAGAGTTCACAAAGTGGCGTGGGAAGAGGTGATCAAGCCTAAGAACATAGGAGGTCTAGGGGTGAAATCTATGGAGGAACTGAATCTTGCTTTGTTTGCTAAAGTCAGTTGACGATTTTTAATGGGTGAGGAGGGTTTGTGGAGGGAGATCCTTCTTGGCAAGTATGTGGGTACGACATTAGGTTCATCAGCTGGTGCCTCTCATATTTGGAAAGGTTCCAGGGAGGGTATTGGAGCGGTTATTGAACCTGGGCTTCGGTGGAACCTTCGGGATGGGAAGAGCATCGCTTTTTGGGAAGATAGATGGTTGATTGAGGAGCCTCTTAGTAACGCCAGATTGGGATCCAGGGTGCTCACGCCGGATAGCTTGGTGGTGGACTATTGGGTTGAAGGGAGTGGCTGGCGATGGGATGTGCTGAGTCCCGTGCTGCCTCCGAGCATTATGCTAAAGTTGGCGGCTATGACAGTTACTAACGGGGACGATCTCCCGTGTTGGGCGTTGACGAGAGATGGGGAGTACTCACCCTCGTCGGGCTATTCAGCGATTCTGAAGTGGGAAGATTGGCGTGGAAATGATGAAATCTTCTTCAAATCTATTTGGAAGCTTGAAGCCACTTGATAGAGTATATTTTAGTCACGTATTTAGTGTAGATTTGCATATTAGTTTAGATCATTTTTACATATTTTATAGCTTAATTTATATTATTTGGTTTTCGGAGTCTACACTAGTATTTTTATATATTTCAGGTATTTTCGGATTGGATCGTATGAATTCAGAGGTTGATTGGATGATCGCAATTTGAAAGACAAGAAGGGCTGGCTCGGATAGTACATGGGCTGATTGTGTGCCTTATGCAGAGATGCGGCTCCGGGTGGCAACGGCTTGCATCTCAACACTTCTTTCCAAGTTTGACCATATACTCTGTATTTAGAATTAGATAGAATTAGTTAGATATTAATATTATATATCGATATATCTATACTAGTATAGATAGATTAGGTTTCCTAGATTTATATATATCAACATTCATACGGCAAAAGGGGAGCACCGAACAAGGCCGAACGTGGCCGATTAACTTTTACCCAAAAATCTAATTGTCTTTTGTCTTAGTTTTATGGAGACCTAAACTCTCCCGTTTCGTCTGCAATTTGAAGCTTTGTTTGGATTGATTGTGAGTTTCTAATTCTTGTTCCTTAATTCCTATATTTGAATGTTTCGACTTCTTTGTGCTTGATTGTCTATTGTTTTATTCTATCTAGTCCGCGCAACTAGTTAGAATCAATTCAATTGCTAGGGTTTTGTAGATTCCTGGTTGTGAACCTTAACCCAAGTGGCAAACTTGTTCCTTTAGGGCTGGTTGAACTAATTGAATGGGTAGGAAGTTGAATGTGTTGTTAAATCCCTCTTTAGGGACTGCAAATACCTTGGTTAATCTCTGAACTTAAAGCTATCAATTGGGTTAAATCCTTCTTTAGGGACTGTTCGATTGATAAGGGTTGCTAGGACTGGTTGGACTAGTAACTATATTAGGTCGGGACAAGGGCATTCATAGAAAACTTAAAAGGATGAGAAGAAGTTACAATGATCGTTTCAACCAACTAAAGTGGATATTTGTAGATGAAACTATTTTATTAACTGTTATCTCCATTAATTTGTTTATAGTCTATTTTATTTTCTTTCTTATTTTCACCATTCAAAAACCCCCGTTTGATACTAACTGGTAAATAAACTTAACTTAGGAATAACTTGATTCTCTGTGGGATCGACTCGTGCTTACCACGCTACATTAGTTAGGTAGGTTCGAAATTATTTTGATACGGTTAACGCGACTAAAAACCGCTCATCACCACTGAAAGAGTACGTGCGGGTGTTTATATGGACTATGAGCAAAGGTGGAGTTCTTACGAACACGGAAAGGATGAGAAGAGGATTCGGTAACTCACCTCTATGCCCTATTTGTAAATCTGAATTTGAAACTCTCGAGCACTTGTTTAGGGACTGTGGTACTGCTAATCGTTTTTTTGTCGCAGAGTCCGGTCTCGGCTCGACGAAGAGAGGCGTGGGAGCTCCCCTTTGCTGCTTCTCTAATGGCGAATATTTTATCTTCGGAGCGGCTGGATGATGGGCAAGTTTGGAGTGCAGTTTTCGCTTTCGCCGTTTGGAAGCGCAGAAATGAGGTTATATTCCGTGATGGGAATAACCAACCAGCGAGCTTGACCGATAGTGTGAAGATGGCTAGAGATTACAAAGAAGCAAAGAAGAAGTTGATGGTCTGCTCCAATCCCAGGGAGAAGGTTGAGAGGAAGGTGAAGTGGGAGATGCCACTAGTAGGATGGTCCAAGGTGAATACTGATGGGGCTCGTCGAGATGGCTCGCGGGCGGCGGCAGGGGGTGTTGTGAGAGGAGAAAATGCGGAGTGGCTGGGAGGCTTTGTCTTCAACATGGGCTCGTGCTCGGTTTTGGTCGCTGAGGCTTGGGGAGTTCTGAAAGGTTTGGAATTAGCATGGAGTTTAGGGCTCAAGAAAGTGTTGATCAAGACGGACTCGGAAGTTTTCGTTAATCTTCTGGAGAAAAAGGTGAAGCCTTCACATCCGTTGTTCAGCCTGGTTGACCTTTGCCATGGCTTCCTGAGTAGAAATTGAGGTTCGATGTCACCTTCATCCATTGTTTGGTTTTCTAAACCTGCAAGTCTAAATAATTGAATAGGGATGATTAAACGTGGAATTGTATATATTCTATATGTATATAAATATATTAATATAGGTGAAGGGGCGGAGGCAACCATTGGCCAAGAATAGCCCTGGTCCCACTTTTTTTTTTGGTAATGTGTATATATAACATACATATGTTTTTTCCTTTTTTTTTTTTTTTTTTTTAAGCAGGACTTCTGATTTTCACATCATAATTTTCTGGAAAAAAAAAATTAAAAATGATTTTTGTTGGGCTTTTCTGCAGCCCACTCCAAATTTTAGAACTTATATTATTAGGTGTAGTAAGTACTACAAAGCCTCTGTAGCATAGTTGGTTGTTGATGAAGTTTTAGTTTCAGTGTATTCTGAAGGAGGTTAAGCCGGGTTCAATTCCCACTTGCCCAGCTCAAGTTTTTATTTTTCATCTGAATGACTACCCTGCAATTTCATCTCAATGACCACCCCTGTCATCAATATGAGTGTATTATGCCCACTTGCCCATTCATTACTTTTTTTTTTCTATGCACATTCATTAGTTTTTTTTTTAATCTAAGTTGGGTATGCGATTAAAAATAATAATCCTTAAATTTTTTTATCATTGTATAAAACAATTTTAGTCTATCCCGATTTTCATTCCTGGTTATGTGCCTGCTATCGGCTAATACCAAAAAACAACCCCATCAGCTAATGTATATTGCATTGTGCTCGGTGCTTATAGCTACATCCGTAATTAATTTGCCACAAACGTCATAATACAAATCTCAAATATACATCAGAGGGTGTATTGAACGATTTTGCGATGCTTCAGGATAGAAAGTTAAACTTCAAAAGTCTAAGTTTTTCGTTTCGAGGAACGTGAAAGAGGACTTGAGGAGAAGGATTCAAGAGGAAAGTGGAATTGAAGCCACGAATGATCTCGGAAGGTACCTGGGAGTGCCGCTGCTGCACAAACGTGTGAAAGAGGCTGATTTTAATTATATTCTGAATAAGTTCTCGTCCAAATTGACCGGCTGGAAGACTGAGCTCATGAGTTTGGCTGGGAGGATCTCGCTGACGAATTCGGTGCTTACGTCTTTGCCGATTTACAGCATGGGCGTCATGAGGATCGCAATTGGGGTGTGTAAGAAAATTGAGGTGATTTGTAGAAAATTCCCTTGGGGATCGACAGATAAAAGGCGGAGAGTTCACAAAGTGGCGTGGGAAGAGGTGATCAAGCCTAATAACATTGGAGGTCTAGGGGTGAAATCTATGGAGGAACTGAATCTTGCTTTGTTTGCTAAAGTCAGTTGACGATTTTTAATGGGCGAGGAGGGTTTGTGGAGGGAGATCCTTCTTGGCAAGTATGTGGGTACGACATTAGGTTCATCAGATGGTGCCTCTCATATTTGGAAAGGTGCCAGGGAGGGTATTGGAGCAGTTATTGAACCTGGGCTTCGGTGGAACCTTCGGGATGGGAAGAGCATCGCTTTTTGGGAAGATAGATGGTTGATTGAGGAGCCTCTTAGTAACACCAGATTGGGATCCAGGGTGCTCACGCCGGATAGCTTGGTGGTGGACTATTGGGTTGAAGGGAGTGGCTGGCGATGGGATGTGCTGAGTCCCGTGCTGCCTCCGAGCATTATGCTAAAGTTGGCGGCTGTGACAGTTACTAACGGGGACGATCTCCCGTGTTGGGCGTTGACGAGAGATGGGGAGTACTCACCCTCGTCGGGCTATTCAGCGATTCTGAAGTGGGAAGATTGGCGTGGAAATGATGAAATCTTCTTCAAATCTATTTGGAAGCTTGAAGCCACTGAAAGAGTACGTGCGGGTGTTCATATGGACTATGAGCAAAGGTGGAGTTCTTACGAACACGAAAAGGATGAGAAGAGGATTCGGTAACTCACCTCTATGCCCTATTTGTAAATCTGAATTTGAAACTCTCGAGCACTTGTTTAGGGACTGTGGTACTGCTAATCGTTTTTTTGTCGCAGGGTCCGGTATCGGCTCGACGAAGAGAGGCGTGGGAGCTCCCCTTTGCTGCTTCTCTAAGGGCGAATATTTTATCTTCGGAGCGGCTGGATGATGGGCAAGTTTGGAGTGCAGTTTTCGCTTTCGCCGTTTGGAAGCTTTGGAAGCGCAGAAATGAGGTTATATTCCGTGATGGGAATAACCAACCAGCGAGCTTGACCGATTGTGTGAAGATGTCTAGAGATTACAAAGAAGCAAAGAAGAAGTTGATGGTCTGCTCCAATCCCAGGGAGAAGGTTGAGAGGAAGGTGAAGTGGGAGATGCCACTAGTAGGATGGTCCAAGGTGAACACTGATGGGGCTCGTTGAGATGGCTCGCGGGCGGCGGCAGGGGGTGTTGTGAGAGGAGAAAATGCGGAGTGGCTGGGAGGCTTTGTCTTCAACATGGGCTCGTGCTCGGTTCTGGTCGCTGAGTTTAGGGCTCAAGAAAGTGTTGATCGAGACGGACTCGGAAGTTTTCGTTAATCTTCTGGAGAAAAAGGTGAAGCCTTCACATCCGTTGTTCAGCCTGGTTGACCTTTGTCATGGCTTTCTGAGTAGAAATTGAGGTTCGAAGAAAAACGCGGTCTAAGACCGCATTTTTACCTGTTTTTATTTTTAAATTAAAAAAAAAAGTAAACTAAACCCTGAAACGCGACTTCATGCCGCGTTTCATTTGTTCCAGAACGAAAGGGGGAGATGGGAGCAGAGGATGGAGGCCGGGGAGAGGGAATCTCGTCGGGGGAGATGGAAGCAGGGCCGGGGGAGAGGGAATCTCGCCGGCAGGGGCGGATCCTTTAAAGGACCGGGGGTGGCAGTCGCCCCCCCAATCAAAAATAAAATTTAGTATACATATTCCTCTCGTCGATAGCTTCGATTTGATATATTATAAGCTCAAATCCGGTAACTGCGTAAAAAGCTATGAACGTTTCAACACTGAAGCGATATAAATTATTTTTCACATCATTTACCACATTAATACACTTCTATCATACTCATCATTTGTTAAACTTCATAACTTAATACTATAACTCAACCCGAAAACTTCAAATATTGATTATTTTTTCGAAAAAAAAAATTAGAGATCAATGTTTCGCCCCCTCAACTAAACACCTCAGGATCCACCACTGCTAGTCGTCGGGGAGATGAACGGCCGGTGCCAGATCGGAGGTCGGGAGAGGGAATCTCGTCGTCCTCGCCGCCCGCGACCTCGTCGGAAGCAACCCCCAACCATAACTCCCCCAATGTCCAAGGTCGGCTCCTCCTCCGCATCGCCGTCGACCTGGAGCCCGGCCCTAACTTCCCCTGCCCATCTCCGGCATCCGCCACCGCCCTTCCTCCTCGCTCACCCTCGCTCTGCCCGACCTCCGCTGCCACCAACCCTCGCTCTGCCCTGGGGTCGTTCTTCCACATCGGCGACCTCCGCTGCCACTGACCTCCTCTTCCACCAGCCCGCCCTAACTTCCCCTCCCTCTCCCTGACCTCCGATCTGGCACCGGCCCACCGCTCCGCCTCCATCCTCTGCTTCCATCTCCCCCTTTCGTTTTTTTTTTTGATTATGTAATAATTCGAGTACCAGACAGACCGGGCTCCTCGAGAGGCCGACAAGGTCGGTAGACGGCGAACCCTCAAACATACAACATAAAATAAACGTACAATATAAAATAAAACGGTGCAATACAAAAAGCGGCAATCAAATAGTCCCAGTCGAAACAAACGATCAAAACCCAAACAAGCAGGGGACAACGTAGACTAAATCCGGAGCCAAGCGCCACCAAGCGATGACACCGCTGACCAGCGGTACATCAGGAGTCCCTGTGGGCGATGAAGACGAACCTCCAAGGAAATGTCCGAAAAACGGAGTCGTCTCGATGCACACCGCCATGACCCTAGTCAGACCCGACACTGGACGCCAGAGCCCCAATTCAGATTAAGATCGCCAAGAGCAACCGAGAATGCAGTCGAGAACCACCCTGTACAAACGCACCAAAATACCCTTTCGGGATTTTATCAAGACCCTCACGGGATTTTTCAGACCCTTTCGGGTAGATTGGTTGAACCTTTCGGTTTTTGTTTTTTTTTTTAAATAAATTGTACGGGCAGATTCGGGCCCAAGGAAACACCTTTGGCCCAAATCAACCATTTTAAGGCCAAGCCTACCCCTTCGGGCCACCTTGGGCCCAAAGGAAACCCAAGCACCCAAAAGAGGGCAGGAGGGAGACAACGCAGCTCCAAGACTCCAACACCCAAGCAGCCCCAACCCAGGCGTCGACAGCCACCAGCGTCGGCGACGACCAAGGGAGCCCTTGTAACGGCCCAGAATTATGATTTCCGGGTTACGTTTCAAGGGATGAAACCCCTTGTTCGGATCTTGCAATCCAAGTACGGGTCGAGGTTTCAAACTCCTTTTAAGATTAGTGGAAAGAGGGATTTCAAACCCTAAAAACCTCGAAGGGCCGTTGGGTATCCTTAACCTGTCCTAAGACTGTGTCGCGGAATTTATTTCAAACGGAATTAAAGCGAAAGCAAAGTAAAGATACAAGTGTCACGGCAGAGCCGGGTCAAAACAAAATCAATGAGCGAGTGATTACCATTTTTACTGAGTTAGGGTATTAGCCAGGTTCTTCGATTCGCGAAAGGAAACCCCGTCATATAAACACCGAGCACTCAAAATCTGCAGAAAATACCTTTAAAAGAACGGGGAAAGGAGTCAGATCGAGCCACTCATGCGGGACCGGCAGTCCTCGCTGAGGCCACATAGTATGTGCTATACCTAATAAAGATGCTCTAATGCAATACAAAAGTTAAACACACTAGCATGCTCCTAGATATAAAATGTACAGAAATGTTGTAAAGGGCCCAAGACAATGCCAAATGGCATATCCCTCTCCTACCTCTGCACCCCTTCCCGTTAGTGCAGAGCCTAGCCAGCCGGTGCTATAGCATAGCAATTCATCGTGGTGGTGCACAGACCACGGAATCATCATAAAGTAACCAATCTTGCCCGATGGTGCTGGGCTATAGTAACCATGACTCGATTACTCAGGGCACCCGATGAGGCTGGGCTACCCTATGACCCTAGGAAAGACTCTAGGACTATCACAGATAACGGCCGTTCTGTTTCAAACGCGTAAAGTAAACAGATGCTCATTCAATTAGTGCAACCTAAACAGGATACTACATGACATGCTTTTATGCATATGCAACACCTCACATAAAATGCAACAACAGGCATGAATGTCCAACCTGAGTAAGCCCCCTAGGGAACTTACCTGAAGATGCAGAACAGCAGGATAATACAAGCAAGGGCCCAAATGCAAGTCCAAAAGCAATCCAACCGCAATACACACCTATCATCAAGCCATTCCCATAAGCTACTGAACCAACATTCTCACACATACGAACCCAAGTTCTCAATATCCTCAAAACCAATCGATGGTAAAACATTTTCCAAAACCTTTCCGATAAGATCAACCAAAACCATTTTCTTCCAAACAAAACTATCGATAAAATTGTACCAACCATATTTTCCGAAATCAATTATTAAAACGATCCCGACATGTTTATTTATTTATTTTTTTAAAATCATTATATAAATAAATTCTGATATTAATCACCAACCAATTCTATTTTCACAACCATGTTTATGTATCAATAACAATAAATCATATCATAATTTCCAAAATCACAAAATAAAACACCACAAAATACATGTTTCAAATACTATTACTTTTAAAATAATTCGATAGAAATAATAATTCTCAAAAATATAATTATCATAAAATTAGGATAATAATGTAATAATAATAATCTGTCAAAAGTTACTACGAGTCATAACATATGCGTATGAACACATACATCATATAATAAATATGTATAAACTAAGGTGAGAGCATAACAACAACAATAATACTCCAACAACCCACCAGATGCAAAGGCCCATTCCCAAATCCGGACTCAGCCCACCCGAGAGCCTAATCGGAATGAAAGAAAGAACCGGATCTCAACAAGCTAAATGATATAACCCGGATGAGGGGTATCCGGATCCGACCCAACAATTAGGCCCAAGGAAGAGACGCAGGTCATCTCCCTCCTCTGAACGAGCAGAGCTCGCCGGACGCTACGCAAGAGGAGAAGGGAGAAGCTCAGGCCACCGGTGTCCGTTAGGCCTGAGATTTTACCCAGATGATCGGGATGAAATTCCGACCACGACCCAACTATTAACGACAAAACGACGCAAGGGAGAAAGAAGGAGAAGGGGGAAATTACCGATCGACGAGAAGAACTCCGGCGATGCTCCGAGAGGCGTCCGGCTGCAACGACGAAGGAAAGAGCTTCCTACGGACCTAGGGCAGTGGGAAAGGATGTAAAGATGCTCTTTTATACCGATTCGCGCCAAGAACGAAAGGAAATCGGGTTGTCGTACCTCTTTAGATTCGAACAGGGAAGGAGAGGCAGCGAGACTCCGACGGGCCCTTCGACGTCGGAATGATCCTCCACGACCTAGGAAGGAAGGATAAAGGTGAATAACGAGCAGCTTCGATGATTTGAAGTAAAGGAAAGGAATTGAAAGTTTTACCGCTCTCTTGGACGAAAACAGAGGCGGCGAAGTTGAGAGAGCAGCCTCCGGCGACAATGGCGGTTTCGATGGACTCCGAGCTCTCTCTCTGGACACCTCGGACTGGTGAGATGCAGTGCCGGCTAACCGGTGGTGGGTGATGGAACAAGAGCGAGAGGAATGGGCGGATTAAGGAGGCAAGGAAATTGGGATAAAAGGGGCAACTTTCAGGGTTCCTTGCAGAGCCAAAAAGGGAGGCAGAAGGGAGTTCCTATGAGGGTTTTCTGTGGGTTTGTGGTAGGGAATTTTAGGGTTGTAATGCCCTTTATATAGGGAGAGATGGAGGGGTGAATCGAATGGGTATGAGGGTGTGTTGGTGCGGCTTGTGCAGCCTGATTTCCAACAAAAGAAAGCAGTGGGGAGAGGAAGGTGGGGCTGTGGGGGTACCAATCTCAATTGCAAAGTGTAGGGGGGTGAAGGTAGTGAGCTACTGAGCTGTAGCAGACAACGTGGGGAGGAGGCAAGGGTAGCCGTCCATCCCAACGGCTCCGGGCTTCTGCAGAGAGGAGAGAGAGGTGGGGGTGGGAAGAAGAAGAAAAAAGGGAAAAGAAAATAAGGGGAAAGAGTGGGCCCTGAATAACAAATTTAAATCCCGAAGCCCAAAACTCAAAACCCGCTAATCCCGACGTTCCGAAATAATTAAATTCTAATCAAAGTTTACACTTATTTCAAATGGTCAAAATAAATTGAAGTCCTTAATTTCGAAGCTCAAAGGCGGAATAGAGTCCGACAAAATCAAATATTTCGCACAACGCCAGAACGACTTAAAAACCGAAACTTGTGCTCGGGAACGAGTTTTCTACCATTTTTACAAATTAATAAAATAATAATATATCTAATCAATAAAATAGTATTATAATATATTCGGTCCTTACAGCCCTGCCGGAAGCGGAGGACGCCGGAGGGGGAGGAGGGGAACTGCAGCGGCAAGAAGAAGGGAGCAGCGGGGAAGCAGAAACCCCCAAAGTAAAGGAGGAATCGGGGGTGGGGAAAGGATGAAGCACGAGGACGACGATGGCTGGGGTCCAGACCGGCAGCGGCTAGATGAAAGACTGAGCGCGGCACCGAGCACAGTCGGCGACGGCAAGCCCCACCGGAAAAACCGCAGAGGAACCGGAACAGACCCCAACCGATGAATGGTTCAAGGGAATCTCCGAGAGAAGGCTGAATACCCAGGAGAACCGAATGGACAAGAGAAGGGGTGAATTAAAATCAAGGCTCACGACAGCCTCCAAGGCCGATGGATCGGAGTGCAAAGACCGATCGGAGAGGGCTGAGAGAAGATGATCGAAGGCGATTGGAGACACCAGGGGAGGATATGACAAATTCCGAATTCACAAATCGAGATTTAAAGGGGAGCCAAACCAGGTTGAACAAGAAGGAAACCCATCACAAATCTGCAGATTTAACCAAAAAATAGGACTAGGAGGAGATTTGATGAAATCTCCTGGATTCACAAGGAAGATTTGAGAATTTTAGAGAGAGGGGAGAACCCCTCTCTCTAAAACTGCAGGCCGAAGTTTCGTCGTTATGTCTCCCCCTCCCCCTTTCGTTCTGGTTGTCCGTGAAACACGGTCGCGTTTCAGAGTTTAGTTTACTTTTTTTTTTTAATTTAAAAATAAAAACAGGTAAAAACGCGGTTTTAGACCGCGTTTTTCTGATTTCTCTACAAATTTTGAATATTTTTGTAAATATTTAGAACTTGTGAATTTTTTTGTAATTTTTTATTTTTCTTTGAATATTTAAAAAAAAAAATCCCTTTTTACAATTTTTAGCTAATACAAATTTATATAGATTGAGTTGATTGGTTGAAATTCTAAAAAAAAATAATGGTTAAGATATTAAAAAAAATGCTTCATACTTAATGTTGAAAATATTAGGTCCAACTAGTGCAATATCCATTCGTGACGCACGAGATTTATAAAATATTAATGAGGTACTCATGCATGATGTATGTGATTTATAAAATATTACACTCCCTCCGTTTTTAAATAATAGTCGTTAGACTTTGTAACGCGTTTTTTAAGGGCTAAAAACTATATAAAATATTAATTTTTTTTATTAAAATTTTAAAACCACATTATACTTATTAAAAAAAGGTTTTTAGTCTAAGAGTTTGGGAAATTTTCGAGTTTGAGTAAGATTTGTGTCGGTCGTATCGGGTTAGGTCTTGCTTTTATTAATGGACCCATTCCATTTTAGTTGAGCATTCAAAACTCTCCAAAGGACTTGAATATATCTACCGGCATTGGGCCATAGTCCGGAGTATTTGTTATTTTTATTTGTTTTTGGCTTTGGCTTGTTCTTTTTGTAATTTTCAATTCAATAATTCAACCTCAACGGCCTTCCATCATGTCATTGTCATGTATAAAGTTGTTGTCAAACCCAACTCCTTGATTTTCTAATTTTCGTAAAATAGTAAGGGGTCATATCTGGGAGCCGAACCGAGACATCAGTATTACTTTGAGATCCTTTCTAGTCCAGCTCCTTGATTTCAAATTCATACACATAAATTTCAAACAAACACCCCTTCTTCCTTTTTTCTTGCACAATTAGAGAGACAAAACTCTCACTTATTACATCAAGTAATCGAAAAGGCAAAATTCAAACAAAAGAGTAAAGCCATACCCCTTAGACAAGCAAAGGAATAAATATAGGTAGTTGTAACTTGCTTCATATTAGAATGGCTTGGCTATTGCGCAAGTCTCGTAGCCGCCTTGATGCTATCTTCGAGAGCCGTCTCTAGATCATACTTGTACGCGAATCCCATCTCAATCAGCTTCGTCCCGCCCCATCTTATATCCCTCTTCGGTGCCTCAATGTCCCTACAATCGAACAATCAGAAATGGATCAATCTATATGACATACTTGATGCATCAATATTATGACTAAGAATTAAGGTTCGGCTTTGCTTACTCATGCTTGATGTGAAACTCGGGGTACATTCTTTTGCAGCACTCCTCAATCTCCGAGGATTGGACATAAGAGTTCGCGCAGAGGTACCTTCCACACGCGGAAGGATGCTCCATACAGAAAATATGCGCGTCACACACGTCGTCTATGTGAACAATTGGCACTTTTCCGAGGAGCTCCTCTAGGAACCTTAGGGTTTTGTACGCATATTCGTGGTTGTTTGGAAGGCTCGTCGTACCTAAGAAATTGGAGGTACCAATGGGTAAGTACGAGATAAGAGTGTCGCCTCCCACTAAACCTAAAGCAAGGCTGTCACCTCCATCCTTTCACCGCCTTCTTCGCTTGCCCAGTTTTGTTCATTCAAGATCTCCTTCTCTGTTATGGTCTTTGCTTCTGTATAGGCCTGTGTGTGTAATCAATCATTTATAGATTTGTATGTTAATAATCTTTTTATTATGAGGATCGATTTTGTTAACCAATTTATTTTTCTATATAAAATAAGAATTCGAGATCAGATATACCTGAATTTCAATAGTCTTATAAGTCGATTGATGAAATATCGTCGAAATATACAACAGAATACAAGATCTTTGACCAATTTTAATTTCAATGAAGATAGCTTTCGTAATTGTTGCATAATATATGTCCCAAGTTCAAAAATTGTTTTTTTTAGCATATGCTTTATTTTTATTTATATTTTGTTTTGTTTGAGCAATTTAATATATGCTTTAAAATATAGATAACTTAGGAGTTTGGGAAATTCCTTTTGGTGCCATCATGTTTGGACAATTTCATTTGGTTTTTCACTAACCTTTTTTTGTCCGGATAGTATCCTTGGTTTTGTTAAGTCCAGATAGTATCCTTGGCTTTGTTAATTATAAGTTCGGCGAGTGCCCAAAACCCATATTTTCATTTTATTTAGGGGAAATTACAGAATACCACCCCTTAAATATGGGTGTTTTCACTTAACCACCCCTTAAATTCAAAATTACAGAAAACTACCCTTTAAATGGTTTTTACTTACAACTCACCACCCCTTCATCTATTTTCATTCATTTATCATTACATATATTATATTTTAATAGTTTTAAACTCAAATTTGATTATAAATATGTTCAAATTTTGAATTTAAGGGCTTGATTATATTTTAGTGATCATTTTATTTATTTTTAATAAATAGTTAATAATTTTCAACTTAAAATATGAATTTGATCCATTTTATTTGTTATATGTAACTTTTTTCTTTAAATTTACCTAAATTTAAAAAAAAAAAGTTATCAATTAATCATATAACTTAAATATAATTATTAAGATAATAATTTTTGGCTATATTTATTATTGTTTTTTAAAAATAAATAAAATTATCACTAAAATATAATTGAGCCCTTAAATTAAAATTTTGAATATATTTATAATCAAATTGAAGTTTAAAAGTATTAAAATATAATATATTTAATAATAAATTAATGAAAATAGATGAAGGGGTGGTGAATTGTAAGTAAAAACCATTTAAAGGGTGGTTTTCTGTAATTATTAATTTAAGGGGTGGTTAAGTGAAAACACTCATATTTAAGGGGTGGTTTTCTGTAAATTTTCCTTTTATTTAATGAAGAAAATCACCATTTATTTGTCTTTTTTTTTTGCATTATAAAACGTTTTCGCTTTTACTTTAATCATTGCACAAAATCACCGATTATATACCTATGTGCAGAAACACAATGTAGGAAGGAGGTGGGCATGACGGTGAATAAATTAATGTTATACGTAATATATTTTTAGAACATGTAAATAGTAAAATAGCATTTTAATAACTAATTACTTTTTGGCAAATGAGTATTTTAATTAACAAGTTGGGGTTCAAATCTCTATAACTCCTTTTTAAAATAATGTTTTTAAAAAATTATTGGGTAATTGGTATAAAAAAATTTATAAAAAAACCAGAAAATATTTTTTGGTCCCTCCTACCAGAGATGTTAGGTTCCGCCACTGTGTGTAATGAAGCCTTTACGATGTAAAATAGTTAAGGTAAGGTTACCTTGAGAAATTCGTCGGAATAAGGAATAGAGAGATTGAGCGGCGTCCAGCAAGCTTCATCCATGGAGTCGTGAAAGGCAGTTCCATCCTCCTTCAACGGCGACGCCGCCACCACCGACGCCGTGTAGATGAACCTCTTAACGCTCCCTGCCTTAATGCAGGCCCTCAATATGCTCTTTGTTGCCTCCACCGTTGTTTCCACTGTGTCTTTATACTGCCATAAAACCAGCCAAAATCATCAATCGATCGATCAACCAATATTATTATAAATTTAATTAGGATGAAATTAAACCTGAGAATGAGGATGGTGTTGGAAAGGAGTAGCGACATGGAAGACGAATTTGCAGCCTTGAATCGGAGCCTCAAACTCATGAGGCCTATTCATATCCGCTTCGAACAACTCTAACCTTGTTTCGGCACCGGGTAACCGCTTCAGCATTCCAACCTTCTCCTTGTCCTCTGCAAAAACTCATCAACTATACATGATAGAATCATACATATATATATTAGTTAATGGATGGATGGAGGATCGAACCTAGGTTTCGAAGAGTGGCGTGGACGGTGTAGCCCTTTCGGAGGAGCTTCATGATGAGCCATGAGGCGATGTGGGCGGAGCCTCCGGTCACACACCTTGCATTGAGGTTCGATGTCCCCTTTTTCCATTGTTTGGTATGCTCAACCTCCAAGTCTAAGTAATTGAATAGGGATGATTGATAGATATTTTGAGTATAAATATAGTTTTTGTAGTTTTTAAAGTAAAATAAAAATTAAAGTAATTTTATATATATTACACCGACTCACCGAGTGAAGCATTGAACGAAGCGGAGCATCTTTACTGGATTTGGAGCGGGTCAGACATGGGACTATGGACTATCAGTTGCGGCCCCAGGAATTGATAGAGGGGGTGAAATTATTTGTTGGGAAAAAAATTTACTAGGTATATATAATAAAGATTTTTTTAAAATATATTGAAATAAAAATATAAATTATGGTATAAATATGGTATTTTATTAGAAAAATTCATGCAATAATTTAATAATTTATATGTGTGTATAGCATGATTAAGAATTTTTTTTAAAATATTGAAAGAAAATTATAAATTTTGTAAAGAATTTGCTATTGGTAAATGAAAAAAAATTGATAAGATTGAAAAGTATGACGAAAAACCTCATAAATTGTGGTTTAACTATGACATTGATAGTAAAAAAAATTCATTGGAATAAAAATTAGAAGAATTTTTTTAAATATATATGTAACATAATGAAGAATCTTATGAAAATATCAAAAGAAAAATATAAAATTTGATTTAAATATGACATTTAGAATAGGGAAAATTATTTTTTAAAATATTTGTGTAACATAATGAATAATCTTATGAAAATATTAAAATATAAATATAAACTTCGATTAAAATATAACATTTATAATAGGAAAAAATTGGTTGGAATAAAAAATCGTGGAAAAAAGGAAGTAATAAGATTTGAACCCATGATCTCTTGCATCTTTTTTTGTGGAAAAAAGCTGGACCATGAAGGCTTAGCTAAGAGGGCGAAGACTTCTGCTACTACATATGCCCAAACACGTCGAGGAACGGAATTGCCACATGGACCACCGATCCCCGTACACATGCCTCAACACACTTGGGGTACTGCACCGGTAGGTTGGGTAAAATTAAACATAGATGGAGCCTCTAAAGGGAATCCAGGAGCTGCCGGAGGAGGAGGCGTATTCAGCAGCGACACCGGAGCTTTCCTTGCTGCCTACACCTTTAAATGTGGTCGTGCCTCCGCCCTTAGAGCTGAGCTATGGGCAGCGCTCCATGGACTGCGAATGGGTGCAAGACGGGGCTACCCTAAGCTGATCATCGAGTCGGATTCCTCGACTCTGTGTGACCTGCTAGGAGCGAGGCGCCGCGCTGTCCACCCAGATTTTTACCTCATCGAGGAATGTCGAAGCCTGCTAGCCGACAACCTTTGGGTAGTCAAGATCAACCGGGTTCGTCGCCAAGCTAACAAGGTTGCTGATGCTCTTACAAATTGGGCAATTTCTTTAGATTCTGATTTAGAGGAACACGTCTCTTTTCCTGGTGTGCTTGGACCCTTTATGGATTCATCGACCTCTGTAATTTCTGTCTAAGTCCTTTAATTTCAATAAAACCACGGGCTTGCCCGTCTTTCAGACCAAAAAAAAATCTTTTTTTTGTTCCTTCCCTTCCTTTTACCAACTAAGCCAGACAATCTTAGTGTTCTCTTTCACATTTTTTTATTTATTTACTTATTACTCCCTCCGTTCGGTAATATAAGATCTTTTACTTTTTGGCACGTAGGTTAAGGAGCTAAATACTATATAAAATATTAATTTTTTTAAAATTAATTTTTTACAAAATAAAACTTTTTATTAATAAGTATTAAAATGTAAAAAAATAATTTAAAAAATAATAATATTTCATATAGTATTTAGCTCCTTAAACTACGTGCCGAAAAGTAAATGATCTTACATATTTGAACGGAGGGAGTATTTTATTTTATTTAGTGTTCTCTTTCACATTTTTTTTTATTTACCTTTTTTTTTATTTTTTTTAACCTATACTACGAAACTCCGTTGCCGGAGGGTGGGGCGGGCGCCCCCCGCGCTCCCCCGCGGCCGCCCCGGCGCACATGTAGCTTTTTTTTTTTAGATATGATATTTTAATTCTAAAATTATGTGATAGATTATTTAATTAATTAGAACAGTGGGGGATATCTTTATTTTATGAACCATGAGTTTTTTTTATGCTTGTAATAAATTTATAGTGTAGATTTCTCCCTACAACCAGTGGCGAATCTAGAGTTTTAAAGTTAGGTGAGCGAGAAAATATGTATGGAGAAAAAGCTAAATTTTGCTAAGTTAAAATATGATCCCGAATCCAAAAGAGATTTAAGTGATTAAGTAAATGTTGTTTCTCGACTTTCTATACCTATATTAATTTATAATTATTTAGATGGCACGACAATTGAAGCTAAAATTGTGTGTTCTATGTACGTACAATTGAAGGTGAGTGAGTGTCCTTTCATTTAGACCAAACAAAATTAAGCTTAGCAGAGTAAAAAATCACCCTAGCAATATTTTTTTTTGACACACTCCAAATTAAATTTTACCCTAACAATTGATGGGTGGGCTTACCCAGAGATCCACCCCTGCCTACAAGGCTACAACCATATTCGAATAATGTCCATAACTAATAGGCAAAATTGCATAAAAAGGGTTGTCGTCTTCTTCCTTCCTCTAGAAGGATCTTCTTAACCATTTCAGAATGGCTTAATCGGAAATGGCTTGTGGGTAATATCTATATGAGTATATGGTCCCTGGTTCGAACCCGGACCGCTCTTTATTTACTAAATTCAACTCAGGATATCCTTCATTTTTAAAAAAAATAAAAAAATCGGATGAGCTTGTCATGGTAGCACTTGAAATCGTCGTCGGATTGAGTTTGGGCCCATTGGTGGCACGTATTGGGCCAAACCATCTCAGAAGGAGATCAGACCCAAGAAGATCGGTCAAACGATGTGGATTATCAAACTCAAGCTATCTTTTTTTTTCTTTTTTTTTTTTGTTAAAAGGGCTAAGTAATCATCAAGCGGGGATACCCGACCCCTAACATCATCCAACAAAAGTAAAGATATCCCGGCGGGCGGGGCAAGCAATACATGGAAACCTAAAGGAAAAGAAAAGGCAAGAGAAGCAAGGCGATCCGCAGCCACATTCGCCTCACGATAGATGTCATGGGATTGATCTAATCAATCCCTACTAATAAAGCCTTGGCATTGGGATACCAGAAGAGCGGGTGAGACTTATTGATCCTCGAGCTCAACAATCGGATGACCAACTGAGAGTCAGATTCAACGATAACCTTGCGATAGCCCTTCTCCCAAGCCATCTTGAGACCGTCGAGAATGCCCCAAAGCTCCGCCATTGGCACCGAGCACGCCCCGATGTTGTGGACGAACCCGTCAAGCCATTGCCCTCTGTCATCTCTAAGCAGACCCCCTGCCGAGGCTCTCCCATCGCTGCCAACAGCCCCATCCGTATTAATCTTGATCCAATCCACGTCCGGCCTGTTCCACGAGATCTCCTGCATACTTTTATTGGATACTTTATTAACAAACTCCTTACCTGAGGCGTGAATGTACTCCTCCACTCTAGCCCGAATGAACTCCACCTTCTCTGCGGGGACTCCGTCCTCCTTGAAAATCATGGCGTTTCGGTAACCAAAATTTTCAGTACCATCTGATTGATGTATAGTATATATAATCATTGTTCAGTACCATCAGTTACCAATTATAAAACCACGGTACCATAGTTTCAGTAACCGAAATTTTCGGTACCAATAATCACCAATTCCGATTGGTAGGTGATAGCAAAAAATATATATATCGAATGGTATCAGTACGGTACGTGTAATCCAAATTTTCCCATGGTACCGTACCGATCCAGCCCTACTTTTTTTTTTACAACAAAAGAGAGACAAAATTCTCACCGGCCTATGATCTAAATAAGCAAAAGGCTAAATTAAAATAGGAGGGGTGAAGTCACACCCCTTACATAAGCAAAGGTAATATAAGATGGTAGTTGTAACTTGTTTGATGCCAATAAGTCTTGCAGATTAAACTGCTTATTCAAATGTAATTAACTAAACAAGGCTGATGACTTAGCTATTGTGCAAGTCTCATGGCCGCCTTGATGCTATCTTCGAGAGTCGTCTTTAGATCATACTTGTACACGAACCCCATCTCAATCAGCTTCGTCCCACCCCATCTGATATCCCTCTTCGGCACCTCAATGTCCCTGCAATCGAGCAATATAAGAAATGGATCAATTTATATTTGATGCATCAATGTGACTAAGAATAAATAAAGCTCCGGCTTACTCATGCTTGATGTGAAACTCGGGGTACATTCTTTCGCAGTACTCCTCAATCTCCGAGGATTGGACATAAGAGTTCGCGCAGAGGTACCTTCCACGCGCGGAAGGATGCTCCATACAGAAAATATGCGCGTCACACACATTGTCTATGTGAACAATTGGCACTTTTCCACCGAGCTCCTCTAGGAACCTTAGGGTTTGGTACATGTATTCGTGGTTGTTTGGAAGGTGCGTCGTACCTAAGAGTACGGATGTACTACCGGGTAAGGACGGGAGAAGAGTGTCACCTCCGACCAAGCCACAAGCAAGGCTTGTTAACTCCATACTTTCGGCGCCACCTTCGTTTGTCCAGTTTTGCTCATTCAAGATCTCTTTCTCTGTCAGTGTCTTTGCGTCTACATAAGCCTGTGTAATGTGTAAATGCTTCTATATAAACGGGTTTGTCTAACATATATATGCTTTGAAACGTTAGTTAAGATATACTTTTTCATAATTAAATTTAAACTTTTTTTTATAAAAAATCCAATATATGGAAGTTATTACTAATTTGAGTTTCAAATTGAAGTATCATGTTAACAATTTTTTTAAAAATCAATAGATAAGATTAAAAGTAATTTCTGATGCATAAAATCTGCATCATAGTGGTTGAAGGAGATCGATCTTGACCTTCACCTCCACCCGAACCGTAACCTGTCAAACAAGAACAAACTAGGTCGGGGCGGGGCTTGTCTCCCCCGAAGGACCCTCCGACGCTCAAGTCAAGATCGATCTCCTTCAACCACTATGATGTAGATTTTATGCATCACACCTACATATATTAGTTGAGGGATGGATGGATGATCGAACCTAGGTTTCGAAGAGTGGCGTGGATGGTATAGCCCTTTCGGAGGAGCTTCATGATGAGCCATGAGGCGATGAAGCCGGAGCCTCCGGTCACACACACCTTGCATCTAGCCTCGGTATCACCTTCCTCCATTGTTTGGTTTGCTCAACCTGCATGTCTAAGTAATTGAAAATAGGGATATGCAATGCACCTTCCTCGATCCATTATGTATTTTTTTAATATATGTGATATTTAATAGTCAAAGAGTAAACTAATCAATAATTTATCTATACAATGACCACTTTAGCCTCCATTGATTGAGATCTTTCCCTTTTTTATTCTTTCAAAGGTACCAACTTGTTAGGCATACTAGTGAGTATGCCCGTGCGATGTACGGGACATGTTATAGTTACGTTGTTTGCTCATTTAGTTTGCTGATATACTCTATTAGATATGTCTAGCACAAATAATCAATCAGCTTCAGCTATCCTATATAGCTATCATGTATAGTTGATGAGTTTTTGCAGAGGACAAGGTGAAGGTTGGAATGCTGAAGCGGTTACCCGGTGCCGAAACAAGGTTGGTGTTGTTCGAGGCGGATATGAATAGGCCTCATGAGTTCGAGGCTCCAATTCAAGGCTGCAAATTCGTCTTCCATGTCGCTACTCCTCTCCATCACAATCCTGATTCTCAGGTTTAATTTTATCCTAATTAAATTCAAGGTTGATCGATCGATTGATCCTAATTTATAAAGAAATTTGTTGACTGGTTGTTGGCAGTATAAAGACACAGTGGAAACAACGGTGGAGGCAACAAAGAGCATATTGAGGGCCTGCATTAAGGCAGGGAGCGTTAAGAGGTTCATCTACACCGGGTCGGTTGTCGCGGCGTCGCCATTGAAGGAGGATGGAAGTGGGTTTCAAGACTCCATGGATGAAACTTGCTGGACGCCGCTCAATCTCTCTATTCCTTATTCCGACGACTTACGCAAGGTAACCTTTCTAATTAGTACTAAACGATATTACAAACTAATATTACAAATTAATTAAAGAGTTATATACTACTAAATAAAGCTCTGTTATTTTTTTCGATTAAAAAAATAAAGATATATAAACGAAAAGAAATGAAATAGTTGAAGAAAAGAAAACTAACAAAAATAAGGATATAAAACACAATAAATAAACATTGATTTATATATAAATGTTTGATTACACACAGGCTTATATAGAAGCAAAGACAATAACAGAGAAGGAGATCTCGAATGAACAAAACTGGGCAAGCGAAGAAGGCGGTGAAAGGATGGAGGTGACCAGCCTTGGTGTAGGTTTAGTGGGAGGCGACACTCTTATCTCATACTTACCCTTTGGTACCTCCGAGTTCCTAGGTACGACGAGCCTTCCAAACAACCACGAATATGCGTACAAAACGCTAAGGTTCCTAGAGGAGCTCCTCGGAAAAGTGCCAATTGTTCACATAGAGGACGTGTGTGACGCGCATATTTTCTGTATGGAGCATCCTTTGGCGTGTGGAAGATACCTCTGCGCGAATTCTTATGTCCAATCCTCGGAGATTGAGGAGTGTTGTGAAAGAATGTATCCCGAGTTTCACATCAAGCATGAGTAAGCAAAGCCGAACCTTAATTCTTAGTCATATTGATGCATCAAGTAGATCATATAGATTGATCCATTTCTGATTGCTCGATTGCAGGGAGATTGAGGTGCCGAAGAGGGATATAAGATGGGGAGGGACGAAGCTGATTGAGATGGGATTCGCGTACAAGTATGATCTAGAGACGGCTCTTGAAGATAGCATCAAGGCGGCTACGAGACTTGCGCAATAGCTAGCCAAGCCATTCTAATATGAAGCAAGTTACAACTACCTATATTTCCTTTGCTTGTCTAAGGGGTATGGCTCTACTCTTTCGTTTGAATTTTGCCTTTTCGATTACTTGATGTAATAAGTTAAGAGTTTTGTCTCTCTAATTGTGTGAGGAAAAAAAAGGGGTGTTTGTTTGAAATTTATGTGTATGAATTTGAAATCAAGGAGCTGGGCTAGAAAGGATTTCAAAGTAATATTGATTGTCTCGTTTCGACTCCGAGATAGGACCCCTTACTATTTTACCAAAATTAGAAAATCAAGGAGTTGGGGTTGACAACAACTTTATACAATTACTAGTGTAATATCCGTGCCTTCAAGGCACGAGAGCTTGATCCATTTTAATTTGAACATCATATATATATATATATATATACGTGTTTACAACAAAAATATGTATAAAATATTTTTTTATAATTTATAAATTAGTTTGAAAGAGATACGATACAAATTTTGAAAATGATTTAATAAGGTAAAGTAGTAATAATACTCAAACACACCATCATAAGCACATGATTGTGTGAATAATTTTGAAGTTAAATATGTAGATGTACATAACTTATTGATTATTTTCATGAGAAAGATGGTTAGAAAGATAGAGAAATTAATAGTGAAAATAAAGGTAAGATGGTAAAAAAAAGATCCTTAAAGGTAGAAAAGTGATCTAAGAAGCCTCATCCAAGATGTAAAATAAGCATTAGTAATGCTTGTGAGTCTTAAAATATTATTTATTTTTCGATAGTCATTTAAGATGTCTAAAATAATTAAATTATAAAATAACACTTATTTGTATCTAATTGATTTTTATAATTAATTTTTGAAATCGAATATTTACAAATTGATTATTACATGTTCGTTGTATGTAGACACTGTGGGGAATATTGCAATCGGTTAAAAATGATAAATCAACAATAGGAAACAAATAAAAAAAAGGAATGGATTCAAATCATATTTAAAATAGGAAACAAATATTTTAAAGTTTCCATAATAATATTGACCAATAAGAAAATCTCATTTGAATAAAAAATTCAACTTTAATTGTGGGTGTGACACGTCAGCAAAATGCTAGCAGAATTAGTAATATTAATAGATAGATAATAGATAGATATATTGCAATCGGAAAAAAAAATGGAAACATGTCTAAATATTTACGGCAATATAACCGAAAATAAAAAAAAAAGAATGGATTCAAATCATATTTAAAATAGGAAACAAATATTTTAAAGTTTCCATAATAATATTGACCAATAAGAAAATCTCATTTGAATAAAAAATTCAACTTTAATTGTAGGCGTGACACGTCAGCAAAATGCTATCAGAATTAGTAATATTAATAAATAGATAGATATATTGCAATCGGAAAAAAAAAATGGAAACATGTCTCAATATTTACGACAATATAACCGAAAATAAAAAAAAAGAATGGATTCAAATCATATTTAAAATAGGAAACAAATATTTTAAAGTTTCCATAATAATATTGACCAATAAGAAAATCTCATTTGAATAAAAAATTCAACTTTAATTGTGGGCGTGACACGTTAGCAAAATGCTAGCAGAATTAGTAATATTAATAGATAGATAGATAGATAGATAGATAGATAGATAGATTATAGATATATTGCAATCGGAAAAAAAAAATGGAAACATGTGTCAATATTTACGGCAATATAACCGAAAATAAAAAAAAAGGAATGGATTCAAATCATATTTAAAATAGGAAACAAATATTTTAAAGTTTCCATAATAATATTGACCAATAAGAAAATCTCATTTGAATAAAAAATTCAACTTTAATTGTGGGCGTGACACGTCAGCAAAATGCTAGCAGAATTAGTAATATTAATAGATACATGACATGATGGAAGGCCGTTCGGAAATTAGAGGTTGAATTATTGAATTGAAAATTACAAAAGGAACAAGCCAAAGCCGAAAACAAATAAAAATAACAAATACTATGGCCCAATGCCCGGTGAGGATCCTCTAGTTTGCTAATATGACCCATTTTATAGTCCACATTGTTTTATTGGTTGAAAACAATTATAAAACTACCATATTTATTAGAAAAAATAATAAAATAATTCAGTGCATCTAATCAAGCGATATGGACCATATAATAGACCATAATGACGGACTAGGTGATCTCAACCTCCCAACGCCGGTAGATACATTCCTTGACCAAAAGTCCTTTGGAGAGTTTTGAATGCTCAACTAATTAAAATGGAATGGGTCCATTAATAAAAGCAAGACCTAACTCGATACGACCAACACAAATCTTACTCAAACTCGAAAATTTCCCAAAGTCTTAGATTAAAAAAAGGTATAATATTGTATTAAAATTTTAATAAAAAAATTAATAATTTATATAATTTTTAGCCCTTAAAAAATGTGTTACAAAGTCCAACAACTATTATTTAAAAATGGAGGGAGTGTAATATTTTACAAGAGGTAATAGGATGGGATATACCAAAAAAAAAATCAGGTTTTGCAAAAGTAACTCCCCCCTAAAAAAATTTGCAAAAGTAGCAGTGAGCCCCCCAAAATTGCAAGAATAACAGGTTCATATGACTGCCTCACATAGGTAACCATAATGACGAGGGTTATTAATTAACCTCATCAAATCAACTGCAAGGAAAAAGCAAACCCCCTTGGAATGTTGAGTTGGTTTCACAACGCCATAGAGAAAAGGAAAGCCGGTGAGAAAGAAGAATAAAAAAGCACCATTTTTTTATTGTCATACACTTTTTCTGTCATGCATTTTTTCTTTGTTGGCACGTATTTTGTAATTACTGGCACTTGTTTTAACAACCTGTAACATTTAATGTACATACTTGTATATCAGGTATAAAAACAAGTGAGTCATGGTTAGAACGAGGTACAAAATGGCTGGCCTGCAATCCTGCATACTCCTCTATCAACATTGATTTGTGCGAATTTCGCCCTTCGAACACCCAACCACCTCGTCCACGTTCCCACCGGTCTTCGAACACGAGAGTGAAAAAGACCAGCCATTTCTCCCTTGCTCGAATGTAAGAAGAGAATATGGTCTTATCACTTTCAGTGGGGATATGAAGATGACAGGGAGTAGTAATAGTCATAAAACGAATACCGCAAACTTACTTACCCATGGTCATTCTCCTACACTTTGTTTGTCACCATTGGTTGATCCGTTATCGTGGTTGTGCAGGTCTCAGCCGCTGCAATGTCCATGACAGAGGTTAGAAAGTCTGTGCCAGCTTCTCTGTTTTCTATGCCAGACATGGCTTTCTGTATGACATAATCTGTACGTTTCACATTCTTCGGGTTGTTGGTGCCCAGAAACTCAGAAGGGACTACACCTCTGGATGAGTTGGTTTTTGGAGACAAGTCTATCACCACAGACCGAAGGCCTACCTGGGTGCCAATTTCTTTGAATGACAGACACAACGAAGAGGGCTACGCTCGTTCTCCCGTGGTCGAGTTGAGAAACTTGAACGCATTTCAGTCGGACTCGTCGTACACTGGAAAAGGTTTGAATCCCTCCTTTAGTGTGTGGAGAAGGTACGTCAACTCCAACTCGAACCGGGAGACATCCACCCCAAATTTGTCGATGATCATCCTCCTCACATCTCCAAGCTGCAAGGTCTGGTCCATCAATATTGCTCTGTTTGAAATTGGTCATACGAACACCCAACCACCTCCTCCACTTTGCCACTGCCCATCGACCACAATCTTAACAAATACGAGCTCTTTCTCCCCTGTACTCGTAAAAGCATAAAATGGTTTTAGCAATTTCAATGGGGATATGAAGAAAAGTGGAAGTAGTGATGTTCATAAAAAGAAACCTACAAGATAGCTTACCCATATATTTATCGGATTTTTCGCGTGGTAACCCTGAGGTTTCGCGTAATTCGCGTGGTAAACAAGACTTTCAGATATTTCGCCTGGTAACCCTGGGGTTTCGAATTTTTTTGCCTCGTGCCCAAAACTTGTATTTTGGTTGAAAAATATTAGTTTCAACTTTAAAAGGGCTATGTTATGTAATATTGGAAAAATATTGGTTTTTTTTTAAGAAATAAAGAACACTTTCTTCTAAACTGGTCATCGACAATTCTACTAACAAGAAAAGGGCGAACAAAGGTGAAGAAGAAGGTGCGGCTGCCGGCCGCGACGGAGGCGTCGACGAAGGTGGCGACAGCGACGGAGACGGATCGGGCTCTGGACATGGCGGTGGCGGACGACGGCACTTCGAAACTGGCGAAGGTGGTTTCACTTCTTAAGATGCGAGTTTTGCAAACGTCGATTAGCTCTAATTTCGTGCCAAAATTTCTCTTTTATGTGTTCAAATCGATTAAGATTAATCACTAGGGTATGAAATCGGAGCCAATTGTTGCCTGAATGTTTCGAATTTGAAAATTTAGAGTTTAGGGTTCCGAAAATTTGGGGGTTTATTGGGTTCCGATTTAGAATGGTCTGATCCGGAAATTTGGGGGTTTATTGGGTTCAATGTGGATTTCTTTAAGCAATTTAATGTTGTTTTAAACGTTCTTTACAATTTGGATGCAAGGCGTCATGTGAATCATCTTTGCTTGGTAGCTGATGTACCCTTGATTGAAATACTGGATTCCTTGGTCAAGTGATAGTCTTATTATGTATTTTGATGAGAAGAGTCTTTATTTATGAGTTTTTGTAAAGGCACTTGGCTGTCTTTGTTCTTCTTTTGGCGTTGAGTTTGCCACTTATAAATGGACAGATTTTACCATCCTACTCTATACAAGAGTGTGAGCAATGTCCGGTAATATCACCTTGCTCTTAAACACTAATTGAGATCGGATGACTATTGGAAAGTAAATGTCTTTTTAGATAAGTTAATTTTAAATAGATATTAGCCTATGTGGGAATCGAACCCACATCTTTATGTGCAACACGCATCGCTCTGCCGATTGAACTAATAGGCTACATACTTGGAAAATACCAAAATTTGGATCAATTTCCATCAAGATTTCCATCACTAGTTTTGAGGTGATAGTAGGCAGCATATAGCTTACATCTCAGTGAACGTATAACAAATTATGGATTAATGGATTATGGCTCATAAAAGTAACAATAGGTGAACAACTTCAATCCAATAAACCAATCTCAATATCCTAATATAATATCTTCACTGCACAAAACCAAGATTGCAACTAATATCTTCACTACACATCTAAGATGCATAGTAACCATGTCAAGGGAAATTATAAGCATCATAGAATTCAAGTAGTTCATGAGCAGATTCACATGTATGAGCAAGGATGTCCAAATTAATCTCAACTAACCCCCACCATTTGATCATGACAGCAATGTAGAATTCATATGATTTTTTAGACGTGGATAAATAAGGCATTTCATCTTCTGTCATCTAATTTGAAATGTATTAACAATCTGTCATCTAAAATTTTCTGTATCAGTCACAATCTGTCATCTCAATTACAATCTGCATATATGTAATCTATAACACGCTGTAATCTGTATCATTTACAAGCTGAAAAACGGTAATCTGAAAATAAAGATTTCACACAAAAATGACACACCCTTTACCATACATTGATGGATCAATCAAACATTTCGGATAAACCAAAACAAATACCAAAAATTTCGTACATTTCGGATACACCAAAACAAAAAAAACCTTAAACAAACATTTCACACACTCATTACCATACATTGATAGATAATTCGAAATTCAAAGCTTAAAATTCATAATTCGAAGCTTAAACAAACAACAACCAAAAAACCCCCAAATTTTTCGGACTCTAACCCTAAAATTCATAATTCGAAATCCGAAGCTTTAAACCATGATTTGAGCTCGATATCACATCCTAATCACTAATCCCACTCAATAACGACTACATTGACGATAGTACACGGAAATTTCGGTTTTGCTATTTAAAAATTTCGAAATCTGAAAACTAACCTTTAATCACAGCCGCCGCCCGGAACCGACTTCGCCACCGATGCCAGCCACTGCCCGCACCGCCGCCTCCCCTTTATAAACCGTCGCCGCCCCCGTCCGCCCCTATAGAGTCACCAGTTGCCGCCGGCCTGCCTCGGTACTTCGTCTCCTCCGTCTGCGATACTCTCCTATCGCTCAGATAGAAGGGGAGAAAGTGAGTATTTGTGAAAAAGCTCCTACAATTTTTATTAATATTACATAATTTACCCGCTCATAACTTTAAAATCACGTTTATTGGACAAAGTAAAACTTCTGGGCGCGAGGCAAAAAATTTCGAAACCCCAGGGTTACCAGGCGAAATATCTGAAACTCTTGTTTACCACGCGAATTACGCGAAACCTCAGGGTTACCTCGCGAAATTTCCGTATATTTATTTATTGCCTTCTTAATGTATTTATTTATTTATTGAAGCTCGAGAATTTTTTTTGGAAACTCGAGATATGATGGTGATGAAGAAGATACGTATATATTTGAGATTTGTATTACTACGTTTGTGGCAAATTAATGACGGATGTAGCTATATGCACCGAGCAGAAGACTATATGCATTGGCTGATTGGGTTGTTTTTGGCATTAGCTGAGATGATGGGCTCCATTGCTTTCGGAATTAGCTGATGAGGTTCCGTGTCAACTTCCTCCATTGAGGTTTGGTTTGAATATATACAAGTACCAAGTCTATTTTTGATCATCCCTATTCAACTACTTAGACTTTCAGGTTGAGCAAACCAAACAATGGAGGAAGGTGACGCCCAACCTCAATGCAAGGTGTGTGTGACTGGAGGCTCCGGCCACATCGCCTCATGGCTCATCATGAAGCTCCTCCGAAAGGGCTACACCGTCCACGCCACTCTTCGAAACCTAGGTTCGATCATCCATCCATTAACTAATATGCTCTGTTTTGATATTATATAGTTTTAAATAAAATAAATATAATATTTTAGTTCAATTAGTTTTTAGATTTACGATTTTTCATCAGCTTCTCACCAAGCTTTTATGAGCTTATAGTTTTTTATCACAAGTTTTCATCAACTATCCTAATAGGTTTCTTAAACACTATAATAACTTATAGTATGGTATATTTAACACAAATAATAATCCATCAGCTTCAGCTACCCATCTTGTATACTCAAGTTTTTGCAGAGGACAAGGAGAAGGTTGGAATGCTGAAGCGGTTACCCGGTGCCGAAACAAGGTTGGTGTTGTTCGAAGCGGATATGAATAGGCCTCATGAGTTTGAGGCTCCGATTCAAGGCTGCAAATTCGTCTTCCATGTCGCTACTCCTTTCCAACACCATCCTCATTCTCAGGTTTAATTTCATCCTAATTAAATTTATGATAATATTGGTTGATCGATCGATTGATTTTGGCGGGTTTTTGGCAGTATAAAGACACAGTGGAAACAACGGTGGAGGCAACAAAGAGCATATTGAGGGCCTGCATTAAGGCAGGGAGCGTTAAGAGGTTCATCTACACAGGGTCGGTGGTGGCGGCGTCGCCGTTGAAGGAGGATGGAACTGCCTTTCACGACTCCATGGATGAAGCTTGCTGGACGCCGCTCAATCTCTCTATTCCTTATTCCGACGACTTTCTCATGGTAACCTACACCTACCTTATTTCTTTTCTATATATTGATCGAGTATAGTTAGTGAGTAAATCAGGTTGTTAAATAAGTATAAATTACTTTTCTATATACAAGTTTGTGTATAATGTATGTATATAATGGGTAATTTTGTGCAAAAAAAAAAAAATTGATGATTTTCTTCATTAAAAAAAAAAAAGCAAAAATATGAGTTTTGGAAGCACCAAATGAAATTGTCCAAACATCATGGCACTAAAAGGAACTATACTCTATATAAAATATTAATTTTTTTAATTAATTTATTTACGATATAATACTTATTAATGATAAATATTAAATTGTAAAAAAAATTAATTTTTTTATTATGCAACACACATCTACAAATGATTGATTACACCCACAGGCTTATACAGAAGCAAAGACCATAACAGAGAAGGAGATCTTGAATGAACAAAACTGGGCAAGCGAAGAAGGCGGCGAAAGGGTGGAGGTGACAAGCCTTGCTTGTGGTTTAGTGGGAGGCGACACTCTTATCCCGTACTTACCCATTGGTACCTCCAATTTCTTAGGTACGACGAGCCTTCCAAACAACCACGAATACGCGTACAAAACGCTAAGGTTCCTAGAGGAGCTCCTTGGAAAAGTACCAATTGTTCACATAGACGACGTGTGTGACGCGTATATTTTCTGTATGGAGCATCCTTCCGCGTGTGGAAGGTACCTCTGCGCGAACTCTTATGTCCAATCCTCGGAGATTGAGGAGTTTTGTGAAAGAATGTACCCCGAGTTTCACATCAAGCATGAGTAAGCCGAACATTAGTTCTTAGTCGTATTGATGCATCGAGTATGTCATATAGATTAATCCATTTCTTATTGCTCGATTGTAGGGAGATTGAGGTCCCGAAGAGGGATATAAGATGGGGCGGGACGAAGCTGATTGAGATGGGATTCGTGTATAAGTATGATCTAGAGACGACTCTCGAAGATAGCATCAAGGCGGCTACGAGACTTTCGCAATAGCCAAGTCATTCTAGTATGAAGCAAGTTATACAACTATCTATATTTACTTTGCTTATCTAATAAGGGGTATGGCTTTACCCTTTTGTTTGAATTTTGCTTTTTTGATTATTTGTTGTAATAAGTGAGAGTTTTGTCTCTCTAGTTGTGAAAGGAAAAAATAAAAGGGTTTTTGTTTGAAATTTATGTGTATGAATTTGAAATCAAGGAGTTGGGCCGGAAAAGATCTCAGGGTAGTATTCGATGGTCCTGAATCGACTCCCAGATACAGTAGCTCTCTGTTTACCGAAATCAAAGAGTTGAGTTTGATAACAACATGATGGAAGGCCGTACGGAAATTAGAGGTTGAATTATTGAATTGAAAATTACAGGAACAAGCCAAAGCCCAAAACAATAAAAATAACAAATACTAATGCCGGTATATACATTCCTTGACCAAAAGGCCTTTGGCGAGTTTTGAATGCTCAACTAAAATGAAATGGGCCAATTAATAAGAGCAAGGCCCAACACGATACAACCGACATAAATCTGTCTCAAGCTCGAAAATTTACCAAACTTTTAGCCTAAAAAGTTTAAAACCTTTTTTTTTTTTATATATATGATAATAAGAATAACTAGTACGATTCACGCGCCATGACGCGTTTTTTTTAAAATTAAATATTATATATAAATATTATAAAATATTAATTAATGTTAAGATAAAAATCATGAAAAAAAACTTTACAATAAATGTATCTTACAATATTAATCAATGTTTTAAATTAAATCCAATAGTTAGTAAATAAATTATATTAAGCCCAATAGTTATACTTATATTAGATTGAATTCAATGTTTTGAAATAATCCCAATAGTTAGTAAAATTAAAGAAAAAAGAGAATTAAAGGAAAAATAAGAAAAAATAGAAATAATGAAAAAAAAAAAAAGAAAAATGAAAAAAAAAGATTAGTTAAATCTCCTAAAATGCCTCTAAGATTGACACATCACCTTAAACTCTTCTAAATTAATAGTTTATATAGATAGTTAATAAATAAATTAGATTAAGCCCAATAGTTATAGTTATATTAGATTGAATTCAATGTTTTGAAATAAGCCCAATAGTTAGTAAACTTAAAGAAAACAGAGAATTAAAGGAAAAATAAGAAAAAATAGAAATAATGAAAATAAAAGAAAAATGGAAAAAAAAAAAGAATTAGTTAAATCTCCTAAAATGCCTCTAAGATTGACATATCACCCTAAACTCTTCTAAATTAAGAGTTTATATATAGATATATAGATAGTTAGTAAAATTAAAGAAAAAAGAGAATTAAAGGGAAAATAAGAAAAAATAGAAATAATGAAAATAAAAGAAAAATGGAAAAAAAGGAATTAGTTAAATCTTCTAAAATGTCTCTAAGATTGACAAATCACCCTAAACTCTTCTAAATTAAGAGTTTATATAGATATTATTTTAAAAAAAATTACTAAAAGAACTAATATTTTATATAGTTTTTAGTCCTTAAAAAACGTGCTACAAAGTCTAATGATTATTATTTTAAAACGGATGGAGTATAATATTTTATAAATCTCAGCGTACTCATTAATATTTTATAAATTTCGTATGTCACGCACGGATACTGCACTAGTTGAATCTAATTTTTTCAACATTAAGGGTCTGTTTTCTTGCACTTTTTTAAGGGGTGGAGGGGGTGTATGGGATGGGGGTGGAGAAGGCGTGCTCCGTTTGGCTCGGGATGGAGAGGGTGGGGGTGGGGGTGGGGGTGGTGGCTGATCTGGGGATGGAAGGGGGTGGAGGTGGAGGGATTTTCCTACCTTGGGGGGGGGGGGGGGGCAAGGTAGAGGGGGTGGAGATCTTGAAATCCTCAAATTGCCCTCGCCCACATCAATGGAGAACGATTGAGCCAGGGGACGGAGGATGGCAGTGGAGAAGGAAGACGACGGCGGTGCGAGAGGTTACTGGTGCGTGGCAGATGTTGCTGGTGCGTGACGGAGAGGGAGGAGAGAAGGCGGAGGGATGCGGAGCGAACCGAAGGCGGTGGAAGACGAGAAGTCGAGGAATGAAGACGATGAACCTCCTCCTCCTTGCCCGTACTTGCCAGATCAGCAAAGAGAGAGGACGATTGCTCGTCGCCGCGCTGCCTCCTCCTCCGACGCCACTGACCTCTCGGGCCTTCAATTTCCTCCCGAAATTGCAGATGAATCTCCACCTTTCTGCAACACTTTGGCAATTTGGGAACCCTTATACAATTTCCTCCCGAAATTGCAGATGAATGACACCGAATTTCCCAATCTCCACCATTGTAGACGCCATTGGAGAGCAATTGGGAACCCTTCTGCAATTTGGAAATTTTGGAATCGATCAAACTTTTATGGCTGGGGAAAGGAAATACATGAGGGTAATATTGGTAATTCACGCCATTACCTCCATAAATAATCCCAATCAACCAAACACCATACGAGATACCTTTTAAAATTAATCTCCACCCTTTTCATCCCGTAAAATATATCTCCACCTTTTCCACCCCTTAAAAAGTATCTCCACCCCTTAAAAAAACATCTGCGAGAAAACACGCCCTAAATGAGAAGCATTTTTAAAAAAATATTATAACCATTTTATTTTTAGAATTTCGACCACTCAACTTAATCTATATAAAAAAAATTTAACTAAAAATTGTAAAAAGGTGAAAAAATACAAATGTTGGAGTGGGTTCTGAACTGGGCCGAATATAATGAAGAGAAACCCGCTTCACACGCCTGCGGTTGTGTTTAATATAATAAGAACACGGCCAAACCCTTTGGCTATGAAGGGGCCCGCTTGAAATGAATAGGCCTAGCCCGGCCCACTCACCCTGATGCCTCAACCTTGGGCGAACGTTTATGACAAGAGGAAAACCTGTCGTTGTTCTTGCCAAAGAATACTCAAACTCACCACTAGTATAGTGTGTAAGCAAGAGATCGATCCACAGGGAAATCTATTCAATTCGAGTGTCAATTTTAATCGCTAATAGAGAATATGAGGGGTTTTTGATGTGAAAAAGATCCGTCTTTTATCAAAGCGTAAGCAAGCAAACAAAGTAAATTGATTATAGAATGCAGTGGAGAGAAATAGGTTCACCTACAATTTATCACTTCGATTGATGAATTCGATCCTTGTTTCAGCCTCTAGTTCTTGTCTTTTCCTATCAATGTCCTTGTCCAGATCTTATGTAGATTACTAGTCCTACGAGTCCTAACAACCCTTATCTCTAAATAACCCTAACACGGTTAAGATTCAACATAAAGATAGCATTAAGAGTATGAATTAACCAAGGTACACATAATATCAAGCTACGAGTCGATATTCAACATTTATTCAACTTCCTACACATCCAATTAGTCCTACGAGTCCTAAAGGGATATGATTGCCACTTGGGTTAAGGTTCGCTACGAGGAATTTACAAAACCCTAGCAATTGAATGAATCTACTCTAACTAGTCGGCCAGGCCAGAGAGAATAAAACACATTCAAGCAATTAAGCACAAAGAAGTCGAAACATTGCAATAGGAATAAGAACTAGATTAAGAAACGCACAATTCAACAATCAAAGATCCAAAATGTAGGCGAAACCTTGAGAGTTTAGTTGCTCATGATCAACGACGCTCTCAACAATGGAATAAAGTGCATAAGGTTCAATGAAATAATAAACTAGAAAAGTCTTATAAAGCCTCTAACAAGTCGGCCAAAGACTAAAACAAAAACCCTAATTAAAGTCCAATTCTGAACGGCGTGTTTCTGCGAGGGCCGCGGGGCAGCCAACCCAGGTCGCGGGGCGGCCGGTGATCAGTGAAATCCTTCGTCAGAGGTTCGGGCCGCGGGGCGGCTTTTACTGTTCACAGCGATTTTTCCATTTTGAATTTGTTCTCGATGTCAACACGAAAGTTGTAGATCTCGAAGAGAGCTTTCCAACGCATGGTTATAATAGTCAATCGGACCACCGAGGCCTCCAAAAAGTGCGAAACAAGTTCAGCATGTCTGGCGACAACTTTTGATGACTTGTTATTCAGTTAGGCTCTCGAAATTCGACTCTGCTCCTGTGCTCTTCACTTTTCTTCCTCAACTTGAATCTTTCTTCATCCAAGAATCTCCTAATTCCTCGTCGGATCCATATTTACCTGAAATTAACCATAAAATTGCATAGATTCCGACTCTTCAAACACCATAGGTAATCATGTAATTGTAACTCAAATATGCACTATTCACAACTAAATTATGCTAAATGCATTCTATAATGAAACACTAATCATGATCTATCAGGGATTAATTATCATAAATATGTTATTATATCTTGCTAATTATCATACTAATCGCCCGACGTAGGATTAATTATCATAAATACATAAATAAATAATTCTGATGTGGACGAATAAAGGACATCGAGCTTCAAACCCCCACTCCCCGTCACTAGAAGAAAATATGTGGCCATGATGGAGGTGTGTAGTTATCAGAAATGGCAGGGGCTTGCAGTATATAGTTTATCGTCCGTTTCCGGGCCGGAGCCATTGTTCGTGCTGGCCGAAAAACTGCGGTGTTTTCCCCGGCGATGGGGTAGATCGGAGGAATTTTCCTGGTTGGTGGTTCGTGCGGCGGGGATTCGGAGGGGAATGTGAGGTTTCTGTATGGTGATTTGCCCAATTTGTTTGACAATAAGGGGATTGATCGGACGATGTACGACAAACGAGTGAAGCTCAAGGATCCGATTACCAAGCATGATAGTATTGGTGGCTACGTACTTATGTTGAGGGGTTGTTTTCCCCTTATTTTTAGCTCCACTGGGTTAAGTTGGTAATTAGGGTTTCGTAGTAGTCAAAGCTGGCAATTGGTTTGTTCTTCTTGTATTTGTAAATTTACTACACCAATGCACTCTTCTATGGAATTTCTGTAAATTTACTACTTTAATGTACTCTTTAGTGGAATTTGGGCAAATTTTTCTTTTTCAGTGAACATGAATTTGGGCAATTTTTGTGTAGGTATGAGTGAGCAATCTTAATTGTGCCCTAATGTACTCTTCTATGGAATTTCTGTAAATTTCCCCATCTAAAACAAACTGGAGGGAGGTTGTGTGCCGGCCCACGTATGAGAGACGCGAACAACATACAAACTCAACGGGATTCCATCTCAAAACCAATTGGCAATGAGAGGAGTAGCTCGGCAAGCTTATATGTTGTTCATGATATCTCATTCTTTTCAATGTGGATAACCCCATATTCCAACACGCCCTCTCAAGTGCAATGACTTTAGCCAACAAGTTGCACTTGTCACGTGCGCTTAAATTAGGGGTGGGCATGTGACGGGACGGGATTAGGGTAATCCCGCGTCCCGTCCCGCGTATATTTTGCGGAACGGGATTTAATATATTTTTTTCAAATCCCGCCGGGTCTTATCCCTCTCGGGACGGGACGGGATCGGGACGGGACGGGATTTGTCCCTCGTAAAAAAAAAGGATTAAAATACAATCCAAAACAAACAAATAAAAAGTTACAAATGAGGTGGAAATTAAAATCACGTATAATAGTAGTAATAACATTACATGGAAAAAACAGTAGGAAACACACTTGGGCATTACAACATAGCTTTGCAAAATGAAGGAAAAGAGTGAGTGAAAGAAACGGCACTAACACTAACAGTAGCCCAATACTAACAGTAACTACTTATTTCTTTGAAATTTTTATTTTTGAATGTTTTTATTATTATTTTAAATTTAAATTTTGGGTTTACATAATGTTAAGGTATAATATAAATATATTCTTATATATTTTTATTATGTTTATTTAAATATATAATATATATAATTTTATATTTATATATATATATATGCGGGACGGGACGGGATTTGCAGGATTCAAACTCTCCGTCCCGCGTCCCGTCCCTCGTAATTTTTGCGGGACGGGATTGACTTTTTTTTTCTAAATCCCACCGGGATCGGGACGGGACGGGATTTGCGGGATTTGTGCCCACCCATAGCTTAAATGAGAATCAATGCCCGCGACATGTCAACAAGACCAGCAACCCCGTCAATTTGAAGCCCATATCGAAACTAGCCAAACCTGGCTCTGATACCATGTTAAAGTCGGCTGGGGCCCGGTAGGGCTAAGACAAGCTGGAGGGAGGTCGTGTGCGGGGACATACGGAAGACACGAACAACAAACAAACCCAATGGGATTCCATCTCAAAATCAATTGACAATGAGAGGAGTAATCCGTCAAGCTTATATGTTATTCATGATATCTCAATCTTTTCAATGTGCAATAACCCCATATTCCATTAGAAGGATAAGAGTATGAAATGCTAAACCTTCAATCATAATATGATATCTTCTCCGTGATAATAGGCTTTGTAAGATTTTGAAAATACGATGGGCATTTTCGTGTTAGTTTAGCTTCATTGCAGTGATTTCAATGTGATTGTAGACAGAGCCTTATGAGATCACCACAAGGTGGACTATGGTGATGAAACTTACACTTTTTCTATGGAAGTCGGAGCTGGTGTTTAGTGTTTACTGGCACATCCGTCATGGGCATCAATTTGCAGACAAGAAAATCCTGCAACCATGCCATCTGGTAACCCCCTTCAGACCCTCTTGCTATAAAGAAGATTGTTAATGAAATTTTGATAATTGAAGATTTGAAGTTTACATTTTTACTTCTGTGTATGATTATCGGGATTCTATTAAGAATAATGAATACTTCTCCAATCTCCATAGAAGATGTCCAAGATTTGCTGAAACGGGTTCCCATTTCACTTCTATAACGATTTCATGCTTCATATCATATGTTTGTTCTTTTCAATAATTAATTGTTTCTCCTGCGGTGCAGCTAAGGATTTACGTACAAGACGCCAAACTTGGAATCTCCGAAGTACCAGATACCAAGAGAGTTGCTGATTATGAGGTTTGATCTGAATCGTGGCCTCTTAGTTGCATCTTATTCCAGCCCCCTTGATCCCGAGGCATCCAAAGTGGCATGGCCATTTAGACCGTCCTTCCACAAGAGAAGAAATTGAACAGGTTGAAGAGTTCAATATGGATTCGGTGGCCATTGTGTTAGGTTTAGGAAATTTCCCCTTAGGGTTTGCCTTTTTCATTAGATAAAATATATATAGATTACATAGAGCTTCGGTTCCAAGGAAATCAAAGATATACAAAGATATGATTTACACAAATACTAGGATTCTATCTATTAACACATTGATACCTATGGCTTGAAGAGTTCAGTATGGATTAAACTAAGAATCTTCTATGGATGTACGGTGAATCTTGATGTGTAAAGTGTACAATGCATAGCTAGATCGTTCGAAAATGATCCTTTAAAAGTTCAAATCATTAATTATAGTGTTTACCAATCTTGTAAAATAATATATTGTCATAATTTATAGAAAGTTATCATAATCAACAACCAACAATCTATCTATAATATATTTTAGTTAATTGATAAAAATAAAAATAAAAATTATTTCAGAGTAATACTTACAAAAAGATTAATAGGTAAATATTTGATTGGTGTTATTTTATTTATATCTAAATTATTTTTTTATTAAAACAGTTATTTATATCTAAATTAATTATTAAATAGTCGTTATTTTATTTATATCTATATAATTTTTGATAGAATGAATTATTTATGCCTAGAATAATTTCTATTTTATATTTTTTTACATACTTTGATCGTTATTAGTTTAATTCTCACATTATAATTCATATTTATTGTTTTTATTATATTTTTAATAATTTTTTTAAATAAATATTATATTAAAATAGATATAATTTTAAAATATTATGTTAAAATATTTTTAATATAGTAAATAATAGACACACTTGTCTTAGCTAGATAGTGAGTGAGGGTGGTTCGTGATTCGTGAGGATTGACTATGCAGTCTATGCATTAATTAGTTTACTTTAAAATGGGCATCATTATCAATTGATGACGGTATCTAACTAACCATTAATTATACACTCGGCATAATGTAAAAGTAGGGCATGATATGACAACATGACAGGTTAAACAAATGCAAAATTAACTTTGATGGAACTGACCAACAACTTCATTCCTTTGATCCACAACAGGATTACAAACTTGTCTCATATGACTCCATATATTTATATTTAATTTTTATATATACTACTCCAATAACCCTGTGAAGAAAATCATAATTTCCCCCTTTTTTTTAGATTCACAATTGAAACCAAAAAAGTTAAATAAAATAAAATAAAATAAAAATTTCAAACAAAAATCATAACCTTATACCTAACAAACACCGTCCCTAAACCCCTCATTCGAAAGAAGAGCTGGTGCCCAAGCTTTCACCACCACCGTAGCTGATCTCGACAACATGATCCCTACCGCCACGGTCGGGGTCTCCGGCGGGCAATTTCCGTTGCGGCGTCGCCTCGTGGAGCATCGACACGACGTCCCTCATCGAGGGGCGATCGGCAGGGTTCTTGCTAGTGCAAAGCAACGCGACTCTCAGCACAAGCACCATCTCCTCCCGGACGGACGAGCACGAGGCGCCGGCGTTCTTGTCGAGGACACCGTCGACGCCGTCGAGCTTGATCCTCGCCCGCACCCAGTCCACAATGCTGTTCCCCTCGCCGAACTCCGGCTCGACCGACCTCTTCCCGGTCAGGATCTCCATCAGGACCACTCCGAAGCTGTAGATGTCGCTCTTCTCGTCGACTTGTAAAGTGTATGCGTATTCTGATAAAAAAAGATTGAATTGATTGGATTCAATTTCAAATTTCGGTTGCAAATCTTTCTAACAGTTTAATCATAACACTTTAGGAAAAATAAATTGTGGGACCAAATTTGAAATCATTTCACTACCACCTAAAGTAAACTACTATGTTTTTTTTGGTCACGCGTAACAGTAAAAAGCTATATCATATGTTTCGTTCATCTACTCAAGTGCTACGAGATATCGTTATCCACTATATAGCCTACCTAACTGCGCCTTACCCAAAATGTTACATTTACACTCACTAATACAACCCAACTCAAGTAAAATAACTCAGATGTTGCAATTTCATATTTTTAACCTAATTGGTAGGTTGTATTACCCATAATCAGTGAGGAACCTTTTTAGAATGGCTCTAGCCCCATAATGTGTTTTTTTTTAAGTAGGTAATTATTTATGATTTAAATAGTGAAAGAATAAATAAATAAATAATTTTAGTTAAGTTAGTTGATAAAGGGTATATTTTAATTTAAGAATTAGAGGTTCAAGTCTTAGTACCTCTTATTTTGGTAAATTTCTATATCGATAATTTTGTAAAGACGAAATTAGTCAAATTACACATTTAAACTAAAATTTAAGAGTCTTCTTCTTTTCAATACCTTTCGATGATAAACGGAAAAAAAAAATTCCTCAAATAAATTTATAGTATGCCTTCAATTTTTTTTTTTACCATTTTTTAAAGAAATTAAACATTTTTTTCAATATTTTTTGAAACACTTTTTTTTTTATATTTAACAACAACAAAAAATCCAATTTTTTTAAATATGAACCCCATTTTTTTCAATATTTTTTGAAGCACTTTTTTAATATATTTTTTACAAAAATTTGATAAACAAACAAAATCCAAAAAATTTGGCTTCCTAATCATCCGAGTCTGGTTCGGTCCTAGGCGTTATTCGAGCTAAATGAGTCGAGGATTTGCTCATATTTAACAAAAAATGGATTGAGCCTATATTTAGATGTGAACTTAAAAATGTGTTATTTCCTATACATATTTAGTAAATAAACAAAGGCTAAATCAAACTTGTTTTGAGTCAAGTTTGACCTAAGCTACTATAGAGTTGAGATTTGATAATATAAAACCAATTAAGAATATTAATAGTAGTATATACCTAAAAATATGAGTATAGGTACGTACCAGGGGCGATGTAGCCGTAGGAGCCGGCAATGACGGACATGGACTCGTGGGTCTGGATGAGCTTGGCTAGGCCGAAATCGGCGACCCTAGCATCCATGTCGGCGTCGAGGAGGATGTTACTAGGCTTGAGGTCGCGGTGGACAATGACGGGGTCACAGTCGTGGTGGAGGTACGAAACGCCCTGGGCGACGCCAAGGGCGATGTTGTAGCGAGTTAGCCAGTCGGCCGCGAGCTTGGCGCGGCCGTGGAGGAGGTCGTCGAGGCTGCCGTTGGGCATGTACTCGTAAAGCAGCATTGTGGTGTCGCGGTTGTTGCAGCAGCCGAGCAGTCTGACGATGTTTCGGTGCCTCACGCTGCCGAGCACCTCCACTTCGGCCAGCAGGCTGCTCCCGCGCCTCGCCCGCCGCGCCGTCTCCGCCCGCTGCTGCTGCTTGTTCTTTCCCCATAATTTCTTGACTGCCACCATCTCGCCGCCTGGCATCTCCGCCCTGTAGACTGTCCCGGTTGATCCTATCCCGACGATCGTGTCGCTGGCGGCCAGGCACTCTAAGACGTCCTCCGCCGTGAAGTTGAGCCGCTGGAACGCGATCAGCTTCCACGTCCCCGCGCCCGGTTCCGACGATAGCCCCCGGCCTGATGATGCGTCCCCCTGGAACCACCGTATCCCGGCAAGGAGCACGAATAGGCCGATGCCGAACGCCGCCGCTGTTATCCACACGATCGCCGTCCCCGAGGTGGTCCTCCGGGGGGAGGGTTTTGTGTTTGCGAGGGACTGGTCCGGCCGCGCTGCGCAGGGCTTTCCGATGAGGTTTCCGCAGAGGCCGGGGTTGCCGGCGAAGGAGGAAGGGTGGAGATTGGCGATCATGGCGCCAGAGGAAGGGATCGGGCCGGTGAGGAGGTTGTAGGAGACGTTGAAGATCTCGAGAGTTGTGCAGTTGTCAAAGTCGGCGGGAATTGTGCCGGAGATGAGGTTGTGGGAGAGGTCGACGTCGGTGATCGACGGAAGCGTCGAGAGCGCCCAGGGGATGATTCCGGTCAGTGAATTGTGCCCTAGGTTGAGCGAAACCAGCTTCTCGCAGTTTCCGATCTTCCACGGGATCGTCCCGTTCAAATAATTTCCCGCCAGTTCGATCTTGTAGACGCTCCGGCATCCGTCGAAATCCGGCAGCCTCCCGACGATGCCGCTCCCCGACGCCGATAAGATCTGGAGGTTCGGCGATTTCCAGATGTTTTCTGGCAATTCCGAGTTCAAATTACCGTTCCGAGACAGATTCAAGGTCCCGAGGGAGAGAGAATCCCCCAAATCCCTAGGAATTTCGCCTGTGAAATTGTTCCCACTCAGATCCAGAAACATGAGGTTAGGGAGTTTACCGAATCCATGGGGAATTGATCCACTGAGGAGGTTGTCCTGAGCCCTGACTCGGATCAATGCGGTGCAATTCGCGAGAGAAATCGGCAATGTGGAGCTGAATCGGTTGGAAAACAGTACCAGCTTCCCGAGCTTGCCCCCCTTGCAGAGATTCTCCGGCAAGGCGCCGGAGAGGGAGTTCGTGGAGACGTCGAGCTTCTCGAGCTTTCCGTTGCTGCCGAGCCTCGCCGGGAGAGGTCCGGTGAGAGAATTGTTCCATAGCTGAAGAACACTGAGGTTAGGGAGATCTCCGATTCCCGGCGGGATCTCGCCGGTGAGATTGTTGCAAAGCAGGCTGATGATGGAGAGCTCCTTTAATTCAGAAATGCCAGCCGGTATTTCTCCGGTGAGCTGATTTCCGGAGAAGTCGAGCATCTGCAGACTCTTCAGGTTCGAAATCGTAGACGGAATCGATCCGGAGAGTCTGGTGTTGAAGAGAAAAAGAGTGTTGAGCTTTGTGAGATTTCCCAACTCCGGTGGGATCGAGCCGGAGATATTCGAATTGGAGATGTCCATGTAATTCAGGTTCGAGAGCATGTCCACTTCCGGCGGTATCTCGCCGGAGAGACCGGCATTGTACCCTATCTCAATCCGCCGGAGCTCCGCCATCCCCCAAAGTTCCGGCGGGATTGATCCGTTCAAGTTGTTCCCAGCCAAGTGAAGGAACGTCAGCTTGGGGAAGCTGCCGTAGCCGGACGGGATGGGGCCCTGGAAGTAGCTGCCGCCGAGGTTAAGGCTTTCAAGATGCTCATGACTGTCGCCGGAGAGCTCCTCCGGCAATCCCCCGGTGAAGCTGTTGCTGTAGCAATCGAGCAACCTCAAAAGCCCGAGCCTCGAGATTCCGACCGGGAACGTCGAGTTAAACGAGTTATGGTTAACGTCGAGAGTCTCGAGCCTCTCGAGCTCGAAGACCGACTCCGAGAGAGGCCCTTGAAACACATTGTGGCTCAAATTCAAGTGCCTAAGATGTTTCAAGTATCGGATTTCTCTCGGAATCGAACCCGAGAGATTCCGACCTGATAGGTCGATCGAAACCACATGTTGATCAATGGTATCACAACCGACTCCAGGCCAGGAGCACCACCCCCGGTCCGGGTCCCAATCATGGAGGTTTCCATGTGGGTCGACAAGCAACGATTTGAGGGCGAGGAGCGCAGCAAGGTCGAGAGGGAGCGAAGACGATAGCCCTCCTCCGACGACACTAACAACGACAACGACGACGACGAATAGAGAGGCAACAGTTGGGTTCATGGCGCTCAAAATTGGGAGATCAAATGTGGGTGAGGGGATAGGAAGAGGAGGTTTAAGAGAATGTTTGAAATGTGAGGGGTGCTTTTAGGGAGCGTTGGAGGTTTCATGATGGGTTTTGTTTTGAGTGTGTCTGTGGGTGTGAAGGGACACTCTTAATGATCAGACCAGGAGTGCCCAAAGAAAAGGAGGCCCCAATTTTATTTTATTTTTTTATTTTATTTGTATGTAAAGAAAATGATTTGGGAGGTGTCAGACCTTGCTGAACCACCATCCAATAGCGACGTACCGGACAAGAGCAAGAAGATCTGGGTGAGCGATGAGTGAAACACCTTCCATTGAGAACCGAAGATGCGTAACTTTGTCTGTCACCTGATTAACTTCACAAAAGACATAGTTGCACGTAGGGGTGTTATTCGAGCCGAGCTTGACATTTTCAAATTTGGTTCATTTGTTAAACGAGTTCAAGCCAAGCTGAGCTGAATTTTTAAACGATCTTATTTTGTTTTTATCAAGCTTCGCTGGTTTAGTAGATGAACGAGTTCGAGCCGAGCATTTTTTTTTCCCGAGTGTTAAAGTAGAAAATTTTAGAAATTTCATAAAATTCGAGCTTAGATCGAACGAGTCGAGCTTTCAACTGAGCTTAAATGTCTACTCAGACTCGGTTTTTTTAGGTAACTGAACGAACTCAACTCGAGTTTTTTTCGAACGGTTCGGTTCATATAACAACCCTAGTGGCACAAAACATAAGCAAAACTGCAAAACCCAAAGGAGGCCCCAATTTGTAACCGATGCACCCACTCACCCACCTCGTTTATTTCTTTGTTATTTTTGGCAGAGAGAATGACTTTAGGCGCTTTAGCTTTATCATCATTCCCCTTCCTGAGAGTGGCTTTAGCTTTTTTCTTCACTTTGGGCACCACCAAATCTGGTGGTTAGCAAAATGTATTGTAGAATTGGATCCATCAAACCCGTCCTCATCCTCATCCTCGTCCTCGTCCTCGTCCTCAGTGTCAATCGGGGATACGATCCCCAGGCTGGGCGGCCTGCGCGCACACCAGGCACATCTTGAAGCCCTTTATGGGAAGAATAAATGTTGCCAAAGTTGTCACTGGGAACCATCACACCATCAGGGAGACAACAAAGAACAAAGGATGACACTTTAAACAAAAATATACATAGCAATAATGCATTTATTTAGACTACATTATGCAAGTATCAGTTTGCAGCTACTGATTTTGTTTTATACATAGGGGGTATGACAGAAATGACAAACAAACTTGTTGTGTTGTGTATACAAATTCAAAGTGCACTTTTTTTTTTGTTGGTGAATACTAATAAAATACCATACTATTTGCTTTTTTAAGATTCATTTTAATCTTCAATCTTTGATTAGAAGATCCAACAAAATGCAGTAGAAATATTTGGCTGCATATGAATCGGAACGATGACCAGCCACCGGAAGGAAACGATGGCGATAGCCAGTTCAGGATGGCACGCCGGGGAATGATTGATCAAACCTAAATTGGGTATCTGCCATACATATATATGGGCACAAGACTGACTGATGTGTGATAAAATGAGTTGATAGATATTTGACATGGCATGTGAAAATTGGCATTATATGTCACCTTGCATAGGTCGTCGATCATTGCTAAAAATGATGAACTTTGCCTCTTTTAGATACATTTCTAATTTTCTATGTCCATGAGGTAAGGAAACATCAAGAGGTTGGGACTAGCTTATTGTATCATCGTATTTAACTATTTATGGAAGTGTAGGGATTAGTGATATAATCTCATTTTACGTGATTTTAGGTGTCTAATAAGTAGAGTTAATGTCCCTTTTTTTTTTTATTATTATTAAGTAAAAATTCGGAAGCAAAAATGCTATCCGACAGCATCCTTTCGGATGACGTCGATAAGATCTAGGTCAGTATATAGAGAAGGGATAGGGGCAACATGAGCAAGTTTTGCAAGTGTGCAACCTTATCTGCTACGCAATTGCTGTTACGAAGGACGTGAGAAAACGAGACTTCGTAAACCCCTATAAGAAGAGTGCTAATGTCTGACATAATTAACTCAATTTCCCATGGACATTTGATTTTAGACTGTAGATGATTGATGATTGTCAATGAATCGCCTTCAATAATTAGTTTGGGGATCCTCATTTCGAGGGCTCTCAGAATACCCGCTCTTAATGCCAATGCTTCGGACATTAAAGGGGATTGGTACCCAATCGGTTTACAACCCATTGCTAATGAGTGTCTTGTGTTGTCACGAATGACGTACCCTATTGAGCTTTGCCCTTGCCTAGAGGCGGAGCCGTAGAAATTTAGTTTCAGTCTCTCAATTGGTGGCCTCTTCCATTTTTCCTTCTTCCTAGTACTCGTACTTTTCTTAGGGGTGTTTGCTCGGTGTCTTATTTCATTGTTATCCTCATTGCTATGCCTTTCTGCTTTACTCCATTCATTAACAAATGAATTGACAAGTTTTACAAATCCCTTTGTATTTGGCTATTTTTGTTGTTGGAAAATTAGTTTATTTCGGACTATCCAGATGGTCCACCAATGAAATGTCAATTTCTGTTTTTGTTAAGTATCAAGTAATCTATCTAGTTTTGCCATTAATGACTCAATATTCCTTGATAATTTGATATGGTCTGAGATATTTGATTTCACTCTAGGAGATAAACTCGAGCAGCAAAATGAGTATTTGCATTCAAATAATAGGTGAGTGGCTGGTGTCCTCTTCATGGTGATTACACAATGCACAGTAAGGTGGTATCGTCATTCCTCGTCTAGAGAATCGAGCAACCGTTGGGAGTCCATTATGGCAGACTTTCCACATGAAATTCTTTATTTTAGGGGGAACGTTCAATTTCCAAATCCAAGCATTATTATCATTTGTTAGCTCCGTCGCGTGTTCTTTTCTCTTCTGCTCTTTATCTTTGCTGTTTATCTTGTTTGTTCTTATTATTCACCGTTTTATTCATATCTTGTCTCTGCATTTTTGATAAGGTCTTATCTTTGATTGGTAAGGTCTTACCGATTCTGAGATTGCGAAAAGATTTCGCATTGAAGCGTGTTTTGCTGGATTCAAGATAAGTTCTTTTAATCTAGTTTTATATCCTTTCATCATGATTTCTTTGATTTTGTATGAATCCATATGTCTAGCTAGTTTTCTTGTTCTAGAGTTGGGGTGATCCCAACAATGCTGAGATAGACACATGTGTGATGATTGCCTGAATAGATTCTATTAATTGTTTGATTTGATCCATGTGTGCATAATCCAATTAGTTATGTATTGATTGGAATCCTTTTAATGTTCAACATGTGCAAACTGCGAATTGAGATAGGATATATAAATAAAGTTGTTAACTTTATTGGAAAATATGGATTAAACTTGAGAATTGTCTATGAGCAATCTATTGAATTCTTGAGGATAATAAACTATCGTAGATAACCTAGGTTTGAATTGGTATGCGGATCGCGCCAGCGAATGTTTGATTGATTTTCTTGCTAGGGCCTAAGTGCTTAAAGAGTCTAACCTGATTGATTCGACAACATGCGCAGGTTGAATTGTAATCCGTTGTCCGCGGACATAGTTACCACGACATGCGTCGGCTGAGTGATAACGAGTTTAGATAGTTTACCTTCAAATATCTCTTTTTAATTTGTTCAGGCATTAAAATTATTTAGTCTATCGACGATGCATTGTTATGGTGAATCCTAACTCTGGAATGTTTCGCATCATATATTCATAAAAACTTGCAATTTGTAATTTTTCTTTTCTTATTTTCCTATTCCTTCAAAAATCACCTCTTTTATTTGGCTTAGTAAACTAGTTGAGACTTTGCAATTGATATCCATACAATCCCCATGATTCGACACTCAATTACTACAACTGATACCGTATGTTTGCGGGGTGGTTTTAGATCGATCAATTAGTAGGTTTCAAGCGTACGGAAGAGAAACCTTGATCGGACCTTGATTAAGTTGAGACTTGAACATTTTTAGCTTGGCCTACTCTAATGCCATTATATAGGGATTTCATCTCTTCTTATATACTATTGTGTTGTGTTTTTTCATTTCCATTTTTGTGGACATCTTGATAATCATTCTGGAATGGCTCAACCAGAAAGAACTTCCGGCACCCAAAAGTTTTCGGTTCGAACTACGGATAACCGATCTTTATTTACCAAATTCAAGATGTGGACATCTTGATAGTTTTATTGGCGAAATCGGGTATATACCCATGGAAACTTTATTAATTGGGTATATACCCATCAAAACTTCAAAATTATTTATATACCCATTAAATCATTTATATTTTGTTTAGTTGTCCATCATATATTTAATTTATACTATTAAATGTAAAAAATATTCAAATTTAATTATTTAAATAACAAAATTAGTTAACTTTCAAATAATTATGAAAATGAGACATTAATTTCAATTTCTCTCAAACTAAGTAATTTTTATAATTTGATGTGATTTTACATTAAAAATATGTATTTTATTTCTTTACTATGGTTTATGGTCATTTTTATAACTTAATTATTTTGAACTTATACATCAAACTTGATATTCAAAATAAAATCATTGGATAAAAATATAATTATAATTATGTTGAAGTTTAACTTTTATATTAAAATTTTAATTATATTTTCTATCCAATAATTGTAAAGTGATAAATTTTCTAATAATTTTCTAATTATTTAAGTTCAGTATATAATTAAATTTTAATCTAATTTTCACTCAATAATATTATATCAAATATATTATGGACAGTCAAACAAAATTTAAATGATTTGATGGGTATATAAACAATTTTGATGTTTTGATGGGTATATACCTAATTAATAAAGTTTCAATGGGTATATACCCAATTTCGCCTTTATTAAAAAGGAGGTTACCAATGGCGGGGCCTTTTAAACGTATGGAGTAAAATTCAAATATGTGAAAAAAATAATAATTAGCCTCTCCGTATGAGTAGGTGTTTGTGAGAAAGTAAGTTAAATAGATTAATAATCGAGATGTACCCGAATCATACAAACTTAGATAGTGGCCTTAATGGGGTGTCTACAATTCATAAAAGTCATTGTTGTGCTCAACTTGGTGATGATGAGCACATGAAGTAATTTGCAAGAGAACTCGATCGAGAGTTTGCTCACACGAAACCTTTTAATTAAGTTTCTTCTAGTAATTACAAAAAAAAAAAAAAGGAAAAAGGTGAAAAGCTTAAAGATAATAGTCATAATACACCAATTGTGTACAAATATATGACTGTGTCAAAGATCAAATCAATGTAAACACAATCAGTTATTTAGGATTGGTGTTAATCCTAAATAACATTAATAAGTAGAGACTCTATTCGAAACGGATCAAGAATGGATGATTTTCTATTAAATCAGTCATTGACCTAAACTGGATCTAGCAACTGGACACGCTACCTAAAATAAAAGAGTTTTTGTGGCGCACATCCAAAAATGGGATTCCAACTTCAGCTAAACCGGACATGCTACCTAAAATAAAAGAATTTTTTCCAAGGGAATTCGAACTTTGAATCTCTTGACATAGGCCACTACATTACATCAACTCGTGATTAGTTTTTATTTTATTTACCTTACACAATCTTATATCAAACGGATCCAAGTAACACTAGACATCCAAAATTCTTGTAGCTTTCGAATTTCGAGGGATTGCTAATGTGATCCTCACCCAAAACCCCTTAATGTAAGCAAATTAAACCACATATATATGCTTGGTTTCATATATAACTCATGTTACAATCGCTAATACTTGAAGCCTTCCCAGTTTATCTCGTTTAAGCAAGGTCTAAGGGACCGAGTTGTATGCACTTTTTCTCCGACCCCGACAACATTCTCAGTTTATCCTGCTGTTACCCAACGGGATCTATTTACACTGCAGCAAGGTAATTTAGAAGCATGTATATAGGATGCTCTACCGCTCATTTACATTAACATCATGACAAAGTGGAAAGGAATCTGAATCATACTTCACTTGACACAATGCCATTATTTTGACAAAGGTAGAAGCATAGTAAAAATGAGTTAAAGAAAACAGTTGATTAAAGACAAACTAACACAACACTATGATATGAGATTCATTAATTTGGTCTCTTCACACTTTGATTTTTTATTGATGATGTTTTTCTCACTATTACCAAACCAGGCCATACCCCTTGGTGTGAAAATACATATCTTCATCTCTAATATATTGGCTTCTAATTCTCCATCGTCTCGATTCACATCCGAACTTTGGGGTTGTTTTCCGTAATCATAGTGCTATCTTCTTCGCGTAGCTTCTAGCTAGTCGACTCGTCTTTCGGTGTTTGTGACTCTGATTGTGGTGAAAGCTTGATTGTTCTATTTGGGGTTCTTGTTGAATTGCTTCATCTTTGGGGTTTTCCCCTCGTTGTAGAGTCTTACAATCTCTCCCTATAAATACGAACACATTGATCTTTAACTATCAATTTCTTTCTCGGATTAATTACTAGCCAACATCACGCGAACTTATTTATTATATCGATCGAATTACCTAAAAAAAATGACTTGAAATAACCTCGACTATCATATTTGAACCAAAAATACTACAAACAAGAAAAGTGTAGAATTGTAGAATTGATGTAAAGTCCTCCTTAGGGTTTCCATTCATTGATATAACATATATATATATATATATATATATATATATATATATATATATATATATATATATATATATATATATATATATATATATATATATATATATATATATATATATATAGGTTACAAAGGTATTGGGCCTTAATGGGCTTTTAGCCCACTATACAATATTAAGACCTATGTAATCTATCAAACCCCCGCAGTCGAAACGGGAGGGGTCCTTACAGTGAGACTGGAACGAAAATCAATGAATAACTGTCGAGGTAAACCCTTGGTGAATATATCAGCGTACTAATAAGAGGACGGGACATGGAGAACGCGGACATGTCCAATGGCAACCTTGTCCCTTACAAAGTGGAGATCAAGCTCAATGTGCTTCGTGCGTTGATGTTGGACTGGGTTGCTAGCCAGGTAGACGGCGGAGACGTTGTCCGTATAGACCAGAGTGGCCTTCTGAAGGGGACAACGGAGCTCAAGGAGGAGGTTCCGGAGCCAAGAGCACTCGGACACAACGTTGGCAACACCCCTGTATTCGGCCTCAGCGCTGGAGCGAGATACGACGGACTGACGCTTGGCTGACCATGACACAAGGGTGTCGTTGAGGAAGACGCAGTACCCAGACGTGGAGCGACGTGTGTCAGGACAACCACCCCAATCCGCATCAGTGTAAGCAACAAGATCGAGCTTAGAGGAAGGAGTGATCGTGGTGCCGAGCTCAAGAGTGCCGCTGATGTACCGAATGATCCGCTTCAAAGCCTGAAAGTGAGGTTCCCTAGGTGCATGCATGAACAAGCAGACCTGCTGAACGGCGTAACTAATGTCAGGCCTGGTGAAAGTGAGATATTGAAGAGCACCAGCGAGGCTCCTATACAATGTCGGGTCATCAACCAAAGGACCAGAATGAGCACTGAGCTTGTTGGATGTATCGACAGGGGTGGCGACTGGATTACAGTTGACCATCTTAGCCCGAGCAACAATCTCTGCAGCATACTTACTCTGTGAGAGAAACAGACCTGACGCATGACGCTGAACAGCAACTCCCAAAAAGTAAGACAACTGACCCAGATCAGACATGGCGAATTCCGCACTCAACTGCGAAATAATAGACGTTCGAAGAGCATCAGAAGAGGCGGTGAGAATGATGTCGTCGACATATAGCAACAGGAATGCCAAGTCTGAGCCTCGGCGATAGATAAACAGAGACGAATCGGAACGGCTGCCAGTGAAACCCAAACGGAGCAGATGAGAGGCAAAACGCTGGAACCAAGCCCGCGGAGCCTGTTTCAGACCATACAGAGAGCGCTTAAGGAGACAGACATGCTTCGGACGGTCAGCATCAGCAAACCCCGGCGGCTGAAACATGTAGACCGTCTCATTCAGATGGCCATGAAGAAATGCGTTCTTGACATCTAATTGATGGATGGCCCAGTTGCGCGACAGAGCTAGACTCAGGACCACTCGGATAGTGGCAGGCTTGACCACAGGGCTGAACGTCTCATCACAATCAATACCTGCCTGCTGAGATCTACCGTTCACCACAAGACGGGCCTTATAGCGCTCCAAAGTCCCATCAGATCGGAACTTGTGACGAAAGAGCCACATACAACGAATGACGTTCGCCTCAGGAGGGCGAGGAACAAGAACCCAAGTACCATTCTTCGTAAGGGCCCTGTATTCGTCGAGCATAGCCGCCTGCCAATTCGGGTCTTGGAGGGCTGTTTTGTGGGAGGTGGGAATGCGGGAGAGGGAGGTCTGGGTGGAGGCAGAGGGTGATTGGGTGTCGGGACGGATGGGAGCAAGAGGGGCTAAGCATGGGGAGGAGGCGGCGGGCGCAGCAGAGCTGCGGGTAAGGGGTGCAGAGGCGGTGTGGGATGCGGCGGGCGCAGCATACCCTGCGGCGGGCGCCGCAAGTGGGTGATGCGAGACGGGGAGGGATGCGGCGGGTGCAGCATGTGTTGCGGCGGGCGCAACATATGTTGCGGCGGGCGCCGTCAGTAGGTTATGCGATGTTGGGGGCATGGGCAATTGATAGGCTGCGGGCGCAGGAGTGTGCGGCGCCCGCGGCATTGGTGTTTGGCGGGGGGTCTGCTTTGCTAGGCCATGAGGTTGTATGGTGGGGCGATGGGTGGTAGTCATGGATACGATCTGACGGGGTCGGAAGACACCGGAGACGCTGCGGGTGTGTGGTCTGGTGGTGGGGGGTGGTGGGGGTGGGGGAGGGGGAGACGCAGGAGCACCGGGAGAGCTCTGGGGAATAAGGAAGTGAGGGAATGGTGACTCAGACTCTGACGGAGACACAGGGGGTGTGGGAGACGCAAAGGGAAATCGCGACTCATCAAAGGTGACATGACGTGAGAGAATGATCTTGTGGGTTTTGATATCGAGGCAAATGTAACCGCGATGATCAGACGGATAGCCTAGGAAGACACATGGAGTGGAGCGCGGGTGAAGCTTGTGCGGGGCTGTGGAGGACTGGTTTGGGAAACACAAGCACCCGAAGGTGCGAAGGTGATCATACCTAGGCTCGGCGTAATAAAGTGTCTGAGCTGGCGAGCGATGGTGTAGGGTAGTGGAAGGGAGAATGTTTAGGAGATAACATGTGGTGGATAAGGCGTGAGGCCAATAGGGAAGGGGAATAGATGCGTGGAAGAGGAGAGAACGCATCATGTTGGTAATGGTTCTGATGATTCTTTCTGCCTTGCCATTCTGCTGAGAAGTATAGGGGCAAGACAAGCGATAGGAGATCCCATTTGCGGCAAAGAAGGAGTGAAAGTCTTTGTTATCAAATTCACGACCATTGTCACATTGGAAACATTTGATGGACATGTGAAACTGTGTTTTGATGTAGGTATGGAATCTGGCAAAGACAGGAAACACTTGGGACTTGAAATGCAACGGGAAGACCCATAAGTAATGAGTGTAATCATCAAGAAACAAGAGGTAGTACTTGTGACCCTCCTTGCTAGGCACGGGAGAGGTCCAAATGTCGCTGTGAATGATATCAAAGGGAGCAAGGGTAGAGGTCAAAGACCGTTGGAACGGCAGTCTGGCATGTTTGCCTAGTTGGCAGGAAGAGCATAAACCAGAGTGTGGGTCTTTAGTACAGGTGACAAGGTTCTGGGAACGGAGGACATCTAGAACGGCAGCGCTGGGATGGCCCAGGCGTGCATGCCACAGGCTGGACGATGATGCCGAGAGGGCGACCGGACACGACTGACTGGACGCAGGAGGTGGTGTGACAGGGTAGAGCTCCCCGGTGCTGTTACATCTCATGCGAGTAACCCCCGTAGTAAGATCGTTCACAGAGAAACCAAAGGGATCAAACGTAAGGGAAACGTTGTTGTCAGTAGTGAACCGACGCACAGAGATAAGGTTTTTGACAATCTTTGGGGCAATCAGGACATTGTTGAGGTGTAGTGGGTGGTTTGGGGTCTGTAATTTGGTGTGGCCAATTCCCGAAGTAGCAAGACGACCACCATTTCCGACGATAATAGAGTGGGCAGGGCCCTTAAAAGAAATAGATGAGAGGTTACCTGAGGAGTTCGTCATGTGCGAGGTGGCACCAGTGTCCATGTACCAAGAAGAGTCTAAAGATGTCGGCTGCGTAGAGGAGAAGGCGTGATGCAGAGCTGGAGGAACATAGCCTGGGTCATGCGATGTCAGAGAGGCCTGAGGACCGACATGTCGAGGGGTAGGATATCTAGAGTATCCAGAGAAGGCGTGATGTTGGTGATCGTAGAGAGCCATGGTAAGAGATTTTTTTTTTTTTTTTTTTGATGTAAACGGGAGGCCGGTGAGGAGGGGAAAGAGAGAGAGGCGACGAGGAGACGACGCCGGCGACGGGAAGAGGAGGTGGGGCGGGAGGATCAAACTAGGGTTCCGTGAGGAAGAAAAGGCTGTGATACCATGTAGAATTGTAGAATTGATGTAAAGTCCTCCTTAGGGTTTCCATTCATTGATATAACATATATATATATATATATAGGTTACAAAGGTATTGGGCCTTAATGGGCTTTTAGCCCACTATACAATATTAAGACCTATGTAATCTATCAAAAAGTTTTTAAATAATACAAATTATCAACCAGTAAAATTTTCACCTAAAATAATGCAAATTTTTTAACGGATTCAAAACAAAATTTTACCTGTTAAAACTAAAAAACAATAAATGATTAATTAGTCTTGTTGGTCACCAACGATTTTGTTAAGGTAAGCTTACTTACATCATTTAGACTAGGTAATATATATAGCTTGCACTTATGTTGGGGTAAAACCGGTAATTTACTGATCACGTGTAACTCAGATGAACCAGATTCTCCTTGTACAAATGAAAACTTATATTATATATTTATATCTTGTACAAAGTACATATCATTCAACATCCTAATAGAAGACTCATACTCTACTCGACTCAAGACTTAACCACACACACTTTAATTAATGGACCCTCACTCGTGTGATAGAGACGCCCCCATGCTTAATTGATCACATACAAAGACCAACTGACACACTCTACTAGTATGTGATCGAAACTCCCATCTTCGGAGATTGATGAGCATTGTGGAAGCAATATTCTAAAAAGCGTTAGGTGGCTAGGTGATCACCCCTAGGTGGGTACCTAGGCGACGTCTAGACGGACTTAAAACAAACTTAATTATTTTCTTATATTTTAACGTATAACACATCTCAATAATTCATATAATGTAATAATAATCCATAATTAATATCATTTATAAACCCAAATTTGCGGTGCTTAACTAACACTAAAGTAAATATACGCAAAAGTACAGGTCAGAATAGCGACTCTAAACCTCATAAAATTCAAAATCATAGGTTTGACTCAAAAGCAAATACACCCCGAATTGGGCCATAAAAAACCCTAAGCTGGCTAATCACTTGACTAAACACTAAAACTGAATAATCTCCGACCTAGACGGGCCTAGGTGGTACTTAGGCGGGACTAAGAGGTTCTAGGCGACACCTATTGAAGGAATTGGTGTACTTTAATTGATGTGTAAAATACTAATGATATAATAGGATTAAAATGGAGATTTATAATCTGAATAATTTAGGTAATTAATAATTATAGTGTTTTGCTAGAAGTCAACTATAATTTATAGATTAAATTAGATGTAATCTATTGCTATTTTATTCGGGTTCTATAAGGTCACACACAAAAGAGTATTATAAATTGGATAATTGATTAATGATAATAATAAGTTATTATTATTGATATAATATCTTTATGGAAAGATATTGTTGATAGAAGATAAAAGGTAAAGGTAACTTATTAGGAATAAGTTTGACCTAGTTGCTACACTGTATAAAGAGACTTATTGAGAATAAGTCTTAACCTAATTTTTCGCAAGTTTGCATCTTTTCTTCTCCCACCAAAAACCACTCTCATCCCTAAAGTGATAGGTGTGAGTTAAAATCCTTCGATCATTTGTTCTAGCAAACGGATAGGTGTGAGTTAAAATCCTTCGATCATTTGTTCTAGCAAACGGAGACAAAGAAATCCAATCTCGTGCTCGTGTGGACTAAGTAAAGGAGTCGCTTTTGAGGCTCTGTTCTCCAAAGGTGATTTCAAATCAAGGCTCCGTACAAGAAAGGTACAACTTTTCCCTTCTACATTGATCATATCGATTCATGCATGAGATCCCGAATTAGATGTTAGAAAATAGTTTTCTACAATTCCGCTGCGCATCTAAATTTCTTACACTTAGATAGTGTCTAGGCGTAAAAATTTCTTGGGACACTTCCGCCTAGACAGTGCCTAAACGCAATTTTTAGAACACTGTGTGGAAGAATGTACCCTGAGTTTCACATGACTAAGCTGAACCTTTTTAATTGTAACTTACTGTGACCCGTTTCCATCAAACCATGCTGATCCATTATCCTTGTTGATTTACATTTCAATAAGCAGCTGGATCTAAAAGACCTATTGTCATGTACGAATAAAGTGTCGACTCGATATATTCGTCAATTTCCCAATTGTTGTAGAAGATGGTGCAACTATATACTCTTGCATAACTAGTGAGGAATGAGGATGCATCAGATTCATCATAGACATTCAAATTGAGCTAAAGAAAGCACTATTGAAGCCATCCTTTGCCTTTTGTGAAATTATCAAACAGGTCGTCAATGGGTGAGCAAATATGTATCGAGTTACATCGATTTATTATTAAGCTATAGTTTTAGAGCTACTCTTGTCTTTTCCCTATAATGTTTGCCTCGCCCGAACGAAAGATTCGGGTGCCTGTTCGGGCGAGGCACCATAATTAATTGAAACCACAAAATAGTTAAAATACCCCTTGGGAATTTTGGACATTAAATATAAGGGGATGAGACAATGGGCCTAAGCCCAAACAGGGTGAGGCAATGGGCCTAAGCCCAACCAAACGGCCCTACAAGCCTAAACTGTATTCTCTATTCAAATTTTCAGCTTGTTTAGCTTTTATACTTCTTTTGCATTTTCATTTTAAGCAATATAAATTATACTCGTAGTATATAAGTTCGGTTATTACTTCTCTTATTGTCAATTAGTTTTAGACTGATTCTCATTAAACTTATGTATTGATCAACATCTATAACGCATCTACGTCTACGCGAACTTTAATCATAAGTCCTATTAGACTTCAGTAAATACCACCTATTTATTCATATAGTAACTTAAAAAGTGTGTGGAATCTAAATTAGACAAATCTTAGACTAGATATCAAAAATTTAAAGAAATTTTTCTCAAAATTGTTGGACAGGTACTAAATTTTATCTAAATTGTTAAACGGGTACAAGTTGTGTTTTTTGAAATATTTCTCGGAATTGTTGGGCAAGTACTAAATTTTATCAAAATTGTTAAACGGGTGCAAGTTGTGTTTTTCAACATTTGAAAGATGGTAATTAGTAATTACTAGTTGGTATGTTTTGTTCACACTTCTAAAACAATTAATGAAATGATGGAGAGGAAAATTCATTGTTCAACTAGAAGATCAGTAAACATATATCCCTTTTCAAGATTTCAGGCTTGTTTTCGAGATTTCAGGTTGTTGGTTTGAGTTTTTGTCAAGAGTGATCGTGTTTTTTTTTGAAGCAGTATAAGAATTCAATTATATGCAGACAGATTTACAGAAATCGAAAGATCGGACGAGATGCTGGATGGACTAATTATCATGTAGGTTCTTGTTCATTGTCAAGCATTTGACCCAAAAAATAAAATCAAACATTTGTTGTAGGCGAATGTGTCCTATACGGTCGTTCGTTCTTTTCTTAACAACTTTCATTAACAAGTGCTTTCCATAAATAGTATGCTAATCATCGTTTTGTGCTGTTGCTATTTCTTGCCATCCTTGCTTAATTAAGTTCTTTCATACTACGTATTTGATTACTTTTTTTTTTTTTTTTTTTTGTTCATAGGTAGACACTTATGTCATTACAATATCGGGGAGGGGGATTTGAACTCACTAGCAAGGCTTGACACGTTGCTTTCTCTAATTTGTAATTTGTTGTTTTTCTTTACATCTCAATCTACTCATTGAATCAGTGGCGGATCCTGAAACTGTAAGTTTAATAACGGAATATTGAACCCTTTTTTTTTTTTTGAAAAAATCATCAATATTATAAATGTGTTAATTAAAATAAAAACATAAATTGTGCATACTTTATTTCATAATTTTCAAATATTTTAATATAACATACTAATTTGAAGTTTTCGGGTTTAATTATAGTATTAAGGTACGAAGTTTAAAAATTGATGATTACGATAGAAGTATATCAGTTTGAAAAATGATTTGGAAAAATAATTTATATATATATATATATATATATATATATATATATATATATATATATATATATATATATATATATATATATATATATATATATATATATATATATATATATATATATGTTCAGTTTTGAAACGTTTATAACTTTTTGTTCAGGTATCGGATTTGAGCTTATAATATACCAAATTGAAGGTATTGATGAGATGAACATTTTTATTAAATTTTATTTTTGATTGCGGCCCTGCATTAAATCTCTTTGTGATTTATGTTTTTTTTTTAAAAATGGATTTACATAAAGAGAAGCTCTAAATATAGGTGCCAAAATGAACTTTTGGATTCCCACGTGCATTGTAAAATGAAGAGGAAAAATGACTTTTAGGTTGCCAAATTTTTTTGGCAAATGCATATAGAAGTTTTATTTGCCCACAACCTATAAATGCATCCATTTCATTATTATTAGAGAATGTCAAGTTTCAAAAACACGCCTTATTCGATAATAGTTTTGAAGGTAAGGTTAATTAGTACGCAACTCGGCATAACCAAGTAACATAAGTTGACATTTTACATATTAATCTAATTTGGTAACATGTGGAGGAGAAAATATAAAATGATGCAAATGCTACATATATAGAAGTTTCACATTGTAATCCCTTTTAAAAGATCAATATCCACATAGCTCAAAATTTTGATTCACAAACTCATCCGAAAACCAAATACTATAATTTGAACCGATTAAGATAAGGGTATAAGATGAGAGGTATAAATTAAGTCAAGGGTATAAGACGAAATTAGGGAAATGTTCGGATGCCATACAAATTTTGCATAATTTGGGAGGCATCACTCGCAAATTTTTTATAATTTTATGAGTGAGACTATACACAAGACGGTGGAATGACTATTAACAAGATAATTTTACATCAGTCCTCCCTAATTCTTCATTGTGGTTATCTGTTCATCTTTTTGTTCAAAGGATCTCTACCCTGTTCATCTCTGATCTGTGAAATAAAATTAAAGCATATCTACCCGCTAAATTGGGAATACGTACAAGAAAGAGGAGATTGTGAAACCAATTGACGATGTCTTTGCATTCTCCTCTTCCTTCCATTGTTCCCTTTGACTCGTCACATAGAAAACAAGTATCTTCACTCGCCGTGTACCCTCTCGATGTCGGAGAGAGGGGGGGGTGTACACGCGATCCGCCCCGTGTTTTCGATTAATGGATGATGTCCTCTTACAAGCAAGGGAGATTAACTTGTCGGCGTGCGCAGCGACAGAGATTGATTGACTTGTCCAGGGGGAGGACGAGGTCGCGGGTGGTGTCGGTGTGCAAGAGGCTCTGCACAAGGGTGATAGTGCCATAGATGCAGGATTCCAAAGAGTGGATTTTCGTTGGCCGATCAATTCGCTGCTCTCGTCGGTCTCGACCTTGCTGCTGCTATCTCCAAGATCTTCCACCCCGACAGAGGGATGTATTGAGAGAATGAAAGATGTGAAGAGACCAAAAAGAGTCTCACATTGATAAGCAAGTGAGTTACTCCTCTTATTACCAATTGGTTTTATGATGGAACACCTCTTACTGATGGCCTCAAGTAAATCATAAAGGGGTAAACCCTAGAACTCTTTCTATCAGCCTAAGGACTTTTTTGTGCAATTTTATAAATTTCGTCTTGTACGTTAATAGTAGTTTTATTATCTTGTCAATGACCCTTATATAATTTTATTTGAAAATCAGTCCCTTTAATTTCATAAGGATTCGTTAAATGGACACTGATTCGTTTAAAGATCGAAGTGAGTAATGTATATCCAATCTTCAAACACATAATTTTTAATTCAAATATTAGATTGAAATATATAATATAATAATATATTAAAATAAAATTGCCAATCAAATTATTAATATTAACTATTAAAAAACACAAAATAATAATATTCTCTTCTACAAAATTCTTTCCATATAAAGTTTTAAATCATTAATAATTAACGATTAAAAATCCTACCCATTTTCTCCAACTCCCACCATCGGAGAAAAGTAATTCTACTTAGGCCATGTTTGATAGAATGACAGCTAATGAGGTAGCTGAAATTTATTATTGGATAATTGAAGTTGATAGATTATTTAGGTTAATAAGAGTACTCGTTATGTTTGACACACCTAGCTAATTGTTAAAGTAGCTAATAGAAAATTTGTAAATAGAAAAATTAAAACTTTCGAAAAGCTTGGGCTGTTTCAGTTTCAAAAACTAACCTATTGCATTGAGTAGAGCATGCCCAATAGATCCTCCATCTTGATTTTTTGGAGAATATTGGGATGGTTTTAGGTCTAACAGCTTCCCCATTACATTATTCAAAATAGGAAATAGAGAGAAAATATGGAAATCATTCCATAAATTTAGAGAAAACTCTATATATTTTGGGATAAACTCTATAGTAGAGAAGCGGTTGGAATTGGATTACAAAATATTTAACTTATAATTCTCTAAAATAGAGATTATTGTAAGCCCTTAGTTTTGGGCCATAACTAAACTTATAAAATACCGATTGAAGTGTGAGAGTAGAAAATACTTGGATATATACGTAGAGCGTGTACAAATGTAGAAAAGGATGTGGACAAGGCGAGATAGAAGAGAAGCTGAGTTGGGACTCTCCTACACCTACTTCTTACTGTGAGGATCTTTCCGGGTTCCGGTGGTGACTCAAGCCTGCCTCCGTTCGCCACGTGTCCCTTGCACCCTTCCCCAATTGCTGCCTCCCCCAATTGGTACCTATAACCTATCCCGTCCCTTTGGGCTGGGCCGGTGGGCCCCACACCCATGACCCACCGGCCCACCCTCGTCAATTCAAACTTTGCCTTGTTCGTATACAATTCCGCCTCGTAGCCTACCTGTTCGCTTTCTAATAACCTCCATTTTTCTGCGGCTTATACGTGTATATGGTTTTTGCTTACATCTGTATTCTAACATTTCACAATCTGTTGAGATCAGGTTTGTTTGAATCCTCCCATTTTGTGGGTGGGATTTTAAAACAATAAAAAATGATTACACGGTGTCGTAACAATTTAGTTAGTGTCCTGATTACATTGGAGCGCGTGTCTCCTTCCTTATCCGACAAATTATCTACATGTATTATCATCGTCGATAATTCAAAATACGGGAGAATTAAAATTATTTTGCGTAAAGGAAATTGGAATCAGAATTCAACTGGATTTCATCGGTTATGGTGATGTGTATATAAGAAAGAAAAAGATATGCGGTTGAAGTGTCCTCATTCTGTGCAGCAATACAAAGAAAGCCACTAGAAGGTATACATTTCCTTGGTCAATCAAAACGAACACTGCATGTAATTTCTAACTACGGAAAATTCAAATAAAATGCACCGGAAACCTAAAATAAATATGTCTAATTAGTATGAAGATTAGTATTCCTATTTCCTTCCACCTCAAAATTCAAAATAGATAAGGGTATTGTTTTACTCTTGTCCTGTTTTTACTAATAAACTAAAAATCAAACATCGTTTATTTCTAAACGGAGAGTACAGTATTATTATTTTTTATAATTTTATAGTCATTACTAATAAATATTAATTAAAATATTTTCCCTAAAAAATAGTGGAATGTCAAACGAAAGGTGATTTGTTGGTGAAAGGGTAAATTGTGAGGTCAACATCCAAGGAAAGTGGTGGAGTAGTCGAGTTGCTTCCTGTGTACAATGTGCGCTTACCTGCCATCTATATTTTTTAGTTTCGTAGACACTTCCGTTTCTCAAATCGGTGCTAATTGTTAAGATAATAGGAGGAGATTAAAAAGTCTTACATTGATAATAATATAATGTAAATTTCGCGAGGTACCATTGATGTATTGTAATTTTCGCGATATATACATTTTTTTTTTAGTTTCTCAAATCGTTGCTAATTGTTAAGAGAGAGACCAAAACTAGCCCCGACGAAGATGACAAGGAGGGAGAGGAAGGTGAGCCAGGGAGGGTTGGTGGAGGACGGTGACGGTGTCTAGTTGCGGCGGCGGGGAGGAACCGCCTGGCGATGGCGGAGGAGAAAGAACTGTGGTCTCGATTTTGCCGAGGAGGACACTGGCGGCACATACCCCCATTATCGTCGTCTGCCCCTCCTCTTGGCCTCCATCCATCTCTCGCTGCAAGAACAACCCCCTGTCTCTCTCCCGTGGATCCTTTTTTTGTTAAAAAATGGAGTTGATTTCTTGCTTTCAACTTCAAAATGTCTCATGTATTAACGTTTTCATTGATGTTAGGTATCGATCCCCAAATCCCCAAATCGAAATCCCAAACCCCTAAATCCACTTACAAAATTGCCAATCGAAACTCCAAATTCCTATAACCCTAAATCCCATATTTCAGATATACAAACCTGCTCCGAGTCGCCACCAACCACTTACGCCCTCCGATGCTGCATACCTAGAGCCACCCACACACACACACTCGTCGCCGCCGCCGTCGTCTCAGGTTATCTTCACAAGTCACAATGCCTCTAGCAGCCTTGCCACCGTGCGCCCTCATCTATTGGCGCTCAAACACCACCACCGCCCTCAGTTGCCTGCCTCTTCTCTGTCGATTCTCAGTTCTTCCCCGTTCTCTGCCTTCGTTCCGCTCCTTCATTATGTGCCTCCCTCTTCGCTCCTTGGCGGTTTCCGTCCCCAAATCCACCGATTCGATTCACAACGAGTTGGCTTCGAGCGGAGGTGAGGTATTGAAGGGCGGTGAGGAGGCCAGGGAAGGGGAATTTGGTGATGACGAACTTGTTGATGATGGTGAGGAGGGAGGAACAGAGGGCGTAGCCAATTACCAGTGTGCTGGTCACGGAAGTGGCGGATCGACGACGGAGGGAGACAGAGAGAGAGAGAGAGATCTGGTGATAAATCAATGATAGATCTGATGATGGGTGGTAGGGCAGATCTTCCTTTTCTTTTTATTTTTTATTTCACAATTGAAAACTAACGGAGATAGGTAGATTTAACGGGGAAGGGCACGAGGCGAAAACATTAAAAACCCCAGAGACACCACATGAAATATTCAAAAAAGTTATATACCTTGTGAAAATTACAATACCTCAAGACACCGCACGAAATTTTCGATAATATAATATATAAACAGGTAAATTTTATTATATAAATTAGTGAGCTTCTTTCACTATCAATTGATTTTAAAATATATATTCGACTTATGTATTAGGTTACAAAGCCGACAAGATAAAGGTACTCAATATTCCGATCATTGGGGGAGTTTCACTTCCAATTAATATCATTTCAAATGAGGTATTATTTTTTCTAACGGACTGGGTATTAATTTTTATTTTTATTTTAATTTCAAATAGAAGGCATGAGACTATGAGAGATGAGACGAATCATCTAAACTGAAATTATAAATTTATAATCATACTTACATTTTCAGGATATACTCGTAGTATAATTGCCTTAAAAAAATGGCCTTCTGACACGTGTTAGAATTGTACGAATCTTACTTGTACGGTGTTGCAATGCATGGCATAAATTTCAGGATTTCTAAGAATCGTATTGATTCTCAGAAAATTACTACGGATTAAATGCTGTAAACTATCCCTCCGTTCTAAAATAAAAGTTATTTTACTTTTTATACGCTTTTTAATAAGGTAAAAAATTTATAAATATTATTTTTATAATCAATCTTTTTTCATAAATTGAAATAATAAGTAGTATCAATTTATAAAAAAAATAATAATTAAGAAAATAATATTTTATAAAAAATTTACCTCCTTAAAAAACGTGCAAAGAGTCAAACAAAGAGTACGGATTTACGGGAGTAATCCGTAATTAGGGGGAAAATTAAATAAATGTTTGGGCCAGATTTTATGGTCCGTTTGGATTTTTCCTTACAGACCACCGAGTATTTATTTTCATTTTAAAATATACGGAGTATACAAAAGAATAAAAAATACAGTACATCCTTAAGGTAACGGTTCAATATCCGCCCTTGGATTGCGATTACAAATGTTCCTCAAAACTGCAGCCATGGTTATTACTTATTAGGATCTCATCTAGATTACTTAAAAAAAAGGATCTCAATCTAGATCATAGGTTTTACGATTCTACGATTCTAAACTAGTTTCCGATCTTGTTCGGATTGGCTTGGGATCGGCTATGATTGTAATATCTTAGCAATACTTAATAATGTGGTGTTATGTGTTAATTATTTTTATTTGAAATTTGGGATGGTATGTCTACAATCAAGAACATTGGCCCCTTAATTTTTGTACATAATTTTTTTAAGTCCATCTCCTAGGCGAACGGTCCAATTTGTTTTTTTTTTCACACTTATTAGGGTTCATTTGGTATAAAATTTGAAAAGGTAAACAAAAACTAGGTGAATATAGTTTATTTGTAATTCAAAATATGTTGGTAGAAATTTTAATCATTACCCGACCCTTAGTAGAAATTGTAACCCTAAGCCTCATTTTAATTCATTCATTGTCGATCCTCCTGAGCTTCACTACTTGAAAATAAAGAAGAAATTGGGACGACAACGGGAAGTAGTTAGGGTGCGATTTTTGGAGTTCTTAGTGGTGGTGAGCAACTATGATTGTACCTTTTAAGACGTTGTCTATTACCAATTATGAATGTTAAGTGCTTACTATTGGATTAGGCTAGTTACTTAGTTTGTTTAAGGGAAAACTAATTAATTGGCGAAATCGGGTATATATCCATGAAAACTTTATTAATTGAGTATATACTCATCAAAACTTCAAAATTGTTTATATACCCATCAAATCATTTAAATTTTGTTTCATTGTCCATAATATATTTGATCAAATATTATTGAGTGAAAATTAGATTAAAATTTAATTATATACTAAATTTAAATAATTAAAAAATTTATCACTTTACAATTATTGGATAGAAAATATAATTAAAATTTTAATATAAAAGTTAAACATCAACGTAATTATAACTATATTTTTATCCAATGATTTTATTTTGAATATCAAGTTTCATGTATAAGCTCAAAATAATTAAGTTATAAAAATTATCATAAACCATAGTAAAGAAATAAAATACATATTTTTTAAATGTCAAATCACATCAAATTAAAAAAAAATTTACTTAGTTTGAGAGAAATTGAAATTAATGTCTCATTTTAATAATTATTTGAAAGTTAACTAATTTTGATATTTAAATAATTTTTACATTTAATATTATAAATTAAATATATGATGGATAATTAAACAAAATATAAATGATTTAATGGGTATATAAACAATTTTGAAGTTTTGATGGGTATATTCACAATTAATAAATTTTTCATGGGTATATACCCGATTTTGCCTTAATTAAAAGCTATAAGGTCAAAATGTTAGAAATTAAAAAAAAAAATCAGTGATTTATTGCAATGTGAGAAATAACAAATAAAATAAAGTGATTAAATTAGTGATTTAGTCCACTTGATAGTTGGTTAAAACAGGGGAATTTTAGTCAATTCATACAGCAAACTTTAATTTATTTACTGTATTTTTTTTTCGAAAAACCATGTTTTTTATTACTCATCAAACCTCAAGTCCTCAAATATAACGTCAAAGATGTTTGCGGAACCGCCGGACAAGGTAGGGTGCTGTTAGAGGAGGATTATAAAGGGAGGGTTACTCCTCGGCCCTCGCCTTGTGGCTGTGTAGCCGGTGGGTATTTGTTTTCGAGGGTTTTCCATCCTTTTCCTACTTACCAAAAAAAAAGGTCAAAGATGTTCAAAGGAAGATCAAATTTTGAATAAACAATAAAATTAGAGTTCGATTTAATTTGTGCCCGATGATGCTGCCTGACTGCCTTTTCTATAGACGAAACTCCACTTGCATATGCGGAACTCTCGGACTAACCGTTTCGCCGGCCTTCTGCACCGGGCTCCAAAATTTTGTGTTAAGATATATGAATTTAATTAATGCTAGTATAGGGTTTGGATTCACTTATACTATATTATATGCATGTATATTTAGTTTGTGTGGTTGATTAATGTTCAAATTTACATGAATGAATTAAAAGGATAAAAGTCTCAAATTGGATTATGAAATCCTTGTTCATAGATTTTGAAGTTTTTTTGTTGACAAATTTGGAGATCGATGGAGACTCATCGGTGTCGGTTCATCTAACAACTCCTTTGATGGCTCACCTTAATGTATCAATAGTGACAACTGATCGAACCTCGCTCTCTACCAATTCCTTCTTTGAGCCCATTGTTTCTCGACTTGGAGGCACCCTCGAATGATGGTACATGAGGTTTGTCAACGATCATAAGGTGGTGGGAAGGCAGGTCAAACACAATACATGAAGTGGTGATGTTGAGGTTCGACAAACATGTAGTAAGCTATGATACACCGAAGTGACCAAAACACCAAATGTATGGGTTTCTCATTTATGAAATCGGAGAAACTCCAAAACTCTACAAAAATGTCAGTAATTTTTTTCCAAAGGCCTAGAAGCGATCAACATTTTATTATTCTTTTTTAGACCTTCAGATTAACTTATAATTTATATTGTCGTTTCCTTAGCGTTTTTGTTTCTATCAAATTTAAGAGTGTTGTCCCCCCCCCCCCCCCCTTTTTTTTTGTTTCCGTTTCATTTTAGGTTTCTGTTTTCATTTACGTGTAACATTAAACCATATGACACTTACATGCCACCTATATGACATCTATTTTGTTCGTTTTTCGACAGTTATTATGGAGAATAAGCTATGTTGTTATGTTAGCTTGAGTGATCAGCTGCACTAAGCTCATTTCTATCTTGTCCTTAATTAGCACTTTCACTTGTCTTATTTCATGGTTGTAGTAAGGGACATTGTCCCATGTGCTTGTCACATGACCTCTTGTAGGGGACCTATTTAAAGGCTTGCCTCACGCCCTTTTAGGTAGGGTTTTGGGGACTTGTGTAATCAATGAGTGGCGGCTATGGCAGTCGATTATTCTATTCCATCTTTGTCACAAAGTCACTAGATATTTTGATGAATTTCTTACTTGTTCATGCTTGATCTTGCTTGATTTAGATTATTTGCTCATATCTTCATATGGTATCAGAGCTTGAGGTAGAATCTGGGAGGTAATCTGGTGTATTAGCTCGTTATTTGCTGCATTACTTATGTTCACTACCACTGGAAGCTCTAACACTGCAAACAGAACACCTGAAGACATGTCTAATGGTCAAGGTAATTTTGGAGATCCTTTGTTCTTGTCCAATTCAGATCCTCCAGGTGCACAGCTAGTTGTTATTCCATATGATGGAAGCAACTACATGACATGGAGCCGAGGGGTGATTATGGCTCTTGGAGCTAAATGTAAGATTGGGTTTATTAATGGCACTTGTGCTAAGCCTACTGTGGGAAATGCATATTTAGAAAGATGGATAAGGGCAGACTACGTGGTAAGATGTTGGTTGTTGAATTCTATGACTAAGAACAAAGCTGAAGGTTTTGTGTTTGTGGATTTCTCTAAACTCTTGTAGGAGGATATTATGGAGAGGTTTGGACAGACAAATGCACCTCTTATATTTCAGATCGAAAGAAGACTTGGGAATATTGTGCAGGGTAATATGAATCTTGCAGATCTCTATAATCTGTTTAAGAGAAACTAGGATGAGTTGCAAGTCTTAGAATACATTCCAGAATGTGTTTGTGGTGCCCTGTCTAATTGCACTTGTGATCTGAAAAGGAGATTTACTGAGATTGAGTCTCACAATAGACTTATGCAATTGTTGATGAGTCTTAATGAGAAGTATGATGTTGCTAGAAATTCTATATTAACCACAGATCCTCTACCCAGTCTTAATAAGGCATATTCTATCTTACAACAAGTAGAGAGGGGAAATGAAGCTTCTACAGATTCTAATTCTTAGGGAATGAGTACAGATTCTAGTGTTATGGTTGCTGACAGAGGTGGGAACAACTATCAGTATAAACCATCTAGTGGCAGTGGTGCTCCTTTTAAGAAGGAAGTGAAAGACTGGAGAGATTTAAAGAGGATCAAACTGAATTCAACTTGTTCTTATTGCAACATGAAGGGTCATCTTGCTGAGCAGTGCTTCAAATTGCATGGGATACCTAATTGGTTTAAAGACCTTAAAGAGAAAGAGAAAAGTGGCATGAATAGTGGGAGAACTTGAAGGAGGTCTGCAAATGCAGCTGGATCTATGGATTCCCAAGTGCGAAACAGTCCTCTTAAGGATGATGCAGGAGGGAGTATAGATTCAGCTAATGTTGTGTATTAGGAGATCCTTAAGAAGATAAGGGGAAAGAATCAGATAGAAAGGCAACAGTGGATCATCTGCCAATTTTGCAGGTATGCTTCCCTTTAAAATTGCCAATACATTCTTGAAAGAAAGTCCTCTGAGTGAGTGGATGGTGGATATTGGAGCTACAGATCACATGATATATGATTGCCATGTTTTATCTAGCAAGAGAATATTACACATGCCTTTTCATATTGGACTACCTGATGGCTCAATTAAATCTGTTACAGAAAAAGGGCTAATGCAGTTGATTGATGCAATTAACTTGAATGATGTGTTACTAGTGCCTGATTTTTAAGCACAGATTATTGTCAACTGGGAAAAATTCTTGATGAAACTGATCTCATAGCTATATTTACAAAGTCTTCTTGTTATTTCCAGGACCCTGGATCTAAGAAGATACTTCTGTCAGGAGTCAACGAGCATGGATTATACAAGATTCACTCAGAGGATCATGATGGCAGAGAAGTTGATGGGGGGGGGGGTTTTGAGAAGTTGTAATAAAGCTAGTTTAAGTTTGTAAATTTTTCATGCTAGGCTTGATCATAGTTTTGTGGCTAAGTTAAGACATTTGAAGATGTTTAGTCCTTCAGTTTTGGATAATTTTGATTGTGAATCTCGTTCTTTATCTAGGCATCATAGACTTCCATTTCAGAGAAGTGTGAATATTGCCAATATGCCTTTTGATATAATGCATATGGATTTATGGGGTCCATATAAATGTGCTACATATGATGGTTGTTCTTATTTTCTTACTATTCTTGATGATTGTACTAGAGTGACTTGGACTCTTTTACTTAAGAGTAAGTTGTAGGTCTTTAAAGAAATAAGTGACTTTCTAGCTTATGTTGAAAATCAGTTTGCTAGCTCAGTAAAGAGTGTGAGAACTGACAATGGAACAGAGTTTGTTCAGAAACAGTGTGTGGATTTGTTTGCCTCTAAGGGCATTGTTCATCAAAAAACCATTCCCTACACTCCTCAACAGAATGGGAGAGTGGAAAGGAAGCACAAACATCTTGTTGAGACAACAAGATGCTTGAGAATACATGTTGGCTTGCCTTTGAGATTTTGGGGAGAGTGTGTGCTTGCAGTTACTCACCTCATAAACAAGATGCCTACTGAAGTTTTGAAGTCTCCTCATGAGAAATTATTCAACAAGCCAGCCAGTTATGATGAGCTGAGAGTTATTGGGTGCCTATGCTATGCACCAGTGGGGTATGACAAAAGAGATACGATGAAGGCTAAGGCCAGGAAAAGTGTATTGCTAGGATATCCTTTTGGACAGAAAGGATATAAACTCTGGGACATGGTTGAAAGTCAAGAGATTAGACTTGCTTTGCCTCTTGTTAATCCCACTCCGGATGATACATATGTGAGGCATCAGTTCATCAATGACACAGAGAGTAATTCTCCACCTTGCTTTGTTGATACTAAAGTTGATTCTAGTCAGACTCCCTTGCCTTCCCATGTCCAAGATTCCTTGGCTTTAGAAGGAAACAATGATCAAATGACAGCTGATATCTTACAGGATTTGAATGAATTTCCTCCCTTAAGGGGGTCTATTAGGCATCATGTTGCTTCTAGGAGATTACAAGACTATGATTGTAGATATGACAGACAAAGAAATTCTTTATCTCAATCTTTTCTTGCTGAATGTCTTGGAGATAGAATTGATCAAGACATGGGAATATTGAAGTCATTTGCTTGCATGGTAGATGAGCCTAAGCCTTTCAGTTATAAGCAAGCAGTTCAAAACAGCAACTGGGTAAAAGGCCATGGATCTTGAGATCCATGATTTAGAGAAAAATGGAACTTGGGAGCTTGTTGATGCTCCTCTTAATTAGAAACCAATAGGAAGTAAATGGGTCTACAAGATTAAATACAAACCTGATGGAACTATAGAAAGATATAAAGCTAGACTGGTGGCTAAAGGTTATAATCAGATCAAAGAAAAAGATTATAAACACACCTTTTCTCCTGTTGCAAAATTCTCTACTGTGAGAATCTTGATTTTAGTTGCCACTGTCAGAAATTGGAAGTTCCATCAACTCGGTGTTAACAATGCTTTCTTACATGTAGATGATCTATTAATCACCGGTGATGACAGTAAAGTGATTGATCAGACAAAGGAGGCTTTTCATAGAGCTTTCACTATAAAGGACATTGGGCAAGCAAGGTACTTTCTTGGCTTAGAAATTATGCATGATCAAAGTGGCACTACACTGTATCAGAGAAAATACATTATTGATAATCTTGAAGACTGTCAGATGATGGATTGCAAGACTACACTATTTCCTTTGCCTAGAGGTTTGAAATTATCCATAGACAGTGGACTTGTTTTGCCTGACCTTGAGAAGTATAGGAGGCTAGTTGGGAGATTAATGTTTCTCAATTTGTCTCGTCCTGATATATCATATGCAGTCCAACATCTCAGTCAGTTTATGGTGGAGCCTAGGTAACCCACATTTTGATGCAACTATTCATGTGGTTAGATACTTAAAAAGGACTTTATCAACAAGCCTTTATTATCCAAGAGAATCATCTATGATTTTATCAGCTTATTGTGATGCAGATTGAGGTGCTTGCCAATTAAGTGCAAAATCACTCACATGATATTGTGTATTCTTTGGAAGTTCTTTGGTTTCATGGAAAACAAAGAAGCAAGTAACTGTGTCGAAGTCCTCTACTGAAGCAGAATACAGTAGTATGTCCAGTTCAACCAGAGAGCTTGTGTGGGTTGAAGGGATTTTGCAGAGATTGAGTGTGGATATTCCTTTACCTATTCCTCTCTTTTGTGACAGTAAATCAGCAATTCACATTGCAGAGAACCCTGTCTTTCATGAGAGGACAAAACATCTTAAGATTGTTTGTCACTATGTGCGTGAGAAGGTCTAGGAAGGCTTTATTCATCCACAACATGTTCGAACAGGAGTTCAATTAGCTGATATTCTTACAAAGCCTCTTGGAGAACGTCAACACCACTTCATCTCTTCCAAGTTAGGTCTTGTAGGATTGTCACCAAGCCCAACTTGAAGAGGGGTGGAGGGGGTATGGAGAATAAGCTATGTTGCTTATGTTGGCTTGAGTGATCAACTGCACTAAGCTCATTTCTATCTTGCTCACTTTCACTTGTCTTATTTCATGGTTGTAATAAGTAACATTGTCCCATGTGCTTGTCACATGACCTCTTGTAGGGTACCTATTTAAAGGCTTGCCTCACCTCCTTTTAGGTAGGGTTTTGGGGACTTGTGTAATCAATGAGTGGCAGCTATGGCAGCTGATTATTTCCTTCCATCTTTGTCACCAAGTCACTAGATATTTTGATGAATTTCTTACATGTTCATGCTTGATCTTGCTTGATTTAGATTATTTGCTCATATCTTCATAGTTATCTCCCACTTTTTCACTTTTTAGTTGTTATCTTCCCCATTCTCCACTTTCTAGAGGTTTTTAGTCTCCGCTTTCCGAAGGCTGTCAGTAGCGCGCAATTCCTTCTTCCCACGCTCTATATGCTTTCTCAAGTAATCGTTCTTGCTCTTATCCAAAAAAACTACTTTGTTCCTCCTATATCCACATTCTATATGCATTTTCAATAGCAGTTTTCTTCTTCCCATACTCAACAATGCTATTTTGAATATCTTCCTTTCATCTCCTTCCTCTTTATTTGTCCTGCCCATTGAAAAGCTTCTGCAAAACTAAAAGCTCATTTTTCTCAATCTGTGATGTCTTGAGCAATCATATACACTGCAATTAAGGTTTTAGGATCGAAATCCTAGTGCAAAATCGAGGTAGGGCTCTAGAATCGGATCTTAGGATCATAAGATCATAGAATTAAGTGAAAATAAAATAAATACTTAAAACAAAAACAAATCAACCAAACAAATACCTTGAACTTAAAACAAAACTAATCGTTTTATCCATTAAACAAAGGGAAAACTAATTAAAATACCTCCAACTTTGGGGGTATGGTAAAAAAATATCCTCAGCTTTCAAATGTAATAAAAATATCCGGACCTTTGAGGGTAGTGGTAATATATTCCCACAAGTTTTTTCACGAGTCAAAAATGCTAATAAGGAAGCCTACGCGGATTTTTTACAAGGGTTTTCTTGAACAGTGTCTTTAGGAAAAATAAAATAAAGAGTTGGACCAGGTTCATACCCAACGCCTTTTCCTCCCTCATATCTTCTTCCGTGGACCGTGGTCGCATCTAGAATTGTCTTCCAGGTCTTTCAGGTAGCTCATGGTTCCTCTTTAATGCCAATCTTCCTCCCTCGTAGTCGACTATCTTGAGCTATCTCTCTCACATCTTCTTCCCCTTTGATTTGTTCACGGATTTGGGTGGGTAATTTTTTTTTCTCCCCTCTTCGTCGTTGTTGGTTTAGTTTTGTTGTCGATTTGGTATTAGGAATAGTCGTGTTGTGTTAATTTGAGGGAATTTTGACCAGATTAGTTGCTTGGTTGAATCAATTTCGTTTTTCGGGTTTAATTTGTTATCGTTTTATTTTTTTCCTAAGGAAACCGATGAAGAAAAGCCAAATTTGGTGCTAATTTGTAAAAAAAGGCTTCCACGTATGTTGTCTTGTCAAAAAAAATTCACGTAGGCTGTGTTGTCGGCATTTTTGACACGTGAGAAAATACAGGGTAATATATTACCACCACCCTCAAAGGTCGGGATATTTTTATTACATTTGAAACTTGGGGTCTTATAAACAATTTTGAAGTTTTGATTAGTATATACTCAATTAATAAAGTTTTCATGGGTATATACCCGATTTCGCCTTTAATTAAAGGGTGTTCTTTTCTCGGTTCCATGGGCATAGATTAACAGCCTTAATCGGCAAAGATACCTCAAATTTAAAAATTTAAATTATTTTAGCTTTTGTTAATATATTACATTTATATGATTGCTTCTTTATTAGGAAATCTTTGGTTCTTAACCTATGTTTTTTAAATATAGTATAATAAGACTGTGTATAATTAATTAAAAATCTCGAATTTGAAATTAGAATTTTCCGGAAATGATGTTACGTTACCACAAATCGTAACCGTCGACGATATAATAAATACTAATTTTTATAATAATAAATAAATAATAAAATAATAATAAATAAAGCCGTGTGTGCACCGGCGTGGGCCCTACAAATAGAGCGAATACAGCCTCCACCACCTGCCACCCCCAAACCCCTCCATATCTATAAATTCCTCACTTCCTCCGCCTCCCAAATCCATCCCCTAAAACTCGCACTATAAATCGTTTTAAAGAAAAAAGAAAAAGGAAAAGGCAAAAGAAAAAGCGACCTATCGATATGGAGAAACCCATCGCCTCCACTCTCTCCGGCACCCTCTCCTCCGTCGCCGCCCAATTCCCCTCCCACCGCGCCATCTCCGTCGCCGGCAAGTTCGACGTCTCCCACTCCGACCTCCACCGCCTCGTCTCCCACGCCTCCTCCCAGCTCTCCGCCTACGGCATCTCCCCCGGCGATGTCGTCGCCCTCACCTTCCCCAACACTATCGAGGTAATTGGATTTAATTAACCGCTAATTTTGATTCCGATCGGCTTGAATTGGATTGAGTCTGATTCCTGAATGCGTTTGATTTGATTTGCAGTTAGTGATTTCGTTCTTGGCGGTGATTAAAGCGCGCGCGGTGGCGGCGCCGCTGAACCCGGCCTACACCGCCGAGGAGTTCGAGTTTTATTTATCCGACTCCGGTTCGAAGCTGCTCCTCACCGACCGGGCCGGAAACGAAGCGGTTCAGAAAGCCGCTTCGAACCTAAACATCCCCCACCACACCGCCTTCCTCGCCGGTCCTGACTCGGAACTCGACCTCTCGCTGAGTCAGTCCGAATTGGAGACCGAGTCGGGGTCGCTCGTAGGCGAAAACGACCCGTCCGACGTGGCGCTTTTCCTCCACACGTCGGGGACCACTAGCAAGCCCAAGGGGGTCCCACTGACGCAGCTCAACCTCCTCTCATCCGTCAACAACATCAAATCGGTCTACCGACTCAGCGAGTCCGACTCGACGGTGATCGTCCTCCCGCTCTTCCACGTCCACGGCCTGATCGCCGGCCTTCTAAGCTCCCTCTCCGCCGGCGGATCCGTCTGCCTCCCGGCGGCGGGGCGGTTCTCGGCCTCGTCGTTCTGGTCGGACATGAAGGCCACCGGTGCCACCTGGTACACCGCAGTGCCAACAATCCACCAGATCATCCTCGACCGGCACTTGAGCCGGCCGGAGGCCGACGGATACCCGCAGCTGCGCTTCATCCGGAGCTGCAGCGCATCACTAGCGCCGTCAATCTTCGAGCGGCTGGAGGAGTCGTTCGGGGCGCCGGTTCTGGAGGCGTACGCGATGACGGAGGCGGCGCACCTGATGTGCTCCAACCTGCTGCCGGAGGACGGGGCACACAAGCCGGGATCGGTGGGAAAGCCGATCGGACAGGAGCTTGCGATCCTGAACGAGAGGGGAGAGGTGCTCGCAAAGGGGGAGAACGGGGAGGTGTGCGTCAGGGGGCCGAATGTTACGCGCGGATACAAGAACAATCCGGAGGCGAATAAAACGGCGTTTCTGTTCGGGTGGTTCCACACCGGCGACGTGGGCTTCTTGGACGAAGACGGTTACCTTCATTTGGTGGGCCGGATCAAGGAGCTCATCAACCGTGGAGGTATATCATATTTAATTAACCTCTAATTTCTTCTTTTTTTTTCCAATTAATTAATTTTATTGTTAGTTGTGAGTTAGAAATTAGGAATTGTTTTTTAGTATTTAGGTGTAATGTGAAAAATGAATTTACTAATTAAATCAGTGAATACTAAGTGCGAAATAACATATTTTAATTGGGTTTATTTCACAAGGGTCAAATTTAGGTTGTGCAAGATTTTCAAGACAGAAGTTGGTAAAGGGCGTGGGGCGGTGTCCAAATCTTTATTTTTTTGGATTGTTTCTAGATATAAAATTTTAAAGCCTAAGAAAAATAATTAGAAATATGGCTAAAATGAATTAAATTTAACAAATAAATAAATTAAGTCTCTTAGACTATTCTCTAAGTATAAAGATTATTTAAAAAAACCCTTTTTTTTTTTTAATATATTCCAGGGTTACCATGTCATAATTTTTGTTTGGTATTCATAGAATTGGAATTTTATTCTTCAACTATGGGCAGTCCACAAGTGGAGTGGAATGCCATTTTAAACTTTTTGGTTAATAAATTTTAGAAATTGGGAATTAGTTTTGAATCAGTCAACCTATTCCACTCATAGTTATTTTAAATGTTTTAAGCTCTAATTTCTTTCATCATAATTTCCCTTCTTGGCTATGTAGAAATGTCAAATAAGGTTATCTTTGTCCAATTAAATACATTTTAAAAAAATTGGTTGAATAACTGATTTTATTTGTAATTTGAAAAAATGCATGCTGTTTTGTTAGTGACAGTGAGGAGAAAAAAGAGCATAGCCACAAGCCTCAGTTTTTTAAAATAAAAAATAAAAAAAATTAAATAAATATTGGGTAAAAAATCAGAGAGTTGTGATACGATTTTGCTACCTTTTTTGTGTGGCTTCTTTTTGTTGGCTGTATTAATGCCGTGTTTGGCTGACGACCTCACCTATTGTTTTGAACTTTTTCACGGTTTCTTCTCATTTTCTGGCACAAGAAATAAATAACTTTGCCCACACATCATTTCCACTTTCTGTTAATTGATACATAAGAAATTGCCTAACCAAACAAAATTAAATTTGGTTGATGAATGATGTATGAATCCCACATGCTCATCAACCTGCATCACCACCCATTGCTACTTTCTTACTTTTCCTCGTGTCATGTATTGTGTGCCATTGTTAAATTCCGGTACAGTATCTTATCAACAATCACCACATTGAATTTATTTATTTTTTACTTACAAATATTTAATTCTAGATTAGGTTATTCAATCCTTGATTTCTGTGGTTGTATTGAATTTAACCAGCTACTACTTATAAAATTTATTTGTTTTTTGGAACCTAGCAAGTGGCAAGTAATATTTTAATATTCCAACATACCAACATGTAACAACTAACAACGGACCACTGCAACCTTGATTTCTGTGGTTGAGTGTAATTTAACTAATCTCCGATTATTTTTAGGTACGGAAATGTAATGGTTAAGAGAATAAATTTACTTGAATCCTCTCATTTTTCATATATAAAATTTATCATGCTTATCTACTCTAATTAACAGGAGAGAAAATATCGCCGATAGAAGTGGATGCGGTGCTGATATCGCACCCCGACGTGGCACAGGCCGTTGCTTTCGGTGTGCCCGATGACAAATACGGTGAAGAGGTAAACACTCACACTTGCACTAACGTCTTTACTTCCTTTTTTGTCATTTCCTCTTTTGTTCTTGTTCATTCTATACGGTTAGATTTCATGGGAATTGAATTCATATAGACCTTACGAGTCCATTGACTGATAACCACACACCAATACAGTACACATGAGATATGATTTCTGCCAAAAATGTCGATCACCTTCTTTAACCAAAGTTATTGAGGCCATCATTCAATCTACCATCACTATGCAACTTTGTAAATGCCTTAACTTTAAGGTCGAGCATTACAAACTCGACACGTTTTAATCATTATAAAGATGGAAGATCATAAAATACAAAGATATTTTCCCGACACGTTTCACTAAACTCTATTATAGTATCAGAGCTTTTTGCCTAACAGCTTCATCGATCTTCTATCCTTTTTCTTTGCCAACATGGTCGGAATTTATGTGATCGGTCTTCTCTAACCATGTGTGGTTTCACCAAACTCTATCAGATATTTCGTCCGGTGCCCATGAGTCTTAATCTTATAGGGTATAAAATGAATTTTGTCAAGAGTGACATCAAGCTTTGTTTCCTTGTAAAATATGCAACTTGTATAAGAAGTGGAACTTGCAATGGGATCTCAACCAACAATATTTTTTTGTTGTTGTTCGATTTTAGTCTTCTTTATTGAAAATTCAACAATAACCATCCATATTTTCAATTCTTTAATCACATTTTATTTATTTATTCTTGTATATTGAAAATTAAATTCACCTCCATGGGACTGATATAGGTTGTTGAGGTGGGGAGCAATTAGCAAAGCACCAAAATCTAGTGTTTTGTAGTCATCTTCAAAAGTTGCCCCAACTTGTTCTTCTTTTAAAAAAGTTTTTGTTTTTTAATTGGACAAAAAATCAGAACCTCTTGTTGACAATTTGTCCAATTATTTTTTAGAATCAGATTTAAGTGCCATTTTTCATCACCATATATTATGCATCAATTACAGGACAAAGCATTGGTTTATATCTAAAGCTAAAGCAATCTTTGTCTTAACACATAACTAATGTTGCGTAAAGCAATAATTTGTTGTGTGAAAAGCAAAAATTACACGTTACAATGTGTTGGATTGACACTCAACAATTCACATTTGTGGTTTGTACTTTCGAAATTGCATTGCATTGATCCGATAAATCGAATATGTGCAGATCAATTGTGCTGTGATTCCGAGACCAGGATCAGACCTAGATGAAGGAGAGGTGTTGAGGTTCTGCAAGAAGAACCTGGCCTCTTTCAAGGTACCGAAGAAGGTGTTCATCACGGATTACCTGCCCAAGACGGCGACAGGCAAGATCCAACGCAGGCTAGTCGCGGAGCACTTCTTGACCCAAATCTCAACCGCGAAAGTCCCCAAGTTTGGAGCTTGAAGCGGAAGCTCCACCCGAAGTACGTGTATGGCTGGCGCTTGCTCTCGAGATGCAACCGATCTCCTAAGAATATATGCTCGAATCGGTCTGTGTATTACTTGGATCGAAACCTCGTGTCGTTCGTTGAATAGTGTGTGTGCTTACTAGAAGAAGATCCGTAGAAAGGGTATGGAAGATCAATCGTTTGTTTTTTTACCCCCCTAAGATTGATGAATGTCTCATCTAGGGTCGGATATTGCTTTAGTTTGTACATAAAAAATAAGTAAGTATTTGTGGCTTATTGAGGTAAGAGTTGTTTTTTCAAGCAATTGGTTTCTTATAAAGCTTCTCTTAGTGCTTGTACTCTTTATTTGCAAGGCAAAATTAATGCTTGTTGGGAAGTAAATGGGAAGTAAATAGTATCAGTGGCGGACCCAGAAAGTTTTTAGCGGGGGGTCACCATAGTAGTCGACAATAAGATCGAGAAAAAAAATCGTAAAACACAATGTGATCGATAGTACAAATTAGTATCAATCTATGGTTTCGAAAATACTACAAATATATAATACGAAAATAAGCATAAAAATGAAAAATAAAGATATTAAACGCATTAAACGCAATAAATAAACATTGCATTATTAACATGTAATAATGTATAACTAGATATAAAAATTTTTAAACTTGTGTAACTTCTTACCATATTCTCAAAATAAGTAATATAACATATGGTTTCGAAGCTCTCGAGATGAATTATAATATGTGAATTTCAATTTAAGTAAAATATTAAAGTATTATAGTATATTGAAATAAAACTAAAGTAATTAATATTGCTGTAATTTTCAAACATTCATAACTTTTTACTCAAATGTCGGATTAGTGCATATTATATATCAAAACGAAGCTATTAACGAGGAGAATACACCTAGGTAATTTGTCAGATGAGGAGGGGGTCACGTGACCCCCTAGAACCCCCCCTAGGTCCGCCACTTAATAGTATCTTTAAAGTAGAATATTTTTCATAAAACTATACCAAATTTTGGATTTGGAAAAAATAATCCTATAATTTATGCATCATTTTGTAAAATCACTAATAAAATGCGGTTGTGCTAATAGGGGGTGGTTATGTGAAATTCACCAATCACTTTGATCTATAAGTTTAAGATATCTCTCAATAGTGGTTGTGTTCGATCAAACTAAACTAAGATATTGTTTTTCCCTTGAAAAAATCTTTCAATATTAGTACAATTTGAGTATCCAACACCTATTATAATCTCAAAAAATCTTTCAATATTAGGACTTTTGAGATTTTGTTGATTAAAGTGGTGCCTCAAATTTATACTATAATTTTTCATGTGGTGCTCGTGAGGTTTGTAGGTCCCTTCATGTTCAATTTTCAATGAATATAAAACAAATAAAGGAGAAATTATGCAAAAGCACTCCTGAATTGATGTGATTTTCATAAAATACAACTCGGGAAATTATTTAAAATCAACCAACTTTTAGATTTTATTTAGAAAAATAGAATGAAGCTCTTGACAACACAGCTAATTTAAGAAGCATCACTTGGAACATGAAAATAAATTGGGATTAGGATGCCATTTGGATTCGACAAATCTATATATGTGACGCCAACCAAAATTAGCATATACTCTATAGGTTATTGTTAGGCTCATCTTACTTAGTCTATGTAATTCTACGTGTGTTTGTATTTATGTGTTATATGGGTGAGCACCTGATGGAATTGCAATTGGGCTTTAGGCCCATCTGTAATCTCAGGCCAGCCCAGCTCGATGCTCTCTCATTTGTTACCGTTGTCATACAACTTGGCTCGGGTTTAAGAGGGTTGAAAACCTTAAACGCCGACTAAGAGAGAGAGAGAAATCTGAGAGCTTCCATGGCTTCACTCCTTTGTCTCATGAGCTCTGTTAGGGCTTCGGTTCCCTTGTGCTCTTGAGTGTAGGTTGAGCTCCCTTCACATCCAAACACCTTGAGTTCGAGAGCTAGTGAGATTTGAAGCTCGATTGCCCTTTGGTTCTATCCTTGGTGGCTGGTGTCCTAGTTGAGGCTAATCGATCTTATCATTTCTCTACTTGTTTGTGTTTTGAATTGGTTGTAAACTTGCTTTGAAACATTAATACAAGTTTGTCTTTCGTTTTGGTGTTGAATCTCTCTCTTCATTCCGTGATTACAATTTGGTATCAAAGCTTAGGTTAGGGTTTACGAGTTTTTCGGATTCGTTGAAGCTTTTGGAGTTTCCCATCTCCTTAGGCTCCGATTCCGAAAACCCTTTGCGTCTGTAGAAGTTTTCGAGGGTCTTCATCCTCGACGACTCCAGATCTGCAAAGGCATTAGGGTTTTCTTCAAAAATCTCTTGGTTCCATCGAAGTCTTCTGGAGCTTTGCTCTCCTCTTGCTCAGATATGTAGATCTTGAGGCTTGCTGAGGACTCTGGATCTAGGGTTTCTAGAAACTCAAGAGTCTCGAGTTTGTTTGCTTGGATTTGAGCCTTTGTGGCCTAGATCTGAACAAATCAGAGGCATAGCAAGAAGTTGTCAGAGAATCTCTTCTTCTGACAACTCCCCTTTTCAGTTCCCTTTGGATCACTACTGTGACGATTGATAGATCTAAACTAGCAGCTTAGATTCTGCTTGGTTTAGATTGTCAGGGGCACACTTGAGATTCAAATCCTTAGCTAAAAAGCTGTAGGATTTGAGTACTCACTCTTGTTTAGATATCTGTTTAAGAGATTCAAACCCTTAGCCAAAGAGATATAGGGTTTAAGTGCTCACAATGTTCAGATATCGACTGATTTGTTCACTTGTTTTCTCAGGTACCTGATTCAAACTCATGGCTGATAACTCTTATCGTATCAAACCCTTTGATGGGACAACAGACTTTGCTATGTGGCAAGTCAAAATGAAGGCGATTTTGATCAAAGAAAAATGCTGGAAGGTTGTCAATAATGAATATCCTACAGGTATGTCTGCAGATGCTAAAAAGGATCTGGATCTTGTTGCTCACAGTGAGATCATGAACCGTATCTCTGATGAGGTAGCTAGACAGGTAGTTGACTGTGATACTTCCATAAATTTATGGAAGAAATTACAGGAACTTTATCGGGTAAAAACTCTGTTAAGCAGGATATCTTTGTTGTGTCGCATTTTTACATTTAAGATGCATGTTTCTATGTCTCTTGATGATAATCTTGATAAATTTCTGCGTATGACACAAGAACTTGAAAGATGTGATGATAAAATTAATGAAACTCACCAAGCTGTTATTCTGTTGAATGCTTTGCCTTCTCAATTTGATACTTTTAAAGATGTTATTCAGTTTAGTAATGAGACCTTGACTAAGAAACGTATAGTTGAAGTCATTACTCAGAAAAATGAGATTGTTAAGGTTTTTAAGATTAAAGGTGACAAATATGAAAAGCCTAACTCTAAACCTGATGTGCTTTTTACTCAGGGTGGCAACAAAAACAGAAAAAAGAAACAAGAAAAAGGATAAGGAAAAAACTACTGAACCTGGAAAGAAACATTGTACCTATTGCAAGAAAAATAACCATGTTATTTATGATTGTTATAAGAAAAGAGATGATGATCAAAAGAAATTGCAAACTGGTACTTCTGCAGTGCTTGATTCTGGCTTGTTTTATTATGATGAGTTGCTTATGGTTGCCTGTGATGATTCATCTGATGCTTGGTTGCTTGATTCTGGATGTACTATGCATGTCACTCCTCATAAGCATTACTTTAATTATCTTGATGAATCTGTTAGTGGCATGGTTAGACTTGGTAATCATTCTGAACTTGCTATTAGAGGTATAGGCAACATTCCTTGTAAAATGTATGATGGGGTTGTTAGGGTCCTTCAACAAGTAAGGTGGGTACCTGATATGAAGAGAAATTTGATGTCTGAATCTATGTTTGATGACCTTGACTATGATATTAACATTAAAAGAGGTATTAGAACTGTTTCTAGGAATGGTAAGATCCTCATCAAAAGTGTTAAGAAATATGGTCTTTATCATATCATTGGAAATCCTGTCTTGCATGGTATGTCTTTATCTGTTGAGTCTTCTGTTGCATCCATGAACATGAATGATACTCTGATTTGGCATGCTAGACTTGGTCATATAGGGAACAAATGTTTACATTATCTGTTTAAATAAGGACTCTTTGAAGGCAAACCCTCTGATTTTAAAAACTGTGAAAGCTGTATTTTTGGTAAACATGCAAAAGAATGTTTTAAAAAATCAGACTTTGTTGCTAAAAGACCAACTTCGATGTACTCCAAGAGCTCTTTCTTCCCTTTTCAATAAATACATTATAAAACCTTTATCACGATATTAAACTTCGTCGCATATTAAACTTCGATGTACTCCTTCTAATGACTTTGTAACTTGCTTTGAATCTCTTTCTTCCCTTTTCTAAGTTCTTCAACTTCCACACGTACTCCAAGAGCTCTCAATGGCTTGATGACTATCAATAGAAGGTTCCTCCCACATTTCATCAATCTGCAAACACTTGCCCATCAAAGCCTACACATAAATTAGTCCCCTTCCAAGCATCAAATTCCACTTTGTTGTAAATAGAAAGTCTTGTCCATTACCCCTTGTAAATTGATAATCTATACAAAGTTCGTTGTACTCTTTCTTATTTGATAATGGATTTGTCGGCTCTTGCCGCTCGTAGGTTTTCCTCCCGATACTCAGGATTCCCACATAAAAAAATTTATGTTTTTTTTTCGTATTTTCTCTTTATCCTTACGTGCTTCCATTCTTCTGCTACGCTCTCGTCATTTATACCACTAATCCCCAACAAATATCATACGACTACATTTCAGGGAGATCAATCGAATCACAAAACATCCTTGCCTAGATCTAAAACTGTTGAGAGGTTTGGTATGGGAGTGTCCCTCCCACATTGATTATAAAAGAGTAAAAATGATGGGTTATAAGGAAGAGTGAAACTCTACACAACAGCTTAAGCTTTTGTGTTAAGTTGGTGGATCCCGACCTTATAATCGCAAAAATAATAATAATAAATCAATGTAACCCGACACGTGTTTGCCTCCCGTTAACGATCCGTCGGATATTTAACATGGTATCAAAACCATGGTAGAGCTTGTATTCTTATCCATAAAGCTAGTGATTATTGAATGGTAAACTAGCTAGCTAGTAGGAGTTGTAGTAATAAAATTTCGCCTAGTTAAAATAAAAATAAAAATTCGACGTTATATCGAAGGGCCATGTTTGTTTTTATTCTCAAGCTATTGTGGCCAAAGTGGTGAAGATAGGTGCCCCACAACTCCACAAGCTTCAAACAAAATATCTTTTTTTATCCTGGTCTGGTGTGGTGGATTTGGAGGTAAGAATGAGTTTGGATTAAGGCCATTAATTTTAAAGATTAATGTATTAAAATTATAAAAATGTGCAACTTGTCATAGCGACCAGTACAACATATGGTCACAACAATCAGATGCTATACTAGTCGTTGCGACCGGTTCATCTTCTACATCTATCAAAAACCCTTCTCTCCAACTCAACTAAAATCGGCCAAGTATTTGACTCTTTTTTTTCTTTTTCTTTTTTTATCGTAAATCTGTCTAAAGGATGTCTATATACGACTGTTATGAGCACAAATACACAAAATTACACCGTCTTTACTCACTTTTCACCCCATCTATCAATTCCTAAAAACAAATCACCCAAATACTTAAAAACATGTTTAATCATCCGAAATCACGATGAAAATGTAAAAAACGCATCTAAACTTCGATGGATCTTCAATTTGGGCGACTTTAATTGAAGAAAAGTGGGTAAATTATTATATTTACAGGATATTTTTGTCATACTCTAAACAATGCGATTTACTTGGAAATGCATCGGATAGTTGGATACTATTACATGCGATGATATATACATATTGTAATTGGTGGTTTCAATTCGCCGAGTAAGCTTGATAAAAATCAAGAACTGATTGGGACATTGAGAGGTAAGTTAAATGTATCATTTGTTCAACTTGGTGAAATTTACTTGGATGAAAATGAATGAATTGGAGTTGTTGAAACACCCACATCAACAAGTAGTTGTTGATTGTGAGTTCGATTCATGCATATACATCAATTGGTTTCATTCCTTTACAATATTTGAGAGATCGGACGATGAAAGCTCCTATGATAATAGATTTGCTGCTTTCTAGTAAGTTATGACCATTTACATATATAATTATATATTACTTATCCTTTTTTTTTATTCGTATTATATAGTACTTATCTAACCATCTAAGTTTCTTCTAAACCGATAATGTTTGAAATTAAATAAAAGAACATTTGTATTCATATGCAGAGACAAAATTTGGATGGGAGCAAGCAGAGGCAGTCACCTCTCCTTACCTTTTTTATTTTTTAATTAGGAAAAAATTCGGGTGAGGACGCTCTGTCCGAAAGCATCCTTGTGGATGATGTTTGTAAAACCAGAATTGTTACAAATATCAAAACCTCTGGCAGAGTGGTTAATGTGTGCAACCTTATCGGTCACTCTATTCCCAAGACAAGGTACATAAATGAAAGAAATTTCTTTCATAGTTAATAGAAGAAATTGTACGCCAGACAAGATGAGTCCGATTTCCCATGGGCATCATGGACTTGTTGTTGAGATGGTTAATAATTATGCTGGAATCTCCTTCAATATGGATTTTGTCAATATGTAGTTGTAGGGCCAGTTGTACCCAAGTTTGAGTGTTAGGGCTTCAGCTTGAAGCGCACTTTTCATACATAATTGTTTATAGCTTATGTGTATTGGGTGTCTATTCCAGTCCTTGATAACCACACCAGCGGTACTACGGTTATCAGCGAGAGTCGATCCGTCAAAGTTGAGTTTGGATGTACCTTTCGGTGGTTTGCGCCACTTGATATGACGGGCTTTGTTCTTCTTTGTGGGTTGTCTGATGCTTTGTGAATGATGGGTGGTGTTATCATCTAACGTACTATCATATTGGCGAGTGTTACTCCAATTTATCTAGTGTGTAGTAATAAGTTTCAATGCGGCGTCCCTAGGAGGGACTGGTACCTACCTAAGCACGTGTTGGTTTCGAATATACCACATCGTCCACCAAGTGAAAGCAAGTTTACCTAGAGCAGTCTTTGGTAGGCTATTACTAATGAATGACATGACTGAGTTTATATCTCTTGGTAGTGTGATTTGGCTGGCTATTGTCGAGTTTATGTGCCATGGGAATTGAACGAGAGATCTCGAATATTGACATTCGAATAGTAGATGAACATCATCTTCCATAGAGCAATTACAAAAATTACATGTAATGAGGATAGGGACCTCCCGTAGGGCGAGCCTAGCAGCCATGAGTAGGCCATTTTGACAGATTTTCCACAAGAAATTTTTTATCTTAGGCGGGATGTCGAGACGCCAGATCTAGGAATTGTTGTCTAAGGGAATTGAGGATTCAGTGGAAACCAATTTATATGCATTTGACGTAGCGAACTAGCCCTCTCGATCCGGTCACCAGTATAATCTATCCACAAAATTTGAGACTGGGAGCGGAATGTCAAAGATTTCCTCCACAATGTTGTGTGGGAGAAAACAGAGAGTTTCTCCTCCCACCATTTACCTCCCAGGATATAGTCGTTGACTTTATCATCGATGTTATCAACTTTTGGACAATCATCTCTTGACTGAATAGAAGATGTTGTAATCCAGTTATCGGACTGGAATTTGATAGATGTCCCGGTGCTAACCGACCAAATAAGCCCCTTTTTAAACTTGTTAATTAGAGTTGTAAGTTTCACCCATTGTCAGGAGGTTGCACCACTTTTCTTATAATGAAGAATATCATCCGCTCGAAGATATTTATATTTGATTATTTGCACTCAAACATTATCCGGCTCAACCAGCGTTTTCCATAGCAGTTTCATTTGTAATGCTTCATTAATTTCTTTGGATTTTCTAATCTCCATGCCCCCACATTTCTTTGTTCTACAAACTCTATCCCAACTAATCAACGGACGGTGTTGCAAATCTTTATTCCAGAAAAATGTTCTATTAATCTGATCAAGTTCTTTATGAATTGAAGATGACAGTAAGAAACTCTGCATCGTGTATAGGGGTTTGACTGATAGATTTGAGTTTATAAGAATAGCTCGATTTTGTTGAGATAGAGAGTTAGCACGTCATTTACTTAGTTGTTCTCTAGATTTACAGACAATATCTTCGAAGGTTTCTTTCGTTACTCTGCCGTTGATAATTGGACATCCAAGATATTTTTTCAGGGAGTTGACGTTGGAAATAGTTCGACATCTATTGAGTTCCAGAAGTCTGGACTGTGTGATCCTCTCCTTAGTCCTTACATCTAATAAACAACCTATATGTATTTTTTTTATCAATAGTTCTGTTTTAACATAATATATATAAACAAAAAATTTAAAAATAACTATTGGAAGGAATGGATACATTTAAAAGTTATTGTATTTAGTTATAGGGATGTCAATAAAAGTGAAATAAAGACTGCAATAAGAAAAGGAGTAAGATATTTCATTGTTGAAAGGGATAATCTCGGGGTAATCTTCGCCATTAATAAAGAAGCTACAACATCTTGGGAGATCTTCAAAACGGTTGAAGAGATCCAATGTGCTTAGTCGGAATTTCAACAATATTAGCTTTAAACACTACTATAGAGACTCAAATAGTTTTGGTGATTTTATAGTCAAGTCTACAATCACCTGTAATATGGGAACTTTCGTCCTGTGTGGAGAGCTTTGTAACATCTTTCTTAGGGATGATCAAGGTTAAGATTTGTTCAATAAAGACAACCATTTTTTGTCTAATATGTGTGTGTTAGGAAGTAGAACTACTTACTCATATTATCTCAATAGAAATTTATAGAGCCTAGAAAACCCGTTTTTTTTAGAAAGATAAAGGAAAAATTTGGTGAAATATCCATTTTCAAAGTATAATTAAGTAAATGTCCAATTTTTATTAATAATTAAGGAAGTGTCCATAATAATTTGATAATACCAAAATGCCCCTCTTTTTATTTCCCCTTGAAAAAACCCTTTTCCTTGGTTCTAAAATCTGATCTATGGATTCCGCCTTCAATCCCCTTTGTCTCTTCATCCTCTTCGCCAAATCTATCTCAAGCTCAACCATGTCAGTTGGAAGGACACACGCTTCTGCCGCCGGCCGCAGAAATGGTCGCCGTTAGCATTAGCTCGTCGGCCAAAAGGTTATCGCCAGGCTTTGCCTTCCTCGAGCTCGATCCTGCCCGGCGAATCTCCAGGTCAATGTTGACTCCTCAGTGGCGCCGCTCGTGATCCTGCAAAGCGGGATTGGTTCACACCGATAATTGCTCGTGATCAATTTTGGGATTTAAGTTGTTCAATTTGTTGATTGTGATGCTGATTTTGATCTTCTCGTTTAATTTTGAAAGTATTGTATAGAACCAAGGATCGAAAATGGTGATTTGGAGTTGGTTGTAGAATGAAATGCCAGAAGATTTGCGATTGTATTGAATGTGGAAGAAGATACAACCTACCAACTGTTTGTTGAAAGTCCTCAATGAACACCTACCAACTGTTTGTTGAAAGTCCTCAATGAACTCTGATGTTTTTCCGATTATACTTAGCTTGAAGCTGTTTATTTGAATTCTTACTGATGTTCTTTGTTTAGGGATAATAGATTGGTGACAATGTTTTTTAGTTGGTGACAATTGGTTTATGACAATATTTGGTGACAGTGTTCACTTGTTGGTGACAATAATTTGATGATAGTGTTTCGTAGTTAGTGGCAATATTTTGTAGTCGGTGATAGTATGTAGTTAGTAAAATTGGTGGTGACAATGTTTTGTAATTGATGACAATGTTGGTGACAATGTAGTTGATGACAATGTTCTATAATTGATGACAATAGGTTGGTGACAATGTTCACTAGTACCAGAAAAAAATTTCGTTAAATGTCACTAGGAAAAAAATAAAATGTCACTAAAAAGGTTTACTTTCACCAAAATAATTATCACAAATAACTGTCACCGGAAAAAGTGAGTTAATATTAGGAGACAACAATGATGACTTTAATAGTGTACACACATTTTAATTTGGTAACAGTGTTTTGTAGTCGGTGAAGATAGGTTGGTAACACTATTTTGGTGACAATTTTAGGTGAGAAACTCGTCAAACTTTTAAAATTTTATTTGGTGACAATATTTGATGATATATAATGTAGTGGTGACATTTATTATTGTTTGCTTAGTTTTAGTTACTCTAGGTATAATGTTTTGTCATTGGTGATAATAGATTACGATCTTGGTGATATTTAGTATGGTGATGATAGTTTGTTTGTAATTACATGGTCTTGGTGACAAATATTTGTTGAAACAATATTTTGATGACACTATTTAATTGTTGGTGACAACAGATTACTAAAGTAGGTTGGTGTCAATATGTGGTGGTGATAGTGTTCTCTGTTTAGGGATAATAGATTGATGACAATGTTTTTTAGTTTGTGACAATTGGTTGGTGACAGTGTTCACTTGTTGGCGAAAATAATTTGATGACAGTGTTTTGTAGTTGTTGACAATAGGTTGGTGTCAATATTTTGTAGTCTGACAATTAAGTATTACAAAGTTAAACTTTACATCAAATTTTATCTACTTAGGGTTATTATTGTAGTAACAAAAATGTGTTAATATTAGATGACAAATGTGATGCCATTATAGTATTGTACATCAAATTATTCGTTTGCTCAAGTTTAGCCCCTCTAGGGTCTATGTTCCCCTAGTTCTAGGGTTTTAGTTTCGTAACAAAAATGTGTTAATATTAGATGCCAAATCTGATAACATTGGTACTGTACACACATTTTAGGGTTTATGGTTTAGTCTTTAGGGTTTAGGGCCTTAGAATTTAGGGTTTAGGGCATTGGCCCTAAACCCTAAAGACTAAACCATAAACCCTAAACTATACTGTACATCAAATTTTCGTCTGCTTAGGTTTAGCCCCTCTTGGGTCTAAGATCCCTTTGTTATAGGGTTTCAGTTTTGTAACAAAAATGTGTTAATATTAGATGACAAATGTGATAATATTAGCATTGTAAACATTTTAGTTTGATGAAAGTGTGTTGTAGTTGATGACAATTGGTTAGTGACACTGTTTTGTCGTTGGTGACAATTAATTTCTAAAAATAGGTGGTTGACACTAGATTGGTGACAAAGTTTTGTAATTGGTGACAGTAGATTATTGACTAAAGCTTGATGAAAATAGGTTGGTTACATTGTTTTATTGTTGGTGTCAATAGATTACTGAAAAGAGGTTGGTGACAATGTTTTTTATAAGTTGGTGACAATACGATTGTTTAAACAATATGAAAACAGTGTTCTGTAGTTGGTGACAATGTCTTGGTGATGTATAATGTTATGGTGATAATTCTTTTAAGGTTACAATGTCTTGGTGATGTATAATGTTATGGTGATACTTCTCTTAAGGTTACAATGTCATGGTGACAATATATTGTCATCAACCATAGCATTAATAGTTGTCACCAACAATTGTCATCAGGAAAACATCTATTAGCAGAAAAACCTCAATTGGCACCGAGGAAATGTGTTACTGGCAACTGTCACCGGAAGAAAATCAACTATCACCCAAATTTTTTTGTCACCAACAATTATCACAAGAAGAAAAGAAAATCAATTGTCACTAGAAAAGATTTTCCCCTAACTGTCACCGAAAAAAATAAAATGTCACAAAAAATCAATTGTCACCAAAATAATTGTCACAATTAACTGTCACCAGAAAAATATACTCAACTGTCACCAAAAAATTGTCATCAAATGCAGGCGTTGATCGGAATGGTCAATGTTGACTAGTCAATGTTAAAATTAAAAATGGTCAAAGAGGTAGGAGGAAGGGTTAGGGATGGGGAAGGAGGTGTATTTTTGAAAAAAATGGACATTTACTTAATTTTGTAAAAAAATAGACATTTACTTAATTTTGACATGAAAAATGGATATTCACCAAATTTAACCAAAGATAAATGAATAGTAAATCGCAATCATTAAACTTAAAATATGTTTTTGCCTTTCTAGATATAATAATCGGTAATAGGTAAACCAAGTAAAATATTTTAGAAATAGGTAAATCAATTTATGTAACATAAATAAATAGATAATATGCCTTTCTATTTCGTTGTTGTATGTTTAGACGGCTTGCCGTCTGCCGACTTTGTCGGTCTCTCGAGGTCCGGGCCTGTCCGGCCTCGAATTATTTCCTTATAAAAAAAAAATAGATAATATGCCTCAGCCTCATATTAAATAATTCAAATAATTGACAATATGGTCTACATAGCAAGTGGTTTTGTCTGTCAAGAAAAAAATCTTAACAAGATCGTTAAGTTCAAATTCTTGGCAATCATTTTCATCCATATATCAAGCCTGTGTGGTAAGAAGATATTTTATTTTATTTTATTTTAAAAAAAATAATTTGATACTCCAAATATATACTTCTGGCTCACGATCGATCGATCGATCCCACATGTTGATCGATCCATTTGACGCCTGTAGTCCAATCCAATCATATAATAAATACACGTCAATTCTAGAAAAATTGATTAAAAAAAAAAGTGTCATATTTATCCAAAATCTAACTTATACAAATTTGGATAATTTTGAAGGAAGGAAACATGATGCCTCGTGGTCGGAATTAAACAGAGCCAGACTTCTGAACGTTCCTTGGGATCATGAAGGGCCAAATATTAAGGTTATCGACTTCAATTTGATTTTTGAGTACATTTTTTTGTGCTAATCAACAATGAGGGCAATTTTTAAAAACAAAAACAAAGGGGAATTTGATATTTCCATCCAAAAAATCTGCTTTACACCAAAATGACAATACACATTAGTTGAAAATAGCTTTTGATCAAGTCAAAATATAGGGTCATTGGTTGAAAAATACTCGGTTCGTTAATTAAGAAAACAAACAAAAAATACACTTATATCCTTATTTATTACTCTAATTTTTTACTTTTCTAAAAGTAAAAAACCACAACTAATAACTATTCAATCATTATAAGGGTAATTTCATAAAGTAGAAGATAAAATATATAAAATGACAAGTCTTTTTTTAACAAGATTTACTTCCTAAAACAACAAATTTTAATTAACGGATGGGGCAACACTTTTCGGAAAGTTTAAAGAGGTCAAACAAAATCCAAGAAGCTCGAGATATTGAAGATTGGCTACGGTGGTTTGCTTCGGAACCAAGTGTGAACCGTAAGAGACCTGTCTACAAGGAGAAATTGCTTGTCTTTACGATATTTATGCACTTCACCTACATTAGTAGGAATGAAGTAGTGTTTAGGGGTGATACTTGTAAACTCGGAGAATTGTAAAATGCGCATATCCTTGAGGTGTAAGTGACAAATATCTAAGTAGCGCAAATGGGTGAGAAGGTTAGTAAGATGATTTACATTCTTTGTATGGAGGTACTAGGAGTAGGAGAACTATAGGAGGTTATAGTGATTCAGTGATTGGCAAGAGGGTTTTTGTGGAGAGTACACACCGTATTTTGTGTGGGAGTGAGCTTTGGCTTACCTAACCATTTCGGAATGGCTCACCGAAAAAGACTTGTGGGTAGTACCCATAGGTACTCGGTTCGAACCCCGGAATGTCCGCTATTAATTTATCAATTCAAGGAGCTCTGGCTTACCCATCTTTTGTGGCAAGACTGACTTGTCTTGTCCTTTTATAACTACAATTACGACTCTATAGAAGTCCTTTTATAACTACAATTACGATTCTATAGATTTATCGCTTCAAGTATTTGCTTTTATTCTTCTTTTTTTTGGTAGACGTTTTTATTCTTTTATCTGCATTTTAATGTTTTCTATGAATTGGACACTCGAATAAGTTGAGCAAAGCATTACTGAAGATTGTGTTGTTGAAAAGTTGGTCATCGAAATCAATGTTTTGGATTAGTTTAATTTAAGATGATATAAAGCATCTTTTCTTTCAAAATTCGAGAAAGCTAACACACTTGTTTGTGAAATGTATATAGAAAACAATTCAATTAACTACTACAACACACTTTTGTATTGTCCAATTGTTTCATATCACCCAATTAACAAATAGACTAAAAATGAAGAAAAATATAACATTGTCACATTAAGGATTACTGTACTTTATAACGATTGAAAAGTTAGGACTAAATTAAAACACCCAAAAATGGTTAAGAGACCAAAAAATGAAATCATCCTAAAAAATTATGAGATTACTTAGATGGGTATGAACACTTTTTGCTAAGATCCGGCAAGTTATAAATGATAAAGCAAATAAGATCCCCGATTAGGTAATCATATGCCAATAAGTTAGGTTTTTTGGGCCATGCCAAACACACCCTATGACCCTAAGGAGATTAGCTGGCCCAAGTGACAACTGAATCCTACTTTGCTCACTAACTGATGGAGAGATATAGTGAAATCTTCATCTCCGGCGTCTTGGCTTGATGCAACAAGTGTTTGCTACAATGTATGTGATACACTAACGTTTATACAACTATGCTACAAAATTTGTGGTGTCTACAGTTGGATCTGAAAGCCCCTTCACCCAACTCCAGGCGAGTTAAAACACAATCCGCTATCCCGCTTGGGATTCACGTGAGTATAACGTACAAGAAAGAGCTTTTCTCTGCCTGCGTAACTTGATCTGAGTTACTAGTCTTCGTCTAGATCATCGGGGACAAGCAACTTCTCCATGGCAGCCTGAAGAAAGAAATTCAAGGAAGCAAAAAAAGAAGGAAGAATCGTCAGTCTGTGGAGACGACAACCATTTCTGATGCTGTTTAGAATGACATGAATCTGAGAAATGAAGAGCTGATGAGATTAAATGTATAAATCATTGCAGATGAGACCATATATTGCCGAGTGCCGAACAACAAAACTAGTAACATTAGGGAATTTGATAGAGCAAGAAAAAAATGCAGCCATATTTCCCTTCCAAGTGGAAACTGAATCACAACAATTAAACTGCGACGAACAAGGGAGATTTGATAATTTAAATCAAGGGAGCTAATTTTGAGCCTCAAGGTTTAAAATTATAACTATTATTATTGCTATATCGGTTAGAAGATCAATGATCCGGTTGGGGCCAAACTCGTTTAAAAATAGACAACATCTAGCTAATTGCATATCAGAAAAGGATATGACAATTTACAACTTAAGCAAAGTCATGGATCTCCAAACCTAACATCAACAGTTAGCTCTCCTGTGCTATTATATTCATCACTCCAAGATTTCCCATCAATATACTAATCAATAAACGATCTTGATGGAGCTTTAATATCCTCTTTGCTATAATCATGAACCTGTTTTTAAGACCTATTGCTTCCTGAAGCGTTCTACAGTATCATAATATGTCATGCTAACCAAAATCCCTCTGAAAAAACCATTAAAGATCCTTGAATCACAAGTATATCAGATGAAGGTGGAGATTTCAATTAACAGGGATGGGAATTTCAACCCAGTGTAATCCCCACTCAAAACAGGGTCTGGAGGTCAAGATGGATGCACCCTTTACCCTGAGCAAACCAAGAGGGTGTTTCTGAAAGAGCTTATATAGATACAAAAGATTGATATTGGCACTTTGTACAAGCATAGATCGATATTGAACCCGCCTCTAACTCCTAGTAGTGGGCCATGTCAATTAAACTACCCCAACTTCTAGCCCACTTCATATTGAATACTCCTTCCTTAATTAGTAATTGGGGCATGCCTATAACTTTCCCCACTTCCTAGCCAACATTATATACTGAATTGAATAGCCCTTAACTAGTAGTCCATGCCTCTAATTTTAGTAGTGGGCCGACTTCCCCCACTTCCTCGCTACTTTAATTAGTAGTTCATTTCAATGACCTGCCGACTTTGCAACCAGGCCATCAAAATTCGAAATTTTAACTAGTTCATGTGCTCATATCATAATATATATAATTGGGAAAATTGCAGGAAAACCCAAACATTGGGGGTCGTTGTTTGCAACACCCCCCAAAGCATGAGTTATTATGTGCATTTAGCAAAGTTTGGTGTAGCAAACAAACCACCCCGAAGTAAGTGTTTGTTCCCTCCAATTTGCTCTATATAATTTTCAAGATTTACTAGTGCAAGAAATTACCTTTATGGAGGCAACATCTGCTGCAGCAGGTTTCAAGTCAAGAGCAAGTCCGAAATGTAGCATAGCCTTATCATACATGTTGCGTTGCTTGTAAATCTTGCCCATCAAAGCATATATACTGCATTCACGAGGAGCGTACTCTTTTAGCTCTTCAAGAACATCCAAAGCTTCATCCAACTTCCCCATCGCAACTAAAATTGTAGCCTTTTGAAACATGGGGAGAGGGTTCTTTTTATCTGCTATAATAGCCTTTTCCATCATCATCAAAGCCTCTTCATTTCTCTGATACACAGCATGAACGACTTTAGAGACTGAACTTACTAAATGCAGCACTTAAAATGCTCCAAAATACTTTCCTTCTCAAAAGAGAAACCTACAATCTATTCAGCAGAAACTGGCATACCTGTAATGCATGTAATGCGGTCCCAAGATATGACATCAGCACCGAGGAGCGTGGATTAATTTGAAAAGCTATGCGGAAGTTATGCTCAGAGAACTCAAATTTCTCTTGCCGAAGATAGACCATTCCCAGACCATACCATGCATTATAATGCCTCGAATCAACTCGAAGGGCACACTGGTAACTTCTAATTCCACTCTCAAAATCCTCTAAAGCGACATACTCGTGTCCACAGAGAGTGTGACCATATGCAAATCTTGAATCTAACTGCACCGCTCTCTGGAAGTTTTTTAGGGCCATATCATGATCTTTCTGCATACTGTAACAGTTTCCCATAGCACACCTACAAATCAAATAAATTTACAAAATGAGTAATATCAGCAATAGCAATGGGTATACATTGCGCAACATGCAAATACAGTCATGAATACTATGAAGCATGAATAATATCCAAAAACTGGCAGATAACGCAAGAAAAGATAATGTCCAAATTCGATATGTGGTTGAAATAATAATACTTGTCATCAAGAAATGAGAAAAGGAAATATGGCAAAGTCCTAATGCAATTAACTTTGGTGCTTAAGGAAATAATCATGCCAACTCAGCATTTGGGCATCTGCATGCGACACATTTGAATGTGAAACAGTCCCAAATGAAAAAAGCTAAACCTCCTATAGAAAGTTTAACATCATAGCAAGGCATAGCTCGAGAAAACGGAAAGGTTTAGCATATACCAAGTTTGAGGAGCTAAACGATCAGTTGATAACAGCTCCTGAGCCAGATAGCTCAACCTCATATCTTGTTTCAAATGCTGCAAGATAAATTTGCATTTGTAAGACAAATAAATGAATGCGTGGCTAGAAAATACAAAGTTCAAATTGATATTAGAGGATCAAAACAACAGGCCAAACAACAGAGCTTAACCAACACAAAATTGACCCATCAATTTGCAATTTTGTATCATTATGATGATTGAAGATTTCCCTTTTTAGATTACTTGTAGCTTTTATAAAGGGAAGTAAGCACAACACATTGTCATCGAGGGTATCACTGTCATGACTGTTATTTGGTGCCTGATTATCAAGTAATAACTGAAAGAAAAGTAAAATTCATCTTATTTGGGATAATACTTTTCTAGCTTTATGCTCATATTGCTAGTGATCTTGTTGGCATTTCTCTGAACCAATTTATCATCACAGTAAGGCTGGCTTTGATAGTTTCTTTTTCAATGACTTTGGAGTACAGGGAGCCTTATCATTTGCCTCCTGCTTCATACAGACAAATAGACTACTCTTCTTCCCCGATGGATTCACTCCAATCGGCAAATTAAAGTGCTAAATTTAAAAAAGAGAAAATAGGAATGTGCTATCAGAACACAGTACTGGATTAAACAGGATGAAATTTAGATTTTCAGCATCTCAGGATGTCTACCCAAAAAATAAAAAAAACAATTAAACGTACAGTACTGGCCTTCATCAGGATAAGAGCATCTTACATTCTTAATTCATTCTTAAAAGTGATTAAACAAGAGCAGGGAGACATTTTTCCCCACTCACACTCTTTCCCAACCTTGTTTGGTATCACTATGAGTTGAACCTCTTTTTTTTTTGGAAATGGTAAAGAAAACTGTTGTTTTTTAATCATTCTATCCTTAATTAATCAACATAATGATAATTCTGAAATGTACAAGTGCCTCATGACTGCATATGAAGCAATCGGACATGAACTTTAAAATAACATTAGTTTGAAAGATTAAAAGCAGATTAAATGAATCTACAACGTATTGTATATGCGCTAATGGGACTGGTATAAAGAGATTTTCAAAAAGCCTGAGGTGAAAATATAACAAAGAAAAGAACCATCCGAAGATAAATGATTACTTACGTATAGAACAGTAGAATATATATCCATTCCTTCTAAGCTGTAAGGAGACAGGCGGCGTGCAAGACTGAAGGCACATTCAGCTTCTGCGTAATCAACCAGTTCAAAACAAGCTTTCCCAACCTGCAGCAGAATCTTATTCAGATTACTCCATTCTGGAAATGTGGAAATTTATAATGAACTTCATTCTGGATGCAGCAACTGCTCTTTTTCAACACAGAATTTCACAGGCAAATAGCAAAAGCTAGTGAACTGGAACGCCACATGCTATGCTGCTAAGATTTTGAGATCATATATGATGAACTGGACAAGCAAAAGATAAAACTCAGAGCAGAAAGTCACAAGCTATGAAGAACATACCTGGGAAAGCACCCAACCAGTATTATAATGTTTATGTGGGAGTTTTTGATAAATGTTCAATGCATCCTGCGAGAAAAAATACTGCAAATGAATGAAAACAGCAAGAATGAAATGCTGAAGGTCAACGCACTTTGGTGAAAATAAACCATTACCTGACACTTGTACAAGCAGGAAAGTCTGTAACCCTCTCCTAACTGCTTCAAAAGGGTCATGATATCTACAGCACCAGTTAGGATTCTTGATGCATCCACATTGCCCTTACATGTTAGCATGCTTCCATCATCTTGATCATAGGATTTAGCATCACCAGATGGTAATGAAGTAACTGCTATTCCATATGAAGTGGGATCTTCGAAATCCTCCTGGCGTGTTCCTGAAAAAAGTTAAAAGAGTAAATTGCTAAGGTCACTGGTATCTATATGAATACACCACATCCAGATCGATTAAAAAAAAAAGAACCTTAATAATTAAATAACACACGTTTTCTTAGGATGATAAAAACTATATATAAAATATTAAATTTTTAATTAAATTTTTTTAATAATCTCATACTTTTTATAAGTATGAGATTATTAAAAAAATGATTAAAAAATTAATATTTTATATAGCTGTTATCATCCTAAGAAAACGTACGTGAATAGTAAACTACAAATAAAAGTGAATGGAGTAATGTTTTATAATATCCTGTATTTTTATTTATGAGGAATTGTTTTATTTTATAAATAAATAAAAAGATTATCATTTAGGAATAAGCAACCCAGAGCCATAAAGTTCCGATTCATCTCAAGCTACGTAACTTTAAGAATAAATTAAGATTATATACACTAATATGTAACCTAACTTGGTGCTTGTACACAAATCTCACACAAAGTCACCATATTTAACCTTGGCAGCACAAATACTCATTACAATATTACTACTGTATCAAGTATAAAAATATGCATTTTTTATAATAAATCAACACATACATATCATTCCATGATTGATGCTTTTGTGCAACTAAGTATCATGTTTGTACAGAAAGCTCAAACAAACTTTCCATATCCTGAAGTTTGTACTATAGAATGGATGACACTCCAGACTAGAAATAGAAATTTTCAGTCTCATTCAGGATTAAGCAGCTCAGATTACTCCATAACTAACCCAACAAACATTCTAAAATATAAAACATATCAAGAAATTCCAACACAACCAACCCAATCTTTAACTCAACCAAATACGATTGAGGCAACAATTAACTTGACATAACCTAAAACTGAAAAGATCCAAACCAATTTAAGGTCAAGGGAGTTAGGATGGAGGTGGTAGTGATGTTGCCTAGTGAATGGTGGTTATGATCAAGGGCCCTTCTTGCATTGAAATGATAGTGTAGAGGCCATCAAAAATTGAGTGACTTTGACGGGCACGACGTGTGGTAAAAAAGGAAAGCATCTTTCAATGAACTTTCTTGATAGCCCCATAATCAAGACATCAACTCCAACTTTGGTCCATAATATCAAAAAGAATACTACCTTCTTCGCAAGCTTCACTGGACGAGGCAGTGCCCTTTCGAATTGTGACCGAACGTAACGTCACTGAACTCAATTTTGAACTCCCAGGATGTTTCATAGAATGACCAGTCCCATTCCCTGTCAATGTTGCTCCTGTTGAATTTGAAGAAGCAGCAGACTCTCCAGAAAGTCTAGTACTCCTACGAGAGCCAGAATCGGAAAATAACCTCCCTGAAATCTGAAAAGAAAATGAATTTCCATACCATCAGTCAAGAAGCTACATTTGATTTTTAACATTTTAAAGCAGCTAAACATTAAAGGAACTATCAAAGCGGGGGAAATGATATAATTATGACATGAGTGAATCCATAAAATACCTGAAGAAGGAAAGAGATTATGGGCGAAACGGTATAATTGAATGAATTTCAACTATTTCTTTAGATCTTCAATTGATGGTATTTATTTCATGTATTTAATCATTACAATCATGAATCGTCTGACTCTTATTATTTTAACCACCCTACAATCTGCAACATCATGCTAACAACTGTTCCATTCCCAGAAATTTCCTACCCATCTTTTTAGCATAAACATATTTTTATCTCTTGTAGTTCAAAGGAAAATCAATACAACAAATGTAGAATATTTCTATTTATCTGAAGTTCCTTAAGAGTGACTGAAAGTGGGTAAAGATAACATTTTCTTGTGACATTAATGGGCCAACAAATTGTAGTAGCTTTATTTAAGGAAAATCAATACAACCAATGCAATAGTGGTCCTAAGTTCCTAATGCACCACTTGCTATCTTTGGTAGGAACAAGAAATGAAGAAGATAAGTAAAGATTAGATCCCTCATGGAATTTTAGGCTCCTATGATGCATCAATTATTAGTTTCAGCATTGAGCGAAAGAAGAGCCTCGTACCCAAGGAGGTATTTCAAATTTAGAGTGCAAAATGTGAAAAGTTGACAGCTTTCATCATATGCCAAAGTAAAATCATTAAGCATCTGGGCATAAAGAAATCCCTAGAAAGCTATCACAAGTCAAGACAGCTCCAACTTTACGATCTCATCCAATTGCCACTAATTCTTCTTTCTTGCATTATTCTCAATTCTGATGCCTGCTTTAGTTATCAATGTAGTGTTCTATGCATGCATGAATAACTAATTCATTTGTTTGACTACAAGAAAACAGAACTAAGTTTGGCTGTGCCAAAATACACTGGATCTAGATACAACATCATGAATTTATGTAACTTGGCATTCACTCCTTCAGATGTCAAAAGAAGAAGAAAAATTCAAGCCTGATCAGTGTAGACTGAAGGAACTTAAGCTAACTTTGTCAACTATATGTAGATTGCAATCAGCCAAAAAATTGCAAGATAATAGAAATAGATTCAATTTGGTTAAGCAGATTTTTGTGACAATTATTAAAAAAATGACTGAAATAAAATGACAAGCATTTATGGGTATGATATGCATTGAACCATAAAATAGTAAATATTGCTGATATTCACCTTCCGCAGTTTCCCTTCATCAACAAACTTTCTTCGAGGAGGAGCCTGAATAATAGGATTTACAGTTGAGCGGGAGGAACTATCTGTGCTCATTTTAGATAGACTTGGTTGCACATTTCTACAGAGTGGTGGGGGAGCGGCACCTGAAAACTACATGAAACAGAAGAGCTAAGATCAAACAGCTATCTGACAAAGCAGCTCTACTAGGTAGGGATGGGGGGATGAGAAAGACATTCAATTAATCTCTTCGGAATTTAGTCTATAATATAAACTATAATATAATTGGGGCAAAACTGTAGGACACTGCAAACAGCATTTTGCATCAGTCATTTGCAAAACCAGTGTGGAGAAAGGTTGTGTGGAGCACTATGGCTATCACATTTAGGGTTTGTTTGATTGAGCAAAAAGAATGGAATCGAAACAACTAGCCTCATAAATGGAAGAATTTTCCTGTTGGTTATAAAATTTCCTTAACCAAACAAAGCCAAATGCAGGCAGCTCTACCAAGTTGGACCTCTTTAAAAGTTGTAGGTCTGACCAGAGTTTCATAATAAACATCTCTCTTAAATAGACTGGCATTCATGCACTTAGAACTTTCCCAAAAAAGATGTAAACAAACAAAGATGAGATGTTGCTTACTGAAATTTTCTGGGAAATAAAAGGTCTGAAGACATACCATGATCTTACCTGTGTGGTGGTCACTGGCGATGGAGTATTGAAGAATGTGAAGTTAGAGGGGCCAGAATTTGCTGCCTGATTGACAAAACCTCGGGGAACAACACTTCCTTGATGATTTTCAGTAGTTTCTCTTACATGATTCGTGCTTCTTAGTTGTCTTGGACTTGCATCTTCCAGCATCCGAGTTGACACATTGGAGTCATCAATAACTGTCAGAAGGTTTTCGGAAGTGAGTCGCTGCAGCTGCTGCTTCTGCACAGAAATAGCAGCTGATTCACTATAAACTGTAGCAGCTTCTTCGGCAGAACCTACAAACATTAACCCAAGCATCTGCTTATTTGAGATTTAAGGAAATGTATTCATTTCACCCATCAGATCAGTGGCACAAAATTGATATTTAGAATAAAACATCGAGATTTGAGAAGCCCTCCAAAAAAAAGAAAAACCATACTAACAGATATCTTATTTGAGACAAGTAGATTACCTAATATAAGTGTGCTATTTGCTACAGGCATGGGATGCAATCCCGTGTCAAAATAAACTTTTAAAGAATTGACTGTTAACAATAGAAATACTTTCAAATGACAATGATCAGATAGAGCAGGCATACCTAAAACACAGAGCTCGTCATAAGCAGCCCAAAACAATGGATCCAATATCAAAGCCTGCTTGAAGTGATGAACAGCACTCTTCCTTCTATCAGTGTACCTACAGTAATTAAGAATAGTTTAGGGCCCACATATAGGAGTTTGAATGCCTTCTATCAATGTACCTTGAGTGATTAATAATAGTTTTAGCCGTTAGGGCCCATATATAGGAGTTTCAATACACACAGCATAAAGGTGAGCTAAGGTTATAGGTTTCTTGGAAGAAAAATTACACGCATTTGCCAATACAGGTAGCAGTATCAAAAGCCATAGCTAAAGGCTGTCAAAGTACACAAATGAATTGTTAACTTCATCCCAAGAAGGTAACCTGTAAATCAGCCCAAGAAGGTAATGGCCAGCAGCACCATTCGGGATCTGAACAACCAAAAAAAGAGGCAACAATTAATACCAATTAACAAAAACACATAAAAAGCCAGGGGCCTGGAAACAAGACTATATCAGACAAAGTAAAATAACAAAAACTATTTCATATTACTGCTATATTGTAGCTAACAACTAAAAGATTATTGCAATGACAGTACCATGATCTTTGTCACCACAAAAGAGCCAATGGCCCTGAGTGCTTTACCTTTTCAAACCTTCTCGCACAAAGATATAAAAATCAAACAATTGCTGCTGTGCTTTACAAAGGCTTGACATTTTAGTGAGACACAATTCCTAATGACAATATTAGAGGTGCAACTTCTATCTGGGAAAAAATAATGAAAATTTACAAGATGCATGAAATTTTTTGAGTATTTATTATAAACCAGAAAATAAAATGCTAATACCTCATATAAATAGTACTGTTTGGAGAAAAAAAATCCATTATGATATAATATCAAGGGACATCACTTAGATTATCCACTTGGCTCTCCAAAAGGTCATTAGTTCTGATATTGTTCGAAATAGCAAATCATAATAAGGGTCAAATTTTTAGTAAAATGCACCAAAGTGTATTGTATACTTAGAATATCCACTTGGCTTCTTTTGGGCACACACTTCATCAATATCTCTAGAGTTATTTGACTTATTTCTGTCATCTAGTTGCAACTGACCAGGGCCTTTCAAATTTCCATTTTGCCTGTTACTCCAGAGCATGTCTTCTTTGATTCTTAGACTCATTTGTGAGCTGTCTCAACTCTCAAGAGTGCCCTATGCTCCTCTCTAAAATTAATGTACATTCCCTTTTCACAAAGGATTTTCTCTCACCTATACTTACAAGTATATGTACAAATCTAAACAGCGAGAGTACACCCACACTTTCAATTAGCAGTGACAAAAAAAAAGATTGATTAATTGACAAAATAAAACAAAAGAACAAAAAAATCGAGTATTACCGACGAACTTGTTCTTGACAAGACAAACTGAAGGTCCTAAGGTCTGAATTGACCTCAATTATCAGAAGACTAATTGTAAGAAGGGATGTTTGAATTTCAAAGTATTGTCTACAAAAAAGTGCGGTGCTAACAAATCCATATTCCATAAGCACCCTAGTCAACATGTCAACAATGGTAAACAGGAAATCAAATAAAGAAGAACAAAATTTCTGAAACTCCTATAATTCTTTGTCACACCCGTTACAAGGAGAGATATAAAGCAGTGCTAAACAAATGCATATTCACCTCCTTGACCTTTCAAGACAACCTTCACAATTTACCACCCATCAAAGAAATCCTTATTTGATTGGGTCAAATCATTTTGCATTTTACACTTGACCTTTTGTTTGGTCAAGTTCTTTTACAAATACTTATCCCTCTCTAATTCAATCTACCTTCTCAAAAAAAAAAAAACACTTGTAAGAAACAAAGAAAATAGCAGTGAGGGGGGAAAAATCATATATATCCATCTAGATATCACCTTAATAAAAAAAATTGAAAAGATGAAGTTGATTCCTTATTCAAACAAATGTTTCAGCTAGTCTCTTTTCTCCTATGAGATGAGAAGGCAAACCAATCTATATGTTATAGCCTAAGCCTTAAACTTCTTCTGCATTGGATTCCTCGTTTAAAAGAATGTAACCTTTTCTACTATTTAGGATCAGTACTCCATAACATTTTTTTTATTCTAAAGCCAAAGAATATTCTATTCCAAACTATCAATCAATCCCCTCCCTAGGAAGGGCAGGTTCTTTGCAACACAAACTCCTACCTAAACATTATCACACTCAACCAAATTATTACTGGATCTTTTCTGTCAAACAAAAAATATATAATGCTACCGTGCATTGAGTTTTACAACGTTTCATGAGACATCGCCATTCAGACACTCTTATCAAGCCACACATACTGCAATACTGCTCAAGACTTTTGCAATTGACCATGTAATGCAATAAAGCTAGCTTACTATTAAAAGGCCAATAATGAAATTTGATTAACAAAGCTCATCAATCTAAGAAGTAGCTTCTCAGGTTCGTTCATCCTCCTGAAAAGCCAAAATACTTTGCATTTTTGCAAAAGAAGATGCCTACTTTGTCCAAACTTCATTTCTGGAAAAAAAAAAAAAGTTGTTCCAAATTTTGGTTTCAATGCAATGCTTCTCATAAGAGATAAATTTTCAATACAAATACAACAAACTACCTCTATACTCGGCTCATTTGGATGGCACAATGCCGTTTCTGCTTCCTTGAAAAGATCCATCTGAAAGCATGATAGGGCAAACAAGTAGCGGGATTGAGCCATTTGTGTACCTTTTCAGAGGAGGGGAAAAAAACAATAAGGATTACTATAAAGAAAAGATTGTCACAATGGTGAAGGTAGATAAAATTTGAAAACCAAAGCACTAAAAAGGACAGAAGAATCATAAAAGAAAACACCTCAATAGCAGGATCAACAAGAATATAAAAATATGTTCTATTATATGATGTAATTGAGCTCCATAAAAACCTGAAAAGCCAATTCACAAGTACCTTTTAACAAATGATATGCGGCATACGCTTGATTATTGCGCAGGAAACACCCAGCTAACAGCTGCAAATTGGCCTGAAACAAAAAGAAAAAATTGAGATCGCGAGTACAGCTAATAACATGAACTCCATTCAAATTTCTTGTAACAAAAGAAGCTAGAAACATTTGAATTGTTTTACAATATCAACGCACAAAGACCTTTCCCATTTTCTATAGCAACACCGAAATCAATCACAAACTTCAGAGCCGAGCTCGAATTCGCAATAAAACCCTAACCTCCGCGAATACATCCACTGATATCTAAAATCAGTAATCAATTCAAAAGCAGAGCTCGGAAAAATAATTATCCGGTTTGTGTGGGCAATTGTGAGACAGATTGGGAGGAGGATAGAAGGTGTGGTGTACCTCAGTCGGGAACTCTGCACAGAGTCGTTCGCATAGGAAGATTGCGTTTCGATACATGAAGTTGTGGAGATTGTTCTGAACGCAGTCCGCGAGAATCGCTTCCATGGCGGCTCCGCCTTCGTAGAGATTGTTGGCAGATCGAGGAGAGAGAAAGAGAGAGAGAGGAGTTGTGGTTTTGATTTTTGAAGGAGGTTCCGCTCCGCCTGAGAGTGCGTTCGAGAGTGTGTGAATTTGAAATTTGGGACTGCCAGATTTTTTTTAGGTTCTTTAAAGCGAGGTAAATTACACAAAATACCTGTTAAATAGAAATACTTTCACAAATTCGCCTACATAAATGAGGTTCTCATAAAACTGCCCCTAATATAGCTAAGTTGGCTTTAGTAAATAGAGAACAACTATAACATAATAGGAATACAACAAAAGTCAGTTTTAATAATGACGCTTTGGGAACTAACAAATATCGAAATTTAATACTAGCCTAATAAACTTGACATTTTAGGTTGTTATTGTTGTTTAATTAAAAACTCGACGTTTTAGATATTTTATCCCATTTGTTTCCGTTTTACCCTTGTCTCTTTTTTCCATTTAATTAAAGTAAAAAGTGCTAATGGCATACCTCTTATCACGTCATCTTAGAATATTACAGAGATTGAAGCTCTCCATCTTTCATATAGCCCGCCAAATGTGTACCCACTCTCTAGATGACATTCAAAATGGCTCATCAATTTTTTACTAAAATTTCACAGTATAAGACATGCAAAAGTTGAACATTGATCACTATGCAAGCATAATCAAAGGGGAAGGAAAAGATACTGGTAGTTTTTTCTTTATTCTCTTTTTGTTTTTATCAATATGTTTTTTTTTATTAGGAAAAAGTTCGGGTGAGCAGGCTCTACCCGAAGGCATCCTTGCGGATGAGGTCTGTAAGACCGGAATTGTTATAAATATCGGCACCCCAGGCAGAGTGACAAAGGTGTGCAACCTTATCAGCCACTCTATTGCCAAGACGGGGTAAATGAAAGAAGGAAACTTCTTTCAGAGTTGATAGCAGTTGTTGTACGTCGGACATAATGAGTTCGATCTCCCATGGACAGCTGGACTTTTTATTCAGATGGTTAATAATTATACTAGAATCTCCTTCAATTTGAATTTTGTTAATATGAAGCTGGAGGAGAAGTTGTACTCCATGTTTGAGAGCTAAGGCTTCCGCTTGCAATGCGCTTTTCGCACCTAACCTTTTATATCCTATGTGTATCGGGAATCCATTCCAGTCTCTAATGATAACCCCTACGGTACTGCAATTATTAGCGATTGTTGATCCGTCAAAGTTGAGTTTGAAAGTACCATTTGGTGGCTTGCGCCACAAAACCTGGCGTGCCTTGACCTTCTTTATGGGATGGTTGATGCGGCGTGATTGAGGGGTGATGTTCTCGTCTAACATGCTATCATGTTGGTGCGTGTTGTTCTAGTTTAACTCGTGAGTTTTGATAAGTTTCAAGGCGGTGTCCCAAGTAGGGATTGGAACCTGTTTGAACACATACTGGTTTCGAATATACCAAGTTACCCACCAAGCAAAAGCAAGTTTACCTAGCGCCACCTTAGATAGGTTATTACCAATAAATGACATGATGGGTTTTATGTCTCTAGATCGTGAGATCTGCCCGGATATTGCAGAGTTTATGTGACTTGGGAATTGAAAGAGAGATCTCGCGTATTGGCATTCTAGTAGTAGGTGAACGTCATCTTCCATAGAGCAATTACAGAGACTACATGTAGTGGGGACGGGAACCCCCCGTAGGGCGAGACGAGTTGCTGTAGGTAGGCCGTTCTGGCATATTTTCCACAAAAAATTCTTGACCTTAGGTGGGATATCAAGACGTCAAATCCAAGAGTTGCTATCTAAAGGAATGGATGATTCGGATGTTACTAATTTGTATGCACTTGACGTGGTGAACCACCCGGCTCGGTCAGGCCACCAATATAATCTGTCCTCAAAGTTTGAGATTGGAAGAGGAATGTCACAGATTTCCTCCAAAATATTGGGTGGGAGAACAACAGAGAGTTTCTCCTCCCACCATTTGCCCCCTAGAATGTAGTCGCTAGCTTTGTCATCTATGTTCTCAATAACTGGGCAGTCATCCCTTGACTGAATGGAGGAGGTTGTGATCCATTGATCAGTCCAAAATTTGATAGAGGTCCCGGAGCCGACCGACCAAATAAGGCCCGTTTTAAATTTGTCAATTAGAGTCGTAAGTTTCGCCCATTGCCATGAGGAGGGGCCACTCTTCTTATATTCGAGAATGTTATGTGCTCGAAGATATTTATAAATAATGATTTGTACCCATACATTAGCAAGTTCTGCCAGCGTTTTCCATAAGAGCTTCATTTGTAGAGCTTCATTCATTTCTTTGGACTTTCTAAGCCCTAATCCCCCACACTTTTTTGTTCTACAAACTCTATCCCAGCTAATCAACGGACGATGTTGGAGATCTTTATTCCAAAAAAAGGTTCTATTGATCTGATCAAGTTCTTTGTGGATTGAAGCTGGCAGTAAGAAGCTTTGCATCGTATACAGGGGTTTGGCTAACAGATTTGTGTTTATGAGAGTAGCTCGGCCCTGTTGTGATAAAGAATTAGCCCGCCATTTACTGAGTTGTTCTCGAGATTTGCAAATAATATCTTCGAAAGTTTCTCTAGTTACTCTTCCATTAATAATTGGACAACCAAGATATTTCTCCGGCGAGATAGCGTTGGGAATGTTTAGGCCGCTGCTGAGCTCGATAATTCTAGATTGGGTGATTCCTTTAGTAGCTTGGAAGCAGGATTTATGATAGTTTACTTTTTGCCCCGAGACTTTACAGTAGGAGTCAATAATAGTTTTCACTCTTCTACAAGCGTCTAAACTACCTTTAGAGAACACGATGATATCATCGGCGAAAGATAGAAAAGGAATTCTCGGGCCACTTCTTCCAAAAGTGAAGCCAATTGGGCTTCTATCCCTGTTTGCCTCAGCCGTCAAGTGACGAGCCAGAATTTCTGCACCTAGAATAAACAAAAATGGGGAGAGGGGATCCCCTTGGCGAAGTCCCCTAGAAGGAAGGAACATATCTGTAGGGCCATTATTAACAAGTATAGAGTAAGATACCGTTGTTACGCATTCCATGACCCAGGAAACGAATTTAGGGTGGAACCCAAACTTATCCAGAATCTTTTTTGTGAACTTCCAATCTACCCTGTCATAAGCTTTCTCCATATCCAGTTTGATTGCCAACCAACCTTCCCGACCCAAACGTGATCTAAAGGAATGGAATATTTCGTGGGCTATCAGCACGTTATCTTGTATCGACCTATCTGACACAAACGCCCCCTGTAAGGGATGAATTAGCCGACCTATTACAGCTTTTAGTCTTTCTGTTAGGATTTTTGAAATGATTTTGTATACGGTGGAACACAAGCTTACAGGCCGGTAGTGGTTAGTAGTTGTTGGGTTATCTTGCTTTGGTAGTAGCGAAATAAAGGTGTGATTGATTCGTTTAAGGATTTTCCCGGAGATGAAGAAACCTTTAATGGCTTTGATAATCAAATTACCTACAATATCCCAGTATTGCCGATAGAATTCAGCAGTCATTCCATCGGGACCTGGGGATTTATTTTTTCCTAGGCTGAACACAGCAGACTTTATTTCTCCATTAGTTGGAGTGCGTATAAGGAATTCATTCTCCAATGTGGAGATGGAGGGTTGAATAATGTTGGTCAAGTCATTAAGAATTGTGTCATCAATAGCTTCCTTCTTGAATCTTTTTTGAAAATCCTTCTTGACTTCTTCTCTAACGTTCTCTTCACCAACTATGAGGGTACCTTCTGTGGTAGTAATGTTTCGTATTTGTTTCCTGTGTCATTGACCAGAAGCGACGCAGTGAAAATAGGATGTATTTGAATCAGAAAACTTAAGATGCTTTGTCTTGGCTCTTTGATTCCAAAATGTTTTTTGAAAAAGCAGAAGCTTTTCCCGTTTTCTTAATAGGCGACTTTCTTTACTATTTTGGCTTTGGAATTGTCCGCTAGAAATTGCCGATTGAATTTCCACCAATTCATTCTCTACCTCAAACAACTGACGGAAAATGTTGCCAAAGGAAGTCTTGTTCCATTCTTTAGCTTTCTGTTTTAGGATTTTTTGCTTAAACACGAGTTGAAACATAGCGGATCCAGGACAAGAAGCTCGCCATGATTGTTTAACTATATTGCGAAAGTCCTTGCGTTGAAGCCATGTGTTTTCGAATTTAAATGGGGGTGCTTTAAAGGTGGTGCTACAGTCAAGGATTATTTGTATGGGGCAGTGGTCCGAGGAAGAGAATGCACCATTTTTGGTGATGAGATTTGGCAGTTGATCGAGAATTTGGTGATGAACAAGCACCCGGTCCAGTTTTTCAAAGATGTTATCCGGGGCCTCGGGAGATTTCCTCCACGTAAAAGGATTTTCGAAAGTTGGCAAGTCCGAGAGAGAGCAAGTGTTCTTAAAATCAAGGAGACGTGTGAATCTAGACGACAAAGTGGTAGCACCGCCAATTTTATCTTCTCTACACAGGATTTCGTTCAGATCTCCCATAACAATGCATGGGATGGACGACTCGATTACGATTCTTGTTAACTCGACCCAGAACGAATCCTTAGCCCGAGGGTCAGGCGGGGTATAAACAAACAAAAGGAGAATCGTGAGATTATCACTTAGATTTTCATATCGTAAACCTAGCTATGATTCTCGGAAGGTGGAACATAATTGAGAGGGTTTCGTTTGACAACTGGTAGGATTTCCATAATACACCAAGACCACCCGACCGGCCAGTGCTCGGTGACCAGACAGCCGAATCAAAACCAATATGTTTCCATAGATTTTCAGCCGGCAAGGCTTCCGACTTTGTTTCTGTGAGGGCCAACAATTGTATATGTTCATTTCTACATAACGCATTAACTTCTGTCCAGAAAGTTGTTTTTCCAATGCCTCTACAATTCCAATAGCTTATTTTCATGAGCCACTTAGTAAGATATGAGGAGACCTGGTAAAATTCCTCATATCAACGCGTTGTTTGTTGTGGGTTTGTACGCGAGTGTGTGTGTGAATTAGTTCCAATACAAACAGACATGGTGAATGCAACCAGGTAACAATGTGTGTGAATTGTGCAAGGCACACAGTGGGAAAATAAGGGAAGTGTAAACAAGGAAGATGAAATATTGATAGGTGATTTAGTATAGGGTTTATACCTTTTAAAAATTCAAAGGAATATGTAATTGTGAAAGGTTTTTCCAATATTTTTACATCAGAAGCAATATCATGATTGACAGAAGATTGGATAAATATGCAAGCATTCATAAAATATTGTACATTGGCCAAACCATTACATACTTCTCCATCCATCACAAGCAAAGTAGCGACTTCCCCATCCATAGAGAATATAGATGACAAGAAATTAGATACAATCCCGAAGCTAGGTAGATGATATTTTGGAAAACTGGCATCGGATATGAGCCAAAAAACATCATACGGAGCTTTAAACACAATAACAGACCAGCAGCCAGAAGGGGAGGCAAAATTGATCATACATACAAACTTACTACCCAGTGAAGAGCCCAATAAGGGGAGCAAGGAAGTTATCTCATACTTGGTAAGCCCACCGAGGAATGCGAAATGTACAGCCGGGATTCGGAGTTCACAAGCTCTACGAGAGCGTACAACGCAGAGTATTCGCCAAAAATGGATTAGGTTATCAAAGCACCTGCATTTCTCATTACAAGGATTTACATCCAGAATAAGATTAAACTCAAAAACCATTGTATCCCAAGATTTATCAGAGCAACCGGAAAGACCAAATACAGTGAAGATCCTTGTCTTTAGGCCCTGAAGAGGGATGTAGGTATGACTCAAAGTCACTGTTTTAGGTGAATTAAGTGAAAGAATATTAGATTTCACTAATCCATGTTTATCCGACCATAGAGATTTCATCTCAGACAACTTACTGCGAGAGACCCTAATCGTTTGGTTGAAGATTGATTCAAGATATAGCTTTAGATGATACCTGGGTTTGTGGTGAATCTTAGACGCCCTCCCTCTGAAGAGCCAGCACACATATGAGACTGGGCTACCGAAGGCAGTGGAGTGCCTTTGTTTTTCTGCAACATCCGAGGGGAAGAACTCCTCATCCAGATAGTTGTCATCACTATATAGATACATGTAAGGGGAACTAAGATGAAATTTAGGGTGACAGACGGGCTGCCAACTCTCATCCGGGAGCAAGCTCCCATCCGAGTGATTTGCCTCGCTAAGAGGATTTGTGCCCTTTCGGGAGTTGTTTGGGGAGGGTGATAGGAATAATCCTTGCATCACATTTTTTAAAAAGTAATCTAGGCTACATACTTGATATTGGAATCGATATAATATTACATGGGGACGCCCATGATTAGGGGAAACATGGCACTGCACGATGTTACTACACCAAATGTAACTTATGATTTGCAAGCCAACCTTAGCACAGTGTTTTAGACTAACACCAAGTACTAGCATAAGACTAATATTACATCGAAAAGCTATGAACCAAGCAATGGAACACAACAGTGCATATAGGAACAAAATGTACCAACTATCATCACACGAAATCATGATTTGACCACTTAAAACCATCCACTTCTTTGAGCCTGCAATACTATGGAAAGTTAGGAATAGCATGTACCAATTAGGTGGTGAAATCATCACTTCAAAAGCCAATGCCCAAGAATAGGACTCCCTGCTAAACAAAGTGCACATATCGTCCCTGCAGGCATGTATCTTCCACAACATATTATACAAGATGAATTTTAACGATTTATGTAAACCAAAGAATAGAGATGCAGACAACCACACCTCCATAGATCGAATTAGAATAAGAGATAATATAACTATCTGATAAAAACGGGGGGTAAGGGGTGAAGAGGAAACCTCTAGCACCGGATTTTCTAAATATTCATCAGGCAGCTCAAACCCAAGAACCACAGCAACATAAACGTGAGGAGCAGCACAACAACACAACCTCAACAGGAATCTAAAAGTTCTAAATCCCTGAATTACACCATAAGGGGAATAAACCCGTGCAGGGGAAGCTCTTAATAGGAAGCAAATACAAATAACAAAGATAAAGCCATAATACAGATTTTCAGAATCAGCATTTATAGGTAACATGTCTTCTTTTAAACTAGGTAAAGGAGCCATAACAGCCCCAATAACCAACGTTTTTCCAGGGCCCGAAAATCGGGGGGTAGGTGGTGAAGAGGCTAAAGCCTCTAACACCGAGTTTTTCAACCACCACGAGATGGAGACATTACAAAACATTAAAACACACTTAACCAAAGATAGGTAAGGGATTTTATAGAATGACCTGAATAAGGGTGAAAGAACCACAGATGAGAAATTAGGAAAGAGAATCACCACCAAGGCCGCACCAGAGGGGCCGGAACGAGGACCAACACTAAGCACCCCGCCACCGTACAGGAACAAGGTGACGCCGGGACCCAAAGCACCAACAATCGAGAGGACGGACAACCCTCCGCCCACCACGCCATCAGAGAACAGTAACCCTGACTTACTCCCGCCTGGGCAAAACGAAGCGTCACCGCCGGCGGACCCCCAACGCTCGCACAACCGCAAAGCACCAGACCACCACACCAACCGGCGAGACCCCTTTTTCCTCTTTCTGAAATTTTTTCCCACCTTCTCAAACCACCGGCTACCAATTACAAATCTATCACAGCTTTGGCCACACAACAAACCAACCTTGAAGAGGACGAGAGTTGGAAGTGAAGGGCGTGGCTTCAGAAGTGCGAGGACGCCGCCATAGGGGCTCGATTCAACATCGAGATGTGTTCTGAGGCTTGGAACCGGCAGAAACACGCCGGAGATTTCTAGAGCCATGTGGATTGAGGGTTTGTCGGGGTTAATTTGGGGGCGCGTGACACAGGGATGGGGCGCGTTGTTTCAGCTGAGTAGTAATTTGTTTTAATCAATATGTGATAATAGTTTGTATCTTGTTAATTTTTTGTTTTGTTTTGTTTTTTATGATTTGGCTATGGTGGATGTGGATCTCTATAGAGTAGTTGTGTGTGAGCTATGGTTCCATCCATCTCTTTTGGAGAAATTGAACTTCGATTTTATTCTTCCACTTGACAAGGATGTCATGTATGATTCAGATTCAAACCTTCCATTAAAATTTTGAATTTGGTACTTCAAATTTTACTTATTGACTTCATTTGTAATTTTTTAGAAACTCGTTAAAATTTAATTGAAGACCAAATACAATACTAGACTTAGTAAGAGGTGAGGTGATCGATTGAATGGGATTTGAAGGTGAAAAGGTTGTCGGTTGTCACCTCTCAATTACTATATAAAAAGAACGTGTAAAAAATGTGTAAAAATCACTTAGATCACTTATAACTAAGTGTATTATAGTGATTTTAATATGTTTCTTAAAAATCGTGTAAAAATTAAAACAACGTATTTTAATTAACGGAGGGAGTAAGAAAAAGAAAAAACAACAAGTGGAGTAAACAACCTATAGAGTTATAAAATTAATTTTGAGACATTTAAGTTGGTTTTCGACGACACTTCTACGGGTTTCGTCACTAGGAACCATTAAGGTGATATCATGGCACTTGGTGGTTCACGGCTTGCACTCCTCTGGTCACGAGTCAATGGTCTTCGTTAGGGCAAGCCATTGAGCTTGGAGTCATGAGAGTGATAGTTGAAGGCAACTGTTTGGAAACTGTTCATCAACATTGAGCTCATGTTTTAAGCAACCGGCCATGTTTTAAGCAAATTCAACAAAGCATCCAATAGGATCACTGCCCTTCTACACATGACTATTAGAGATGTGGTCCAATATGGTCTGATCCAACCCATAGCTTTTTCTACATATAAAAAAACACCAGCATAAGAAATGACACATCACAAGTCATACAAAATCAAGTATACGTATAAGAGTTTACACAATTCCAATAGTGACATTGTCGGCGAGAGAGATCTTAAAAAAATCAATAGTTATGAGCTCAATCTTGGTGAACAGTTATGAATGACATGATTCTCATAGCTCCCAAATCTAAACAAAGGAGCCCTTTGATTTCGTGGGCATTAGTTATGGTCAAGGTTGTCAATAAACGAGGGAGACCATCAATTGGGTCAGAATAGAGGAAAAGGTAATTGGTTACTAGGTGGTGAAGACATCGACGATAAAGTGATTCAATGAGTATAGTTAGTTGAAAATGATATAAATATACGAGAGACCTTTGATTTTCGTGGGCTTTAGATAGAATCAGGGTTGTTGATGACATGATTAAAATTACAATGGACTTGAAAGTTAAAAGCAAGTGACAACAGCTTGGATATATGGAAACTTGGGTGGTGGTGATCGAGGGAATAAAGATGAAGAGATAGTCAGAGTTCAAAAGAAAGAGCGATACATAACACTGCAAATAAGGATTTAGGATATCACGTCGATATAAGTGTGGTGCCCTAAACCCTTATTTGCTTTTGATTTCTAGTGTCTACCTCCACGTTGATTAGGATGTGCGCTACCGTAATTCGGATTTGCGGTATATATAATAACACCAAGTATAATAATACTTCATAGAAAGGATAAAACGAAATACAATAATTGTTTTTTAGGCGTTGCATACAGAAATATATGATAGATACAACAAGATAATAACATCAACTCAATATATTTGACAAAGCAAAATCTAAAGATTGAAATACATCATCTAGGGGCTCGTTTGAGTTAACACGGGAAGAACAATTCCCGGGAAGTTACTTTTCGGGAATTGAACTCTCACGAATTGCACTTTATAGGAATTGAAAAAATATGTTTGGTTGGATTTTAGATGGTAGAAATTAAAACAAGGGAATTGAAAATTTCTAATTATAAAAGGTAAAATTGCAACTATGTTATATTCATTTAAAATGGAGGACTTTAAATTCATGAGAATTTAACTTCTTAGATTTTCTCGTGATAAAAAATCAATCAAACACATACTCCGTATTATTTTATCTACTTTCTGAATTTTTATACTTCATGGCTTTTTTCAGTTATCAACCAAACGAGTCATAAGGAAGTTAGTAGGATATTTCCAAATGACATAGTGGTGGTTGAAAAAAAAAAGCAATCGAACTATCATAAAGATCACACAAAAACACACCAGACAATTGAAGAACCGAATCACTTACTCAAAACACAAAAACTACATATCCGAACTATAAGCCCATGCAACAACAACTCATACTCATATTTAGACATCATCTATCCAAATGTTATATTTACATTTTATTCGATTTAAACCCTCGTTTTAAGAGAAGTTTTGATCAAACACCTCTTTGTAATTAAGATTTAAACCCAGTGGTTGTTTATTTTTTATAGGATATCTTTTCCAATTTAGGATCTTATCACATGTTCTTAGGATATAGAATAGAAAGACCGATTATTTAATTCTCATATGAGGGACTTACTATTTACACGGTGATTTTTTTCGCGTTTTACACGTCGCGAACTCGCAATGCGAGATTGCGTTTTTTTTTTTAAAATGTTTCAAAGCCGCACAACCTTGGCAATGGCACTGATTGAAGTGACATCAATTGAATTAATACTCTGTATATGTTGGAGAGTAAATACACATGCAAAAGTTCTACAAATACACCTGCAAAAGTGCTCATGTTCAGCAAAAGTGATTACTGTATTATCATACGAAACGCGTGGTCTAATCTAACCTGCAAAAGTGAATTAAATTCACGGTATATGTTACAAAGATTAGAGAGATGACTAGGCTGTATAATTAAACTAGTCAAATTGTGTACTACATGCGAACTCACATTATTTCATCCACGTTAAATCAACATCAACGCACTCGCACTGCGCGACTGGAGCTATGTTTTTTTTTTTTACCGCGTATTCATAATACGCGACTAGAGATGTTTTTCGTGTAAATGGAGAGAAATTGACCGGGTGGATAGCAATTCCAATTACACCCCACCAAGTATCCCAAAACCCTAACGGTAAAAAAACGGTGAGGATCATCTGGTCCGCATTTATAGTCCATTCTATAGTCCACCTTTTTTTATTGGTTGAAAATAATTATAATACTACCCTATTTATCAAGAAAAATAATAAAATAATTCGGTACAAACAATCATGCAATACGGACCATATATTGAACCATGATTATGGACTAGGGGATCTCTACCAGTAAAAAACACAACCGGCAAATGGCAACTCGGCAAGGAAGAACAACTGAAGTAGTTAAAGGAAAAGGAAATTAAAAAAAAAAGAAAAAAAGAGGAAGAAACCATCAAAATAGCTGTGTGGGGTGCAAACGGTGGTGTGGCGGTGGGTTGTCTTCTCGCATCGTCTTCTGCTTTTCTCTGCTTTCGCAAATAAAGCGAATTCGTTGTTTTGCGGAGTACGCATTCCAAATCTCGCTTTACAGTTTGTTTGGCGGAGTAATCGGTGGTAAGCGTCTGGGAGGTGGAATTAGGGGTTTTCTGTTGATCGATCGAAGGTTTTTCTCAATCTGAGAAGGGGACAATGGAGGCGGTCCTCCACATCTACGATGTCACTAATAGCGGCTCAGAGAAGACGAACAACACTATTATGCAGATCAACAAGATCTTCAAAGATGGCATCGGTTTAGGCGGCATCTTTCATAGTGCTGTTCAGGTCTGTGTCTCTCTTTCTCTCAGAAACCGTTGATTGTTAGTGCTTTAATCCCGCCATTTCGCGAATTTTGGTTACTTGGGCGTTTCGGCGCCAGATCTAGGGTTTTAGCTGCTGTAATCTGTTTAGTGTTATTCAACGCAAGCGAGCACTCAAATCTGTGTCTCATCGTGAAGTCGGCAATGAAACTCCGGTAGAAAGGGGATTTTATTACTTAATAGAGGTTCTTCCGAAACCAGCTCTTGTGAACTTTGAACTTAGAAACTTTCGTTTTCTTATTTGAATTTATTCGTGCTGATACTAACAAGGAGGGTGAAGAGCTCACTGGATTACGTGGTTTTAGTGTCTTTTCTGCCAAAACCTGGATAGTTTTGCACGGACGTTTCTGAAATGAGTGATAGCAAGTACTTCTATCTGATCTGTCGAGGGTGATTATTTTTATCTTTATTTGATTTTAGATTGACATGAAGTAGTATTTGATGAGTTTTCACCATCCTTTCATCTTTGTGTGTCTGAACTTTGATGAAGGAAGTTCATGTTGATTAAGGATGCTGGTTTTATAAACTGTGCTGCGATTGTCAGGTTTATGGAGATGATGAATGGTCATTTGGGTACTGTGAAGAAGGAACTGGAGTTTTTAGCTGTCCTTCTGGTAAAAATCCTATGTATACATATCGTGAAAAAATTGTTCTTGGAACAACGGATAAGCCCAACTCTGAGGTTAATCGGATCTTAAGGGCGCTAAGCAGAGAGTGGCCTGGAAGCTCATACGATTTGTTAGCCAAAAACTGCAATCATTTCTGTGATGAGTTATGTGAACTGCTTGGTGTGCCCAAACTTCCAGGTGAATTCATTTGTCTGTTTAGCCCATTTCTCAGCATTCATGCATCAAAAAGTGGAAGTGTATCGCATATAAATTGGCTTGCTTATATATCTAATCATTTAATGGTAAAGCTGGCTGGTTTAACTAAATGCATATAATCTCAGGCCTCGTGATCCAAAGGTGTGTGCTTATTGGAATGAGTGGTGTTCAGTACTGGTCTATTACTATTACTTAGTGTTATAGTATCTGGAATTACATTTTTGTCAGTACAAGACATAAACCAATGGTCCTTGCCAAAGAATCTTGACCACTACAGTTCTTATTCGTTATTTATTGTATTATAATTTTTTTTTATCAGAACTAAGATACAGTTGATGATCACTGTGTCCTGAACTTTAAATTAGTTGAACTACGGAAGTGTTGTATTCTGTACTCGTAAGTCGAGCTTATTTGTCGGAGAGGAAAAGTGGTATTAGGAAGGGAGTAGAACTGTTTCTGAAAGATTTTATGTGTGCTGGGATGCATTGAACCTCATGCAGTTGCAGAATTATTTTGAGCAATTTATTGAGCTATTATAGCCTTTTCCATGCTGCAGGTTGGGTTAATCGATTTGCTCATGCTGGTGATGCTGCTGTAGAAATTGCTGGAAACACTGCATTCCGGGTGAGATACTATTGCTGAGTTTGGGTTTGGATTTGCACTGAATTTCTGTTATGTTTGTTATGTGCCCGGTCAGCATTGCCAATTTCTGAAGTGGAGCTTTTGATTCAGTACTTCCATAAGTTGGTTTTGTAGCCGTATGGAAAGAGATTCCAATCCCCTCTGTTAAACACTGCATTATTAAAGAGGAGCCATGATTGATGCAAATGTTGTCATCTATATTATTTTTCACTCTAGGCATCCCTTGTATTTGGCTTTTGCTTGAGGCTGCGGATTTTGTCCAGTTTTTCCTGCTTATCGTTTTTCCTTTGTTATTTCTCCGGTCCTCTATATTGATTGGATAGATAGTAGAGACCCATCACTCCCTTTTGCAGCTTGTTACTTGCTTTGTTTGATCCTCTGTTATTGCTGCAGTTGAGACAGGCAAAAACAGAAATTGTCTCCGCCAGCAAAGTAGCATACAGATTTCTAGCTAATATCACATCAGGCTCACCGGACGCAACCGAAAACCCTAGTCCAAACAGAAGCAGTCCCCGATTCCAACCGTCTTGGTTTAGAAATCTTATACCAGCTGGTGACAAGCCGTCTGCCAGCACAGTTCTTGAAGAACCCAATCAAGAAGTGATTCGGAGACAGAAACAACAGGAAGATGAGGGATCTTCTCTGTGGGAACATACGAGTGGTAACAGCAGCAGGGTAATGCCATAAATGCTAAAGCAAACAAATCAAGCCTCGATTCGGATCCTTTCCAGGTATTCCTTGTATACCATTGTAAAATGTTGCTATAATCTTTAATCTATTCTATCGGTGCCCTAGTGTAAAATTCTTAAATGCCTCTTTTTACGTTTTATCGTCCAACTTAGTGCTCAAATTTATCTAGGTTTTGAGTTTGTGTAAGAATGCACCACAAGCTCTATTAGACAATGCATATAATTTGGTTATTTTTTCTCGTCTGCACGAAACATAGCTCGTCTGAGTATCCATGTTAAACAATTTAGAATTGTAATTAATGTGTGGGACATAGGGCAAAGGATAAAGAAGATCCATGTGCCTTGTTTGATGAACGGTTCAAATGCTGAAGTAGGGAGAGTTGGGAAAGTTTTGAGTTTCCATCATATAACTTTTTTTTGCCATGATATGATAAAATTAAAGTGGAGATGAGGCTCAACAGTTTGGCATGAGTATATGATATCTATGATTATATACAATAAAAGGAAAATTTTGTTTTGCTAAATTCAGACCCATATAAATTTGTTTTTGCTGAAATTATGTTTTATGAGTTGGCTATGGGTAGACCTGGGCAAACGCGGGCCGGCCCGCCCGTCCCGTCCGCTAATATAGGCGGGCATGGACAGGGATAAAAGCCCATGCGGGCTGCTAAGCCCGGCCCGCGCCCGCAGCGGGTACGGGATTGAGAAGACCAATGTATCCGTTATGGGCCGCTAGGCCCGTAACGGGTACCCGCTGTTTTTTATTTATTAAAATTATTATAAAATATATATATTATATATATACTTTTTTTAAAATTACAGTATATAAATATGTTCCTATATATGTATTTTTATCAGTATACATATATTACGTATCACAACATTTACAAATATATACTCAGTGTATGTATATACGGTAATACGTATACAAATATATATAGATAGTGGCTGGTTTTTCAAAAAAAGATATACATATAGATAGTGTATACATATTACAGTGTATAGATACACATAGAGCTGGCAAAATCTGACCCGACCCGACTCACCCGAACTCGAACCCGATCGGGACCCGAAAATCTGGAGTCATTCATAACCCGAACCCGAAACAGACCCGAACACAGATAAACCCGACCCGACTCTGAATCCGACCCGACTTTGAACCTGACCCGACTCTCAACCCGACTCGACCCGAATTGAAATGGTTATTTAACATCAACATTTTAATACTTGAATGTTAAATGTTTTTTTTTACACAAGTTTATGATTATACTTTAACATATAAAACACCAATTATTTTTTTTAATTGTTATCATATGAATAAGAACCCAAGTAAAATCAATAGATAAGTAGATAAGTCAATAAGTCAAGTAAGTCCACCGCCATAGATAAGCGGAAAGAATTATTTATATCTAAATCAATAATTTTGTAGTTGTTATTTTATTTTTATCTACATTATTATATTTTGATAGAATTAATTATTTATATCTAGATTTGTTAAAAAAAAATAATAATAATAATGAAAAAAACTAATGGGCCAAAAACTAAAAATGAAATGGGATTTGAAAATGATATATATGGGCCAATGATATAGTCAAACCACAAATAAGTGCATTTGCAACTTGCTAGTTAAAATAAGGTTAAAACCTAAATGTACAATTAATTTGATTTAATTATAGCACCGATCAATTGGTTTAAATGCTTAAAAAAGGACGATGTTGCCGAATATCGAATTTTCGATTATGACTTTTTTGAAAATCGGTCGACAACCGACGAGTCAATAACAATGAGTGTATTCAACCGAGTCAAAATTACATATTCAAGTATTCAACCGCTTCAAAATCATTTATTTTAAGTAAATTACATATTTAAGTATTCAACCGAGTTAAAATCATTTATTTAAGTATTCAACCGAGTCAAAATCAACCTAATTATCCAAATTCCAAACGGGTCGAATATGATTCGATAAAAAACTCAAACCAACTATACCGTTCGGGTTTCGGGTCAAATGAGACCGATCTGCCTCTTGACCCGAAACTCGAACGAGACCGACCCGCTCTGACCCGAACCCGAATGGGCATGACCTGACTTAACCCGAAACCCGACCAATCTAAAATTCATTATGACCGAACCCGACCCGACCATAAATTTTACCCGACCCGAGCAAGCTTGACCCGAATCCGATCCGAATGACCGACTTGCCAGCTCTAGATACACATATATTACTTTAAATTTATACAAAACATATATACTTAATTATAAATACCTTACAATGTATATATACATATATTAATGCGGGTACCCGCGGGTAGCCCGCGTTCGCAATCCTGGACAGGCTTGGACACAACATCCAACCCGTTAAGCGGGCTTAGCTCGGTCCGCACCCGCGACACCGAGACAAAATCTTGGGTAAAACCCGTCCCAAGCCCGGCCCGCGCCCGCATTTGCCCGGATCTAGCTATGGGTTACGGTTCACTGTTTCGAGTGAGATAAACTGAGGGCTTGTTTGGTATGCATTACTGGTAATCAAAAAGGGTAATGGAAATGGATGATTCCCACTTTTTTTGTTTGGTAGGTTGAAAATTGGTAATCGGAATGATTACCGGTAATCAACCATTACCCTTTTCGTGGTTGATTTCATTCCTCCCCAAAAGGTAGGGAATGGTTCATTCCCAATTTCTACTTATATGATTATTAATTATATTATGTTATATTTATACTTATATTATTATTATAAATACTTTATTATTTAATATATTATATTATATTATTATTATTAATTATATTATGTTATATTTATACTTATATTATTATTATAAATACTTTATTATTTAATATATTATATTATATTATTCTTTTTAATAATAATAATCATATATTTCTATTAATAATATTATTTTTATCTACATTTTATTATTTTATATTATTATTAATTATATTATATTTATAATTTTTTTTTATTATCAATATTTTATTATTTAATATATATTATATTATATTTTTATTTTTATTTTAATAATAACAATAATATATTAATATTATAACTTTTATCACTTTTTAAATTTTTAATTTTTTATTATTATTATTATTATTATTATTATTATTATTATTTCAGGAATGGTTGATTCCGATAGCATATCAAACAACCAACTCCAGTAATGAGTGATTACCATTTTCTGATTCCATTCCGATTCCAACACTCATACCAAACGGGGCCTGAATGTTGTTGCCCGGTGGGTTGACAATTGCTCATCGAACTTACTTTTAATCAAATTTCGGTTAACTGGAACGATTAACCAAATTTGGTAGGGTTAGAGCATCTCAGCAGCTCGTTGAAATTATTGCAAGAATTTGGAGAGGATTTTATGTATTTTGTTCCAATAGATTCTCTAGTCTAAAGTTTTGTCTAAAATGGAGAACGTGACAAGAAAGAAAGTTAAAATCTCCAAATTTGCACCATTCTCTGTTGTTTTCTAGAAGGATTGGAGGAATTATATTGAAATCTTCGAATTAGAGAATCTGCTGGAGGTAGAGAAATTTTTTTGTTTGTAATCAATAAACTATGGCGATGGTGAGCCTCGTTGAGTTGGTTGATAAATGCCCGAGGAAATAAGGTGTTTCTGGGCCATTCGGGAGTTCAACGAGAGATGTTCAGATACTACCCTGAGATCTTTTCCGGCTCGTCCACCCCGACATGATTGGAAATAAAGTGTTTCACTTTCACAAGAACATCGTGTTGTGGACGTTTTTATCGTTAACCTTTGACCTTCCATGGTTCTCACTAATGCCTTCGACATTGATCCAAAACAACCGGAAATCACCATCCAAGTTAAACCCAGTTCATCACTGTGTATGCAAATCAATCGAAAATCACCAACTGATGGGTATTAAAAATAAGTAGGGCCAAAATTAAGTATTCATGCATCTGGATTTTGGACAAAGGAGCAAAAACCAACAAATCTAGGTTTGCACATGTCGCCCTGTTTCCCCCAGCGGAACCTCATTTCACTTTCCTGTCACCATTCATTTAATATTTAGGCTGTGTTTGGCATTAGATGGAGATTATGAGGATTATGGGGATTTTAGTAGATTTCAGGAGATGGAGATTATTTTGGTAGATTAATGAGATTTTGGAGATTGAGATTATGTATGACGGAAATCTCCTAAAAGGTGTTTGGGAGGTAGGGAATTATGGTGTATTTCAAAAGATAAAAATTACTATAGTGCCCCCAAAAACAAACACCTCATACCCTCGTCACAACTGCTCCTGTTTCACAAACTCCACCCTTACCCTTCTCCTTCCCCATCATTTGTGCCCCACGTCCTTCTTCCTCCTCATAGCCATCAATCCTCCTCACGCTCCAAACTACCTTCCATTTTTCATGTAAGTTTCTCAATTTGATTTAACTACTACTGATTTCAATTAATTAAATTACTCTCCAATCAATGACTCCAATTTCAAGTCCGGTGCTTTATTCGCAGGCTCTCAATCGTACATCGGCGTCAACTACGGCCAAGTCGCCGACAACCTCCCGCCGTCGGAAGCCACCCCCAGTCCAATTTGAATGTCGGGGATTTCGTCTCCTTCGTCGCTTCTCCTTCCCTTGAGTCTCTCTCCAGATTTGGTGTTGTGGTTGGAGACGAGACGAGACGCCGGCCCCCATTCCCCACCCCGGCCGCCGACGAGACGAGAGGAGATGAGAGGAGAGGAGAGAATCGAACCTTGGTGTCGGAAACGGCGATGGCGCTCGTTGCTCTCTTCTCCTTCCCTCGCGCTACTCCCCAGATCTGGTGGTGTGATTGACAGGGGCAAAATTGGAGTTGATAAATGCAAATCTCCACACAATCTCCTGAATCTTGGGGTGGGGAGATTTCAAAATAATTTCCTAAAATCCCCAGAATCTCCATCTCCATATCTCCCAGAAGCTACCACCGAACACCATTTCAATTTGAAAAAACTGATTTGTGTTTTGAGAAAATCTCCAGAATCCCCTCAAATACGCTGCCGAACACAGCCTTAATGTCTAGATGCAGGATGTGTCTTGGTAAAGTAAGATATACATTAGGAACCAAACCCTTGAATTCCGGGGTTCGAACCGATGACCTATGAGTACTATCCACAAGTCTTTTCCGATGAGCCAATCCGGAATGGTTGTTAGAAACCAAACCCAACTTTACGATATTAGCGTCAGACTTTGTATTTATTTAAAATATATGTATATGGATGGAATTCTTCGGGCATCCACCGCCCAATCCTTCGAACATTGTAGAGAGGAGGCAAATCATGAGTTATATCTTGTCGAATAGAGTATATGAGTTGTCTATTACGATGTATGCTAGTATGTACAAAAATGTTAACTTAATAAACATTATTTTTATTTTCATGTGTAATGATTCACAAAAAAAAAAGCATTCCCTTCCTACTAATCAGTAATCTCCAATTGGTGTATTGAGACCAAACACTGGATTTCCTTAACTGTTTACAATAGAGTAATAAGTCAATAATTTATTTTTTAGTATTTCTCATACAGTTGTTCTAGAGTTAGTCCCGTCTCGTGCACGGAAATATTCTAAAGTGATATTCTAAAATTAAATCAATTATATATACAAAAATATAATGATAAACATAATAAATCCGAATTATAATGTAGAAATTAGAGAAATATGGATGAATAAGGAAAACTTGTATCGATAAACTTCATCACCAAAATGAAACAATATTCAAACAACAGCTCACCTAAATTGGGGTATTCAAACACGATGGGACACCCCAATAAAACACGTTGTTATCTATCCAAATGAAATTGACTTGGTTACCACTCAGAATTTGGGATTATGATCAAGGGCGAACAATCATAGCCTAACTTAACGCCGTCTCCTTTTATTTTTCTAATTTTTTTGTTCCCATATTATAGTCTTTAGCACGTTGAAACTTGAAACCATCCAATCTGAAACGTTGCTTCGTCGGTGAAAATTGATGTAATTTGAATTTGAAGTGGAAGAGAATTAGAAGGAAGTAATCTCGGAATAATTCAACCGAAAAGGACTTGTGTGCAGTACTCCGAATGACCGCTCTTTATTTACCAAAATTCAAAAAATAGAAGGAAGTAATTTTTCCAGAATTGTTCAGTCGGTTACCAAATTCAAGAAATAGAAGGAAGTAATCTTTTCAGGATGGTTCAGTCGGAAAGAACTTAGGTCCCCATAAAATCCAGAATCCTATTTACCAAAATCAAGAAATATAAGAAAGTAAGTAGCCACTAGACCACCCCAACCGGAGGTGCTTCATAAACGTAATTTTGAGCCAAACATAGAAACGTGCTTTCACATTTTCTTAACCCAAAATGGTTTAGGCACGTATCGAAAAGATAGCCTGAAGTAGTAGACTAGACTCAAGGTGAAAACTCGACTAGGAAGTGCTCATGATTTTCTCCTGCAAGAAATAGAGTTCGCCTATCTGAGGTCGCTGCTCGAAATTTGACTAAAGACTTGAAGGACGGGTAACCAAGGAGTGCAAGAACCGAGAAGGCGATCTAAGATGCAACACAACACGCGCAATATCAGTAAAAGGAGTCTCAAGATAAGGCGATTCTAGGGCAGTCCTGAGTCCTGACAGACTGCGGAAAGAACTTCTCAATAGAATCCAGCCTTTGATTTCACTGTGTTATACTCCAACGAGCAGAAGCAAGCATGGTTACAAGTCTACAACGACGACATTACGATGCTGAAATAATGCAGGTAAGTGTAATATAATACTAAGATGTCATTATTGGGTTAAATGAAAAAACAAGGCAATGGCAGAACAGAAAAGCCGCAGTCTATAGAGAAAGCAAAGGAGTCCACACGACGAATTTAACAACAATCAAGTAAAAACAGGGGACCAAGTGAACCCAAGAGACAGATAAACAATCCAAATTCATCAAGCTATGCAAGAGATGACGAGAGGCACAAACATGAGATGAACTACACACATCAGCAGATTATTGGCGAGTATAAAGCTTCTGTGGATGGACCACGCGGAAGAACTTGGAACAGTTGGTGCTTCGGCTCTTCCTCAGAATCTGTTGAAAAAGACGTTGTCGACTTGTGCATCTCTTATCTGAAGTGCTGACAAGCCTGTAGATACATCAGATGGAGCCCAAGACGCACCCTCCTCAAGATACGGCCGCAAGGGAAAACTCCTTTCAGAAGGCCTTGATGGTACCGACCAGCCACCATATCCAAAATGGTTCATCGCATACCCATATCCATCATCAGAACTGGGAATCTCTCTGATGCTTTGAAACGCGCATCTCTGCAGGTCATCATTTGAAAAGGCAGATCTGGTGTTCACAAACAGACCAATATCGCCAGCAGTGCCTTGCCATGGATTGATCTCATCATCTTTCTTCAGAAGGATTTTGCAAGAGTCATCTGGATCTTCACCAATCAGGACATGTAAAGCAACTGCCTCAGCGATGGCAGCGCCCTCCTCATCTAGCCTCTGCTGCTCTTCTTTCTTCATTTGTTTCTTCTTCTCGAGTTCAGTGCGGATGGCAGCTGAAGTTGCCAGCGCTTTCTCTAGGCGCCTCCTTTTCTTCTCAGCCTGCTTCATACGATCCAATTCATCCTTTACTTGCTTCTTCTTTGCTTTTTTCGACAGAGGAACTTTGTTAGACTCCATCTTCTTCAAGCCCTCAACACCAATATACCCTCCCCGTCAGAATCTGAAGCGTGAGCACTCAACTTGTTTGCTTAAAAGAAACTAACTTTTTGTATGCATTTTCTCCCTATATTTCTTATTTTCCAACTTTGTTATCCTTTTCCTTCCTATAAAGACACTCAAGTATTACTTCTACTCCTTTTGAAAGCCTAAATCTACACCAAATCTACACTCCAGCAGCGAGCACACGGGACCAGCGACCGTAGCTACACCCAATCAGGTTTGAAGGAATACCTTCTCTTACGAACAATGCAATCCCAGAATGAGACAACAGGAGAAAGGTTAAGAGCAAACTGGTACGAATTAACAGAATCCCGAAGTGACACCATTGTCCCCGAATTCCCACAGTCGTTGCATTTACCCATCTGCCGTGCGCCAAAACAGTAAATTGTTCCAACTCCTCAAGCCAATCAATCCGGTGAAAGAGCTTACATGTCCTCTCTCTGCAGCATACCCAAGAAGAATGTGATCATTTGTCAGCTCAAACTTCAAAGGCAGTAAACAATTTGACGAACTCAGAAGATAGCGACATGTAAAGGTTAGGCGAATCAAGCAATAATAATAGCTGTGCTAATAACCACATTCACACCAAAAACACATCAAATCCATTTGAAAACAGCTAAGTAAGAGCGGGGTACCAAGATTAGCCAAAATTGTGTTGAAGATAACGCCTTCACTCATCCAACTATAAGAGATCTACTTGGTATTGACACACCAAGACTGAATTCCCATGGAAAAGAAGATTAAAAAAAAAGGAGCAAAAACTAACCCTAGAAAATTCCTGTAATAGGAAACTCACAATCCCAATTTCAAATCAATCAAACGTCAAAAGAAAAATGAAAGTGCAATCAAATCAGATCCAGCAAAGCAACCATGCACGAAATCCTCAAATCAACTCAAACCAATGGAAAAAAAAATCCCAAACAAGTAGATCTGCAAGACCTAGATTCAAAATCGATTCAAGCAATTCCCAATCGATTGAATCTAGAAATTCACAACCCTGACCAAGAAGAAGCACTCGAAAAGCTAAATTCCATCGAATCCGATCAAACAAACGAAAAAATTACATAGAAAGCAACCATCTTGACCCAACAACTACAATTCAAAACCAGATGAGGCTGTAGAGGACAATCCGAACCTGATCTAGAAGAGGCGAAATTGTACTCCTCCCGGATCGCTCCAGTGGAAGAAGGGGCTATTAAAGCTGTTAGATGCGGAGATTGGAATTCGATCTGCAGAAGAAACTGATCACACGACGGAAGCGAGAGAGAGAGAGAGGGGAGACGATCGGGAGAAATAGGAAAGAAGAAAAGGTAGATAAGGGCATTTTCGTCATTTCACCATTGTCGATAGACACGTTACGGTTGGCGATCGAGACGGCTAGCTGGAAAGAGAAGTAAATGCTGAATAAAAGAAGAAGAAGAAAAAGGAAATTGAAATTGAAAATCCATACGAGTAAAGTCTTGAAGCTTCATTGGCCGTGACGGACACGTGGCATTTTTTTTCCATTTCATTGAGATAATAAAGGGTAAGATATTTTCTTAGGCTATAGGGATTTTTTTGGTAAATTATACTGTATAAATCATCAATCTATCATTTATACATTATTGAAAAGTATTTTTAAAAAATAATATTTTTCATCATTTAGGCTATATTGGAAAAAAGCTATGTGCTCGAGAAAAAAAAAAAAAACTCTCTTTTCTCCCCTTGTCAGAAAACCGTTTCCTTTGGCTAGTTTTACCCCTACTTCCTCCCCGGAGGCCCGAATCCCTCTTCGGAGGTCTATAACCCCTCTTCGGAGGTTAAAAACCAACCCTCGTTGGTCCAAGGCTCCGGGCCTACCCCCGCCGTGCACCGTCGGTCTCCTCCTAGTGCGTCGGCGCTGCTCCCCAGCGTCGGTGTTTCGAGCTGCCACGGCTTGCTCTTTTCTCCCTCGCATCACACCTGCCTCGCCGGCCCTAGTGACGGTGTCGGTGGCCAGACAAACTCCTCTCTCCAATTCGTCTGGTATACTCCTGATTCAACCTCCTTCTTCCTCGGTCCTTGCTCGCAGTCGCTGGGCTCGCCCCATCTCCGGCTCCGACAAGTCCTCGGTCGTTGGTTGTGGCTTGCCCATCTCCGCCCATGGCCGATTTGGCGTCGCAGCGTCTCCGCCAAGTTCCTATTCCGACATCCTTGTTCTTGAACAAGTCCTAGATACAATCCCCAATCCGGAATTTTGTTTCAGATTTCAATCAAAACCCCTATTTGAGAGGGTTTTCCGGGTTTCCAAATCTCCGCTCGGGGTGGGGATGGTTTTGGACCTGTGGTGGTGGGCGTGCGTCGTCCTCCTCCGGTGTTCCCCCTTCTCCTCCTTCGTCTGATTTCTTCGATGGTCTCGGCCGTTGGCTGCGTCCGGTGACTGATTTCCTGTGCACCGTGGCCTGTCGGCGGCTGTGTCTATTGCCATTGTCTCCTTTGCAGAGATGCCCTCAGCCCTCCAGCCTTGTATTACTGGCCGGCCACAGGCCACTGCTGGCTGGTTGCTTCTTTGGCTTAGGGTTTCCTTGGTCTCTTGGGCCCGATTCTAAAGACCTTGATATGTCCTTTGGGCCCAAGGTTTTGCCTTGGGCCCAAAGCTGACCCGTAACATAATTGAAATAAATTTAATAAAAATTGTTCGTACTATATCATATTAAAATAAAGTAAAAAACAAAATAACTCGTGTAAATAAATTCCGGAATTTTCTTGCGCTCTTCGTCCTCTCGCGGTCGTGCTTCACTTTCTCGGGTTGGTTGGAGTTCTGTATGTTAGATCCGTGGTTAGTTTCGGTTGAGGAGCAGTTCTGCGGCCCTGGTTGATCGAAGTGATCGTGTTGGTGGTGTCCGTGGTCTCCGAAGATCCTTCATCTAGGTGGAGGGAACGTCGTGTGATCCACACTTCCCCAGGAGTCGTCTTTGCCCTTCGTGGATCTCTGCTTTCCGTCTTTCCGGCGGTGAGACATCGTGTCAGCTATGCTGTCCCATGCGCTCGCTATCCACTTCTCCATGTCGGGTGTCCCTCTTCTCGCTGCTGTGTCCGCTGGTGTGCTTAGGGTCTGGGGTTTTCTGGGTTTATTTTGTGTAGTTCTTTTGTTGTATTAGGTGGTTGTATTCTGTTTCCATGTTGTATTTTCTTTTGCTATGTTGTATGTTTAGACGACTTGTCGTCTGCCGACTTTGTCGGCCTCTCGAGGTCCGGGCCTCTCAAATTATTTCCTAATCAAAAAAATATATATATCTTTAATTTATCGGGTAGTTGTAGAAGTGGAGGAAAATTCAAAAAGTAGCGATTAAAATGAGCTATTTATTTTATTATAATTAAGTGTTTGAGAGTATTTGATTAAATTAATGGTAGATAATGTTAAACTCGGCTGGGTCCAGTGGGATCAAGACAAGCTGGAGGAGGTCATGTGTGCGGGCCCACATACGGGAGACTCGAACAACACATGAACGGAAAAGTGACAGAAGGTTTTGTACCCATTGCAAGAAATCTGGTCATTTCATTGATAGATGCTACACTCTTCATGGGTTTCCAGATAGCAATGAGAAGTTCACTAAAGGCAAGAGGTTTGAAGGGTGCACTCAAGAAGAGGGAAATAGTGAGGATCGTCAAGTTGTTGTACGATTGTACCTGAGTTAAGACATCAACAGTACGCTCAACTGATGGAGTTGCTTAGCAAAGGAGACAAAGGGAACAATAGCAATGGCACAGAGGATGAGTTTTCAGGATTTGCGGGTATGTTCATCTTTTTTCTAACTTCCACCCTTTTCTTACTAATAAAAATCCCTTATTTATCTCACAATATCAAATCAACCATTATTTTATTTTTCAACCAAATATTTTTCATAAAATCCCAGAAAGTGTAATTTATGGGAAATAGACTTCCCATAAATTAAATTTCCGGGAAGTAGACTTCCTACATTTATCCAAACGGGGACTAGGTAGGAATAAAGGGATAACATTGATTATGGAATTATGTGAATTGCTCAAGTGGACGGAATAGATTTGAGATCTATTTGGGGAGTTTAGTGAATTTTTGTAAAGACCCTTGAGAACTTAAATGAAAAAGATTCCTGATAAAAAAATATTATCGACCATAGAAATCTAATTGAAAAAAATAAAATATTTAAATATAAAATATAATTTTAAATTTTAAATTTGGACACTTGTCGAAAACATAGGATTAAATCGTTTTTTAAATAACTCATATTACATACTCCACTTATTATATACATAGTACCTTATAAATGTGAATTTTATTTATATTTTGAGAGAATCTAATTAAAAGATATTTAGATTATATATAATCTGTCGAACTAATTTTATTTATATTTATATTATTTTTTAGAGGAAAAAATAATTTATATTTAGATTAACGCATTCTCCGTACACGGAACGGGATCTACACTATTACTTATATAATTGGGGAGTATTCGTTAATGCGCCATACTTGAAAAGGACAAAGTACTCCTTATATAATTGAATGCACTGGCTATAATATTCTTAAGAATAAGCTACAGTACATAGTATATAATTGAAATTTTGAATAGGTAAAAAAAAGTTAAAAATATCATTTAATACGCCCTTCATTTTCTACTTTAATTCATTTGACTTTTTAAACTTGGTGGAGCAAATTACTGAAGTTTATATACCAACTTCTGAAATTGATCATCGATTATACGGTAAACATAGTAGAAACAGATGGTTCTCAAATGCTAGTGCCCTTGACTACATTTCTAGCTCCAAAAGAACAAACTCGGAACCACTTGACTGGATTTGGAAAGTTGATTGCCCTAAAAAAAATTATTTGGAAAAATTACCTTGAACCTTGCTCTGATACCATGTAAAGAAGCTGCAATTGCTTCAATCAATGGTGACCAGGCGCAACTTCAAGGTAATCAATGGAAGCTCACGTAGGGAGGAAGAAAGCCATTTTGGAATTTTTATTTATGATTTCTATCTCTCCCCAAATGTACATCTACAAGTATTTATAAATGAACTAAACTATGCTACCTAAGCGCACAATAGAGGGCTAAACTCTACCTCTAACTAACTTGCACCTATTGTCTAACCAACACAATATACACACACTCTCTATATCAAGACTCCGAAATAAAGGCGTACATGTACCTATGGAATGTCCCATTTGTAACCACTATGAAGAAGATGCGATTCACTTGTTCACTTAATGTCAGACTACATTGACTTCTATTGGGAAGATTGATGAACAAATTGACAGAACAATACGATACACGAATGAGAACAAAAGAACTTATTGTGAAGTATTAATTTCTGAAATCTTTTCTAAGGTCTCTTCAGAGTAGCAATCAATCATAACTTTTTCCTTATGGGGTGTCTGAACAATGAGAAGCAAAATTTTATTCAATGAAAATGAAAGCACAAACATGATTAAATGGGAGAAGACGCGAAGTACATTAAACTCTTCCGGGATAGCTAGAAGAAATTGAAGACTCAGGACCTAGAAATTGACACGACTACAACAACTACTAAAATCAACCAAAAAAGGGGCTAGACAAAAGAAATTGGTAAAATGAGAGAAGTCTGATGTGCGGTTTTCCAAACTAAACTTTGATGGAACTAAGTTAGCTTATGGTTCTACCGCCTCTGGCTTCATTTTACGGGATAGCGCCGGAGTTGTCCTTTTATGTGGTGTGCATCAACATGACAAAGTCTGCGATTCAAGCAGAATGTCTCGGTCTCCTGGTTGGATTGACGGAAGCATCTAAGCGGTGTTTTCGCATCTCGAAGTGGAGGGTGATTGCTTGGCAGTCATCAACGCCATGAAGGGATCGTGGAAGTGTCCGTGGGAGGTCGAGACGTTGATCTCCGATGCTCTTCATCGTTGTTGTGACTTTCAGTCCATCTCATTCACTCACACTTTTCGTGAGGGGAATCGAGTTGCGGACTGTTTGGCGCATTTGAGCCTTTCAATGTCCCTACTGTTGGAATGTCCTCCTCCTGAGATTGAAGACATCGTTCGCGAGAACGCCCTTGGACGGACTCCCAAATCATCACCTTGTATATTTAAAAAATTACTTTTTAAAAACTCTATAAAAAAAATATAAATGATAAAACTAAAAAGAGGGTGCTAAAATATAAAATGATGGGTGGTGGGTCGGGTAGGGTGATGGGTCATCCATGGTGAGTCGGGTTGAATGAGAGCCCATTCATCCACCACCTGACTCATTGACGCCATTCCTAATTGAAATTATGATTATTGTCTTCTAATTGAACCTACTTAAAATTTCATCGATTCAGATTCAACACATATTTTTAAGAAATAATTACATACTTGACATATTAAAGACATACAAGTATAAATCATATCACATACATCACCATGTATATTAAAGGTCTTGTTATACGCACAATCATTTACCATCTTCTGGTGTTGGCAAGCGTTTTTGACCTGAAATAAGACTGCCAACACGGGAAGTCGGTGTCAGCAAAATTGGTGGCCATTTTGCCGATATCGACTTCCCGTTTTAGCAATATATTTTTTCTAGAAAAAAAATGCTTGTCAATATCGAAAGCAGATAAACTCACCGTGTGTTTGACGACACGAAACCATAAGAACCACAAGCCGGTTATTAAACTGCATGTTTCATCCGTAATGTTTTACAGTACCATTTTTAGCTAAACCCTTGCAAGTTACAAGGCATGGGGGCTGGGCCCTTTTATATACAAAACCCAATCCGGCCACCTCCAAAAAGATTGCGACAAGCGACTCCATCGCCGATCGCCGTAGCCATCTTCTCTGACAGCAATGTCGTCACTGTCGCTCCCCCTCCATCCTCTGTCCACCGCTACAACCACCGCCTCCACCTCCACAAGGACCTCCTTCCTCTCCCCCCTTCCCACCGCCACCGCCAAACCCCTAATTAAACCCTCATTCCCCAAAGCCTCCGCTTCCAGCTACAGCCGCAAGCCGCAGCTCGCCGGCGCCACGCCGCGCGTCGTCGTCATCACCTCCGGGAAGGGCGGAGTCGGCAAGACAACGACCACAGCCAATATCGGCATCTCCCTCGCCCGCTACGGCTTCTCCGTCGTCGCAATTGACGCCGACGTCGGCCTCCGGAACCTGGACCTCCTCCTCGGTCTCGAGAACCGCGTCAACTACACTCTCGTCGAGGTCCTCAACGGAGACTGCCGCCTCGACCAGGCGCTCGTCCGTGACAAGCGCTGGTCCAATTTCGAGCTTCTCTGCATCTCCAAGGCCAGATCCAAGCTGCCCCTAGGGTTCGGCGGAAAAGCCCTAACCTGGCTCGTTGACGCGCTCAAGCACCGTACGGAAGGCTCTCCGGATTTCATCCTCATCGATTGCCCCGCCGGTATCGATGCCGGATTCATAACCGCAATCACCCCGGCGAATGAGGCCGTGCTGGTGACCACTCCGGATATCACGAGCCTCCGTGACGCTGATAGGGTTACTGGATTGCTGGAGTGCGATGGAATTAAGGAGATTAAGATGATAGTGAATAGGGTTAGGACTGATATGATCAGAGGGGAGGATATGATGTCTGTGTTGGATGTTCAGGAGATGTTGGGATTGGCATTGCTGGGTGTGATCCCTGAGGATACGGAGGTGATTCGGAGTACGAACAGAGGCTATCCATTGGTGCTGAACAGGCCTCCTACCATTGCAGGCTTGGCTTTTGAGCAAGCTGCTTGGAGGCTTGTTGAGCAGGACAGTATGAAGGCTGTGATGATGGAGGAGGAGCCCAAGAAACGCGGGTTTTTCTCGTTTTTCGGAGGATGATCATGGCAATTCGACTGGCATTTGGTTATTTGGCTATGTACAGGTGTTGGGTAAGGACTTTGTTTCTTGAATTTGTTTATTTTTGCTGTCTTTTTTATTGTCTGTGTTGGTAGAGCATTGCATTGATGATAGAGTTTAAGGCCTTGTTATGGGAATTGAGTATGTAGTGTACAACTGTACATGCTTTGTTGTTGACTTTCAATAATTACCATTGTTCTTCATGGTTGTTTGCAAATTTTGGTGGAGTTGTATGGCTATTTGTGCGTTTGGTGATTGATATAAATTTGTTAGTTAACAAGCAAAGTGTTCAAAAAGTCATTTTACTGCAAGTTTGAAACTTTAGTTTTTAAAACAGAAAAAGTTATGGATTATACAATTTTAGAATTTCATGAGTGGCAGATTGAAAGGTGCTTTTTATGATTTGCCTAGGTTCTGGTTGAGATGCTATCTGATTGATTTGCCTCTTTGAGAGCTTTCCCAGAAAGGTTCTCCTTTATATAGGATTGAATGAACACTATAGAAATGAGCCAGCGAGGAATCAGTTTCAGTTCTGTGTTTGGTTGGGAAAAGTTGCCGATAATAAGCAAGAGCTAAGAAGGTGGAACTCTGGTGTTCAGGTTATCTTTGGAGAAGAGCTGCTGCTCAACAGTGAAGGATACAGGATGTATTGAGGTGTTCGATTTGGTTGTCTTTTGTCTGATGGGCGGAAGTGGCTAAAGAGATTGAGAGAAAGAGTGTGTGGATGGGGAAAAAAATCTGACTTCAATTCCGAAACTATAAGCAAATGACAAGTTTGCAGCCCGATATGGGATAGTACCAAACAGGTCCTAGCCCCTAAGGGCTAAGGCCCCGAATTCGCCTTTTGCTGATAAAGTTTAGGGGATTTAATGCCAGGGAACATTCGAAGTGATGCTATCAGCTTGGTCTGTAATCACCTCTTTTCTTCACAGTAATCTGTTTGCCGGTGTTCTTTGTTTTCCGCTGTTGCTTCTCCCCTTGTCAAGTTTTTGCATCTTATTTGAACACGAGATTATTGATACTGTTAGGCTTCGTTGGACATGTGAGTTAAAATGACAGCTTAAGACTATGAGCCCTAGACCCTCTCCACACATTAAGCACACTCTAAAGCGTTGCGTGGGCTCGTATACGCTACACATATCATCAGGAGGAACAAGTGAGAATGTGGTAAACACTTCCAACTTCTATCAACATTGATGCTTCTTTCTTCTTTGTCTTCCTTTACATTACTTCTCTATAAGTTTGAACATTACAATCTTCATCTCTTTCATTTACCATAGAAAAGGAACAGCTGAATTGATATCTACCTTCTTTTCTCTTCCCTTTCTTAGGGGACAGTTTTGAACTTTTACAAAATTTCCACAAAATTCAAATGCTTGCTAGCCAACTAAAAAAATCTTTCTGCAGATGCCAACAAACAATCAAGACCTCTTGTAAAGTTTTTTTCTTCTGTCAATCTCTTTCTCCAGCTCCTCCAGGCCTCCTACTTCCTCCAACTCCTGAACCACAAACATCAAAATCAAAACTTTTTATTTAAAAAATTAAAATTAACAATCATTAACAAGAAAAAGACAGAAAGAGACCAACCTTTGGCCCCAAGAACAGGCCATATGGAACTCCATTGAATTTTTCAGAATGGTGCAGCTGAAAGACGACGCCAAAAACATCAAAATCAGTAAAGATTTGGTGCTATTCAGTGTCTTCTATTGTAGCCATTCATTTTATTAATCACTCAATTTTTATGATCTTAAATACGTAGCACTAATACACGTTTTTGACCCTTTGTGCAATTTGTGCCTCCTGATGAATGGTAGGTTACAGGTTTTGTGATTGATAGACGCCATCACATGATTCTGTTCGTTCCTCGTTGTCCACGAGTGAATGATGATAGGTGGACCTTTACGAGCATCGTTTACTCAATCCCACGCCTAGCTACGTTATTCCTCCATTCCCGACAGCAATCACTTTCAACAATTCGCTGTACGTGTACTGTTAAGAGCCTGATATCTACGTCATCGCGATAAAAAGTGGGCAGCTACAGAATGAAGCTGACCTGGTGAGCTGCAGCCACTCTTCTCAAGTAGGGGACGTTGGCGATGGGTCCAACCGGGAACCGCTTGTGGACTAGACCATCGTGTACGAACATGTAGGCCACCCCGAACACCGTGATTCCTAGCCCCTGTATGTACCGTTCATTCACTACGCTTCATTAAATTCCGATTTTGACAGACTCAAACACACCCTCATAAATTCATGTGTTTTGATGAAAGTGCAGGAGCACGTACCGCGCCAAAGCAGAGGCCGGGAACGAGCCCCTTGTGGAAGAAGCCGTAGGAGAGGAGGGCGATGGCTGGGATGGCGTTTGTTATCGCAAACACATCGTTCAGCTCGAATGGGCCCTCTCTCGGTTTGTGGTGAGACTGCACACAAAAGTCGCCAAAATTAAACAAAGATGCTACGATTCAATATGTTTATTGATGCGCTACGAATTGCTTCGAGTCAAATTCTGAGAGGATGGAGATCGAGATTACTTCGTGCATGTGCCACAATGAAGCATGCCACAAGGCCTTGTGCGCCCATTGCGCCCAGAACTCCATACCCACCTGAATCATCCAAATCATAACAATTTTACCAAAGTTCAGTTCATGACAATAACCAATCTAATTAACAAGAAAATGTATGTTATAAAACTATTGAACCAAAAAATAATATTCAATGTACGAATGCCAAAAACTATCTTTTATTTATTTATTAGAGGTTTCATGTTCGAGTTATGGAAATTGATTTTTACTATTCAATGTGACTTTTTATTATTTTTAATAGTTTTGTATTTATTACTAATAAATATAACATTATTTTTAAAAAATATTAATAGAAAAGTTGATGGAGTTTTAAATTTGAAAAAAGTATGCTGTCAAATATTTCAGATCTAAGGGGCTACAGCATTTTGTTTTATACAACTTGCTGCTATAATAACGTGAGATCAATTAATACGATGGCAAATTGGCAATCAACAATTTGAGATTTAAGGTGTGTTTGGATTCCCAATACATTTATGATTATAAGTATAATTATTTGAAATTTTTTTGGTTAAATAAAATCATAAGATATTTAAAATAACATAATTTTACAATACTAAATACAGTATTATGTATAATTATGTACGGAGTATAATTATTTGAATTTTTTTTTGGTTAAATAAAATTATAAGATATTTAAAATAATATAATTTTAAAATAAATATCTTATAAATTGTGTAAATTAATTATATTAAATTTATAAGATAATTATAAATTTAACGCAATATTTAGTACGTGATTTATATAATCTATGCAATATTTCACTTTAAATTCATATATTATTTGAAATAAACAACCACTTTAGAAGTGAAATCAAAGGAGGTAAGTGAAGAAAGGAAGAACTCACAGCAGCACCCACTGAAAGAGCAAATGTACCAAACATCTCTGTCATTGGAACCTCTCCACCCTACACACATTATCCCATCAATCCCATTAATTAACTTTAACAATTTTAAATTTTTTGAAGCAGTGAAAATCAGCAATAAAATAAATCGTAATGTAACTAAACAAAATTATTTTGAATGCATTATTTGTATATATGTGATTTACCTCCATCTGCCAATGAAACCGGTAGTAGACGGCGAAGACGGCCAAGGAGCTGATCCCGAGCGTCGACATTACAGCCGCGACCAAGTAAGTGAACCGCTCGGACTTCTTCCGGGCCAGTCTCTCGGCCAATCGGGCGGCCGAGATCTGGCCGTCGATTTCCTCGGTGCTCGGCACGGTGAGGCTGATGAGCCTCACCTCATTATCCCCATCGAGCGTCGGAGGTGATGCCACGTGGCCCGGTTCCTTCTTCGCCAAGACGAGGCAGATGGAGAAGCTCCGCTGCCGGTGCTGCCACCTGGCGTGCCGCCGGAGCTCAAGGCCCGGGTGGCGGATTGGGGGCAGGTGAGAGATCGGGAACGGGTTCCTGGCGGCGGCGGCGGTGGAGATTTCGACCGCCATGGGGATTGGGGGGAGAGAGCGATGGATGGGTTGAGTGGCAGGAGATATGCAACTGCGTCCACAAATTCTTCCATGGGTGGTTTATATATAGTGAGAATTTCACAAACCCGCCCTTAATTAAAGGTACTTTTCATAAAATTACCTATAAAAGTAGGAAAATTACAAAATCGGATGGTTAGGAATCTTTGATAAGTTGTACCACCATCCTAGTTTCTATGAATGAATTTTGTAAGTATATCGATAACGAAAAATAATTTTTTTCATTATATTATCTAAAATAGAGAATTATGAAAAAAATAAAGTTTTTTTGCTAAATTTGGAGAGAATTTTATATTTGTTGAGATAAATTGCATAATGAAAAACTGTTGGAATTGAACAAAAAAAATTCAGAATATATGATTTATAATTCTCTATTTTAAAAAATGGCAAAATGGTCATAGATAGACCAATTTCCTGCCAAACTTGCAAAAATAGCATACATGTAGAAAAATTTGCAAAAATAAATCCTTTTCCATTTTTTTGCACAAAAGTACCAGTCACCACACCCATTGTAGCCGGTTTGGGTGTGAAAAGAAAAAAAAAATTGTGTGAGTTGACAGGGCATTAAATGCCCCCGACCTTCATCATCACCACACCCTCTCTCTCTCCAAACCATCTCTCCATTTCAAAAAAAAAAACCGTTCGAAAGGGGGAGGAAGAAGAGACGCCGGCAACCACACTTTACCACTGCGACGATCGCCGGTTGGGAACTGTCGGAGAAGAGAAGAACGCCGGAGGAAACTCTAAAGGTACGCCCCCTTTCCATTTCACTTGGGATGTCCGTTTTCTTCGAATCTGGGGTGTGGGGTGGGTGATTGAAGGAACCTACTATGGTGGTAAGGAATTGAATGTCAAAGGTGGGTTGATTGATGGGTTGTGGAGGGGTGACAATGGTGGTTGCGATTGAAGGAAGAGGAGGGCGGTTTTAGGGTATGGATAGGGCAAACCGGCGATTAGGGTTTAAGAAGGCCGAAGAGGATGGCAATGGTGGGAGTCGAAATTGAGAATGAGGAAGGTTAGGGGGCTGATTGAAGAAGAAGGATTGAGGTTTTAGATGTGTTTAATTTTGAAATTTGGTGTGGGAAAGAGAAAGGGGGTGACATGGGTGTGGAATTTGGGTGACAGGGGCTTAGAATTTGATATATAGAAATTGGGTGACATTGGGTGTGGAAGTCGATTGGTATCAGGTATTTCAGAACGTGCAATTCCATTAGTTTGAAATTGAAATTTTGGGAGTGGATGTGGAATGTATGGCGTCGACATTGGGTATGGTAAACACAGTTTCATCTGCATATGGTTGTCTGACATTGGTGACATGGGTTTAGAAACTGTGTGACATGGAATATCAATATCTGGAAAACTGATTGTTGCTCTTAAACTGCAGGAGACAAATGGTTCGGACTAAAAATGCAAAGAGTGACAAACAGCGGGAGCCCCGTTATCGTGTCCCGGAAGAAAAGCACTTCCGGGCATGGGTAAACCAAAGGTCGAGGCTGTCGATGCTTGCCAACATCGACAACTACGTCGACCCCTACGATTGGGATAAGTTGCTGGACAGCCAGTTTTGTGGGATCATCCAGCTGACGAACCGATGCCAATTCTCGTCCCAACTAGTGCATTACGCAGTACAACGTCAAGTGGTGACCAAGAAGAGGTGGGAGACCTGGTACTTGATCTTTGTTGTTATGTCGTTGCTTACAACTTTTAGGACGTTATATATCATATCAGTTGGTCAGTTATTTTACTCATTTATGACATTGATTGCTCTATAGATGTAATACTTTTATGAACATCCTCGATCTGTAGTTGGGGTTTTCTCTATCCACGTACTTGCTTTGATATTGTTTGTGTGAAAATACTTGTGACACGTAATATATTTTAGGTGACACGGGTGTGCAAACACGTGACACAGGTTACAGGTATTCAAAATATGACACGTTAATTATAACAGGTGGCACGTCAAATGTAATAGGTGACACGGGAAAACAAACATTGGGTTCTGGGAGGGTGTGAATAATAGGTGACTAGATGAAATATAACAGGTGACACGAGATTAATAGCAGGCGACATGTGAAATTCATATTGATGCCATGTAGGATTTACAAAATAAGTAATTATGCACCCACAAATACGTGAAGTTTGTGAAATGTGCATGGACCCAAAATTACACCAACCTACTTACCCCGTTCCCCAACCTAGTTACCCAAAATTACACCAACTTACCTACTTACCACAAAAGTATTACGAAGTTCTTAACCACATACCTATCAAAATGGTCCAACCCTTGACCCCAAAAGCTGATAATGCAAAATAAACTCGACATAGTGGTGTGGCGGTAAGGCGAGACCCTACACATCCACGTGCAGTTTGGGTCCACACATTGAACGACTAGCACCTTTGTTGTAGACCTCTTCCCTCATCACCTCTTCCTCGACTTCCTCCTCCACCAACTCCCTCATACTTGTGTCCTCCTCTACACCGTTGGAGTCCAAGTAATCCCAATCTTCTCTGAGCTTCACTTCATAACCTTCGGCCTCGAACGAGCTTCAAAACTCGTTCGTGAGGATTAGCCCATCATCATCATCCTCCTCGCTGCTAAGGCATATCACATCCAAACCAGATCCCATGTCACCTGAAGAGGTATCCGTGTCACCCAACTCTATCACCTCTAGACCCTATACCCTGTCACCTGAACATATTCCCTTGTCACCTGACGTATTACCCTTGTCAGGATTGTCCATCGCAGGCAGACCCTGTACCCTGTCACATGAACATATTCCCTTGTCACCTGACGTATGACCCTTGTCAGGATTGTCCATCGCTGTCAGCTTCTTACTCTTCCGTATGACCTCGATCACCTCTCCCCCACCATGTAACACACTATCTACACACAAGGGGGTTTGATGTGCCTTATCAGATCCATCATCGTTAACAATCTCAGCCAAATTGTCCACTTTTTGCGACGAGGGTGGCCCACTGAGGCGTTCTTCCCCGGCAGGTTGCTTCACTTCAAAGCTCTCCGTCTCCAATGGGCCGACATATATCGCCAGGGGCCATGGGTCTTCTCTGCACTTCAAGTTCATATATTTAAACGCCTCGAGGTCGTCATCATCAGCAATAATGATCGGCTGACCCCCTTCTTTCGACTTCGGCACGTACCACAACGACCACTCTGCATATGAGGCACCATCGCCACCCTTCAGCCTAATTATGTTTTTCAAAAAGTTGAAGTCGATGTCCTGTTTTATCATGATATTCTTCAGCGCCCTCGAACCCACATACACTCATGTATCTTTCTCGACCACCCAATAACCATGGAGGATGAGAGTGACACATACCAAGGTGTTGCCACCTTAAAAACAAAACCAAAGTTCAAAAGAGAGATTGATGGGTATCTAACGCCATAGATGAAGAGTACTTCGCATAAAACACTTACCCCTTTCTTCTGCCATCAAAGGTTTCTGAGGCATCACATTGACACGGAGATTTTGATCAGTGAAAGGTGCACGGATTGAAGTCGACACGTGCTCTGGAACTGGAACAACAAGTCGGAAGCTTGTCTTCCATGGTGGAACATTCTCCTTCTCTCTCATCTCTCTCTCCATGAGTTTCTACTTCAGAAATTGTGGGGGAAGAATAAAATGAAAAGCCCGCCCTTTATATCATACAAAATGGAAAAGAGTTCAACAAAATCACATCACATCACATCACCCTCTCTCTTTCAATTTGGCGCCAAACCTTTCTCTTTTTTCCCTCTCACCTGTTCCTTCCCTCCCTTTTGATTCACCTGCTACCAGCTCTTTGGGTCACAATTTATATTTGCACAAATAACACCATATACCACTTTTTTATTTTTCCAAAACATGGTCTATTTGTGCAAACATTTTGGAAAAGTAGTCTATTTATGCAAATAGCCCTTAAAAATTGTATTTGAATTTTTTTTTAATTTTTTTTAATCAATTTAACCTTTGTTACAAATGATTTTTGTTGGGATAAATAGTCATCCCACATCGATTATGGGTGGTATAACAAACCAAAATATAAGGTTGGGAGAAGCCCCTACACACTGGCTTAAATTTTTGTGTAAAGTGGTGGATCCCGACCTTATAACCAAAAATAAAATAAACCCGACACAACTCCCGATTTGATACGACCCGACCGGGATTCTCGGATTCTCACATGGTATTAGAGCAAGTCCGAGTCGGGTCGGTTTTCCTGGCTTCGGGTAAAAAGCTAAAAAACCCGTCGAAAAACCAAAAACCGGGGGCGAGCTATAAAGAGATTGAGAATCTCGATCCGGAAGAAGAAGAAAAAAATTGTTCCTAAGTGTCAACCCGATCCAGGCGGGTTGCACTTGAGGGGGCGTGTTGGGATAAAAAGTCATCCCACATTGATTGTGGGTGGTATAACAAACCATAATATAAGGTTGGGAGAAGCCCCTACACATTGGCTTAAGCTTTTGTGTAAAGTGGTGGATCCCGACCTTATAATCAAAAATAAAATAAACCCGACACAACTCCCGATTTGATACGACCCGACTGGGATTCTCGGATTCTCACAATTTTCCTTGTATTTATTCATTGAAAATTAGAAAATCTTTCTCAAATTTGTTTTTTTTTAACTAAACAAAATGCACAATTTTCGACAATGGCTTATACATTCATAGATAGCAAACATATATAACGAGAAAGTAAACAAGGATGCAGTGGTCAGTGGTCGATGTTGTGAGTGCAAATTATATGTTATGAATTTTTTTAATCCTTAATGCAATATTTTGATTGGTTAGTTAGGATATACTTTTTATTATTTTATTTATAGATAAAAATGATTATGCTAGTCAATCGTATATTCGTATGATTCGTATGGTTAGAGTTAATGGGAGAATAAGGATCTTCACAAATGAGGATGCAATTTTTTTTTATTTTTTTTTGAGTTTAGCGGAACCAAAAATCGCCAAAAAGATTAGAAAAAAATCATAATATTATAATTTCAATTAAAAAAAATCTTCAATCTATATATCTATATATCTATTAATATTACTAATTCTGCTAGCATTTTGCTGACGTGTCGCTCTGTAAATTAAAGTTAAATTTTTTAATCAAAAGTTTCTTTTCTTATTAATTGATGTTATTAAGGGAAGTTTAAATATTTGTTTCCTATATTATATTCATCACAATCGTATTAAAATGTCTAGACAATTAATTCAAATGTCAAAATAAAAATCTATTAATAATATCTATCTATTTAATATTACTAATTCTGCTACCATTTTGCTGACGTGTCCCTCTGTAAATTAAAGTTGAATTTTGTTATCAAAAGTTTCTTTTCTTATTAATTGATGTTATTAAGGGAAGTTTAAATATTTGTTTCCTATATTATATTCATCACAATCGTATTAAAATGTCTAGACAATTAATTCAAATGTCAAAATAAAAATCTATTAATAATATCTATCTATCTATTAATATTACTAATTCTGCTAGCATTTTGCTGACGTGTCAAGCTCACAATTAAAGTTGAATTTTTTATTCAAATGGTATTTTCTTATTGGTCAATATTATTGCTAAAACTATTTGTTTCCTATTTGACATTTATTTGTTTCCTATTTTTCATACGAAGATTATTTAAATTGATATGTTTATATAAATTTTTGATCTATTTTAAATATATTTATCTCCTTTTTTTCATAGAAAAGATTATATACATTGATACATCGGACAACAATTTTGGATATTATCATTCTGTGTGATCTTTTATATCATTATTTCATTAATATCATGTCTTTCTGTACACATTTAATTCATATCAATAATATTATATATTTCTTTTTAAAATTTACATTTAATATACAATATAGACATCTTAAATTTTGTTGAAATTTTTATAAATATTTTTGGAGATAGAAGCAAAACATCATTAATTTTAAGAAGAAATTATTTTTGCACCTGTTAACCTTCAAAAATTGAGGAAAATAACTATCCAAAATGATTATTTTAAATCTATACTTACTCTGCACATTCTACATGACATCTATATAAATTTTTAACAAAATATTTTTTAGAGATAAATTACATTTATTTTAAACAGCTTAAATGACTATTTGGAATACAAAAAATAACATTTGAAGATCTACAAACAAAAATTAAAGAATTTTGAGAAAAGAAAATGTGAAGTTTGCATATATTATCATTTAAAAATAAATAAATAAACACTCTTTTATGATTAATTTGGGTGTTTGGCTTCAAATATCGAAGAAAAAAAAATATTTATCCCCAAAAATGAATATTTTACATCTATATTTATCTTATACACCCTAGATGTCCCTTATTATAATTTCAATATTTTAAGACCTGCAATTTTATTTTATAAAGTTATTAAATATAATCAATTTGTGAATATTTTAATTCAAAAATTATTTATAACAATCAATTAGAGTCAAAAAAGTTTTTTTTACAATTTACTTATTTTAAAAGTTAATTAAGACTTACAAACATTACTTATTTTAGATGAGGCGGCTTAGATCACTTTTTTTTACCATCTTACCTTTATTTTTTCTATTTATTTCTCCATCTTTATAGTCATCTTTCTCATGAAAATAATGAATCAGTTATGTATATCTACATAACTTCAAAAGTATTCGCACAATCATGTGCTTATGATTTTTTAAATCATTATATGACTGTTTATATTTTTCTTTTTAGTTTTATCATAATGATAATAATTATATATGTATTTCAAATTATAATAGGTGGTGTATTTTAGATTTATTACTACTTTACCTTATTAAATCATTTTAAAAACTATATTGTATCTCTTTCCAACTAATTTATAAATTAAAAAAATACTTTATACATACGAGTATTATTTTTGGTTATAAACAAGTATATATTAATATATATAGTATTATATACTCCAGATATATAGAATGATATTCAATTTGAAATGAATCAAAATCTCGTGCCTTCAAGGCACGGGTATTACACTAGTCTATATATAACTTTAAAAGAGAAGACTTTGCTGAGGTGTCTTACTCTTCTTTAATTTAGCTAATTTAACAAATTTATTTCGGAAATTTCGCGAGGTACCCCTGAGGTATTGTAATTTTCGCGAGGTATACAACTCTTTTACATATTTCGCGTGGTACCCCTGTGGTTTTAAAACATTTCACCTCGTGCCCTTTCCGGTTAAAGTTAACAGTTTTATATTTATTCCGTTAGTTTGGAATTTAATAAATAAAAAAAAGAAGGAAAGAAAGGTCGGAGACGCGATAGGAGACCATCGCCGCTCGAACGGGAGAAGTACCCTGCTGCTCGAAGGCCGGCTCAGACCTGCTGCTCGGAGCCCGGCTCGCTGCTGTTGCAACCGAAGAAGTACCCTGCTGTGATGAAGATAAGTCTTCTCTGAACTTATACCCTATTGAGAAATTAGAGTTTTAGGTTTTGGTTTATCTACTCAATTGTGTTTTGAGGGTTTCGAAATTGGGGACTTTGAGTTCGAGAGTTTTAAAATTGGGGGTTTTGAATTTCCCCTTTTTTTGTGTGTTACATCATCCATCCTTTGGGTCTAATTGAATTATTTAGTTTGTGATTTTACAATTTGATTACAGTGAACTCGTTGTCATGTTAGGGTTTAGGGATTCTTAATTTCATTGTAGGGTTTCTCAATTTAGATTTAGGGATTTTAGATATGGCTCAGATTTCTTCAACCTCACGTGAGTCCCAAATTGTTGTATTTTTCTTTTTGTTCTCTATTTGTTTGCTTTTTTGCTGCTAATTGATCCTTAATTTTGGCCCCCTTTTGTCTTGCTGTTATAGTCTTCATTTTGAGTTAGCTTTGAGGATACGTGAAATATTGAAACTCTTTTTCTCAGGTAGCTTTGAGGCTAAGCAAAATAATCTGTCATGTCCTTTAGGTATAGCTTTGAGGATATGTTGGTATAGTTATTGGCTTATTGCTTGGGTTAAAATTGTTCACTTAGAGTAGATTGCTTTGAGGATATGTTGGTATAGTTATTGGCTTATTGCTTGGGTTAAAACTGTTCAGTTAGAGTAGATTGTCAATGAAGTGGCAAGAAATTGCAAGCGACATTGAAACATATGGTTACCATTAAGGCCGAGATCGCTTGCATAAGATTTGCATTCATTTTCTTATTTTGGGTTAGTGTCACAAGGGTTCCTATTGAGTCACACTTAAAATATTGGTATAGCTTGGGTCAAACGAGAAAAGCGTTAGTTCTCAGCTATCTTGATAAGTAGTTTTCACCTATGTTAATGCTCTTCCCTATCATTCTATCAAGGCTTTCTGGCAGAATGGGATAGCAACCTATTATAACACAAAAATATTAATCACTTACAAGCTTATCAAGAATAAATTTGAAAAATTGGATGTAAGTAAGTACTTACTATCACTGGTCAATATCATTGGTCATTTAGCTGTCTACCCAAGCTGTTGTATGCTAGCAATAAAGCCACGCTTTTCAAAAAGAGTAGGATCCACTTCCTCAGAGAGAGTATTAAAGTTTTCACTTAACCAAAGTCCCTAATATTAGTATCACTGCAGAAAGATCTTTGGGACATTATGACAGCTTCGGTCTGGACTTTTTGTGCTTCCTTAGAGGAGATTATTATTTTACTCCGAAGTGTTTAGTGACACTCTTGTTTTATACTCCGTATTAGCTTATTAGCTCAATTGGAAGAGCAATGTGTTCTACACATCGATGTGGGTTCGAATCCCACATAAGCTACATGATGGTTATGATTATGGCGTTGAGGCTTGTATGGGATTAGGAAGGATTGTCTACACCATCAAAAGTTGCCATGTCACTTATTTCTATTTCTCTATCATTTTTTTGAAATTATGATTCATATTTTGTAAGTAAGACAACAACTCAATAGCCTATATGGGATTTGAACCCATATCTTTGTGTCAAAACACATTGCTCTACCCTTTGAGCTAATAGGTCAAAATGTTCAAAGCAACTAAACTACAATTTGATCCTCTAGAATGACATTAACATCACAAAATAGTAAACTAGTTAAAATTTTAGTGAAGCATGAATTCCACTTCTAATTCACCTGTGGCACTGAAAGATCTAACAGTAACTGAGATTATAAGATGGAATGAGAGAAAATTCTCTAGCAAATGCATGGAAACTGAAGGCTTATCTAGATACCAAACCGACGAAGAGAATTAGCAATATCGAACTGACAATTTCTATAGATGGAATGAGAGAAAATTCTCTAGCAAATGCATGGAAACTGAAGGCTTATCTAGATACCAACCCGACGAAGAGAATTAGCAATATCGAACTGACAATTTCTATAGCATACTCTTCTGAAATCGAAACAATAATTGAACTGACAAATTCTATTTAAAGTTATCAAAAAATGAAACTCTCTATCAAGCTCTATGATATGAGAATCAGCAGCTTCCTGAATCCACCATATCAAATACCGAATCTAAGATGTTATTGGAATCAAATTGAGGCTTATTCCCCCAACATCCACCCTCGAATCAGATTATTCCAATTTCATTTGCAAGAGAATGAATTGATAGAAAATTACCAAATTCTTCTCAACAGATGGAAGCCAGTTCAAGCTCGGCTCAGCTCGGCTCCCTCTCTGTCCACTCCTTCACCTTCAAATCAATCTCCACCTCCGCCTGCTAATGCTCTTCACCCCGGGTCTATTTGATTAATTCAGACCTTTAAAATGGCCTGTAAACCAAATTTCCTAAAAGAAATAATCTAAACTAACAATCAAAGACCACAAATTCTGCAAAATTACCCTTAATTTGCACAAGAACAAAATCATAATGCATCAATTGTTGACAGGAACAGAATTGCATTCAACGGTTGACAGTAAGTTACTTCCAAATGCATCAATTTCGACTTAAACCCAAAATTGAGACACGAAATTGCAATTTTATTAACAAATCGCAATTAGAAACGAATTTTCGAATTCCAAATACATCAATTTCAACCTAAACCCTAAATTTCACATCACAAAAAACTCCAAATGCTTCAACTTCAACCTAAATCCAAAATTTATATTGACAGTTACCTCTCTGCAGCAGGAGCTTCTTCTCCTCCACCTCCGGTCGCCGACCGAGGCAATGGACCGCCACCGCCTTCGCTCTCCGGCACAACGTCTCCCACGACAGTCCTTCGAGCAGCAAAAGCAGGGTACGTCTTCGGTTGCAGCAGCAACGACTTGGCCTTCGAGCACCGGATCCGAGCAGCAGGCGGGCATCAACTTGGCCTTCGAGCACCGGATCCGAGCAGCAGGCGAGCAGCGACTTGGTCTTCTTCGAGTGTCGCCCTCTCTTCGCTCTATCGTGAAGACGCTCGTCTGTTCTCTGGTTTTCTTTCCTTTTTTTATTTATTAAATTGCAAACTAACGGAATAAATACAAAACTGTTAACTTTAACCGAAAAGGGCATGAGGTGAAATGTTTTAAAACCACATGGGTACCACGCGAAATATGCAAAAGAGTTGTATACCTCGCGAAAATTGCAATACCCCAGGGGTACCTGGCGAAATTTCCGAATTTATTTTTTTCTACTTTTTTTTTTCCCCAACCCTCATTTCCCTTCCTAAATCGGCCTAGGGTTCCAGTTCTCACGGTCACTGCCTCAGAAGATCTCCTGGCTTCTCACGCTTCGGCGCTTCGCCACTGCGCGCCCACCCTCGCCGCTTCCTCCCCGCCCACCATCGCCTTCTCAATCGCTCCCGCAACATAGATAGAGATCTCACATGCTTTGGCGCTTCGCCACTGCGTGCCCACCCTCGTCGCTTCATCCCCGCCCGCCCTCGCCTTCCTCCCTGCCCACCCTCGCCGCTTCCTCCCCGCCCACCCTTGCCTTCTCAATCGCTCCTGCAAGATAGATAGAGATCTCACAGAGTAAGATAGAGAAGGCGCCTTCAACTTGCCTCCATGAAGATAAAGATGGCGTCCCTCCCACCCACCACTCTCCGCGAGATCTCCTTGCTCCGTATGCTATCTCGTGATCCTCCTATTATTAGTTACGTTCTTCAACTCTCATCTCTGATTCTCAATTTCTACTTGCTTTGGATCTCTTGCCTGAACGGTTACTTAACTCGAATTTTTTTTATTTACGGGATTGCAATTTATTGATTTTTTAATCTTCTTGACCTACAAACCCTAAAATTTGTGCTTACATTGATGGATGTTAAAACAGGACAAAGAGGGAAATACCGTCCTCTACTTGGTGTTCGAGTACATGGAACTCGATCCAAGGAAATTCATTCGAAGTTTCGGTAAAACTGGGGATTCCGTTCCATCTTCAACTATTAAGGTTTTTGCCCTAAATTTCAAACCCTTATTTCATTGCTAATGTTGGGATATGTTGTGTGGTTGGTTGATACCCATGCCTGTTTCTGTTTTGTTCTTTTTGACATTATATTTCATAATGCTTGCTTAATGAAAATCCTTAATGAATTGACTAGGTTGAATAGTGAAGATATAATATTCAAGTTATCTCTAGGATGTTGATAATTGATGGTTGGAATTGTCTTTTGTTTCTTCAATTTAGCATTACTGTAAACCTTCTTATTGCAATAAAAATCTCTTTCTTTTTGTTTCTTTTCCTAGGGTTAAAAACATAAGATATTGCTCTGTGAGATCTTTATGTTTATATTTCATAATTCTCTGAATTCTTTCTCTCGGATTTGAAAATAATTCAATTGTTACTTTGGATTCTTTATATAGGTGTTTAGTAATTGGGTAAAATAGGAAGAATTAATATATCTGATATTTCAGATTCAATATATTGATGAAACATCTTTATATAGATGTTTAGAAAATAATTCAATTCTCTGGATTCTTTCTCTTCATATATTTTTTTTTCATTCAGATTATCTGATATTTCAGATTTATCCTAATCCTAATACATTAATTTCTGATTTTTTTAAGATCCTTTTTAGAATATCTAGGATTTTTTGTAGATCATTTTTTCCCCTCAGATTATCTGATAATTCAGCATATCCTCTCGCCCTATGCTATTATATATACTTACCACTTCCCTCCATCTCCTAGCACATAAACGGCAGTAATCAAATTAATTCGTTTATCTTTTGAGTATTGGCAGGTTCCATTGTTCAGTTCACAAGCCTTAAGGACATTGAAGAGTTTTCTACGATCAAGGTTTTTGTAGCCAGGGTGTTTTCCAAGTCTCAATTTCCTGGTAGCAGATTCGGACCACCGTTGTAGTTGGTACTTATTGATGAAATGGTATGCACAATGAACTTCCGTTTCCTTTTATGTTTCATTCCTTTTTTTTTCGTGGGTCTTCATGTTTGTTCTCACATCTAATATTCATATTTTTTAAATTTCTGTCAAACGTAGGGCTGTCGAATTGAGGCAAATATCAAGGCGAATTTGGCATGGAAAAGTGCTGCTCATGTGAAGGAGTTTGCAACCATTACGATGTCAAAGTTCAAACTCACCGAATACACGGGTTCATTCAAGTTTGTTGATCATACGAGAAAAATCATTGTCAGTGAAGATACTGTCATCAATTCTGCTGGTGATGCTCTTCCTATGGACAAAGTCTAGCGTAACGACAACATCCATTCATATATTTAGTTTTATATTCGTTAATATATTTCATCATTTGTATTTTTTTTCATTATTATTTTTGGTCATCCTTATAATATATATTTTATATATTTATAAAAAAATGTTTTAATCTAGTTCAATTGGGTTTACCAATTCATCAATATTAAAGTCCGTTGGGACTCGGGATCGGCGTGCACGTGCGTCCTTGCGCTAATAGCCTAGCACATAAGCCGAGCGGGGTTCCATTCTAAAACCAATTAGCAATAGGAGGAGTAACCCACTAGCTTATATACTAAGACTTCTTTGTTCATATTATCGATGTGTGACTCTTTTTTGGTCTCTTCACATTCCTTTCATTCTCAACACGCCCCCGCAAGTACAACTAGGGTCGTCTTTCGTCTCTAGTTGAGGCTTGGACAACGGGTCTAGCATCTCATTCTCTTTTTAGAGAGCCCATGATCGAGAGTCGGGCCGTTTGGCTTTTCCGCTCTGATACCATACTAAAGTCCGTTGGGACTCGGGATCGGGGGTCGTGTGCACACGTGCGCCCTTGCGCTAATAGCCTAGCACATAAACCGAGCGGGTTCCATCCTAAAACCAATTGGTAATAGGAGGAGTAACCCACTAGCTTATATACTAAGATTTCTATGTTCATATTATCGATGTGAGACTCTTTTTTAGTCTCTTCACATTCCTTTCATTCTCAACAATCAGGTATTATACAATTCATTTAACCAATTCAACCCTGTATTTTCAAAAAGATTCAAACTTTGAACCTATTGGGATGAGATATATCACTACAATTATCACACTAACTTGTGATTGATTCGTATATATGGTATATAAATACTACACATAAAAATATATATTTATATTTTATGTTTGGTAGCGAAATATATATATATATATATTTATATGATTTTCTTTTATATAGATAGACTTTCACACATAATGATTTATTTTTATAGAAGGCAGGTATATATTGGGCTAATTATTACGGAGTATTTAATAATTAAGAAAATTAGGAAAAGAGCCACGCAAAGGATTAGAGGCTAGCTGTAGAGTTATTATTTTTTGAATAAGAATTAAGATCGAGTTAACACTGCATAAACAATTTTATTGATTAATTATAGATCACAAGCAAGCGTGGCATTTGTAGTAACATTTATTTAACATCTAGCTCTTGAAATTGAGCAACGCTCGATCGGACTTTCATGGTAAATGGACACGAGCAAAGATCGGCCTTGTCCCTGCCGTTGGTATGCAGCAACAAACAGTTAGGCTGCTGCATTCGCCGGAGTCTCCCTCATGCACCTTGTCACAAATCGCACTGCATACTTCGTCGCTGGTGCACTGAAAACCGGGGGGAGAGTACGAACGCAATGGGCTACAACCAGCTCCGGCCACAAATGCATTCCCTATTCAAGCATATAAAAACACCCATGTTAATTAGTCGTATCGAGTAGACTATAGCGCTATAAGATGAACATGTTATCTTACCGAAGGAAATAAGAAGCATGAAAAAGAGAGCGGAAGAAACTTTGTTTGAGTTCATTTTTGATCGATCAATACTATTGAATAATATTAGAGAAGATGAAGTGAAATTTTAAGATTTGAATGATAATGAAGGGTGAAGAGTGTGCAATTTACAGGAGTTTGAATTTTGAAGAACAAATCAAACCATATATCATACAAATTGATTTGATTTGGTGAATCAATCATATCGTGATTCAAGGAGAGTGTATAGGTTTAGGATATAGTGTTTCTTAAATTAAAAGTTAATTACTCTTAAATATACATATTGTTGATTCGGCAGTGTATATATTTAAGGGCATGATTTAATTGGTTTCCTAATTAAGGAGAATTTGAATATATAATTTAGTGCACCATGTCTGAGGGCTAAGGGAATGGATCAAATATGAATATTTTTACCATGTAAACATGTGTATGTTTACTTGTGTAGATGATCAAATGAGATTTACCATGTAAACATGTGTATGTTTACTTGTGTTTCCTAATTAATATCACAAACCCGCCCTTAAGTTAAAAGGTGATTTTCATAAAGTTACCTATATAAGTAGGAAAATTACAAAATCAAGTGGTTATGAATCTATGATAAGTTGTAACACCATTCAAGTTTTTATGAATGAATTTTGTAAGTATATCGATAACGAAATAAGTCTTTTTTTTAAATACAGGATTCAATGAGGCTAGATTAGCTGATAATACATATTTTAGATAGGCATTATAAGTAGTTTTAGGTGCAGTCAGGACATATATAATAATTACAGCTATGAAAATAAGAGAGAAAATAATAATTAAAAAAAAAAAGATAAATACCATCAAATTTAAACATCTGACAATGTATTCAACGTCTTGAAACGCATGTATTGATGTATATCCTCCCACATCATATCAATCACCCCCTATAAAAAAACCTCTAAACCCACAAAAAAAAATCATACAAAAACACACCAAACAACACCACACACATAGCTAACAAAATGTCTAACATTTGCGTCAAGTGGGCTGACACCTAGTTGTTATACGAGGCTGATCCACTCGTCAACGAGCTCACCTCGTTCCTCCGGGTTTTCTTCAAGTTCTCAACCGTGGATTGCCTGAACAACCCAAGTCTCGTGTTCGTCTAGGACTTCTCTTACAACCCGATCCCAGATCTCGTCGCAACACTTCTACTTCTAAACGAAGATAACCTGGAGGACAATGCCCTTGATTTGTACATATTGGATGTAACTGACATTGATGACGATGATGATGAATTGATGAATGGATGTAACTGACATATATATTGGATGTAACTGACATTGTAACACCATCCAAGTTTCTATTATATGAATGAATTTTATAAGTATATTGATAACGAAATAAGTCTTTTTTTTTATCAATGGATTTATTGAGGCTAGGTGAGCTGATAATGCATATTTTAGATAAACATTATAAGTAGTTATAGGTGTATTCATGGACATATAATTACAACTATGAAAATAAGAGAGAAAATAATAGTTTTAAAAAAAAAATTAATACCATCAAATTTAAACATCTGGCAATGTATTCAACATCTGAAACACATCTATTGATGTATAAAAAAAATATTAATACCATCAAATTTATACATCAATACATGTGTTTCAAGACGTTGCCAGATGTTTAAATTTGATGGTATTAATCTTTTTTTTTTTAACTATTATTTTCTCTCTTATTTTCATAGCTAATAAAATTGTTTAAATTTGATGGTATTAATAAAAAAAATCATACAAAAACACGCAAAACAACACCACACACATAGCTAACAAAATGTCTTAACATTTGCGTCAAGTGGGCTGACGGCTGACTCACATGCTTCAAGGTGTTCAAGTGGAATTAGCGGCTCATCCGAAACAACATCCCGGAGGGCGAAGGCCTCTTCGTTTTTTGAAGAGACGACGGGGCTGTGAAACGGGTACGTGTGTATGGTGGAGTGGACACCGGACCCATCCACGGGACATTTCTTGCCTCGCCAAGACCACCTCGCTTTCTCCATATGGTCTTCACCAAGTCCTGACTGTACGTTCTACGAGGCTGATCCACTCGTCAACGAGCTCAGCTCGTTCCTCCGGGCTTTCTTCGAGTTCTCTGGTCATCTGATGAAACCGTGAATGAAGATAACTAGGAGGACAATGCCCTCGATGTGTAAACATATCGGATGTAACTGACATTGATGACGACGACGACGACGATGATGATGAATTGATGTTCTAGGTAGTTCTCGGTGCATCCAAGTTTCTAATTGTTTAGGGGGGGGGGGGATAGAGATTTTTCCTAAATTTGAAAAGAATTTTATTTATGTTGGATAAACTCCATAATGGAAATTCTAATTTTTATAATTATTTATTTTTAAAAAAAATTATGTTTGGAAAATTTTCTAATTTTTAATCAATTTAACCATTGTTACAAATGCTTTTCCTTGATATTTATTATTTGAAAATTAGAAAATCTTTCTCAAATTTGTTTTTTTTTACTAAACAAAATGCACAATTTCGTGATTGTCTCTAAGAATGGTGATAGTTCCAGGATGGCTTATAAATATTATGGCTACTTTTTTTCGTTACTTTACTGAGCAGAAGTTGATGAAGAGCCGAGGTTGAGCACCAAAGCAACGTCTCCTTCTTAAGTCGAGCGAGGACTTCTTGAATTGGATCACATCAGGAACTCGAGATTCAAGCTCGTCGGAGTGAAGAACCGAGATCGTCGTTGAATTGCCTCTAGCTAGGGTTTTTAACTCTCTCTCTCTCTCTCTTTCTCTAGTGGGGCGGAAGCGATGAATGAAGCTCTCAACCCTTTAAGGTTTCTGAAGGAGGGGGCGCTTTATACTTGAGCCATCACTAAGGGAAACGCTGCGTTTCAGTCAGCAAGGACAAGAGCCGTTAGAGCGTCTTCAGGTGAGTGTGGGCCGAGTGAGCAGAGAGTTGGGCCAATCTACATAAATGGGCCGAAGACTTGAGTGCAGGCTTTTGTCTCCAACACATTCAAACTAGTCTTGGTGCCATGGAACCCTTGAGCCGAGTTTCTTCCAACTTGATCATGTCTTGAGCCACCTAAGACCTTAGACCTAGCTAGATCCTAGCCTATCCATCTTTAGTATCCATTGACCTTAATACAAATGCATCTAGATTATACTAGGCATAACAAATAGTAATATAAATATATTTTTAGATATTTTATTAATTTAAATTATATATATATATATATATATATATATATATATATATATATATATATATATATATATATATATCCAGGATGAAACGGGATCGAAACGTGATGCAAAATTTGCGAGATTTATGCCCATTCTTAATTAAATTAAGAATCTAAAGATAGCACATTGCATAAACCATAATGCGAATTAATTAATTATATCATAAAAGTGTGGCATTTATAGTAACATTATTTAACATCTAGCTCTTGAAATTGAGCAACGCTCGATCGGACTTTCATGGTAAATGGGCAAGAGTAAAGGTCGGCCTTTTCCTTGAGCAGCTTCCCTCGCAGCAACAAACAGTTTTGCTGCTGCAGCTGCCGCAGTCTCCCTCGTGTATCTTGTCACAAATCTCACAGCATAATTGGTCGCTGGTGCAGTTAAAACGGGGGCGAGTGAATGAACATAATGGGCTACAATCAGCTCCGGCCACAAATGCAATCCCTATTCAAGAATATATATGAAAACACCCATGTTAATTAGTCGTATCGATCGAGTATACTATATATATTGCTATAAAACGTGTTAGATAGAACGCGTTATCTTACCGAAAGAAATAAGAAGCATGAAAAAGAGGAGGGAAGAAACTTTGCTGGAGTTCATTTTTGAAATAATTGACACTCGAGCGATGGAGAGAAATTTTAAGATTTGAATGATAATGAAGGGTGAAGAGTGTGGAATTTATAGGAGTAATAGAGTTGAAGAAGAGATTGAACCGTATCATACAAATTGACTTGGTGAATGAATCATACCATGGGAGAAAGTGTATTGGTTTAGGATATTGCATTCAGTGTTTCTCAAATTAAAAGTTAAATACTAAATATGAAATTAGAGCGCATTTGATATTGTTAAGTAGACATATTGTTGATGATTTAGGACAATGTATATTTAAATGCATGAATTCCACTCTTTTGAATTTGTTTCTTAATTAAGGAGAATTTGAATTGAATATCAAATATAATATGTCAAATATTAAGTGTACCCTACATAAGGGAGTGGATTAAATGTAAATACTTTTTAGGATGTAAAAACTATGAGACTGTAAAATCAAGATCACCGGATGAGATTTATTTAAAATTTTGATATGATTACTAAAAATTAAGTGAATTATATATTATTTTAACTCCTAAAATATGAATAATCGTACTTGCTAGAGAAAACACTTAATTTTCACGTTACAATTTTAAATTTATAATTTTACAATATATATATATACAGGGCCATGCGGATACTTTTGGGGGGCCTGTGCAAAAATAATTAGACATTATTCATATATTGTGTTAAGAATCTTATCTTTTTTTTTTATAAGTTACATTATGTAAATTATTTTGTTATTATTAAAAGGGCAAATTGCAGAAATTAGCATGAACTTTAGGGGTGGTTGCACTCAGTGGCACAAACTTAAAGAAATACAAAAATAATCACCAACTTTGGGGTTTAGTTGCGGTCAGTGGCACATACCCCATATCTCACTAATGTGGACTAGTGGGGGTGCTTACATGAAAATTTTTTAATTAAAAAGGCATATATCGAGATATGGATTAGTGAGAATGTTTGCAAATGTAACATTTGCAAATTCAAAATAACTAAATTTTAATTTGCAAATGTTATATTTAATTGTCACAATTATATTTGATTTGGAATTACATGAAATAAAAAATAAAATTGGAACCTAGCTAGTTTCATAATTTGGGCACATCTTTTATGTCTTATAATTTTTTTTAAAAAAATCCATGTAAGCATTCCCACTAATTAATCGGAGCAAATCCTCTGCCCCATTTTTTCGCCCCAACACCATATCCCACATAATTATTTTACCTTCAAATTAAAATTAAAATTTTTAAAAAATATATATTTAGCTTCTACATACTTATTATAACATATTTGAAAAAAAAAATCTTAAAAAATCAACCTAGAAAAATTATAATAATTCAAAAGAGATATAAAGATTTTTTAAAGTTTTAAAAATATGTGATTTTACTATAGATTTTTTAAAAAAAAATATAATTCAATTTTTTAAGATTTTTTTTTCAAATATGTTATAATAAGTAGGTAGAAGTTAAATATATTTTTTAAATTTTTTAAATTTTAATTTGAAGGTAAAATAATTATGTGGGATGGGGTGTTGGGGCACGAAAATGGAGCAGAGGATTTGCTCCCCTAATTCATATCTCGCTATATGCCTTTTTAATTAAAAAAGTTTAATGTAAGCACCCACATTAGCAAGATATGGGTTATTTTAGCAAGATGTGGGGTATGTGCCACTGACCGCAACTAAACCCCAAAGTTGGTGATTATTTTTGTATTTCTTTAAGTTTGTGCCACCGAGTGCAACCACCCCTAAAGTTCGTGCTATTTTCTGCAATTTGCCCTTATTAAAAAATATATAATTATGTTTTTATTTTAAAAAATCAACAATGATCTTATTTTTATTTACAAAATGCACAAAAAGATATCAAATTCTAAGGACTGTGAGGACTGAGGACTGAAGAGTATTGTAATTCAAAGTCAACTTTATGTACATTAAATTAATCTAAATAGGAATAAGGTTTAAATTTGAAGCCTTTGAACATTTTTTTAAATATAAAATGATTGTGAATGATTCTTTAAGAACGATAAATATTATTTTCTTAAAAAATTTATGACTTTGGTAATAAGTTCACTAATTTTTTATTATTATTTTGGGGGAAAGTTCACTAATTTCTCTAAGTAATGGGCTTTGTATGTTTTTTTAAAAGAGAAAGATACTAATTTTTTTGAATGATTAAAAAAAATTAAAAGGTGCAAATTCCTTGAAAAAATGGCCCCTTAATAAATTAAAAATGAAAAAAAAATATACACTTAATATAGCACTAATATCATTGTTTATTATTTTATGAAAGAAAAAGAAAAAAGAAGAGCAAATCATACAAAAAAAAAAAAAGGAAAGAAGAGAGATGCCCCGTTGTTAGGACTCGAACGCAGGACCAACACGCAAATGATGGAATCGGTTGGAGCGCAGCATGCCACTAGACCTCATTAAACAAAATATCTCACTAGTGGGCTTTTTTTATTTAACTAAAACTAAAACGTTATTGGGCTCTATAAAATTTGGGGGCCATGTTCGGCCGAACCACCTGAACCTCCCTTAGCACGGGCCTGTATATATATATATATATGTTGACTCCACCTTGATGATAATATGTGATATATTTTTATTGGTATGATGGAAGACAAATAAGGTAGTATTTTATGCAAATATCAATTATATTTTGTGGTTGTTTTTATTCTCGGAATATATTTATTTGGGTCACAAAATTATATGTGTTATATATTTTATTTAGGCCAATGTTCTAGAAGAATTTTAAATATATGCTTTTACGTGTTGTTTTTATCACAAATATTTGATTTGATTATTTACGTATGTTTTGATTGGATTTAGATATAAGATTTGTTTTAAATCTAAATATCTGGCTGCAACATTGATTAATATATTTTGGTCAAAGTGGTTAGGTGAGATATGCCTATTTATTCTGTCCATATATATATTTTTCATATTTGTTTTAAATCTAAATGTTTGGATCCAACATTGTTTAATATATTTTGGTCAAAGTGGTTAGGTGAGATATGCCTATTTTATTTTCGGACTATTTGGATTGATTAGTTTAATTTCTATCTCATATCTTCTATAGGATTTTCGGTTAAAGTTTTTTTATTGGATAGATATTTGTGTTATTCTACAACTAAGTGTTACAGGATTATTTCAAATTTAAATTGGAAGAAAAGATATCTCAGCAATCCATATCTTCACAACCTTTAAAATCTCAGCCTGAAGATTTCTTAGAATGGCAATTCTAAAGAAAAGGATCCAGAATATTTCGGTAGTAGCATATCTCCAGAAATTCAACGTTCAAAAGGTTGTTACAACTGATCAAAATTTTGGGGGATAAAAATCAGCAAATAATAAAGAGCTCTCGGCTATAAGAAGATAAGAAGAGAACGATCAAAAAACACCTTCTGCCAAGCCTTCTCTGCGGATCAAATAGCTCTCAAGTTTCCAAGCGCCATTGCTGATTTTACTTCTTTCCTATCTCTCTATTTGTAATCGCTTTATTTCTTTTGAGAGTTAGGAAGAGTCTGAGTGTTATAGGATAAGTTAATCCCTGTTATACTAACAGTATCATATACTCAAACGTATCACACTTCGGTGTGGCAAAGAGGACTTTTATTTCTCTGTATTTTGGGTGTACTAGATAGCTGAGAGAGGTGGAGCTCTTCTAGATTGGTCTAGGACTCTAATGGATCTGAGTTGACTAGATTGCAATTGTATAGGAGAGAGACTTCTCGGTGAGCTAGTAGGACTCATAAGGAAAGAGGAATAAAAGTTGTTGAATCCTAAGGGTTGGATAACCCTAGGCGGGGGCGTAGGCTGGTTAAGAGCCAAACCTCGTTAACAAGTCCTGTGTTATTTATCTCTTTGTTATTATTCTTACGTCTGATTACTTTGCAGAACTATCAAGGCACGAAAAATCTGTTCAAGATATTGAGACTGAGTTCAAGGCTTTGAAACCCACTATCCAGCCCTTGAAGTTGCTACTGCAGAAAGAATTTGCAAAAAACGTCTATACTCTATTCAACTCCCCTTCTAGAGTATTTGTCTATTACTGTTAATTACTTTAAGTACTCAATTCTTCAATATATATATATGGGCGCTTTCACATACATTCACCTCTTATAATGCATTCGTGAGACCATGTATGAACTGTCGAATGATGATGATTTGGATGGCTAGATTTAAAGGAAATAGTGGAAATAATTTAAATAAATAAATATTACATTTCTCTCTCCAAATCCCTTGTTTATCTCTAAATAATACTAACGTCAGTTCCATTCAATTGCAACGTAAATATTCAAAATGAATATGTATTCAGATGAATAATTAATAATTTATTCATATGAATAAGTGGAGTTTATCAGTACTAGAATTATGTTATTTAACATCGGCTGATTAATATCGGTTAGAAAAACCTGCCATGTTAAACAGTTTTTTAACATCGGTTTCTAAATTTGAGATGTAAAAAATAAAATAGACATCACCCTATATTTTGAACCGATGTTAAATATTTCTTTTGAAATTTTTTTATAAAGGCGCGGAATCAAGTAATGAATTAATTAAAACCCTAAACAGCCGCCTCTTCTGTTCCCAGTTTCCTTCTCCTCCTGGCCGCTCTTTCACTCTCATCTCTCTCTATATCACTGCCATTAGAGGCTCTCTAGAGTTTCCCTCGGAGCTGCCCATGAATCCTACTATTCACCCTCTTCCTCCTCTCATTCGGGGTCTGAGAGAGCACATGTCACTGCTCCATGTCCTTCCTCTTCCATGTTCTTTCTCCTCCGGTCTCCCCATGGATCCCGCGCCCCTTCCGCCGACCTCTTTCTTAGCTGCTCTAACTGTCGAGGACGGAGCCGCCTCCTGCCACTCCCGACTCGGATCTCAACCTGGTCGGCGCTGTGCTCGTCGTCAGCCTCTCCCCTGCCTTGCCGGACCTGCGAAGCTGCCAACAGAAGCTGCCACGACTTGGACAACCCTGAGTTCGTGGGTCTGAGAAGGTCCACAAGCCCTAGATCTACTCTTTATCCATGAAGAAAAGTGTCAAGATTCTCTCTTCCCTCTATCAGGTAAACCACATCTGAAACCCTATAAATTATTCAATCCTAATCTGATTTGAATTCTCCCCTTCTATTGGATTGCTTAGTTCTCCCCTTCTATTTGATTGCTTAATTTCACTGAAAATGCACAGATGGTTGCTGGGTGGAAACAGCAAGTACGAAAAGGTTTCTGGATGCATACTTTCTGTACAGATAGATTTTTATTTGGGATTGAACCAATTAGAATATAGTCTTACAACAAAATTTTGCAGTTCATTTGCTTTTCTAGTACCTTGGAATATAAAAACTTGAACACATTGAGCACGTTGCACGACCTGTTTTTGGGAAGATATAGTGTGTTTCTCTTTATCAAAAATTGAGAATTGTCTTAAAAGTATCATCATAGTATATACCTCTTGATATTGATTTGTCAAAACCACTTAGTTATCTTAATAGTATGGGAATAAAGCTTAACCCCAACTGTTTTCACCATAAACAAAAAAGCTTAACCCAACTGTTGTTATAGGCAATCTCCACTCAATTATTGTTAATGGTTCTATTTTTCTGTCAACAGGCTACTCAGGGAAGTGTTATCTTAAACATTCTCTCAAAATATTCAGAACGTAATTGTCAGAAAATTGCTGCCTTTACTCTTGTTCTAGCATCTTTTTTTTTTAAACTCAAGTGATTTTTTTATGTGTTTGTGAACAGCTTTGCCTTCAATGATTGAAGGCAAGAATGAAGAGATATCTACATCTGAGCTATCTGTGGAGCTCGTATACACTACATTGTTTTGACTATCATTTGTCACTCTCTATTTGAGTTTTTAGGATTGCTTTAAACTAACTTTGCATTTCCTGATTAAATTTTGTGCATTAGTGTGTAAGAAAAATGACCATTATCTATTAGTTGTACCAGGTCATTGGCTTCACATTTTTGGATGTGTTTTTTAGTTTGCTCACTACAGCCTCCTTATCTCTTTGAATCATGACATGTATGCTGATAAGAGAAATATGACTTTCAATTGGATAATATCAGGTGCCAGAGAAGCTCTCAATGCCCCATGTGTTGGTAGCCCATCAATACGACTTCCCAGCTTGCTTTTACAACAAGCTGGGAAACAATTCTCAACTGGACCAATACTCGATGCACTTAAATTGAAGAATCATGAAACATTGTAAGTCCTTGTTCAAATTTTTATGTTTTTCCTGGTGTTTTTGATGAGTGGCTTGTAACCATATTTACATGATCGAACTCTCTGTACTTAATTGCTGATTTCGTAATCTTTTTTTAGCATTTCTAGTGCCATATCAGTAGCTATTAAAGTACTGATTCAAAGATCTTTTTTTAGCCTCTGCATTTTCTTCTTGCGTGAATTACAGGGTCTTGACTCTCAGTTTTAGTATCAACCAACTTTAGTTAAGTGTAATTTTTGAGTTGACGAGCATCCTTTAGGCTTGATTATATATCTTAGGTCCCAAATGCATTATACATGATCTTCTCTTTGCATCATTGCATCTTTCTCTTATTTATTGAATCATTAGCCCTTTTTTATACATTGTAATCACTTGTAACTATTTACTAGAGAACCTAAAATGACATATTTTCCTGAACTAGAATCAGAGGCTAAAATGACATTTTTTTTCTTGACGGGTGGAATATATAGCTATTTGCATCATGCACAACCTAACTAAGGATCTGAATGTAAAGTATCTTTTATCATATTGATCATTGAATTGTAACTTATTAAATAATATTCATGTTTCATGATGGAAACTTCTTTAAAAAAATAAATACATGATGAATCAAAATATCACGGAAACCTTTCATGAGCTACATTTCTATAGAATTCTTATCGTCTTCTGCACATTTTCTTCAAAAAGGAAGTCTTTAATGATTTTCATATATAGGGATCAGGAATTATAGGGAAGGCATACAATTTTCCAGTGTTCTTATTGTCAAAGAACAGCACATCAACCCTGAATGAGGTAATTCTAAAATAAGCTAAGTACATATTTCTTTCTTATTTGAGTCAATGAATTTTATTGATAATCTTATCCGTGTGTTATTTTTTGCTTATCAAGTTATCAGATAAGTAATTCCTTGATGATTCATGACAACATCTGTTTCTTTTTGGTTGGAAGACCAACTTTTTGGCATGCTTATGAAAATAGAAAAATTATTAGCAGCATCTATGCAAATAACAGTGTTGTCTGGTAGGTTAAATAGTCATCAGTGTGAAAATAACAGTGTTGTTGATTCCCAAGTCTCTTGGTTCAGCCTTGTTGTTTCACTGCCATCGAGTATGAGTTGTTTGATTTGTTAAGCAGAAGATAGAAAAGGATGTAATTCCGTGAGTCGTAGATAATTGAACTACAAAGGCATCCACTGATTGGTGGCTGCAGTCCATATCTCCTTGTGACACATTACAGGTCTCAGGTCACTCCCATGCACGCATTTGTTGTCATCCAGGATTTTAGGAGGGCAGTGAAGATCCCCTTCAGCTTCCAAAGATTAGGATTGTCTTTATAGGTAACATTTTCTTGAAAAAGGGAAAAGATTGCTTTGAAAACATTCAAAATTGCTCTGAAATTGATGAGCAACCGAAGCTGAAACTGATTTACGGGTTAAGTTTTAGCTATAGGGGTTTAAAATGCTTTAGTGCTTTAGTGTAGATTTGTTGGTGAACTTATTAGTAATTTTATAGTTTATAGTTTGAAAAGTTTAAAGTATAAAAATATTTACATTTGTTAATGAAGAAAGTCACATTCATATACATACTATCCTAGTGTTCAGTGAATTGCTATTTTTGTATTCTGTTTCTGCTTTTTGTTTCCTTTGCTTTTCATGCCATTTACTGATTTACTTGTTTAGTTCAGCGAACTGCTTTTTTGTATTCTGTTTCGTCCAAAACTATTTGGATATTCTGCATTTATCACACATTGCACATATAACATTCTATTTGATCTAGAAACTCTATAATACTAGTCAAATTTACGCTCAGTGCTTTTCTTAAGATGACATTCTGTTAACTTATGGAGCAGGGAATTAATGAAAAGATTTTGACCTTGAACTATAAGAATATTATGGCGGAGATCAAGACCGCGGATGCTCAGCCATCTACTATATATTGCTTTAAAAGAATATGATCCAAAAAAAAGAATTACATGATTATAGAATCTTCATGTTCTGAACCCCGCCATCCTGAACTAAAAATGGATTCTTTGAATACAGCCCTGCACACGTGGGTGGTTGGCAATGGCACTACTTTGGCAGTCACTAGGAGCTTTCTTCCCATACATCGTGGGTGCACACGATTTGGTTCATTTGGTTGTGGACCCCTTCCAGATTGATAAGGCGATAACTGACTTTGGCATACCAATAGCCCATTTTCAGTAAGTACCATAACAATTATGTCTTGCTCTGTCATGATGCATTTTTATGATTGTCCTGATTGATATCCATGAACATCATCTCTCAATGCCCAATAGAAGAACAAAAAACAAACGCCTTTAGTGATAAACTTTAGGGAAAACTAAACAACCATCATGCTTGCACAAACCACGTATTACCTTTAAAATATTAAGAAAAATCTCCAAATTACCAAAACACCATTGTCAAAAACAAAGGTGTTTGGCACTTGGCAGTTTACTTTGACAGTTTGGCACTTGCATCTTGATAACCCATCTAAAGATGAGATTTCTTAAGCCATTTTTTAGTATGATTGTGATGCCTTATGGACAGAATACAATTTATGAAATTCTTTCTTAATTTGTTTTAAAGGCTTCAAGATGTTGTTGGTTATCGGGTGAATATGGCTGCTGGTAATGAATTAGTGACTGCATTCTCCGATCGCTCTTTCAGATCTCCATTAGTGACGGCCTGATATGCTTAATTCTATTAGGGGAAACATGAAATGGGTTCATGAAGTGTAATATAAAAGCTAATGATAGCACTTGTGCTGATTTTTCATAGAATAATTGTGTACTTATTTGCTACTAGTTTATTTCCCTTGTTTCTTTGTTTCCTAAGTTTCACATGCTCTTTTTGCTACTCGTATTATGTAAGAACATTCTATCTAATTGAAAGCCTATTAGCTCAAATGGTAGAGCATTGTGTTCAAACAAAAAGATGCGGGTTCAAATCCCGCATAGGCTACGATAATATAAAAAAAACTACAAATATGTCATTTTACATCGGGCAATAGCCGATGTCTTTAAAAAAAAATTCGATGTCTATGTTGGTGATGTAAAAAGTCAAAACTTTTTAACATCGGGTAATAGCCGATGTCTTTGTATGTTATAACATCGGTTATATTTTATAATGGATGTTATAGGATATCAAAGACATCGGATTTAAAAATATAAACGATGTTATAACATACAAAGACATCGGGTTCTGGCCGATGCGAAAAACTTTTGACTTTTTACAACACCCACATAGACATCGATTTTTTTTTGAAAGACATCGGCTATTACCCGATGTTAAATAACAAATTTCTAGTAGTGAATTCAAATGAGTATTTATTCCAATTACTAACTAATAAAATATTCAAATGAATAAGTGAAGTGTATTCAAATGAATATTTAGTCGGATGGATAACTAATAATTTATTCAGATGACTAAGTCGAATATATGCAAATGAATATTTATTCAAATGAAGAAGTCGATTGTATTCAAATGAATATTCATTCATATTTGAAATTAACTTACGTATTTTGTGTGTAAATGGATGTATATTAAAGGCAATTAATTTTTTTAAATTTTTTTAGTTTCCATAAATTACTCTTCTTATTCTTAACATTCATCATTACCCTTAATTCAAATTTAATCTAATGGCTTAGAATTGTTATCACGTATGCATTCTAAGGGGTGAATGCATTAGATAGGTACTCTCTCTCTCTCTCTCTCTCTCTCTCTCTATATATATATATATATATATACATGCTCCGTGTCTACGGAGAAGCGTCAGGTCGAACCCTAGATGCTCTGGTTCGAACCCTGGATGACCGCTCTTTATTTACCAAATTAAAGGAGAAGCGTCGGGTCAACGGGTAAACTTTGCGAAGTCAGAACTATCGTTCAACAAAAATGTGAGTGCCGAGGTTTGGGAGGAGATTCAGGGGTTGGTAGGCGTTGTGGAGGTAGAGAAACACGAGCGATACTTGGGACGTCCAACGATGATTGGAAGGTCCAAAAAAATCATTTTCAATGGGGTAATGGACAGAATCTAGAAAAAGCTAAAGGGGTGGAAGGCCAGATCCTTGTCGAGGGCTGGGAAAGAGGTCTTGTTGAAGTCAGCAATGGTATAGGCAATTCCAATGTTTACCTTGTCCTGCTTCTTGCTGCCAAGTTACATGTGTCATCAGATCAAGCAGATGATGTGTGACTTCTGGTGGGGAGATGGGGATGGAAGAAAGCAGATGCACTGGCTATCCTGGAAATGAATGTGTCACTCGAAGGATAAAGGGGGATTAGGTTTTCGGGACATGGAGATAGGTGGCTTCTGAGACCATCATTGTTTATGCCGGTGGCTAATCCGAAAGGAAGGGGAGAATTCACAAGGGTGATTGACTTTGTGGATTGCGAGCTAGGTCGATGGGACGAGGAAGCGGTCCGGGAGGCTTTTCTCCCTTGTGACGCTGATATCATCCTTGACATCCACTTGATCGACCCCCAAACGGAGGATTCCCTATCATGGTTCTACTCTCGGGATGGCAATTTCTCGGTACTTTCAACCTACCACAAATGGTGGAGAAGTGACAGCATCTGGAGGGGGTTTGGGAGTCGTCGACGGGCAGGGGAGGGAGAGAGTTGTGGAAGAAACCGTGGAGATTGCCGACAGTACCACGCATCCGAAACCTTAGCTGGCGTGCCTGTATTCTCCTGTGTCGTGGTGCCCTTGCAAGAAGAGGAGTCCATATCACCATATGGAACCATGGTGCGAGTGTTGCGGAAAGGAGGAATCTATTTGGCACGTCCTTTGGGAGTGTAAACTTGCTCGTGAGGTTTGGAACATTCTCCCGGAGATCAGACGAATCGGCAAAAGAGCATCCAATTTTAATAGTCGGGTGGAGCTTATGCTGAAGAGGAAAGACAGGGAACTATGTTGTCTATCGGCCTATGTCATGGAAGGAATATGGTTCGCCCGAAACAAGCAGTGCTTTGAGTTTTTTTTTATTATCGTGGGAGGATTAATGCATTTATTTTATCAATGTTTTGTATATAATTTAAATTATTAAAAAACAATTTGTCCACCTCTTGTCATTGTGAATTATGCTTAATCAATATGATTATCCTCTTAATTTTTATTTCGAGGAATTGGGAATTTGTGAATATACGAAGTAGGTCTGAATGAGGAATTCAATAGTTGATTTATTTGGTAAATATTATTTTTTGGGTCGTAGTTGATGCGAAAAATTAATAAATTATATATTGAAAGATATAAAATATATTTTGTTGGGGATAATTTGAGAAATTATTTTTAGCAAGTAAAGAATTTAAGGGTGTTATATTGTAATCATAATATTTCCATTGGCAAAATTGTAAAGTTTTATAGGATTGAACTGAAAATAAATAAATAAAAGATAATGGTTAAAGTTACATAGCTTTTTTTTTGGGTGGAAAGGTAATGTTACATAGCTTTAAGTAAGACTAGTATAGTTCCCGCGCCATGGCGTGATTTTTCAAAAATAAAATTTTAAAATAAAATAAAATAAAATAATGCAATTCGATAAAATATTAGTTTAATATTTTGAATTAAAATTAAAATTATACAAATAAACTCATACAAGAAAGATATAATGAGCGCAATCAAGATGAACTCCATTGTAGGTTAATATTAATTTAATATTTTGAAATAAACCCATTTGTTATTTCAAAGATGAAAAATCAATTGCAAAAAATAAAAAGGGAAAAAAAGAAAATAAAAATGATTAGTTAAAAGGAAGGAAAGACAAGAGAGAGAAGGAAAATAAAAAGAGTAGGTAAAAGAAGATTGATTGAATTAGCTAAAATTAAGGAGGATGTGACACGTAAGACTAAGTCTTCAGATTTAAAATATTACTAGTATGATCCCGCGTCATGACGCGATTTTTTACAAATAAAATCTTACTAATATATATTAAATTAATATTATAACATAATTGTAAAAGTTCAGATAATTAAATATTTTGAATTAAACTCATGGGTTGGGAAAAAGATTAAAGTATATAGATATAGATTACAAATATTAATTTTATATTTTGTTATTATTAATTTTATGTTTTGAATTAATCCCATTGTTTTTTTAGAGAAAAAAACTACTAAAATTATAATTTACGCTAAGATCAATAATTTGAATTAAGCCCAATAGTTAGTAAAAGTAAAGAAAAAAAAAAGAATTAAAGGAAAAAGAAAAAAAATAGAATTAAAGAAAATCAAAGAAAAATGGCAAAAAAATGATTGGTCGAGACTCCTAAAATTTCTCTAAGCTTGACACATAATCTTAAACTCTTATAAATTAAGAGTTTATATAGATAGTTAGTAAAAGTAAAGAAAAAAAAGAATTAAAGGAAAAAGAACAAAAATAGAATTAAAGAAAATCAAAGAAAAATGGCAAAAAAATGATTGGTCGAGACTCCTAAAATTTCTCTAAGCTTGACACATCATCTTAAACTCTTATAAATTAAGAGTTTATATAGATAGTTAGTAAAAGTAAAGAAAAAAAAGAATTAAAGGAAAAAGAACAAAAATAGAATTAAAGAAAATAAAAAAAAAATGGCAAAAAAATGATTGGTCGAGACTCCTAAAATTTCTCTAAGCTTGACACATCATCTTAAACTCTTCTAAATTAAGAGTTTATATAAATATAGATTGTTTTTTTTAGAGAAAAAACTACTAAAATTATAATTTAGGCTAAGATCAATGTTTTGAATTAAGCCCAATAGTTAGTAAAAGTAAAGAAAAAAAAAGAATTAAAGGAAAAAGAAGAAAAAAAATAGAATAAAAGAAAATCAAAGAAAAATGGAAAAAAAAATGATTGGTCGAGACTCCTAAAATTTCTCTAAGCTTGACATATCATCTTAAACTCTTCTAAATTAAGAGTTTATATAGAAGTTCGTAAAAGTAAAGAAAAAAAAAAGAATTAAAGGAAAAAGAAGAAAAAAAAATAGAATTAAAGAAAATCAAAGAAAAATGGCAAAAAAAAAATGATTGATCGAGACTCCTAAAATTTCTCTAAGCTTGACACATCATCTTAAACTCTTCTAAATTAAGAGTTTATATAGATATAGATATAGGGTTCGTATGAGACGGAGTTAATAAACTGACTAAAATTATAAACAGGGTAAAAATTTATAAACTGTTGGTAAAAGTAGTTAAAAATTTATGAAAAAATATAAACTCCGTATGGCGCGAAACACAATTTATTTGTAAAAAGTGGAGTTTATTTGGTTTTTATTAGGGGTATTGTGGTACTTTCAAACCAAATAAGACAAAAGAGAAGGGGTAAAATAGTAATTATGGAATATAAACCTCAAAATAAGCTTCAATCTGCAGCTTATTTATAAACCCTTTTTTTAACTGACTAAAGCTTATCTGTTGTTCCCATACACCGTTTAAACCCGTTTATTTTTTTAACAGCTAATAATTTCACACTTTTTAACTTGTTTATATGGCAGCCATACACACCCATAGATTGTTTTTTTAGAGAAAAAAATACTAAATTATAATTTAGGCTAAGATCAATGTTTTGAATTAAGCCCAATAGTTAGTAAAAGTAAAGAAAAAAGAAGAAGAAAAGGAAAAAGAAGAAAAAAAAAGAATTAAAGAAAATCAAAGAAAAATGGCAAAAAAAAAAAGATTGGTCGAGACTCCTAAAATTTCTCTAAGTTTGACACATCATCTTAAACTCTTCTAAATTAAGAGTTTATATAGATATAGATATAGATATAGATTATATAGATTAAACTGGGCTTGAATTAAAAAGATAAATATGTAAGTAAAAAGGAAAAGATAAATATGTACTCTCGAGGTCCCAGAATTCAGTTGATGTCTGGGATTTCGAATTATTTACTTTCAAAAAAAAAAGGTGAGTTTATTTATATTTGTGCTTTTTATTAAGCGCGTGTTTGGCAAATTGGGGGTTTTTTTAAGAGTTGGAGTTTATTTGGTGTATTATGGAGGTGTGGGAGGTGAAGTTTTTTTTTTAAATAACCTTGAAAAAAACCTAATTAGTGTTTGATGGATATAAGGGGTTGAAGATATATTTATGGGCAAAATGACTTTTATGCCCTCATTTTTATTTGTTCTCCCTTCCCCCCATTGCCCTCTTTTTTTCAGTGTTGGATCGAACAGACGAAAGTTCTGGCCAGCAAAAACCCTCTCCTCCGCTTTCCATTCTCATCGGCAATCACCTCCGTCCACGGCACGCCGCCCATAGACCGTCGTCGGAATCCTGCAATTGTTCAATCTCCTTCCAGATCTACTGGTGTCTTGGCCGGACCTTGGCCAATCTCCTTCCAGATCTACGAGTGCGATTTGGAGGAGGCGCTCAATTGCCTTGGCCAATCCTGCAATTGGGGTCTGGATCGATTAGTTGCTCAATTGCTTTTGTTTTGCATAGAAATTGGAAGGTTTTTCGCTAGCCAAGAAACTGATGGCGGTGGAGGCGCCATCTCCTGGTCGCCGACACTTCATCCGCCACCTCTTGGTCGTCGGCTCCGCACTCAGGCCGAGGAAGAACAACGACGATTGATGGTGGCGGAAGTGAAATGAAGAAGAAGGAGGTGAAGATGAACTGAAGAAGAATGACGATTGATGGTGGCGGTGTAAATTGGAAAAAACACCCCCAGAAAAATAACCTCAAACTCCATAATCTATCCCTCCAAGGTTATGAAATCATGGAAAATAACCTGCAACTTGAACTCCTTGAAGCTGATCCGAAAGCTGCTATCAAACGCCTGGCGAATAGGTTATTTTTTTTTTAAACCTTTGAAACCTAATGAAAAGCGCTATCAAACACGCGCTAAAAGAAAGTTTGTGGGGTTGTGCTACAGGTATTGTCTTTCTCCTCCCCTCTTTTCCTTCTAAAATTGGGGCTAAGAAGTACATGCATTGTCTTTCTCCTCCCCTCTCTTCCTTCTAAAATTGGGGCTAAGAAAAATCAACTAATTGGGAAATCCAAACTGAAGAGAGAGATGATATAGTTGTATATATAGAGAATTTTGTGTCCATCGGGTTTAATTGCCCACCATCTTCATCAGGTGGCTTTAATTAAAAATGGAGGTGCATGTTCCTCCAATTTTGTGGTTCGTCACCGGGTTGTATTTGGAGTTCAATCAGTAGCACCACTACCATCGGTTTGTATCTCCGGCCTACGGTCGATCCACTATATTAGCGAATGAGCTGCCATTTAGTGAACCGAAACCGATGATAGGGCGATGGTGATACTAAGGGGACGGGCTCCGTGTCCCCAAGTGAAGAAATTGATTTAGGCTCCTGGTACGTACCTAAGGTTATGACATTTTTCTTCCTTCCTTTCCATGTGTTGTGATTAATTGAAAGAAAACATTTGTCCCTAATGAAAAAAGGAATTTTCAGTTGCGTGTTTTTCTTCATCCTACAAATTTTGGAAAGTTTATTTGGAAATGTGAAAAGTTTGTGTGATTGATTAATGGGTATTGACTAAGGTTGAGGTTCTTTGTGTGATGTTTCTTTGTTTGAAATATCTGAAGAAACCGTTCCGGAATGGCTCACTGCAAAGGACTTGCGGGTAGTATTTAAAGATCACCGGTTTGAACCCGTTGAGGATTAAATTAACATCCATATGAATATATAGAAAAAGTACTAAACCAAGGATCAATATATATATTCAACACCATAAACAAAGCAAAGAGAACAATGACTTCATAGAATTATAATTTAAATGATAAACATGAGAAGACTGAGTTGACATGGAATCGAAGCAGGGAGTTGGGAGTTTTCTAGGTCCAAGAAAATGAGTTTTCGCAAACCTGCAAGTCGGATGAAGAATCTCATATAGCAAGCGGTGAAAAAAAAGTACACTGAAATCACATTTACGACTTTTGTATAAAAAAGAATGATGCTTCGAAAAACAAATAACGTGATAATTATTGTTATTATTGTACATGTCAAATAGAGTGTAAGGACAAAATCAAAATAAAGACTTGTTATAAAACAAACATTCTACTTTTTGTGGTGTGATGATTATAATTCTTGTTCCTTTAGCATTGTAGAGGATTAACCGCGATCCCTTACAATGATCCTCTAACTGATGTGTGATAATTCTTTACATATTCCTAATTAATTAAGGATGTCAATATTGAAGGCATACATGATGAATAATATTTCAATCAGCCGTTACAATTCTTTAAATATTTATAATCAATGGAGACACTATATAGAGACACCAGTATAGAGGCTATGATTAATGGTTATAAAAAATATCGCAAATGAAAAGTTTTAATTCTTTACATATTCCTATCCTAATCAATTAAGAATGTCAGTATTAAAAGCATATATGATGAATTTCAATCAGTCGTTACAATTTTTAAAATATTTCTAATAAATGGAGACATCAATATAAAGGGCATGCTTCCTAAAAAAATAAAAATATAAAGGGCATGATTAACAATTATCAAAAATATTGCATAATTAACGATTACAGGATAATATTTTCGTATTGATGGGTTGTTTTTTAATTTTACAATTTGAACCTTGGATGATAGGGTTTTCAACAACAACCACAATTATTGGGTTAAAGATAACATGTTGATACAAATTGAATAAATAAGAAAAAATAATGTAAATTTTTATGGACTTAATAGTAGCAATAAATTGTCCCTAAATATAACTTTTAAGGTTATATAGATATAGATATAGATATATAGATAGCTCGTAGCTTCAAGAGGAATACGAATACGTTTTTTTTTTTAAAAAAAACAATTGTTTTCTTCAAGCTCTTTCCTCTTTTGTCTCTTTGCATAGCTTATGCGTCACCACCTCCTCCTCCTCCTCCAAGAGCCAACGCTGATCTCTCTCTCTCTCTCCTAGCCAAGCCACCGCTCCGCTGCCGTCTCCGTCACCGCGCCAGTCACTTTCCGGCCTCAGTTTTCCCGTCCTCGTGCAGCACTGTTGCATTATCCGCCATTGAAGATCTCTCTCGTGCCCCCAACCGATAGGGGAAACGCCGGCAACGGCAATCAAGCCGGTCGCTCACCTCTTCCTCCGCCGCCAACCATCCGCTAATCTTCTCAGGTTACTCGCTTTAATTTGAAGGTAAGCATTGATGTTCTTTTGGATTTTATTCGTGATTTGTTGGACTTGGATTCTGATCAAAGTTTTTTTAGGGTTGGTTCCTTTGAAAGCTTCGTTTCTGATTTTATGCGGATTTGATCAGCAAATAGGGGTCGACTGGGAGCCCTATTTTTGTGATCGGAGCGTTGCCTTCCTGGATTGGCATCCTGCCACACTCGTGGTAAGTCCCTTTATGAAATCAGAGACTTTTTCGATATGGCGATTCCTCCCGCATTTTAAATTCTCATAGGAAAAGTCCAGGGATTTGGACTTTGGAGATAGATAAGTTTTCAGAGATATTGGAATAGTTAGAATTTGGTATTGGATGTTTTTCGGTGATTATTTCGAGGGGTCTAGGATGGGAAGTTGGAAGTAGTTCATCCATCTTGGAATTGGAGGGAATTGACGACAGTGAGGAAGTAATTCAATCATCTGTGGACTTGAACTGGAACAGGAATTTTAAGTTAAAAAATCCCAATATTTTCTTCACAGAAGTACATCAAAGATAACAAGTTTTCTTTTGAGGAAGAAATCAAGGGGATCTATACAATTTCCTCCATTTTGATGCCATAGGGCACCTGCTGACAGGAATTTCTTCAAAAATTAGCAAAATATGCTCAAATGCTCGATTGTACAAGAGCTTTTGATTTCTAAAACCCAAATTAAAGTTTTCAAGTGAATCGGTGATTGATGTTATTATGTGAACGCATCTGATCATGACCATCCTAAAAGTAATAGCTTTTGCTAGAGGAACCAAACAACTTGACAATAGGTATATCAGAAACAACGAGTGGTAACTCTTCAAATTTCATCTTGAAAGAGCATGGCAAAGATTTATTGCGATTCGGATCCATTGTTCATTCAATTCTCCATTGTTATTGTTAGTGTTGATTTTGTTTGAAAGGATCAACCCTATAGGCAATTCACAAGAAGTTTCAAATTAGAAAAAATTAGGAAAAATAGTATCTACAGCCTAGTTCTAGGACTCTAGGAGAGAATTTTAAGAGAGTGATGTTGGTTCAGAGTCAATACTGGTAAGTAATTTTGCTTTCAAGGGAAGAAGTCAAGCTTGATATGGTTATTCACTGTATTGGAGTGCAGTTTTTTAGGCTCTGACAATGGGTGCATGTGTTAAAAACCTGGATGATGGAAGAAATTGTACTTCTCATTCAGGTTAGAACTACAGTTAATGATGCTTGTTTTGTAGTGCCCTTTTGAAAACCCATCTGAATATACTTATTTATATACTTATACTAATCCTACTCTAGCCTAGATATGTGACATACTGACATACCCCCCTCTGGCCTATCTTTGTTTTCACCTGGACTAAGTGCATCCTTATCTTCTTGTACATTCTTATCACTGGCTCTGGCTAGTATGTTTATCACAGTCAAAATTCAAAAAGGTCCCATTCCCATTATATTTTCCAAATCACCCCTCAGAAAATAACTGTGAGGATATGAAATGACACATGCAAATTTTATTCCTAGTCTCTTATGAAGGCATCCCAGGTGACACCTTATAGACAACAGGCACCAAGTTGAAGATTGGAAATCCTTGATTGCTTAGAAATGGTCTTGTTCCAGAACATAAATAAATTGGCATTCACTCTTTGAGACTATCCCTACATCATAGGATTCTGCCAAGTGCCAAGGGCAATTTTGATAATGTGCTGTAGGCTATATAACTCATGGGAAAATGCAGCAGAACTGTCAAATGAAGGAAAGTTGTCTCCTTCTATGGCAAAATTGTGAATTACTCGCCGTCTTCCTTAACATTGTATTGCTACTCAATCCTTTCAGTGTAGCTAGATATCAATAAAATGGTGTTATCTTGTCTTCAATAGCATCTTTCTCAGTAAGCCAAGATCCGATAAAATATCAGTCCTTTGACATTATTTAAAAATGAGAGGTGGTTTTGTTATAACTTATAAATAAGGGGTGGTTTTGACCAATTGACTCCTTTTTGGATGAGTGTTTCTTCTGAATAAATTTATGATATGGCTGTGTGCTCCTTTTTGGCTTTGCTTTGTGCTAGATTTATGCTGCACCATGCAGACCTTCAGTGTTTTTTATTTCTGAAAAAAGAATTGAGGTGATGTTTACTAACTTTGCAATTCTTTTTTAGGTAGTTTGCAGTACCTCAGGATTGGATTCCCATCACACTGTTATTTTGCAGAGTTCTTCCTTTTCTCTCTGCCATGAGTCTGTGTTGTGGTATGAATGAAAATGCATATGGATAGTGAGATTTACAGAATATTGATCATTCAACAATGTGGTTCACCTTTTGGAGATCAAGAAATAGGCTCTCCTTGGAGGAACTCAGGTTTGGTTACTTCAAATTAGAAGTTCTAGTATCTCTTGATTTCATCCTTGTTGGTTAATCTATTTTTCATGATTATGAGTTTAATACAAGGGTGCTTTTCATGAATCATTGAGCTTCATGGAAATATACTGTGTCAGATTGCTAATCTGCTGATATCTTTATCATGGATTAATGTCCCTCCCCCCCTCCCCCCAAACAATTGGTTCCTTTTTACTTTTCTTTTCCAACATTGCAATTGATACTTTTCATTGAAGGGGAGAAAATGTTTGTGTAATTGACGCTACCTGCTGAGACAGAAGTGACACGAGAGCACAAATTAACAATTGGTCCTTTATCTTGGAATTGTACTGCAACTGCAAGTCTTGGGGTTTTGTGGTTTGTGTGGATCTTTAGGGTTTTGTGGTTTGTGTGGAGTACAGTTGTTTATGATTTAAACATTTTTGTAGGAAGAAAGGTGAAATTATTTATGACGGCAGCGGTGGGTTCTGTAGTCATGGATTAATTGGATATGCTTGGTTGTTTAAGTTTGGGGTAGAGAGTGATGAGATTTATTCATCATGAAACTTTCTTGGTAGCTGAAAAAAATTGCAATTGAAAATTCAATCATTGCTCTTGGAAGGGCAAGGTTTACACCTGCTCCCTTCCTCTTGTATAAATATTTCGGAAACAACCATGAAGATATCCACCCTTTCGTCTTTTCTGCCCTCTCAGTAATATGTTGCACGGGCAGTGTCATTTCTTGTTGCTTCACTGCTCCCTTCCTCTTTAAGTTTTACACTCTCTTGACGTAATGTTTGTTCAGAAACACTCATGAGGAGAACATTTTTTGTCTTTTAATTGGATGCAGATATCTGACTGAGCAGCTGCAGAAGGTTCAAATAGTAAATGATGTGAATAAGGTTACACCCTTCTGTCTTTTCATTGTTTGCAATATTTGTTTGTACAGTGTATTTAGTTTGTTATTATGCAGGATTTCGTTGTCGAGGCATTGAGATCGATTGCTGAGCTGGTGACTTACGGTGATCAGCATGACTCAGCCTATTTCGAGTATGACAATTCAATATCCACATCTCATTATTGCTTAATGCTTATGCTTGATTTAATGTTATAGTCCCTCTGCAGCTTTTTCATGGAGAAACAGGTCATGGGGGAGTTTGCTCGGCTTCTGCAAATCAGTAGAACTACTGCTGTTCCACTTCAGCTGCTTCAGACAGTGAGCATTATGATTCAGAACTTGAAAAATGAGCATGCTATATGTGAGTTTAATATTTCATTGTTCAAAACGTTCTTGGGGGTTCTTTTTCACTTATTGATGTCAAATGTAGGTAGTAGTCAGTTTAACTCTATTTTAATGTGCAGATTATCTATTCAGTAACGAGCATATAAACTACCTCATCACATATTCCTTTGATTTTCAAAATGAAGAGCTAGTGTCATACTACATGTCCTTTTTAAGGTTCTTTTCCACCCTGCAATTCAATTTTATGCCTTCATGGCTTACAACTTATTATTTGTTTTCAGTTTCAATAAAATCCAACATTTATTTACTTCTGTTATTATTTTTTATGAAGAGCAATAAGTGGGAAGCTTGACCAGACTACAATATCATTGCTGGTGAAGACGAACAATGTAATCTCTCTTTCTTTCTTTCTCTCTCAGACACAGATATGTGGTGGGAATTGTTCAATTTGTTTAAAAAGAAAATATTCTTTCATGGATTCTTACCACATTACCTTCATTAAGTAAAGGATATCTGTAAAAGAAGATGATACTTTGGCACCTTTTGTGCAATGATCATCATTTTCTCTTCTTTCGATTCCCGCACAAAGCAGCGCTTTGTATAATGGTACATTTTTAGCAAAAGACAATACACTGCACTCATCTGATCATCTCGATCAAGGAATGTGTATGATGAATGAAATCGGGAATGCCACTTATTATAGAATCAATCAATCGGATGGAGGTGTACACAAACACACAGAATTAGGGCACTTTGGATTGCAAATATCCCTAGACTTTCCATTGACAATACCAACCGAGAAGGAAATGCCTTCGTAATTTGATTAAGCAACCCGATTCCCAGTTCTTTGGTCTAATGCCCTTATTTATACTTTTACCCATCCCTTGAGTCACCCCAGTGACTTCAGTAAGCCTCCTTCACAGCAAAATACTAACATGAACTATTCACTAACATCTGCAAAACTAATTAATCCTTGCTGTCATACCAGATGAATAATATTTTGAGCCTATAAGGATCTGCACTGAGCAATTGGGTGGTAAATTGTACTTATTTTGGATCCTTTATTGTAGTTAACTGATGATGGATCAGAAGTTGTGTTAGACATTCAAAAGATGTTGAAAGACTATATCTGAAGTCTTTCTGGTTCTTTTTTGTTGTTGTTATTATTATTATTGATTTAGGAAGGGCTGCTAAAGCAAACAATAAAATATGCATACAGTATCATGTCATCAATTGTTTTGTTCTTTCTTTTTTTATATCCATGAGTTTTTCATATAAAAAAATTTTAAGCTTTTGATTATGAAAATATACATCCATCTCCCTGGTGTTGTGGTATAATGTACTAAAATTTAACCTCTCGTGTTTATCAATGATGAAATACATGTTTTGCAAAAAAGTTGCATTTTTTGGTAATGATGGTGTCTTTTCTATGTGCATTGAAATAGGTGCCTTCATCATTAAAAATATTTAGTCTGTTCGTAGTATGCAAACCTATCTTCCCTGGGTACCATGGATATAGTTTTGTTCGTTAGCCTTTCATTATCATGCATAACATAGCTAATGACTTAGTTTTGTTCGTTTTGCTTGCTATTGAATATTGATCTTCATATTCCTTTTTCCTGCTATGACTTTGATTCTCTCTTGCTAGAATGAGGTGGTGGCTTTCCCATTGTATGTTGAGGCTTTAAAATTTGCTTTCCATGAAGAAAGCATGATTAGGATTGCTGTACGTGCTTTGACACTCAATGTTTATCATGGTCAGTTGTACAATTTGTTATTTCCATAGTTTGTTATTTCCAATATTTTTTATTCTGAAATATCATTTTTGTCCACTGTTTACCATATCCAGTTGGCGACGATGGTGTAAATAGATATGTCACGAGTGCCCCTCTTGCAAATTATTTTCCTAATCAGATCACATTTTTCAGAAAGCGATGCATCAGTTTGAATGAGCTGGTTTCAGAAGCATCAAAGTAAGACTATAATTTTATCTATAACCACCATAAAATGAGGCAGGTGCATGCTCGCTGAAGATGAATGTTTTGTTCTTTATCCGCAGGAATCCAAGCAAAGAAATGTCATCAAGCATTTTTTCTGCAGTAAATGAAATTGAAGACAGTCTGTACTATTTTAGTGACATTATTTCAGCTGGGATTCCAGATGTTGGCCAGTTGATAACAGACAATTTGTTGCGGTGTTTGATTCTGCCGTTGCTGCTTCCCTCTCTGACTAATGAAGGTGTTAATGTACGACATTGATTAGCTGGTCATATTCGCGGTTTCTTCTTACCTTTGTTGCTGTTTTCTTAAATGGTGGTTTTCTTTAGATATTATGCACTGCGCCCCCCTTTTTACTCTTTAATTTAACAATGCTTACCCTGATCAAAGAGGAGGAATGGACCCACATGAGGCTGTTAATTCTCTAGGCAATGTTTATGTCAATTGATGTAGGAGTTATTCCTTGTTAGCGACTTTTTTTTACCTAATTTCTTGAGCTTCAAACCAGGACGCCCAGATTGGAGCCATCACAGCAATGTATTTACTTTGTTGCATCCTGCGAATAGTCAAAATCAAAGATTTGTCAAATATTATCGCTGCTTCTCTCTTTTGTCCACAAGAGGCCTTCACACATATGCCTGAAGCTACGCCAAATGTTGATTCAACCTGCTCAAAACTTGAGCTCCCTTTGTCAAGTGAGAATAGCGATCACCATGAAGATGTACCTGACAGGAAATTATTGATTGCTGTACCTGATCACACAAGTTTGCCAAATGGATCTGCTGGCTCGTATTTGGCACTGAGGTAATTTAATATGCCTCTTAAGTGGTAGACTTTCAATTGAGAAAATTAAGCGTTTTTCCTTTACCCTATCAATCATATATGTTGGAAAAGGATGCATGGTAAATGGAAAGCTCATGGGCAACCCGATAAATCATTTTTCTTCAGGGATGCCAATCTTGTTTGTCTGTTGGTGCCTGGTGGTTGTTTAAAACTCTAAAGGCATCATATAAGTTGGAGTAAAGACCTATAACATGCTGTGACTGACGGAATTTGAAAGAATGAACTAGGTTGGATCAAGAATCCCACCCAAGCTGTATGCTGCAAAGTTTAATAGCTCGGATATTCAATTCATAATGCCGAAATACATTAACAACCTATTCAAATTATACAATAGATAAACTGTTTGCTAAAAAAGGACAAACAACTGAAAATGCTGATAACATTAACTTAATGGACTAAAAAATAGGTAATGGGAATATGGTGATCATCTGAAATAAAATGGAACCTAGCAATAGCTGAAATTAAATCCTAAAAAGAAAAAGAATCAATTGCAATGTGGAAAGTTCGTAATAGTTTCTTTAATTGGTTCGTAAAAGTTTCTATATTGGTCATTATATCAGGAAATCTGGTTAGTGGAAAGGTTGAATCTTTGCATGTTTTTTTTTACAGCACTTTTTTTTTTTCACTTTCTGGTTTCTTATTTACTTACATATACTTCATCACTTTTTCATGTACCCCTTCCCCATGCTCCCCTCCAAGATAAGAAAAAAACAGTGAAAAACACTTCAACTAGATTCTACATTTGGTGTTTTGTGGGCTCTGTACTGCTACCTGATGTACTTTAATCATTGCAAATTTTATTGTGTAGGGAATCCCTACTTTCTTATCTGAAAAATGGCAGCAATTTACAAGTTTTGGGTTCATTGAGTGTGCTGGCTGTATTGTTGCAAACAAAGGGTAATTCTTCTGTTTTTTCAATCTTCATTGTAACAACTGATACACTTGCTTATATATTTTCAACTTGTTTAGAGTTGGACGAGTCAATGCTTGACGCATTAGGAATTCTTCCGCAACGCAAAAAGTATAAGAAACTTCTTCTGGTATGTTTGTTGCCTAATTCAGTTAATATCTTTTGATGCACACCCACATCCACTTTGGTATATGCCATATGGTGAGGCTTATGTCCCTAACATGAAAGGAAGCTAACATGAACTCATTTATTGTAAGAAAATTCCTGCATTAGTGAAAAAAGACATACAGGTATGTGAAGCTAACATGAACGGAACTGAAAAACTATGCTGCACAAATGTAGAGTTTTAGTCATTGGCATCTATGTAGTTCAAGACAAATACAACACAGATATACCCTTTTCTTGATTTGAACTGTAAAATGTGAGGAGCTTATGTTTCTTCATCCCATTTACAGCCAGCAAGAGCTTGATAAGCAGAAAGAAAAGATTTCGCCAATTGATTTCATTGTTATCATATTATCTGTTGTATCTTTATCTAGCGTAAACACAACCTCCTCTAATTTGAGCTACTTTTTACATAACCAACCTTTATGATAAGAAAATGCATGCCCCTTATTCCTCCTTCATCTTTGGGTAGTGATTTGATACCCAAACTCATTTTATCCATGTTTAAAGTGTGCAAAAATCGTGAAATGCTCAAATTAACCATTTACACATATTTAGTGTTTATATTCTATCAAGTGCAGTGTTTGGTAAATCTTATATTTTTAAACGTTTTAGTAAGGGTAAATAGGGTGTGGGTGTTGAATTTACTAACAAGAAATAGGTACGGGGTGGTTAAATACAATTATGTTTGTATAGTGTAGATTTGTCCAAAATGGCCTAAACTGGGTGTGGTTTTGTGTAATTTACCCATTTCTCTAACATTAATACTACGATATCAAGAGTCAAAACTATGAAGTTGCCTGAATTTGATGGAACATGACAGTGTCACCAGTGTAATATTTGTTTCATGTAAAAATAATTGTTGTGTTGTCATACGATGCATTGTTGTAATTTAAAAAGAAGAACTGAATTAGTTTCCCAGTTAAATATCTGTATTTAAGGTTTATCTTGTGACAAAGAGCCATGTTTTGAGTAATGTATGCATAAGACCTGGTAATGCTTAGTACATGTATTTCTGACACTTGTTGTGTTTTATCTTTTCCTTTTGTTTTTGATCTTCTGCAGCAATCACTGGTTGGTGAGAGCTCAGGTGAAGAAGAGCTTTTTTCAGCAGAAATTCACTCCATGCGTGATAGTTTTAGTGGAGAGCTAAGTAGCTATCTAAGAAAGTTACAGGTAATTGCCAAATCATGTAAACACATAGACCTTTAGATCATTCTCTGTGCTTTACATCCAGAACTATGTGATTACATGAGGCTTCTTAGTGTTCAAAGACTCTTGTTCCATCGTGATGGGGGTATGTACTATACAGAAGTTCCTACAAAGCTAGGTTTCCCCGTTATTCAATATTGAAAAATTTGGGCAAGAGAAAACATATAGATACTGAAGTCTTAGAAAGGTTGAGGATCTGGATGGTATGGCATGCTTGATATGGTACTTTTATTGGATATTGTAGTATTTGGGTTTGGGTGGTGTTGCTGATATGATAGGTACTGTTTAGGTGTGGTGTCTGGTTGTATTAACTTATCAATGATAAATGGGATCAGAATATTATTTATTAAATGAACGTGAAGCATTAAATGCAACAACATAGGAATGCATCAAACGGTGCATGGCTCCCTTAAATGACGCATCACAACTCGGATCCATCGAACAACATGAGTGTCAATCAGGCCGAATGTTTATAGTGAATTAATAGTCTAGAAGAAGAAAACTTCCTACTTGTATTTTTGTTGTACTTTTGTTTTCTATGCTCTTGCTGTGGCTTTAATATTCTACCCTTGTTCAAGTTTCTCTCTTTGCAAACTGGATGTTCAATTGAAAAGAATTGACAGGTTCTCATGATAAAGGATATACAAGCGTGAATATGTCGTGAATGATATGAAGCATCATAACATGAAATTTTATTGTCATTATGCTTTGTGTTGCTAGTTTTCATAAATTAGTGAGAGGGCAGGGAACTAGTGATTGCTTGCCCGCTCAGACTATTGTCTTGGATCTGGATATTCATATTACTTGTCTTTGTATAGGAACATTATGGCGTTCCTTGCTCTGAAGCAGAAATTCAATCAAGTCCCCGCTTGTGCAGATCTCAGGTACTCTCAAGGACTTTGCATTACTTGTGGCAGTTGATTGAGCATTTTAAAGTTGCTTTTCTAGGTCAGGGGAAATGATTTATTTATTTATTATTATTTTTTGTATTCTGGAACACAAATTTGATCCAAGACTACTATGCCATTGACATCCAACTCTGAAATATTTCTATTTGGTTTTAAATCTGTAAAGCAATGTGCAGACATCTTTTATTGGAGAACATTTGCTTCCCATAGCTTGAATTTGTACTTTTATTTCCCAATTTTGGCTGTTATTTTTGTCATTTAGCGCCGAAGCATTATAGACATATGGAAAATGAGTAGAAAGTCGAAATATTCTGTTTCAAAATGCATCCATAATATGGAGTATCCATTTTTTGCAACTGAAATTCTTTACAGTGTGGAAGTGGAAAGCAAATTGAAATTCAGGATAATTAAAATCCTTTTATTTTTACATAAATTCTTCCAATCATGAATTCATGTTTTTATTTCGTTTTCATTTTTTCACAAGGATCTAATTTTTGTTGTCAAAATTTTGTTTGATTTTTGAAGCTGAAAGTGGAATGAAAAGAGTTGGTGCCCATATTACTTTTTAGTGTTCCACAATGTAGATGTTTAACATCTCTTTTTCTGTAAATAATGATAAATGACATTCTAACATGTGATGCTTTGTAAATCCCGCTGAAATGCTTGTCTTTAGCAAGTCTTGAAAAACACTCTTGTGTTTATAAGGGAAAACATAACGTTCTCCTCAAACATGTCAGTTGTTTTCTTCCCCTCAGGTACTTGATGCCATGGTAAATCTTTTTTGCCGATCGGATATATCAATAGAGGCATTGTACCATAGTGCTTGGCTTGTGCGCCAGTTGCTTCCTTATAGCAAGATTGAAATCAGCAGAAAGCATCTTAAACTTCTTGGGGTAAGATAGATTTCTGTGTTATCGCCATGCTTTCTGTTTCTGTCTTCAATATTACTTTTCATGTGTTCATGTTTAGGAAATTGTTAGATCTAAAGATGAGTTTAGGCCTAACAAGCATAAACACACAAGAGTTTCAATAATCTAAGTGGATACCAAAGTAAACAATCCCTTTGGCTAGAGATTCAGTAGATACCAGATTAGCAAAAGCTCCCTGAACTGGTAAATCTATAAGGTTCCAAACCAGGGAGCAAAAGAGTGAACCAATCAGAAGGTGCACTGCAAAATAAAAAAAAATAAAAAAAAAGACCCAAACAAAGGGATCATTATAAAAGACAGAAATATCAAGCCCCAACAAGGGCCACGCACCAGGTAGTATTACCTAATTTGACTCACTGATAGTGCTCAGTACTACCTAATTTGACTCACTGTGATGTAACAGACTCCTGGACTCTGCCGGTCATATTATCATCTTTCTATCACAGCCAAATGGCTTCCCTTCTCAACACATGGGCTCCCCTCTTCTAGAACTTTCTATCAACTTCTAGAGCCCTCTCAGCTATGTGCTGAACAAAAATTATTTACTTTATTATGAATGAATGGAACAGGTTGATGTTTTTTTATGAACAAGCTTCAGCTGTCTTGCTATGTCATTCTGCCCTTTAGATTCCTATTTGTTCAACTTTTTTGCCGTGATCTGCTCCTAGGCTAGGGAAAGTGAAATCCAGTATCTCTCGCGCTTTATGGGGCATCATTTCAGTAGAGTTGGAAAATGATTTTTTAATGACGAGGTTGTTGTTTTTTTTCTGAGAAGGAATTGTATTGCCGATGCTCCACTGGTATCCTTCAGGAGGTTCAAGGGACCTGGGCTGATCAGATCATATCTATCATATGTGATGAGTGGAGGAATTGCAAGAAAGGTATCCATAGTGATTACCTTTTAAAGTCTTCAATCATGTGTTGTTTGATTAAAAGTGGTGACTATTATATACTTATGTGACTGTATTTTGCTTGTAGTTATTGAGGCTTCATCCCCTCAGAGAGAACTCAAGTGCTTACTCGTGCCCTCTCAGAATACCTTTCAAGAAGGTACTACTATGGCTCGTTTCTTTCTTTCTTTTTTGGTTCACGAATTGATGTTATATATTCATAAAAAAATTATAATCTGGCTGCCTTTTTTTAAAAGAAAAAAAAAAGAGGAAAAATGTTAGCTTGCAGCAAAAATGATGAGTATTACATCCTGTGGCGCTAAAGATGAAGTATTTAAAACTAATGAGAATATGTCCTTAAGTGCTTGAGAGGATAAATTATTAGTTCTTGACTGTTTGCCTTAACTTCATGCTGTTTGCCTCAATTTCAGTGCCTATTTTGTCCGTGGGATAACACAACCCCTCCCTTTCTCCTTTAAATTTACAAAAATAGAGAATTTTTTTTTCTTATCCACTTCTTTATCTAAATTACACTATCAATTTCTTAACCCTTTCTTTTTCCTAATTTGTACCAAATGAGCCCTTAGTTCGTTTCCTTTTTCTTTAATATGATAGCTTGATGACTGATTATTATTTTATATATCTAGATGCAATTCCTAGCGAATCATCATTTTCCACTGGAGAGAAGATGCGCAAGTTGGTGAAGGTATATAATGCGTCACATTTGCACGAGAGTACTAAACCTATATGATATTATTTATTTTTTGGATCTGAAGACCTATATGATATGGAGATTACTAGTGTAATACACAGCATTTTCCTGTGTGGATTTTTAGGTCCTCTTTGTTCTGGCCATTGCTTTTATATAATTATATTTGAATCATCATGTTAACCTGTATGAAACCGAAACTTGCAACTAATTTTGGCTCAAGTGTGAAAAAATGGAAAGAAAGAAGAAGAAATGCAACTATTTAATGAATTACTTTTGGTGCAAATTTACTTCTCCCAAAAAATGGACAAATAATAGAAGAGAATGCGCAGGAGCAGTAATAGGAAAATATTGTGAAACAAGATCTATGGTCTAAAGGACAAACATTGCGATAAGTTGGGATTACAGACTTTGTTATTTAATTTTAACAAGTTACCCTTGTGAATGATTATTTATTTTGAGAGTTTTTCTATCGGAATAAAAGTGGAATGTTCCCATTGTAGATACAAACTATTCTACATTCCATCAATCTATGATTTTGGACAAGTATTTTCTGTAGAGTGCTCAGTGAGGTGGTAGGATGCAGTAGTGAGCTATTTGTTTTTTTTTTTATTGTTTAATTTTCCACATCCTTTCTGATACAGGAGTTTGTGCTACTTTACCAACTTCAATTATGCTTCCATGGCAGAGTGTTGCCTGATCAGCCTCCCATACAAACTTCCGCAGATATCCCTGAAAATTCGAGGGCTAAAGCTATCGGCTTGCAGAATGGTACCCCAAGGCCAGGCACCGAAATAAAACTTGGTCGGTTTTTTATTTTATTTAATTATTTATTTCATCCTTGCGGCTTGCCTGTGTTGCCCTTTCCTTCCAAACAATTCATGCCTCTTAGGTATTATTCTTCTTCATGCATCCAATCATCTTGTGCAGGTGATGCAGTTCTGTGTAGAATAGCATTTGAAAGAGGCAAAGAGCGGCATTTTCACTTCCTAGCTGCATCCTTGGGAACAAGTGGCTGGCTGCTCCTTGTGGAAGAGCTGCCCCTTAAACAGAGCTTTGGTGTTGTCCGGATGATTGCGCCTCTAGCTGGATGCGAAGTATGCCAATCGATTTATTTTTTTTGCAAAACTTCTCATCCTACGTTTAAGGACACTTTCAAGTTTTCAAAACATATAGTCATTCATTTTGTTCTGTTCTTTCAGCCCAGAGTTGATGAAAAACATCCAAAATGGTTACACTTCAGGATTCGACCTTCAACACTGCCCTCTGTGGACGCTCTGAGATCTATTATAGATGGTAGAAGAAAAAGTAGACCTTTGGTTGATGGAAGATGGACCCTGGCATTCAGGGATCCGGAGTCATGCGAGTCAGCTTATTCTAATGTTCTCCAGGAAATGCAACTTCAACATGAAGAGATCGAGAGACAGATAAAGCCTCTGCTTGACGTAAATATCTCCTTGGAATCTTCAATCTCTTCAATACAGACTGGATCGGCTTCAAGCTCGAAACAAGCGGGTTTTTCTTGATCTAATTACACAGATTTTAGTGATTTTGTGATAGACGAAGCTTTGGTTGGATGGATTGGCAATGTTTTGTGCCAATCCTCCCTCCTCTTCTGTAAATTTGGTGAGTTCCGTAGAGCTTCAAATGCTTGGTGTGTGGGTCAATGGTCATTCTTTGTATATGGTGTCATGCTCATTTTGTTTTTAAATATATAATTATCATTTTTCCTCTTTTGTGGTTGCATTATATATTTATATGTATTGGTTTTGTTCAGTGTTCACAAGAAAACCCTGAAGCCCATGTTGTTTATCTTCATATCGTTGTTAGTATTAAATAGGTTGAAAACATTTTTACTATTAATATAAGAAATTACAATGTATTAGATTCCCTACACCCCGTCCTTGCAGATTTATGATTTTGTAAAACCTTGAAGGGTAGAAGTATACTAGTGTAAAATGAAAATGAAGAGGCATTGTTGTGCAAAATAAATAGCCGCACGACATTGCAAAGTAAACAGCTATCCCCCTAGCAGAAGAAGCCTTGCTCCATATCATTTGCATCAGTTGAATGAGTTAAATACAAGCAAGGAATACCATCTCTAAAAGCATACGAAAATCAAACTATATGTACTAACATATGTGGAAGTACCAAGCCATAGACATCTTTAAACAAGTGCTGGATTTAGCAATACAGCAGCAAGCTTTTTTTTTTGTCACTGCCGACTATAGAAAAATATGTGGTATGAGTTGCAACAATGGCTGTAAATGTTCTATGGGACTTCAGAACTTGAATGGCATTCTAATGCATAGTTGTTCAATGGCTACATTGAGCTCTCCCTTAAAAGGATGCACCTTGATCTCATATAGCTTTGGCCAGAGCTTTCCAGTCACTAGAGAAACAAGGTAAGAGTAAAGGGATCAAAAGCGCAATAAAGCGAGAAAGACATTCAAAAAGAAAGGATTATCAAAAGATAGGAATAGAAAGGTCTTATTACTATCCAGGCACCATTCTTATAATCAGGCACTTGAAAAGAAAGGATTCTCAAAAGACAGGAATAGAACAATGAGAGAAAGGCATTACCAAAAATGCGATCTTTATCTCTATCCCATGCTATACCATTTAGAACGTCAATATTCTGGTTCATGGACATCAATTAACATGTCAGATAATGCAATGACAGTCTTTTACCGTGGAAAAAGATACTGTTAGGATTCAAATGACCAAGCAGTAAATAATTCATTATATTATGAAGGGCATGTGGATATTTGTTTATTTAAGGTCAGTGTTTTTAAGTCATTTGCCAGTTTGGCCGTTGAGAGATTCTACTCTCCACTGGTGGTTCCTGAGTTGTATCTAAGCAAATGACCTTAAGAATTACTCTCCCCGATCTAAAATGCATGGCTTTTTAGGTGAAGAAATCTTATCAACAATAGATGGTCTTTTCGATTTTCTGGGGAGTGGATCATAATAATTTGTATTGATTTTCGTGTTGATTTTTCTTAAAATCTTTTGATTGATTAAATTATGTAGTGGATATTAAAAAATACGTAGTATTAAAATTTGTGAAAAAGTTAATAGAATGATGATGTTTTTAGAAAAGTGTATTTTCTTAAAACTCGTTTCATTTGCTAAAAACCCATCTATTTTAGATTAGAGGGAGTATTATATCCCATTGGATCTTGCATAAAGTGAGAATTATCGTTACTCAAGCGTGTTTGTCCGTTTTTGGTTGATTCACTTTTTCACTTTGACAGATGCTAAAAAATGAAGAATGGTTTTGAGCAATCAATACATACCCGTTTACCTGCTTGAAGCAATCCATGTCTGCGGAAGAAAGGGAAATAAAACATGAAAGAGAGCATTACGGATGAACTAAATACTCATAACGAACAGGAAATCGAGAACAACTCCAATCAATATTAATCCGTCAGGACAGAAAATGAAAATAAAAAAGGCATCCAACCTTAGCTCTGGAAGAATAACCCATCCAAGGACAGAACCATCCTCATGCGATATTCTTGCTATGCAATCTGTCTGTATTATCAATATGAAAGTACTATTAACCTATGCCCTAGGCATATACTAAAATACTCAAATTGCAAAATAGTAAATATAGATTCTGCTGAAGATTTTGTAACAATAATGAAGACTTTTCCTAAACCGTTCAGTAACAAACTCCAACCATGTTACGGTTTTGGGTATGCAAACATGGTTTACGTTTGTGTCAGTACATTTTCCACAGATACAACTCCAAGGTGCATTGTTATGGACTCTCACATAAAGAAGAAAAGGAAAGCTGTACTATGCACACTAGCATGGTCAAGCAAGAGATTCTCCAAACAGGATGTTATAGAAGTTCAGAAATCCAATCCATTTACCAGATACCAAATGAGCAGGCACAAAACAAGAAAGAAAAATGAAAAAAAGAAAACAGAAATAATATGAAATTATGTATGTGAGATACCTGGTAAACATTTGCCCAGACTTCACCATTTACAAACTCTAGTTCATTCAGGTTATGCACATCATGACCTTTATAATTAACTGTATGTTTCTGTATCACTGCATAAATAAAAAAAGGAAACTAACCCAAGTCAAAGTAGAAAACTATGAGAAGAAACTGTACACATTCATAAGGAAAAGGAACAAGATTATACTTGGAACTATAAAAGCTTATCGGATCCAATATGAAAGAGAATAAGATGATAAATAATTTTATTCTTAACAACAAAGAGAAGAAAAACTTAATTGTTGAATTTGAAGTCTCAACTGTAATGTATTGGAAAAAATGAGAAACAAATTTAACATAGGATGAATCATAATGATTTTGAATGAGGAACCTTCCATTGTCTGAGGGTCAATATGGTACAACATGGAAGTTCCATCAGTTCCAAACAGGATTTTTCCATCAGTTGCAAGTCCCCATCCATCTGTCATCTGATGTGTAAATTTTGTGATCTGCAGAAAGAATGAAAAATATATGTAGCAAAGTTATTTGAAAAGAGCGATATTTGCTAAAATAAAGAAGGCATGATGTCTCAAAAAATAATAAGGATATGACAGAAATTGAAGACTGAATTCAAAGATCCGTGCATCATGCTCCTCTGTTAGGCTGACAATAAGTTTTTTTTTATATGTATAAAAAAACATTTTATGAAGTCTAACACCCAAAAGAGAATAACATCAAGGAGGAAAAAGGTGGATCACGGACTTTGCTTAAATTATTTCTGTCATAAATGAAAACATCATTCGTCATCCAAGCAACTTGGTACAACCTACAGAAGAAAAATATCACAGAAGATCAGAATAGTTATCGTACTTGTCTCAAGCTTAACTCCAACCATGTGAAGAGTTGGCCCTTGTGAGTTGTGATACTATATACTTACCTTTCACCTAGAAGAGTTAATCCTTCCCCAAAAAAAGAGTTGTCCATTCTCTGTATAGTCTCAACCTGGAAGTCCATATATGAATATAAACAGTTTACAACTAGGAGAAATATTTTAAATAACACAAACTTTTAGGCGTCAAGTAGAAAATAACACTCATCTCTAATTATAAATAAATGAATGAATGAACGTAGCCTTTAGGTGTTGGTGCGTACAATATAATGAAACAACGCTGATGACTAATTTCAGTGTTGTCTAACTTGTCAAAACCGTTTGAATGATATGGACTCGACTGACGACATGGACTTTTAGTATGAGCCACTCAAATTAGTTAGCATTTTTGGAAATGTTCACCACCATCGAGTTTCATGATATTGTTGGCACTAACACCCACAGGTTGTTGGGAACAGGTCATACTGTTTTCCGCACATCACTTTAAAGCTTGGGCTGTTTAGCATATGGTCTTGTACAGAATAAGTATAACAGTAGGACATTTAGCCTGTGTTATAAAATCCATGATATACTCCTCAAATAAGATTAAAATTTTAACAGGAGGAGAAGGTCACGATAATATCTGGTCATTTGATGGAAGTTAAGATGTCAAAACCAAAACTATAGCTGATATTAGGATATCCAAGTAGCAGGGTCAATTAGGTGTTATTCAAAGGAAGAGAATACCACAATAATAGTTGGTCATTTGATGCAAGTTAAGATGTCAAAACCAAAAATATACCTGATATTAGGATATCCAATTAGCAGGGTCAATTAGGTGCTATTCAAAGTTCACTGCTAGTCCAAGCTGATGAACCAGCTACAATGCTATTTTTACACACTAATTCCTCGGAGAATTTTCACTCAAGCATAGAATACTTTTTCAAAGTCACTGAAAACTATTAGTAAAAGGAAGTAAAAATTCAATTCCAACCACTATCCAGGACTAAGCATCATCTGTAAGATAAGTGTCATTAAGGCTGTTTATAAATTGAGAAACATACAACTATTTTAATATGCCCATTTGAACTATGACCAGAAATCAACCATCATTGCTACAGGCGGATCCCATGGATAAAATTTGGGGGCATATGTGAACCTTGACCTATAACAACTCTCTAGGTTTTGAATGCAGTGAGTCAAAGGTACACATCACAAAATGAAAACAGGGAAAGTGAAAATGCGTGAGAAGGGATAGATATATGCAGCTCATGACATATAATAGTACCTTTCCAGTTTGCAGTGCTACTTTTCGCACAGATGACTGCAGCGAAGAGAGAAAAAGATCATTAGGCAGTATTGCAGTGCAACATTATCAAGATGAATAAAAAAGATGTGGCAGACAAGGGAAATATGATCAGAATACCTAACTCATAACTCAACTAGTGCAGGAAATACTTTCACATACAAATTTAATATAGTGCAGGGACAAGTCGTAGGAGAAAGACAGGATGTGTTAATGAAGCAAAATAGTGCCTGCATAGTCAAGGTGAATGAGTCTGAAGATCAATTTCTGGTTGCTTCACTAAGCCTATAATTTCTTGTCTGGTGTCTTTAGATGATATCCTTAATCAAATTAGCAACACAATAAGGTTACATAGAGAACAACGCCAAGTGCCCACCAAAAAAAAGAGAGAGAGAACAAGGCCAAGTATTGCAGCGGTCATAGATTAGAACACTATTGTCCATATAGAGCGGCACTATGTTACTTCAAGCTGAAAATCACTTGGATCAATAAAACTGCAACAAATAGAAAGTACACATCTACACCAATTTAAGGTACCACGTCATCATTTAGAATTTTGAAAAGTTTGTTTTTTAACAAGTTTGATTAATCATCTCGGACAGCTATGTGAGTTCTACAATGGAATACCAGATGCCCAGGCTTCTTATTCATAGTATGAATTTAAGTTCTTGCACGTTTCAGGCTTTGTTTTTGGAAACAACGGATCCTTCGCCACAAAGAGGATGTGCCACTACTACCTTTTTTTCTTAACAATGAATTAATGATTTTCAAATGCTCAAGTAAAACTAAAGCCACAAAAATTTTCCAAGAAAAAGTGTCAATCATTCCATTCAGAATCCAATATTAAAGAGCAACTGAGTTGTAGAGATTATCAACCTTACCCTCCCATTAAGGCCAGTTGATTCAAATAAAGTGTCATTTCCCCCGTATAAAATACCCTGAAAACAAACATAGAAGATATTAGTCCGACAGTAAGACCACGCCCACAATCAATTAGAACACAGTAAAAAACATTAGCTAAAGGATTGAAGATCATCAGATGAGCAACTAACACCATGAACTTGTAACAGACCATGACCAAGATTTAGGAAAACTTGGCACCGAGTTGAAAGGTGTAAAATGTATTTGTTCAGCTAGTGATTTGTACCCTAACTGAGGAAGAAAACCTTCCATGAGCATAGGTTACAGCCATAGTTCAAGAAAGCAACTGATTACTAATCCGCTACATTTAATGCCGAATCAATACAGGTTTACAGACGAAACAAGGAACAAGAGTTCGAATCGATTTCCAGTCTTTCCTTCCTTCAAACGATTTCCACAGATCAGACAGAAATCCGCCACAAACGAGCAAACAACAAGCAAAATCCGCAAAAAGAGCGATTAATCAGCACAGATCAAACGATTCGTACTTGCGTGAAGGCCTGGGGATCGTGCGGAAACTCGTTCACTACTTCGACGGTGTAAATCAGAGGCATCCGACGGGCGGTGTTAGACGGCCGGAGATTTAATGAAGTGCTCCGGAGAAGGACGATTGATGCGATGAGAACGAGGGAGAGAGCGACGAGGACTCGACCGGGGAGGGAGAGAGGGAGAGGGAGTCGAGAGGCCATCATGGGAGAGCGGTGGAAGGCGTGAACATGCCGGGGATTCGACAGCTTCTTCTTCTGCTTCATGTGCGATCTATCGCCGCCTGTCATTGGCCGGTGGGTCTCATTCCCGGCGCCGGCGGACTTGGTAGTTTGAAGTGAGCGCTGTGTGGGTTTCGGATTTCTCACTAGTCTCCGCTTGCCGGTCGTCAGCGACGCCTCGTTGGACTTCGATCCAATTATGTTTTTTTTTGTATAAAAAGTATTAAAAACCCGAATTTCTATTAGTGTAAAATTAGGAAAAAATTATACTGTAATGAAAACCAACTTAAGATGTAGGGTAAATTACACATAACCACCCATAAATTCTGGTACTTTTCATATAACCACCCATAAAAACTTAAATTACAGTAAATCACCCATAAATTTGATTTGTTTTCATATGACCACCCACATATTAAACCTCTATTTATTTTGTTTAAAACGACTAAAATACTCATAATTCAAGCTTATTTGTTTGTACTTTATAAAGGAAAGATGTTGTATGTATATAAGTACGGGTTTGGATTCCAATTGTATTGTGTTTATAATGTAAAATAGACAAGGTCGTCTTTGGTAAACAAAAATTTAAGATAAATTAAGGGTGTGTTTGGATTCCATAATTTATTAATTATATATAATGTAATAGTTTTATCTCGATGTATGTGATTGTTTGGTTAAATTACTATTTTACCTTAGTTTTTATGAGATTTTTAGTTATACAACCAATTGCTCCCATAAACCAAAGTAAATAACTGTTATAATTAAAATACTCAAACCAATACATATCTAAATTGGATTTGCAATGTGAAGAGTCGAGACTTGCAATAATTCCTAACAGTCTCCTCTCCTTCAAATGTTGAATAAAATAGGGATAAGCTCTAAAATAAAACAAGATTGGAGTATCTTATATTACAAATCATATCATTTGAAAAATAAGTTAAGCTTATACATATCATTTGACAAATTAGTCGAACATGAATAATTTTATTATAATTTATAGGGGTGGGCATGGGACGGGACGGGACTCGTCCCGTGAAATTTTTACGGTACGGGATCGGGACAGGATTGACACTTTTTTTTCGGGACGGGATGGTGTGTGGACGAGACGGGACGGGCCTTGTCCCGCAAATAAAAATAATAAAATATTATATAAATTTGCAAAGTGAAAAATGCTTTCATAATTCATTAATTTGTATAATATGTTGAATACGGTATTCTTCTCAACTATATTATTCAATAATAATAATATTATTAATATTAATATTAATCTTATAATACTATTATTAATTCATACAATGATTATATAATTAATTATAATGTTCAACATATTTGGCTACATTATCTTACTAGATCGGGACGGAAAGGGATTGAGACGAGATTCACCAGATACTGTCTCATTGTCGATTGATAGTTGGGAAGAATACCGTATTTATCTATTTGCCTCTTGTAGCTCTAAATGGGTATAAGAATACCATTTTGGTAGACATTTGTTATGAAGCGGGCATTGCAGTTCAGAAGGAAGCGCATACAGGTATGAGGAGTGACGATGGTGTTGAGCTGAGACCGGGTGATCTACTTGTTTATGGGTGGGACAAGGGGAGAGACACTTGTATCGATGTGGTCGGGGCTTCGCCGTTCACGACTAGAGCCAATGACTCATTTATACTTGGCAAGGCGGTCTCTCAAGCCACTGAAAGAAAGAAGAAGAAGTACGCTGATGTTTGTCTTGGTAAAGGGTATGGTTTCATGGCTTTTGCATTCTCCACATTTGGTGAATTGGGAGTAGGGGTGATATTCGAGCCGAGCCGAGCTCGAGCCCAAAATTTATTCCAGCTATTTTTGGCACTCAAGCTCGGCTCGCGAGCCCAGGGTGAAACTCGAGCTCGGCTTGTTAAGGCTCGAACATGGTGAACGAACGAGCCTAAGCTCGTTCGAGCTCGTCATTTGGGCTCGTTCGGGCTCGGTTCCTAGCTCGGCTTAAATGGAAATTACAGGTTTTATAGTGACTTTGCAAGCTCAAGGCGGTTAAACCAATACAAGTTTAATGGATAGTACACCATTAGAAACAAAACAACTCAAGTTCAATAGGAGGACGAGTCCGTAACAAGAAGATGAACAGGAGGGAGTACGGGGAACGAAGCTTACCTTTTCCGGCCGAACAGCAGCGAGTCGATGTCGAGGATGACGACCCGCGAGCGAGAGAAGGAAGTCGCTGACGAGCGAGAGAGGGAAGCAAGAGTCGAGCAAGAGCAAGATTGTAACAGGGATTTCGTACGAAATTGCTGTTAAGACTGCGAGGAAGTCGCCGACGAGCGAGAGAGGGAAGGACGAGTCGAGGAGGAGCGAGACTGCTAGAGTAGGAAGTCGCCGACGAGCGAGAGAAGGAAGGCGAAGTCGCCAGCACCGCCTGAGTTGTGTGAAGGACGAGCCACGAGCGAGAGAAGGAAGGACGAACCAGAAGCACGGCTGCAACATGAGAAAGAAGCGAAGCGGTGGAAAGAATGGGAGAAAAAGCCCTTTACACGCCTAAACCCTCCTACCTCGTAACCATATGGGTATTTTGGTAATTTGATGTTTCGAGCTTTTGGGCTCGGCTCGGGCTCGGTTCGAGCCTTAAACATTGTTCAAGCTCGGCTTGTTTTACCTTTTCGAACGAGCCGAGCTCATCCGAGCTCGAGCTTTTCCGAGCCGAGCTCGAGCCGTTCAGATAACAGCCCTAATTGGGAGACGATGCTATTGGTTTTTTAAAACGGGTTCAGTTGGTTACGAAAAGTCACGGGTCGTCGTCCGGTAATGGCGATTTCATATTTCATAGAGTTGGTTTTACTATTTAAAAAGGTGTTGGAGCTCAGGTTGTTACGAGGCTCCCATCTAACTTTATGTAAGTCATTTATATAATACTAATAATTACTATTAAAATAATAATTATTATTAAATAAAACAAATAAATGTTTAATGGGTGGGTGGTCTTATGAAAAGATAACTAATTTACGGGTAGTTTACTGTAATTTAAGTTTGTATGGGTAGTTATGTGAAAATACCATAATTTACGGGTGGTTATGTGTAATTTACCCTGACATGTATCAACCCAACCGAACCAACTCTTATACATTCTCCATCCTCAACTATGCGAACAATCAATACCTATTGAATCAATTATATTTATTTTTATTTTTTAAATTTATTTTGTAATTGTTTAAAGTTTTTAACTTTTATATAAAAAGCAATTAGGTAAATTGAGAAATTAAGAAGAAGAAAAAAGTGACACTCTGCCTTAGTGTCGTTGAACTCTCATTCATATCTAAATTTTTAGTTTTTTTTTTTAAATTTCATTGACTTCAACTGCTTGAATGGTAGCGGTCACCATCTGATCGAATTCGAGTTCATCTCCATCTCCTTTGTTCATAGGTCCGACTTTCAAATTCATCTTCATCTCAGCCTCTTCTCATTTGGTATAAATTCGTAGGTCCAACTTCCGAGTTCATCTTCATCGGGGGGTCTCGCTACGAGATGGAATAACACATATCTAATGCTTGAAGTTGCGCTAACATATGAGTCAACTTTTCCAAGAATGGGAGAAGAGGATTCAACATTCCTAGGTTATTTTGAAGAGAAAGACAAGACTTGAAAAAAAACAGATTGGACCTCCGAGTTATGGTGATTGGAGGAATGCGGAAGCCCTTAGTGCATAAGACTATCCCCGCAGACCTTTTGTTTGTTGAAATGACAACTTTGCAAATTGAGATCGAAAGTGCTTTACTCTCATCTGACCTTGTTTTGAAGAGGGTTGGAACTTCAATGAAGAACAAGATCGATAAGTATTGGGAATACTTTAACCAAGGGATAAATACTAGCACGACCTTGATTTGGACAAAAACCTAAGCGCTAGTCAGACTAGAACCTTCCTACTACTATGTTGTTTTTGCTTTAGTGTTAAAACACTTTGTAATAACTTTTAAGTTTTACATTGCTTCCATGTTTAAATATTGTAATTCATTTCAACAATTCACATCCAAATTAATCTCTCTCAGTATGCAATTTACATCCAAATGGAGGATTACGTTTTGAAAATTTTGAAATGGGCGCATGCAGCATGGGAGATTGATCAGAGGGTTATTGGCAACTCTCCGGGTTGATTCATTCGTCAAGAGGATATTGGTGTACTTCTTTATTGCCGCGCTCATACCTCCTGTGGTGTTTGGTATCACATGCACCCTCTCTGCGAAGGATCTCATCTGATCGGGTTCGCACCGGATGCCATGCACCGTCCGCCGACATACTACCTACGATCATTGTCGTGGGTACGATGGTGTTCCTTAGGCCGATTAAGAGGTCTATTATTGCCACTCACCACAACTGGGTTTGAGCTCTCATATTCCAGTGGCTTTCCTTGGTCGTAAAGTACTGCGTCGTGAAGTCCGTACCCACTCTAGTCTGGGGCTTAGCTATAACGCCCCCGTCTCACACGGATATAATAAGGATGTACGGAGTGATTTATAAGTGATTCAAGTCCTACTCATGTCACAAAAGCTCTTCATTTTCAGGCTCCAAGCGAGGACAACGAACCTAAGAAGGCTAGGTGGCATGGGCTGGTGTCTCCTAAGACCCTGGGTCTTACAGATGTTATCATAGCCGACTCTGGGCTAGGAGGTGTGCCGACAGTATGCTCGGGTACGCTCATCTCGGATGGCAGCACATTGGGCCTGACAGGGTCATAAATGCTTTAAGTGGGGAGATTGTAACACCCCCGTCTCAAATCAGATAAAATAAGACAGGGTCATCAGTGCTTTAAGTAGGGAGATTGTAAAACCCATTGTCTCACATCGGATATAATAAGGATTTGCGGAGTGATTTATAAATGATTCAAACTCTAATCAACTCACAATAGCTCTTCCTTTTCAAGCTCCAAATGAGGACAATGGACCTGAGAGGGCTGGGTGGCATATGTTGATGTCTCTTAAGACTCCGGGTCTTACATTAGCTTTGTCTACGACGTATATACTATGAGGATGGTTTCTTGAGTCCGCCCTCGGACTCAAGACCCCTATTCGGCTGGTTACCACAGTTAACGGGTTGGCCATGGGTTTCGCCAACTCTCTTGACTCTCACCCGTCGTTCATCCATTGGCTTCCACATGTTATACCCATTGCACTATTCAACTTCCTCAGTGTTCTGAGCTGGAAGTACATGACCGTGATTTTTCCATCACCGTCATCCGACCCTGATTTAGATATGGAAGATCGAGCTTTGTCTATGACGTATATACTATGAGGATGGTTTATTGAGTCCGCCCTCGGACTCAAGACCCCTATTGGACTGGTTACTACGGTTAACGGGTCGGCCATGAGTTTCATCAACTCTCTCGACTCTCACCCGTTGTTCCTCCATTGGCTTCCACATGTTATACCCATTGCACTATTCAACCTCCTTAGTGTTCTGAGCTGGAAGTACATGACCGTGATTTTTCCATCACCGCCTGACCGTGATTTTTCCATCACCGTCATCCGACCCTGATTTAGAGATGGGAGACCGAGCTCATACTTGATTATATTTAGGGAGGGGACATATCATCTAGTTGTTTGCTCATCTCTCTCGATCGATTAACGATTTCAGATTTTTATATTTCATTACGTAGTGCGTAGTTTTCGATCTTAATTAATTTCCACAAGACACAAGTATGTTTGCCTTAGTGTTTACCAGTACATGGTAAACGGAAAAATGAATTGGTAATGTACCAATTATACTTCTACTTAAAATTATCCACAATTATATCACGTTATACTCTCCATATTTGTATAATGAACATTTTAAACCATTTTTTATTGAAAAAAATAATTATCTCTTTTTGCTGATTTTTTTTCACTTTGAAATAGTAGTTTAATTAACCCCTGTTTTTTTTAATAAATGATCCCCCGTATCTGTAGATGATCGATACGGAGCAGTATTAACCCCTTTTTTTATATAGAGAAATGTATTGATTACTTTATGAATGTAGTCCATATTTAATTTATTGATTATTATTTTAATAACTCATCTTCTTCTCCAGTTTTTCATACAAAATTTGTTATATTTTTTCACATTTCATTCCCCAACTTGAGGGTAACTATTATCTCTAGAATGCTCTAATAATTCCCCACTACCTCATCTAGGCTCACAAAAAAATGATAATCATGTTGATTTAATATGTAAAATTTAATTTAATTATTTTATCTTCCATTCCCTTAGAGCATCCGCATTCGTCAAACTCATTAGGGTTCCTTAACTCAACTTTTTATCTTTCTCTCTCTTTAAACAACCCATTATACATTTTAACTCACAACCCTTGAACCCATGAGAGTTTCTTAACTCCTCTTTTTATCTTTTATCTCTTCTTTCAACTTTTTTTTAATTCATTTACCAAAATTATAATAATACAGTATGTTATAATAATAATATTTATATTATATAATATAAATATTTGTATATGTAAATTTAATTATCTAATTTATATATACAATAAATTAATTGTTTTCTATTTTTAGTAAAATTAAAAGATAATATCAATTTATTTCTCAGTTTTAACACAAAATAAAGATTCGAAAGTTAATTGCAATTAGAAAACTTAATTGAAACTAAATTAAAAAAAACATCGAAATGAGCGGTGTCTATTCGAAAGTTTTATTTATTATATATTACATCTTGTTGTTATTTAAACCCAAATGTACACATTATATATTGATTATTGATTGTTTTCTTCATTAACATATACAATATTGGTTCCTATTGATAGATATTTTTTTTATGAATTTCTACTATATTAAAAAATTGAAAAAAAATTTGAATTAGGCTAGAATTAAATATAATAGTAATCTCCTATCTCAATTAAATCCCAAAAATGCCATGTGTCACTCTCCCCTCTTCCCAATTTTGCCCCAAGCAAGGCAATCATGCACACCGTAATCTCCTTCGCAATTCTTGTAGGTGTGGTCCCCAATTTCTAATTTTTAAGAGTTATTTAGCAAAGAACCCATCAAATCGTTCTTTATCACATTTTCTACAATCTCAATTAAAAAACTATTAAATTTCTTATTTTTGGGTTAAGGAACCCTCATTGCAGATGCTCTTATGTAGAAACAAACGACCCCTAAATGTTTTATAAACTTCTAATGAAGCGAATCTATTAAAAAAAGCATTACCCTTCCAATTAAATATACACCCTCATTCGAGGTTGAAACAAAAGATGGTACTTTAATTTGCAACCCTCGCCTTCTACGATACAATATTGGTAAGAATGAATATTTTGTAAGGTATTGTAATTTTTCTATAAGAAATATCAACAAGTGTGCCCATCAAAGTGTTTTTTTGCTCATTGCCAAATCTGCCGATAACTCGATATCCATAAGAGTACGTGCTTTTTTCAAATCTCGACGGGATCGGGATGAGATTAGGATTTGTGTCCACTCTTACTCAAGACTACCTCAAAACTCAAATCTCTTTCATTTAACAAAAATTTCGTGTGGTACCATCGTGACATTAACTTTTTCACACGATGTACAAAAGTTTAGTATATTTGGCCTGGTCCACTGGGTTTATAACAAATTTTATCTCGTGCCTTTATTTAGTAAGACTATCCACAATGATTTTGGATAAAATGTACACATTTGCACAAGATATTTAAAAATACACATCACTTTTAACAATTTGTTTAATCGATAAAATGTGAATTTTTTTACCTACCATTAGTACCGAGTGAAATAGTGCACGGACAAAAAATTTCATAAACTCAAAAATATCAGATGAAATAGACTAAACTTTTGTTCACCGTGCAGAAAAGTCAATACCACAAGAGTAGCACGAGAAATTTCCGGTCATTTAGTTTAAAAAAAAAAAAACAATATTTTTGGCGCTCTATGGAAATGGAGACAATCTGACTTTTTAATACGGAGTAAGAAAAAGAAAAAAACGCACAGAAGCAAAAACTGCAATGACAAATTTGTAGAAGCGCCATGGACGACGTCGATCGCTTGTACGAATGCTTCAAATGCGGTGTCTCTCCTCCTGGTACTCTCTCTTCCCCTCCCTCGCACTTTTGATTGGATTTCGAAAGCTTGTAGACTCGCTTGTGCATTTTCCACTTGAAGTACCAACAATCATCGCCCTATGTCGGATTTATATGATTGAATTTCGGCATTGGTAGCAATTGGAGGAAGAATAGTAGAAATTCGAACTTCAATTTGTATTGTAAAACCAGATTTTCATTTCGCTAATATAATGAATGGACTAAGAGGCGGCGCTGAAGATTGAGTGAAATTGGGGTTTCTTGAACAGCTTCTGTGTAGTTGCGATGAAAAGTTTTAATTTGTGTTGCTAAAGTAGGTTTTGATTTCTCAATAGAAATGAACTAGGAGGCGGCACTGAAGATTGTTCAAATTGAAGCCACAGATTGGGTAAAAATTGGGGTTTATTTCTTGGCATCTGTGTAGTCTTACAAAAAAAACTCCAAAATAGCTTGATCTTCATGAACATTATCTTCACGTCTTCAGTCTTCACACCTTCTCTTTCCCTTTAGTTTCCTGACTTTCCTCTTCCCAGTAGTATTTTCATCATTGTGCCCACCTTCATCTTCTCCATCATTTAATTCATTCCACTCTAGCTCCTCCAATCTGAGAGTTGAATCCTCCAAGGTAGAGTTGTCAGGATCAATATCTCACCTAACATAAGGATCAAATTCATAGCGAATTTGTACTTGAATGAACTGCTAACTAGTTCGAAACTTGTTTGGGTTGTTGTTGTTGTGTGTGTGTGTGTGGGGGGGGGGGGGGGGGATCGAATTTGGCAACCCTGGTCTGGAACAATTTGTTGCGGAATAACCTCAGTGCGCGATGAAGTTGTGTTATCTTTGGTGCAAGGGGAAACAAAATCTTCATTTTCATCGTCATTGCTGGGTTATTTTTCTCCTTAAACATTACATATTATATAAGCTAATGTGTTAGAGAAATGAAGGGAAGAGAAGGAAAATGGTTGTACTTTCAGACTACACAGATGCCAAAGTACTGGGGTTTCTTTCTTTCTAGGTTAGTTGAATGCTTATAATAAGTAATAACAACTTTATTGGGGTTTCTTTCTAGGTTAGCTGGGTAGATATTTGAATTCATTCAACAGTACTGTGGTTTGGTGCCCTTTAGAGATTCAAAGAAAGCACAGTAAAGTTGTTATTACTTATTATATGCAAAGCCTTGTTTCTTGATGTGCAAAGCTTCATCTTTCCCATTATAGTAGTATGATTGTCAAATGAAATAACTGACTGAGATGTGAAGAATTGGGTCGAGGTACCTTGAAACCCTTTTTTCCTCCCTCGTTGCAATGAAAACATTTCAGGATTTTAAGCTGAAGCAATGCTGTTGAAAACTTATAATTCACTTTCTCTATCTTAACCCTTTTAATCAAGTAAACTATCTGCTGCTTTAGAGTCTGCTATTAGAGAGAGGGAAACAAGAAGTAGCCGATTGAAGAGGAAAAGTTTAAGGCCTGAAGGCTCTTCACTGAAAGCTTTTCAGTCGCCTCTATCGGGGGAAAAATGTGGACAAAGTATACCTGATTCAAATCCTAAATTGGAGAAGGTATCATATGATATCCATATTTAATTCTTGCATGTTGCTGAGCTTGCATATAGTAATCTGAGAAAAAAAAAATGGTTGTGAAAGTTCTAGCATATCTCCCTGCAGTTACCTTTTCCATTTCTGTTTTCCTATTATTAGTACAAACATGTATCCATGTAAAGCATATGGAATCTTCTATGAACCAATGGATCAAGCATATGATCAGATACAGGTCCAAATAAGGTTATCATTCAGTGCAGAGACCAGTATTGTGATAAAGATGAAGTTTGATAGAACAGAAGAATCCATACTTGTGTTTCATATCCATCTTACCCCTTTACTATGTCTTTGAGCTTGCATATAGTAATTTGAGAAAAAAAAAATGGTTGTGAAATTTCTAGCATATCTCCCTGCAGTTACCTTTTCCATTTCTGTTTTCCTATTATTAGTACAAACATGTATCCATGTCAAGCATATGGAATCTTCTATGAACCAATGGATCAAGCATATGATCAGATACACGTCCAAATAAGGTTATCATTCAGTGTAGAGACCAGTTTTGTGATAAAGACGAAGTTTGATAAACAGAAGATCCATACTTGTCTTTCATATTCATCTTACCCCTTTACTATGTGCAGTCTCCAGCCACTTAAATCCTTGTGTACACATGCCTGGGGGACTTGGAGTTATTCAATTATCTTCCATTTTCCATGCCGATACATCTGAGTGAACCAGCAAAAGAGGGTCTACCTTATCTAATTTAGTAGTCTTGCAAGGATTATATGATTTATTTTCTTTGAGATATTCATAGAGTTAAAGGTCAAAAGAGTGATTGACATGGTCCATGGTGTCTGCTCTCGTTTATTTCAGGCTTTCAATATTTCTTTTTACAATCTTTTGTCAAAGTTACTTCTTATCTCCATTCTTCAATACCGCCACTGCCACACCTGAGTCATGTATTACTGTTTGATCAGCATAGTCCGGTGACAGATAAGGAGGTGAAAATTGATGCCAAAAAGCAGATCTCTCCAGTTGTATTTTATGGATCACCACATGGTGTGCCTCCAAAAAGGCCATCAAGTTTATTACGATTACTGCGTGAAATACGCATTGATCTCGCTGAAAAGCATAGATCAAACTTGAGGTACTTCGTTTTCTTTCATGACTTTTCATGTTACAGGATCGTCCTCTCTGGTGTTTGACTGTCTATATTGTCAACTGTTGGTTCCTCAGGAAGGAAATATGGGCAACCTTTCCAAAGCAGGATGAAGCCATAAAATTTTCCAGAGAACACCCAAATGTGCACGTTTTCAGTTACCAAGACCATTTTAACGGACAAAGGAGATTTCTTGTTTCTAGCTATAATGAGTTCTGGCAGAGGTTCCCTTTTACATACATTTCTGTCATATTTTGAACACATTATTTCGTTATGTTTTTTTTAAAAATTTAAAAAATGGTCATTCTGTTTTGTGAACTTGGGCGCATTTTTTCCTTCTCGTAAAGTTCCTCTTCTGTTTAATAAAACCTGTTCTCGATCATTGTGTGAAATTTCAGGTACAAAAACATGGACAGCAAATTCAGGCACCACTATGAGGTCATTCAGGAGGTAAAATGTCTTCATTACTCCCTGTTCTCCAACATTAATGAATTTCTTGATCTGCTCAGCCTGACTTGTTGACATATTCTACAAAGGATTAGATATTTGAACTGCTAATAACACGATACTTTTGCGTTTTGAATAAAAGCACAATAACGTCATGGCAATTTATGAATGTAAGTGCTAGCTCTCCCTTGCCTAATGCTTATGCCCAGGACTGGGAGCTTCTTGTACTGCATTTAGCTATAATTGGTGTAGCAAGGAGGCTTGATTTTGCCATATCCCTATAGGCTACTATCAAAGAATTCTAACCTTCCTGGTTATTTTTATAACAATTCTTTTCTAATGTTCAAGCAGAAAGAATTGCATAACAATAAAAAAATTCTAACCTTCCTGGTTATTTGTATAATAAATGAGAGAACAGACAGACACCATGGCCTTCATGGTGTCTGTCTGTTCTCTCATTTATTTTAAGCCTTTAAAATTTCTCTTTCCAATCCTTTGCAAAGGTACATCCTATCTTCATTCTTTAATGTCCTATTTTCATTGTAATATGGTCTATAATTAGACATTTTAGCGGGGGGGGGGGGGGGGGGGGGTTACTATTTCTTATTGTAGTTGTTGAAAATTGTTTCTAAACTCGTCATGTGTAAGTATCGATTAATTCTTAGGTCGGGCAGTTTCTTTACAATCTAACACAATTTTTGTTGCAGGGTTTGCCTTGCCACCTCTACTTTGATTTGGAGTTTGATTGGAGTGAAAATGCTAATAAAAATGGAGACCAAATGGTTGACCTTTTGATATCAGTTGTTTTTGATGCCTTGCATGAAAAATACTGCATACAAGGGGATCTGGACTGGATTGTAGAGTTAGACTCCTCCACTAAGGGTATGAAATTCAAGCAGATTTGCAAGATTAGTGTGGGCCAATGTAATTGCTTGAGCAATGTTATTACGAATCCTTGTTTCTTTATCATCTATACAGCTATACTATAGTCTATTCCATTTTCATTATATGTTGAGATTTATGCCATTTCATTGATAAGGACTGTTAAATCTTTTTTCATCTTTTGCTAAAATTTTTGGTGCAAGTTTTCTTGTGTAGAAATATCATTAATCAATCTGCTTTAGTCCACAACAATTTTCTTTTAACTAATCAATTTCGGTGCTTATTGACTTTGCATTGGCAGTGAAATTTTCTCGTCATTTGTTGTTACGCATTCCAGAGGCTGCTTTCAAAGACAACTCACATGCTGGTGTATTTGTTAATGAGGTGTGTTCCAACTGAGCAACTTATGGATTGCTTGGTTGTTCTTTCTAATAAGGGCTCTCTCTAAAATCATGTTGCTAAATTTAGCTCTAAATTTCCAGTATGTAACTGTAGAAAGTAGGATGCAAATAACATTTACAGCATGGTTAAAAAACAAGAAAGATGTATAAATTTTTGTATTGGTTTTTTACATTCATTTGCATTTCCATCACTTTGTGGACGCATACTCCTTATGTTTATACCGCGCATAAGCAACACAATTTACAAAATTGCATCGGTGAAACTGGGCATGAACCAAATATTTACGACTCTTCTATCTCTACCCTATATATTTTGTCTAAAGCAGCCATCATATCATGCTTATTTCCAATCATGTCGTTTACGGATAATCAATTTAGTTTCTTCTATGCTTTATAGTTTTCTTTGAGGGCCTAAGTGTTTTAATATAGAACTCCTTATTAGATATGCTCGCGAATTTGTAATGCGAGAAAGAAGGATGCCAGATTCGAGCAACTTTTTATCTCCAAAGGTTCAAGCACTTCCGGACCGTCCTCTCAGCTTTTTGTTGATACTGCTGTATATTCTAGAAACCGTTGCTTTCGTATAGCTCTGTCATCAAAAGCAGGGAAGACCTCTGTGCTTTTGCCCAGTGGACGGTTCAAATGCAAGGACATGGTATGAAACCTGCCTTCTTTTTCTCAAATCAGGGCCAACATTCATCATCTATGTGACTGCGTCTTTTTATTATTTTTTGTTTTCTTTTACACGAATTATATTTCTCCCTCATTCTTTTTATTTTTCCTGATGTCTCTAATAGTAATATTTATATGCATGATCTCCATGTTGGCTGCGTGAATAGCATTTCCTTTTTGATATCAAGATGATAAGTGCTTCCATTTTTTTATGAATAAGATGTCTGTGATAGAACCCTAGAATTTTCATTTCAGCATACGTGGAGGAAATTTCTCAGGGACTACTTGTCTAGTGTCTACATCCATTCTTATTTAAAATTCTTGGGAAAATTAAACAGTGAAAAATGTTTCATTTTCATACCTTTTAGGTTTTGTAATACTTTTTATCCACATTTGCCAGTTGCCACAATATTGAACCACATTAGGATGATAAAAGAGCTTCTCAACATAGGGTTCTGAGCATAATCAGTTACTTGTGTGCTAGAAGAACTATAGATCCACTTTCTGACATTTTGCTTTTAAAATGTTCCTTAGTGTGAAGAAAAGGTATTCTTTGCATCATTGATCTGCAATATAGACAATGATTGTACGAAGCTTTTGATATGCAAAACGGATATAGATTGTGTGAAGACCCTGCATTATGATACTGAGGTAATTTTAAGCTTGGTTCCTTTTGCTGCTGAACTAATGATCTCAACTAGTAGGATTGTTTTAGAACATATTGTAAATTCGTTATTTGACTTTGAAAAATATATCTGACAGCTGCTTCTCTCAACATATTTATACCTGTTGGTTTTGCTCAAGAGTTGGACAATATTATCTGAACAAAATAAAGAAAAGGCATGTGCAAAATAAGAAAAATAGATAGAGAGTACAATTTTTTGTAATAAATTCCGCTGGTAATAAACTGAACAAGATGAGCATTAGTTGATCATGTTGAACCTTTCAAAAAGTATTAAAGTTATAGTAGTATATTAACATTGCATATTTCAATTCTGTAGGTTCAGGTAAATGATGAAAAAATAAAGCAGTGCAATAGCCTTCAACAATACAGGTTTGATGCTTGTCCAAGTGGTGGTTCAGCGACGTACTTAATGGGGAAGTCACCATTTCCTGCCCTCGATGCATTCATTATATCAGTCGCGTCCATTGGAAATGTTTCTGGTGAGTATCAAAATCATGGACTCTAGATCTACTTGATAAAAAAAAGAAGAAAGAGGCCACTTCCTATCAACTACGGATCCACTGCTATTTTCTCTTAGCTGCAGTTCACTGTCAATTCAGTTGGAATATATCCTTCACTCTTTTAGATAGATTACTACTGCTAAATTCAGCATGCATGTTTCTACATATCCCATGCATCTAAGGCCTATAAAGTTCTAGAATATGGTTGCATGAAAATCTAGTAAAATAGGGCAGAAAACAGGGATTGACAGTCAGAACATTAATAAGCACTTCTAACGCCAATAACCAGAGGATAACTAGTCAAATAGAAGGGTCGTGGAAATGAAAAGGAAACATCCATGAGAAATCTCCCAATTAAGGCCAAGGACCTTACCCAGCTTACAGCGAAAAAACCAAAATGTTATTTATGGATACCCCTCTATGAGCTATTGAGCTTATGCCTCTTCCTTATAATGCATATGAGTTTAGGCTACACTAGTTACTTAGTTAGCCATTCCCGTGTCAACAAACTGTCACCTTATGCCCTTTCCCTTTTGAATAATCCATTCACATTCTTTCATAAGTGAAGAAGTTGCTCCCTAACTGGTTGATGATTGTTTTAGATCTTTGTAGCTTACCTCATCAGACCTTATGAGCACCATTTACATGATCAGAATGGCTTATAAACAAACACTTAGAATGAGCTTGGTGTGCTTTGGTGGCTCCATTCTTATCCCACACACATTAAGTTCTTTCTTCCTGATTTATGTGAAACAAACTTCTTTCATGCATCGTTGTTTAATAGAAAGAATAAAAAATAAAATACATGATAGATCAATTTGGTGACTTTCGTGATGTTTTCACGAACCAGTTTGCTCTGATTATCACTGTATGATTTCACTTTATTTCTAGGGAAAATCCGCTCTTGGTATTGGTTCTCTGAATATGGATTGATGGTTTATAGTATGTTGAAGAACAGATTCTGTGAAAGAATTGGCCGAGAGCATAAGAGTAATCATGGTACGTTCATCATTCAGATGTCGGCATAATTTTTCATTTGATCCATAATACCAGTATCAAAAATATTTTCTGTGTTGTGATTGTGTGAACAAGTTTTGCTGTTTGATTTCTCATTTCCCTTCATGACATGAATGAACTAACGTGCTTCATTCTTATCAATACAGTAATGTATGTTGTTGATATGCAATGGGCCCTTTATTATCAGAAATGTTATGACCCTGATTGCAAAGGTTCGTTTTTCATCTTCTCTAATTACAAATTCTATTTTTCCCGACAAAGCTTTCAAGTGACTGCTCTTTTCAATGGAACTGATATGATCAGGCTACCGATCTCCTTCGCGCCCAATTCCATTGGAAGTCGTCCCAGAAACATTCAACTCAGGGCAATCCGAAACAAGCCAGGAGCATTCAAGAAATAAGTCTGGAGAGACCGCCACAGACAGCCCCTGCAGCGAGAGCTGGTGGCTTGAAGCTGTTAGAACTGCTGATACTGTGGAAAGTACTGGAAGCTTGTTAGAGGTGGTTTAGCTCTCTCCTTTCTTTTTATCGAAAGATCTCTCCGTTGATGTGTCCTCATCTCGTAACCCGATTCTCCAGGATAACTATGCTTTGGACGAAGACAAAGAGTGGTGGACTGAAGTTGAGAAGACTGCATCCGCAGCAGAGCTCAGCAACCTCAGTCTGGTCAATACTGAGGACAAAATACAAAGCTGAGTTCATCAGGTATCCTATTATCTATGTTTGGAGTTTGGACAATATGCTCAAATGGGAGCTGTTAAAAATCCACCTTTTAACCAAAAAAAGTAAAAATAAACTTAAGTTACTGTGTAGAGATTTCATCTCCCCGTGTATATTACTCGTTTTTTTTTTTTTTTTCTAAATCTAATGTGGGATCTCAAACTCTTATAGGGAGTTATAGCTAGGGAAATGAACTTGAACGGTTCTGATATACTGATATTTTATCTGGAATCAATTTTTTAATATTACAAGGTTTAGATTATTTTTAACATAAAACTTAAGCTAATGTCTTCACTCTCTTGGGAATTCACCTCATCAACTCATCAAGGCCCGTTCAAGGGAGTGTTTGGTTTGAACTTTCTTTTTGCTTAATTCAATGTCAAAACGACGTCGTTTAGGTGGAGGCGCCAAACAATGTATCTTAAGGCGTGACTACATGCCCTCGTGTACGTGTATTAGTGTATAGGATGCAAGTGTAATGTCAATTCCAAACTCCACCAATGAGAGAGAGCCATGGTCCATCAATTTTTGATGGGCTTTAGACAACAATCTCTATGGCACGGTCCGATCCACATTGTTTTTTTTTTGTTTGTCGTCAACCCCTTGTCATCCATCAACAAAGCGTATTCCAGTTTTTGTCGAGCAAATGTGTATTCCACTTTAATCAAAGAGGAACGTGTGCGTGTGCGTCCATTGAATCCCTCAGATGGACCTGTAGACCCAATATTATATTGGGTCGTTGAAATTTATCATGAATATGCAATCATAAAAGTTATATCCCACGTCGAAAAGATATGAATTTCGAGACTCTATATATCAATGGTCTTTTTTTCCGATTACCAATTAGTTTTAAAATACAACTCTCTTAATCTTATGTTGTTGTTCGCTTAGCATAGGCGGCAAAACACTTTTCAAACTAACTCGATACCTTCTTCAAGGAGGAGGAAAAGCTTAGGGGTGTTTTGTATGGGTGGCATTTTAGCGCGTTTGGTCGGGGTCCCACCCTCTCTCCTACTTTCTAGGCTGAGTCAATATTTTTGCATAATTCTATTTTGATTTTCTACCCTTTCTTCTCCTACTCCGTTGTTGCCGACTCATGCCGATCCACCATATCTGTCCTCAATTTCTCGATTTTCTGGTCGGTCTCATTGATCTGCCTCCGCGTATCTAACATGTATTGTTGGAGTTCGTCGCGGAATTGCTGAAATTGCGACTCCAGTGCCTTGTCACGAGTTCCCTCGGCCATGATGGATTCCAATTGTTACGGTTTCGGTTGTCTTCTTGGAACCCTGTTGATAGAGAGAGTAGGAGAGTAAAGAGAGATATAGAGAGTAAGGAGAAAAGGGATTGACTGTATGCCACTGTTAACGTCAAATTTCGTTTACAGGTTATGGCAATTTATAGCCCAATAACAGATCTGTCAAATGACTAATGTACCCCTAATATTATAACCCGAATTACACAAACGTCCTCATCTCCTATCTCTTGTATATGCTCTATATCCAATCTTTACAAAATAAAGACTTTTTTTTTTACAAAATTTATAAAGGTACCGTAAAATTTGATGAAATTTTTTACACAAGAAATCAATGTATACCAGTATACCACCGTCAAATTTTACAAAAGATTATACTCATTCTTATTTAAAATTATTGGGAAAATTGAGCAGTGAAAAATGATTGAAAAATTAAGTAGTGAAAAATGTATCATTTTCATATCTTTTAGGTTTTGTAAAACTTTGTATCCACATTTCCAGTTGCCACAATATTGAACCACGTTAGGATGATAAAGAGATTCCCAACATAGGATTCTAACCATAATCAGTTACTTATGTGCTAGAAGAACTCTAGATTCACTTATCTGACATTTTGCTTTTAAAATGTTCCTCAGTGTGAAGAAAAGGTATTCTTTCCATCATTGATCTGCAATATAGACAATGATTGTGCGAAGCTTTTGATCTGCAAGTGCAAAACGGATATAGATTGTGTGAAGACCCTGCCTTATGATACTGAGGTAATTTTAAGCTTGGTTCCTTTTGCTGCTGAACTAATGATCTCAACTAGTAGGATTGTTTTAGAACATATTGTAAATTCGTTATTTGATTTTGAAAAATGTAAGATCCCAAGATTGATGTAAAGTCCTCGTTGAGGGTTTCCATTAATTAATAAACATATATATATGTTACAAAGGTATTGGGCCTTAACGGGCTTTTAGTCCACTATACATGAGGAGACCTATGTAATCTATCAAACCTCCGCAGTCGAAACGGGAGGGGGCCGTACAGTGAGAGTGAAACGAAAATCAATGAATAATTGTCTAGGTAAACCCTTGGTGAATATATCAGCGTACTGATAAGAGGACAGGACATGTAGAACGCGGACATGTCCAATGACAACCTTGTCCCTGAGGAAGTGGAGATCGAGCTCAATGTGCTTCGTGCGTTGGTGCTGGACTGGGTTGCTAGCCAGATAGACGGCGGAGACGTTGTCAGTGTAGACCAGAGTGGCCTTCTAAAGAGGACAACGGAGCTCAAGAAGGAGACTGCGGAGCCAAGAGAACTCGGAGACAACGTTGGCAACACCCCTGTATTCGTCTTCAGCGCTGGAGCGAGACACGACAGACCGACGCTTGGCCGACCACGACACAAGGGTGTCGTTGAGGAAGACACAGTAACCAGACGTGGAGCGACGTGTGTCAGGACAACCACACCAATCCGCATCAGTGTAAGCAACAAGGTCAAGCTTAGAGGAAGGAGTGATTGTGATGCCTAGCTCGAGTGTGCCGCTGATGTACCGAATGATCCGCTTTAAGGCATGAAAGTGGGGTTCCCTGGGTGCATGCATGAACAAGCAGATTTGCTGAACGACATAACTGATATCAGGTCTGGTGAAGGTGAGATACTGAAGAGCAACAGCAAGGCTCCTGAACAATGTCGAATCATCAACCAAAGGACCAGAATAAGCGCTGAGCTTGTTGGATGTATCGACAGGGGTGGCGACAGGATTGCAGTTACTCATCTTAGCCCGAGCAACAATCTCAGCAGCATACTTACTCTGTGAGAGAAATAGCCCAAACGCATGCCGCTGAACAACAACTCCCAAGAAGTAAGACAACTGACCCAAATCTGACATGGCGAACTCAGCACTCAGTTGTGAAATAATCGACGTCCGCAGAGCATCAGAAGAGGCGGTGAGAATGATGTCGTCGACATACAGTAATAGAAATGCCATGTCGAAGCCTCTGCGATAGATGAACAGGGACGAATCCGAGCGGCTGCCAATGAAACCCAAGCGGAGCAGATGAGAAGCAAAGCGCTGGAACCAAGCTCGCGGAGCATGTTTCAGACCATACAGAGAGCGTTCCAGGAGACAGACGTGCTTGGGACGATCAGCATCAGCAAACCCCGGCGGCTGAAACATGTAGACTGTCTCATTCAGGTGACCATGCAGAAAAGCGTTCATGACATCCAGTTGATGAATGGCCCAGTTGCGCGACAGAGCTAAGCTCAACACCACTCGGATAGTGGCAGGCTTGACCACGGGGCTGAAGGTCTCATCACAATCAATACCTACCTGCTGAGATCGACCGTTGCCCACAAGACGTGCTTTGTAGCGCTCCAACGTCCCATCAGAGCGGAACTTGTGACGGAAGAGCCACATACAGCGAACGACGTTCGCCGCTGGAGGGCGAGGGACAAGAACCCAAGTACCATTCTTTGTAAGGGCCCTGTATTCGTCGAGCATAGCCGCTTGCCAATTCAGGTCGAGGAGGGCTATTTTGTGAGAGGTGGGGATGCCTGACAGGGAGGTCGAGGTGGAAGAAGGGGTTGATTGGGAGTCAGGAGGGACAGGGGCAAGGGGGGGTGGAGATTTGTTGATTGGTTGCGGGCGCCGCAAGGCATGCTGCGGACGTCGCCAGTGTGTGGGACGTAGGGTGGGGGTGGTTACGTTGATTGGCTGCGGGCGCAACATCATAACATGGCGATCTGACGGAGGGGTGTAGGCATGGTGTTGAGCGGCGGGGTGATGTGCGGTGGTCATGGAGACGATTTGACGGGGTCGGAAGACACCGGAGACGCTGCGGGTGTGTGGTTTGGTGGGAGGGGGAGGCGGTGGTGGCAACGGGGGAGAGGCAGGAGCACCGGGAGAGCTCTGGGGAAGAAAGAAGAGAGGGAACGATGACTCTGACTTAGACTGAGACACAGGAGGTGTAGATGAGGGGAGGCGAGGAGAGGCAAAGGGGAAGCGAAACTCATCAAATGTGACATGACGAGATACAATGAGCTTATGGGTCGTGATATCGAGTCAGAGGTAACCGCGATGATCAGACGGATAGCCTAGGAAGACACAAAGAGTGGAACGCGGGTGAAGCTTGTGTGGGGCGGTGGAGGATTGGTTTGGGAAGCACAAGCACCCGAAGGTACGAAGGTGATCATACCTAGGCAAAGTGTAATAGAGGGCCTGACCCGGCGAGCGATGTTGAAGGGTGGTAGATGAGAGAACGTTTAGGAGATAACAGGTGGTGGATAAGGCGTGAGGCCAATAGGGAAGGGGAATAGATGCGTGGAAGAGGAGAGAGCGCATCATGTTGGTTATGGTTCTGATGATTCGTTCGGCTTTGCCATTCTGTTGGGAGGTATAAGGGCAAGACAACCGAAAGAAGATCCCATTTGTGGCAAAGAAAGAGTGAAAGTCTTTGTTGTCAAATTCACGGCAATTGTCGCATTGGAAACATTTGATGGATATGTGAAACTGTGTTTTGATGTAGGTATGGAATCTGACAAAGACAGGAAACACTTGGGACTTGAAATGCAACGGGAAGACCCATAAGTAATGAGTGTAATCATCAAGAAACAAGAGGCAGTACTTGTGACCCTCCTTGCTAGGCACAGGAGAGGTCCAAATGTCACTATGAATGATATCAAATGGAGCAAGGGTAGAGGTCAAAGACCGTTGGAACGGCAATCTGGCATGTTTGCCTCGTTGGCAGGAAGAGCATAAACCAGAGTGTGGATCTTTAGTACAGGTGACAAGACTATGGGAACGGAGGACATCTAGAACGGCAGCACTGGGATGGCCCAGGCGTGCATACCACATGCTGGACGACGATGCCGAGAGGGCGACCGGGCACGACTGACTGGATGCAGGAGGTGGTGTGACAGGGTAGAGCTCCCCGGTGTTGTTACATCTCATGCGAGTAACCCCCGTAGTAAGATCGTTCACAGAGAAACCATAGGGATCAAACGCAAGGGAAACGTTGTTGTCAGTAGTGAACCGACGGACAGAGATAAGGTTTTTGACAATCTTTGGGGCAATGAGGACATCGTTGAGGTGTAGTGGGTGGGTTGAGGTATGTAATTTGGCGTGGCCAATCCCCGAAGTAGCAAGGCGACCACCATTTCCGACGATAATAGAGTATGCAGGGTCCTTAAAAGAAATAGATGAGAGGTTACCAGAGGAGTTCGTCATGTGGGAGGTGGTACCAGTGTCCATGTACCAAGAAGAGTCTGAAGACGTCGGCTGCATAGAGGAGAAGGCGTGATGCCCAGCCGACGGAATATAGCCTTGATCAGACGATGTCAGATAGGCATGAGGACCGGCATGTCTCAAGGCAGGGGAGCCGGAGTGTAGCCAATGAGGGTTGAAGCCAGGCACCGGGGACCATCGAGGGGCGGTGGTCGAAGGAGGAGGGCGGCGAGTGATGCGGCGGCCGCCGCAGACGTCGATGTCGCGGCCGCGGGCGCAGCAGGTGAGGTCAGACATTTTTTTTTTTTTGGAGAAAGAAACGAACTGGGGGAGGATCTCAATAGGCAGGGCTGCAAGGATGTGGTGGTGAGGCGACATCGAGGCTGACGGCGAGGAAGAAGGACGGAGGAAGAGGATAACCTGGTGATGTTGACCGATAGCGGCGAAACAAGGTCAGCGTCGGTAAGAGGAGAGGTGAGGCGGGAGGATCAAATTAGGGTTCCGTGAGGAAGAAAAGGTTGTGATACCATGTAAGATCCCAAGATTGATGTAAAGTCCTCCTTGAGGGTTTTTATTCATTGATAAACATATATATTAGGTTACAAAGGTATTGGGTCTTAACGGACTTTTAGCCCACTATACATGAGGAAACCTATGTAATCTATCAAAAAAAAATCTGACAGCTGCTTCTCTCAACATATTTATACCTGTTTGCCCAAGAGTTGGACAATCTGAACAAAATAAAGAAAAGGCATGTGCAAAATAAGAAAAGGCGTGACTCCATGCCCTCGTGTACGTGTATAGGATGCAAGTGTAATGTCAATTCTAAACTCCGCCAACGAGAGAGAGCCATGGTCCATCAATTTTTGATGGGCTTTACACAACGATCTCTATGGCACATTGGCACGGTCCGATCCACAATTTTTTTTTTGAAGAGTCGATCCACATTGTTTGCCATCAACGCCTTGTCATCCATCAACAAGGTGTATTCCACTTTTTGTTGAGCAAAGGTGTATTCCACTTTAATCAAAGAGGAATGCGTCCAATGAATCCCTCAGATGGACCTGTAGACCCCACATTATATTGGGCTGTTGAAATTTATCATAATATGAAATAATAAAAATTATATCCCACATCGAAAAGATATGAATTCCGAGACTCTATATATCAATGGTCTATTTTTTCGATTACCAATTAGTTTTAAGATGGAACTCCCTTAATCTTATGTGGTTATCCACTTGGCATAGGCAGCAAAACACTTTTCAAACACGATGCCTTCTTCAAGGAGGAGCAAAGCACTTTTCAAACTCGATACCTTCTTCAAGGGTCTGACTCTCTCTCCTACTTCTAGGCCGAGTTGAATATTTTTGCATAATTTTGTTTTGATTTTCTACCCTTTCTTCTCGCCAATTTTAGTGGGCCCAAATTTAGGGTTCGATATGTGAATTTATTTATTTTTGGAGCTATTGAAGAAAAGACGATAAAACAATCAAAACACTCTTTAAACCGCCAGTTTGGACAACTCAATCCAACGAGCTTGTATTGAAGTCATCTATAACATATGAGTTAATTAGTGAGTCTATGGCATACCATGATTGAAGATGAAGTACATATGGGTTAATTAGTGAGTATCCGTCGTCCTTGAGCCGCAAAGCTATTGGTCTAAACAATCCTCTTGGTATATGGTCCAGGTTACCACAAACGGCTTGGACCAGGAATGTGGATCGTTATAGTGCTTCAGCATCCAAATATCCCTATTTGACACGCTTTCTCCTCTAGCAGCAATGGTGAGATCGTCGTGCAGAACAGATAACCCTATCAACATCCGTTCAAACGATGGTTGTCCGTTTGGCATAGCAAGTAGAGCAAACCTCTCCGTAATAGGATCGAACACGTAGATCTTAGAGTGTTCGTAACTGCCCCAATAAAGACACCCATTTAAAACAACCCCATCGCTCTGGAGGATATCATGCATTCGCAGGCCTAATTGCTTGCTAAGTACTGAAATTGATCGTGAAAAACTTGAAGCACTCCTCAAATGGACAGTCGGGGCAGCTGAATCCGACCAGCTTATATTCCCGATTGCTGCAAATCAGACCGTGGTGGATTGAACCTATAGAGTTGTGGATAGGAAAGGTAAAACAGATGTAGTCCTCCATGAAATAGGGGTTCGATAGCAAATATCTGCCTCGGCCCTTATGAATCGCTATCAACCCCATGTGACAACCCACTACATGTAATGAAGTGGCAGAACCAAATGGTTGTATCGATCGAAGAGGAATAGTAAACTCAGAATTTAGCAAATGGAATGATGATCGGTTGGATAGATAGAGAATGTTCACCTCGGCCTGATTTTGAGCATGATACGCCGTCTCGAACCAGTGGTTCGAGATGAACCGATTTGCCCCCTTGGTAAGCGACTTGAGGGGCCTCAAGTACTCAACCGGAATTTGGAACAGGATAGTCAACAACACGTCCAGTGGCAAATTCTGATGGGAAAGAACTCTTACGGGACCTCAAATTCTTGACGGGAATTCGAAACAAGATTGACAAAAAGACGTTGTGCAAATCAAATAGGTTGATTTTCTTGATTGGAGTGATGAAAGAGAACACCTTCTTGATTGGAGTGAGACGGGGTGTTACAATCTTCTCCACTTAAAACACTGACGACCCTGTCAGGCCCAAGTGACTACGTACCCGAGCATACTATCAGAGTACCTCCGGGCCTAGAACCTAGCTCTGATACCATCTGTAAGACCCGGGGTCTTAAGAGGCATCGGCCCATGCCACCTAACCCTATCAGGTCCGTTGTCCTCACTTGGAGCCTGAAAAGGAAGAGCTCTTGTTAGCTGGGTAGGGCTTAAATCACTTATAAATCACTCCGAACATCCTTATTATATCCGATGTGGGACGAGAGTGTTACAAAAAAAACCCACAATTCCTAATGAAATGTCGCACCCTTGCCCCTTAAGATTCAAATCCTCCAGCACAGAAAATACCTTGGCTCATCGATCATTGGGCACCTTCTACGCCACCAGACAAATTGGCAACCAATAATCGGTCCCAAAATCCTCCCCAATCCGAACCCCTATTTCCTTAAGCAACTTCCCGTATTGAAGATGGAGAAGCGCCAATTTCGGGGTGGGAGAGAGGAAGACAACGATCCTAATACTAAGTACTTAGTGGCAATAACCTCTGTATGGCTGCAAGGATCTTGATTATATTAGGTTTTCGAGACCAGGAGGAAAGGTCGAATCGGAGTAGTAGAAAAGGGTTATATAAGGTTCCTTTTAGGAAAAAGTGTCATTGAAAAATGTACTTGGTCGGAAAATAGAGATTGGTGCTTCAATTGAATAAATTATACGAAGTATTATATAATGGTTATCCGTCGTCCTTGAGCCGCAAAGCTATTGGTCTAAACAATCCTCTTGGTAGATGGTCCAAGGTTACCACAAACATCTTGGACCATGAATGCGGATTGTCATAGCGCTTCAGCATCCAAATATCCCTCTTTGACACGCTTTCTCCTCTAGCAGCAATGGTGAGATTGTCGTGCAGAACAGACAACCCTTCCAACATCCGTTCAAACGGTGGTTTTCGATCCGTTTGGCATAGGCAGTAGAACAAAACTCTCCATAATAGGATTGAACACGTAGATCTCGGATTGTTCATAATTGGGCCGGTGAAGAAATACACACGAAACTACCCCATCGCTCTGGAGGATATCGTGCATTCGCATGCCTAATTGCTTGCTAAACCCATAGCTACCGGTACTGAAATTGATGGTGAAAAAATCGAAGCACTCTTCAAATAGCCAGTCCGGGCAGCTAGATCCAATAAGCTTGTATTGCTCATTGCTGCAAATCAGACCGTGATTAAGTGAACTTATCGGTTTGCATTTGCTACAGTGAATTGGAAAGTTAAAAGTGATGAAGTCACCCATGAAATAGGGGTTGGTTAGTAAGTATCTGCCACGACCATTATGAACATGTATCAAACCCATGTGATAGCCAACCAGATATAATGAAGCAGAACCAAACGACCGAACTGATCGAAGAGGAGTCATAGAATCAAAATCGAGCAAATGGATTGAGGTTCGGTTTGATAGATAGAGAATGTTGGCCTCGGCCGGATTGTGGGCATTATAAGCTGCCTCGAACCACTGGTTGGAGATGAACATATTTGCCCCCTTTGTAAGCGACTTAAAGGGATCTCAAATTCTTGATTGGAATTTGAAAAAAAATTGTCAAGAAGGCGTCCAGTGGCAAATCAAATATGTTTCTTTTCTTCACGGGGGTAAGGAAAGAAAATACCTTCTTCATGGGATGGGGAAAAATTCAATCACTCCGAATGAAATTCCGTACCCTCATCCCTTTAGATTCAACTCATCCAACACAGAAAACACCTCGGCCCGTCGATCCTTGGGCACTTTCTGCGCCACCTGACAAAGTGGCAACCAATCATCGGCGCCAAAATCTTCCCCAATCTGAATCTCTATTTCGGTAAGTAGCTTGTAGATCCCATATTGAAGATGGAAAAGCCCCAATGTCGAGGTGGGAGAGAAGAAGAAATCGACCCCGTCGCTCGCGATCAATGACAACCTCAGTGACAATGGTCTCTGCTTATCTAGAACGATCTTGATTCGATTTTGAAGACCGGGAGGAAGATCGGAATTAGAGCAGTGGAAAAGCGTTATGCATGTGGGGCCTTGAACCATCGACATTAGTGCTGATTTGGAGCTCTCCAATTGCTTTCTAGGCATGGATAATCTCCTTTCCCAGCTCTGCATCAAAGTACAGCTCAATGACGTACCCCCGTGACAACGTCAGACCTTCTTGGCAACTCAAATAATGGCTCAACATTGAAATGGAAAAGAAATGAAGTTGGTTCTTTTGTTGATGGATTGTTTTAAGATTTATGAACGAACGAAGAAGAAGATGGAACGATGAGAGTTCGGAAGGGTTTGTGTTTTTGTTTAAAAGGCCAGGGTTTTATACCAACATCCAACGGTTACAAATTAGGCCTCCGGGCTCCGGCCCATTATTGACTGATTGGTAAATATGGAATGTTTATTACTTACTTACTTTTTTTATTTATTTTTTGGATTTTTTTCTTCCTAAAATACATCTTATATAATAGAGTTTTTTAATAACAAAACACCTTTTAATTATTTGTTTTTAAAATCATCTTATAATATAATCCATTCAATTAAAGCCCCAATCTTTATTTTCCAGCCAAATATTTTTAATTTTTCAATTACATTTTTTGCCTATACCCAAAATGTCCTTTTTTTACTAATAGTTTTTATTTAATAAGGAACCTACACCTTAATTTTTTTAAAAAAATTAACAAAAAACCCTTATATAATATAATCAATTCAATTGAACCAACAACTTCTATTTTCCAACCAAATGTTATAATTTTTTTTATGACATTTTATTTTAGTGACAAAAATTCCCTTATTCAATTAATTAGTTAGTTTAAAATATAAATTTATTATAGAAAAGATATTATAACATTATCTTTTTTATACCATTCCACATTTTTTTTTATCTTTTGATTTATTATTTAGAATTTAAAATCAATTATGAAACTACATTAAAATTATACAATAAATTAAAGCACATGAAATGTTACTTTTATTTTTTTTAAACAAATATCATAAGATTATATTTTGATTTGTTAAAAAAAATAATTAAAGGTGTTTTGTTAAAAAAAAATTATATAAGTGAATTTTTTTTTCAATAAAAAGTGTTAGTGTAAAAGAGCATTTTGATCATAGATATAAAATGTCATCGAAAATTCGGACAATGTGGCCGTAAAATAGAGATTGGAGCTTCAATTGAATAAATTATATTTTATAAGAGGTTTTGTCTAAAAAAAGATATTTAATTTGTTAAAAGAAACTCTATTATATAAGGTTTCTTTTAGGAAAAAATCATTTTAATATTTTTATGTGTTTTAACCATTTTTTAGTGAATTAATTAGTATATCACAATGTGGACTATATATATAAAAGTGATTTAGACTTTAGAGGATCCTCACTTGTTGTGTCCTTGCCAGGTCTTTCGGAAACACCCTTCTGAGTCCTGACTTGAAACTTTATTGAAATTCAAAACCTGATCCAAAATTTTATAAAAGTTCATGGCCAAGAATCGACCCAACCCGAGTTGACCCAATACCCGAAAAGACCAAACTCGAAATAAATGTCTACTATATTTGCACGAGCATAACTTTAAATTATAACTTAACTTTTTATCTATCTTAACTCAATAATAACCTGATCTCGAATAACCCAAACTCGAAACTGCCTCGACTTGGACTCAATATGACCTTCACTTGATCAGATTTGATATAATGACCTTCACCTGCCCGACCTGATCCACATGAATCGATCACCAGCTCTTGTTGACACTATTTTGACAAAATTGGAATGCTAGATGTTTGATGACTATTAATCTGACAAAAGAATGCCATCATGTTTTGAATGCTTCTTTTCTTTGTCCAGTGCTTCCTATAGTTTTTCGAATCATTTTCTTTTTAAAAAAAAAAAAATTCTCTCATTTAATATTTCGAGTCTTACCTCATGTAATTAGTTGACTAAATGAAGTTTGCCAATGAAATTAATTAAAATTAATTATTTTTAATAACTAACAAAAGTGCTTTAAAATTAGAAACTAAAAACTCTCATAATATCATACGTTAAAAGAACCCAAATTTTGGCATAACAAAGTTAGACATTGAAGTAATTATGTAAGACTAGCCTTAAAAACTAAAACCAAGTACATTGACAAACCTCTAACTAAACCCAACCCGATTAGTAGAAACCCGGTCCATACAAGCCCAAACCCGACCCAATATAACCGAAACCCATCCAGTCCTTCAAACTCCCTAGTCCATCCGGTAGCGGCGGAAGTTGCATTGGAGGCATTTCCGTCGGTGGTACGGTGGAAGCTGTTGGAAAGACACTTCAACCACCAGCGGAGCTTCCGGTGGTGGAAGAAATGGCACAAGTTGGTTGTAGGGCGCGCACATTATCAAGAACCGGAAAGCCACCGGTCAGGCCAGAGAGAACCGAACCGGCCGGTTCAGTGGACTGAACCGGGTTCAGGTGGGTATGTTCGCCAATGTAGGAGACCAAGTAAACTCCGGTTCGACGAGGCCCTTCTCCACATGCTTCCTGGCCTTGCACCCATCAGCACTGGTGCATTTGTAGTAACTCCTGCAAATTTATGATTTACCGGAAAATAAATATAATTAATGAAATCAATCAATTGCATCATTAATTGATCAATCGGCAGCATCTAAAAAAATGAAAAAAAATTAAATGAAAGAGTAACAATATGTAATGAATGAATAATTAATGGAGGCCCGGAAACCTGAGGAAGGAGGAGCCTTTGACCGGTTTCCGGCCGTACTTCCGCCAAAACCACTCGTCCATCACCGCGAGATTCGCCGCCGGCACCATGTACATCACTTTCTTCTTCCTCTTCTTCTCCACCCTTTTTTTCACCAATCCATAACTAAATTAATAGCTGAAAAATTATGGGTTGTGCCCTAATTTTTGTTTTCATAGGGAGTGTGGGTTTGGGTTAAAAAATTTGTCATATATTAGTTTAAAAACTGGTACTAAGAAACTTAGATTTAGTTAATTCAAACTTGTACCAACACGTCCGAGCGCATTATGCGTACCCATCCAAGTTGAACACACAAGACCAGCGACAATAGAAGAAGTGACTTACTAACTTATATGCAAGACCGGAGTTCCTTTTGATGTGAGACATTCATCCACACATGATCACAACATTTATGCAAGTATAATATTTTTTTTTTTGATAAACTCAGTTATTTGAAAACACAGAGAGTATAATAACCATTCTGGAAGAGCTCACCGGAAAGGAGTCCGGTTCGAACCCCGAAATGACCGTTCTTTATTTACCAATTCAAGGAGAGGGAGTATAATAAAATGAAGTTTGAGTTTAGAATTTATTTTATATGTATTTGAATATAAATAGTACTCAAAATGGAGTTAATTTCGGTTTGTAACTTAAATATATATATAAAAAAAAAACTTTAAATTATAATAGTACCTCTTTTTCCAGTAAACAAGCTGGCGAAACTCCTCCTCCGGGAGCTCCGCCTCTTTCCCGCGGAGGGTGGTGGTGATGGGGGCAGCCGGAGGAGAGACCGGAGGGTGGGAATTCGGCTGATCAGATGGTGTCGGATGGTTACTTGGGAAGAAGACGTCGTACAATTCGGCGAGTTCCATGTCGAAATCCGCTTCGTACTCTTCCGCGGTGGCGGTGGTGGTGGTGGTGATGTTCTGGTGGCCGGTGCGGTGGTGGACGACGTCGTATAAGTTTCCCACATCCATTTTTAGGGTTTTTTTCCCCTTCTCTCTTGCTGAGTGATCGAAATTAAGTTGGGATTTTTATTTTTGTGGGTCAAGAAAATGGGTTTGGGAGATCGAAATTTAAGGTGGAGAGAGAGGAAGGAGGAGATAAAGATGAAGGGCCGAAGGGGCTATATGACGATTTCATCCATTATATTGATATTTCTTTAAAATTTTACTTTAATTTTAGTTATTTTGCATTTAATTTTTGTATTGACTTTATCCATACGATTCAACCGTTTTCAAATATGGGAGACAAATGTTGATTGTCTTGTTTATGGTATCTTCTTTTGATGGATATATGTATTTTTAGGTGTTCTTCGGGGTACGTACTTGAATTGTTCATCTGCATCGGATGCTGATTTGTGATGATTTTGATGAAAGTATTTTTAGGATGTGTTGTTTTTGGTATTTGATTATTTTTAAAATGGACCGAATGTATCTTTCATCGCCTACGCCCTGCATCGTGAGGGAGATAATGCTTAAGTGGTTATAGTATTATAATGTTATTCTTGACATTTTCCTTGTTGCCTTTATAACCATAATTTGTTTATAAAGGTTTTAGAAAACTATTTTCCTAATTAATTCCTATGTTAGGTGTTGAAGATGATCTTGCCTATAGTGTGTATATTATGCTTGTTAAGACTAGGTGTTTAATTAGTTCAAGAGTTTTAGCATCAATATGCTAGCTAGAGATGTTTGAATTGACATTCTAGATTGGTGGAGCTAGACTCTACAATGGTTGTCCATGGGTCACGGGTCTACCTGTGAGCCAACAGATCTTGGTCAGGTACTCAGGTGGGTGACCAGGTTGGTGAGTGCAGGTAAAGGTCGACCTATTTCCAACCCTTCTACTATCAGGGTTGTACTTTAAAAAAAAAAAAAAGAACACGCGTTTTTACAAAAAAAAAATACTTTCGATTCGGTGGGTCAGTGGGCCACTTTGACCCATGCACCAACCCACCATGTCCATGGTTCGGGTTTGGGTCCAGCTATCCTGACCTATGACTTGTGGACGGGTCTAGGTGGAGCTGTCTAAAGCGATCTCAGTTTCCTAGGCAGTTGCTCCTCAAATACTCATTGCTCCCCAAATACTAGTTCCCTCTCATCGATTGGAAGAGACAACCACTTAACCAACTTTGACTTGGATGAGGAGCTCGACAATGGTATTTAGGTGGAGAACTCAAATTGATGTACGGGGAGCAAGTTGGAATGTCCTAGTGTCGGATAAGGTGAGTGGGATGAGAACAAAGGCAACGAACTGTAAGTGGCATTTGATTCCTTTTCTCCGACCATGAGGATACATAGACAATCGGAAAATCAGTCCCATACTTTTTTTTTTTAATCTTACAAAAACTCAAAATTTTAATTTTTTTTTAATGATGTGCCTTGACCCAGTTGGTTGAAGGATCAACCCTTGGCTTTGGAGGGTTAGGGTTAATTAAAGTGAGGGACATCATGACCCTTGACTTGACGGGTTAGACCCGTCAATCTAGCGAATTTTTTGGTAGAAAACAAATACTATATTTGAAGTTTTGGTTAAATAAGTTTGAGGTAAAAATTGGTGCAGGCATGCTAGCCATACTAATTTAAAAATTATGTATTTTGTAATTCTGAAATCAATAGAAGATAAAAGAGATATATACTACGTACGTATCTGATAAGAAAAACTGAATTGCCCTAAAAATGCAATAAAAACATTATCATGAGATCATATATAATTAGTAATATAACCGTACTTGGTATATCCATCCCTAAAAGAGGTAACAATCAAATTTCACATAGTTTAAAAATGTTGAGTGAAGTAAGAAAAAGTGATCAATTTAAAAACTGTTGAGTGAAGTAAGGGAAATCATCTAATCAATTCACCACATTTCATTGAGGAGTGTTTTTTAATGATAATTTTTTTCTTGGAAAAGTTGAAATGATGGAGATAATTAAATAAAAAAAAAACCGATTTCGAATAATAAAGAAAGAGGTAACGACAAAATATTTTAAGGAGTTGAAAGCAAATAACAGCAAAAAGTTTCAAAGTGCGAAGGGACAAAACCAGTTATGTCAGTTATAGAGAAGCATAGGTCGGTGATCGAGGGCAATAGTTTAGATGAAGATGGACAACGAAAAAGGAGAGAAGAATGCGACAAGTGATGACGACAGACCAGAAATAAAGAAATCGGTGAGGGCCACGAGGGTAGTAGGAGTAGTTGCAGCGACATGCAATGATGGGAAGCACGAGGGGATGAGAATGAATATGAGTTGTAAATAAAAACCAAACGGACTTCAATATGGTATCAGAGCGGAAAAGTCAAACGGGCCGACTCTCGATCCTGGACTAGCTAAAAAGAGAATGAGATGTTAGACCCGTTGTTCAAGTGTCAACTAGAGGCGAAAGACGACCCTAGTTGCACTTGCGGGGGCGTGTTGAGAATGTGAAGAGACAAAAGAGTCCCACATTGATTATACAAGCAAAGAAGTCATAGTATATAAGCTAGTGGGTTACTCTTCCTATTGTCAATTGATTTTAGGATGGAACCCCGCTCGGCTTATGCACTAGGTTATTAACGCAAGGACGCACGTGTGCACACGACCCCCGATCCCGAGTCCCAACGGACTTCAATAAGGTATAATGAAGGGTTAGGATTGCTCAAAACCTCTCTCATATTTACAGTATTGTAGACTGTATAGATTTGTCGTTATCTCATTTTACTTTTACGAAACATCATTGCACATATAGTAATGAAGAGTCAACTTGTAATAATATATTTGGAAGTTGAATTGTTTTGGAGGAGTTGAAAGGAGATAACAATATAAAACATTTCATGAAGTTAAAATTAGTTTGTATTGTTGTATTTTATTTTTATTTTTTTACCGCAAAGAAATGAAGATTAATTACCGTGAAACGTTTTGTTCCGAAATTAAAAAAAAAAAAGGAAAAAAAGGCAGAACAGATTGGGCCCACCTGGATACCCGAGGAGAGTGATGAGTCAAAGCAACAAAATGAAGCCGGTTTTGCAGACAACATAAGATACCTGGGGATCGGGGCACTACGAGCCCTTCCAGATCAAAATAAAAAAATACTGTATAAGCTTTAACTTTTCAGTAGAAAAAAATTATATAAAATATTATTATTTTTATTATTTTAAAAAAAACTAAATATTTATTAGTAATAAATATTGAATTTATTTTTAAAAAATTAGTAAAATGTTATATATTTTATATAATTTTTAACTCTTTAAAATCCGTGCTAAATAGTAAAAAATCTAAATAGGTGGGAGTATAAAATTAAGGAGACAACATAATATGATAGTAGAATATACTCCCTATATTACTTTATTATAAAAAAATTTAATAAAAAAGTTGAATTGCAATAAATTTTTTACATAATTTTATAGTTATTACTTAATAATAGGTATGATAGTATATAAATAAATAAAAATTAATAAAAAAAGTTGATATTATATCTTATCTGCTTAAAAAAACATATACATATTGAAAAATCAAAGTAGTTATATTTTTAAACTGAGGGAGTAATTCATGTGGTGTGAGAGTGGGCTTACTTGCTGGAAATGAATTTTTAACCTATTCTTTTAAGATATTGAATGTTGTGGCTAACATGATTGCTCGTTTGGCTTACAGTGTTTCTATCGATGATAGTATGGCTGCGGATTCAAAACTCCGTGTTCTCGTCCGTTCGGACGCTCTAGGAATGAAGCTCGGTCGTCGACGAATTTCCTAATTTTTAACTCGCTTAAAAAAAATATAATTAACCCGATTTAGATGAGTTATGTCTATTGTGAGTTTGGAACCTAACCCTAGCAAGAAAACAGTTTAATTATGTCTATTGTCAAGACATACTGGTAACATGCATTAATTTAGATAAAAACGTAACGTTTTATCAATTATGTCTTATTATATTTTTCAAAACTAGCTTTTTTCTTAAAGAATATTCCACCAAGATAATAAAAAAAAAAATTAATTGCGCATATACCATCTCCTCTCTCACTTAAGCTTATAAATTAAGCAATATTTAATCCCTCTATTTTTCAAATTTCTCATGTTTCTTTAAGGAAATAAATCAGAAACAACATTTGTCCCCCTATGAATGAACATAATATATACATGCACCTTGATCAATTTCTTACATAAAAAGAACCAACTTTTCCCTTAACAAATTTAAATGCAAAAAGCATATAGAAAAAGACATCCACGGTAAATTCAAATATATTTTCTAATATTCTCTGGCCTAAAATACATGATTTTGATGGTGCAAGGACCACCAACAGAAATGTTGCTTGGGGTTTCGTTATTCGCAACGTCCTTAGCAAAATTATTATGTGGGGTGCAGAATTGCGGTTGCGGTAAGCTCTCAACTTTAAAAGCGGAGACTTTGGGTCTGCTTAATTCATGGGTTACAGGAAGCTCATCAGTTGGGGATCTTGCATCTTGAGGTGGAGGGCGACTGTCTGATGATGGCATGTGGAGATGTCCTTAGGTGATTGAGATGACGGTGTCGGACACGCTTGCCATCAGTCACTCATTTGCTAGTGTGTCATACTCTCGTACACTTAGAGAGGGCAACCGAATTGCTGATCGGCTCGATCACATTGGTCTGTTTCCGAATCCTGTCTATTGTATCAAAAAAATTTATCCCGAGTACATAGATTTAGTTTTTCGATTATGTAAAGATATCATTAGGTTCGTTGTGCTTTATTAACTTAAAAAAAATACTGTAATTGATTAAAATGTGTACATACTAGTGGTCCAATGAATATTAAAAAAAAAATACTAAAAAGTATTAATCAATATAGATTGATAATGTTTTTAAAGAAATTACTCATATCCTCAAATCTCATATCATTTACTAAAATCTTCATATATTTTTTTATGACGAGAAAACCCACCATTTGGTGGTAAACACTGGGCATGCACCATAGACGGAGTTAGGCAGGGGCAAGGGGGAGCATTCACCCCCTTCATTCGACGAATCACCTTTATTTGTTCTACTTGTCGATAGTTTCGTTTTGACATATTATAAGCCTCAATCCGATAACCAAGTAAAATGTTATGAGCGTTTAAAAGTTAAACACGTACAAATTAATTATTTCAAATGTCTTTTAATAAATTAATCACAATGCTTTTATATTTTACTTAATGTGATATTTTGGTAATATAATTCAACCCAAGATCGAGTTTCGAAATAAGAGATTATATTACTAAATTCGATAATAATATAAGAAATTATGCAAGTTTAAAATTTGTATATCTTGTTACATGTTATTAATTGCATGCTAAGAGAACAACAAGTTGCATATTGACTTTATAGGTTTGAAACGACATATTTTTATACGAAAGAATGCTATTATTCATAACGACATCGTTTTTTTCATTTAAAGAGAAAAAATATATACTTATATAACAACTAATGACATAGTTTTAAACTAAAACACCGTCGTTTTGAACGAAAAAAACATTGTGCTTTGAACTAAAAAAAATTATTCTTCAACTAAATTAAATATTATCGTTTAATCTAAAATGTCATAGTTTTGGTTCGCTAATAGAAAAATCTATCGAAGAGTGAATCAACAATTTGTACAAAAACTTCACCCCCTTCGATAAATTTCTAGCTCCATCTCACGTGATCCAACCAGCAAAAATTACACACTATGTAAACCGACTTATACTGATCGACTCCACCCAAGACTAAAATCAATGAAGAGGAGTATTAGTATAGTACTCAGTTACTTGTGAGGAAGAGAGTTTATCTTTAATTCTTTAAATTAATCATACATATATACACAGTATACACTATACAATACTCAATTCAAATTTAAAACGATAATAACCAATTAAATTCGATTAAAACCGAAATTTTTTTTTTTTGATACCCACAGATTTCTCCCAGACCCAACTCCTATTGTCACAAAACAAAAACAGTGGAGTGTAACTGAAATTTGATTTTAAAAAAAATAAAAATAAAAAAAACCCATTTCCCCCAATATAAATACAAGTGATTGATCGATGAAATCATCACCTCCCATTTTACATGTGTACAAGAGCCACAGTCACCACCACCGTCCTCTCCCCCACCTTCAATTTCTCCCAAAAAAAAAATCCCTAATTTCACTCACCAATTCAAGAAACCCTAACAATGGACGTGGGGAGCCTATACGACGTCGTCCGCCACTACACCCACCAGCCCACCACCACCACCACCACGGAAGCGGATGTGGACGAGGCTCTGGCCGAATTGTACGACGCCTTCTACCCGAATGACGGTGATCACCCGGCAGCACCCGAAGAGCCGAATCCACAGCCTATACAACAGGTTTCGAGCTTCGCTGACCTAATAGACCAACACCCTTTTCCACCTCCTCCTGATGCTGCCGCCATTGCCCTGGTGGAGAGGCGGCGGCAGGAGGAGATTTACCGGCTGACGTGGCACAGCATAGAGGCTCGCCGGCAGCTTATGCTGTGGGAAAACAAGTATGTGGAGCAACAGCAGACCCTTCAGCAGCTTCAGCGGGTGAACCACTTGCTTGTGGATCGTCATGAACCTCATCTCGGGAGGACTAACAATGGCGGCCGCACCCGAAAGAGGAAGTATATATATATATTCATTTTTCAAAATCTTTATTGTTTTATTAATTTCTTTAGTTATTCACTTCACTGGTTTATATATTTATTAGTTTTACGTTTAATTCATCAAAAGATATGATACTTCCTTTTTGGGTGATTTTCTTTTTATAATTTCCAAATCCGGCTTCAAACCGAAATTAAATATGAATTATTGTGAGTTTTATTAATTTATCGGTTTATCTAACTTATGTTACTTGATTAATAAATAAAAATTGGAAAAAGAAATGGGTGAATCATCCTAAAATTTATATTTAAACAGATCTAAGTCTGTAAATCTAATATATATATATATATATAAGCTTTCTCAAATCAATATGTTTTTGTTTATTTAGATTGAAAATATAAAATAAATTCAATTTTTCTAATTTATACTCTTAAGGTATACGTTCATCGATCAATATAATTTTGAAAAAAAAGATTGTCCCGATCGAAAATCTTAGATTAATTAATTAAACTTTGAAAAAAATACAAGGAGACAGTTTTCAAATAAAGAATTTTAATAATTTATAATTCAAGTTCAACTCACACGACTAATAAAAATGATAAGGTGGTTAATTAGTGGGTATATATATATATGTTATTATGTTATGTAGTATTATGTAATTAATTTGTATTTATCCTATTTTGAAATTAAAATTATATAAAACATGTTGAAATTAATTTAAAATTTATCAATTTATGTAATTTTTAACTTATTACAAACAAATTTTTTTTTTCATTTTAACCATTTCAGAATGGCTCACCGGAAAAGACTCATGGTTAGTACCTATAGGTCTATGGTCGCTCTTTATTTACCCATTCAATGAGAAAATATATGGGCTTTGCACTAGCTAATTTTGGTTGTGGCTTGGTGAAAAGGAGGTCAACGGAGAAGAAGAACCAGAAATCGGTGTACATGGTGTCGGCGGCGAATCTGGCGTTGATGGACGAGTGGGCGTGGCGGAAGTACGGCCGGAAACCGGTCAAAGGCTCTTCCTTCCTCAGGTTCCCGGCCTCCCTAGTCCCTCCTTCCCATCCATTCATTGCATATATTAATTGTAATTTGTCACTACTGTATTAATTTCTTGTTTTTCTTTTAAAAAAAATACAGTATATATTTCCCCTGTTTTATTAATTGATCAGTTATATTAATGATGTATTTAATTTAATTGGTTTAATAATTAAATGCAGGAGTTACTACAAATGCACCTCTGCTATTGAGTGCAAGGCCAAGAAGCAGGTGGAGAAGTGCCTCGTTGAACCGGAGATTTACTTGGTCTCCTACTCCGGCGAACATACCCACCCGGACCCGGTTCAGCGCACCGAACCGGACGGTTCGGAAATATCCAGCCAAACCGGGGGCTTTCCAGTCCCTGGTAATATTGTGCCCTACGAGGCCGTGGAAGTGCCTAATTCCCCACCGCTTGCTCCACCACCACCACCACAGACACCAGCAGTGGCTGATTCCCTGCTGCCGGAAGTGGCGGCCCCAATGCAGGTTCTGCCAATCCCAGGAGGGGAGACTGCGGTGACGATGCCCAGCACGATGATGTCGGAGGAGGACTGGTTTAGTGGGATGCAGGAGTTAGGAAGTTTGGACTGCTGGATCAATTTCGATTACGATGGGTCGGGTTCAGGGTCATATGAACCGGGTTTCTATAACTAGCCAGTCAGAACCGGGTCCAGGGTTAGGTTTGCGAATATGTGGGCCGGGTTGGGATTTGCTTAAATGGAATTAGCGGTTCAACCAGTGTGACATTACATTATATATGACATTATAATATTATATGATATTGCAAGTCTTACTAAACTCACTATAGTCTATATGTATGGAGATATATAGATCAACAAATTAAAGAGTCCAACCAAGACTAATTAAACTCTTTATTATTACTATTTTGTTGACCCTGAAGACTAATTTCAACTCTAATTTTTTGGCTTGAAAGTACAAAATGGTCATGCCTGGTAAGATTAGGGTTCTAAAAAAACTCTCTAGACCGTTTAGTGTTTAGACACTGCTAGAATGTTTGGCGTAGGCTAGCTGTCATGATACCGTCAAGGTGTTTAGTGTTTAACGTTGTTTATAATTTGAGATTAATTATTGTTGATTTCTTTTATTAATTGTGGAGAATATGATTTGGGAGTATCCCACATTGGTTAGAAAATGAATTCAATCCTTGCATATAAGCCGGTAAAATACTCCACCTAACACCAATTGGTTTTAGGATGGAACCTCACTCGGCTTGTATGCTCGACTTGGTTAGCGCGTTTGTGTTTGGGCGTGCGTGACCCCCCACGTCGGATGACCCACCATGATTTAATATTAATGTATAAATTATGAATATGAATTGTTATGTTTATTGGAATATGTTTATGTGATTTTAAATGTTAAAGTCTATTCAAAATGATTATAATGTTTATTTTATCTGTATGATGTTTAAGATGCTAATTAAGGACTTTGAAAATGCATAGTTTAATACATTATATGAGTTTTGGATATATAATCAAGCCTTAAAAGAGAAAAAATGTTTCTTCCGTCTAGAATCTGTCAATAAGGTTATCGAACTGTCTTTTGACACTTGATGGTACCCCATGATTTAACATCTATCAATCGTTTTTTAGAACATTGGGCAAAACGCTCTAATGATTTGCTAGTGTCTCATGAGTGATTTATACTCCCTTGGAGTAAATCTGGTTAACCAAAAGATAACATTTGGTTATTTACGTTCTATAATTACTTTGTAATCTTAGCTGGTAAGATAATATAGTGATTTATAAGTAGGATCCCATCTCCCTATATTGTAATGAATCCCATCACCTTAAAAAAAAAAGCATTATTTATTTGGGCCGTTTTGGGCTCAAATTTCCCAAAATATGGACTTCTTATTTGATTAAATATTTGGGCTGAGATTTATGAGGAAATATGGGCCTCTTAAGGTGCATTCTTCCAATTAAAAACGTTGGATATGTTTGAGAATTTTGCTCTTTGGGAGACCATTTGTACCTATTTTTAAGAAGTAAATTCGAAACACCCATCGATATATGCTATTTGATAAATCAAAGGGATGAAACAAGATAGACAAATCGTTATGAAAACAAATAAATAAACAGAAAGAAATTAAAATATGTGCATGAAAATTGAAATTGTTAAACCTATGTAAGAAAATTCGTTTGTAATATTGGAGTACTTTTGGATAAAAAAAAAAAAGCAAAGCAAGAAAGGAATCGATCATAACCATTAGATATCAATTTAGGGAAATTTGTTGAAAATATTGAAAACAATTTTCATGACTTTATTGATTCAAGTTAGGGAAACAATTATCAAATTAGAATTTGAAATATATACGATCTAAAAGACACTTTTCAATTCTGAAATTTTTAGAGATTTTCAAATTTTAATTTTTTTTTTTTTATCTAATAGAGTTTACATCTCATTCTAAAAAATATGAAAATATTTTTAAAAAAAATATATTTGAAACCTGCAGTATTTTTCAAAATTAAATATTTCTAAAGTTTTAAAAAATGAAGAAATTATTAAATTTGAATAAAATAATTTGGAGAATATGTGTTATATATATATATATATATATATATATATATTCATTTTCAAATATGTTTATACAAACGGTCGAAGTTGGTCTTATAGATCGACAAGAGAAAGGCAAGTGGATGCATGGAAGTAGGCAAAGTCAATTAGCCACAAATATCACTTCTCCTGCCAAAAAATTGAGAGTCACGGACACACCTATTTTACTTTTATTTCTTAAATAAATTGAATATAAATATATTACAAACCTCTCGATCCAAAGATTTGAGCCTCGACTTGACAAGTTTAAATGGTTCATATTTAAGAAATTAATTGCAAAAAATATTGGTTAACAGGTTATGAGCAAGTATGACTTTACGAGCTGAGTAGTTCAAGCTCATTCAATTCATTTACTAAATGAGAGTTGAGTATGAATTTTTTTAGGTTATTGTTAGATGCACTTCATGTCCGGACTAAGTAAATGCATGCCCTTATTGTCATGGTGTTACATCTGAATCAACGTGGAGGTATCCACTAGGAATCGAAGACAAATCAGGGTTTAGGGTACCACGTTCATATGGACGTGCACTACGTTCATATTGACGTGCACTACGTTCATATTGACGTGATGTCTTAAACCTTGATTTACGGTGTATTTATTTTAGTTTCCACATTTTTTTTTAAGATTCTACATATCTAGTAATATAATTTGAATTGATAACTAGTCAAATTTTTATACTAATATTATACAAAATAATATACTTATTCAACAAATTCGATTGATTAATACGATTTGATTTTATGTTATGATAAAACTTTTTTTTTTTTCATTGACCTTCTTTAAAGCATAGGAGGCCAATTTGTGATTTTTCGATTATTTCATTTAAATTAAAACCAATTAGAAGAGCGATAAATAAAAAAACTAATTAGAAGGAAATCACTCCCGGTAAGATTTGAACCCACGACATTGGTTTTGGAGACCCGGTTCAATTCAGAACTGTTTCGATCATTTATATATATATAAGTTAAGAATTTGAGTAGGATCATACTTTAATTATTAATTCATTATCTAATTATATCGATATGGATAAGGGCTAAAACCTTCGAATGTAAATATAAATTACATTTAAACGAGTTAAATATAAACAATCGCGGTAAAAACGAGTAGCTAGTCATATAGCAATTATGTGCAGTTCTGACATCCAACTCAAGAAATCTCCAAACAAAAACTCGTGAACACCAACGACAAATCTAACATTTATATAATCACTCAATTTCTCAATTATACTACACTCCCACTCTCACCTTGTGCTTCTTTTACTACACCGGCCACCAAACCCTCCATGGAATCCGAACCCCCTCCGCCACCGCCACCGCTACTGCCGCCGCAACCGAAACCCTACACCCTCACAGCGTCCTCAATCTCCTTCACCAAGTCTCCAACCGTCACCCACGCCCTCTTCCGGCGGCCCTGCTCGGCCGACCCCCCGCCGCCTCCGTCCTTCATCCTCCGCGAAGTCTCTCTGACCGCCCACCCCTCCCAGATCCTGGCCGTGGTGGGCCCCAGCGGCGCCGGCAAGTCGACTCTCCTCGATATCCTCGCCGCCCGCACCTCCCCATCCTCCGGCGCCCTCCTCCTCAACTCCTCCCCCATCGCCACGCTCTCCTCCTACCGCAAGCTCTCCGCCTACGTCCCCCAGCACGACGCCTCCCTCCCTCTCCTCACCGTCCGCGAGACCTTCTCCTTCGCCGCCGACCTCCTCCTCCCTGGCCTCCTCCCCCGCCACCGCGCCGATTCCGTCGATGCGCTCCTCGAATCCCTCCGCCTCTCCCACCTCTCCCACTCCCGCCTCTCCGGCGCCCTCTCTGGTGGCGAGCGCCGCCGTGTTTCCATCGGCCTCAGCCTCCTCCAAGACCCCAGGTAATTAATTAATACTGTACAATCCACATTTATTTTATTTAATTTAATTACGTATATATTCACATTTAATAATTAAGAAGCTTTTTGTAAAGTGTAATATAGTTTTATGATATTGGCCGAAAAAAAAGTAATTTATTGATGAATAAATTAATTGAATTATCTTTTCTTTCAATATGAATATAATCTCTTGCAGATAACAAATAAAATTATTTATCTTAGTGTCATTGTTTTTAAAAAGAAGATAACACTTTGAGTATCATTCTTAAAACCGACATTCTTTCAGATATATGATGATAACTTGTTTTCAATACTACTATTAATAAATTAAAGGGTAATTGAAATTTATTTTTTTTTAAAATATTTTGATAAATTCAAGAAAAAATGGGTTATTCTTGCAAAGTAAATCTCTCTCTATCCTTTAGGGCGTAGGGTAATATAAAGATTTTTATTTATTTTATAAAAACAAATTTGTCAATCATTGTACGATCGAATCTTATACTTATTCAGTAATTAACTAAATTAAGGCGCTTAATTAACCTTATAAAAGATCAATTTTGCAAATATTATCACATAGAATAGAAAGTAAAAATTTAATTAGTTATAAAAATAAATCGATATAACTTGACACGTATCTATCACCAGGATTCTCATTCTCGATGAGCCGACCTCCGGGTTGGATAGCGGCTCGGCCCTCAACGTAATGCTGACGTTGAGGGCCATAGCAGAGGAGAGGAGGACGACGGTGGTGCTATCGATCCATCAGCCGAGCTTCAAGATCCTGTCGACCATCGGCGGGATCTTGCTGCTGTCAAAGGGGGCGGTGGTCCACCACGGCACGGTGGCGACGCTGCAGGCGTTCCTGACGACGGACGGCTACCAGGTGCCGCCGCAGCTGAACGCGCTCGAGTACGCCATGGAGATTCTAGATCAGCTGGAGGAGAGGAAGAAGGCGATGATGACGTCAGATGCCGATGTGCAGGTGTGTGCGCCTCCCATGGAGTGTCGTGTAGGTGATCGTGGCTCTCCTCCTCCTGCCTCGGATAATGGAGCCCAACTGCACAAGGATATTGCTGTCAGGTAATTACGTACTTAATTGATTAATTAGTTCAATTTGTGTGATTATGGAATTAATTAACTGCTATTTATGACATTGACAAAATTGAGTTGCTTGAGTTTAATCGATTTCATGCAATTCAGTTAAAAAAAATTGATTCATGGAAATTATGCAATTAAAGTTTGGAATAAAATTGTTCACAATTGTCATTTCATTTGATCAATTCGATCTCTCAAGTCACGTGAACAATCAAAGGGAAGAATCTAACTATTCCCTGCAATACTTTTATTTGACTTTTTAACGATTTTTTTAAAAGTTATTTTTTCATAGAAAATATCAATAATAATAATTTATTATTATTATTATTATTATTTTATTTTATTTTATTTTATTTAATAATTATTATTATTGTTAATGATAAAGTTCTCACATTAGCTTAGATCGGAGCCGACTAACAAGTTGGGCTCCGCATCTCTTTTGAATACTAAACACAAGGAGGAATCGAGAAGAGAAGAAGATAATCGTGGAGTAAAAAAAAAATTATATAGTTTTTAGTTTTTAAGAAAATGTATTGAAAGGTGAAATAATTAGGGAGGATTATATTTTTATTTATTATCTTTATATCATGCAAAAAAAAAAAGGTAGTGACTGTTTTAACAAACAAACAAAAAATTGATAGAAAACAAATGTACCTTTGATTTTATCACCCTGTTTTTTGTTGTTTTTCTTTTTAATCACTAGTTTGCTTAATTTACCATACAATGTATACCAGTGTTAAATCATTTAAGTAGAAATAAAATGGACGATTATCATATTTGTGATTGTGCATGACAATTTAACCTAAAATTTTAAATAGTTACGATATAAAATATACGTAGTATAATTTAATTAGGTAGCTATTAGAAGAACTAATAAATTAAATTAAAATGTGAATTAACCTATAAAACTTACAACCTATCTTACACAATTCAATATATATATATATATATATATATATATATATATATATATATATATATATATATATATATATATATATTAAGACAAATAATTTGTTATATATGGGAGGAGAGAGCGGAAAATTGTGTTACCAAATAAAGATAAAATTTTATTATTCATATTAAACCAATTTAAATATACCATAGTTGATGAGTAGTGTTATATATTGATGTTCTCAAAATATATATCTCAGGTACAAGAGCTCAAGGGCAAAGGAGATCATTGCTCTATATAGTAGGTTTTGGAAGATCATCTATCGAACCAAACAACTCCTCTTGACCAATGCCCTAGAGGCCCTCGGCGTCGGACTCGTCCTAGGAACCATATACATCAACATTGGCTATGACAAGCAAGGCATTCAGAAGAGGCTTGGCCTCTTCGCCTTCACCCTGACCTTCCTCCTCTCCTCCACCACCGAAACCCTACCGATTTTCCTCAACGAGCGTCCCATCCTCCTCCGGGAAACCTCGAGTGGCATCTACCGTCTCTCCTCCTACCTGATCGCCAACACTCTCGTCTTTCTCCCCTACCTCTTTGCCATCTCCCTCCTCTACTCTGTATCTGTCTACTTCCTAGTAGGCCTGTGTGCCACCTGGCAGGCATTCACTTACTTCGTCCTGGTGATCTGGATCATCGTCTTGATGGCTAACTCATTCGTTCTCTTCTTAAGCTCGTTAGCCCCAAACTACATAACTGGAACCTCACTAGTGACCGTGATTCTCGGAGGATTCTTCCTCTTCTCCGGCTACTTCATCTCGCAGGAGAGCCTACCCAAATACTGGCTTTTCATGCACTTCCTATCGATGTACAAGTATGCCCTAGACGCGTTGTTGATCAACGAGTACTCGTGCCTCTTGACGAGGTGTCTGGTCTGGTACGACGTGGGGGAGAGCAGTTGCATGATGACGGGACGAGACGTGATGGAGAAGAGAGGGTTGCATATAGGGCAAAGGTGGACCAATGTGTATGTCTTGTTAGGGTTCTTTGTGTTGTACCGAGTTCTTTGTCTTCTTGTTTTGATTAGAAGGGTTTCCCAATTAAAGAAATGAGAATATGGCATGGGTGAATTCAATCTATCTACTATTGATGATAATGCAATGTATATGATATATATGTATACTTATATGAGTCCATTAATCAACACTTTGTGATCAAAATTCATATCAACTAACTTTTTTTTTTTATTTGTTTATTCATTATCCAACAATGAATTTAAGATGTCATCCCTAGTAGATTATTCTATTCAATTTCATGGATTCATATATATAAACTAAACTAATCGATTTTCGGTCTTAATGTTAAAACTATTGATAGTTTGTTTGATGCAAATTCTGAGCTTATTCCCAGTTTTCCCGCTGGGACAGGGTCTGGGGGTCAAGTTGTACGCACTCTTTCCCCGACAATGTCGATAGAGTATTTCCTAGTGACTGAGGTTATAAATTAGTTTAGCATAATTAAACCGTATATTGTTTCAAATAGACCTTTTAACCTTCTTTTATGGCTTGTTTGGCGCGCCAGATATTAATCGAGTTTAAAATTATAATCTAACTTAACATTAAAACCTAGATGATTTTTTTGATAAAATTTTTAGCCTTTGTGGATAGATTAAAAGAGTAAATTCTTGTTTAACATGACAAATTACGTAGAGTACGTCTTGTAAAACTATTTTTTCAAAAATCGTGAAAAACTTTACCACGACTCGATCTGTAAAATGCTCCAATAAGCTTATGTCAAACACACCCTTAATCCATCGCGCAAGTCGGCGAAATGTGGAAGTGTTCGATCTATATATAAGAGATCACTTTATAGCCTAGAATCCAAACCAGTCGTAAATGAAAGGTCATTCATCTAAATGGACAAATCCAAAAAAGACAGCTAGCTAATTAGTTGGTTATATATGATTAAGGGGATTTTGTCACAAAGGTTTCATTTTCAGAACTATGTTGAAACTGAAGCTTCGAAAAATACTCATCCAAATGTACCTGATCGATTTTAGTTATATTCTGAATGTAGATAATTGAATAAATTTATTCTCAGTTAAAAATTAAAAATGCCAATTCAAGTACGTTAAAATTGTCTGCACGTTGCTTGTTGGTGTGGGGTTGTGAATTTGTGATCTATCGATCAGCCACACGAAATTACACGTTAATAAATTAAAAAAACTGTTTATATATAAATACAAATATATATAATCTGTAAATTTTTTACTTGTTGATAAATAAATAAATAAATAAAAGAATTCGAGGGTCACGGGTTGATTTTGGCCGCTGGTTGCCAACAAAAACGGACCCTCCCGTGATCCACTTTTCTCCTTTGTAAGCATACATTCTCTCTCTTTTTTTTAATCCTTTTATTTATTTTTTATTTTAAAAATCATTACTAATTAGTGTGCGTTTTGAATTTTTGATCGACATTCATCGATATATTAAAATTATAGTGTAATTATTTTATAAGTGTTTGGATATCTTTAATCTTTAAAACTATATAAAAGAGAGAGTTTTCCTATGAATAGTAAAAATTACCCTTGTTTTTAATTTAATGACAAAAATGCCATTGTGTCTTATTGAAATTATTATTTTCTTCTTTTTTCTAATTTTTTATACAAAAAAATTATTGTTTGTTTTGATATCTTTAACTATATAAAAGAGTGAGTTACCCTATAAATAGTACAAATTACTTACTGTTTATCATGTAATTACAAAAATACAATCGTGCCCTTATTTAAATTATTAATTCATTTTTCTTTTCTTTTTTTGATGTTTTTTCTATACAAAATATTTTAATTGGAGATGCGGGGTATCGATCCCCGTACCTCTCGCATGCTAAGCGAGCGCTCTACCATCTGAACTACATCCCCTTTTGATGTTGTTGTTATTTATTTGTCAATACACTTAAAACTTATTCTATTTTTAGTTGGCCAAAATACCAAATTGGTATTTAAAACTGACAATGTTAGACATTTTGGTATTTAAAAAGACTTCGGTAATAAATTGGTATTTAAAACTGCATCGATAGATAAATTAATAATTTTTCTGGTCGGAATTTCGATTTTATATATACCTATTCTCACATATGTTTTTATTGGTTCGAAATTTCATTTTCAAATACTACTATTTTTAAAAACTTATTTAAAAAATAGTACTATTTGGAAATCAAATTTTGAACCAATAACAAAAATATGTGAGAATAGGTATAAACTTATTTAAAATTAGTAGTATTCGAGTATTTGAAAATCAAATTTCCCATTGATCAATTCACTTTTAACTTGTCTAATTCCCCTGAAGTTAAATATAAATGGATAGTCGATGTTACATTGTGGTCTGTATCCACTTTGATGAATAATAATAATAATAATAATAATAATAATATATACTATATTGGTATTGGGATCAACTGCACGTACTCACAAATGCCAAACAAAGTATCTATTTTTTTTTCAAAAAAAATGCATTGCATTGTTTGAAATATAGCGAGTCTACGTAACTTCTCCCTCCGATTTTTATTATAAGACATTTGAGTTTTATACACGTAATTTAAGGAGCTAAAATTATATGAAATATTGATTTTTCTAATTTAATTTTTTTACATTATAATACTTATTAATATAAAAAATTTAACTTATTTAGTTTCTTACTTAATTTTTAATTTGATTAATATAATATCTAGTTTCGAAACTTTTAAGGTGAATTATTATATCAAAATATCAAATAAAATAAAATATAAAAGTATAACAGTTTATTATTGAAGCGCTTCTAGAAAATCACTAATATTTATTACCTCACTTTGATGATGTGTCCTCTGCATAAATATAGAAGCGTTTCTAGAAAATCACTAATAAGGCGGATAATATCTGCATAAATATAACATGTATTAAAGTTTGCGATAGATCCTAGTTGCTCTTGATTTGGTGAGTGACTGTCATGTTTCGATTTGTTTGTGATGGGATTCTTCGCGATGGACTTTGATTATGAGATTATTGTACAATCATCGTTGTGGGGGTAACATAATTAGATGATTCGGTTATCTTGGAAACAGTTCTTTAATTTTCCTCTTAAGAGATTTGAGAATTAAAACTCCGGGTCCTTAATTCTCAGAGGTAGGTGCAGAGCTCGTCTTTTTCTCTCAAAAATTGGTCCTTTATTATGGAGTAGAGGGGGTATTTATAGTATTGTCAAGGCATGGGCGCGCAGTCAACCAGGCCTCGTGGAGGAACAGTAAAAGGTCAACCAATGAGGTGTTGCCAGCGAGATAGCGTGTGGGATCCACCCTCGTAGGGGCGAGATCAGTAATGTTGACGGTTCTGTAAGAGAACGCTAGTGTGAATTGGTTTAATAGTGAATAACGTCGCCTGGGAATGTGGAACAGCGTAATGCGAGTCAATAGGCGTCTAACAACAAAGCAAGCAACTGGCCTTGGGAGGGGTCATGATCGCTAACAAAGAGTGATGTGTATATCAGCTTGTTTAATCGCGGACAAAGGTCTTATGACCTAGTGACAGTGAGATAAACAGGTGACTTGGTGACCCTTGATAGCTTGTTATGATCATGAAGGTCATAGAAAGAGTTATCGTGAAGGGATACTTCTTTACCTGTTATTTTGGCGTTGGATAAATATTTTACTTATGTCATAAGGGTATAGGATAGAAAGTCCTTCCTTTTAAATGACTAATTAAATTAATATATCTAGAAAAATCTTCTCAAACTGAAATGCTTAGGCTATGTTTGAAAAACCGATTGTTCACATTGAATCATTTTTAATTAGCACCAAAATAATGCAAAACAAAGAAAGAATCATAGCTATTAGCTAGATGTGAATTTAGGGAAAATTATCGAAAACTATTGTTAAGGGGTTTATCAATATTTAATTTAGAGAAACAATTATCAAATCGATCAGAGTTTTAAATATGCAATTTTAATCTTACAATGTAGATTAAAAAGGCCGAAAATATATAGAATGCATTATTGCTCTTCATGGTATGACTCATCCGGTTCGAACCCCAGAATTGCCGCTCTCTATTTATCAATTCAAGGTATGACCCATCCTTAGACGGGAATCAATTAATCCAGGTATATATAGATAGATAGATAGAAAAGAGAAGGGAAAGTGCATGCATGGAGGTAGGCAAAGGCAAGTAGCCACAAAAATGAATTCTCCAAAGGACAAAAATTTGAGTCACGGACTTGCTTATTGTCATATGGCAATTATATACATTTTCTGACATCCAACTAAGCTATACAAATATATATAGTACATTAAATTCATGTCTAAATTCAGGTGGCGACAAATTATAGTGTGTGTTTGAATTAGCATACGTATTAATTATTGATAGTATTTAAGTTAATGACGTCTTTTTTTTAAAAAAGAAGAAGAAGAAGAAGTGAAGTTTGGATGTTGTAGTGAGGTTTCAATTTAAAATTAATTGAAAATATTTAGGAGACTAGTTAATCGATATATAAGGTTTGTTCGGTCTATTTTTTCAACGTGGAATATATGGATTTCCACCAAAAATAGGTGATAATACATTTTACTATTTAGTACATGAAAATTCATAATTACATTATAATGCATGTGATCCAAATGGACTTTGAATCAATGTGTAAAGATTACTTTTTTATTTAGCAGATTATTATTTCAAAATTTTAAAGTGTTTTCTAATCAAAATCTGATTTGTAAAGATTTTTCATAATTTGATTATCTAGCTTTAAAAATAAAATTTCCAAATATTTATCCATTTCAATATAGAAATAGTTTTCAAACCATGATTTTAAATCTATATCCTATGTAGACCTGTCAATCGGGTCATCCGAATCGGATTCGGGTCATTCGGGTTTCGGGTCAATCGGGTTTGATCGGGTTTCGAATCAATCATGGTTTTAAATATTTTAAGTATAAAAAAAAAATCATATTTATTAAAATAGATGTTATAAACATATTATAATTATAAAAGAGAAAATTGGATCGAGCGGCCCAATTTCCTACTCTAATTAACCAAACATCCACGGCTGAATCTAAACATGGGTAAAGGTTGACATTTTTTTTAAAATACACAAATACCCCTGCAAACCCTGACCCTCTCTAAAACTACTTCTCCTTCCTCTGATTCACCAGCGTCTCCATCTCAGTCATGTCCGTCATCTCATTCCTCGTATCCACTTCTTCGTCATCTCCGTCTCTGTTGCTCTATATTCTTCTTCATAGAGTCATCGACAAACAACATCTAGATCATCCCCAAATATGAGATCAATGTTGACTTTGGCTTCTCGAGGTTGGAGAAGATGAGATCGATGATTTACCACTCTCTATTATCGTCATGGTCTTCAAACTACTAAAGTCCGTTAGGACTCGGGATCGGGTGTCGTGTGCACACGTGCGCCTTTGCGCAAATAGCCTAGCATATAAGCCGAGCGGGGTTCCATCCTAAAACCAATCAGTAATAGAATGAGTAATCCACTGGCTTATATACTCCCCTGTTTGGTTAGACGAAGGGAAAGGAAAGTAAAGGAATCATTTTAAGAGAAAGGAAAGGAAAGGAAAAGGGTTAAACTCTAATTTTGTTTGGTTAATTTAAAAGAGGAATCATTGCTTTCTTCGTTACCTTTTTATGTGATTGGTTGATTTAAGGAAATGAAAGAAAACAATCAATAAGACCTTTGCATTTTTTTTATTGTTTCCTAATATTATTGCAAAATCATACTCCGTATAATCATATAACAGGGATGAACAAATATAATAAACTCATATGAAATCACTTGAAATCCACACGGTCAGAAATCCACATAGCCAGAAATATCACTTCGCACTAAAAAAAAAAGCTATAACCACGTTCAAAAAGACATTAAGAAGGTAGACTACATGAAGTCATAAACACCACTTTGCAATAAAACAAAAGCTACAACCACATATATAACATCCACACAATCAACTCCTCTTCTTGAGCAAGTCGATCACATATTGTTTCCTCAAACTGTTGTTGACCGTTCTCACTCTTTCCACTTGTTATTCCGAGATAACTCCAATAAGGATTGGAGTAGTATGTATATCGTCCTCTTGTGCTGACCGAAACCTTTTATTTTTACCACTTCCCCGAATATCGCCTTCCATCATTCACCTAAAAGTGAAGAGGAAATTTGAGAGTTAAAACAAATCGCATAAAAATGATAAGGCAAAATTACAGAAAACCACCCTTTAAATATGGGTGTTTTCACTTAACCACCCGTTAAATTCAAAATTACAGAAAACCACCCTTTAAATGGTATTTGCTTACAACTCACCACCCATTCAACTATTTTCGTTACTTTATCATTAAATATATTATATTTTAATATTTTTAAACTCAAATTTGATTGTAAATATATTCATATTTTGAATTTAAGGGCTCGATCATATTTTAGGGATTATTTTATTTATTTTAAAATAATAATAATAAATATAGCCTAGAATTATTATCTTAATTTATGGTTGAAAATATTTATAAAATTTTAAAATATTATGGAAATTACTCTTGTTTTATTTATATTTTAAATAAGAGTAATTTACATAATGTTTTAAACAATTTAAAACCTAAATTAAGATAATAATTCTAGACTTTATTGATTATTATTTTTAAAAATAAATACAATGATCCCTAAAATATAATTGGGCCCTTAAATTCAAAATTAGAATGTATTTACAATCAAATTTGAGTTTAAAAATATTAAAATATAATATATTTAATGATAAAGTAACGAAAATAGTTGAATGGGTGGTGAGTTGTAAACAAATACCATTTAAAGGGTGGTTTTATGTAATTTTGAATTTAACGGGTGGTTAAGTGAAAACACTCATATTTAAAGGGTGGTTTTCTGTAATTTTCCCAAATGATAAAACAGCAAACTAATCAGCAAAAATGATCAAAAGTGAAGAGGAAATCCTACATACATACATGTATTCTGTCCTTTGATTTTTTAGGCACTAGGGAAGTGTCAACTTAAGTCAACAATCAGTAATCTACCAAAACAACTAGACTCGTCGGGTCAGATTAGTCAACAAACAGAAAGTGCATGTGCATTCATATACAGGCATATGCTCATGCAAAAGCATAAATCTTCCTAATATTCTATTTGCAATGACAGTGAGCGACGAAGGTGAAAACTGGAGCACTGGGCAGAGACAGCTCTTCTGTCTATTAGACTCGGAGTGAGAGTCAAGACCAATTGAAACCACAAATAATTGAAGAGTGTACCTTAAGACCTTTTGATCATTTGATGCTCTCGACTCCCAAATGTACCTTTTGCTCCCACTCTCTGAGAGCCCTGAATAAGATTCGAGTGTTCATCGAATGAGGGGTTAGGCATACATAGACTTGTAGATCTATATTAAAAAAAGTCAAGAGATACATTTTAAATTAAAGTCATGAATCAACATTAAACTAATTCAAAAGCCCCAAATAAAAGCATCCAAACAAGCAAAGTTTATAATAAAAAGAGCACCCACAAGGCCCCAATAATTACAGAATCTGAAGCATCAATCAGCTGTTGATGCAAATGGGATAAGTGCAGAACTAAGATAAGAACTGACACCTCAACCTCCCAAACATAAATTCACATTGATACAAAAGTAAAAAATAAATAAAGGGTATGATTAGAAGCTCTTGGGGGAGCTGAAAATTTTGGGGGGGTTGAAATGAACAGAAGATGGGTAAGTAGCTGTTGGCCAAAATGGGTGAATTGGGGGTGAAACTGAAGTACTTAGATAGGTTTCCATGAACACATGCAATCACATTTGGTGGATAGGTTTCCATGAACACATGCAATCACATTTGGTGGCTAAATGCCACCTGCATCAAAATCCCACTAATGACAGATTCACCCTTGCCTTATCATTAAAATAAAATTACATTATCTACACATAAACCTTGCATTATCATTTTTTATATATAAAATAAAGTTGTATCAACTAGTAAGGATGAGTAAAATGATATATATACTGATTAATAAGTTATATATTCGAATTCCTCCCCTTTAGTGTATTTTTTAATCTTTCTCTGCCACCCTAATATATCCATGAAATCTTTGTTTATGGTCTTCATTACATACACATTCAAAGACTAGATTTGGTTACTATGCCAACTACTCTTACCTAACCTTGACTTCATGACTTAACTAGTACAAGGATACTGCATATATTAATCCAAAATAGAAGCACTTTTGAATTACACAGGTTGACTAGAAGCACATTTTTCACTTCAAAATGACAAAATAATAGAAATAACATAAAGAAAAATAAAAGATGGTGTAATAAAGAGAAATCCACAGGAAAATATGTCACAGGTGTTGTTTTTCAACTTGTGAGAAGTACAGGAGTGATGATGAAGGTAAAAAAAATCATTAAGAGTTCCCTCTCAAAACTGTGAGAGGCAAAAGAAATCATCTAGGAGACAAACTCTATTATGACTATTATCAATGCTAGATTACTGAACATCACAAGTTCAGAATATGAGATAATGAAGCTGCCATGTCATTTCAAACCTATTAAGGAGAATCCTTTCACATCAAAATACCATAAGTAGAAAGCCATGAAGTCACATTGAAGAATAATCGAGAACCAACTCAGCAAGAAGCAACTTAACAGAAAGCATTAATACCCTCAACTTAAAAGTTTCAACTACAAATAGCAACTACAAGTTGATATTGCAACAAAGGCATTGAAATATATAGCAGACGTGAAATATATAGTCAAATTGAAATATATAGTCTCATGTTATTCATTGCAAGTAAGTGATTGAAATATAGCAGACTTGGCTTCTGAATCAGTTGACTTAATCAAGTTATTCATGCAACAAGGACAGCAGAGAGGACAAAAAATTACCAACAAATTCCAATTCACTACTTGCAAAAAAAAATCAGCAGAGAGAGAGGACAACAAATTACCAATGAATTCCAATTCATTACTTGAAAAAAAAAAATCCAGTTCACACAGCATAGAGATGACATTTACATGAAATCTCAAATGGAGGAGAAGCAAAAATCTGGAAGAAACACCGAATGTGTGAAGCAATCAGAACCTAATTCCTCCCTATATAAAGTAGAAATTTTAGGGTTTTAGGAAAGGAGAAGCTATCTGTAAAATTTAATAACAATAATCAAAGATAAGCCTAATCACAATGTGAAAGATATTACCAGCTGTGATTTAACCAAGAGCAACAAATGAGAGAGGGGAGAAATCGAAGATGGAGAGAGACGATAAGCCAACGAGGGGATGAACCAAGAGCAACTGAGAGAAATAGAAGCCACGACCAACTAAGAGATCGAAACCAACAGCAACTGAGGGAGAGATCGAAACCAAGAGCAACCGAGAGAGATTGAAACCAAGAGCAGCTGAGAGACGATATTACCTGTGATTTAACCAAGAGCAACGGAGAGAGATCGAAGCCAACAATTGAGACAGCGATAAGCCTGGTGAGACAGACGAGGGGATGAACGATTAGGAGAAACGTGGGAGAAACGCCATTGGAGAGAGATTGCGAGGTCGAAGGCGCCTAGCGAGCTTGAGGAAGAACGTTCGCCTGACTCGCCCATCGGGGGATCTCGAGATAGAGAGACGGGAGATTGGACGGGAATCCTTAATTTTTTCAAGGGTAACAGATCGGGTGAACCGATTAACCCTCAAAAAGAAATCAAACCTTTCAAAATAATAAACAAACAAGTCCAAAGGTAAACGGGCTTTATCATTCCTTTGTTGGGCCAAAATTTGAGAAAACAAACAGGCCCTTAATGTCTTTTTGAACGTGGTTATAGCTTTTTTTTTTTAGTGCGAAGTGATATTTCTGGCTATGTGGATTTCTGACCGTGTGGATTTCAAGTGATTTCATATGAGTTTATTATATTTGTTCATCCCTGTTATATGATTATACGGAGTATGATTTTGCAATAATATTAGGAAACAATAAAAAAAATGCAAAGGTCTTATTGTTTGTTTTCTTTCCTTTCCTTAAATCAACCAATCACATAAAAAGGTAACGAAGAAAGCAATGATTCCTCTTTTAAATTAACCAAACAAAATTGGAGTTTAACCCTTTTCCTTTCCTTTCCTTTCTCTTAAAATGATTCCTTTACTTTCCTTTCCCTTCGTCTAACCAAACAGGCCCTAAGTCTTCTTTATTTATATTATCAATGTGGAACTATTTGGGTATCTTCACATTGTTTCATTTTCTCAACACGAACTCGTACCATCGGACAAATACGAGATCCCCAAATCATGGAAATGCAATATATATAATATGATCGATCGAAATGGACTTTGAATCAATGTGTAAAGTTTCCTACATTTTACTATTAGACTATTAGTACATGAAAATTCATAATTGCATTATAATGCATGTAATCCAAATGGACTTTAAATCAATGTGTAAAGATTACTTACTTTTTTATTTAGCATATTATTATTTCAATTTTTTAAGTGTGTTCTAATCAAAATCTGTTTTCCAAAGATTTCTCATAATTTGATTATTTAGCTTTAGAAACAAAATTTCCAAATATTTATCCATTTCAATATAGAAATAGTTTTCAATCATGATTTTAAATCTATATCCTATGTGAATGAAACCATTATTATCTTTTGCAATTGTAATTAGTTTTCGATAGTCATAGCTATATGAGCCGCTAAATAACTCTCCCTTCTTAACAAAGATCTCGATTTTGAACACTCCTAAGCTGACCCACGAGATCGAGTTTTGCCACACAGCCCATGTAGCTATGCACTGCCCTGTGGCCCAGTGAAATTTCATAGCCCATGAATTTAAAGTGGGCCTCATGGATTGTTGTTAAAAGAGGAAAAAGAAGAAGAAACTAGCCCATGAATTAATTAGTTGTTTAAATTTTCTTGTACTTCCAAATATAATACTCCCTCAGTTCGAAAATTTTTGTAAAGAACTATATAAATATCTAGTTTTTTAAATATTTTTTTAACAATTTCACAGTCATTATTCAAGTACAAACTTGTTAAAATATTTTTTTTAAATGAATATTTTATATAGTTTTTATCATTCTAAAAAAACGTGCGTGAATAGTAAACGAAAATTTTTGCCGAACGAAGGGAGTAAAGAACATATGACATATACTCCCTCCGATCCAAAATAAATGTCACTTTTCTTTTCGGCACGTTTTTTAAGGTGTTAAAAACTCTATAAAATATTATTTTTTGATCAAATTTTTTATATAATTTCATAGTTATTACTAATAAGTATAAAATTGCATAAAATTTTTTAACTAAAATAATAATATTTTATAAATTTTTTAACTCATTAAAAAACGTATATTGAAAGACAAACGACACTTATTTTAGAACAGATGGAATAACAATTTTTATTTTTATTTTGCCTACTGGAGGGGCCATGGCCACCTCCTGCCCCAAAAAGGTTCTGCCACGGGTTAGAAGTAAATTATTGTGTAGTCCAGTTACCTACTGATTTAGTCCACATCGTACTGGATATGTTCGATAAAAATGTTAAAGTTCGATAAAAAATGTTAAAGTTTATCGCCAAAATAAAGCAAGAAGATAACCAAAAAGTCTCAATCAACTCGTGTTTTTATGTTAAATAAAAAACTGGTGGTGAATGTAAGGTCATAAGGGTGGCCAAAGTCTAGTTCTAAAACGAAATCCGACAAAAAAGAGAGGTTTTAGGAAATTGATGGTTTCGGCATTCATGTATGCTCTTGGCGATTTTCAAGCAGATCTTAATACCATCTATATCTTTTTTCTTATAGTAAATTAAAGTTTTTAAAAAGTGAATTATTGCACGATATATAAACCAATATATATAAGAATCCATCTAAAGAAAATCGAAGCCCTAAGGAATCAGGGAATCGCAAGTTTCTAGTAGTGTAAATATGATAATTTTAACTCAATAAATATAGCCAAATTTTAATCGAAAATAACCTTGAATGAAGTAGAGATGTCGAATTAATATAATGCAATCGAGATTGACCTTCTGTTTGTCAAACAATTGCTTCATTTGATGAGATTTGGTAATAAAGTATTTTTGACATCAAGAATATGCATGAGTTGATGCAAGCTAGACCAGCCTACACACTCGACGTAGAGATCTTGATCGATCTAAGCCTACATACGAAGAATCGGAATTTGTCACGTATCATAGTATGTAATAATTTATGTCAAAATAAAGCCTTCACAAGTTCACAACCATAATTCGAACAATGGATCGCAAGCAACAAACACCACATGCAGGTATTGTGGTATTTTTATAATCTCATCATATACAATTAAGATCATAAAGTACTCTTTTGATCCTATTTTCATTATTTTGGTACATTAATTTACTTTTTAACTTCTGAACCTTCCATTTATTGGACATCACCTTCACATGATGCAATTAGGGGTGGAAATTGGACGGGTTATGGGTGGATGAAGCCACTCCATCACCCACCCCGTGGGTAAAAAATCTCACCCGCTACATCCATTACCCGCAAACCTTTTCACCCGCATCCGACCCGCGCGGGTGATGCGGGTGGAGTGGGTACCCAATGGGTAAAACAAAAGAAAAAACCAAATCAACCAGGGGCGGAGCCAGGAATATGTCTAGGGGGCTCAAATTTTTTTTCACTAGTTCATGAAAAATTGCAATAAATGGCTTCTTAGATCGTGTAATAAACTTATCCATAATCCTAAAAATAAAAGACCACAAAGCACAAATTTAATTCATACATCAAAATTCATACAAAGCACAACTTATCCATAATCCTAAAAATAATAAAAGACCACAAAGAAGAGGCATATAGAGGGTAAAAAAAAAACTGAGGGGTTAGAAGAAGGTTTTAAAAAAAAATGCACATTTGAGGGAAAACTGAGGGGTAGAAGAAGTTTTAAAAAAACCTAGCATATTTTGAGGGCGGGCGGCGGGGAATCGAACCCCGGACTTTACTCTACCTATAACACGTCTCCAACCATTGTGCTGGCGTGATACAATTGTCATCTCTTATATTATATATACATATATCACATTTTTTTCCAGGGGGCTCGAGCCACCGCATGCCCCCCTCCCTCTGCCCCTGAAATCAACACAAGTAGACTAATTATAACTCAAAATTACAAAGGGGTGAGTTTATGTATTTTTATTTTTATTTTTGATCGGCAAAGCACTGAAATTACGAGCTAATTGAAATTTGAAAGTGGAAGGGTATATATCTCTATACTAATCATATACTAATCCAGTATATCCCTTGCTATAACGTGGAAAAGCAAGCCGTGACCATATCCATTCTAAATGAAATTTGGTGGGCAAAGCACCAGTCAAGGATTAGGATTTGTAGAAGTTAAACTTGAAAAGGGTAAAATAGTAAAATCACAAACATTATATATATAAATTTTAGGATTTTATGCGGGTTTGCGGATATATATAAATTTTAAGATTTTATGCGGGTTTGCGGTGCGGGTATGCGGGGCAAGATAATGGGTGGGTTAATGGGGCGGGTTATGGATGGAAAATCTTCACCCATAATCCATCCATCACCCGCTTCACCCGTCGTCCACTTTTTTGCGAATTTTCACCCACAAAATTAATACGGGTAAAGTGGGTGGAGCGAGTACCCGCGGATTATTATGCAATTAAGTAAGATTAAGCATGTAATGAAAGAAACTGTGCATTATAAGAAAAGCAACCACCTAACCTGCATCAAAAGGATGAAAACATACATGTCTACTTTTAATAATGTGGATAAATTCAACTACACATGTTTGTTTAATTAATGCTTTTCCTTTGATTTTTTTTTTAATAATATTTACTCAAACAAGAATCCAGTATGTTTATGCATCATCTTTGTGAAAGTACAATATTTGGTTCTTTTCCATGGGTTGAAATTGAACAGTTAATTAAATTTCTCATTAACTAATTAATTTTAAGATTGAATATCAATGGGCATATTGCGCATGAGCATTTCTTTTGCCTACTTTTTGTTGGACTTCAAAGAATCAAAGGTATCAAAATCAAATTCCGTTATGTGCATGTATATTATGGGTATTAATATATCTTTATTAATGTAATTGTGGGGTATCAAATGAATAATTAAATAACCAATTACCTCTTTTTTTCCTTTGCTCTCTTCCTTCCTTGTAAGCTTGTAGCTTCACGGTACATGTTACTCCTCTTCTTTGATTTTGATAAATAAATAGTGGTCATTTACACATTCGGATTAGAATCAGGGATCTTTAGGTATTTATGTTGGAGTGTGGTTGTACCACGTCGATAATATAGAGAATGTTTGAACAACATATAAGGTTAAAGGGCTACTCCTCTCATTGTCAATTGGTTTTAAGATTGAATCCCGTTCGGGTTTATGTGTTTTTCGAGTCTTCCGTATGTGGGCATGCACACACGACCTCTCTCCAGCTTATCTTTAGCCCCATCGGGCCTTGCTGACTTTAACATGGTATTAGAGCTGGGTTCGGCTATTTGCGGTCTGAGCTTCGGATTAGTGAGGTTGCTGGCCTTGTTGACATGTCGCGGGCATTGGTTTCCATTTAAGCGCATGTGGCAAGTGCAACTTGTTGGATAAATATGTCGTTGCACTTGAGGGGGCGTGTTGGAATGTGGTTGTCCCACATCGGTAATATAGAGAATGCTTGAGCAACATATAAGGTTGAAGGGTTACTCCTCTCATTGCCAATTGGTTCCGTACACACGACCTCCCTCCAACTTGTCTTTAGCCCCACCGGGCCCAGCCGACTTTAACATGGTATTAGAGCCGGGTTTTGAGATGGAACCCCGTTCGAGTTTACCGTTTATGTGTTGTTCGAGTCTCCCGTATGTGGGCCCGCACACATGACCTCCCTCCAGCTTGTCTTTAGCCCCACCGGGCCCAACCGAATTTAACAACTTACTACCCATAAATTCTTTCCGGCTGAACCATTCCGGAATGGTTTAAAATTAAGGCACGGTAAACTTTTTATAGTAACTGGTCCCACCGTTTCGCGACCCCATACCCCAGAAACCGAACTTTGGCTTAGCCCTACGGATTAGTATACACCACTTGGTGAGAAGAGTAAGGATGCAAGCTATGATCATTGTAAATCACAGAAGCAAAAACACCAGCAAAACATAGAAAACTATGACAGTAAAATGGAGAAAAGAGCAATCATTGCTCATTGATTTCAGGTGGCGGCAGAGGTCCTTTCATAGGGCTGCAATCCCTAAAAATTATCCTCTTTTCACAACAAAGAGGAGCTTATATACTACCCTACATGTCACGTGAGAGGGAGAAACCCTAACCTCACTAAAAGCTTTATTACATAAAGAGCATGAAAGCATAGAAAATGACTAAAAATGCACCATAAAAACTGATATTCTCTACATCCCCTCCTCAAGTTGGACTTGGGGTGAAGCCTACAAGTCCCAACTTGGAAGAGAGGAAGAGATGTTGTTTCTCACTCAATGGTTTGGTCAAAACATCAGCTAGTTGTACCCCTGTTCTGATGTGTTGAGGAGAGATGATGCCATCAAGGAGCTTCTCTCGAATAAAATGACTGTCAATCTTAAGGTGCTTTGTCCTCTCGTGAAAAACAGGATTCTCAGAGATATGAATAGCAGCCTTGTTGTCACAAAATAAAGGAATAGGTAATGGTGGAGGGATAGCCAAGGCTTGCATCATACCCTCCAACCAGATGATTTCACTGGTAGTCATAGACATACTTCGATATTCTGCCTCGGTAGATGATTTTGACACTGTGGTTTGTTTCTTGGTCTTCCAAGAGATTAAGGAGCTTCCCATAAACACACAGTATCCTGTAAGTGATCTTGCACTAAACTGGCATGTGCCCCAATCAGCATCACAATAAGCAGTCAATGTTAAGGGAGATGTTGCTGGATAGAACAAACCCACTGCAGGAGTCCCTTTAAGATACTTTACAACATGGATAACAGCTTCATAATGAGGTGCTCTTGGCTCACACATAAACTGGCGAAGATGCTGTACTGCATAGGATATATCAGGCCTTGTAAGGTTAAGAAATAACAACCTTCCAATGAGCCTTTTGTAAGACTCAGGATCACTCAAGATCATGCCAGAATCAGTGGACAACCTCAATCCCTTTGGCAAAGGGAAAACTGCAGGCTTGCAGTTTTGTAATTCACAATCAATAAGGAGATCCAAAATATACTTTCTTTGATTCAAATAAGTACCTTCTGCAGCTCTTGAAATTTCCAAACCCAAGAAGTATCTGGTTAACCCCAGATCCTTGATTGTAAAAGCCTTGTGCAATGCCTCTTTAGTCATGGAAATGATCTCCTCATCATCTCCTGTCAGTAATAAGTCATCAACATAAACAAGGGCCACAACCACACCAGTTGGCACATGTTTAACAAACATAGAGTAATCCTCAATAGTTCTCTTATATCCCAAGCCAATTAGCAATTTAGACAATTCAACATTCCACTGTCTAGATGCTTGTTTAAGGCCATAAATAGATTTCTTTAGCTTACAGACAAGATTCTGTCTAGGCAAATCATAACCAGGAGGTGGTTTCATGTACACTTCTTCTTCTAAGTATCCATGCAAAAAGGCATTGTTTACATCCGATTGATGTAAGGGCCAATGCTTTGCAGTGGCAATAGCCAACAGAAGTCTCACATAGGTGAACTTGGCAACAGGAGAAAAGGTATGTTTATAATCTTTACCTTTTATCTGATTATAACCTTTGGCCACCAATCTGGCCTTAAATCTCTCTACTTGCCCATCTGGTCTGTATTTAACCTTGTATACCAATTTACTGCCAATGGCCTTTTTGCCTGCAGGGAGCTCAATAAGAGACCATGTCTCATTATCCTCCAAAGCCTGCAATTCAATTTTCATGGTTGTAACCCATTCAGGGTTATTAACAGCTTGACCATAGTGAGATGGCTCATAGATAGCAGCCATGTTGCAGAAGGAAGTTAAATGCTCAGGTGTATGATCATGTACATGATTGAGACAATCTGCAAGGAAAGACTGAGAATATGAATTTCTGCTATTGTCTCTAGGACAGACAAAATCATTCAATCTCATGGGCCTGATAATTTCTCTAGTGGATCTCCTCAAAGGAGGAAATACAGTTAAGTCATCTAGAGCAGGTGACTGTGATGAGGGATCCTGAGGCTGTATTTGGTTAACAGAAGAAGGTGAGGAAGATGATGTGGAGTTTGGGGCAATAGAATTTATGTGTGGATCCACATCCACAGGGGTGGATGTGGAAGAGGTTATGTGAGGGGAATGAGGAGGTGTATAGGAATGTGTTTGAGTAGCTGTAGGAGAAGGAAAAGTATGATAGAAATCATCAGCTGGATTGACAAGAGGTAAGGTGGTTTGGTTTGGTAGATCAAGCTTTTCTGTAACTGAAGGCTGCTCCTTGAAAGGAAATACTCCTTCATTAAAATTAACATCCCTGCATATCCTCATGGTCCTTGACTCAAGATCCCAAACCTTATAAGTCTTTTGTCCATGAAGGTAGCCAAGGAACACACATTTCCTGGCTTTTGCTCCCATCTTATCCTTTTCAGAAGGTGGAATAGGTGCAAAACATAGGCATCCAAGGATTCTCAACTCCCCATATCCAGGTTCCTTGTTGAATAATCTTTCAAAAGGTGTCTTCCAGTTAAGATTCTCAGCTGGCATTTTATTGATCACATGAGTAGCAGCAAGTATACATTCTCCCCAAAATCTGATAGGCAAACAAGAATGCAATCTCATAGATCTAGCAGTCTCAACTAGATGTCTATGTTTCCTCTCAACTCTCCCATTTTGCTGAGGTGAGTAAGCTGTGCTCTTTTGATGGATAATGCCCTCTGTAGCAAAGAAATTTTGACACTGTATGGAAGTAAATTCTGTCCCATTATCAGACCTGATAACTTTCACTTTTCTATCAAACTGAGTACTCACATAGGCAACAAAATCTGTGATAGCCTTGAATACCTGCATTTTGTTTTTTCAATAGAAAAGTCCAAGTAACCCTGGAATAATCATCAACTATAGTAATGAAGTAATGAAATCCATTATAAGTGGGATGCTTATAAGGACCCCATAGGTCCATATGGATCAAATCAAATGCATTCTCAGCAATGCTATCACTTCTTGGAAAAGGTAATCTGTGATGCTTAGAAATAGAGCAAATGTCACATTGAAAATCAGTAGGAATGCATTGATCGACCAATTTCAAATGTCTTAACTTAGAGATAGAAGTATGCCCCAGTCTGGCATGTAAAATATCCAAGATAACACTAGCTTTATTACAACTGCTTGTAGGAAACAAAGTGTTCAAAAACTGAAATTGGTTGCATCCTTGAGACTGCTCAGACTTCAAGATCTTATATAGCCCATGCTTTCTGATTCCTTCAAGCAACACCTTCCTAGTTCCAGGGTCCTGAATCATACAGGAAGTTCTAGTGAAAATTGCTATCAAGTCAAAATCATCAAGCAATTTCCCCACAGATAATAAGTTATGCTGAAAATCGGGTACCAACAAAACATCATTAAGAATGACATGATCTGAAATCTTACAGTTCCCACTTTCAGTGACAATTTTAACAGTACCATCAGGCAACCCTATATGCACTGGTTTAGCAAGCTTAGCCTTCAAAGAAACACAAAGGTCTCTAGGCATCATATGATCACTAGCCCCTGTATCAACTATCCATTCAACATCTGAACCCATCTTACAGTTAGAATTTGCAGAAGAACAAGAGACTATACCTGCAAAATTGACTGAAGACATATCACTGATGCCTTTCCCTTTCATCTTCCTTAAGATCTCTTGATCCAGCAGCATTTACCATGGCACTGTCAACATGTCCATCAGTCTGTCCTTTGTCAAAGAACTCTTCTTCTAGTGGGTTACTTTGCATAGGAGATCCCATGGATCCAGCAGCATTTGCAGCTCCTTTAGAAGCTCCATTCCATCTCTCTCTGAATGCCTGTTGCTTCTCCTTTTCCTTGAGTTCCTTAAACCAGTCAGGAACACCATGTAGTTTAAAGCATTGCTCAGCAGTATGGCCATTTAACCCACAGTGATTACATTTTCTGTTCATCTTCTCTTCCTTTCTAATCTCTTTCCAATCCTTCCTGTAACCTTGATCAGATCTAGAGTTAAGGTTGGACTGGAAATTAGAATTAGTTTGAAAATTTCCCCTTTTGCCTGCAGCAAAAGCACTGCTATCAGCATTAGAAACCTGAGAATTGCCTGATGTTCCACCACCTTGATCCACTTGCTGTAAGATATAATAAGCCCTGTTCAATCCAGGTAAGGGATCCATAGATAAGATCTGAGTCTTAGCTGCTTCATAACCATCATTGAGACTTGCTAAAAGCTGCATAACCCGATTTTTGTTCTCAATATCAGCAATCTTCTTAGCAATGTCACATGTGCACTGTTTCATTGCCCCACATAAGCATTGTGGGACTCCCTCCAGAATCTGGAGCTCATCCCAGTACCTTTTCAAGGTATTAAAAAGATCAGTCAAGGACATAGAGCCCTGTGTGACATTGCCTAATTTCTTTCTGAGTTTATAAACCAAAGGAGCATTAGTGTGACTAAAACGCTTTATAACTTCATCCCAAAGTTGTTTAGTAGACTCAGTGAAAACAAGAGCTTCAGCAATGTTCTTGTTCATAAAATTTAAGATCCAACATCTGACCATGAAGTCTGCACGGATCCATTTCTGAAAATCCGCTGCAGTGGCCTCAGGTCTAGCATAGGTACCACTAGTGAACCCCAGTTTGTTCTTGGCTCCAAGAGCCATTGTTTTCCCACGACTCCATGTAAGAAAATTACTCCCATAAAAGGGAACAGCTACCAATTGAGCACCCTGATGATCAGAGTTTGACAGATACAAAGGATCATTCGGATTACCTGGAGCATAATCAGTACCATTCGGAATACTCATGTTTGCAGTGATGTTGAACATAAAACGTCGTAACGACGAGATTAAAAGAGGTAAGATCTGGATCGAAACTCTACAACTCTGATACCATGAGAAGAGTAAGGATGCAAGCTATGATCACTGTAAATCACAGAAGCAAAAACACCAACAAACCATAGAAAACTATGACAGTAAAATGGAGAAAAGAGCAATCATTGCTCATTGATTTCAGGTGGCGGCAGAGGTCCTTTCATAGGGCTGCAATCCCTAAAAATTATCCTCTTTTCACAACAAAGAGGAGCTTATATACTACCCTACATGTCACGTGAGAGGGAGAAACCCTTACCTCACTAAAAGCTTTATTACATAAAGAGCATGAAAGCATAGAAAATGACTAAAAATGCACCATAAAAACTGATATTCTCTACACTTGGATCTACGCATTTGAAGGGATTTTTTGGGAGGCTCAGTGTACTACTTGCGCAAAGTGAGATCCTACAGACGAACCTCGCCTTCTTCATGTGGCCCAACTCCACCAATTTGGCTTGGCCCTACGGATTAGCATACACCGCTTAACCCTACACACTTGAGAGGATTAAATATGGAACAAAATGCACACAGTGAGATTCGAACCTAAGACCTCGCCTTTGGAGTACCTCACCCTTAAATATGAAAATCAAATTTTATCCCTCTTCAGTCTTCCCTGAACTCATCTCTAACACACCCTTTGACTCTTTATTCCTCTTAATTTTTCTCTCCATCAATTCTCTTGATTTTGATCAAGATTCCAATCAAGAACATAACAATTGGTATCAGAGCTTGATTTCTCTAATAGAGGGGAGAGCCGGAGAGGGAAGGGAGTGAGGGAGAGAGATATATATATGTGAACTTTTCGATTTAAATGTATATGAAATGTTGGTTTTGATCTAGATGTAACCTCACACACAGAACTTATTATAATTAAATTTCTTATAAACTATCAACACTTCATGTTAAATAAACGTTTTCAATGTCATGTAAAAAGAATGAGATCCTATGGAGTGGGAAAATACAATAACTCCATTGTAGTACGTGGAGTTAGAAAATTATAATCAATTACTACAAATTTAATGATTGAGATTATAATTAGCTTTCTTTATTTATTTTGTAGGGTTTAATAAATTATAACCAATATCTGTTTTTTTTAATGATTTTTTTAAGGTTTTAATTATTTTATTTATAGGCCCAACTATTATAAAAACATAATATGTTTATATATGCATTATTTTAAAGTTTAAATGGGTTGTTTACCTTTTTAAAAGTTTATTTTATATATGTTGAAAATGATTGTATTAGATCGTAGTCCGATCTGAAATTGGGACCTATAACCCTACTTAAATATAGTTCAAAATTTGACTGATACGTTGCATGAACCTAGTTAGTAGTAGTACGTAATTAACTAGACTGAAATAAAATGCCCCATGTTAATGATGATTAGAACTACTTACTAGGCTTCATTAGCAACTAATTAGAGGAAACATCCCTGGAACTGTCGGTCTAATTGTGTACTAAAATTGAGACACTGCCACCAGACAGATCGATCACAAACCAACAAACACAAGAAATCAATAGGTTTCCCCAACAAAGCAAGATTTATTATATATATATATATATATATATATATATATATATTAATCCATGTTAGTTTCAGGGACCATATTAATTCAATTTCTCAATATTTAATTTATAATTATATATAATATGGCCGGGTAGATCATATATATTATTATATTAATGATAACCTAATTAAATAGGTTTTGTACGTGTCCAAGTACATGGCATTAGATTTTGAATATGTGCCCTTTCTTTTAATTTGGTGTCTTATTTTAATTTAGTGTGTAATGATGTTTGAAAGGTTAAAGGGCAAATTAGAGGTCCCATGTTGTTGGACATCCCTAGGTAATTAGGTGCATACTAATTGCCCTTTGGCTAATCCTTAAGATCTGTCTTTGTTGAGAGTGTGATTTTCACATGCATTCACAAAAAAAATACAATGAAGTTGCATGAATTACGAATTGATAATATTATTTTAATAAAAGAGTCATGATATAACTAAATTATATATTCGATTTGATATTTACACAACTAAAATATCGTTAAGGGTATGATCACAACATTGACATCTCAAGTATCAATCTAAAAGATCGATATTTTATAGTCATACTTATGTAGGGCTGTTATTCGAGCCGAGTATAGCTTGTTCATATTCAGTTCATTTAGAATATGAACGAACTCGAGCTGAGCCTAAATATTGACTCGAGCTTAAAAATGTGCCCATACTCGACTCTTTTAGAAAATGAACGAGTTCGAGCCGAACTTTTTTCGAACTTTAAGCAATTCTACTTGTTTATTATACGGTAACCTAATGGAAATTTTAGAGATTTCATAAAATTCGATCGAACGAGTTGAGCTTTGGACCGAGCTTAAAATTGTGTTCATATTCGGCTCGTTTAGAAAATGACCGAGCTTGAGCCGAGTTTTTATCGAGCGAGTACGAGTCGAATTCAAACTATTCGTGTTCACATAACACCCCTAGACTAGCTCATACACTTAGCGATATTCTAGCCCTATGAAAAGTAGCCCTTGTATATACATCAACCTCAATCCATTTTAGTCCATATTTAATTTAATTATTATTCGTTGTGTTTCAAAATCGTATAATAACCATAGTGCAATTATTAGGGTTAAGGCTGGCTTGCTACACATGTAACACATCATCATATATATATTGATAAAAATAAAAATAGAAATTAAGGAGTATGCGCTTTTCTTAAGTAACGTAATAATGAAGCACATATATATATATGGTCGCTCTATCTAATAAGATGCTAATAATGATACACAATAATGTATAATCAAATTGAAATTTTACTTGTAAAAGGTTTAATCTGATGCAAAATGCAATGAACCTATGTGTAAATTTGTGTTTCGTTACTTTAGATACAAATAATGACAGGAAATTTTTTACCCATTAATTAATTTATTCAATTCCCTAAATTATATATACATATTTGTTGGAGGAAGCGATGATGCACTCCAATGTCGCTAGTAGACCTTTCTTCGAGTTTGGAGTGAACATTTCTCCAAGTGGAAAAAAAAAGAAACTCTTAAAACATACACTAAGATTTGAGACTAGCAAAAAATGTGCACAGTAAATTGGTAAATAAAGAGCGGTCATTCCAGGGTTCAAACCGATGACCTATAACTATTATCCACAAGTCCTTTACGGTGAGCCATTCCGAAATGGTTACACACTTCTATCATACATTTAAACCCAATCCTTATTGAAATAAAGTTTCAATCTAAAACTAATTTCCGACCAATGTATGATTCAGTCGGTTGTCGGAACCGACTGCAACTCTCTCTTCAATCGGGTCAAAGCCCGTCTAATCCCAAACTCTGATAAGTTTGACCAAGAATGTCTACGATCTGCTCTATCCATATTTGAGTTTACCTTTCGAGAAAATCAAAGTGTTTGCAAGACATACCTAATCGGTCCTCATCGTCAAGTTTTTAAGCTGAACTTGTGGTGATCACTTGTTCCAATTCTAATAAAGAGCTTCAAATCTAACTCTATACTATATAATGAAATTTTTGAAAGATTAAATTTCGAATTAGTATTGGATTCAAAATTAACTCCTCTTTCACAATATATATAATTCAAGTGTATCAGCATATTACATACTCCATCCGTTTGATAAAACTTGTCATTTTAACTCTCCACATAACTTTTAATAAAGCTAATAATTACACTCTTTTTTTACCAATTTACCCCCATTTATTATTCTACTTTTTACTTTATCAAAAACTAAAACACACAACACATCAATCAAATCAATGACATTTTAGTAAAGTAGAAGCAAAAATACCTAAAATGACAAGTTTTTCCGAACAAAAAAAAAACTTTAAAACGACAAGTTTTGCCGAACGGAGGGAGTAGTTGACATATTAGTGTAATTAGTAATCCACAATTTGATTTATTTTCATCCTAGTGCTAATACAACTTTATTTATTTTATGATAGAAATACAAAAAATGTTTATACAAAGGGAAGGAAATGCTAAAGACTTTCACCGGAAGAAATGTGGAAAAATGGAAATGCTATTTTTTTTAAGGGAAATTCCGTTTGGTACCCCTGAGGTTTTGACAATTCCGCTTGGTGCCCTAAGGTTTTATTTGATCCGGATGGTGCCCCTGAGGTTTGTCAAAAGTCCGCCTCATGCCCAAAACTCATATTTTCACTTTTTTAAATCAATAAAATGGCCCATTATTTTTCCTTATTTCACAAGACCCCCTTTATTTTTAACAATGAATAAAATTACCTATTATTTAACTAAATCCAACATAAAAATGAAAAAAACACCTTTTATATATTTTTTCAATAAAAGCACACATAATTTCCAAAATTTTAGTAAAAACTCACCCATTGTTACAAAAATTTTTAGAAGAAAATCAACCTTTATTTTTAACATTACACAAAAGATTCATTATTTTTAATATTTTGCAAAAAAAAATCTCATTATTTGTCAAACATTGTACATACATAACATAACATACCACCCCTTATTTATATAAAAAAATTGCATCAATCCATCCTCACATTTTGTGAAAAAAAATATTGACCTATAAATTACAAAAAGGAAAAAAATCATAAAACCATACTTTGGATAAAGAAAAATCTCCTTTATTCTAATTGAGTATTAGGTAAAAAAAAATCCACCCTCTTATTCATCAATCCACCCTTTATTTTTTACATTTCTTTTTTCCCATAAAATTCTAATAGAGTATCGGGTTAGATTGATAAATTAGGATGGTTCATGCTGGGTCAACTCGATCCGATCCGACATTTTCAGTTCAGGTGAAACCCAAAGACCCGATTTTAAAAGAAAATGATAATTATAATGTATTTCTTTCTTATACAATGAACTATTGTGGCTAAATATTAAATTGAAAAAAAAAATTCCGGGTTTACGGATTAAATCGAAAAAAAATATACTACCAAAATATTGAGCCACCATATGATCAACCGCATTTACAATTGTTAAAATTTAGTGAATTGTAGGTTAAATATTATTTTAGAAAATAATAGGTGTTAAATATTGTTTTGGAAAATAACGAGTGTTTTTATTTTATTTTTTCAAAGTATGGAAACTAATACTCGTATGTCTTTTGTATAGTTTTAAAAACCGTAATGATTTTGTTTTAAAAATTTTGGAAGAAGGGTGATTTTGTGATAAAAGTTTTGGAAATAATATGTGATTTTGTTAAATTTTAGAAATAAAGGTGTTTTTTCAATTTTATCTTGAATTTAGATAAATAATAGGTAATTTTGTTCATTGTTAAAAATAAAAGAGGTTTTGTGAAATAAGGAAAAATAACGGGCCATTTTATTGATTTAAAAAAGTGAAAATATAAGCTTTGGGCACGAGGCGGACTTTTGACAAAACTCAGGGGCACCATCCGGACAAAATAAAACCTTAGGGCACCAAGCGAAATTGTCAAAACCTCAGGGGCACCAAACGGAATTTCCCTTTTTTTAAAGGAGGTTAAAGTGTTCTCTTTTAGCTCTATAAAATTTCTTTTTTCTCCCCTTCCTTTTCTTTTTCTTTTTGGTTTCTTTGAACAAATTGCAATTTATTCACTTTAATACATTAGGGTCAGAAATTGTAATTTTCTTAAAAGTATTGACCGAGTTGATGAGGCTCCTTTATCCTTTCTCTTTTATAATTGCAAAATAAGGCTCTTTTTGTTTTGCATATGCTAAAAGAAGACATCTTTAGTTTTTGCTTTATAAAGCTACCATTCAATTCAATGACTCAAACCCCTCAATCCTAGCTGAGAAATGTAGCCTTATCCTTCATTTTATATACCAAAAAGATGTCCTTTGCTAACAACCTTTTCATATCCTCTAAATTTCTTCTAATTCCAATATTTTATTCTTTGCCATTACTTTTGTCTCCTTAGTCATATTTCACAAATTTCATGTAAAACAAATTTCAACAAGTGACTAGTTTCTTTAGTCACTCACGTCACCTAAACTAATGTACATTTTCAATAAATAACCAAACTTTTTCAATTTCTTCTATAAGTACTAATTTTATAACTTGCCACTTGCATTTTAAAATGGTTCACACCTGTTATTAAAACGTGTCATTTTTAAATATCAATCTGTCATTTTATCGAACAGAAATTTCTTCTCATTACATTCACACGTGAAGTTGGTTCACACCTGTTATTCGGACGACCAAATTATTGTCATTCGCACGGTGTTGAATCTGGTCTCCGAAGTCGGTAAACATTCCACCGGTCCCGGCTGCCAGAGTTGACGACCTGGCCATCGCCTCTGCTTTCATCTGCACGCCTCTGCAAGATGCCCTCGACAAGATTCCTAAGTCAAATCAGTCACTCCATCTGTCCCGACTGCCGAGTCGGCAAGTTCCGAGTCAAATCAGTCTAGCACACCTATGTAAGATACTAAGATGTCTAAGTCATATTTTTGTATATTTTTCTTATATACCCCTGTATATTTTATATTCTCTGTCACATTTATGAATCATACGAAAACACCTTCTCAACCTTGTTGGGAAAATAGTGCATACTACTAAACCTCCAAACCTGATGCGGGGTATACTGGAATGATTATGATTGTTGTTGTAATATTTTCTTCTCATTGCATTCATACATCAATAAGCTTTACAAACGACCCAAATGACACGGTGCATCACTGGTCATCTCAGCACACATTCACACATCAACTACCAATCCACATTCAAACCAAACCTCTACCTTTAACCTACAAATCCTTCAGTTTCTTGCAAAAACCAGAAACAGAGAGAGAATCAATCCCTATGGTATTATATCATCATATCTGCATCATCCTGAAGTCATATAATCATTGAGAATCTGTGGTAATCAGATTCACAGTGACCTGCTTTTCCTTTTTGAATCTTTACTCGGTCCTTTGATATGATTTCTCATTTGACGTATCACTGGCGCACCTCGACATCACGCGTCGCTCTGCATTCAACAGTTCCGAATTCAGGATCCAGAAATCAAGAAAGCAGTTGTGATTTCGTAGTTTGAAAATTTTCAAATTTGTAATTGTAGATCGGGTACCTTTTGTTGAGGAGTTGAACGATTGCTTGCAGTGGAGGATCGCGCCTTGGATCCCGTCGTTTTGCTGAACTAGTGAGTCGTCATTCGGTGAGGAAGCGCCGACGAGAAGCGCTCCCGCCGATTTGCTTTTCCCCAATTTCTTCACCGTCGTTCTCTCCTCGCTCTTCCTCGGTACCGCAAACGACGCCGTAGCGGCGGAATCGAACGATTCCCTCTGCTTCGTGCTCGGATTCGTGCTAGAGAGCTTGACGTACAGAGGCTTCTTGATGAGGTTGAGGTACTTGTGAACCGAATCCTTGGAGAACCTTCGAGAACATCCGTCATTGCCATTGGAGCTGCCCTTCGAGCTATCGCTGCGGCCGAATTTCTTCTTCGAAGGAGCGGCTTCGTCGATTCTCAGCTTCACTGTGAGATTAATCCTGGCTTTCCGCTGCGGTGCTTCCAGTGATGATTTCTCCGGTTTCGATCTCTTGATCGGCCTCCCGAACATGAACACTCGAAACTTAGGAGCCGATTGCCTTAGAATCGACATCGTAGACTGAGGCTTCGACCTCAACATCCTCGGATCTGGCTTCTCACCGGAAAGGAAATCCCCAATCCTACCGATCTGTTGATCCTCGCCGCAGCCAGTACGATCGTCGTAGTCGGGAAGTGTGAACTCCAACTCGAAGAACGACTCCTCCTCCTCCTCCTCCACAACCGACACCAGGCACCTGTCGGCGGCAGCGGCGGAGAGTGATCCGGCGGTGGGAGGCTTCCAGAGGTTAGGCAAGGCAAATGACTCCATGAACGATGATGATGACGGAAAAAGATTGGAATCTCTGTCAAGAATGAGAGAACGTTGGAGAATGGATGGAGGAGGAGGGAGTTTGGGGAAATTTATAGGGCTGAAAAGGCAAGGAATCATGGAGACGGAGTTATGGAGCTTTTGCTTTTCTCTTTCACTTCGTTTGATGGCGAGTGTTTGTGAAAATGGAGTTGCAGAGGGCTTTTTTTTTCCGAGTGTGAGGGCAGTTCGTTTGAGGAAGGTAAAAGAAGGGGCGGGTGGTTTTTATAGTGTATTTTGAGGAGTGAAACGACGTCGTAATGGGCGGCAGTCAACGCAACGTGGATTATGAAGGTACAGAGAACGGAGAGCGAAAACAGAGGAGGAGAGAAGAGCGGCGTATTTGATTGCTTCTGTTGGCTTGCAGCAGAGAGGCAGGCCTGCACACTTCCTTCCGTCAGCCTATCATTGTTTTTTTAGTTTCAATTTCCCTTTTTTTTAACATTAGTACTAATATACATGCTCAAACAATTAGACTATGTTTAGTTTGCCTACTTTCATTTTTTTTAGGGTGCGTTTTCGCTTGTTTTATTGCACTTTTATATTTTTTGTAGCATATTTAGACGGTCTTTTGTCAGTTGACTTGTTCGTCATCGAAATTCGGGAATATCTAATCTTGAATTCTTGTTCGTCATCGAAATTCGGGAATATCTAATCTCGAATTCTTACTTAATAAAAAAAACTATGTTTGGTATTTGGTAAAATGATACTACCTCTGTTCAAAATTATAAGTCTTTTTAGTTGTTTGCACACATATTAAGGGAACTATAAAAGTGTTACTTTTATACCCCTCATTAAATATCCACAACCAATAACATTTCATAAAAAAAGTAAAAAAGTTACGTTTCTCTTAACCCAATGCCTAGAAAACCTAAAAGGACTTATATTTCTAAACAAAATTTTAAGCCTAAAAAGACTTATATTTTTTAACGGAGGGAGTAGTAGATTGGACAGTTGAAACTGATTGATTATTTGTGTTAAATATATGTTAATAAGCTAGCATGATATTGAGTAAACTTAGATGTTATGGTAATTGATGAAAACTTAAAAATAGAAAATAAAAAACTGAGAAGTTTGAGTGAATAGATTTTGAAAAGTTTTGATTTCAAAAACTAATTAAACTAAAATTTTATATTAATTAAATTTAAAATTATATAATATCAAAAGTTAAAGGACCAAAAAGCTAGCTTATGGTGCTAACAGAGCCTTAGTTGACACTGATCTTCTAAGTCCATAAAATATTAAAGCATTAAGTAGTATTGTTGTAGTTGAAGGGGGTGTAACACTTTTTTTTTAATTAGGTAATATTATTTGAAATAGTTGAATAAAAAAACTAAATATTATTCGGTAGAATGTTACAAATTATTAAGTGGAATTGAAACGTTTTCATATGAACTGAACGGAAAAAGAAAACATTACAGTATTCGGTAAATGTTTCACATTCTGCCGAATAATGCTTCAACACCAAATAATGTTTCACATTTCATCGAATAATATTTGTAAACAAGGTATACGCGCACACATACAAACTTTCTTTTAAAATTGTTTTTTCTAATAAAGATTTTTAATAATATGTCTTTTCAGGATAGATTAGAAAGACGATTTTTTATTATTATTAAAAAAAAATTAAGTCCATGATACAAGATCGAGAATTTTAAAGATGTAAAGAAAAGAAACTCAACATTGAAAGTTTCTTTGTTATCTTACTTTACAACTAAAACAAAAGTTGGATGTTTTAAGTAAATGGGCAGCTAGTTTTATACACTAGTTAAAAATTTGTATGTATATATGTGTGTAATGTGTTGCCTTTTGCATGTGAGGATGTGTGCATGTATCTGCTTTTAATTAAAGATTGAAAGCCATGTTAAAATGTTCCTATCATATTAAGGAAATCTAGGCTCACAACTAATCTACACCAACTTGCATATAAAGAGGCCAATTGGGACAAAATCCAAACCCTAAAGTTTGTTCTCTTTAAACATTGCAAGTTAACTGAGTGAGTCTTTTTCTATAATGAAGGTGATTGGTCAGTTTCATGTTTAGGACTAATTAGGAGTAAAAAAAAATTGATAGCTTGCCTATCCATTTTTTCGGTAGACAAGTCAACATCATAAAAACGTTCATTTATCTTTGAAAAATCTGTATCCCGTAAAAAAATTATTAAAATAAAATGTTGTCATTACAAATCACAGTTTATCTATATGATTTTTTAGTTAATTAGTAAAAATAAAATAAAAAACTATTTTGTATTCGCACTTGTCCAAAATATTAATAAATAAATGTTTGATAGTTATTATTTTATCAAAATATTTTAGAATAGTGTGTTGTATATTTAGAGTATTTTTGGTGGAAAGTATTATACTCCGTCCGTTTAAAAATATAGGTCTTTTTAGGCTTATAATTTTGTTTATAAATATAAGTACTTTTAGGTTTTTCGAGGCATTGAGATAAGAGAAAAGTAATTTTTTAGTTGTTTTGTTAAATGTTATTGGTTGATAATGGTAGTGGATAATTAATGAGGGGTATAAAAGTAATATTTTTAGACTTTTCTTAATATGTGTGCAAAAGTCTAAAATGACTTATAATTTTGAACGGAGGGAGTATCTATCTAGAGTATACACCGACTAGGGTGGCCGAAATCAGTGAAACGTGCACCGACTCTGGAGGTCGGCGTCAAAACTGTGTCGATGGCGAGAATTGAGCCGTCGGAATAACATCTCCTTTTTTTTTCATATTTGTGGTTAGAAAAAAAAAAGTGTTTGAACTTGGTCCCTCTATCCTAAATCCTACCGGTATTGTATGATTGTATGAATGCATAATAGAAATAAACTTTGCAGGAAAAATCTTTTTCTTTTGCAGAAAAGCATAGAAAAAGTGAGTTATGACTTATGACCATATCAGAGGTATCCTTTGGAAGAGGTTTTTAGGAGTTTTCAACCTTGGATTCTTGTTTCTCAATTGAGTGGTCAAATTAATGAAGTGCCCTCATTACATAACTGCCATCAAAATACACGTAAAGTAGGAGAAAAAAAAGAAGAGAGAGCCACACTAATAATATACAATTACACATGCACGCAAGCAAGCAAGAAGATAAGAGGGAAATCCAACTAGCTTATTCGTGCATGTGTAATTGTATATTCACCTTAGGTTAATATTTAAGTCGAACAAGTTGAGTATTGTTTGTTTATATTCAGACTGAGCCTAAATCTGGACCTGAGCTTAAAAATGTATTCATATTCAGCTCGTTTAGAAAATAAATGAGCTCGAGTTGAACTTCTTTTTTTTATTAGGAAATAATTCGAGATCGGACAGGCCTGAAACCTCGAGAAAAATACAACATAGAAACAGAAAAATGTGCAGTACAAACGGAGGGAGGCGCACAAATGCAGACGAACAAGCGAACCAAGCCCAACCAAGTTGGAGACAACGTAGACTAAGAGCCGACGTCAAGTGCTAAGGTAGCTCAATGTTTATTTATTGCATTTTATATCCTTATTTTGTTTAGTTTTCTTTTCTTCAACTATTTTATTTATTTATTTATTTATATTTCTTTATATTTTTAATGGAGAAAAAATAACAAAGTTTTATCATAAATCGAAGTCTTGTTATTTTAAAATAACATCATTTAATTTATAATTATCATATTACATAGAGATCGTTATGATACTTTAATCTAAAACGACACAGTATACATAATCGTGCCCCCCCCCTAAAAAATTTCTAGCTCCGTCTCGACTCCAACCAGACCCGACACCGGACGTCAGAGCTCCAACTCATACGAAGAACGCCACGAATAACCAGACTCGCTACCGGGAACCACCCTAGCTAGTACGACGCACCAACAAACCATTTTGAGATTTAATGGAAGCCCTCACGAGATTTAAACAAGCTCATTCGGGATTTAACGAACCGAATAAAATAGAGTCGACCAGGTTTGGAATCAGGTCGAGGAAGAAGAGCCTGGGAGACGGGATTGCGAAGAAAGGGGAAGGGGAGGAAGAAAAGGGCGATGGGGAGGCGGAACAGGGCGTCGGGATGAAGATGGGGCGGAATCGGACATGATTTCTGAACGGGGACGAGCCACACAGGATATACCGGAAAGGGAACTCAACAAGGGCCGAGTTTTCCGAAGAAAACGAGAGTACAAGCCCGAGATCCAGCAGATTGGGGCAAGGATGGTCGAATTTGGTTAGAACGAAAGTTGTCTCGAGTTTAAAGCCCTAGATCTACAAAAGCCCCACAAATATGGAGCTTGAAGATCGGTCAGCAGGCTGCAGAAGACAAGGATTCTAGCTCCTTGACGAAGTATTATATGCCGGCGAAGGCGGCGCAAGGACAAGATCGATGACAGTAGTGCCACCACCGGACCTGCACACGCCTGACCGGAGTTTGAACCCCGAAAGGATTTTTCGATTTCCCTCTCTCTAGAAAACTAAAGAGAGGAGAGAACTCTTAGATTGCGCTCACCCGCACGGGCCACACCCTACTTATGCTACAAGGGTTAAAGTTCAAATTATTTTAAAAAACATAAAGTTATTTATGAATAAGAGGATAACCCATTAAATAGGTGATATATTACTCAATTTAAGGGCATCTCTCACTGTAAATCATAAAATAAGTTTGACCTTTTTTTTCTTTTCATTATAGGTCAAAATTCATTTTTGACAAACAAAAATTGGCATATTTCTAAAATGAAGACCAAATTTGACTTGGAATTTTGGTAGGTCAAATGTGAATTTTATCTTTTTTATTATTATTTATTTTAATTATTTACTATCAATATAAATTTATAAATCATACAATTAATTATATATAAATTATTAAAGGATATTTTTTTATTATCAAAACTAAAAGTCCATTCTCACTCGCTGCTACTAATAACGAGTTCTACGATATGACTATAATATTTAGCATGTTTGGATTATCTTTGCACAAAAAATATCTTTAGAAAAACACATTTATTATTTATTATTATATATTAATCAAAACCATACCTAATAAATAAATACCGAGTTGTATAAACTACTACATTTGAAAGTAATTACGTAAAAAAAAACTCAAAAAACACATCAAAACCATAATTATATATAATGTTGTGGCAAATCCGCATTACTCTTTCTAAAACTATTCCTTATTCAGAAGCAACCACTGTGATCGTCTTCATACACATATTTTTCATTCTTTATTCAAAAGTTACTATTTTTTTTTTACAGTAGGCAAACAGTAGGGAGAATTACACAAAATGTAATTCACTCTGACGGATGATGGTACAAAGGTCCCTGTTAAAAGGGATGATATTCCTATCCGTAATGATACCAGTTCTAGCTATGTAGTCAGCAACCTTGTGGTTTCTATGTAGGAGTGGTTGAACTCGATATGATCGAATTGTTCTTTGAGATGATTGATATGCTGAACTTGACGTAGGACTTCCCACCTTGTATTCTTCCCTTCCTTGATGGCTTTTATAATCTCTTGGTTGTCTCATTCAATGACAATTCTTCTCATACCTATTCAAAAGTTACTACTTAAAAATTGTGAATAGCCATCAAAATTATCATAATGACATGCAACTTGTAATTCGCTTTGAAATTTACTATTTTTTTTTTTCGATTTTTCCCAACCAAAAGAAAGGAAGGGAAAGAAGAACATTTTAAAGAGGAAAAGCATTAAAGTAATCACGAAAGGAAATTTGCAAATTCAATCTTTTTTTGGATGAAAGGAAAAAAAAGGCAAAAAAAAGCTTCATCTATTTTATTTTTCCTTTTTTAGCTTCCCTTTTAATTAATGAAAATAAAGTTGGGAAATAATAAGTAAATATAGGATTATGTTTTCATAGGGTTTTCAAGAAACCCTATGTCTAAATTTTGTATGATTTTAATTACGGTCTTTCTATCCTTAGGGCATGAGATAAGAAACCTAATTGGGAAAGATTCCCTACTAAATAAAGCATCGATCCTAAAAAATCAATTTTAAGGGGAATCATTCCTAATTAGGCTTCTTATTCTAAAATCTTGCTCCGTCTTTTACTTTAACCCCATCTAATCTCTATTTCCCCTTTTTACTCTAAAATCGTTTTTATTTTATTTTATGAGAGTAAGTAGTTTAGTAACCGCACTTTTGTATGGCCTATTTTTTAAAATTAATACATTTAATATTAAAAAATGTATAAAAAAAATCTGTAAGTAAACTTTAAACTCTAAATACCTGTCACATCTAAATATTGTTAATTACTATATAGTTAATGCTAAAAAGAACTTTAAATATTTGTAATTAGAGAAAAAAATTATCCCATTGTTAATTAATATTTGTACCCAAATCCATTTATGTAAAAATAATCATAAATTATATATGCAATGTACAGTTATTTAGAGTTGAAATGATTTTTCTTTATTATTCTTCTCCTTGAATAGTTGAATGCATTTTTCATGTTTGAATGCATTTGTCATCTTTGAATTATCTTGCGGAACAATGTAAATGAACATGTATTTATATTTGAAAATGTTTAGTAAATTTATTTATTTATTTATTGTGATTTGTTACTTTGTTAGGTACAATTGAGATTTATTTTTATTTCTTAGTATAAATAGTTGAGATTTGTTTTTATTCACACGCCATACCATAGGATTACTAACTCAACATATAGAGAATAGATATATAACATATTTTTTTATTTAGTTAGAAGATTTGCAATTAATCTAGGTATATACGGAAAAATTCACGGATAAGATACGACAATTAGATATGGATATAGGATACAACATTTAGGATAGATATTGACAATTACCCCAACAAATATAGATATAGGATAAGCCAATTAGGGTGCATATCGGTAAGAAAAGGATTACCCAACAAATGTAGATATAGGATACGACAATTAGGATAAAATTAGTTTAGATTTTTTCGTTAAATTATTTATTTTATTTTAGCAAATATATATGACATATCCTAATTAATCTAAAATTAAATCAATATCTTACTTGATATCCCTTATTCCGCTTGTTACCGATAATAAAAAAAAATCCTACTAATTAACAAATCTTAACAATTAATAATAAATCCTACTAATAAACAAAAAAAAGGATAATTTAACAAAAAAAAAATCTAATAAATCTTAACAAATCATACTAATTAACAATTCTTACCAATTAATATAGATAAGATGATATTTTCTAACTAACAAATCATCATAACAATTAATAACAAATCCTACTAATTAACAAATCCTATAATAAAAAAAATACTTTAAAGAAGAAGCCGCCACATGGACAAGAATATAAACAAGCTCAACCAGACTCGTCCTTAATCTGACCTGAACAAGACGAAAAGCTCAAAATGTGTATAGTCGAATTTGTCTATATTCTTGTCCTTCGTCCTCGCCGTGTCGCTGGTTCTAATTGTTGTTTTCCATCAAGAATTCAAGCACTCCCTTCTCCCCCAAGGTTGTCATCTTCTCTTCAGTTCTATGTTCGATTACCACCAAATCTAACATGACCACCAGGTTGCCACCAACTATAGTGGCCCACTGTAGATTGTGATAAAATGGGCTGATAAGAAAAGGCCCAGTATTCAGATTTTTAGTATTATTTCAGTAATAGCTTAATAAAGGATGACATTTTTTTAGCAACACAAATATTTAGGTGGTATTAGATTGCTAACACCTTAATTAGAAAATAATATTTATTTTAATAATTTTTAAGTGTTGGAGGCATAAGATTTTCACTAACACAGAAGAAAATGCGAAAGATAAACGGACACATAAGATTTTTACGAGGTTCGGCAAAGCCTACATCCTCGGAGCCTCAAGAGTTGGCCAAATCCACTATAAAGAGTTCGTAAAAGGACAATCAAGTAGCAGATTCAAGAACAATACTAGATCTATGCACGTATGTGATCGGAGATGTAAAAGACAAAAAACATCCCCTTGTATGGGAATCGAAGATCGAAGAAGGCTTCTTCAAACCCTAGGTCTTTTGGAAGGAAGATCGACCACCCAAAGTTAGCCATCAAAGCTCCAATAAAGAACCTTCAGAAGGACGCCGTTAGCCTCCTTCTCCTTCTTGCTGGTTTAGAAGCAATAAGCCAGAGAGCTTGAACTCAAACCCTAAAAACCCTAGCAGAGCTTTTGGAGAGAAACTGAGGAGGTAGTAGACCCGGGGAAGCTTTGGGTCGAGCTAATTGCCAGTTATTCCTCTCTTATGATATTTGGGTTGTGTTGGGTCAAAAGCCTCTACATATTTCCTACATATTATACATATAACATACTTCATCTGTTAAGAAAAACTTTTCATTTTATAAATCTTCACATTTTTTAAGGAAGCAAACGAAAATACACTTATACTCCTAATTATTAATTTACTTTTCACTTTCTCGAAAACTAAAACTAAAATCTCCATAATTATGACAAGGGCAACTCTTTAAAGTGAATATCAAAATACATAAAATGTCATGTTTTTCTTAACAAGAGTTCATCTCTTAAACGACAAGTTTTGATTAACGGAGGGAGTACATCATAGCATATACACCACTATTGTTTGCTTAATTACCTTGTTAGAGGATCAAGTCGCATTAACAATTAATACAACTCATTCAAGACTAAGTACAATAGTGCATCCATTCCATACATAGCTAAGCATATACTACGTTATATGTATACTCTTCACCTAAACATACATTTTTTTTTTTGAAGTGGTACACATACATGTTTACAGGCATAGAACGTGCCAACACATATAAAACAAGACATAGCCATAACATTACATTTTAAAATTGAAATGAATCAAGATACGTTGTTACCCAATCCCAAATGTCGGGTTATTTTTCTTATAGTTAAAATATTGAGATATTTTTTCAACATTCCTACAAATTAAAAATTGAATTATTTTAATTAGGAGTATTTTTTAGCTCTTATTCTTGAAGATACTTTAATTTCCAGTAATTTATACTAATACCAATCAAATCATTGCCTTTAAAAAAATTACGGAGTATAATTTACATTAAGGACCGATATTTTTGAATTTCAATTCATTAAGATTGTAATATATTTATAAATATATACACTTAAATATCATTTAATTAATCAGCACATTTTCAACACATTTTCTCAAAGAAATAAAAATAATACTGTATAAATTTTAAATCAAATTTCACCGAAATTTTTTTTTTTTAAATCAAATGACTATAAATTATGTAGTCAAATACTGGATGATATTTATATTTGACCTTCATTATTATTTATTGTTTCAAAAAACACTCCTACAGGCTACAGTCCTACTTGTTCAGTTTGGTACTATACGGAGTAGTATTTTTCAATTGCAATCTTCCTCTGATTTCCTCTCCGTCCTCGATCTTCATTGAGTCATTGACGTTAACGTCAAGCCAGACAGCGACAAGGAGAAACATCCATGAAGGTCACCAACTCACAATCGATCTCCAACTCCGGTGTGCTCCGGGCCCCTCTGGAAATTTGCCGTACAGCATCTCACTTTTCGTTGGTATATGCGTCCCAATTTCTTGGTCGATTTCTCCTCGTTTTCCCTCCCTTTTAGCTGGATTCAAAGAGTAGGTTTTCCGTAGGGTTTTAAAATTCCCAAGTAGCTGTACTGTTGTTGACTTCATCGCCCCTAATTTGTCGCTTTCAGGAGCTCCGCCAAACGTTTTCGTTTTGATCTTCTTACTTCTTTGTGCAATTTCGTGTTGACGACGGCGCCGATTGGGAACATCCAATTTGATTTCGTTCTCGATTTCGGTAGGCGTGATTTCTCCTTGATGCTTTGCATTTAATTTATGAATTTAAGGGCCGATGCCTCACCACAGGTCCAGCTTGGTAGGCAAGCAATTAATTCAATTCCAGTCTCCAGCTGATTGCAGAAATCATAATAAACAATAGTACTCCGTAGTAGGGAAAAATTGAATGTGGAATGTGTTTGAATTTCGAGCTTGCCATAGATTGAGCATGTGAAATTTGTGTTACTTTTTACATCTGATTTTCACCATAGAACTAATCTGTTTGGGACCTTGGACTTTGTACAGTGCTATAGCTCTCCTCTTTTTGTTTGCGTTTCTGTCATTTTTGGATGCTGTCGTTATCGCATCGTATAGTTTTCCACTAAGGATTACTCTTTACTGAGCTAAATTGTAACTTGGATGTTCAGATTGTAATGTCATCAGTTCAAACTAATTGCTAGCTGTAAAGTCATAAAATGTGCTCCTAAGTTTATGGTTGCACCTCCTTTGCTGATGATGATGACAGCAATGGATGCTGTCGTTATCACATCGTATAGTTTTCCACTAAGGATTACTCTCTACTGAGCTAAATTGCAACTTGGATGTTCAGACTGTAATATCATCAGTTCAAACTAATTGCTAGCTGTAAAGTCATAAAATGTGCTCCTAAGTTTATGGTTGCACTTCCTTTGCTGATGATGATGACAGCAATGGGTAGTTTGGATCTTTCGACCTATCCTTTTGTCCTGCTATTTGTTTAATTGTTGTCGGCTTGTCATGTGATGCATACAGGCAGATATAAGGTGTAAAATATTGTGGGATGGGGAATCAATACTAAGCGTGGCATATTCTATTTGTCAAGCTACTGCATCGGTTTACCATATATCTTAAAAAAACTATCCTATTTCTCTCTATATATACATATGATTTCTGTTTGTTCTTGGAGTGTATTTTTCGTCTTCCTGACGAGAAGAGCGAGAGTTGAATTATTTTTCCTCTCATCCATTTTGTTCTTACTTTGATATTGTTTTGGCATTTGCCAGCGAGTGGAGATAGGAGAGGAAAAGGAGTTCTTTCTTGTTTTTTTTTCAGGCTTTCAACTGACTGATGCAGAACAGAGATGTTGGATTTTCTCTAGATTGAGATCGAGAGCCTGTGTTGTTGTTGTTGAACATTTTAGACGAGGAATATTTACTTCTAAGGTAAAGATTGTTGCCCCCTTTTTGATAGATTGTTGCATCTACTCTGAGAAATTGTTTAGTTTCTGCGAGTAATATTCTTTTGTTATTCAAGAAGTTTGTTTCATTTGTGGCATTCTGTTTTCTCCATAAACTGAGCTTTTCCAATAACTTGACAAGGTCCTTTACTCGTTGTGAACCTCTTAATCTTGTTTTCAAGCTATCTGCAACAATTTGCAATGGCAGAGTTAAAAAAGCAAATGTTATCCAAGCCAAATATGCATTCTATGAAGGATTTTGGCACAAATAATGCCAATATTAGTCAGCCTGAATACAGGGGAGTCTGAGGTAAGTTCATCCATAGCTTAAGATGGAATAGCATGCACAAAAAAACATACACATGCATTAACTTTTAGTTTTACCTTCATTGGCTTCTGGAGTACAGCAGATCTCAGTTTCTATAGACATCCTTAATTTCCTTACTTTGACTGATTTATACAATATATGCTCTCTATAGTTCTTTGTTCCTTCTACTTTATTCTGTTCTTATTTTTGTTTTAGAACGCTAAGTCTTTTCATACTTTATATAACTGGAGTACTTTGAAATATTAGGAAACCACAACTCCACATGGACATTGTTGAAGATCCTTGCACCATGGGGCGGGATTCACCAGAACCACTTCCATCTCTTATCAAATACATTAGTGCGAAAGGACTGGCCGACTTTGGTAGTATAGAAGGATCTGATGGCTTCACCCACCAGCTGAGCGGACCTAAGGTTTTCAGCATATCAGCCAGAGTAAGTAACTATCGTTTCACTGCTTAGCGCTTCTGACTTACCATCATGCTAAGAACAAATACTTTTATCTGAAAAAACAAAATCAAAGAGAATTTTATTCATAGATGAAATGGAATAATAAGAATAAGAAATTAACCTTAAAGTCCATATCATTGTGACTCATTGATGTCTTCCTGTCGTGCTTGAATACTTTCCCCATCCCATGATTCATGAACAACATGGTCTTTTTTTCTTCAATATATAAGATCATGGATTAATCTTCAAATTATTGTACAATCCAAGGGATGATTGTCTCTATGAAATGAACAACTATTTTGATGTTGAATGTGACAAATTGGGTAATTTTACAGTTACTGAATCTGGGTTTTTACTTTGAATAGGTACTCTTTAGTGATAACTGAATAGGAACAATATATAGCATCTCTCTTGATTTTGCCATTCCAAAAAGCTTCAAAAGAAGCAGTAAGGTCAAAACCAAATTCAATTTCTCGGTTTTCTCAGCTGCTAGATGTGGAAGTTTATGTAGCACTGAATCAACTAAGTACTTATGTTGCAATGAGTCAATTAAGGGAACAACATCACTTCTTTGTATCATTCTACCAGCCTACGAGGGTGGTGTAATCATAGAGGTAGAACTTAACTAATATTGTGGGAATGTCCTCCTGCCTTGTGTTGTGGAGTTATGGGCAACAACATCACTCCTAGTAATAATGGTTTTATGATGTCATGAATCTTTGTTGAAGGACATAAGTATAGTGTATGGAGCTAGGCCATTTGAAGATCTTATATGCTATTTTCTTGGTTCCGTTGTAATTTGTACCTACTGGTTCCAAAAAGTACATGAAGAAATACTTTTCAAAATTGCAATCTAATGCATGCTCTCTCCTGATCATGTAACTTTGTATTGATCCCCACTGAAAGCAATCATTGATTCTGGTGGAAATTTTATATCATGGTTCAATTCTTGTTTATTTTGTTTTCTTTTCTTTGTAGAATGCCACATTGCCACTAGTAACTAGTAAATGGTGTTGTCTTACTTCTTTGTTTATCTACACCAGGAATCTGGAGAAGCAGCTGCTTATGGGTGGAAACTGCCTATTTCACCAGTCGATACTCGCAAAGTCCATTCTGTCTCCATAAGCATGCCACCGTCTCCTACAGGACATAATCTTCAGACCGCAAAGAGTGTTCTCCTTTGTGGTCACGATCTAAACTTGTTATCCAAAAATGTCCATGGCATTTCTGATCGGCCTGAAACTGCAGAAAAGTGCGATCAAAAGTTTTACTCGCAGCCAATGCCAAAAGGAGCCGTATATCTGCAGGCTACTAATCGCGTAAACTGTAGCCAACCTCCTCACTCACAGCCTGGAAGGGATGCAAGGTTCAATTCCTTCAAGACATGGTCCGGCAGACTGGAAAGACAGCTAAGCATATTGCGTGGTATACCAGTGCAACCTGAGATAGAGCCTCAAAGGAGCCATCGTATTGAAAACGATACATTGCCAGTGGATCGTTACTTTGATGCATTGGAGGGACCAGAGTTGGATAAACTCAGGGTAAGTGCTCTGTGATTCAATGATATTATAGTATACTTTGATTCTTTGATCTAAGTTCAACATATTTCCTCGCCAATCTTTTCTACAGCCACTGGAGCAATCGGTTCTTCCAGATGACACAGACTGGCCATTTCTCCTACGGTACACTATATCTTCATTCGGTATATGCCTTGGTGTCAGCAGCCAAGCCATTCTGTGGAAGACCCTGGCCACATCTGCGTCGACCAAGTTTCTCCACATAAGCTTAAAAGTAAACTTGATCTTGTGGATTATCTCTCTTGCTCTTATAGTGATTGTGTCCTCCATCTATATCTTGAAGTTGGTCTTTTACTTTGAAGCTGTTCGTCGTGAATTTTACCATCCTATAAGGGTGAACTTCTTCTTTGCTCCATGGATAGCTCTACTATTTCTCTGTCTCGGAGTTCCCCCATCAATTGCTCAAAATCTTCACCATGCTCTCTGGTATGTTCTTATGACGCCGATATTTTGCCTTGAGCTGAAGATCTATGGTCAGTGGATGTCAGGTAGCCAACGCAGGCTTTCGAAAGTTGCCAATCCTTCAAACCATCTCTCTATCGTAGGAAACTTTGTTGGCACCTTGTTGGGTGCGACGATGGGGCTCAAGGAAGGACCGCTGTTTTTCTTTGCTGTTGGCTTGGCTCACTATGCGGTCCTCTTTGTTACGCTATACCAACGACTCCCAACAAACGAGACACTCCCGAAGGAGCTTCATCCGGTGTTTTTCCTCTTCGTCGCAGCTCCTAGTGTTGCCTCTATGGCATGGGCTAAGCTCCAGGGCTCCTTTGACTATGGATCGCGACTCATTTACTTCGTTGCTTTGTTCCTCTACTTCTCACTGGTGACTCTTCATTACTTAAATGCTTTCACTGATTTTTTCAAAATGCAAGCAGTGATGTTAAAATAGCTGTTTCTCCGTTTTTTCGTAGGCTGCGAGGGTGAATTTCTTCAGAGGATTCAGGTATAGTTTACATCAGTTATCTGCCGTCCTAAAGTGTTTAGATTTCGACATTTTTCACAGCTTCAATGCCGCCCGGATTCAGGTGTATTCGGGCGGCAGACGTTTAGTGTCCTGGACGTTTACTTTACTATCTTTCTCTTCCATTTGTTATTTTTGGTCTATTGAAAGCATTCTCTCGACTAGTTCGGAGAAAGAGTGCGTACATCCTGGCCCCAAGACCCTGCTTAATCGCGGGATGTACCAGGTGGTTGTTTTCATAGCTTCAATGTTTGCTTCCTCTTGTGGCAGATTCTCGTTGGCATGGTGGGCCTACACATTTCCGATGACCGGAGCAGCCATCGCGACAATAAGGTACTCGAATGAAGTCGGGAGCTTGTGCTCCCAGATACTAGCTGTCACCCTTTGTGCAGTGTCGACTCTCATGGTGACTACGCTTCTCGTGACAACCATGATCCACGCGTTTGTGCTGCGAGACCTGTTCCCTAAGGACAGCGCCATAGCCATCAGCGACAAGCCACCGATTACACGAAGGAAGTGGTTTCCAGTGGGGAATGATAGCTCGGGTGCCAATGATATCATGCGTTACCTGAAGCTGTTCGGTTCTGATGGTAAGGAAGTGGAGGTAGCTGTTAACCGCGATGGTAAGATCATGGGCGCGCCCTGCGACCCTCGTGATGGAAGCGATGGAGACTGTTGAAGGAGCAATCAAAGCGACAGATTTTCTATAAACGAGAACGAACGGAGATTTCAGGGTTGCGAAGAAGGTCAGTTTTGGGGGCAATGAAGGGGGCATAGTAAGTGTAAATTTGCTTGCTTGGCCTCTGAGCTTCTGTGGAATAATATTTTTGTTCCGGATTGAAGGTATGCATTCAACCTGCCAAGACATAAAGCTCAGTCTGTAAGGATGGTTGATTCCCTGAGAAGATTGTGTGCGATTTCTGATTTCGGTTACCCGATAAGAGAGTTGTGTTGGTGAGCAATCGATCAGTTAGCCATTATGCACTCTTTCAAAGATGACTTATTGGCTTGTAGCCTTACAAAACTTTCGTTACTGGGTTATGCATACACTTTATATGTTTGCAGCGATTCATATATATGGCATCATCATCAAAGGATAGAAGTCTTGAATAAAGTCATGTCCATCTTAAAAAAAAAAAAAAACTCCATCTAAATTTTTCCTAACAAAAAAGGAAAAGAATAAAGAGATCTAAAGCTTTTCGGTTGGGACCGTTGGGTCATAGGTGTATATTGGGTTTTGATGAGTCTAAATCTAATCTATATAAAATCAACATTAATCCACTATATCCCCGCTCAAAGCAGGATTTAGGGAGTCGAATTATATGCATCTTTTTTTCGATTAGGTTGAGAGGATGTTTTATAAGGACTCATGACAAGTTATCAAAGATGGATGGACAAGACTCCGTCCCGACAAACAACACATGAAGGAATAAAAGGATAACACCCAAAGCAAAATGACGTGTATATGCAGTTAGTTTTAACTGGACACCCAAAGCAAAATGACGTGTATATGCAGTTAGTTTTAACTGGACACCCAAAGCAAAATGACATGACAGATATTGAAATCGATTGGACAAGAGTTATCGGAGAAACGGATTCACCATCGACTTCAGATAGAAAATGGGTAAATTTGCTTCAGATTTGAGGGAGACACCTCTCGCACAACCTTTATCAAAAAGCAAACTTGTCCATTTTCTATCCGAAGTCGATGGTGAATCTATTTCTTCGATAAGTCTTGTCCAGTCGATTCCAATATGTGCCATGTCATTTTGCTTTGGGTGTCCAGTTAAAACAAATTGCTTACAGGTCAACCTATAAATAAACCATCACCCAATTGCTTCTTCTTCGATGGTTTTTATTGTACAAACTTAAGATTTAATTCAAATTATATCAATGCGACCCTAATCATAACCATTACCCTCAATAGACTCTTGATGATCCTGAACCATTGGGTTATCAACCCTTTGGGTTTTCGTCAGATCAAAGTCCATCAAATCTAGGTCGACCCTTGACGCTTGCACATTCTGGGTTAGGCTGGTTTCTTTCAACTTGAAGATGTTTTTCGGCTCAATTTGTTTGGTGGGCCGCCATCATTGTTCATCAGGCCGAACTTGAATTTTTTATGGTCTGAGTCAAAATTTAAAATTGGGTCCCACTACTATATACTCCGTAGTATGTATATACATAAACTATGGTAGAATATATGGTTTTTGAAATATTTTTCTCATACAAAAAACCATTTTAATGAAAGTTAAAATTAAAAAAAAAAACAGCATCGCCTAACCAATTGGCAAAAGTCAAATGAAAAAAAAATCAAATGCACAAAAAAATAGGGGAATTTAAATTAAAAAAATCAACCGGGCGGTGGGCCTTGCCTAACTAACGCGGGGAGGGGGTGGGGGAGTCAAATAATAAAAAAATTCTCAAAAATCTCAAACGTACAAAAAAAAAAAAACAAAGGAATTTTAATTAAAAAAAAATCAACTAGGCACCGAGTTTCGATCCCTTGACCTCATGATCAAAAGAGCAATTTAACTTGCATCCCTAACTAACTCAGCTACTAATATACTTTCATATAACAATAGAGATTGTATAATACTAATACAACTAAAACAGATTTTATGGGGACTCTATAAGAATTGGGCTTGAGGGAACGGTTTGTTGAGCCTCGCCTCAGGTACGACTCTATTGTTCATAAACTTTTTCATAAGCCTTCATGCCACATTCACTGTCATAATTCAAGGGGTTGGTGCACAGATCGACTCCCCTCATGCCCATTAGCAAGTAGCAACTTGCTCTAGTCATCCTCATTTATAAAAAGAGAACATTTACCCAAAACAAAAAACGGTATTTCTACCCTATGCCCCTATAAAAAGTCAAACTAAAAAATATTTCTCTTATACACTCAGTTTAGCCATTTTTAATTTAGATTATGAAGTTCACTCATTTCTTTTTAGGATTTTCTTTCTTAATAAAGTATCCTTATGCATCAAATACACATAGGGCACACTTTTAAATCACTAGTGTGCGTGGAAAAATGACCATTTATTCAAAAAAGGAAATAAGAAGAAATTTAAACCTAAATAATTTTATAATAAACTCTAAAATTTGGTATGTCTTGATATATACTCAGACCATTAAGAAAAACATAGGAAGAAAAACTTGTTTTAAAAAACGGGTATTTAATTTTAATGTCCACACATTTAAAAAAAATTATTTCACTTGTTTAAAAAAGATCATTAATCTACTAATTTTTTTTCTTAAATTTTACTTATATTTTTAAAGAAAGTGAAAACGTAGAAGATGTCGAAATTACATTGTGTGACGATTGGACGTCCAAGCAATTTGATGCGCAACAATGGTCTATCCATGTGACGAAGCAGCAGCATAAAGCAATATATAATATATATTCCCTCGGTTTTCTTTGTCGTTTACTAGTTACGTACATTTCTTAAAATGATAACAACAAAAAAAAACTATTATTTTTTTAATTAATTTTTTTTTGTTATATCATACTTTTTAGTTATTTTGTAATAAGTATGATATTATTAAAAAAAAATATTTTATATATTTTTTATCATCTTAAAAAACATGCACGAATCTGAAGCGTAAAAAGACAATTAAAAGTGTATGGAGGGAGTAATATATCGTATATAATATATATCATTTGTGAACACCTCTTACGATATAATTTATGAATAAATCTGAAGCGTTGAGTTAAAAAAAATCAACGTTTGAGATTTACAAGAAATTTTGAGGAGAAAAATTATTCGTATGTAACAACATGATTTGCAATAGACAAACAATTTTCATATGAAAAGACTATTAATAAATACGAATAATTATATTACATTAAATAAATAATTATGGTGTTACCTATTACTAATAAATTTGTTGATAGTCCACAGTTTGTATTGGTAAATAAAGAGCGGCCATTCCGGGGTTCGAACCGGGAACCTATGGGTACTACCCACAAGTCCTTTCCGGTGAGCCATTTCGAAATGGTTTGATAGTCCACAGTCCACACTCCACATGGTACATATCCTATATGACTGCATAATATAGACCATACAAGTAGTTAGAAATGCGCGATTTATTCTTTTTAAACTAGTTGAATTTTCCACTTATAAACAATTATTTTTTGAAAAAGATAAGAATTCGAAATATTAGACAATTTTGTTTGATAAATCATGAGACCGTAAAAAAAAAAACAGACAATCAAAATGGATCAAAATAGGTCGAGATCAAGTACATGACACTAGATTTTCAGGTTTTAGTCGAATCTGGTTTTTGGTGGATCGAATCGAGTTCTCAATTTGGATCAAGTTCAGCCTTGTTAGTTCAACAATGATGGCAGCAATAGACAGAGAAACAGAATAGATGTAACAAATGTGGGCCTAAATGATAAGCCGACCACACACTAAAGCCCAACTAGCAAATCCCTTCTACAGTTTAGTAACCCAATCTTTACTATTGCAATTCAATATATATCCTCTATTTTTTTTAGCAGGATTCACTGATTCAGTTAGGTTGAAAACCTACCCGATATCATTTTAACAGATGAGGTTTTTGATGACATAAGTTATTGTGAAGAGAGAGTTTCCCAGAACGGCAAAAATATACAACCTTATTGGTCACCCTATTATCCGAGCGGGGCACATGAAAGAAAAAGTACAAAACTTAACTCCATAAGGAATGATTTGGCATCAGCCATTATTAACTCTCCCAGATACATTTTCCATTCTTATTGAGATGATGTTAATCTCCTGCAAAAATATACAACCTTGGAGGGGTTTGTTTGCCTATAAACACACATCCTAAGTGAATGGAAATCCCTCCCGGTCACAATTATATAACCTATCTGATAAAAAAACACAATTATATAACCTAGGGATTAGGGAATTCAGGGTAGAGGTTTGTTTGCCATGGCTATCCAATATTCAGGGGTAGGGAATTCAGTGCATTTGATACTGAGCAAATGTAAAATACAAATAAATTATTAAGTAGAATCATAATATAGATAAAATAAATCAATATAATCCTTTAAGGAAAAAAATATGCAATATTTAAATATAGAAAGGAGATCTCATGTATGCAATATTGTATAATAATTTTAGATAGAATCAACAAAACCATTTTGTACATAGTGTTGTATATTAATACATGTAAAAAAAATGGATAGAATCAATTATCATAAAATGAAGTATATGATTAAAAAAAAGGTATAATAGATGACATTATATACACATGGCAGAAAAATAGTGGCTAAGAAAATGGGCGGAAAAAAATTAATATCTAAATTAATATTTAGATTTCAAATTAATATCTCAATTTCATAGTCTTATCAAAATTCTCATCTCTATTATTGGTCTTTTTTTAATTTAACTGGCCCCCTAAAATAATTCAACTATTAATTTTTTTTTTATCAAAGAAAACATAATAAAAATCAGGAAAATAAAAATTCTTTAAAATATATAATAAAAGCAAGTTCAAAAACAAGTTACATATAGTAATTAAGGAACTCCTATTTTGTTTAAAATTCAAGTAATATTCAAAAACAAGTTGCACAAAGTAAGGAACACATTTTGTTCAAAAGTTGATCAAGTAATATAAAAGGTCAATTACATAAATAAAAACACAAGTTTTGCAACCTAAACATAATAAGAAAACCAATGCAAAGGCAACAGTCAAAAAGCCAGATGAGATGTGATAGCTCTTTCAAGTAATGGGCGGGGACGACTACTTACTGGCTGAAACAAACAGAACCTTGTTTTTAGGCTAGAGATCAAGGAGAAATCAGTACCTGGATCTATCTGCACTACTGTATGTAGGACAAGTACAGGTATTGATACAGGCCAAACCAGCCAATAAACAGAAACTAAGCAACTGAGTTAAGAAACAATGGGCCAACTACCTGCATCAGTACAGAGTATAAAGTAAAAATTGCACAATTGGAATAGGAGATGAAAGAGTCAATTGGGCATGCTTACTCTTCAAATTTCAAAGCAGAAAACACAATTTTAGTTTACATATAAAAAGGTTGAGACCACGCTTATCACTTCCGTACACAATAACAGGACCGATAACCTTCATATATAATTAAGGAGATGGAAGCAAATTGCAAAATATAGAATGCCTTGCAGTAAGGTTCAGCAAGTATCAGATTTGTCTTGACTAATTCACTTAATATAGACGTCAACCACTAAGTAGATACTTGTACCTGATTAAAAAAGGTAACTAAGTTTTGAAATCAATTATTTTTTTATAAATCAAGGAATTATCAGCGTTTATAAATATATTACTCACCAGCCAACTACAAAGGGAATAAGATATTTTGTGGAAGGTAAAAGTATAGTGGAGCCGAAAGAGAATCATCCCGGTTCCGACTAGCCACTAGCAAGATCTTGATCTTCATCAGGATTCAGAGACAAAAATCCTTTTAGAAAATACCTTGGCCAAAAGTTGAGGTAGGAATTTTTTTTAAAAAAAAAAGAGAGAGAGAAGAAATAAACTGGTAAGAAAGTGTGCCAGTAGTTATCATAGATTCATAGATCATGTAGGACCAACGGATCACCACAAGTTAATCTTTCACAAGCGCTGCTCACTGAATCCTATATCCCACATTCCTAACATAAACATAAAAGGTGAATGACCATCAAAATGTCAGTAAACAGCAATACCTCATCAACAAGCTGCACTTGATCAAGTCAGTGTCTTCGCCTTGCGAATGACTTTATACAAGTTTAGAAGATAAAGCACTGCAAAGTTCTTAGAAGTAACAAAAATTAAACCATTAAAATGTTATAGATATGTGAAATTCAAAGTTCAAACAAGAAGATAAAAGTCATGGAAGTCTTTAACAGTTGGTTTTCACCTCATATGCTTAATAAAAATGTATCTCAACTTGTCCCTCAACTGGTAAAAGTATAGAACCATCTCATACACCCAAAGTTCCTTTTCCCGGTCATCGTGCTACTGATCTATGCCTAAGGTCAAACACCATCGAATGATAAAGGAACCATGACAAAATTAAGAAGATCAAACAACCAGAGAAGAGAATTGAAATTCTTTGGCATGATTTGTTTACCTGGTAAATTTGATAACACTGTCCAAACTTTACCATTGACTTGAATGGACAAAATCTATAAACTGTGAATTGTTGTTTGACACAAACCATACTACTACTGCTGAATTCTCTATTCATCTCATATGAACATTTCATTGGGGAGTGCAGAGTTCGCCATGTTCACATTTTCAGATAAAACAAATTCCACAGCAACATTGGCACAAAACTATAACAAAGATACAAAAAACACCAAATTAATATTTTTAGGTTTATCCAAGATTTCTGCAATAATAAAATTTATCCGTCCTGAGGTTAATTGGTAACAGTTTCAGGCTTCTCCTTATTTTTGCAAAACCAATAAAGCATATTTTAGAAACGACATTGTCAAAATAAATGTGCATGTCCTATCATATTACCGAACTGAGACGGAAAGTACTACCTAAACTTGTGAGCATTAGAGTAGCAGGAAGATGACCAGTAGAATGAAAAAATATTTTCCAAACGAAGAGAGCCCAGCTTTTAACATACAACATAGACTAAATTCAGGCACATAGGAATCCTCTTCCACTCTAGCAGCAAGTATTTAGGAATCCAGACAAGGGGGTGGAATACTCTTGGAAGGGAAGAGCATTAAAAAAAATTTGGCATAGCTTTTAACTTTAGTGGTTAGTCTTTAAATGGCACAAACTAACTGAGCAGAGATGTAAAACAGCAATGCTAAAAAGAGAATACAGATCATCCTCATGAAAATGTCAGTATGAGAGCATGATTGGAAAGAATTAAATACTAGCATCTCGTAATGCAGCTGTCATCGGATCTGATCAACGTCTTCCCTACAAAATAACTCTGTAAGATGAAAAGATGGAACACTGTACAAAATAGTATAAGTAATTAGAAATGCAAGAGTTTTAAGCAACCGTAGAAAAGGTCTTTACCTCATTAGCTTGATAAAAACGTATTCGAACTTGTCCATCACCTGATATGGCCAAAATAAGCCTCAAAGTTTCTTCGCCAGTCAGCATACCTCTGCTGCTCCTTTGATCTTGCATTAAACATTGAACATTCTATAAATAATCAAAACAGACAAATGATCACCAAGAAGAGAACGAAATATATACGAGTAAGCAATTGATCATTATCATCACTCTTAACCACTTACTGCTGCAGCAGAGTTATTGGACGTCCAAGTTGGTAGTTAGTTCATGATGGACCTGGACAAAAATAGAATGTAAGCATATGATTTAAAATGGAGAAAGAAGAAGGTACAAACTAAAGAAATAGGTAGGCAGAAGGATGAAATATAACATTACTCATCAACCTGAGCTGATCTACAATCGTATGAAGACCCTTGTCACATATGTCAACATCAAAAAGGTTCCTTGTTGAAACAAGGTAAAGCCTTCCTTGGAAACCTATATGAAAAAAGTTTTAAAAGAAACACTGTTTTGAATTGACTAAAGGGTGAACTTCCAAAGATTCAAAACCTGCATGATAAGTGGAAAAAGTAACAGTGAGAAAATTGGAATAGAAGACCAGAGTTTAAAAATGTATAACAGATAATCACCATATATGTACTTATTTATGGAGACATTCCATAAATATATGTGATACTTTTCAACCTAAGAAATATATATTGTTCAAAATGATTGTCGAAGACATCTAGAGGAGGCCGAGTCATCTTCATCTTAATAATGCATTTCATGGCAGAATACATGCCCAAGGACTGTCACGAGCACCTACATCATGATCAAAATCTGCAGAGCTCAGAAGTTAAGGGCGGTTAACATCTGGATTGATTAAGCTTAAAAGAGCTAGAAGCATAATTATGAAAATCCAAAACAGAAGCCAAAGATTAAAAAATTAAAAAGAAGCCCTCCCACAAAATGATCATTTACCTGAACGAAAAACAGGAATGGATTGGAATACTCTTGGATCGGAAGAGCATTAAATTTATTTTGGCATAGTGATGTTTGAGAGCCCTCTCACACAAGCCTAAGATAGGTTAGTGTTAGATTTCTAAACTGAAATCCTAGTAGCGGAAACAACAAATCTTGGGAGGATCTTGAGGAAGAACAAAGAGAAGTTTAACATATTCTCCATATTGTCTTATCATATTATTCAAGGAGAAAACAACTATTTAAAGACAAGAGATGACCTTTGAAGCTTACAAGAGAAGCTACAAAGTCTAAAAAGTGAAGCTACAAAAGACATAATAACTCTAGTAAAAACAGCTTAGGAAATATAAACCTACAACTAGAAAATTAAAGCTAAAGCAACACATTAAATGCAACAACCAACTAACTTGTGAGATAGAAGTAAAACCAATTTATCCAACACTCCCCCTCAAGCTGAGTTTGTAAAGCTCGAAATCCAACAGTTAGCGTTTAACATAAGTGGTTCTTCACTTAAATGGAACAAACTAACTAAACAGAGCACTAAAAATAGGCATAATAAAAGGAGTAAAGTACAGATCACCTCCAAGTTCATCTTTCGAACAAATCATTCTAGCGCTACTCACTTAACCTTGCAACCAACATTCCTTAAATATATTGATATATTAAAGGTGAACGGCCTTCAAAATGTTAGTAAGAGAGCACAATTGGTGGTCAAATAACTAATAAAGGATGAATACCTAATAATGGTGGTCAAATAACTAAGAGAGTACAATTCTATTCTACCTGCATAGGAAAGAATGTTGGAATTCAAGTAGTTAAGGTTAGTCAAAAACTTGTCTATGAGAGGAGAGTATTGCACTATAGTCAACTTTCCTAATATGATGGGGATACCCAGGTAAATGAAAGGGAAACTTCAAGGGCTAAAACCGCTTCTGGAGAAATACTCCTTGTCAGATTCTTGGATACCTGCTGAGTAGAGAGATGACTTTGCAGGATTGACCTCTAGTCCTGAGCAGGACTTTAAGTATTCTAATGATTCTATTAAGATGTCTATGGAGCCTCTATCCCCTCTTGAAATGAAAAAAAGATCATCTGGATATGCTAAATGAGTAATCTGCAACAGGTCACACTTTGGATGAAATTTAAATGAGGGGTGTCTAGTTCTACATTTTAAGATCCTATATAGGTAGTCAAAGCATAGAACAAAAATTAAAGGGGATTTGCCATGAAAACAACCCTACAAGTAACCATTAATATTCAAAGAGAAAAACGATGCGCGGATGCATTGTAGAGTCCAATTGATGAAAATAGGTGGGAAGTTGAGATGGACAAGCATTTCTTCAATAAATTTCGAGGAGAGTGAATCATAACCCTTTCTTAGAACAATTTTTAGGAGACATCTTGGGCCTATTCTTTTTCGTGAGTACCTTCTGATCAGCTCTTGTAATAGCATAATTTTCTCACCCATCAACCTTACTTCTGTGAACCCAGATTGTGTAGGAGAGACGAAGAGTCTATCAGTTCAGGTTTAAGTCCTTCGGCTATTAACTTAGAGGTGATTTTATATGTGACGTTCCTGCAAGATATAGGCCTGTAGTCTCACACAGTTCTAGCATTTGTTGTTTTGGCAATAAGTGATATGCTAGTGTGATTTATCTGTTTCAACGGTAGGCCAGAATCAAAAAATTCTTAAACAGCTCTACAAATCTGATCTCCTGTTCTTCTGTGAACCCAGATTGTGTAGGAGAGACAAAGAGTCTATCAGTTCAGGTTTAAGTCCTTCGGCTATTAACTTAGAGGTGATTTTATATGTGACGTTCCTGCAAGATATAGGCCTGTAGTCTCACACAGTTCTAGCATTTGTTGTTTTGGCAATAAGTGATATGCTAGTGTGATTTATCTTTTCAACGGTAGGCCAGAATCAAAAAATTCTTAAACAGCTCTACAAATCTGATCTCCTGTGGTCTGCCATGCCGCTTTGAAGAACTTGGAGGTGTATCCATCAGGGGCCTCCCCCGGAGACAAGTCCCCGGGTCCAGATGGTTGCACTTCGAAATTTTCCAAAGAAAGCTGGGGTACGACAGGGAGACAACTTTGTGATGCTGTCCATGAATTTTTTGAAACTGGCAAGCTCCTCAAACAAATCAACCACACCAACGTATCTCTGATTGCTAAGACACAGAATGCTAATAGAGTGGAAGATTTTAGACCAATATCATGCTACAAGGTAATATATAAAGTCATCTCAAAGATCCTGGCTTCTAGACTCGGTCCAGAACTAAAAGATCACATCTCCTCTGCACAAGTTGGATTTATAGAAGGAAGGCTCATGGGAGAAAATGTAATGCTACTCCAAGAACTCATTAGGGAGTATACAAGAAAGAGGATAAGTCTGAGGTGCCTTCTAAACCTTGATCTTAGAAAAGCATATGATACCCTCTCATAGAATTCAATCAAGGAAATGCTCACTCATCTTAACTTCCCTACACTGTTTATTAAGTGGCTTCTTGAATGCATTTGCACTTCATCTTTTTCTTTAAATATAAATGGTAACCTAAAGGGCTTCTTCCTTGGAAAAAGAGGTTTACGGCAAGGAGATCAAATCTCCCCATTGATTTTTCTTTTATGCACCGACTATCTCTCTAGGATTCTGAAATGCAGGACTAGGCTCCCATCCTTTAAATTTCATCCTAAATGTGGGCTTCTACCGATTACAAATCTAGCCTATGTAGATGATTTGATTCTGCTTTAAAGAAGAGACAAGGCTTCCATGAAAATTCTCTTAGACTCCTTGGAGCTTTTCAAAGCTGCATCTGGTCTTGAAGTTAACTCTACAAAATCGTCCAACTACTTAGCTCGAGTTCTTGAAAATGACACAAACTACCCCTCTCCATAACAGGTTTCAGTCAAGGGAGTCTACCTTTTAAGTACTTAAGTTTTCCTATTTCCTTTGGAAAACTGACAGTAGTTCAGTACTCCCCTCTTCTTGATAAGCTTCTGACCAACATAAGCTACTGGAGCTCTAAAACTTTGTCCCATGCAGGAAAAATTGAACTAATTAGAACTGTTTTGCAGCACATAGAAGCTTTTTGGTTCAGTTCTCCCTTCCCCAACTTTTCTTATCCAGAAAATTAATAGTCTTTGTGCAAAATTCGTAGGATCAAGTGGAAAGATGGGGTGGGCTTGGACTCAAAGACCTCAAAACATGGAACAATTCCTTCATAACTAGACAGCTTTGGGGCATCCTGCAGAAAAAGGACAGCCTCTGGATAATTTGGATCCACCACCAATATTTACAACAACGAGTATTTGGAGTTGGAATGTGCATAAAATAAATGACTCACCCCTAATCCACAGAATTCTCTCCATAAGAAATGAGCTACTAACCCATGCAGGTTCAGAGAAGGAGCTGAGGACCTACTGAAATCGTGGAACATTGGAAGGAAATTAAAAATTGGGTGGAGTAGTGTGGTCTGGGACAATGCCAACCTCCCTAAACACTCTTTTATTCTATGGCTTGCAGCACGACAAAGACTAGAAACAAATAATCTCATCACATATATGGAAGTTGACCATTCCTGCCCCCTTTGTAATCAAGCTCCTGAATCACATTAACACATATTCATTGCTTGTGATTTCTCCTCATCTATTTGGATGCAGATAAAGCAATGGCTACGAATTTGGAGAAGGATGCACACCATGCAAGGAGCACTAAAATGGATGAATAAAGAAGCAAGAGGCAAAGGATGGAGATCTAAAGCAAAAAGAACGACCCTAGCTGCAACAACATACTACCTACGGAAAGCTAGGAATGACAAAAGTATTTGAAAACAAATCTTGGAGCTCAAATGAGCTGGTTCACCTCATCAAAACACATGTGTGCAGAGTTCTCAACAACTCTTACTATCAGATGCATAAGGTTGAGCAACTATGAAGAAACACAAAGAAGAACCTTGAACAGCAAAGTGAACGACACCTAAAGCCTGCATCTACTTCTTTTTGCATCTAAGGATTAGGCCCTGGAGTATAGCTTTGGCATAAGTCTCTTTTTGGTAGTGCCAAGCTGTTGTTGATCTTTTCAAGTAATGGTGTATAGAGATTCACGTTCGGGGTAACATGGGGTGCTAATGTATAGCAATGCAACATCCTTGATGGCATAGCCGAAGGGGATGTTCCATTACTTTACAGTTTACATTAGTGTGTGTGTATGTCGGACTTCTAATAGACTTGGCCGGACGAGATAGGATCCATACCAGGATACCAGATTACCAGGACTTGGTCCTAGCCCCCACCTTAGGGATAGCCTCGGGCCACAAGAGTGCTAGAATTGCATTCGAGGATACCTCTTCTCTGTGGGCAACTCTTATTGTTTCAAAATCTTATCTCGCTTGTACATATTTCCTACATTTTAATATATTTTAACCTTAAAATCCAAAATTAAGAAGCATTGGGAGTAGGTTCTTGCAAAAGAGGTGATATTTTAAAGATTTTTTAGCTTCTTAAAAAGCATGCCAATAAGTAACTTATATTTTTTAGATGAGGAGAAATTTTATCGTAACTATTTTTAATAATGTAAAAAGTGAGCATTTTTCACTTAACATCTCAATTTTGTAATATACCTATCTAATATATATAGGCCTCTTTTTTATTTAGTTGTGCCCTCCAAAAATAATTCAGCTATTAAAAATTTTATTTATAGAAAAAAAATCTAATTCAATTCAGGAAAAATATCAATGTTTTCACTTAACCACCCTTAAAATTAAAAACCACCCTTTATAGGGGTCTGTTAACAAAGTGCCACCTTTTGCCTTTTTCCGTCTATTGCACTGTTAACTAGGTCCCTCCTCGGCCAAACCCATCTCTCTCTCAGCCTCTGCAACCGTTCAAAAACATTTTTCTTCTAAATTAGCGATGTCCACAATCGAAGTTCTATCCCAAGTGCACACCAACTTTAAATGAATTTCAATTATGGGTTGATTTCAATTGAAGGAGGAGTTTGTTTGTGTCGGCATGCCACACTCCAAATAAGACATGGCATTATAAAGAGGAAGGGGTTTATTAGGGTTAAACTGTTTTCAATTGATGATAGAAAAAGGATGGATAGGCTATCCACAATCGAAACTAGACCCAGGCATCTAAATCTCCTGTCGACCAAGACCGTTCTTCATTCATCTCTAGCTGCCACTACCCAGCGCGGAGGAGTTGTTGTCACCGATCGACATCACCTCGCTGCTTTCTCAGTGCCTCCTCTGATGAAAACCCTAAGTCAATCACCACTTGCATCTTCACTTCTATCCAAATTCAAGTCAGATTTGGTGGATTTTTGCGCTGCTTTTATTTCATTCCACGAATAAGGTTGATTGGTTTCTATTTTAGGTTCAAAATAAAGTACATATGGAATTCGTAAGTCTTCGTTTGGATATACCAAGTTTAATTTATTTTTTTTCATTTGTTCATGGAGATGAACAATAACAAAATTAGAACGGGTTGTGTTCTTAATCCATTTGGAACCCATAATCAAAATAATAAAACTATGTTATATGTTTACTGGATTTGAGTTTGGCATGGTGGTGAATAGGGTTCACTAAAGATGAGGTCGGAGCAACCCAATGGAGGAGAGTTCATCGCTCACGTTCATCAAAGAGAAGAAAGTTATGGAGGGCATTTGTGTCTTTTTGTATAAATTAATGGGACTAGTCGGTAGAAGGCAAAGGGTGGTTGGTTGTTAACAGAACCACTATAAAGGGTGGTTTTTTGTAATTTTTAATATTATGGGTGGTTAAGTGAAAACAGGGGTGGTTTTCTGTAAATTTTCCAAAAAGTTAATACAAGAAATAAGGAAAAAAATTTAGCATGATGGAGATAAATAGAACAGCAATTTCAAAAACAAGTTACATATATAGTAATCAGTAATGAACTCGTATTTTGGTCAAAATTCCGGCAACATAAAAGGCCAGGTATATATATGGAAAAGCAAGTTTGCAACATAACACTTACCTCGAGGAATGACTTAGCCTTGTTTGTAGGTGCATGAGAAGAGCCTGCAAGGATCACCATGTAACTATTTTGAGACACAAACATAGAAGAGAATGCACAATCAAAAGAGAGAAGGAACAATAAGTTTCAGTAAGTGTCGGATTTGTCTAGGTTCATTTTCCTAAATATAAATAACCACCACTAAGCAAATACCTGGACCTATGATTAAGGAAGGCAAATAAGTTCTGCAATAATTTAATTTTTATAAACCAAAGAGCTATCAGCATTTATAAGTATATTACTTAGCAGCCACTACAAGGGGAATCAAATAATTCAAGGTAAGGCTTACGAGAGGAGCAGAAGGAGAATCACCCCATGGTTTTTGGTAGCAATGTAGCATTAGTGTGATCTTTGATCTACACTTCAACCCCAACTTGTTAAGGTATGCTTGTGGCTCATAACCCATCTCCTCACTTGGCCAAAAGATAATTGGCTATTAGAAAATACTAACAGCTCATACATACAGAGGTAAAACACAAGAAGATATAAACTAGAAAGATAATTTACCATACTTACCATAGACCAGATAGGAACATTGGATCACCACAAGTTCAGAGGCTCTTTCACATTAATCGTGCTAGTGCTGCTCACTGAATTTTGTATCCCACGTGTCTAACATAAACGTAAGATAGTCAATGACCATAAAATGTCAGTAAAGTTCAGAGAAGTAACGAAAATGCAACAGTTATCATGTTATAGATATGTGAAATCAAAGTTCAAACAAGCATAGAAAAGAAACGAATGTCTTCAGCAGTTGATGCTCACCTCATATGCTTGAGATAATAAATATGTATCCCAACTTGTCCCTCAACTGATAGGACCATCTCATAAGCCCAAAGCTCCTTTTCCTACTAGTCGTACAATGTTCTAATTACAATTTTGATCTTGCATTGAACATCAGACATTCCTCAAAACACAGAAAAAGGTGAATGAACCATAATAATAAGAGTAAGAAGATCAAACAACTAGAGCTAGAAGAGAATTGTAATTCTTCAGCATAACAACTAGAGCTAGAAGAGAACTGATATTCTTCAGCATAATTCTACATACTCCTTAGATCTCACATTCAACACTTTATTGGGAGAGGGCAGAGTTTGTCATTCAATTTTTTGCACTCATAGCTCATTAGCATTCAGTTGAAAAAAATCCTACAGTAGAATTAGCACGGGAATATAACAAAGACACAACAAGCACCAAATTAATATTTTACTGAAAACAAAACATCAAAGTAAGATAAGATTAAGAAGAAATTCAGGATTGTCCAAGATTTAGCAAATGGACTGCATAAATAAGATTCCAAAACTAGTAACAGTCTGAGGTTTGAATGGTAGCAAGTTCAGGCTTCTTATTTAGTGGTGCAGTTCAGCCTCATCACCAACTACAGCTTTCTAAAGATTAGCTAACTTAGACTAAAACAAGTGGCGTTGATATTAACCTGCCTAGTAATCATAAAACAAAGTGTATGTTTTCTCCTCGACATTTACCTTGAGGTTTCGCATTTGAAACAGACAGCCAGCAGTAATAAGAACATATTCTCTGATCCTCATGATGAATATCCAGGATTAAATCTATGAAAGGAGGTCAAACAAAAGATTAAAAAAAAAAAGTTCAGGACATTGGTAACAGAACAAATCCAAGAAGAATGTAAAAAAATGCACCAAACTGGATTCCCCCTTAAGGTATATCTTCCCTACAGAATAACTCTGTCCTCGGATATGATCAACATCTTCCCAACAAAATAACTCTATAAGATGATCACATAGAAGACTGTACAAAATAACTCTATAAGATGATCACATAGAAGACTGTACAAAATAGTATAAGTAATTAGAAATGCAAGAGCTTTAAGCAACGATAGAAAAGGTCTTTACCTCATTAGCTTGATAAAAACGTATTCGAACTTGTCCATCACCTGATACGGGCAACATAAGCCTCAAAGTTTCTTTGCCAGTCAGCATAACTCTGCTGCTCCTTTGATCTTGCATTAAACATTGAACATTCTATAAATAATCAAAACAGACAAATGATCACGAAGAAGAGAACGAAATATATACGAGTAAGCAATTGATCATTATCATCACTATTAACCACTTACTGCTGCAGCAGAGTTATTGGACGTCCAAGTTGGTAGTTAGTTCATGATGGACCTGGACAAAAATAGAATGTAAGCATATGATTTAAAATTGAGAAAGCAGAAGGTACAAACTAAAGAAATAGGTAGGCAGAAGGATGAAATATAACATTTTACTCATCAACCTGAAGTCCTGAACTGATCTACAATCGTATGAAGACCCTTGTCACATATGTCAACATTCAAAAGATTCCTTGCTGATACAAGGTAACGCCTTGTCACCTTCCTTGGAAACCTGTATGAAAAAAGTTTTAAAAGAAACACCGTTTTGAATTGGCTAAAGAGTGAACTACCAAAGATTCAAAACCTGCATGATAAGTTGAACAAATAGGAACAATAAAAAACAGTAAAGTACAGATTACCTCCAAGTTCATCTTTCGAACAAATCATTCTAGTGCTGCTCACTTAACCTTGCAACCAACATTCCATAAATATATTGATATATTAAAGGTGAACGACCTTCAAAATGTTAGTAAGGGAGCACAATTGGTGGTCAAATAACTAATAAAGCATAAATACGTAATAATGGTGGTCAAATAACTACGAGTACAATTCTATTTTATTAGCATAGGACAAAGTCTTGGAATTCTAGTAGTTAAGGTTAGTCAAAAACAGGTCTATTAGAGGAGAGTATTGGACTATAGTCAACTTTCCTAATAAGATGGGGATACCCAGGTAACTGAAAGGGAAACTTCCTGGGCTAAAACCGGTTCCGGAGAAGTACTCCTTGTTAGATTCTTGGATACCAGCTGAGTAGAGATATAGCTTTGCAGGATTGACCTCTAGTCCTGAGCAGGACTTGAAGTATTCTAATGATTCCATTAAGATGTCTATGGAGCCTCTATCCCCTCTTGAAAGGAAAAAAAGATCATCTGGATATGCTAAATGAGTAATCTGCAATAGGTCACACTTTGGATGAAATTTAAATGAGGGGTGTCTGGTTCTACATTTTAAGATCCTATATAGGTAGTCAAAGCATAGAACAAAAATTAAAGGGGATTTGCCATGAAAACAACCCTACAAGTAACCATTAATATTCAAAGAGAAAAACGATGCGCAGATGCATTGTAGAGTCCAATTGATGAAAATAGGAGGGAAGTTGAGATGGACAAGCATTTCTTCAATAAATTTCCAGGAGCGTGAATCATAACCCTTTCTTAGAACAATTTTTAGGAGACATCTTGGGCCTATCCTTTTTCGTGAGTACCTTCTGATCAGCTCCTGTAATAACATAATTTTCTCACCCATCAATCTACTTCTTTGAACCCAGATTGTGTAGGAGAGACAAAGAGTCTATGAGTTCAGGTTTAAGTCCTTCGGCTATTAACTTAGAGGTGATTTTATATGTGACGTTCCAGCAAGATATAGGCCTTTAGTCTCACACAGTTCTAGCATTTGTTGTTTTGGCAATAAGTGATATGCTAGTGTGATTTACCTGTTTCAACAGTAGGCCAGAATCAAAAAATTCTTAAACAGCTCTACAGATCTGATCTCCTGTGGTCTGCCATGCCGCTTTGAAGAACTTGGAGGTGTATCCATCAGGGGCCTCCCCCGGAGACAAGTCCCCGGGTCCAGATGGTTGCACTTCGAAATTTTTCAAAGAAAGCTGGGGTACGACAGGGAGACAACTTTGTGATGCTGTCCATGAATTTTTTGAAACTGGCAAGCTCCTCAAACAAATCAATCACACCAGCGTATCTCTAATTGCTAAGACACAGAATGCTAATAGAGTGGGAGATTTTAGACCAATATCATGCTACAAGGTAACCTATAAAGTCATCTCAAAGATCCTGGCTTCTAGACTCGGTCCAGAACTAAAAGATCTCATCTCCTCTGCACAAGTTGGATTTATAGAAGAAAGGCTCATGGGAGAAAATGTAATGCTACTCCAAGAACTCATTAGGAAGTATACAAGAAAGAGGATAAGTCCGAGGTGCCTTCTAAACCTTGATCTTAGAAAAGCATATGATACCCTCTCATAGAAATTCATCAAGGAAATGCTCACTCATCTTAACTTCCCTACACTGTTTATTAAGTGGCTTCTTGAATGCATTTGCACTTCATCTTTTTCTTTAAATATAAATGGTAACCTAAAGGGCTTCTCCCTTGGAAAAAGAGGTTTACGGCAAGGAGATCAAATCTCCCCATTGATTTTTCTTTTATGCACCGACTATCTCTCTAGGATTCTGAAATGCAGGACTAGGCTCCCATCCTTTAAATTTCATCCTAAATGTGACTTCTACCGATTACACATCTGGCCTATGTAGATGATTTAATTATGCTTTCAAGAAGAGTCAAGGCTTCCATGAAAATTCTCTTAGACTCCTTGGATCTATTCAAAGCTGCCTCTAGTCTTGGAAGTTAACTATACAAAATCGTCCTACTACTTAGCTCGAGTTCTTGAAGATGACAGAAACTACCCCCTCCCTTAAGTACTTAGGTTTTCCTATTTCCACTGGAAAACTGACAGTAGCTCAGTACTCCCCTCTTCTTGATAAGCTTCTGACCAACATAAGCTACGTCATCAGCTTGATGATAATGTATTCAAACTTGTATCACTAGATAGGACCAGAATAAACATCAAGTTCCTCCTACTGCTCCATTGATCTTGCATTAAGATCTTGAATATAACATATAATAAGATCACCTTATGACGAGTTTCAAAGAATCTGGTCACTTCTTCCATATGGTTTCGATAGATTCCCTACATCACATGTTGACTTCATTATTTCAACATATGAGAGAAGTCAGAAAACAAATAGCCTACCTAATTGAAACAGCTGTTAAATCAATTTCAACTGATTACCTCAATATATTCAAAAAAACCTGAACAAATATCACCAGCAGGGAATCCCATTGCGATTATATTCTCTGTCATATATGTCACATCCAAATCAAATCCATCTTCCTGCAAATTTGTTATCAATTAGAAATATTACGCAATAATTGTAGAATTTCAAAGGTCAGCCAATTTGATGAAAATTTTACATGCACAAACAAGCCAAGAAGTCATATAGGGTTATATTTAACACATAACAACAGGACAATACATAGAGCATAAAAAATTTTAAAAAGAAGAAAAAAAAAGAAGCAAACATACATTGACTTTATGAGTTTTGAGATCCAATAATATCATTAAACTTGAACAAGAAAAAATTAGACACCTGATATCTTCTTTTTTGGGGGGAGACAACATGCCTAGCCTTGACAGTCACAGCCTTTACAGCACTCTTAGATGAATCAACTATTCTGTTAGTGAGGTTTCCAATAATGTTTGATTGCGGTGACACCCCCATCAGATCCTTGTTCAGAAGTTTGACCTCTAGGAGATACATGCAGGGAAATCCCACTTGTAAGCCTAGCAAAGGTTGATTTGGCAGAACTTGGTTCATCCTCTCCTCCAGCCGATGACTTTGGAATTTTCAAACTCTTTGCCCATAATGATATGCCAGATGTGGATGGCTTAGATGGTTCATCACTTTGGATATCTGGTGCAGAATTATCTGGAACTGCATCTAGGTCTCTTTTTATTTTTGATGAATCCGCAGACTAATCATTCATTTTGTCAGCTACCTTTGATCTCAGGAACTCCGAACCTAAATATGTAAAGATCTTAGTCTCATGAAATTACAATATCACAAGATACAAAATAAAGATAATTTCACATACTTATGAGCACCATGCTACCATACCCCTCTGTCAGCCAACTAAGTACCGAGGAAGTTACTAAATAGATGTAGATTGCTTTCTGGAACAGTAGGACACTACTTTCATATCATATGAGCGAAAGGTTGAGACTACATAAGATTACTTTTCTTTTATGTTGCCTTTACCGTTCAGCATTCACTACACTTGAAATCTAAAATGGAGTTGAAAGAAAATATTGCATCGTTATTGTACTGCTTATGTTGCGTTTGAAAACGTGGAAATTAAGTTCAAAACAAAAGGTAATTCCATTCTTCGTGACACTGCTAGCTGTGAGATTCCGAAGTACCAAATTAGGATTTCGACAAAATCAACTACATGCAAAATAAAGATAGTATCCTGATGGAGCGACAAAAGACAGCAAAACCCTAGACCTATGATGGAGCGACAAAAGGGGAAACAATCACTCCAAGTTAGAAGAATGCAATCGGGTAAAATTAGCAATAGAATCATATACACGATGATCTAAACTAACCTAATTCAGGCAAACAAATCAACAATTCAGGGGTTTCCGAAGCACCCAAGTAAAGTTAACACCTAACCTGAAACAGCAATAATCGTGTAAAAACAGGAGAATCGAACCTTTCTAGGTATAGTACTCCGAAATCTCTAGATTTGGGAAGCGGTGAAGAGGAAGAGTTTCCAAAGCAAGCGCTTGCAGAATAGCCGGAAGAGGAACTGAAGCAAACGCCGAAAGAGGATTCGATGATAATCTGAAGAGCTTCTAAGGGTTTTCAGGCAGCTCGCGACTCGCGAGATACGATGGGGAGGAAGAGGGCGATGGGCAGACTTGGACCTGCCGACTTTAGTTGCTGCCGATCGACTTGATCGGCGTGCGTAGAAAGAAAGCCGGATATCCTCTGGCGCAAGCAACAAGCTTAAAAATCAGCTTTATTTGACAGCTGTCAAATCTCATCTTTCCTTTTTTTTACCGAGTAGTATTTGAATGAAATATTTCCTAAAATAAAAACTTGAATACAGTATGCAATTTTTTCACAACGGTTCAATGAAATATTTCCTTATTTTTATACTGGACCGTTTTCAAATTTCATCTTTTTATTTTTTAATCTGATACAGTACAGCGTAGTATTTCATTTATACAACGGTTCAATGAAGATCATTATGGAATTTTTTTCCCATGATTGCTTTTGAGTTTTGAATTTTGTTATAAACAATATACACACGCCCTTGCAAAGGATAGATCGACTTGCAAGTTTTTGTTTTGTTTTTTTTTTTTTTTTTTAAAGAAAAAAAAAATTGGACATCATTTTCAATTTTAGTAAAACTATATACTTGCAAATTTGGATTCGCCTCTCTTTATTTACCAAAAATAAAATAAAATAAAAAGTGCACAAAATCATAGAGTAATGGTCCATAACTTTCTAGTTATCCTTCTAAATCCGAGTTTACTGATTAAGTATGATTAGAGTTTAAATATTATGAGATGTGATTAAGTATGATTAGAGTTTAAATATTATGAGATGTAATTTTATCTTACTAAATATAAAATGATTATTAATTTAAATTATTTATTTAAGTTATTGTCAATTAGGATATCTCCAAAAAAAATTAGAGGAAATGATAGTAAATACCACAATTTCTAAAATCTTTGCAAAAATGCCATCATTTTGGGAAATTTTGCAAGAATGCCATTTTTTCCCAAAATTTGCAAAAATGTTAAGGTAAACCCTCCCCCAAAACCTGCTATCCTAGGTTATTATGCCAAAAAAAAAAAAAATTACAGGCATTGTCAAGGTTCCCGGATCTGAGTGGTTGCCGATGGTGTTCGCCGGGGGGCTTGGTGGAGGGGGTGTGTGGTGGTCGGTCTCGGCCTGGATCTGGCCGGAGGTGGGCTCTGGCGCTCTAGGCTGTTGTTGTTCTCTCTCCTCTCCCTCGCTCTTGCCTTTTTCTTAGATCTGGGCGTTGGTAAGGGTTTCTCCGCCGCCGCTTGTCCGAGGTTGGTTGTCAGGCTGATAGGGGGTGGTCTTGGGTGTGAGCCAGGCGAGATGGGGCTAGTAATGTCGGCCTTCCTGGTTCGACGGATCGCTGCAGCGGGATGGCTATTCCTCGGCGGTGGTGTGGTGGGTGGAAGGCCGGCCCCAGGGTGAGGCCGGCGGCGGTGGAAGGCGTGGGCGCCGCTTGCTCTCTCGGTCTCTACTTCGTCTTCTTCGTCCCTGTTCTCTCTTACCTGCCGCTTGCTCTCTCTCTAAATCTTTCTTCGTCCCTGTTCGTCTTCTTCGTCCCTGGTTTGAGGTTCGAATTGGGTGACAGGGGTTTGACATTGGGTGACAGGGGTTTCCATTTTGTAGAGAAGGGTTCCGAAAGGGGTGACAGGGGTTTACATTTTGTAGAGAAGGGTTCCGAAATGGGGTGACAGGGTTTTGACATTGGGTGACAGGGGTTTACATTTTGTAGAGAAGGGTTCCGAAATGGGGTGACAGGGGTTTGACATTGGGTGACAGGGGTTTACATTTTGTAGAGAAGGGTTCCGAAATGGGGTGACAGGGGTTTGACATTGGGTGACAGGGGTTTTCATTTTGTAGAGAAGGGTTCTGAAATGGGGTGACAGGGGTTTGACATTGGGTGACAGGGGTTTTCATTTTGGAGAGAAGGGTTCCGAAATTGGATGACAGGGGTTTGACATTGGGTGACAGGGGTTTCCATTTTGGAGAGAAGGGTTCCGAAATTGGGTGACAGGGGTTTGAAATTGGGTGACAGAGGTTTCCATTATGAAATTGGGTGACGAGGTGTGGAAATTGGGATATGTGGATGTCGTAGGTGGCCGATTGAAGGAGGTTTGAGGTATTGGTTATAGGCTTCCGATTCATAAGGGGTGACATGGGTTTCACGTTGAGTGACAAGGGTACAGTGACATGGGTTAGTCTGTTAGGTGACAGAGGGAGATGAATATAATTTGTAAACTGACTCTGTTCGTCTGATGGAAATTGCATGAAACAAATGGTGAGGACAAAATACACAGAGGAAAGAGAGTGGCTAAGAGAAAGAAGATGAGTCAAATCGTGAGGAAGAAGAAAGGCAGGCCGTGAAGATAGATCTGGCAGCTAGGGCGGCGGCTGAGTTGAACTCCGGCCACCGCAGCCATCATCGGCGGGATACTGAGGAGGAGGAGCGGCGAGAAGCTTGTCGGAGCCTCCGGCGACGGAGTTTTGTTAGGTACGACCTCATCGACTACGACGACGAAGACTACTTAGATGACGACGATGACGAGTTCGACGAGGATGACAATACCGACGCGGAGGACGGCGGCCGGAAGAGAGAGAAGAAGCTCAAGTTTGTGCTCAAACTTCCGAATTGTTCCAGACTCTTAAGGTGAAGGGGACGAAGAAGGTGAAGAAGAGGAGGAAGAAATTAGGGTTGTGAAAATCCCCCACCAAAACTCTCTCTCTCCTTTCTCTCTCTCTCCTTGTGACAACATGTAACCGGTTTAGCTCTTCCCTAGTTTTATTTGCAAAAATACCACCACTGGTAGTTGTGCAAATTTTCCAAAAAAGTGGTATTTTTGCAAACCCACGAACAAAAAGTGGTATTTGTGCAAACAGAAATTATGAATCAAATTAAATTATTATTTTAGTTATGACAATATTTATTGAATTACTAGATTATATAGTCTTGGCTACCTCCATTGTCCTCCAATAAGCCAAAACATATTATCATCGATCAGGACTTTTCTAGGAAGAAGAACTTGGGCATTTTCGCAAAGTTTTTTGAAAATGTGGTATTTAGTACCATTTCCTCTAAACATTAAGCTGAATTGGAAAATTTCAAGGTCGAATCAAAGCTAAAACTCTACAAATTAAGCATGTAAACTGACTCTACAATGCTCAAAAACCTGTTCAGACGATCCCTCGTCGACATTTTTGCAAAATTTTTTGAAAATGTGGTATTTAGTACCATTTCCTTTTTTTAATCGATATGTAACTCCCATAAACGATTTGTTAAGGCCTGCTTTATGAAATTCCGGGGAGTCACCCTTTTGAACAAGTACTGCCCTAATTAATGGCTTAATTATATGTTTTAATTACCTAGTGAAAAAACTATATATACTCTCCATGTGACAAGAGCTATATACGTTGGGTTGTACACAACTTTGATGATTTTTATTATTAAATAAAATGAATCCTAATTATCCTACTCTTACAATGGTTGTCATTTCTTTTTTCTTATTGGGCGATTATTATATAATTAGCTCCATAAAGATATATGCGTTTTTATTTGCACTATATATGTTGATATAAGCTGGTTGCGTCATATGGAACGTACACGAGCCTATACAATCAGCCAATTAAGGAGAGATAAGAGCATCTCTAACATAATCCCAATTTTAGAATTTTTGTAATTTGAACAAATTTTAAGAGACTTTTTTGGTCTAATAAATTCTTCATTGTCATAATATAACAAAGAACGAGAGAGTATGGAGGAGACAGGGAAGAGATTTCTATTCATGTGTCTATTCTTAAGCGGGATTACAAACCCTTATATATGCAAAGTAAAGAAAGAATAGAAAACTTCTTTCCGCTTTTGCCATCCAAAACATCAAAAGGTTCCAATCCGACGGGTCCCGCCGGGTGACTTGAACCCGTAGACCCGTTGGAATCTCGGGTTAGAGTTCGGGTCATGCCCCCGAGTTCTCGACCCGACGAGTCGGACCCGTACGTGGCCACGTCTAATATCCCGCGAAAATTAAAATACCCTATATATATAAGGGCACCCCACGGAATTTCCATAAACATTATGCATGATTTATTTCGTAATGGGGTAGAAATTAGTTCCTTATGTTTTCAACGTACGCAACACACTTATACATCATTAAACAATTTTTGAATTATTTGATTTCATAAAACTGTAAAAGACAAAAAACAAAATTAATGAAACCTAAATCATTGCGGAATGCAATACAATCTTGAAGCAATTTAGCCACAAATAAGCAATGAACGAAAAGGACGTACATACGTGTCCAAATGATGACGCACAATAAAAATAAAATTGCCTTAGCATTCAGCCTATTTATGTGACATTTTAGGATTGATTTTGAGAATATTTTCGTCTTTTGTAGAGTTCTTGTGCTTGTCCTTACACTTTTGTTGTATTTTGTATTTTCATGACGGTTTCCGTCTGCCGACTTGTCAATTTTCGAGGTCCAAATTTGTTTGGCCTCGAATTGTTTGGTTAATAAAATATGTAAATCTATCTATACAATAGTGTAGTGGATTGCGTTCCCAAACTCGAGAATACCAGATAATGCATCTACAAGCTTTTAAGATGATCCAAGGACATCCGAAACACTCTAGAACTTTTGAGAACGTTATGGAGATCATACCCACACTTATGTAGAGTTCTCTGGATACTTGTAGATAAGTAGAGATCCCATAAAGAATTCAAAAGGCTTATGGAGCCATCTAATCTATAAAAGATCTAGAAAGGTCTAGCCATGTCTTTCGTCTCTTACGGTGTGAATTATGAACAAACTGATTATGCATAGGTTGTTATTCATTTGGTGTAATATAATTATTCATATATGTGTTAATAGTTTTTTCATATGAAAATTATCCGTCTATTGTAACATGATTATTCGTATAGTTATATACATACGAATAATCATGTTGTTACAGTCGAATAATTTTTCTCTTAAAAATTTCCTCTAAGGGCTTGTTTGGATTCCAATGCATTATACTATAATATAATGCAATTATAATTATAAAAACTTAAATAATATTTGTTTACTCATTTTACTTTACAATGTGTTTAGAATATTGTAAATTTTAAATAAAATACCTTATAAATTATGTCAATTAATTATATTAAGTTTACAATGTAATTATATACTCTACGCAATACTGAGTATTTAACTAATTAACACAATTTATAAGATATTTTATTTAAAATTTACATTATTTTGAACACATTATAAAATGTGTAACCAAACACTATTCAGCTAGTGTATTATAATTATAATACATAATGCATTAGAATCCAAACACACAATTTCAAGCTAGAGTTGATCTTTTTAATCCAACAATTCAGATTTGTCACAGATTACACCGTAAGATGTGTTTATAATTAAATGATCTATAATTGAAACACATCTTATGATATAATATGTGAATATAAATCTGAATCATTAGATTAAAATATAGTCGGGACATAAAATAAAGCTGCTGCATGTTATGCCAAAGCTTAAGAGTTATATATCCGACTCCATCTTTTCGCTCGATCGATCTCATTTCCTACAACAAAAAGTGAAGATATATATATATATATATATATATATATATATATATATATATATATATATCAGCTGCGTTTTTCATTTGTAATGAAAACATTAATTTAATTTATACGTACAATATTTTCAAGGGAGTGCAAAAAGTTTTGGGCATGTATATGAATTAATAGGAATTTGGGTCCCAAAATTTTTGATGGTGTTAACGTACGACTAATGAGAGTGATATCAATCAAACAGTGGGTTTATATAAGTGATCGATAAGTGTACACCTTTTATGACATTAACGGTAGCAAATCTATACTCGTATACAACATAATATATATATATATATATATATATATATATATATATATATTCCCTCTGTTTATTACTTTTGTGCATGTTTTTTAATGAATATATATAATATATTTTTAATTATTTTTTTTTATAAATTGATACTATGTAATTATTACTAATAAATATTAATTTATAAAAAAAATTGATTAAAAAAATAATATTTTATAGAATTTTTACCTCTTTAAAAAACGTGTACAAAGTCAAACAACCTTTGTTTTGAAACTGAGGGAGTACAATTAACTGTGTTTTCATATGAAAATTATTCATATTTAGGAATAGGATTATTCACACAAATGACAAATCATGTTATTTGCTCAATCTTAATTCTTAAGGGATGTTTATATTAGATCCACACGTACACATATAGATTCCAATGTACATACCTCTTAGGTTTGCATGTTCAGACTTTATAGTCAGTGGCGGAGCTGGGGCTGCTCGAGCACCCCCTGGCTCGGAAAAAAATACAAAAAAAATATTTTTTTTTGTATATATTTAATATTTTTAAGATAATATAATATCTTTAAATGGTATTTGAAACTAAAGTGCTATCTAGCTCAAGTGGTAAGGAAAGGAAGGAAGAAAGTATTGAGAATCAAGAGGTGTTGGGTTCAATTCCCACCTCCTTAACTATTTATTTGTTTTACTCTATCATTAATTCTTTTTTAATTTCTCTTTATAATTTTTGTTTCTATCCACCATTTCATTAAAAAATGCCATATTTATGTTCAAATTATATATTAAACCATTTCTTTCAATATTTATGTTTAAATTATATCTATATTTATATTTATGTTCAAATTATATATTAAACCATTTCTTTCAATATTTATGTTTAAATTATATCTATATTTTTTGTTTCTCTTCTATTTTTTTTACTCTCAACTATTTAAATACAAAAAAAAAATCATTAAAATTAACAATTTTAGTGTTTTTTCAATATTTTTTTTTACAAAATCTTCTTATCAAGTATACACAAAAAAAAAAATATTTCATGAAATTTTTTTAGCACCCCCCTACCCGGAATTCTGGCTCCGCCACTGTTTATAGTGTACTAAGAAATCATTCGTTTGCTTTCTCGTGATAATTAGACTAGCTAGTTTTCACATAACTACCCATAAAATTATAAATCCTAGAAAAGCACCCATAAATTAGATTTGTTTTAAGAAGATCACACATTCGTTAAATGTCCATTTGTTCCAAATTATAAAGACAAAATGCCCCCATGTCTTAGTTTTTGAAAAGTAATAATTTGGGGTTTTTAAGTAATTATAATATGGGTTTATTTTAGAGCATATCCACATCTTATTCAACATTTGATGGAGAGGAGACTGATAGAAGCCATTGCAAATCTCTGTTCTTCACATTGCAGATTTGATGCAGATATATTGGTTGGAGTATTTATATATGTATTAAAATGCTTAATTTCCTCGAATTAGGGGTATTTAAGTCTTTTCAAACAAAACAAATAGAGGTTCAAGGGATATAATTTATAGTGTTTTAATTATTCGCATATAATTTAAGCGTATAATATATTAAAGAAAACTAATCTATATACATATACTAAAATTGATTCAACACGTCCTATGTGGCGCGTTATATATGGTTGATTCTAGGAAAAAAATTAATAAAATAATATGTTTTTATAATTTATAGAAAGTTATATAAGCCACACTCTATCTCTATATATATTATTTAATAGATAAAAATATAAATAAAAAATATTTTATAGTTATTCTTACCAAAAATATTAAAAGATAAATATGTAGTATTTGATATATGCTATTTTTATATCTAGATTATTTTTTGGTGGAAAAAACTATTTATATCAAAATTAATTATTTAATAATTGTTATTTTATTTATATCTATATTATTTTTTGGTGAAAAAACTATTTATATTTAGATTATTATTATTATTTGTTCATTGAAATCTAATTGATTTATTTATAATATTGGATTAACGTATTCTTCGTATACGAAGCGGGATCGATTACCCGCGCAGGATTCAAGCAGGGGCACGTGCCCCTTTCTCCGCCAATCGGCCAATGTGTACGGACATAAATTTTAGGGTAATTAGGTCAAAGATCAAATAATTTCAGCACTTGAATTTAACTCTGATGTTCGATCGATCTGGTGTTTAGATCATATACATATATATACCTTTAAATCTCCCGCTTGCAATGAAGAACAGCCTCCCGAATCTCACTCTCGCGATCATAATAATAGCTTCCGTCACAGCGGTTGATGCCGTTGCTCCGGCGATGATCATCAACCTTGCCCACCTTCGAGTTCGAGTTCATCCTCCTGATCTTTCCTCTCAGAAAAATACAGTTGAGAGGCCTCAAAATCAACCCCATGAGTCTCTTGAGGCGCCCTTTTTCCTCATCGATGAAATTGAGTTCTTAGGGCACGCATCAGCAGCTGGCGTGGCGCTGGAGGTGTTGACGTTGTGGGCTGCCCCATCCGCTGCAGCAATACAATGGAGGTCGAGATCGAGGTCGAAGTAGCCGGAGAGGGAGTTGGTGTCGATGGAGAACCTGAGGGAGTTGGCCGCTTCGGCCGAGGTCGATGCACCAGCTGTATCTTAGGCTTTCTATGGAGATTGGATTCGACTGCCATTTTTGTTATATGGAAGGAAGCTTGATATTGATCTTAGTTATGCAATAAAGATAGCAAGTTTTATTTGTCTTCAAATTTAAAAATCGATAGGTATATATACGTGAGAGATTTACAAAACTAACCCCTTTTGCATTTCATTTTGCAAAAATGACCTATTTTTTTTAGATTTGCGAAAACAACCCTTTTAAAGAGTAAAAATCGGCCCTACTCTTTAACACTTCCCTTTTCATTTTGTTGGATGTATTCATACATTTTTCATGACATGCATGTAACATAACAATTAATTTTGGCGATAGATTTTTTTTTTCTCCGTTTCTTATAAAAGAGCATATGAACTTTAGTAACAAACCTATATTTTTCGCTAAAAGTGACATCATTAATTCAATGCCAATTTTTTTTGACTCGATGTTAATTGTAATTATAATATGGTTGCATAAACTGAAAAATAGCGACGAGTTTGCAAATTTGTTGCTATTTTGTTTTTACTCCCTCCGTTTCAAAATACATGGGTTTTGACTTTTCGGCACGTTTTTTAAGGAACGAAAAACTATATAAAATATTATTTTTTTAATGAATTTTTTTACATAATTTGATACTTATTACTAATAAGTATTAAATTATATAAAAAAATTAATTAAAAAAATAATATTTTATAGAGTTTTTCGCTTCTTAAAAAACGTGCCGAAACCTAAAAACCCATGTATTTTGGAACGGAGGTAGTATATGTTACGTGGGAATTATTAAGCTATATATTCATTAAGGAATTCCCACTTTTGTAGTTATGCTGGGAAGGAAAAAATATATAGTACGTTGAGGTTTACAAGAAATTTTGAAGGAAAAAATATTCATCTATAACAATATGATTACCCGTACATAAATCATGCGAATAAGAATGAATGATCATGTTAATTACTATAACATACAAATCATTTTCATTTGAAAAAACTATTAACATGCATTATGAATAATTATATTATGCCAAATAAATAATTATGGTGTTACATATGAATAATCAGTTTGTTCACAGTTCACACTGTAAGAAATGTTCACAAATGATCTATTGCCTCTCTCTCCGTCTGCAGATAGATAAGGGGATAAAAATACATTTAAGGGTTTTGCTAAATAAAATATACAAAATACTAATATATATAATATTAAAAGATGCATGCACCTGTGACAAGTGACAACTATCATTGAGTGCACTCATTTTATTGAGTTATGCATTTTTTTCAACAGATTTGTGCAAAAACTCCCAAGTGTCTGAAGTAAAAGTATTCTAAAGTGTCATTAGAAATTTAGAACTGATACATTCAAAGTGTGAGTAATCTAAATGTCAGCAGTTAAAGTGTCAGCACTCAAGTGTATGTCAGTGTGAATAATATATCAAAATGTTAATAGTCAAAATGCATGTCAAAAGTCATTGTCAAAGTATCAACAACCAAGTGTTAATAGTCAAAATGTCAACAATCAAGTATGAGTAGCCAAAGTGTAAGTAATTACTAATGAAATGGATGAACTAGCTAGTATCTAGGGTTTAGGTCTTAGGTGGTTCGAGTGGAACCAAATTGGAGGTTTGAAGGCTAAGGGTTTGGTGTCATTATTTGAATGAGCTGAAAGACAAAAGTTTAAGCGCGTTCTTTGTCTTCGGCCTATTACTATATATGACCCGATCCACCTCTCCTCTTCTGGCCCAAGCTTCTGAAGACGCTCTAACAGCTCATTGCCCTTGCTGAGTAGAATGTTGCATTTTACTTAATGAGGGCTCAGCTATATAAGCCCAATTTAAGAAACCCTAAATGTGAGCCGACTTCATTTTCGCTTCCGCCCACAAGAAAGAAAGAGAGAGAGAGAGTCTGAAAATCCTATAAGTCGATTTGATGACGCTCTAGTTGCTCTTCCTTGGTGAGCTTGAATCTCAAGTTCCTCAAGAGATTCAAGTGGATTCTGCTAGATGAAGGAAAAAGACGGTGCTTCAGATCGGTTGCCAATTACATTAGCCAGCTCTTCATCAACTTCCATTCATCTTCGTCCCCATATGGAGTGAAATGAAGTATCTGTTCTTTTCTTCGTACTTTTCCTTGACTGATTCTTACCGAAACCGATGGATCTAGATTCGTTTCTTGTTTATCGATCTGTTCATCTGTATCCATGATCTGTATTTGATTATACTTAGTGGATTATTGGGTTTGAGTCCCTCTTGAGACTCCACAAAGTATAGGAAAATCGAACTGCATCACCAAATCTCGTACGTCTTCTCTCATCTTTCTTGTTCGTGTTTCACTTAGTTTTACATCTTCGATTAGAGCTATAAAACCGAAAACTGGTTTCAACAAAAGGCAATGCTGAGCAGAAGACAAATTAAACCAGGGTGTGGAGGGATTGATGGTGGTGTTAGTGGATTGAAGATGGCATACGTGGATTAATTTAGCGACGCGATTTCCAAGTGCTACAAAAATAAGTTTTAGTTTACAAATTCAATTTTTATATCATTTTTACTATTTCTTTGTCTCATTATTCGTGTCAATTTTTTCTATTATTCTTGTCTCATTGCTCATGTCAATTTTTTTCACTATTATTCTTTGTCCCATTGCTCATGTCAATTTTTTTTTACCTATTATTCTTTGTATCATTACTCATGTCAATGTCTTGATTTTGACAAATAGAGAGTGGTCATCCAGGATTTATATATTGTCATAGTTTATAGTTTTCTATATGGCACGTTAATTATGGTTGATCATAGGGAAAAAAAAAAAAATAATATATTGTCATAGTCTATAGAAAGTTATATAAGTCACAATCTATCAATCTATATATTTTAGTTAATTGACAAAAATATAAATAAAAAATATTTTATATTCATACTTTCAAAAATATTAATAAATAAAATATAATATTTGATATGTGCTATTTTATTTATATCTAGATTAGATTATTTTTTTGTGGAGAGAATTTAATCATTGTTATTGTATTATTTTAGTACACTATTAAAATTTAATTATTTATATTGTTTTTGAGGCCAAATTAAATCATTAAAATATTATGTAATCATAATATGTAGACACAATCCATCCGGACATAGATATTTTAGTAAACTAACGTAATAAATATGTACTATATATTTAATAAAAAATAGAATGTTAATTTTTTTTTAAAATCAACTATCTATTATATTACATAAGATTTAATTAACGATATATTAGGAAAAAAAATTATTTATATATAATATGCATGTCGAATTAATTTTATTTATATATATATATTATTTTTTGGTGGGAAAATTTATTTATATTTGTATTATTTATTATTATCTATACTCCATATTATTTATAATATTTTATTAATGTATTATTTGTATACGGGACGGGACCTACACTACTACACTAGTAAAATATAAATACGGTTTGTCTATTGCAGGCCCTGAGTAAGAGTATTTTATTGGGAAAGAAAAGTCTAAAAGAAATGGTTATACCAGATGTATTTAGAGAAAATATTTTCCAATTTGACTTCTTATCATATACCTATAGAAAATCCGATATAAATAAAATAAATTTAAATAATTTATTTTTCCTTTTCCATATATATGAGCTGACTAGAATCATTGAAGTCATTCATAGTTGGCACATCTCAGGTTGATTTCAGATTCACCAGATTAGTAATGATATACTTGAATAGAAAAATAGTGGAGACAAAAATGAAAACAAACAACATCGGTAAGGTCCAATAAACCGACGAAAACAATAAGTTGATCGATAAAAAGCGCGATACTCTTAACGAATGGTAGGAATGAAAGATAGTACAATACACAAAATAATAAATAGGAAGCTCCAAAAATAGACAGAAAGGGAGTGAAAATGAAGGAAAGCAGGTCTTCAAATGACACAAGTTATGTTTATGTCTCTTAGTGAATAGTACTAGGTAGGCAACCCTGCACACAGTACGTGGTTATAACTTGTCAATGACAAGTTATGTTTACCGTAAATCTAACCCTAATTGGAGTGAATAATGTCTTCCCGTTCAGAGCCGGCCTTGGGCATAGGCCAAATAGGCCGCCGTCTCGAGCCCCCGATCCAGGAAGGGCCACGTAAAAAAATGTATAATGTATATAAATATTGTTGTATGTATAAGTAAAAAAAAACCCCATTAATATTAGGATATAAATAAAACACATACTTTGTCACATAACTTGACAACTTATTTCATCTTCAATCTAAGTGAATAAATGACGGATATAGCCCAAGACAACCTTATCTTAATTTCGATTTTTATAAATAATACAAGGTGGTTTTGTAGTAAAAAAGATTTTATTTGTATGGCCAATTTTGATACTGTTACGTGTTAAGTTTAACTTAATTTAATTACAATAAAAAAATGAAGACATTGTAAAAAAAATCATTTTCGAACTTTATTTATCACTAGCAAAGTATCTCATTCTTTTTATACCACTAATAGGAAAATCTATTAACCTCAAGTAAATAAATATAATGACATAAAATCGTTGCTTTGAATCGTATAATGACAATGTATAACATTATATGTATACTACGAATCATTAATTAGTGATGAAAATATAACTCAAGTTTACTAGTATTAAATTAAGTTTAAAATTTATATTTTAAAATAATGTATTTAAAATTATAATTTGTCACTAAATTTGTAGTAAATGGCTCTGTTTGTTTTCCGCCTATAGCCCTAAAAACATCAGGGCCGGCCCTGTTCCCGTTGATCTTTTTGTTTCTTGTTTCTTTATCCAACATATCCGCGAACACGCACATGAACGTTCCGAAAGGAGCGAATATTTGCTTTAAAACTAGTTCAAACCTACACCATAGCTTTATCTTCCTCCCAACCCTTTGCAACTCGATCACTCCAGTTAATTGGAGTGATCGAGTTCTTATGCCATCGATTTTGTTAATTGGAGTGATCGAGTTGCAAAGGATTGGGATGAAGATGAAGCTATGGTGTAGGTTTGAACTAGTTTTAAAGCAAATATTCGCTCCTTTCGGAATTCGGAACGTTCATATGCGTGTTCGCGGATATGTTGGATAAAGAAACAAGAAACAAAAAATCAACGGGAAGACATTGTTCACTCCAATTAGGGTCAGATTGATTAACCGATTTATGAAAACACAGATGGATAGCATTCCCCATTTATTGTTGTAAAATTTTATTAACCGATTTTAGATGTTTACAAGATAGAAGAGCCGACTGATCAAAATGGTTGGCTTGGGTAGTTTAAGGTGTGGCCAAGAGCACCATTTTTTAAATTCTTCATTGACTATTAAAAAGATTAAATAGTTAAATAATAATACAGACATATCATATGATAATGTTTTCATAAAATCATATAGCTATATTTTGTATAAATTGGAGAAATACAAGCGATATCATAATTATAATATATACTCATAATAAGTCATTTATTAACTTATAAAATTCAAAATTTATAAAAAGGCAACAGAAAAAAGTGACATTGTTATATTAGGATATTTGAATGGACTTTACCAACATATATACATAAATACATATTTATTTTTGGTAACACTTGCTCCTTGATAATCTGGTCAGTACGAGTCGGATCACTCATTCACAGGTCAATAATAAACTTAGGTAATTTTTGGGTTTGGGTTTGCATCAGGCCATATTTTGATTGGTTTAATCATTTAATACACTCACAGAGATTAGAGAACCAATTATCACAACCAGCTTCTGAGAACCAAATGAGCAACAAGCTAACTGAAATATATATGGCAAAGAACAGCACCTGAAAAACTGCAGAGACTTCTCCGGTTATTGACTCCACATTCGATTCCGACAACCTATTCAATAGAGAACTTGAGAACGAGCATGAAGAAGAAAGTTAATTGAAAAAATAAAGCCAACAATTGAACATAACATTTATAAGATAATAGGAGGAAAGACAAATCATAGTACCTCTTATTCGTCTACATCGGATTAGCAAGTTGTCATTTGAATCAATACTTGACTGAGCTCTCAAATGTGGTACGGTGCTGCATAACTTCTACTTCTTGGTGCTTCAACATTGTCATTCTCTGACTTGGAATTTTCTAAAGTAGGTGAAACATGTATGTATATTGTGAAGAAGTGAAGAAAGTGCAAAAATATAAGAAATTGAGGGCTGGATCATCCCATCTTGGGATGGGCCATTGGGTCTTGCAAGGAGGCTACAATCTATTTTGGTTATTTGAGGAGTAGGGAGAGGTTTATATCATCTCAAGGACAAAGTTAGGAGTAGAAATTGGTAAATAATTAATGATATTATTTTCTTTGTTTCCGGTCATAAGTTTCAAACTTTCAGTTGTAACATATCACATATGATCGAGATAATGCATCATGCCTAATCAACAAATATTGCTAAGATGCATACTGTGCTACCTTTCCAGGTGTTATTAATCCTCTCTGATCAGAGCATCAAAAATCATACTATATCCTTGCACGATGCGGTTTGTCTCTGATCAGACCGGATACCTGCCACGGACTCTCCTTGCACGATGCGGATCCAGATTCATTCACCGGATTTGGTGAATGAATCTGGATCTCCATCGTGCAAGGCGGAGAGTCCGAATTCCTCGCAATCTCTCCCCCAAATCGCCTCCATCCTCCCCATGGCGTATGTGCTGTACATCACGAACCAGTTCTTCTTCACTTCCGTCCCGTCCGGCAAAACGTACGAGGCTACGGTGGAGCTCCGACAATGGGGTAGTGTGGGAAGCCTCCGGAGGAGGGGGAAAGGAGGTAGAGGGAGAGGAGGAGGAGGAGGATTGGGAGGAAGATGAAGGTAAGGGAAACGGAATCCATCGTAATGGGGGTTGCAAAGTGATCGAATCGTTCGATAATCGAACTATAATTCGATCCACCAGACATGCCGAATGAATGAGCCTACTACACAGTCTACACTTATCTAACTTCGGGCGGTTAGACCATGCCGAATGAATGAGCATCTACTACACTTATCTAACTCCATCTACAAATGAATTTCAATTATCTTTATAGCTAGAAAGTAAACATAAGTTGTACAATTTCTTCATTTACCTTCAAACTATGAAAAGCAGGAGGCTGGTTTTTCCACCAAAATTTCAGCAGAGATGAATTGGAGTATGACCAAAAAATGCAGATACTAGCCAATAAAAGAAAAATAAGGGCTGAAATTTAATCTGGCTATACATTTTAATCAGAGTGTGATAGCCACAAAAATAATGCATGAACATATAATTGAGAAAAATGAATTAGAACAACTTAGCATTTTATTTGATTCTTCTTTTTGACCTTTTTTAAACTTCTTTTAAGAAGCCATTATGTGTTCAAATATGGAGTTGTACAAAATATTTAGAACATTAAGGAATTCGTTTTTGTACCCCTCCGCCATCAGAAATTAATAATGAGCTCAAAAACTAAAACAGAGATTACATAGGAAACCAATGTGATTAAAATGTAAGATTTAGATAAGTTTTTTAATACATAAAAAAAATGTTTTATTACAGATTTAGATTACTGATTTAAGAACATATAAGATTCAAATGTAGTTTTTACCTTGAATTAAGAGAATTAAAATAACTTTTTCTTTAATCACTAACATTTATTGATCTCCACAAGAACAATCTCAACGGCTCTATACCCACTTCATTGGGTCGGGTAACCCGGTTAAAATTCTTAGATTTGAGTGGAAACAAGCTGTCAGGTCGGATACCCGATTTGAATTTCCCCTCGTTGAATGTCTTGGACCTCAGACAAAACCATCTATCAGGCCCAATTCCTTAGTATTGGGCTTTCTAAACCCTTAATAAAACTAGACCTAAGCAGAAACTGAATCACGGGCCCAATACCCGAATCCATTTTGGGCCTTAAGGACCTTATCCTAATGGATTTGGGCTTCAACCACCTCACCGGCCCAATCCCAACTTCTCTCAAAACCATGAACTCCCTCCAAGCCTTAATCCTAAGCAACAATCCTTTGGTGTCCACAACACTCCCAAATGATGCATTTGATGGCATGGAAAACCTACTCATCCTAATCCTCTCCAACATGAACCTCCACGGCCCGATCCCGTCATCCCTAGGGCGCCTCCCGAGGATCCGAGTCATCCATCTCAACAACCACAAGCTAAACGGGTCAATACCCACAAGTGTCAGAGACTTACAGAGTCTGAGCGAGCTGAGATTGGACGACAATCAACTAATTAATAGGCCCAGTCCCGCTAGGGAAGGACATGGTGTGGAGAATGAGGAGGAAGCTTCGACTTCACGACCACTCAGGGTTGTCCTACAAAGAAGGCGGTGATGATAGGGTTGGCGGTGACTTGTTAATGAGCTTAGGAGTTTGGTATTGCACCACACCAAAGGTTAACACAGACTTAACAAAGGTGTTCCAGCACTGGTCCATTTCAAGAGCCACAAGCACCAACTTGGGTCGGCCCAAATCAGCATCAAATGGTGTGATTCATAAGTGGTCAAAGGGTTTGTGGTTGGTTGGTCAATTGGTAGTCTTGGTTTTGTCACTAGTTTTATCTTGTTAGCCTTGGTCAAATCCGAGCTCAAGCCAAGCTTAAAATTTAATTTCAACTTATGTAAATGTACATATTTTGTTTGTTCGCAGTAGTTCATAACTTGGGCTAAAAGCCAAAATGGTTAGTTCAAATTTTAGCAACTCTAGTTGGTGGTGAGAGTGAGATGGATCAGGTAGGTTAGGCAGCAATCAGCATGTATGTGTAACACTCCCTTGTTTCTATTAATTTATATAATATATATGGAAGACTAATTAGTAATTGTTTTTTTCCTTGCTTTTATAGTAGTTGTGATTACTCTATTTATTAATTGTTTTCTTTGTTATAAGTTGAAAATATGAATTACAAGTTTTATTATATAAAGTTGGTGGACTATTTCTCCAATTGATTTTTAAGATGAAAAACCTTACTCAGTTAATGTGACAACCTATTAGAGTATGTGCGCTCGTGCATACAACCTTGTATCACGAGGGAGTGTTATTTTCCGGGTTCACTTTTGGATACTTGGGGAATCAAGAATGTTGTTGTGGGAAGACAAGGGAGTTTTGGGGCTTCAGTATTCCCTAGTCAGTGTTCCACAGCTGCTGGTTACTGTGGGGCTAGTAGGGGATGGCATAGATTCGAAAGCCATTGAGGAAGGGGTGAAATGCAGTTCTGCAACCTCTAAATTGGATGATTCTGAACACAACATACCTGACAAACCGACACCTAAGAATTCGCGTGTGGACTTTTTGGAGCATCAAATTCATTGGAAATTTCCTATACGAAGACACTGATTGATTAATCTTTGCTTTTTTAAAATCTTAAGATAAGAAATGTAATGTAAGGTATCAGGTATGTTGCATCGATGACATCCTGTGGTTCCGCTATTCAGGTTGACACAGCAGGTTGGCTGGAAAGAACAAAGCAAGAGCCTGAGTATTATGCAGACGAGGAAAAACCTTCATATAATTGCGCGCTTTGGTTCTTGATGCACAACAGCTACTCTCAACTCTTTATACATTCCCTTCATTTTATTAATTTCCAGTATGCTTGATTCGAGTTTGTAGAGTTGCGTCTGCCTGACTCAAACAATATCACAGCTTCTTCATCTTTTGCATTGCCTTGTTCTAACCTCTACCGCTTCTGGAAGTTGAAAGTCCTGATGCCCAAGGCAAAGATGAAGGTGAACAGAACCGAAAATCCGGTGACCATGCCAGCAACAACTCCTAGGAAGTCATGCCTGAAACCGAAGTAATCTCTAATGAATTCCGCCACGGTTACACCTCCTAACAAGTCTGAGAGCGGGTGTTGTACATCTCCGAATTGTGATGTCACCAGCCCGTCCAAGGTCCATGCAACGGGGCACGCCCAGTAGTACCATCTCCACCAAATCGGGATTTTCTGTGAAAGGAAATCATGCAGTTAAATGAATATATATATATTCAATTCAAGTGGATGAGTACATTTTAACTGTGAAGTGAATGAGAATCAATCTTACCGTTCTTGGGATGATGAATCCGGAGAAGAGGTTCCAGAGGGAGTAGAAGGCCGAAGCAACAATGGCAGCTATTTGTTGGTTTGGTGTGATGGCGACAGTCATCATACCGAACAGGGTAAAGTAAAGGAGGGTGAAGTACACAAAGAAGAGGTACCAGAAGAACTTGACAGCACTCCATTGGAATCCTATCATGGCATATACTATGACGCCGTAAACAGTTGCTTGCAGGAAGATGTATGGTAACTCAACCAAAACCTGAAAATCATCGCGTTAAACTAGTCACAACACAACGCGAAGAATGAAGAATGGCTAGCTGTTACTTATGAAATCCAAATACGAACCTGTGCAAGAGCATATGGCACAGGGGAGTACATTCCAGCTGCTTTTTCTCTATAGAACACTGTTCTTTCAATAACGATGATGGGTTGTACAGAACTGCTGTTTTGAACTCCAAGAAACAGGACAGCGGCATACATTGAACCCATTGCATTGAATAGATCTAATCGCTTGTAGCTGAATATTTACAGTCAAGTGCAATATGTTGTCATGGTTAAGTACTTAAGTATATATACATAAAAATCACTTGTTAAGACGGTAAACGGAACTACTCACAATTTCTGCCCAAGATCCCAAAACATGGACCCGAGCATAATGGCGATGAACATGGTGAACAGAAATTTGACTGCGGTGTATGATGGGTTTCTCCAGTATGACCGGTGCTGTTTCCATAGGGTAGCTAGCATCTGTACAAGTAGGGGTTGGGCGTATTGAGTAGGAAAGTATAGGTCTTGTGATCCCGGGAGTGGGGTACTTAGCTCTTGGATGAGAGCTTTGTTCTTCCTGTAAAACAAATTGTGTATTTGTGTAGCCTTTAGAAATGAATCGCACATATATGTTGAAATTGTAACTCAAAAGCTAATTAATTTACCTATACAATTCTGAGTTCTTGTATAGATGAGTGAAATCTACCCCTAGAGCGAGTTCTTGAGCAGGAGTTGTGACCTCCAACATCCAAGTAGCCGGGTTGTAATTACTATCCTTGATCTTAGGTACCCCGGGAATGCTCTGTTGAAACCGGAATGATTGTGTGTTAATCAAAATTGCATTACAATGATTTTAGATATTCACTGATCTGATCATATAGTACTTGAAAACTCACCTCGAAGTACTTGATGAGCTGCGATGATTGGCGTCCCAAAGGGCCAACGTATATCTCTTGTCCTCCCCGCTTTAGAAGGAATAGCTACATCACATCAAATAGATCGAGTTCTTAATCTAACAATACAATTAATTTATGTTTTTTTTGTTATAGCTAGGAGAATCTGCGTCCTTTTTAATTACCTCATCGAAGGCTTCGAAAATATCAATGCTCGGTTGATGGATGGTACATACAACTGTTCTTCCCGTGTCCACGGTGTTCCTAACCGTCCTCATGACAATAGCGGCAGCCCTAGCATCCAATCCAGAGGTTGGCTCATCCATGAATATGATGGACGGGTTAGCAACAAGCTCAACAGCAATGGTAAGCCGCTTTCTTTGCTCCGTAGAGAGACCACTTACCCCTGGTAACCCAACCAGAGCGCCTCTCAAATTGTACAACTCAACCAGGTCCATAACCTCTTCCACAAACATCTACAAGAAATATGGTATCATCATCATGGGTCATGGATAAACTATAAAATTAAATGATTATTTATTCTGATTTCACTAGAGAATTATTAGATGGAAGTACAAACCTTTCTAGTGTTGGCGTCAACATGAGAAGACAACCTTAGCCAGGCTGAGTAGAGCAGGGATTCATGGACGGTGACATTGGGACTGTGGATATCGTTTTGCTCACAATACCCGGCAATCCTAGCAAAGGTCTGTTGTTGCTTCGGGTAACCAGAAACTGTAACATTTCCTGAAATGTATCCTCCGGTTTTCCTACCAGCTAAAACATCCATGAGAGTCGTTTTTCCTGCTCCACTAACGCCCATAAGAGCAGTGAGAACACTAGGCCTGAAGGCTCCACTAATCCCCTTGAGAAGCTCCAGCTTGTCCTGGGTCATTATGCCTTGTGATTTCATTTCCTGCAAATCATCAATTAATTTGTAAATGCAAAGAGGAATGGTTTTTTTTACTTAAAAGAAACAATAATGACATATCACAGTGGTAAATATATGAGCTCACTCCTGGCATGTCGACAGAGTATCTGATTTCGTCAAATGTGATATAATGTTGCTCAAATGGAAGAACCATTCCTCTTTCGACTGTTTGTGTCGGATTGACAGCATTCTTCTGGGATGGGTTTCTTCTCTTCCTCTTCTGCTCCTCGTCTTCAGTTATCACACAATGACGCTTTCCAATAGCTACAAAAATCAAATCAAGAATTAATGATCGACTTGAATGTTCAGAATGTATTGCCAAGTAAGTGCCAACGACTCACGGTCAAGGAAAGTGAGAGCCCCTATGTAGAGAACGTTGAATAGCAAGGTGAATCCGACCAATGCCCCTGCGCCGAGCCAGTACCAATACGCATTTGCGTAGTATCCACGACCAACCAACGTTAGCACCCCAGTAGTTTCATTACTTCCAAGAGGTATCTGCAACAGGAATCCAATTTGCAGGTCAATTTCCTTTCTTTGAGAGATATGATGGAACTAAGAACACATATATATATAACTATACCAAGGACTAGTAAACATACCGTGGCCCAACTGTGCCCAAGGAACTCATTTACAGCGAGAGCATTTTGTGCATACATTATAGGAGAAATCCAGTAGCCCCACATCCACCATTTCTTTACATCCACTGTATTGCAACCAAAGAATAAATCATGCTCAAAATCTCAAGTGTATCATATGTTTATATAAGCAACTAGTTTAACTTGGTACATTAAGCTACGTGCATACCTCTGGCTATGACAAATCCTCCCAATGCGACAAGGATGAGGATAGAAAAAGATCCAAACGTGCTTGCGATGACCATATTCCTCCCAGATGCTCCTATGAAGCGGAATAGAGCAAAAGCGGTCTGGCTGACAAGTACGAGGAGCAGGAACTGCTTAAACAATCTTCCGACATTTGGGTCAAATCCAATGACATAATATGTGAGGAAGACCCAAACAAAACTATCTAAGATTGAGAGTGGGATCTTAAGGAACCAAGTAGGGAGAGCAAAAGCCCATGCCGGGAAGAAGAGGAGACCCCTTTGCTTGTAAAACACCGGGAGTTTTACAACAGTCATTGAGACTTCAACCAAACCAATAAACATGACCATCATCAATGTATAGTAGAGAGCAGCACTGTAGATGGGGCCCCCTGTTAGATCCTTGTGAAACTTGGTCCTGAAGAAGACAGTCATGGCGATCATTGCAACAACTGCAATCTGAATCACAAGATTCAATTCAGAGCATATATGTTAGGACTTATAGGACCAATTGCAAATATCAGAAGGGCGGGAAAGGAAAGGATTTTACTTGGCATATCTTAAATAGATAGATAAATGAACTTCTCTTCATGAGCAGCCACTCCCTTGCGAGGACCGCTTTGAAGATCTCCTTCTTACCAATACCAAATTTTTTGGTGGTAAGAGCATTAGGATGGCTTTTACTCTTGTCATATGGTATGCCAAGTTCTTGAGCTACTTCTCTACCTACATGGAATGATTGGAAAGCCTCTGCAAACTCCTTGGAAGTTATGAAACGGTATGAGTCATCACCACGGAACCAATATTGTTGTTGATCCTTCTTTGAGGTCACCTATTCATTTAGATTCATACAAAATCTTATTATGTAACTGCTCAAAATAAAAAATCATTAGAAAAGAGGTCATTAATTACTACCTCTTGCAAGAAGTCTGCAACACCCTTTCTTTGAGGACACTTGAATCCCATATTCTCAAAAAACTCAAGCACATTCGCACAAGCACCTTGATACACAATTACTCCATCGGAGAGGAGAATGATATCATCAAAGAGATGATACGTCTCAGGTGCCGGCTGCAGGAGAGAGATCAAAGCTGTCCCATTGAGGATATGGACAGATTGTCTCAGTGCATTCACAATCTGGTAAGTGGTGGAACTATCCAAACCAGTAGAGATCTCATCCATGAAGAGAGCCCTAGATGGGCCAACAAGCATCTCACCTAAAATGAAAATCAGATCATATTATATTTTTTTAGTTTATAAGGAAACGGGTTTAACTGGACGTTTGTTTTGGAAGTGATTTTGCCACATACCAGTAGTGACACGCTTCTTTTGTCCTCCTGAGATACCTCGAACCATTTGGTCTCCTACCATGGTATCAGCACAGATATCTAGCCCTAAAATCTGCAAGAATTTTGAATTACAAAATGTCAAGACTACATTATTATAATAATCTTAAACTCATCAAGGAAACTACCTTTAGGATGTACTCTGTGACAGCATTCTCATTTTGGCCCTCTGATGCTGCAGCCTAATGCATATACACAAAAATCAAAGTCGATAATAGGCAAATCTGAATTGTTTTTCCATGATGACACTTACCTTCATAAAGACATCAATATCAGGATCAGGCTGTATATTTGCCTCTTTCTCTCTTCTTGCCAATTCAGCTAGCATTTCTGCATATTATTTCCATTATCAATAAATCATATATATGGAGCTACAGATTATGATTAGCAAATTAAGTAATCATAAAAGATAACATATATATAGAGGTATGGTATGATATGATGAAATATGAACCAAACCAAACGTACCATATCGGCTACCAACCCCTTGGAACCTGGCAGAGTACGCCAAGGTCTCCCTCACAGTCAACTGCGCCAAATGGACATCATGTTGGTCGATATATGCAGCTGTTCTCTGTGGAACAAATTCATGGATCTCGTGTCCATTGTAAGTCAACTTCCCATTACACTGCAATTGCATTAAACCCAGGAAGATTCTGAGTTCCTCAGGCTGATTTTCTTCTTTAAAGAACGTACTATATAAACTAAAACAGCTTAATTGTCTACCTTGAGTTCTTTGTCAAGTCTTCCAGCCAAGGCCAGCAACAACGTCGTCTTTCCGGAACTTGGAGGTCCCAACAGTAAAGTCATTCTGCATGCATATGTCACACAGTTATTGTACAAAACATTTGCTGCATTATTCAGATAATACATTTTCTATTCAATCTTTCAGTGAATTATCCCTTGCCTATTAGGCTTTATGATGCCGCTAACATCGTGCAGAATGGTGAATTGCGTCTTTCTATTGGGGAGGAGATGGACAATTTTCAACAAGCCCTGTGGAAGTGGAAGTTCCAAATAAACAAGTTTATCGATCAGCAAGACAGCAATAAATTGCATCGTTCTGTATAAGAATCAAGATATATATGTTGGAGGAGAGGCTTACCTCTACAATGCCAGTGATGAAGTTGATGAACGTAGGCAAACCTCTGGTGCCAACATATGCTTCTCCCTCCACACTTAAGTGCTCGAATCTCACTTCAATTGTAGGCAATTCCATGCCCACCCTGACAAGGAAATAAATTCAGATTTCAAATAAACAAATAACGTACATGAGCTTCTTAAAATCTGACTTTAAAGACTTTAACTTGCTTTAGTCTTTAATGGAAGCTTGTTTGAATCTAGACAGTACGTCCAACAGAATCTAATCCCCATATTCGAACTCAATAATCTTCCAAGCAAGCATAAACAGAAATCATCAATCAAGCAGGAACTTCCACTTAATTTTAAGAATTAAAATCAAAATTACCTCTCAATTCGATTCTTGAGCTTCAACAACAACTGCTCGTTATCCTCTTCAGTGACGGGGATCAACTTATCGATAAGGCTCTTCTTCATGGCGCCGCCGAACTCGGAAACGTCGTTCTCGTTAACGCTGCCTCTAGACCCCATCAGAATCCCCTTCCTCAGGCGGTAGTAAGTGTTAGAACAATGAGTGAGAAGAGAGAAAGGCTTTCTTTGTGTGTTTTGTCAAGGAGGAGGAGTCTCATCAATATATATATATATATAAAAGTAACGAACTAATCTCCTCCAAATCATTAATCTTCTAGAAAAAAAAATTAATCTTCTAGAACAATTCTTTTTTTTTTTGGTGAAGTCTTCTAGAACAATTCTAAATCAATAATATCGACAACACCTATCCAAAATTTCTACAACCCTATTTCATTGTAGGATGATTTGCATCAATATACCAATTCACACCCAACTTTGCAAAAATAACCATGGAGTGGATTATTTACATGGAAATGACAAAATGTCATTTTTGCAAAAATTTTGGGCACCTTCCCAACAGGTTGAAGGTAACCAATGAGAAGAGAGAGAGAGGAGGAGAGAGGGAGACTCACTTTAATTGTTTCAAACTAATTTTTGACCATTTTTATTTGTTAAAATTAAAAAATAGATTTATTTTTTAACTTAATTTAATTTTATCTATCTATAGACACCCACTTTATACATGTTTATGGAAGAAAAAAAATTTCGAAGTAAAGTTGGGTCTACATCGTATCTTGATCTCAATTTACGATTTACGCTTACTAGCCAGTAACTACTGTTGCCTAGCCAGTAACTACTCTTGCCTAGCCACTGACTACGATCTCTTAGCCAATATAAGACTAACCACTGTTCAACTATTCGCTTCACCTTGGTGTCCGACGAGGCAAAGAGCTGCATGTCGTGGCCAGAGGGAACCCCCTCCTCCATCCATCTCTACCACCCTTCCTCCACAAATCTCCCTCTATCTCCATAAATCCGACCGACCTCCACACATTTCCATTTTCCCTTTCACAAAATCCAAAAAAAAAAAGAGGAAGAGCCACCACGACCGCCGCCCTCCACCCCGCCGTCGTCAGTCTCAGGCCTCAACTTCCCTTTCTTCCTTCTCCTGTTCGGCTGTTGTGAACCCTCTCTCTCTCCCTCACTCTCCCTCATTTGCTTTGTCTTAAATCCTGCCCAAACACACCTCCAAAATTTCAAACTCCCGCCAAAAAAAAAAAAGTTACGATTTACGCTTACTAGCCAGTAACTACTTTTCCCTAGCCACTAACTACGATCTCTTAGCCAATATAAGACTAACCCCTGTTAAACCCTCCACTGTTCAACCATCCGCTTCACCTTGGTGTCCGGCGAGGCGAAGAGTCGTCGTGGCCGGAGTGAACCCCATTCATCCATCTTTACCACCCTTTCTCCACAAATCTCCCTCCATCTCAACAAATCTGATCGACTTCCACATATTTCCATTTCCCCTTTCACAAAATCCAAAAAAAAAAAAGAGAAGAGGAAGAGCCACCACGGCCGTCGCCCTCCACCCCACCGCCGTCAGCCTCAGACCTCCACTTCCCCTTCTTCCTTCTCCTGTTAAGTTATTGTGAACTCTCTCTTTCTCTCCCTCCTTTGCTTTGCCATAAATCCCGCCCAAACCACCTCCAAAATTTCAAACTCCCTCCAAAAATTTTAACCCACTATAATGGGTAAGGGTGACTTGTTATTTTTGCAAATAAAAGTTACCTTTTGACATTTAACTAATTTTGTATTGGGTACCATTTTCTCTTCATTGTAATACTCCCTCCTATCACAAATATAAGATTTTTCACTTTTGTGCACGTAGTTTAATACGCTAAAAACTATATAAAATATTATTTTAAATTTTAAATTTTTTTAACGATTTAATACTTATTACTAATAAATATTATATTGTAAAAAAATTAATATTTCATATAGTTTTTAACTCCTTAAACTACGTGCACAAAAAGTCAAAAATCTTATATATTTGATCGGAGGGAGTATATATTATCTCTTTCATAACTTGATAATAAAACACAATTTCACTTTATACTTTTCGGTTCAAATTAATATTTGTGATTTTTTCTTTCTTTCTTATTTTAAACTATAATTTGATTCACACATATTTAGTGTTTTCAATTGTATTGTGATCTATTGCTTTGTATTTAATGTTTCTGTTCGATCATAATATCTTCTTTATGATCTATTTATTTAAATATTATTTAATGATGTATAGTAGAAGTTATAAAATAAGGTTAAATTATAATAGTTTTAATACAATGGTAATGTCAAATACATTAATATTTTAAAAGAACCGCACAAGGTGCGGGTACTAAACTAGTCTATATAATTTATATCTATATTCTATATAATATAATATAATATACTAAATTTATCATTATGTATAGTTGTTATTCATATATTTAAAAATAAAATAAATTTATCAGTTTATTTAGATAAGACTTCACGTTCACGGAATTTTATGAATTAAAGTGGAATTAATTTGGCTTGTGTGACATTTTCTGAATTAAAGTGATATTATATTTTTGGCCTACATTAATTAATAAATCAATAAAGTTAGCTAAAAACTTATCTTTTTATATAATCTATTTAATATAACCTTATAACTTATATTTTAATTAGAGTATGTGATTAAGATATTAAAAGCATCATCATATCAACCATTAACCTATCCAATATTACTTCTTAAAGGAGCTGATCAGTAGTTCTTATAAGCCTGTCTTCTTAGTCAGGTATAAAGAATACCAGCTTGGAGATTACAGTACGTACATGGTTTCTAAAGGAGGCAAGCTTGTTAGATTTTGTCTGAATTGAGATAGAATTGAACTTTTGAAGGCTATTTTCCGTCCTTCCTTGAATAGGTAAATAAAGAGCGGCCATTCTGGGGTTCGAACCGAGGACCTATGGGTACTACTCCTTTCCGATGAGCTATTCCGGAATGGTTTATTTTCCGTCTTTCCTTTCAGTTGAACAATACACATAACTGGAAGCACCTCAAGGCCGGCCTGTCTTGTGAAATCGCAGAGTTGTGACATTCTCTCGAAGAAGTACAGGGTCTGCTTCTCATCATTTTCACTTCAAACGCGCACTAGTTTTATGACTTCTTATCACCATCTGAGAGGATGTGCTCTTTCCTACACCTTAGCCCTTAAGTATACACGGACACCTCATGACATCTGAGCATGTGCTCCTTTTTTATTGCCACCAGATTCGGTTCAAGTTGAGTAAAATCATTACCTGTTGGAACCATATGTTTTTATCTGTGATCGATGAATGAATTCACAGCTAGAAGTAGCTTGCTAATGTCAAATATGTTGGGGAGTACTGTATGTAATCATGCTAGGAATTCTCAAGAACTTATTATCCAATGATTTGTGTCACCACTGTATTTGTGTCAAGGTGACACCTAATCTCTCCGTCCCATCACTGTAAAAGAATGGCCAAAGACCCATCTTTACAAGCAACACCGAATCTCTGAGTCCAAAATAGAATCACAAGGTATACGTAACAAGCAACACCACCAACCTTATTGATGCTGCATTGCTGACTAAGAAGGAGTGCTTGGAGCTGCAGGTCTAGAAATCCTATCTTTATTAGACATTTTATCAAACACCTTGAGTGCATCATCAACTCACCTGTCTAAATTCCAAACTGCCTCAAAAGAAGGTGAACCAAGGGTTCCTAGTCACTCAACAAGAATGAAGGAATTGGAAGTCGAAAGATATCTCTTGTGTTCTGATCCCAGCTCTAGTAAGCTACAAAATAAACCACTCAAGTCAGGCAGAAAACATACAATAATATGGTTTTCCAACAGGGACGCACCATGGACCGGCACCTGTCACCCTCCTTCGAGTTCGAGATGCCCCCTTGCGAGCGAGCATGGCAATATTCAGTGTCCTAACCATTCTGATAGGCCTTGTTCTCTACGAATGAGTACTCGTTCCCATAGTGAAAAGATTCACCAAGAATCCGTCTGGTTTCACTTGCTTGCAAAGGATGGGAATCGGGTTTGCCATAAACATCTTCGGAACAATAGCAGCTGCTGTAGTTGAGAGAGATCAAGAGAAAATATGTGGCTGCTGATCACCACCTGTTGGACAAGGTCAATGCAGCCATTCCAATAAGCGTTTTCTGGCTGGTTCCTCAGTACATTATCTATGGCTTGGCCGAGGTTTTCATGAACGTCGCCCACATATATGGAGTTTCTGTATGATCAAGCACCGGAGAGCATGAGAAGCACAGCAGCCGCGCTCTATTGGATAATACTCCGTCAGTTCAAAGATAAAAACTTCATCTTTGGTCCTCAATCATCATACGAGAGACCTTCACACAGTTAGAAATGAGATAAATTAAGGAAAGCACAAAAATGTTTGGTATACCTAGTTTACCACTCTACTTTTTTAATTAATGTAAAAGTAAATAGTAAAGCAATTTAATTACTTAGTTTTCACCTTTTACTAATTTTAATTAATGACTCATAAAATATTGTATATTTTGTGATGAGCCCCTCCTTTTGGGCATGTTTTCCTTGGGCCGAGTTTGGAGTTTGGGTTTTGGAGGCAATGAGCTTAACTCGAAAATTGTTATTTTAACTTAAGCATAAACATATGGATTTTCATTTTAAAGTTTGGGGGCCAAATTAGCAGGGGTTTTCGGTGTGGTTTAAATTGTAGATATATTCTATACGAGTTAAGTTTTAAATGCTTTGAAAAAATATATGATAAACTAAAGTAAAACTAGTTAGATCTAATTCGATTCAATTGAGAGGTGTTATTTTTAACTTTAAAATTATGAGATCTTATAAATAATTATTTAATTAATTTACTTGAACAATATAAAATAGTTAATTCAATGCAAACTTTATATTTTAAGGAATATTTCCCTTGTTTTTATTATTATTTTACTTCATCCAACTGATACCGATATCGGTATCGGTATCAAGATATCGATATTGGTGATGTCTCGATATCAAGATATCGATATCGGTTGATATCTAGATATCAAGTGATATATTAAATAGGCACAAATCTGATATCTGTTTATACCAAACACTAGATATCAGATATCTCGATATCAAGATATCGATATCGGATTTGTTAATTTTTTTTCATTTTTTAACAAAAAATCGTATTTTGATGACTTTATGATAACTTCAAAATGTAAATTTAAAGATGTGATTGATAAGTTGTTATTTTTGGGCTATATACTTATTAGAAGATGTCATCTAAAACTCGAGCACTTGTAATTTTATATATACCACCTCTGATCTAAAATATTTGACTTTTACTATTACTCGGGTCTTGATCCCAAAAATTCCGGATGTTCGAATCGAGTTTTTGAGTCGGGTTATGTTATGACATGTCTAATTCTATTCAATTGGGTTTGAGAAGAAGATGAAGCAATGAAGGGAGCTGCCATGGGAGTTTCAATTTGCGAAATTTGAATAAATTTGAATTTTTTACCACATAAAGAAAACCTAATTAAATTTTTAAATGCCGTCATAGGCTTTTTTTACAAGGTTGTGGGACTTTGAGAGTTTTAAGTTGGAGTTCTAGAATAAATAAATCGAATTGGTTTTCATTAGAATGTGAAGCAACGAGACTCAATCTACATATAATACTGGTACAATGGGTATAGTGTATGCGCACGCACACGCACGCACGCGCGCACACACACATACACACATATATAAGTAGCTATATATTATACGTTTAATACAGTAAATGTGATTTCTATCAAATATATATAAAAGCTTATTTTTATTGGATTATTTTAGATTTTTTTTTACGAGGGACAAGTCTCGTCCCGTCCCGCGATGGATAAGACCCTGTGGGATTCAAAAAAAATATTTCAATCCCGTCCCGTAAAAAATACGCGGAACGGGACGCGGGATTGCTCATCACAAAATATACAATATTTTATGGGTCATTAGCTAAAATTAGTGAAAACTAAGTAATTAATGTGTTTTACTTTTTACTTTTACATTAACTAAAAAGGTAGGGTGGTGGACTACCTACATGGTGTACCAAACATTCTCCCTTTTATACCCCTCATTAATTATCCACAACCACTACTAACCAATAACATTTCATAAAACAAGTCAAAAAGTTATTTTTCTCTTAACTTAATGCCTAAAAAACCTAAAAGGACTTATATTTCTAAATAAAATTTTAACCTTAAAAACACTTATATTTTTGAACGGATGGAGTATAATACTCTTACTGTTCATTGCCACGTGGACCTCCTGCACATGAAGCCAAAACCTCTTCGGCTACAATTTGATCTTCATCATCTTCTTCCTCAATGTTGGGAGATGGTTCTCTTGAACGTCATAAGGCAAGGCTTGTGATTAAAGGATATACTCAAAAAACCGGCATAGATTATCAAGAGACCTTTTCTCCGTTGCAAAGATGACAACCATCAGGAGCTTAGTGGTTGTGGCAATCAAGAAGGGTTGGAATTTGTCTCAATTGAACGTTAACAACGCCTTCTTGCATGAAGATATTGATACCAAGGTTTATATGAAAATGCCTCTAGGTTTACAACATGTTCATCCCAATAAAGTTTGCCACTTGAACAAGTCTCTCTATGGTCTTAAGCAAGCGTCCAGGCAATGGTATAACAAACTATCTGAGGCTCTTCTTTCACAAGGTTATTGTCAATCCTTGAATGATTACAGCTTATATTACAAGAAATTTGTTGAGCATTGTGTCTTCCTAGTGATTTATGTTGATGATATACTCATCACCGAGAATGATTTGGTTGAGATTGAAGCTTTGAAGCAATTTATTGACACAAGCTTCAGCATTAAGGATCTGGGCAATTTAAGCTACTTCTTGGGCATCGAGTTTTTGTCTCGTCCTTCTGGAATTCTAATGACTCAACGCAAATTCCTTCAAGAGCTGCTAAAGGATTTTCCTTGAGACACTTCACGTCCTATACACAGCCCATTGGATCCTGCATTAAAGCTCAGTACATCAACTGGGGATCCTTTGTCTGATCCTACTAGCTATCGAAAAGTTGTTGGCAAATTGACCTTCCTCACCAACACTCGTCCTGATTTGGCGTTCACGGTCCAGCATTTATGCCAGTTCATGCAAACTCCCACTGAAGTTCATTGGAAAGCTCTCCATCATGTTCTTTAATATCTTCATTGCACCTCTGATCTAGGGATTTTATTGAGCAATTCGGATGATTTTCGACTCCTAGCATCTTGTGACTCTGACTGGGCAGTTTGTCCTACCACCAGACATTCTATCAGTGGGTATTATATCACCCTTGGTGCTTCACCATTGTCTTGGAAATCAAAGAAACGGGCTACCATCTCACTCTCTTCTACAGAGGTAGAGTACCGTTCTATGAGAAGAGTTACTACCGAGCTTGCTTGGCTTAGTAGGATTCTCAGTGAGCTTGAGATCCCTGATATACAACCTATACTGCTCATGTGTGATAGTCAATCAGCTATCTACATCGCCAAGAACCCGTTTTTTCACGAACGCACAAAACACATCAAGATAGACTGTCATTATGTACAGCTCCTTCAAGGATTGATCTCGCTTCAACATCTTCCCACTCATGCCCAGCTTGCTGACATACTTACCAAGCCTCTTCAAGGTCCTCTGCATTCGTCAATTTTGCCCAAGTTAGGGTTGATTTCTGACAAATCATCACCAACTTGAGGGGGAGCTTGGGTGAACTACCTTTATAAATAGAAGAACATCTCATTGTAACAAACTGATTTTCCTAATACACAGAGTAATTGTTCTCTGTTTTCTCTCCTTTCTCAATATTTGATTCTCTACATCAACAGAACATGACACGGGGAGGGAAAGGGGGTTAATATTGATAGTAGATAAAAACATATATAACATCTAAACGGTCTGGATTCCTCCTACTCTCCCCTATACTTATAGTAGAGTATAGATTTGGACCTATAAACTATATATGTGAGTTCGACTTCTTATATTTTATATGATTAGTTTAACAAGTGCGGTTTTCTTATAAAGTAAATTTAAAAACGACCTATTATAAGTGTGGCCAAAATATCATTAAATGTTTGGTTACAAAAACTGTTGTCAAAGGTATATATTTTTGCTTGAAAATAGTTCGTCGATCCTATCTTTTCAAGTCAATAGAATGTCTAACTACTTTCTTCGAAAATCTATGTTAGTAGACTGTTTGCATGCTTAAAAGAAGCCCAGAGATGGCAGCTTGAGGGCCTAGGGAGTTGGGCCTAACAAAAGCCCACCTTTCGGACTCGGATCCTCTCCTAAGGAAGATTTCCTTAGATTTACCTAATAGAATAATTTAGGCCATCAGATTAAATGGATGGTTTAGATTAAACCTCTCACTGGGGCCCACCAAAAACCCATCCCCTTCCTTTTTCGATCCCACCCCTCTTTTTTTTTTTATTACTCAAAAAGAAAAATCAACGCCAACAGTCAGGACTCAGGAAGGCGGAGATCCGTCAAAGGCCGGCGACGGCGGAGGACGAGAAGTTCGAGCAAACATTGTCCTCGTGGCGGCGGTGAGATCTGTCAAATCACCACCGACAGCCAATGACCAGCGGCGGGGTAGGAGAACGAGAAGATCGAGCAAGAGAGCAAGGTGGCGGGGTTCTTCGCAGTGGCGGAGGAGAGCGCGGCGATGGTGGACGGGATCCTGATGCCGGAGAAGTAGGACACGGCGGCGGAGACTCCAACCAAGGCGTTCGAGAAGGAGGAAGGGGACGACGACGCGGAGTGCCAGTTGGTGCAGAGAGAAGGAATCCAGGTTCACAATTGATTGAAGTTTCTTTGAACAAAAGTCCATCTCGATTTTTCTCTCGGCTTCTTTCTAGGTTTAATTTTTGCTTCCTCAAATCTTCAGAGATATATTTATAGATGTACAGAGATGTAATAGTTGCTCATTTACTACCCTTTTGTCAAATCTTTGTGTATTCGATCGTTTTGTTTGTCCATTGATTTATTTGGAAGCTTATAAAAATTAAAATTCAGAATAGGCAAATTAGTACATCTTGCAACTCCGGTGCTGCAGGGAGAGGGATGAGGGGGGCGTGCGGTGGGAGAGGAGGTCGGAGGCGGAGGTCGGAGGCGGTGAAGGAGGAGGCAGTCGGAGGCGGTGAAGGAGCAATAGAGAGTAAGAAGGCAGATGATAGAGATAGATTTGTGATAATTCAGGATTAATTAAAATGATGCAATCTTAACCACACATTTTATTCGAGGGTTGAGATTAACTCATTAGGTAGATATTAGGAACCTCTCATTAGGAGAGGATCCGGATCCCCACCGTTCCCGGTATAAAAGATTAAGGATAGCTTAAAAAAAGGCTAAATTGCATAAAACAACCTCTTAAATTGATATTTCAAGAAACTATCCTTTCAATAAGTTTAGTTATTAATCAACCACCCTTGAAATTATTTCGTTCAAATCAAGATTAAATTTATTAAAGTACAATTTAACCCTTCTTTTTATATTATACTCTAATAGAATTTTAACAATTAAAAAAAAAAAAAAAGGACGAAACTGAGATGAAACTATTGATGTCATTTTTTCTTTTCAAATAACCGATAAATGGTGTAAACTTCTACAAAATTGTTCTCCTTCTAATTGAGTCGCTTGCTTTCCCTTTCCAAATCAATTTTTAATTCTCTATTAGCTACCGCACAAATTCAATTTGAGAGCAAAAATGGTATCGATTGTATTTTTCAATTTCATTTTTACTTATTTACCTCTTTATTTGTTAAATTTGTGTTAACATATAATTAAAAAGAGGGGTAAAATTATAATTTAATAATTTTAACCGAAAATTTATAAAAATAAATTTTGAGGTGATTGATTGATGACGGAAGTTATTTAAACGAAGATTACCTATAAATATCAATCTAATGGATAATTTATAACAAATGAGTAGAATCCGAGCTTCATTTATCTAATAACTGGAAATGGAGCCTATTCAAGCAACTACATATACATATACCGGCCGTTTCGATTCTGCAAATCAACTTCGTGATTGACTCTCGGAGAATGCATCACCTTCGTCCTAAAAACAATTACAATTACAATAATAATAGGAAAATAAGGTTGACATATATCTGGCTTCATCGATCCTTAAGCTTGGTTGATCTCATTTAAATTCCTGCAACAAAAAGTGAACATATCGATCAGTTGGATCAAGTTTGGGGAGACGACTCAGACGAGGTGCGTTGATGACGGTTGACGACTAATGAGAACTCCAGTGGGTTAATACGGGGGATGATTCTCTAATCCGCAATCGTGGTCCCTTATTTGATCCGCCTCCTTTTATATGTTGAAAATAATTATAAAACTACCCCCATTTATAAAGAAAAATAATGAATAATTCGGTACATCCAATCAAGCGATATGGGCGTACCATTTAAGAGAACATGATTGCGGATTAGAAAATCCCCACCGGTAAAATAGTACTCCGGTGAACGGTTTTCTTTATTTCATTATTATGCACCGTCTTAGAAGATCACCCGCTGGCCACGTACCACTTATAAGTGATGCTATTGTAGTGGTACTTGATCTGATCATGGTCTGTTTCTTCGACTAGTTGGTTTTCGTTTGGTCTTGATCCCACTGTAGTGGTACGGTTTAACCTGCTCAATTCATTTTTTTCATGTTTGTTTCATGTGTACCGGTATTTCTGTCTTTTGATTTTACCGGCTTTTTGAAAATCAGACTTGTCTTGATCTCGAATTTTTAATTTATATAAAAAAAAATAAAAAGACAATGGCATTCAAAATTAATAAAGTGCATCCAACATTAATAATAATAAAATGAATAATAACTCATACAGACGGAAATACCGGCTCTCTAAAATTCAAGTGTCAACTAGAGACGAAAGACGACCCTAGTTGCACTTGCGGAGCGTGTTGAAAATGAAAGGAACGTGAAGAGACCAAAAAATATCCCACATTGATTACATGAACAAAGAAGTCTTAGTGATGAACCAGTAATACATTTATCTATCTATCTATACCTGTAAATTAATCTGTTGCTTGCAATGAAGAACCGCCTCACGAATCTGGGTCTCGCGATCACAGTAATAACTCCCGCGGTAATAATCACCGCGGTAAATGCGGTTGTTACGGTCGTCATCCACCACGTCCACCTTGGAGTTCATCCTCCTCTTTCCTCTTAGAATGCCGTTGAGAGGCCTCAAAATCAACCCGATGCATCTCTTCAACACCCCCGCCTTCTTCCTCATCGACCGAATTGAGCTCCTAGGGCACGCATCGGCCCGGGAGGGTGAAGCCTCGCCGTGGGTCCCACCCCCGGAGGCGATGCAATGGAGGTCGAGGTCGAAGTAGCCCGAGAGGGAGTGGGAGTCGAGGGAGAACCTGAGGGAGGCAGTCGTGCTTCGATCGAGGTCGATGCACCAGCTGTATCTTAGGCTTTCTATGGAGATTGAATTTTCTAAGACTGCCATTTTTGTTGAGAGCTTGTAAGAAGCTTAAATACTTATCTTAGTTATGCAATTCAATTTTTTTTATTTGTATATAAATTTCAAATGTTGATATATGTGTGTGTATATATATACACACATGAGAGATCTTCAAAACTAACCCCCTTTCGGATTCCAATGCATATTCTCTGCCCCGAAATTCCACCCCACAACCCTGTCTCACAAAATATTTTCCTCTTAAATTAATTTTAAAAAATTAAAAAAAAAAATTTAACTTCTAAATTTTTATTGTAACATATTTTTAAAAATCTCAAAAAATCAACTTATACAAATTTTGAAAAAATTATATAGTAAAATAACATCTTTTTATAACCAAATCATAAGTTTTATAAATTGATTTTTGTAGATTTTTTCAAATATGTTATAATAATTATGTAATAAAATTAATATTAATTTAGGGTAAAATATTTTTTTTTGGAGGGGGGGGGGGGAGTTAGGGTAGAGTCGTAGAGGATATGCACTGCAAAAATAACTACATTTTTTTTAGATTTGTAAAAATATACTCCCTCCGTTCCAAAATACATGGATTTTGACTTTTCGGCACGTTTTTTAAGTAGCGAAAAACTATATAAAATATTATTATTTTTAATGATTTTTTTTACATAATTTGAAACTTATTACTAATAAGTATTAAATTAATTAAAAAAATAATATTTTATAGAGTTTTTCGCTCCTTAAAAAACGTGTCAAAAACTAAAAACCCATGTATTTTGGAACGGAGGTAGTATTTCGTTATAATAAAAGATTACTATGATAGAAGAAGTATCATGTTGTGGTAAAAAAGCGTTTGAAATTATTGACAAATCTTCAATCTTTCATAATTATTTATTGGGAAATTCCGTTTGGTGCCCCTGAGTTTATATCAATTTCGATTGGTGTTCCTACTTTTTTTTTGTCTAGATGGTACCCCTGAATTTTGTCAAAAGTTCGGCTCATGCCCAAAACTCATATTTTTTCCATTTTATTGAATAAAACCACCCTTTATTTTTTATTTTTTCATAAAAAAAGCACATTTGCTTTTAATATTGAACAAAATTACCTCTTATTTAACTAAATTCAACACAAAAGTGACAAAATCACCTTTTATTTTTAAAAGCTAACAAATAAACTTTACTTTTCTTTTTCAATAAAATTCTAATCGATTATTTGATTAAATTGATCAATCACATTTACAAATGTATAAAGTTAGTGAGATATAGGTTAAATATTGTTTTGGAAAATAATAGGTGTTAAATATTGTTTTGGAAAATAATAGATGTTATATATTGTTTTGGAAAATAATTAGTGTCTTTTTGTTGTTTGCAAAGTATGAAAAAAATAATAGATCTTTTAATTTGTACAATTTTAAAAATTGTAGTGATTTTGTTCTAATTTTTTTGGAAACAAGGATGATTTTACGATAAAAATTTTGGAAATAATATGTGATTTTGTCCAATTTTAAAAATAAAGATGGGTTTGTCACTTTTGTATTTAATTTAGTCAAATAATAGAGAGATTTTTGGAAACAAGGGTGATTTTGTTCTTTTTTTTTTTTGGAAACAAGGGTGATTTTACGATAAAATTTTTGGAAATAATATGTGATTTTGTACAATTTTAAAAATAAAGGTGGGCTTGTCAATTTTATATTGAATTTAGTCAAATAATAGGTAGTTTTGTTCAATGTCAAAAGTAAAAGGGTTTTTTGTGGAAAAAATAATAATAAATGTTGGTTTTATTCATTAAAAATGAGAAAATATGAGTTTTGGGTATGATCCGAACTTTTGACAAAACTCAGAGGTATCATCCGAATAAAAAAAAATATGGGACACCAATCGAAATTGACATAAACTCAGGGAAACCAAACGGAATTTCCTTTATTTCTTTATACATCAACTTCGAGCGTATCATATAGTAACAAATAAAAACTATCATATGTTTTTTGAACAAGAAATAAAAACTATCATGCTCCATCTGCTAAACTTTCTTACCTCCGTCTCAAAATATTTACTTTTTTGGCACGTTTTTTAAAAAGCTAAAAACTCTATAAAATATTAATTTTTTTAATAATTTTTTTTGATAATTTTATAGACAATTGTATTAAGTATGAAATTATTTTTTTAAATTAATAAAATCATTAATATTTTATATAATTTTTACCGTTTTTAAAAAACGTGTAAAAACTAAAATGACAAATATTTTGAGACGGAGGGAGTATTTTTTATTGATGGGTCATAGCCACTTTTGGCCACAATAAGGATCCACCTATATATGTCTCAAACACTACTTTAAAATGCTTGAGTAAATAACCTTTTTTAACCTATATGGGGTTGCTTTAAAATCTGAACATATTTCCAACCAGTGGTGGTCAAAGAGGCCTCGTGGGCAGCCGCTCCTCCGCTGGAGGAAATATGTAGTATTTTTAAAAAAATTAAAATAATGTAACATAACAAATTAACAATAGGTTAGTTTAGTAGGGAAAAAAAACATAAATAACGTAAGAGGTCATGAGTTCAAACCTCATTATTTATTTATTTCTATTATAAATGTTATATTTAAATTAAATTATATATATATATTTTCTCAATTTTTATAAATTCACGCGACTACCACCGTTTCCAACTACCCCTTTAAAAATCTGCACATTGATGCTTAGAATATAGTCGACACATGACAAAACAACGGAAGCAAAAGACATTAATGAGTTCGTATGGGACGGAGTTAATAAACTGACTAAAATTATAAACGGGTTAAAATTTATAAACTGTTGGTAAAAAATAGTTAAAAATTTATGAAAAAATATAAACTACTTATGGGACGAAAAACAGTTTATTTGAAAAAAGTAAAGTTTATTTGGTTAAGCTCCCAAAAGGCTATCAAAAGTAGCTTCTCAAATAAACCCCCAATTTAACCGGTTTTTGACTCATTTTGCCTCCCATACCCCCAATTAAACCGAATTTTAATGTCAACGGCTACAAGTTTATAATTTTAACCGGTTGAAATTGACAACCATACACGGTCATTGGTCTCAATAAACCTACAAAACCAGCAAGTAGCTAGAGTACACGAATATGCGATGTTTTTAAACTATGGGAATAAAAATCTTCAAAATGTAAATAACCTGAAGTGTCGACACATTATTAATTGGCTTAAACTCTATTTTCATATAGTCCACCCAAATGGTATAAGAACCATTCACATATAGTTGGCTGTTGGCAGATGACAAAAACAGCGGAAACAAAAGACATCGGTGTCAATAGACCAACGAAAACGATATTTCCAAGTAATGACACAAATTAATTAAAGGTAAAGATATTTGGATGTAGAAAAGAACAAAAAAAAGGAAGATCCAAAAATAGAGAGAAAAAGGGAGTGCTGAAAATGAAAGCAGGCCAGGCCCTGCCTGCAATATATATGCATTTGCTCCTCCATGTCGCAGGGGGCCTTCAAATCAGAAAAGTTATACTATTTTTGTTTATATGTCTCTCTCTTTGAGTATCACTGTGAATATTTGGATCTATATACCAAATATGCAAGTTCGCCTATATACTTATGTGTTATAGGATTAGTTTAAATAATTGGAGTTTTCTTGGAAGAAATAATGTCGAGGACTGAGGAGTATAAATACTGGGGTGGCTATATGCAGCCACGGAATCAGGATTGAATATCTGGTGGACTGAATTTGTATATAATTTTTTTACATAGATTAGTCATTATTTTAAAAAGATAAATTAATAAACTAGTTAAATTTAAGTAATTAGTAATAAAAATAAAATTATACCAAAAAAAATAATAAAAATAAAATGTAATAATTAATAAAAGAAAACAAAAATGTAAATAAAAGAAAAAATGGGGTAATACAAAAATGTAAAGATTTTTCCTTCAAAGTTTATTTCTATTATGCATTCATACTTGTCACAGGCATTATCCGACCCGATCTGATACCATCAAGGAATCCAAAGCGAAGATCGATTTGATGAATCAGAGCTTCGAGCTTTGTAATGAACGAGGGAAGAAGACAAACTTTTGGTAGAGAGATTGTTTAGGAGAGAAGTAAACTATTTGATTTATATTTTACCAAAAAAACTATTTGATTTATTCTCAACTCCAATTACAATGGGGCTTATTTATAAATTGGGCCTTATCACAACAAGCAACATACAACAATACACAACTAAGGCCCAAATCCAAATACAATAGGAGTTGAGATGAAAACACCATTTTCTCGTCTACATTAAAAGGGTGTTTCAAACGACCCGCGAAATTACTAGAAAGACATATGAAAGGCTCGAGGTTAGGCCCAAGAAGATGAAATCATGCCTTTCCAAAAGATGTGATCTCTTACTATTGCCATGACAATAACCTTTTGACCCATTTCCATGTTATGGACAAGTTATCCATCAATCTCAATTGGCTGAAGGTTCAGTCCTCCTGTATAGCTTCCTAAGAACCAACTATGACTATTATAATATGAGTTGGACAACTCGAGCTTGGCTCGAAAAAAGGTCGACTCGAGATCGTTCACTTATCTAAAAAGTCAAGCTTGAATATGATTTTAAACTCGATTATAAGCTCGGCTCGTTCGATTTAGGCTCGAATAGCTCAAATTTTATGGAATTTCTAAAATTTTCTTTAATTATAACCAAGTAAAACTACTAAAAGCTCGAAAAAAGCTCGGCTCAAACTCGTTCATTTCCTAAAACAAGTCAAGATTGAATAAAAAAAAAGCTCGTTTAAAAATTGGGCTCGGCTCAGCTCGAACTCGTTTAATAAATGAACCAAACTTCAACATGCCAACTTTGGCTCGTTTGGCTCAAATAACACCTCTAGAACCAACTCGATCAAGCTAAACTTTTTTCTTTTTTAATCTATCTATCTATCTATACTATTACTAAAATAGAAGCATGAGAGTGCTACATTCCACTTACATGTCGCTTACGTTTCACCCATGTGGGGAACTTGTTATTCAAAACCTCCATTTCCCCACTAAGATCACATTTAATGGGTAACTATTTAGGATGTTTAAATGGAAAAAAAATTACTATAAAATAATGCGGGTGGAGTGAGAAGGGGGGCTTATGGGATGCTATTTTAGCATCGATGTTAATAGCATTTTGCAAATGGGTGGGTGATGCAAGGGAGGACATGTGGCGCCATTTCAATGGCGGATGGGATGAGCAGTTGAGATCGATTGGATTCAACGGTTGAGATTAAACCTGACATATTTTTAATTACATTAAAATAATGTCATTTTCGCTGTTTAAAATGTAAAATAAAATAAAATAAAATTTAAAATTACCATAATACTAGATTCATTTTTCTCTATACAAAGATATCAATTTTGAATACGTTTCGACATATTTTGAAAAAATTGATTTCTTTCCATATAATTATATTGTAATTTTCCTTCGAAAATTGGATCTTGAAAACCTCCATTTCCCCCACTAAACAACTACATTTATCACCTCTCCGACCCCCCTCACTTAAGTCACTTCAATTGTAATCTCTCCATGCTCATATAATTATACTAAAAAATTTACACGTATTTTTATAAATTTAGATTATTTTAAAGGCGAAACTAATTAAAATAACCCGACCTTTAAGGGGTTGTTAAAAATATATCCCCACCTTTTAAATGTAAGATAAATATCCCGACCTTTATATATGATGTTAAAATAATATCCAAACAATTTTCTAAAATAAAAAAAGTTGATATGGCATATATACGTGGCAAAAGAAATAATAAAAAATTAAAAATTAAAAAAATCTACAATCTACAATATTGTTGAAATGAAATCGGGTTCTTATATTTTTAAAAAAATCTGGTTTATTTAAACCCCTAATTCAACAACAACCATTGAATGCAGCAACAACAATCGATTATTTCAAAACCACAATATATAGGAACCACAAGGTAATTGAAATTGAAGAAATCAGGCCTAATTCCAACTCATTAATTCAACAAATCAACCAAATTCTGATTTTTTCTTAACAATCAAGCAATTCTAATTAGAAATCAATCAATTGGAAGGTAACCAAACACGAGACAGAGCAAAGGACTCGAGCTATACCCCAGTCTCGGAATCGACCAAGCTGCAAGTTCGAGTTCAGATAACCTTCGCGGCTATGGAGATCGTCAACGACGTAGATGGATTCGAGTTTCGGGTCATCTTCGCGGCTATGGAGATCAGCAACGGCATAGCCGAGTTCTGGTAGGGGAATCTGTCCGTCAATGTCATCAATTGAGGTCGTCAAACAAACAATATAAAGAGGATGAGAAGAAGGTGTCATAGAAACAGAGAGAGGACGGGGACAGACTGAGGAAGCATCGATCGGGGCTTCAAATTGGAAGAAGAACCCTATGTGAGGAAGGTGAAGATGAAAGGGGAAAGTGGAATGGCTTCCCCCCAGGAATGGTAGAAAAGGGAAACCCGGTTTGAGTTATAAATAAGAAATGGTTTATGAAACTCGGTTTAAGTTTATATCAAAAAAAATATAAATCGGTTTAAAAATATGTCGATTTTGTAAGTTTTATATTTTTATTAATTTTTTTTGCCACATATATATGCCATATCAACTTTTTTATTTTAGAGAATTGTTTGGATATTATTTTAACATCTTATATAAAGGTCGGGATATTTTTCTTACATTTAAAAGGTGGGGATATATTTTTAACACTCCCTTAAAGATCGGGTTATTTTAATTAGTTTCGCCTATTTTAAATTATATTTCCAAGTAATTTCCCATAAATATAACTTTTTTATTTTATTTTTATAAACAATAAAGACCTATTATTACGACAGTATCAATTGTATTTTTCTTACTATACAATTAACAATGAAATATTATCAAAATTACGAAATAACTATAATTATGGGTGTGTTTAGCAACACATGTTGCATTTTAGAGCTTTTTGTTTTAATATTGTATAATTTTAAATTAAATAAAGCTAACTATATTAGTTAATTAGCGTTTTGGAATTGAATTTCCACCAGCTACCCACCCTAGCTTTTCCGAGCTTTTTCTTTTATATACACAAATCTCCTCTTTTATCAGCTAGTTTTATCAGCTACATATTCAGCTAATGTTACCAAACACAGTACTAGCTTAATTTAACTTATTTTATACAATAAATAATTCAGCTTCAGCTACCCATTCAGCTATACGGTTACCAAACATATATATACTCTTTTAAATTAAAATAATTAATACAAAATTAATTAAATATTCATGCTCGAGGCGTGGGTCTAAACACTACAGAGTAGTAATTTTGAACTTGTAAACCACAACAAAAGGCCGGGAAAATAATGGACTTTGGGCTTTCCCAGGTGGATTTCTAAAAAATAATTTATTTTGGTCCATTAAATTGGGCTTAGGTTTAAGGCCAATTTAAGGCCAATTTTTTTGGCCAGGCTTTTAATGGGCCATTTGTATTAATGCATTACTGGGACTGGTTTTCACTAGCCTGATAACAATCGTTTGGTCGGCATTTGGCGATACTTATCTTAATAAATCCAATATAAAATACGTTGTAAAAAAAACGAACATATATTTACACCCAAAATTTTACTATATGCACCACATTTTTTTTATATTTAAAATAGATCATTTCCCTCTTGAGTCACTAGGGGTGGAAATGGAGCAGATTATGGCCGTAAAAAATTTCACCCACTCTATCCATCACCCGCAAACCTTTTCACCCGTATCCGACCCGCGCGGGTGATGGGGGTGGAGCGGGTACCCAATGGGTGAAACAAAAGAAAAAACCAAATCAATACAAGTAGTCCAATTCTATCTCAAAATTACAAAGAGGATGTGTTTATGTATTTATATTTTTGATCGCCAAAGCACTGAAATCACGAGCTAATTGAAATTTGAAAGTGAAAGGGTATATATCTCTATACTAATCATATACTAATCCAGTATATCTCTTGCTATAACGTGGAAGAGCAAGCGCGCCGAGACCATATCCATTCTAATTGAAATTTGGTGGGCAAAGCACTAATCAAGGATTAGTGTTTTTTTGTAGAAGTTAAACTTGAAAAGGGTAAAATAGTAAAATCACACACATTATATATATATATATATATATATATATATATATATATATATATATATATATATATATATATATATATATATATATATATATATATATATATATATATATATATATATATATAAATTTTAGGGTTTTATGCGGGGGCGGGTGTGCAGGACGGGTTAATGGATGGGTTAATGGGGCGAGTTACCTACTTCACCCGCAGCCCGAAGGGGATTGTGAGAGAAGGTAAATCACGATGACTCAAGTGGCTCAACTGACCACAGAGGCGAAGACCAGTGCTCACTGCGCACAAGGAGCCCCCTCATTTGAGAGGTTGTTCCACACTGCCGCTGATGAGACTCGAATATGGTCTCTTGTTCCAAATGTCATCCCTGTGACAAGCATGAATGCATAATAGAAATAAACTTTGAAGGAAATATCTTTTTCTTTTGCATAAAAGCATAGAAAAAGTGGGTTAGTGCATCATTATTTATGGGGTTTGATCTCCCCCGTAGCATTCTCACTCTTGCTAAAAGGGAGCCTTATGAGTGTGGGATGAATCCCATTCCATTAAGGGGAAGGGGCAACCCTAGTGGAATTGGTTAAAATATGTGGTGAAGTATAATTGAAGTTAAAAAAAATAGTAATGGGGTAAACTTATGGATTTGAGATAAAAGTTAAAATTCTTAAAGGATGAGGTAGGATTAGTGGAAAATGAAGTGTCAAAATATTAGGGGGAGAGAGAGGGATGGTTACCCCATGAGTGTTGATGCTCTTATGACCATGTCAGAGGTATGCTTTGGATAGGGTGGCACAACGGGCCGGGCCCGACCCAAACGGTTCGAGTCAAAACCGAGGGCCCGAATTTTTTGGAAGGTTGAACCGAAATCGACCCCTCGGTTTACAGTTTTTTCGGTTCATGGCCCGAAATAACCGACAAAACCGAGCTGAACCTTGGATTGGATTTGGTTGGGAGGTGCGCGAGCAGGAGTAGGAGAGGGCATGTGAGCAGCACCAACACCGGTGGCTAACGGCGGCGAAGACGACGGGAAAGGCCTTCTTCTGCTTTTGTGCGTGACTGTGGGCCGAGGGTGAATCTAAAAAAAATTGAGCAGCAATGTGCGCAGCACCCTGGATTGGATTTGGGAGGCGCGGGTGCTAGAGCAGTAGAGGCTACGAGTACGAGCAATACCTGCACTGGCGGCCGACGGAGACGGCGACGACAACGACAAAGGCGGGCGAGTTCAGGGAGAGACCTTCTTCTTCTGCTTCTGCGCGAGACGCGAGTGCAGGACGCGGGCGAGTCTGAATTTGAAGAGGAAGGCAGATGAAGAGGAAGACTTCGAGAATCGAGAGACTGAGTTGGACTGAAGAGTGAAGCGGAAGCTTGAATCGGGCTGAAGAGGAAGACGACAAGGCATTCAGAGGTGGAAAGCTTATTAGGCCTTAGGGCTATTTTAAAATTTAAAAATCCGGTTTTCAGGCCAACACCGAAATTTCCGATTTAGTTATCGTTTTTGGCCCGAAAACCGAATTTTAAAAATTAATAAAAATTAAAGGACAGAAGTCTGAACCAAAAAAATCGAGCTGGCCCGAAACCGAATTTTTTGATTCGGCTTCAACTCGGTTCTTGGACCGGTCCTAATTCTGAGCAACCCTAACTTTGGAGGAGGTTTTCAACCTTGGATTGCTGTTTCTCTGTCTCATTTGAGTGGTCAAATTAATGAAGTGCCCTCTTTACATAACTGCCATAAAAAAGATTCAAAATACACGTAAAGTAGGATAAAAAAAAAAGAGCCACAATAATACAAAGCCAACTAGCTGCAAATTAATACTCTATTTATTTTAAAATATTTATCATTTGTCTTGCAGTGCAGTGCACGTTTTTTATTGAGATAAAAAATATATTTTGTAATTAATTTTTTTATATAATTTCATATAAGTAGTAAGTATAAGATTATGAATAAAAATTATATTGTATAACCAAAATAAGTAAAAGGTTTTAAAAAATTAAAATAAAAGCTAAGAGTTCAACCTAAACGTCTCTTGCGCATAGCACGAATTTCAATAATACATGTTTTAAAGGTATTTTTTTGACATTTTCACTTCTAAAAAATTTGAAAAAATTAATAAAATTTTAGTGTATTTTTATATGTGCATGGGGGAAATTTATTCGAATTATATATACACATAAAAAATATGTTATGGGTTTAATGACCGAGCTCACGAATAAGGGTGAAAAATAAAAGTAAAAAATTAAAATGAGGCTTTTAAGTTAGAGTAGCAAATAATAAGCACGACTTACCAATAATAAGGATGATGATGATTGTAAATCAAGGTTTATGATGCGGATCAAGATGGCCTTCTGTGGGTCAAACGATGATCTTGATCCAGGCGAGCTCTCAAGAACGATTCGAAGGCCATTGATAGCAAAGAGTGTCTTCCTCAAGAGGAAGAAGAAGGCGCCACCATGGATTGAAGAAAAGATATTTTATTTATTTAATTATTATTATTATTATTAGTTTTTATATTCTTTCCATATTAGTAACTCCTATGTTAGTTGGGGCTATTTATGGAATGTCTTATTTTTAGTAATACTTAGTTAGGTGAATAAAATAGAAAAGGAAAGTTTATCTCTTCTAGATATTTTCCTTGGCCACTAAGTAGAAATATTTATCTAGGAATTATTTATTAGTATTATTAGGATTTAATATTTATTTATCTAAGCCAAAACTCTATCTTTTGGAAAGATAGAATTGATATGCTTTGTTATTTAAACACTTTTCTACATTCAATAAAATTAGATTGGAAATTATATTGAGAAACCTTTTTTAGGATTAAAAAGGTTCTTCAATCTCCCAATCCAAAGCCTTTGCAATCAAGCTTATGTTTTTGGTTATTCAATTCACAAAGATCCCAGACACCTACATCATACACACGTCCAAACACAAACCCATCATGAGAAACCGTCGCTGAACCAGAGAAGTCGTCGTTGAGTCTGGCTAGAACCGTCGCCATTGCCTGGGCCGCCCCGCGGCCATTCCAGCGCTGTCGCAGTTACTTGTCTTTTCCGTGGTTGTTTCCCTTAGTTTTTGTTTATTTGTTTTCGTTTCTTTCGCAATAGTTCGAACCCTTTTATTGTAACTACTTGTAAACATCAAGGATATCAAGAATATTGCAAGATCGGGCCATCAACAGTTTGGGGTTCTTGATCTTGAGCCCACAAGCGAAGGATCGGGGATTCCAAACGTATCAGTTTAGGTATATCTATGTCAAGTTGATCCAGCATTCAATCGGATCTAGAGTGAACCAAATCCCGATCGAACGTAAATGAAAAATTCCCTATGTCTCCGGTTCAAGAGAGTGTTTCACTGAACTCTAAAGGCAATAAAGAAGCATACAAACAGTCCTAAGAGGGTAGACTAAGCTTGACCCATGCCTTATGAAACATACAAACTTTCATTTACAAATCAAGCAGGTTATTATAAGCTTAATTTAATGCTGAGGGGATAACCCAATAGAACACATGGAACAGCTCGATCAACAAATTTATCCCCTCCATTTTTAAGAGTCGATGCAAAACATAGACGATTAATATCGAAGAGGCAACTGCAACTCAAACATCAATGCTCGAGCTACTTTGAGCAAGTGACGATGCTTTCTCTCGATGACTATTTTGTTATGTTGGATCCCCATATCCAAGAGGAGAGAAGAAGGCATTATTCGATCCGATCTATCTGATACCATGAAGGAATCGAATGGGAAGATCAATTTGTCGATGAACCAGAGCTTCGAGCTTTGTAATGAACTAGGGAAGAAGACAAGCTTTTTGGTAGGGAGTTTGTTTAGGAGAGAGGTAAAATATTTGATGGGTGTTGCTAGATACACCACAAATCACAAGGTTAAAATTGTACGTCCTTAAGGACGTACAAGCCTTGTGTCTAATAAAAATATATATAAAAAAATTAACCCCTTTTAATCATGCACGTCCTTAAGGACGTGCATGATTTGTGGTGTATATAGCCGAACCGTATTTGATTTATTTTCAACTCCAATTACAATGGGCCTTATTTTTAAATTGGGCCTTATCACAACAAGCAACATACAACAGTACACAACTAAGGCCCAAATACAATAGGCTCGAGGTTAGGCCCAAGACGATGAAATCATGCCTTTATCCAAAAGATGTGATCTCTTACTATTGCCATTTGCCATGACAATAACCATTTGACACATTTCCATGTTATGTACAAGTTATCCATTCAATCTCAATTGGTTGAAGGCTCAGTCCTCCTTTATAGCTTCCTAAGAACCAACTCAAGTTAAAACTGTCTTTTTTTTAAGCATGAGAGTCTTACATGGCATCACGAGAGTGCTACATTCGCGTGATGGAGTAAGAAAAGTGATATCTCATTTACCTCTTCAATTCATTGCCTTGTAATGCCTACATGTCGTTTACATGTCACCCATGTGGCATCGACTGCGTGTTGTTTCTAGTAGTCTGAACCGGTAAATATATAGATGAGGCATAAGGAGTAACAAAATACAAGACCATACCAAGGGTCTTGCGTAAGAAGATGGTTCAACCTGCCAAAAAGAAACCACCACTATCAACCGTCACAAAGGCCACCTTACCGAGTAACAAAACCAAATAAAGACCCAAGGCCACTCTTGTATTTAACATATAATAATACAACCATGGCATTATATGTTAAATAAATGGGCCGAAGTCAATTTGGAATTGGTAAACAAAAGGGGCAGTGGGCCGGCCCAATAAATGGACTAACCCTTCACCAAAAAATTACATGCCCAGCCCAATAATCTGATCCTAGTGTACCCGACCCATCTAACATAAGCATTCCTATTCCACAAATATATGACAGCTTCGAGACGCATGACCAGCAACAACTAACAACATTGTTCAGCTAACAATGTATAGTTATCTCACACATTCTCCGTTTTCTGGAGGTTTTCAACAATTTCCCCCACTAAAACAACTATATTTATCACCTCTCCAACCCCCCTCACTAAGTCACTTCAACCCCCATTACGATGGATTCCGTTTCCCTTACCTTCATCTTCCTCCCAATCCTCCTCCTCCTCCTCTCCCTCTACCTCTTTTCCCGCCGGAGCCGGAGCTACCCCTCCTCCGGGGGCTTCCCACACTACCCCGTCGTCGGATCGGAGCTCCACCGTAGACCCGACTGGATAGTGTCTGAATCCCCCGGAGGGGAGCTCCGGGGCTTCCTTGGCGACGGCATCTTCAACTCCGACGACGAACTCTGGCGCCACCAGCGCAAAACATCCAGCTGCGAGTTCAACAACCGCTCCCTCCGAAACGTGGTTTTGGTCCAAAACCACGTTGCGGAGGGAGCGGTTGTTGGACTCCGACTCCGTAAGGTCCGAAGTACTCCAAACCCGATTGCTCCCTCTCCTGTCCGATTCCGCCCGTTCGGGTGGGATCCTTGATTTACAGTTACAGGTAATTAGCTATGTATGTTATAGCCTATAACTTATAGGATGTGTTATAGCCTATAATTTGCAGATACTGTCGAAGGCGGACCTCTCTAATGACAGCATCTGCAAATTGGCATTCAATGTGGATCCGTTTTGCCTATCGGTGGACGGGTCGGGTCAACCCGGCCACGCTCAGGAATTCATGCGAGCCTTTGAAGAAGCGACCACGCTCAGCTCCGACCGGTTCTTGGCAGCGCTTCCACTCATCTGGAGATTCCAGAAGCTTCTCGACATCGGACCTGAGTACCGGCTCCGGTAAGCAATCCGGACAGTCCATCGGTTCGCCGATGAGATTATTAAGAACAGATTGCAGGAGAAGCGGGAGGAGGAGGAGGAGTTTGACTCGCGAGCAGATCTCACTGAGGATGAAGGGCGGTTTGCCGGCGAGATTGAAGCGGAGAGAGGTGGATTTTCATGGTACAGATCGATGAACTAATTAAATTGAATTGAAATTCACTGGTAATTAAGGTTTTGCACTTGTAAAGTTGAACTTGCAATTTGATCTTCAAGACCTTGAGGTGAATCTAATATAGATATGAATCACAGTGAGAAGATGGAAAATTGTATCTTTTCATAGAATTTAAGCATCTCAGTATCTGCAAATGCCATTTTCCCAGTTTCTGAGTTCTTATATATGTCAAATTATGTGTCACCATGAAGGAATCGAAAGTCATTGAAGGAGACTCTCTTACAATTATCCGAAATCTAAAACAGTTGGGTGACTGTTCTTGGGAAATAGAGCTTTTAATAGGTGACATTAAAGGGATAACCAAATCTTTCCAGAGAACAAATTTTTCCCATGTGTCCCGAAAAGGAAACAGAGTGACAGATAAGGTTGCACACCTTAGCCACTCTTATTTCCGGGATTGCACTAGAATCAAATAAAGATCTCATTGATCTCATCCGAAAGGATGCTATCGGCTAGTTCATACCAGCCGAATTCTTACCATATCAAAAAAAAAAAAAAAAAAAAAATAAAATTGAAGGAATCGAAAGGGAAGATCAATTTGTCGATGAACCAGAGCTTCGAGTTTGTTTAGGAGAGAAGTAAAATATTTGATTTATTTTCAACTCCAATTAGAATGGGCCTTATTTTTAAACGGGGCCTTATTACAACAAGCAGCATACAACAATACACAACTAAGGCCCAAATCCAAATCCAATAGGCTCGAGGTTAGGCCCAAGAATACGAAATCGTGCCTTTATCCAAAAGTTTTTGCTCCCACCTTAGGCCAAAACCCATTTTAACCTTTTTGTATTTGACTTAATTTCAAAACAAAGGCCAAATTTGGCTTCCACTTTTGAAAGGCCAAATCCTATTTATTTATTTATTTTTAAGTGTTTAATATTTATGTAAATTTACAAAAATACAATTATAAATTTATATATTATATAGTTATGATTTTCAATTAAAAATAAAATTTGTAGTATTGTTAAGATATTCAAGAGTTATTCGATATGACTATAATATTTGATATATTTGAACTATTATTGCACAAATAATATTTTTAGAAAATGACATTAATATTTTTATTATAGATTCATCAAAATTATAATAAAAAATAAATATTAAGTTGCTTAAAGTACTAACGAAGAAAAAACAAATATAAAATGCAACAACCAACTATTTAATCATGGTCACATTTAATATTCTGATAGATCTGTATTACTCTCTTAAAATTGAAATGATAACAATAGAATCGAGTGACGGAAATGAGATGTGAAAGTTCTAAATTGTATGAGTATTTATAGAAAATTAGCCTGCCAAAATTGGCCTACGGTGGGAACAACCAAACTGCACAATAGGCCAAAAGAGAATATTATATGGAATATTCTCTTTTAGTAGGCTATTTCCCCTGACTATTATGGCCTACGGGGGAAGATGCTCTGTTGCCATTTGCCATGACAATATCCATTCGACACATTTCCATGTTATGTACAAGTTATCCACTCAATCTCAATTGGTTGAAGGCTCAGTCCTCCTTTATAGCTTCCTAAAAACCAACTCAAGTTAAAACTGTTTTTTTTTAAATCTATCTATTTATCTATATCTATATCTATATATATACTACTACTAAAATAGAAACACGAGAGTCTTACATGGCATCACGAGAGTGCTACATTTGCGTGATGGAGTAAGAAAAGTGATATCTCATTTACCTCTTCAATTCATTGTCTTGTGATGCCTACATGTCGTTTACATGTCACCCATGTGGCATTTACTGTGTGTTCTTTCTAGTAGTTATCTTCCACATTCTCCGTTTTATGGAGGTTTTCAATAACAAGTTCCCTCACTAAACAACTATATTTGTCACCTCTCCAACCCCCCTGCTAAGTCACTTCAATTGTAATCTCTCAATGCTCATATAATTATACCAAAAATTTTACATTTTTTTTTTATAAATTTAGATTATTTTAAATTATATTTTCAAGCAATTTCACATAAATATAACTTTTTTACTTTTATATAAACAATGAAAACCTATTATTACGATAGTATCAATTGTAATTTTCTTATATAACTAACATGAAATATGATCAAAATTAGGAAATAACTATAATTATATATACACTTTTAAATTAAAATAATTAATACAAAATTAATTAAATATTCATGCCCGACAGCCCGAGGCGTGGGTCTAAACACTACGTAGTAATTTTGAACTTGTAAACCACAACAAAAGGCCGGGAAAAAAAATGGACTTTGGGATTTCCCAGGTGGATTTCTAAAAAATAATTTATTTTGGTCCATTAAATTGGGCTTGAACTTAAGGCCAATATAAGCCCAATTAATGATCTCACAAAATCTTCTGTCCCCCCGTTATTGTCCATTTGTCCCCTCCTCCTATCCATTATCACAAAATTCTCTCTCTCTCTTTTTTTTTTATTTGTTTTTTTTTTAATTTAATTTACTTTTATGTTAAAATAAGCGTTTGTGAGAAGGAGACGGGGGAGGGGGGACAGAGGATTTGATCCCCTGATAACACTCGTTTGGTCGGCATTTGGCGATACTTATCTTAATAAATTCATTGTAAAATTTTGTGCCCACCCCAAAAAAATTTCTAGATCCGCCCCTGATCGAGGGTGACTACTATACCATCATCAATATCCTAAAAGTTTCATGATGATGTACTTGGGAGATCGAGATCCTAATTACCAATATTCTCCTCATCCTTCAGCAGTTTAAGGTGGCTAAGATTAACCATGTCTACAAAGAAGTCAACAGGAGCGCATAAAAACACTTTATAAATTGTATAAATCTTACATTAAATTTATAAAATAATTTTAAACTTAAAGTAATAGTAAATTTTTAGACAAACATAATTTAAATGATACTCCGTATTTTGTTTTATATTTATGTTACTTTTAAACACGCAATAAAATAAGTTGAACAAACAATTTCTAAATGTTTATATTTATAAGTGCATTAAAATATAAACACTTTGTAATCCAAACACACTCTTAATCATCCTAAAATAGAATTTAGTTTTATACCCTTTTTTTTTTGTCATAAATTTATACCAAACTTAATTACAAGCTAGTTTCTTCAAAAGTTAACTCCATCAATAAATTAAAATGAAAATGAAAATGTACATAGAGTAAAGTCATTTTCTGATATAATATTATTGTAGGTGTCATTTTTGCAGGCATCTTTGTCATTTAATGGTGCTTGGCACATCTCACCTCAATGGTTATGCGATATTGTGAAGCACTGTAACATGGGGTCGATAACGAAGGCCGATCTCCATCTATTATTATCTCTTTTAATTAATTATATTTATAATTTAATGTCGATGTAGCTAGTTGATATTCATCTTAATTATGATCAACTTCTAATGATATATGCCGAGATTTAGAAAGATTTTTCCAAAAACATAATTTGAATAGGGATTCTTATCACATGATAATGTTTTCATTAATTTCAAAATAAATGTTTCCTATATCCAAACAATAGCAAGCTTACAAATTACGTAATCAAGTGGTTATAGTTTGTATTGATAATTATATATTATAGTATATAATTCTCTTTAATCTTGACATACATGTGCCACCATTACTTATAATTTTTTTTTATTAATTAGTAGCTTGTAATTACTTTGACAATATTATAATTTTTATTAATTAAGGGTTAGAACATAAAATAATGGAGTAGTATATTTTTGGTAACCATATGGTCCATACAGATCAGATCGTATATAAGATGATAGATTTTAAAACCGAATAATTTTTTGGTGTGAAAAAAAATAAAATAAATTTGTGGTTTTTAATTACCAAAATAATTTTTGATATTAATTAGGTATAGCTATACTCGGTATGTATTACCTTTAGTTTTTTTGCTTAATAAATTTGTGGGGAGTATTTTTTTTTTTTTTTGGACGCTAGATAAAGTTTAGGTCGGGTCGGCCGCATCAGAAGTTCTTCCTAACGCATCCTTTCGGACGAGAACATGCAGTTCTGGATCATCATCACAGCTGACGTCGGCAGGGGATGCATGGGCACTACGAGCAAGGTAGTCGACCACCGCATTTGATTCCCTGAAAATATGACGAATAGTAATATAAGAGAAGGACGAAATATCAGACAAAATATCCGCTTGTAGCAACTCGATCGTCTAGGGGCATTTCCAATCCCCTAGGAGAGCCTTTATGACTATTAAGTTGTCCCCTTCGATTAGAAGGTTTGAAATTTGTAGCGACTTAGCACGCAAAATGCCCATTTTGAGACCAATGTTTTCGGCATAAACCATTGAGATGTTTGTGCAAACGGATCTGCCAAGCGCAACGACCACACCAACCGAGTCACGGATGACGTAACCGAAGGAGGCAGAACCTCCCGGGATGACAGAACCATCAACATTAAGCTTATAGCAATTAATGGGAGGTCTGTCCCAAAACCCAGATCGACGGAGCCCCAAAGGCTACTTAATTAGCCCCGCCCCCATGGCCCGAGGTGGCTTTACTGCTAGTAGCATGCTGACCGAGAATAGTCCTAGAAGGATATCGTCCTCCGTAGCCTTAGCTTGTTTCCAACAATGGATACTGGTGTTGTGGAATAGAAGAATTTTGTTGGTTCGCCATTAGGACTATGCTAAATAAAAACTAAATATAATTACAGTTTATTTAACCTATACTCTTAAAATCTATAACTAACTGTTAAAAGAGACGTATTTTTTACGACTAAAAAAAATAAAAAGTCAAACAACATGTATTTTCGGACGAATGAAGTACTATTTATATATACTTCAAAAAACATATTTTCATAAACATGACAAATATCCTTGATGTCACTTGTTAATTAATTAATTAATTGAACCATGTCATCCGACTCATATATCCTCCTAACAATTTTTTTGTTTGATTTAATTATGAGAATGTTCTCCTAGAGTGGTTGAGAGATCTCGGCAATGATTATAAACCAATCATGTCTAATGATTTCACACAAAATTTTCTAATTAATACTCAAATTATTGGATTTCACTCACCAAAACAAAATTATTGGATTTCAAAATTTATAACCACTTTTTTCATAGAGTCACATGAGCCAATATAACAAGAAAATCAATTAATCATGTGACTTAAAATTGAGTTGCTAATTAAAGAGGTGTCTAAACAACCGAAAAACAATATTGAAAAAACCTTAAAATTCGGTTGTCAAATAATGTGAAGCTTATATTGGAGAATGCTATGAGAAATCCGTGAAAAATCTACGAGGAATGTAAATGTAAAATAGTAAATGGAGATGGGGATTCCTCGACAAGGATAGGAACTAAAACAATTTTCACTCTCTTTATAGAGGTGGGGATATGAATGGGGATGTAAGTGGTGGATTCAAGATTTTCGCCAATGGGGGCTGACGTACAACTATAGAGAACAATAATATTTTTTAATAGGTTTTCAATATAGTACTAGATCACTAATAATCACACATTGTTTATTCAATTGAACTTTTTTCACTCACATTATCTCTACAAATAGTCGTAACATCATCTCCACTTCCAACCGATTCAACATTTTGAGATGGATTAGGATTATGATTCATTGAAGGAATATCCAACAGTAGAAATAGATGACTTAGAATGAATAACAAACTTGTTGATTCATATATATTATATATTCTTATAAAATAAACGATCCTCAAATCATAAATTCAACTAACAAACCCCAAATTAATTCAATTCACAAATTCACAAAATTGATTCTTAAAATCACAACTCTAATCAAAATTTCACAAAAGTGATTGTCAAAATCACAAGCTCGATGCGGGGACGACGGGGGACTGGTGGATTGGACTATGGGTTAAAAAACAAAGCGAGAAAAAAAAGGTGGGCATGTAAGGGATTGAACCCCAGCCTTTGAGTCTCCCTTCTTTCCCATAGCTTCCCTTCCCACTTACGAACTAAATTAGATTTTTTTTTCCGAATTAGCCAAAAATCCAAAAGAAATAAGCAAAATGGTCATGATCTGAAAGTATTTAGTGATTTAGCCACAATGGGTAAAGCCGCTGTTTAAAACAACGATTTTACCATAGGTTTAGAAAAAATAATATAATAGTATGAAGCAACGACTTTTTTTTTTTTTTAAAATTTCGGTTTAACATTTAATTGGGAAATAATGAAAAATGAAAAAAATATATATAGGGAGAGTCGTTGGTTGAAACAACAACTCTTATATATATATATTTTTTTTTAAAACCTACAGGCTACAAGGGCGTTACTTCCTCTTCCTTCCTCTCTGTTCTTCTCCAGTTCTTTGTACTGTTCTCCCATGGCGATCTCGACGACAACCTAAATCAACTCCATAACTTCCTCATTTCCTTCCTCAAACGGGGCGTGCTTCTCCTTAGTCAACTCCTACCACCACCGCTTCTGCAGTCCCACCCTGCCCCTCCCCTCCTCTCGAAAATCCCCCCACCGTCGCCGACTCCAAGCCGAACACCCCCACCACCTCCGCAGTCGATGATTAGGCGTAGAAGCAATGGAATCTCTTGTTCGACCTCTCCGCCTTTCACCACGCCTTCGTCCGATCCTACTTCGGCTTCCTTGACCACAAATCGATGAACCTCATCTCCAAATTCAAAGATTCCGAGAACGAATTGAAATAGCGCGAGACGGTCTCCAAGCGGCTGTCAAAGCTCGATCGGTGGGACGGTGGCAGACCGGTTCTCTTGGATCCGCTCCTCCAAATCCGGCTGGGAGGTAGCGATGGTGTGGGCTTGTAGCAATGGTTTCACGTTTTTTTTTTAAAAAGGAAGAGTCGCTGTTTCAAACATCGACTCTCTCATGTATCCCCTCCCCCCACTTATTTTAGCAAGATTTTTGTTCGAGCTAGGGTTTCGATCTTCGAATAACTCACAACAAACTCAAACAAATGAAATGAAAAACAAACAAGAAAGAACACACAAGACTTTGTTTACGCGGTTCGGTTTCCCTACATCCGCGGAACCTCATGAGGGGAGGTCCACCCAATCCACTAAGCATCCAAAGGTTCAGAAACAGGTTACAGAGGTTTTAGATGCACCAACACAAAGACACGATTCTATCTAAGGACAAAGAAGATAAACGAGGAATGGTTAGAAATCGTCCGTGAAGGACACCGAGGAATCTCAGGGGAGATTTCTCAACATAAAACCCTAGCTCCATTCAGCTTCTTCTTCATCGATCAAGCAGGTGCTCAGGTAGCGTCAACCCAGAAGAGCACCCATGCAGAGAATCGCTGGTGTCGGGAAGCTTCTTCAAGCTGAACCCCAAATTTCTCCCAAACCCTAACCCTAAAGGCCCGGCCCCTTGGCTTACCAGAGAAGAAGGGAGCGATGCTACAGTTCTCCTCGGTGGCTATAAGAGGGTTTATATAGGATTAGGGTTCCAACAGTCAAGTGAAGGGCAGAATGAGTTGGGCCGAGATTTGAGCCGAGCCCAACACTAAGGCATCAAAACATAACCAAGCTTCACCTTATGAACCAAGGCTAGCCATTGGAGCCTAACATGGTCAAGCGATGGGCCCAATCCGCTTTTTCTTAATCATGGCAATGGCTCGGTTGTGTTGAGCCACAAGTGAACCTGTCCTATTGCTAGTGCATCATACAAAACCAAATAAAACAATGTGTCAAGTTTAACATATTACAAGCTAGGATTATACAAAACATAACAATTTTTTTTTTAAAAAAAACTACAAAATCGTTGTTTTAAACCACGACTTGTATATTATATTATTTTTAAAAAACTTGGGGTACAGTCGTTGTTGAAACAGCAACTTTATCCCATTTTGGCTAAATGGCGAAATACTTTCAGATCTTGGCCATTTTGCTAACTTCTTTCGGATTTTTGGCTAATCCCAAAAAAAACTCACTAAACAAGCAGACTTATTACAAATATTATATATATATATATATATATATATATATATATATATATATATATATATATATATATATATATATATATATATATATATATAATCGCTTTTCTTCCGGACTCCGAGGGGGCTAACGCCATTCCGAGCCCCCGGATCCAACACTCGTTGAATTGTCATCCTAACTAGCACCCTTCGCTCTTAGACCAAGACGAAACCACTTCACAATCAGGCTTATAGATAAAGAAGGTGAAGTGATTTCAAGAGCCTTTTGTTGTCCCAGTTCAAATTTGAAATCTCGAACGTGACAAGGTGCAAGAATCATACTAAAAGAGTGCAATATATCATACTAAAACAATGTTGTTTTAAACAAGGTTGTGAATTGGTATCTAGGTTGAATACTTAGCTAGATGCTCGCGGAAGGCAAATTAAGGGCCGGGTAACTGGGAACCTCCATCTCCATCCCTAATTTCGAGAAAATAATCTAGTACTGCCTCCGTTCAAAAATATAAGTCATTTTAGACATTTGCACACAAATTAGGGAAATCATAAATTTATTACATTTATACCCCTCATTAATTATCCACAACCCTTATCAACCAATAAAATTTGAGCAAAAAGTAAAAAAGTAGCAATTATCATATCCCAATACCTAGAAAACCTAAAAGGCCTTATATTTTCAAACAAAAATCTAAACCTAAAAAGACATATATTTTGTAACGGAGGGAGTATATGTTAAATCTTACGGTTATGTGGTTGTTACACCATACTACAAGTTAGTTGAAGAATGAGAACTCATGAAATTGATAAATAATTTCATGGGTAAAGTTAAGAAAATCTTAATCACTTAATTTAAATAAAATGACTTAGTGCTCATTTGGATTACATTCAAAACATAGGAATTGAAATAACTCTAGATTTCAATACATGTTATTTTTCAAAAAACCTCAAGAAGTAGGATTCCCGGGAATTCCAATTCCACCAAAATAGAGGAATTGAAATTACCATTTGGGATTGGGTAAGTTGAAATCCACCCTTTTATTTAATTATTTCAATAAAATATTTCTCCTTTTCTTTTTAAATCACAAATTACGTATTTATCGATAATTTAAATAAATCGTTTTTATTAATAAGAGTTATAAAAGTAATTTTAAATAAATTCTCATGAAAGTTCATATTCAACCAAACAAAACGCTGAATTTTAATTTACAACAAGTTAAACTTATCCAAACATATTTTCTTAAATTATAGGACCTAATTTTTCATAAATAAACTTCATACTCCCCAGGTTCATCCAAACGAACACCAATAAATTCTTTTACAGGCCGTTAAAACAAGCGGACAGCCTGGGGAGTTCAACTTCATGAGATCTAAATCCTTTAGTTAAAGTGTGTGGCATCAATAGCAAGCACACATTCTTTCATAGCCAATGAGACAACTTAAAAGAGACAAAAATGAGATTGATTTCATGGCTCAAATCCTTGAATTGGTAAATAAAGAGCGGCCATTCCGGGGTTCGAACCGGGGACCTATGACTATTATCCACAAGTCCTTTCCAGTGAGCCATTCCGGAATGGTTTTCATGGCTCAAATCCGTTCGAATTGAACTAACAAATTTCCAAAAGCAAACCAGACACGTAGGCTGGCCTCCTTTCATTTACAGCCAAACAAGTAAGTTTGTACAGGATAAGAAGATTCCATGTCTACCCTGGAACCATGCATTTTTTTTTTCTCCCTCAAAAAATAAAATTAAAATTAATTCAAGAAGAGAAAATTAAATTAATTTCTCTTCCTCCTTCCCTTTCCTAAAACTCAAACAATCCAAAGCAAGATATAGATATTCAAATTGCTTGTTGCTCATAATTCACACTTGCTTGATTTGGATTAATTGCTAGCTAAACTAATAATTAAAGTCTCCATTAATTTGTAATTAATTAATCCTCTTCTGCAACCAAACTTGCCCAATTGATATCATAAGGTCTCCTCTCATTTTCCTGCATGGAATCAAATGAAAGAAAATAAATAAATTTGGTAATACTAAGAATCAAACACATTTTATTGTCTTAAAGCTGTACGCTTGTTTTAACGGTCTTTCGTCTGCTGACTTGTTAGCCATTGAGATTCAATTATATCTGATCTCGAATTAAATATTGTCTTAAAGTTGTGTCATATGAGGCCATTTTTCAGTTAAGGCTCTGGCCAAAGCGACAAAAATTTAAGCTGTTGTATAGTGAGGTTGAACACTCAAGATATATGTATCAGGAAGATTTTATATATAAATTATAAAATTATTTAAAATTAAATCTAACCAATAAAAAAAAGATAAATTAATTACTTGACTAATTAAATTGGGATCAACTAGATGATTAATTACTTGGCTAAGTAATTAATTACCTATAGATCTTTTGCAATGAAGAACAGCCTCATGAATAGAGGCCTCAGAGTCACAAGATGAGGATCTTCCATTGTTACCACAATTGAAGCTATGATCATCAATTGAATCCACTTTTGAAGAACAAACCCTTTTCCCAGAGCCTCTCCTCCTCATCATCCTCAATATCAAATCAACCAAACACCTCTTGAACAGCTGCTTAGACAAGAAGCTCCTCCACTTCCTCATCACTGAAGAGCCCGATCGGCTCGAGGCGCCACGGGGCTCGACCATCGAGGCCTCGGCCTGCATAGAGGGGCGGCGGGGGTCGGAATCGGAGGGCTCGAGGAGGTCGACGAGGTCGATGTCGAAGTAGTCGGAGAGAGTGTGGTCAAGGGAGAATCTGAGGGAGGTGCTGAGGCTGTCAAGGGAGGGAGGGTTGAGGTTGATGCACCAGCTGTAAGTGAAGCTATCTATGGAGAATGGGAGTTGTTGTTGGGAGGCTGATGATGAGCTCATCTCTGATACTACAGCTGCCATGGTTGAATTGAGTTTTGCTTCTAGTTCAAATTGAATTGGGGGTGAAGAGGGGGTTTGATTTAAAGGGGTATATATACCTCAAGAAAATGGAGGGTATAAAGTGTTGTGATGGACAATAATTTAAAGTGTGTCTCAACTCTCAACACAATGACAATTGTAGTTAATGATATGAAAGAGGAAGGAGAATTGGGGAAACCCCACATGCATATTTCCTGTTCCTCCTCTCTCTTTAATGGTCCCTTTTCATGTTGTGTTCTTTACCAATTTACCATGTACTATAGATTGCACTAAGATAGTGTCATTGGTGCATCTGTCATTTGCTAATTACTTATCCATACTTTATCAATAAAAATAAATTTCTCTAGATACCGATTGATGTACTTGGTCGAATACGAGCCGGGTCGGGCCGGGCCAGACAAATGAGACGGGTTAATAGGTGAACTATTGGAGCGAGTAATGGGTGAAGATTTTTCACCAATAATTCATCCATCACCTGCTTCACCCATCACTCACTTTATTGCGGGTCTTATGCATGGGTTATTTTCAGCCTTAATTGTTAGGAGTACCTGGTTACTCGATCCGTAAGAGCAATCCTAAGAACATCTCTATTATAGAGAAGAATAAAAACTTAGGAAAATATAGAAGTTTTTTCGACCCAACATCTCCTCTATTTCTTTATTTAAAATAGAGAATAGATGAAAGAGTGAAAAAATCTTTATATTTGTAGTATTTAAGAAAACCTTTAAAATTAAATGTTCATTCCATTACAAATACATCACAAAAAAGGAAAAGAAAAAGAATAAAAACTCCATTATAAATACATCACAAAAAAGGAAAAGAAAAAGAATAAAAAGTGTTTCCCTGATTCAAATTTAACAAGTGAATGATCAAAATAATAAATGTAAAATCTGTAAAATAGAGTAACAGTTGGAGTTTTAAGGTAAAACTTATAGAGATTTTGTAATTTTCTTATCTATTTTAAAGATTTTTTTTACCAAAATTGTTGGGATTCGGAATTTTTTCAGGAGGCTGAAAAATATAAAGAATAATAATAAAATCTATCTAACCCACAAATGAGTTCAAAATTACAAACAAGTTCAATAATATAATAACGATGCATGATCTTTGAACAACTTCTTCTGAAAACTTATCTTGGTTTTCAAAGAAATGACGTGGGAAACCATGTGAGTGTGACACTGTGCCATATGTAAAATAAGAAAGTGGGCTATCTTTTGATGTTTTTTTTATAGAAAAAATAGATTAAAAGGCAAAGGATGGAATTCGAACATGGGGTTACAAGCTCCCATTTACAATCCTTAAATTCACTGCTTGATTGACAACGGATTGTACGTGGTTGTATTCGTGGTCTTTGAAGATTCTTCATCCAGCTGGAGGCAACGTCGGCGATCTACACTTTCGCGGGAGTCTCCCTTTCCAGATGGGGTACTGTCGACTATCGTGAGTTTTAGGACTCTCCCGCGTTCTCGACACTCGTAGCGAGTCCTGGTTCTTCATCGACTTTTCTGCTGGCTGATGTCTTGTATGTGTTGGCTGAGTTTTTATTTCTTTTCGGATGATTTGTGTTATTGGGTGTTGTTTGTATTGACGGTTTTCCGTCCGCCGACATAGTCGACCATCAAGTTTCAGACTTGTCTGAACTCGAATTTTTACCTAATAAAAAAAAAAAAATCCTTAAATCCCCTACCCATTTAGCCAAGCCCTCTAATTATTATTATATATTCCATCTCACTTGTACTTAATACAAAAAAAAACCCGATATATCGAATAGATCTTCTTTTTTTTTATGCCAAGGGACTTCAGCAATCCCAAACTCCTCATGGAGCATCAAAACAGCCGCTTTTCCCAAACTATTATAACTAAGTATACAATATACTTAGTTATAAAAGATAAAGATAAAGATAAAAACAAAACAAAACAAAAAATAAAATAAAATATATGTTTTCATTCCAAGTAGAAATAACATGGAATCCTTCAAATATGATAATTTCCACCAATCCTTATCTTCCAAAGAATCATACACTTAATCTAGCTCATATCATGATGATATATATCTTTTCCAATCCCTTGTAATTGTGTCTTCCAAAATTTCATATCCGATGGAGAATTTTCATAAACGCTCATACGCTATATATATATATCTTCTACGGAGTACATCTCTAGCTACGCCCAGTACGTACCATCTCTCGTCGTCGCAACCCCTTCGAGTCCGTTACTTACGTACCTATGAGCCACTTCGAGGCCGAAATCGATTTGAAAGTAACTAAGTTACCTACCCTACAAAAATCTGAGGCTAATTAAATTGAATTTCATTCTTCAGACTATAGGCTGATAACTTGACGTACCCTTTTCGTTTCGCCTAGCGCTATCTCCTCAAAGGGTATTTTAGTGATAGGCCCTATAGGAAGATAAATAGGAGTACTTACAAAACAAGTTATTCTCTCTACTTCTCGAGGCATAATGACAGACATTTTGTGCAACAGTCGTTCCTATCTGATAGAATTTTAGGGGGAATATATGGGGATTCTAATTCTTTCTACTTCTCAATTAGTTTAGCTATTTCTGTATCTGTCAGAGAAAAACGAACGAATGGATCTAAATCCTCATGTCACCAATTCAAATTTGCTACCCTAGATTCATACTAGAACCACGATGATTCTGCACTCAAACTTTAATTAACGTGGAACATAGTACGTTTTTGCCATGGTTATATGTGACCCAAGTACAAGCCATTTGTACTTGGAGGTTTTAAAATCCCAAAATGCATATAATTTCTCCTCCAAAAATGACTCGTCGCATATAAATTAATAACCTTTTTTTTTTTAACTAATGATGACATTAGTTGGTTTCCTTTTGCCAAAGTTCCAGCCACGTACTATATATTTTGTCTCTTGATGATGACCCTTCATCGATCATATGGACGGACGCAAATATATTTTGTATTTTTTGAGACCATGCTATGCATGATTAAAGGAAGAACTATATATGTATATATGATTAAAGGAAGAACTATATGTATATATATATATATAAATAAGGACAACCCATAGAAAATGCATGCACCTTGAATTGATGAAGCTATATAGGATAAAAAGGCTGATGCATGCATTAGTACGTACCAAATTAATTTAGGGGGAATTAAATGACCAAAACCATAACTATGTTTTTTCATATTTAATTTGTCTTGCAACCACTTTCTCAACTAAAACCAAACTAAACTATGTCCATATATATATATATATAAATTAATAATGGTTCAGTTTCATCACTCTGTAATTCCCATAAGAACTTGAAAAATTATTGGTCTTAATTAGAGTTGTCCACAAAATTAAGTGTCCTTTTGTCACTTCAATTTAGTTCATATGTTTACATGTACATGTAACCAAGTGAGTTTCTATCATTATAACTTTCATCCATATTTTTGCCTTTTAAATATGCAAAAGAAAATAAATTAGGAAAGTACTAGTATAAATGAGTACATGACATATTTCACTCTATAATATCTGTACTAGTGAGAACCTTTTTGTCGTATAGTTTAAATCAATATATGGTATGCAGTGGCGGAGCCAAGTTCCAACTAGGGATGCTAAAAAAATTTCAAAAATATATTTTTTGAAGTATATACCTATTAAGAAGATTTTTCAAAAAAAATATATTTAAAAAATACTAAAATTTTGATTTAAATATAATATTTTTATTGAAACAGTTGAAAGAAACAAAAAATATACGGAGTAAAAAGAAATAAAGAAATAATTATTATTAAAACAATATTGAAATAAAAAGTTAAATATACATACGATTTTTTTATTGAAATAGTCGAGAGAAAAAAAAATATAGAAAAAATCAAGAAGGATTATATTTAAAACAATATTGAAAGAAAACGATAAATATACAATTTAAATATAACATTTTAATTAAAATAATTGTGATGAATAATGATATAACAAAAAAAATAAAAAGTGAAAGAGTTAGGATTTGAACCTAAAATCTTTTGATTCTTATTCCTTTCTTCACCACTTGAGCTAGATAACAATTTTCCTTCAAGTATCATTAAAGACCCCACTGTTCTAAAAATCGTAGGTGATAGGGCACTTAGGAATTTTTACACCTAGGCGGATCTCTAGGCGCAAATTCACCTAAATAGTGTGTAATGGTGTCTAGCTTGTACTACGACGGTTTGTACAAATACTTTTATATACGGGTAACGGGCTTGCCACGGGACGGTTCAATCTCGTTAAATGTACGACGAGCTCACCGATACCGACTCCCTGTGTCGGCATTGTAGTATTGGTGGTGTTGCGCCGTAGTGGAGGGTGTAGCTGATGCTATGGTGAGACTACCAATTATCATGACTTCCTATGTCGGTTGATGGTGAGGGGGGATTTGGTGCTAGTTGTTTTGGAGCAGGTGGGGTGTTTGGCGACTTTGACTTCCCGTGTTGGAGGAGAAATCGTGTGTTTGACGAGAAATTGTCCATGTAGATAACAACTGTTGGAGATAATACTTGAAAAGGGGTTTTAACAAAGTCTTTTAAACCTTCTTTCCACATTGGTTTCATAGGGAATATGCAAGGATTGTTTATAAGGAAGCTAGAGATTGAAAAGATGTTATTGAAGACTTGGAAAAGAAACCTATCGCGTTTTAAACAACAATGAATGATGATTTCAATTTTAGTTTTATAAACTCGATTTTGCCACTCGGAAGACACGCCCTAGCCGACAAGCACCTCTGTGTCGGGACGAAAATCATTTCTTAGTCAGTGACCGCCATACCACGGTGCAGCTTCCAATTTTTCCAAACAAGGATTCTTAAACACGGTTTTTCGTACATTTCAAAAGATTGAGGCCTACATTTCACCAACAACAACCCCCTTTACATAAGCTTTATCCATATATCCTTCCTTAGTTCCTTATCTTATGCAATTGTGAGATATTTTTTCCCAAACATTGATTTACCAATTTCAAGTGTTTTTGGATGAGGAGTTGTATAAATTTTGGTGTCCACAAACTAGCTATGTACGTTGCTATGGTGAAGGATATATGAAACGTAGGCATTTGAGGAACCAGCCAGCTATCACTTATAAATTAATTGAAAAATAAATAAATAAATAATATTACTTATTTATTGAAAAAAAAATTCCCAATGATTAATTGTAGACATTCTTAAAAACAATGGAAATTAACAAAAAAAAAAAAAAACATCGGTCCCCTGGCTGTCTCCAGGCGAAAGGAACTCTTCTCAAACTGCTCTTTATTTCCTCTACAGGAGCCAAATAGTGAAACAGACAATACAGCAACCCCTTCCCATTTCCAAAAAGAAATTTTCAATCCAAAACACATTTATAAATTTTATTTAATGATTACAATTAATTACGCTAATTGTAATAGTAGTAGTACTGTTCAACGGTCGAAGCAGGGCCGGCCATAATGTTTTTAGGGCTATAGACAGGAAAATGAAATAGGGCTTTTTGCTACAAATTTAGTCACGAATTATATTTTCAAATACATTACTTAAAAATATAGATATAAATTTAACTTAACACTAGCTAGTACTAGTAAACTTGCATTGAGTTCTATTTTTATCACTAATTAATGAGTCATAATATACATTTAATGTTATAAATTGTCATTATACGATTCAAAACACTGATTTTATGTCATTATATATTCTTATGTACTTTAGGTTAATAGATTTCCCTATTAGTGGTATAAAAAGAATGAGAGACTTTGCTAGTGATAAATAAAGTTCGAACATTATTTTTTATAATGTCTTCTTTTTTCGATAATAATTAAAATTAAACTTAACACGTAGCAATATCAAATTTGGTCATACAAATAAAATCTTATAACAATTCAAATAAAGTTTTTAAAATCGAATATATACTTAAATTTTTTTACTAAAAAAACCACTATTATTTGGTAAAAATCGAAATTAAGATAAAATAATTGATACTCCGTATTTTGATATCGCCTTATGAAGTACTTCCTCCGATTCACAAAGGATGTCGTTTGACTTTTTAACACGTATTTTAATAAGCTAAAAACTATATAAAATATCAACTTTTTTTAAATTATTTTTTTTACAACTTAATATTTGTTGGTAATAAGTATTAGATTATAAAAATAATAATAATAAAAAAGTTAATATATTATATAACTTTTAGCTCCTTAAAATACGTGTTAAAAAGTCAAACGACATCTTTTTTGGATCGGAGGCAGTATTAAATGTTAAACACACTTTAGAAAGTGGGGCAAAGAAAGAAAAGGAGCAAACAAATTAATTAAGGAAAATAAATGGGAGGTACAGATATAAATAGTTGTTTCCAGGTTTATGATAAGGATAATATACGTTGCATTTAGACACTAGACCAAAGGAATGTTTTGTATACTATGTATCATGTATGTAAGTGAGTTCAATCATATATCTGTATGTATAACTAGTTACTTTGCAATGATCAATTAAGGCTAGGTGGGGAATAAAAACAAGTTGAGAAGCTGAAAAGCAATAGTATCTAAAAACAATTCAAGCATATATGAAAACATTTTATAATGTAATACCATACCCCTCACGCATAAATATCTACAAGTCTAAAACCCTTTGGCAATGGCACGGCCGTTGTTGTCAACTCTACTTTGATATTACATAGTGGTTTTAAATTATTCTTATATGTTTTTGTTAAACTCGGCTGGGTTAGGTGGAGTCAAGACGCTAGAGGGAGGTCGTATGTGAGGAGGCACACACGAGAGACTCGAACAACACATAAATCTAACATGGTTTTCATCTCAAAACCAATTGTCAATGAGAGGAGTAGCTCTTCAACGTTATATGTTGTTCAAGCATTTTCTATATTACCGACGTGGGACAACCACATTCCAACGGTTTTGCATAATTGAATGATTTTTACATAGTTTTTTATTTCGTTTTTAGAATAGATGTCTACATGTACCTGTGTTTTGTATGTTTTTAGGTAATTTGAAACTTATTCAGTGTCATTTTGAAATCACTATGGAAGAAGTTTTATTGTGTGCCAAGTTCGAGATGTTCAAGGAAGCCAAAATCAAACTAAGAATTGAGTCGATAATTTCTGGACAATTCCTAATTGGCAATGCCTTAGTAAAATTAGATGTTTGAGCTCCATAAAATTTTTTGGATTGAATCGTTCTATAGTTTGTTGGAAAGTTGATTTAAAAGCCTACAACTTTTATGTTAAGCATTTTTGCAAATTCGGCTAGAAGTATAGCAAAATCAAGACAAAAAGTTGATATCAACTCAAAGTTCTACCCGGATCGAACTTTAAGGAATCTTTCCTTTTTCGATTCGGATTTGTGTTTTATCATTTAGAAACTATCGATATGGTTTATTTTAGGATATTTTTGCTTATTAGCATTATAAATGCCTTACATATTAGTTAGGTTTTAGGGGATTGGATTCAATTCAATATATTCATCCATTCAAACCATTATAGTTTTAGATATTTTTCAGAGATTTCGGCTTAAAGATTGTTTTGTTGGATTTCAATATAAGATGTTTTAATCTAGTTATTATATTTTCCATGATGATTTCTTTGATTGTGTTTCAAATTATTTTTGATTAATTTCCTTGTTTTGGGATTGGGGTACGTGATCCCAACGATGCCAAGACAGAAGTGTATTATGATTGTCTGAAAAAAATCTATTCTTTTGTGCTCAATTCGATTAATTTTGTGTTAATTGGAATCCTTTAAATGTTCAACAAAAAACAATTGCGAATTGAGATTAGATAAATAGATTTGGCTATTTTGGTACAAGGATACGATGGGATAGCTAAAGATACTAGATTAATTATTTGTGTTAAATATATGTGAATAAGCTAGTATGGTGTTTGGTAGACCTATTTTGGTAAAAGGATATGATGGGTAGTTGATGGAAACTTGTGAATAACAAACCAAAAGTTCTGAAAAGCCTGGGTGAGTAGATGTTGACAAATTTACGATTTCAAAAGCTAATTAAACTAAAATCTTATATTTATTTCATTTAAAACTATATAATATCAAAATCAAAAGCTCTGAAAAGCTAGTGATTGTGCCAAACAAAGCCAAATTTTATAACTTTGTTGGAAAACATGGATTAAACATGAGAATAGATTATGAAAAAATCTATATAATTCTCTTGATGATAAATAAACTATCATAAATAATCTAGGTTTGAATTGGTTATCGAATGCGATAGTGGATATTTTATCAATTTTATTCACTAGGGTCTAAGAGCTTCAATGTCTAAATTGATTAATAATTATATAGGATGTGATGACCAAGTAGTAATTAATTGAAATTGATATATTTATTGCGACACAGTATCTAGCTTCGTCAATGAAAATGTTCAAAAATTCCAGAAATATCTTCACCAACCATTACGAGTCACTAATTGATTTAAACAACAAACACTCCATATATATGTAACACCTCATCATACAACGAATATTATAAGGATCTTTGGAGAGATTTATAAGTGAGGGAATTTCTTTCAATTAATGACAATTTGGTTGATGTGAAGGTATATCATTCTAATAACACCACTAAACATCACAACGCAATTGTTTTGTTTTGTTTTGAAACAGTTCCCTTCCCTCCCAGCCCTCTTACCTCCTTGAATCTTGTGTGAAAATCATCTTTCAGGAGTTTTTTATAACACTCAATAATTTTGTCCTGATAGACGTACAATCTGTACTAGTGATGGCCCGTACATTGGTATGTTTCTCAATCGTTCGATACATAATTATCTCTATTTGTAGAAATTTTGATTAAGTTGTTTTGTTTTGAAATAGGTAAGGAAGATCCCTTGGAGATGGTATACGAGGGCAGGATAGAATACAAGATTGCACCAGTTGCTCATGACATTCTCGATCCAAGTGACACGATTAACGCCTCTAATACTTTACTGCAGATATTGAGCATGGGTTTTAAAGACAATTGTGGTCATTGTTTTTCTCTTCGTCAGTGCCTCTGCTGTGATGTGTTGAGACGACACGACGATTTTTACGTGGTTCGAGGTCACCATCTACATCCAAGAAGTCTCGAGAAGGGGAGACTCGTCCCAAATCATGCATTAGTTGAAAGTCTTTGGAAATCCGGTTACAAACAAACAACCTAGAATGAAAAACCAAAAATTAAAGAATCAGAATAATCTAAACAGTAGAGGAACTACCTCAGAGAACAGAAAAGAAAGCAAGAAGATAAACTCCCTCAAACTCTGAATCCAACGATGGTTGGATTTCTCAGCTCGAGCAGTGTCGTCACGGACTCCTCTACCACTAGAGAAGAGTTGGATGACTGGAAACTTCAATCTTCGCCACCGATCTCCCTGGACCCGGCCTCGCAGAAGATCTCACTGGTGTCTTCTTCTTCTTCTTCTCATGAGAGCTCTCTTTCTTGCTCTTTTCTGGCTTAGGGTTTGGCAAAGCGAAAGCAAGTGAACAGTACATTCAAGCAAGCAACTGGATCCCTCAAGCTTATATAGTTAGGGTTAAAGTCTCTTAGCTAGAACGCTGAGCTTAGGCCAAAGTAAACCGAGTTGAAGCCTATGGGCTAACAGTCCCAATACCAACAACTTCTTATTAAACCGACCCAACCTGAAAAACTCATACATAATAATACATATACAACAAACCATAGGAGACCAACACTTAGAGCATATAACACACATATCAAGAGTATATGTAAATCTGTAATAGTATGTATGATAATATGAGTATTGACATCAGATATGTCTCATCATAGGCTAGTTGTATATGTATGAGTATGAGCAAGTCTAAAGTGAGCAACCTTAGTATAGTGAATACTAACCTAACTTAGGTGATCAACTATAACTAAGATGCTTCCAACTTTAGTTACCTCATACTTATACATACTTTCATTCCAAGCTGTTTTATTTGTCATCCATGATTATTACATACTTATAATGCAGAGATTAATATCTCAACACTCCGTTTGGAATTAATTGATGTTTTTGAATTATACACACTTAAGGAGTTCAACTTGGCAAGTGAGACTTGAGTTCAACTTGAAATTATGCACATTAATCAATATTTCCACAGTATAAAAGTGCTTTGAAATGACCCTGCACCTTCCCATAAAAAGTGGAACTAAAGGTAAATCGAGGAGTACGTTGATACAGATATTTGGGATAGCCTGGGTAGGGGGTAATTATAACCATACAAATAAAAAAAAAAGTAGTGAGTGAAAACCAATAACAATCAATTAATTTTTTAAGTGCAATAAATCTCAAAATGTCAATTAAATGCAAATGGAGGAGTATTATATAATCAAGTGAATTCAGTTTAGTTATCCTCGGATATGCTTCTTCCATATGGCAATACCTTAGATCTAACGGAATCGTTAATGCTTTAACACTCCATTTCACATCAGATACAATAAGGATGTTCGGAGTGATTTATAAGTAGGAGAATTCCTTTCAATTAATGTTAATTGGGTCGATGTGAAGCTGCTGATAACACCATTAAACATCACACCGCAATTGCTTTAGCCTTCAACACAATGCAACTGATCATGATTTTGATCACGTGTGCCTCCCTTGTTTCACATCTGAAGCTCCCTTCAATCCTCGCCCCCTACCTTGACTTCTATGGGCTCCCATGACCCGTTTGTTAGTGAGTTTTTCGATCATTCGATATGTAGTTATCTCTATTTAACGTACTTGTAACCATTTTGATTAAGTTGTTTCATTTTTTTTGAAATAGTTCTCTTCCCTCCCAACCCTCCTACCTCCTCGACTTCTACGAGCTCCCAAGGCCCGTCCGTTAGTAAGTTTCTCAATTGTTCGATGTATAATTATCTCTATTTGTAACAATTTTGATTAAGTTGTTTTGTTTTGAAATAAGTAAGGAAGATCCCTTAAGGATGGTATACGAGGTTGGGATAGGATACGAGGCTGCACCAATTGCTCATGACATTCTCGATCCGAGTGACACGATCAATGACACACTTTACTGCAGATCGTGAACAAGATGATGAATGAGCATGAGTTTCTTAAGACAATTGTGGTCATTGTTCTTCTCTTCGTCATTGCCTCGGCTCGCTGTTATATGTATCCTCTCAGATAAGTGTGTGAAGGAGTGGAAAACCCAAGATTGACGATTAGGTAACAAGAAGAAGAATAATTTTGTGTGTTTCTTTTACCGTGGTCGATCGAAGATTATGTTTATCATTCTCATGTTAAGTTTTCGTCGCACTAGACATGGACTAAACTTAGTGTTTACTTTCATTAATTTGCTCAGCTGTGTTTGTTTGTTATCCCCAACTTATTTCTTATTATATAATCAAGTGAATTCGGTTTAGTATTTCACTTCTCCTTAATGTTAATTTCAAGCTTGCAGAAACAATAATTATATAAGCATATCATTAAGTTGTAGTAAACATGATTCTATATATTTTGTTTTATTCCTTATTTTAGTATGTTCTTCTTCTATATATATAAAGTTTTGATTAATACTTGTTGTGATGGGTTTGGACTTAATTAATTAATGTCCCACGAAAAATTAAGAAGAGAAGATACTCTATAAATTGGCTTTACCTTTTGTGGGTAAATCTCGACCCTTATAACTATGAAAACTAAAGATAATGTAACCTGCATTTGCATCCCTGAAACCCAGTCGGGTTCCTTAACTCACCTTTTTATATTTTTATTTCCTTAAACAACCCAATATAAATTTTCACCCATATCCCTACAACCCTTAAAAACCTATTTATTTATTTAATTTATTGGAACCCACTTATATATATCTTTTTTCTCTCACATTCTCTCTCCCGGATGGCCCACTCGATCCCTTGTATTTTTACTTCTCTCTCCTGATTTTTAAGGGTTGCTTGCTTAGCAACCCGTCAAATCGTTCCTTAAGTTTATTTATCTCTCTTATTATTTTATTATTAGGGTTCTTAAATTATGTGTTAAAAAACCCCAATGCATGTGCTCTAATTACCCCAAAATTCTTTATAGGAAAAAAATATAATATATTAATTTTTATCTTAGTTATATACATAGAGAAGACAAATATGTATATATAAGTAGTAGTAGTAGTAGTACTGCTAATTATTGTAGGGGAAAAATATGAAACACACCAAATAGAATAAAATAGATATATAAGTTCCAAGGAATAGTACCTAAGACCCAAACAAAGCAAAACAAAAAATCATGCAAAAGATGACAAGAATTGGTGTACAAATTAAGACTCTGAATGATCAAATGCATGTATGCATGCATGTGATTGGAGGGGGATCCTCTTCACAAACAGAGTTACAGAGGGGATGCAGCTAACTTAGTTAGGGCAAATCCAAAAAGAAGTAAATATCATCAGAAGCAGATTTATGTGTGATAATAGTGTATGGTGTGTGAATGCATAGGTGAGACAAATGAAATTAATAAGAAGGCCACATAAACGGTGCAAACTTCCAATGTATGCATGCACATAACCATGTCTATAATTCTACATGGAGACAGGGCATGCTACACGTCCAAAAAAATGAACAATGTAGGCCAATGAGAACTAATCATCCACATATAATTGATAAGATCAAATATAAGAGATGAGATAATATAAAATGATTTTTTTTTAAAAAAATAACATGAAGGTATTAAGTTAGAGGGAGATATTTTGAAATCGGTGCGTATTCGGTGCGTATGAGCGTTACGCACATAAGTTTATTTTAAAACTAATTATAATAAACTAATTAACAATAAGTTCATTTTAATGTTTAACCATTTTAGCTAATTTCAAGTGTCTGAAATCTCATTTCCAATTAATCGATTCCATAAATTCGCAACTAAGAGCATGACCAACGAGCATGACCAACCATGGATTTTAGCAACCTTAAGATTGCTAAAAGGTAAGCCTATAGTTGTGACCTTTACCTTAAAGTAAGAGGTGAGAAGGGGTTACCTTGGTAAAGAGAGGTAATCTCTTCCCTTTTCTAATTTTCTTTTTCTTTTTCTTTTTATGATAAAGTAAGTTGATATATTTTACATTTAGATTTATTAGTTGTAATAGGATTTAAAATGAAATAAAAATATATTTATATTTCATTATTTTTTAAAATAAAATATCCCATTGGTTTAATTTTATTTTTTTCTATAAATTGAGCCCAATTTTATCCTATATATAACCCCATCTTGATCTATTGTAATTGGACCTATTTTCTTAACCATGGATCACAATAATCCAAATACTCCACTCATTCCAAATGTCTTTTGATCCAAATCTTCTCAAAAATCCTCAATTTCAAGTGATGTTGCAAATGTTTAACAATTCTTCAACACCCGAATATCCAAATTATACCCCACATAATCCTACCAATGTGTACAATCCTCTTCTTTTTTTTCCAAATCAACAACATTTTGAGCATTCTCCGGGTGTTCAAGGGAGTGTCACTCGAAGTCCAACCGAAGATGCAAGGCAAGTCCATCAAGTACAAGAGAACGAAGAAGTTGTTGTTCACAATAAAATATGTTTTTAACTTTTTTTTTTTATTTTAATCTAGATGTAATAAAATATATTTATATTAACTGCTTGCTATTTTTATTTATTTATAACATTATAAATAAAAATAATTCACAATAATATATGATGATACACATATAATAAAGGGAAAGATATAAAAGAAAAGAAAAAGTGAAAATAAATTTGAAAAGAGGTTTAGAAAGATGTAGAAAAGGTAAAAATTATTTTAAACAAAAAAATAAATGAGTTGTAAAATTGTGATAGAAAGATGGGGAAAAAAAAGAGGAAAGAGGTTTCCTCATGGTTGCGGATGGTCTAAGGGCTATGATTTGCTCAAGCATCACTTTTACGCATTAGATTTATGCGGTGGTTAGTGTGGAGATGAGGTTCCTGAGGTCTATGCTAGAACGTACCCTAGAGGGACGGAGCCACAATTCTTTTAGCGCCCTAACTATTAAACATATAAGAAAAGATAGGATGTTCGCTCGAAGATTGTAGGTATAGTTAAAAGTTGATTTTATGTTTCGACTCCCTGGTGAAGTTATCAGTGTAATATTCCATAGTCTCTATGTCATGGAGCTAGAGGCATATAAACAACTTCGAACATACTATGATTTTTTTTTTGGCACCATAAAACTAGCAGAGCCTCGTAACACCTGTTATCTATAAAAATCTCCCTCCCTCACCATCAATCCAGTAGCTCTTAGCTATTTATCGATTGACAGCCGGATGGAAAAATCATCCCCCGATGTCCACCAAGACTTGGAGAGGATGACCACATTAAGCCCTTTAATTAAGCTAGCTTGACGAAACAGGTGAGAGGGGCAACACAAAAGCTCAAATTGCACATATATTTAGCCTGCAAAATAATAGTACTTCACATGTCAGTACTCTTCCTGGACAAAAATCTCCACGCAAGCTTACCTGATATGGCCAAGTTGAGCTCGCTCCTATATCTACCGCCAACCACGACCACCGACACGCCTAGGCATGCATAATTCCTCCCACACAACAAGGTACGTGTATCCTCCTGCAATCCTCACTATCGCCCCAAACGAAGCTCTTACATAAGCCATCAATTTTCTCACAAGTAGAGTTCGGCAAGGCCATAGTCGCCGTCGAATAGACCGAGTAGGATGGAATTAAGCACACTTAGTGAGTGTGACTCTTTCGGTAAGGCTCAACCGCTTGCACTTCCAACCAACTAGCTTGCCCTTTACTTTGTCAATTACGTGTAAGAAGGTCTTCCCGATGATTTTGTTGTGCAACACTAGCATCTCTCAAGGATCATCAATATATAGTTCGTACGACTGTCGACATTGGGTGACACGTACGTACAACTTGGTTTTGTTCACGTTAACCTTTTGCCCAGACATCAAACAAAACCTCTCGAGGATCCCCTTGATTACCTTAATTTGCTCCACCGATACCTCCGCAACCAAAATAAGGTCATCCCTGAACATTACGTGAGGGCAGACACGTAACTAGGGACGGACTGAGGTTCGCTCCAACCCACCCCATTTTTAAAAAATAAAAATAAAAACAGGTAAACAAAAGAAGGAAAAATTTTATTTTAAAAAATTATGTATCTATTTATTAAAATAAGATTTTTGTTAAAGAAAATTAAAAATAGGTTCGCTCCTGCCCACCCCAAATTTTATTTTCTGATTCTGTTCCTGCGTGAGAGATCACCGAACCAGCTCTGGTGAGTTTGAATGTTTTCCGATCACCACCCTCCACACACACGTACGCACACACGCACAAATCAATGACCAAATCTTTCAATGCAAAATAAATATAAGTAGAGATGGGATCTCCCTGGTAAATGCCCTTACTCGGCACGAAGACCTCAATAAGCTCTTTGTTGAGGAGCACCTGCGTATGAACCGTGGAAGCACTCCACAATCCATTTCACCCAACAATTCGAGAAGCCAACATCCTTGAGACTGTTTGTGATACAATCCAAACGAGGCCTATCATAAGCCTTCTCAAGATCATTCTTGAGCAACATCCACCCTTTTTTGCTCTTCTTCCTTCTCATAGAGTGGACTAATTAATTCATGCATAATAACAATGTTATCCGTGATGAGTCTCCTCCCGGGTAATTAAGAAGCTCCCTTGCATCGGACAGTGACAAACACTTTTTTTTGTCCGGCTAGAGGTGACAAACACTTCATTGACATACGTTTTTGCTTATTTCGTTGTCTTCGATGCATGGGGTGAATTTCGCTCTAAGTGCATCTGCCAATATTATAAACGATCTACTTTAGGACTGTTTGTTGGTTCTCGTCCACCCCTCCCAATCCCAATTGCCTTCATTCGCTCTTTAATCTTTTCTCTAGTCCGTTTTGGTTCAATTTTCTTCCCGTCTCGTCTCATCTTCCTCTACTTTGTCTTGCCCTTGTGGTGTTCTTAATTTTGTAGTCTTCTTTACTGCACTTTAAGGTTTTGGGGTGGGAGTTGGGTTGTTGGTTGGTTGAGTTTTTTTTTTTTTGGGTGGGTCGCGCATGCAGTTTGAGGACGATGTTTGTTGTATTTTGTATTGTAGAGTCCTACAAAACACCATTTTTCGTCTTTCTGCTTTGAGTTTGATGCGATAATAGTTGTTTTAAACTATCTCGTGTTTGTTGTTGTGTTCTTACAAGGTTTTGATCGTGGGTGACCGATCTGCAATTTCCATCCGAGTGACGTTGTGGATTTGTGATCAACTTCTGAATGCTAGCTTATTGCTCGATCGAATCCATTACTTGATGTATCCATAATTGCTCCCAAAGAATCTTCCTAAGTATGTTCCTAAATATTTATTTTAACCAAATATTTATGAAAAAGGAATGCCTTCTTTCTCCTATCATCATGCACGTACGTTGCAGCCACCATGTCAACTGTAGCTTCGACGTACACAAACACCGGCAATGGAAGTTTATATTAGCACCCAGAGGCCAGAGCATCTACATTGCCCGGCCCCAAGTCAAACAATTTCACCAAATCAGTCATATACCAAATACTTCGTCTATACAAAACCACAAAATCGAGATCTTGAAATTACAGAGATTGGCTCCTAATACAGTCATATATATATATATATAGTCAAAGAAACTAGAGAGCTTCTTAGTTCTTACCACCGGTAGGATCGGTGTGAGATGAGAAATTGACGGAGGCAACATAAAAATTGGGGGAATCTTGTCCATCGGAGGGAAGCATGAAAATAGGAACGGAGAGATTAAAAATTATGGAATATAAAGATGAAAAATTAGGCACAGATGGGCAAGAAAATAGGCAATTCAGCTTGATATATCTATAATGATCTAGTTTAATTTCAATTCTTTTTAATTAAGGTCAATTGTTAATAAGTTGCATGTATATAAATAATAATTGACAAAAACTATGTCAGTTGCTAAATCAAGATATGCTTCAAATACATTAATATATTACTAGTATCAAATGAAAGATAATGAGAGTTTAACAAACTTAAAACTGAGCCCAACTTGGCAGATACAATTCATAGCCTTCAATTTATCAAAAAGACAAGATCGAAAATGATAAAGAGTTTCAAGCAAGGAATCCTGAAATTAAGTCTTACACAGTCCTGGATGAGCAACAAAATATAGGGGCAGTTTGGATCAGTTTATCGAAAGCCTTACACAGTTTGGATGAGCTTCAAAATAGGGGCACTGCTGGCAACAATAAAACCAATTTTGTGGATCCATGTCCTCGTAGCAGATGTCACACCAATAGGCTTCCTCCTCCTCTATTCCATCGCGCGAGTACAAGAGTGTTAATGAATGCTGGTGTCCGCCATGCTCATGCTCCACTTCTCTAACAAGAGATAGACATTCTATGTCATAGTATATATAACAGATGTAGCATCCATATGAGCCGCCGCCAACAAAGTTATCACGATCAGCTCCACATGCCTTGCATTTATGCGCTGCACTAAAATAGATGTTGAGAAAGTGGTCATGGCAATCGTGGTTGAGAATCGTCAGTAACTTGCCACATTTCAAATGCGTTTGGAAGTTACAGGATCTACATTCCCTTGAGAACTCCTTGCCTCCTTTCAAGCAAGACTTGCAAGCATACCCCTTAAGCCCGCGTTTAGGGTAAAATCTCAAGAATTCGATATCCTTATAGCCTTCAAGGGTGACATTATTATCTGATTGCTCGGCACATGATTTATGCAGCGTGAGGGAGCAGAAAACACACCCATATGCAGGTTGGCCTAAAATAACAGTCTCTTCGCACACCCCACAATAGTAGGGACTGTCCTCATTAATGTCGACATCGAGTTGAAGCTCCTCCCAGTATTTTAGCATACAACCATCATCAATTGTACTATTTGTATAACAAAGATACTCGTTATAGCAATGTTCCTTAGAGCGGGGGCGTCTTAAGTACTTCGCCCTCAAATGTCGTCCCACTTCCGTGTACTGCACTACCGTATATCGACCCTTAAGATATAAGTCATCTTCTTTGTCGTCCGATTCTTGGTTTCCTACTTCAACCCTACTTAGGAGGAAATTAATAACATCTTCAGTAAAGAAGGGAATAGCTGCATCTGAAAGGTAGAGATGATCAAAGGGGTCCAACACAAGCCTTGTGACCGGAGGAAGGTCATCGGCATTGCCGAGTAAATGTCGAAGATGAAGATCCCAATTATTAGCATCATAATCATCCTTGGCCTTGTCTATGTCCTTCCAACTCCTTGGCTTATACCACTCCTTTTGTCTTCCTGCCTCAACTTTATCATCCAATCTACACCGGAACCGGTACTCATTTTTAATCTGAAACTCGATGATGAGGATCATTCCACAGCCACACTCCCTAGCGAGTTGTAGCAATCGATCGAGCTCGAAAGTCGAGCAGAGACGGGACTTGATGATGACACACTTGTAGGCGTTGTAGCGTTTGTCCGCAGCCCAGTGTAGGCTGTTCGATGCAACTTTGCAGAGGGCGTCAAAGGAGAGACGGTGCAAGAGCTCAGCTTGGTCTGGGGACGGCATAAACTCAGCGGTGTAGCCTTTTTCCAAAGAAAGTGCATCCAAAAAGGAATCAATGTAAAATATCGGACATCTCGCCCACCAGTCTATAGCCCAACCGATTTCCGACTTGCCTGTGCAGGGAAGACCTTTCATTGCTATTATCACTGGTTGTGCAAGCTCTAAAATCGCCGCCATATTATATGAGATCGAGATCGAGATCGAGAGGTGTAAACACCGTACTGGACCTATCAAATAGAGCTAGCAAATCAGTCGGAACTAACCAATGAGAGCTAGCAAGATACAGATCGATTCACCCCCCAAACAAGTGAAGAAAAAAACGCAGAAATCCAATCCTCATCCTCAATTAGGATATATAGAAACCCAACCCAATTAAATGAATCAATTACCTATTAGTTGGTTTAATTACTACGGAGTAATTGAAAGCAAATATTCTACCAGAATTGAAGCAACCAATCAATTCAAGAACCTCAAGATAATTAAAAACCCAACCATAATAAATTAAACAAAGAAAAAACTGGAGGAGTCGCATAGAACAAATCTACTAAATAATCAAATTAAGCAAGATAGACATTCAATACAAATCGATCAGCTTTGTACGTACCTTTAAGTTGTCACTGCAAAAAATGAACCTCAATAGCAACCTCCTCCTCCATTATATAGCTAGGCCAATCCGCCAATCTCCAAATCAACCCGATAAATATAAGATTGCGATAAGTTTATACGACTTTTGTAACGTAGAATGAATGAAATCTCGGTGGTCAGCAACGCCGTTAATCAAGACTTATGGCCACTATAAATATATAGGAAATAAGAATAAATATAATAGTACAACTTACAACTAGCAATGGCATCTTGGTTATCCATTTATCAAGCTTGGTATAGATTCTTAGCTTGTGATTTATCTTTTTTCATCGACAATTCGCACCTATTTATCGCCTTTACAGTCTGTTAAAGTACTCCTGTCAAGACTTTTTGAGGTACATGTTTATCACGAAACCAACCGAGTTTTGGATTTTTTTTTTTTATTTTTTTTTTGTTAGTCCACCTTCAATTTGTATGGATACGTTGCTTGATGTTCAAAGAGGAATTAAGTTCCCCCCGTCATGTGCATGTGTAATACTTCGTTATATCAGTTTTATAAATAGGGATACACCCTCGTTCATGAGAAAAAAAAATATAGAAAATGTGAAATGTGTTGAGACCATTGCGTTCCGAAATGGTTTTGGGAAGAAGATGATTGGAGCGACGTCGTCACAAAACCAACTAAACATATAGAAATTACAAGATTGGCTCATAATACACCGCATAGTCAAAGAAATTAATGAGCTTCTTGCCGCCGGTAGGAGTGGCGACTTGGCGAGACGAGAAATTGATGTTGGCAATAAAAATTTTGGGGAATCTTGTACATGGGAGGAGAAGCATGAAATTAAGGACGGAGAGAAACTGAGAGAAAATTTTGGGGTAAATTTTTTTTGGTAGTCCCTAACCCTTTTAATGATTAGCCACCGTATCAGTCTCTAATCTTTTTGTTAGTTAAGATATTGTATATTCTGTATTAGGATAGAATCCTTTGTAATTATCTTTTCCTAGTTGTTAAGATATCGTTCTAGAACTCTCCTACAATGTATTATTAATACGTTCAATCAATACAGAGAAAATCATCTTCTCCTTCACATCTTTACATGGTATCAGAGCTTTTATTTTAACTGTTAATTTTAGTTCATAACCTTTTATATATTGCTACTATTTGGTCCTCCCATCCAACTAAATGTCAACCTTTTATTAAATGTACATTTTCTAATTGCCTTTTCTAAATGAAAAACTATTTTAGTTATTGGCCTCCTTATTAACTATTTTTATTGGTTATTTTAATACAAACTTTTGTATAAGAGTATAATTTATTATATTTTAAGATTTTCCACATATATATTCAAAATTTTATTTGTAAATTATAACTTCACACAATGAATGAGTTTTTAATGTGAAAAATACTATAACACACATCTATATGTATTGATACACAATTAAAAAGTTAAAATATATGACTTAAAATATAATAGGAAGAAGTCCTATATTAAATTTATTTGGGCATTTTTTTTATTATCTTATTTAAAGGAATATATTTATTTTTCATAATTTACGTGCTACATGTTTTTGAAAGATCGGTAAATGTAATAGGTACTCTATTCGTATCAAAATAGTGGATGCTTAACTTGTTGACACATTTTTTAAAAGGTTAAAAACTACACATAAAATATTTTTTTAATAATTAGCAAGTCGGAAAAAAAAAATCAAATATTTTAAGATTAGGGTAATATTGAACGGGACCCCTAAAATTCATTGGACGGCCTTGCTTATAACCCTAACCCTTCTCTTTTTTTTTGGTGGGCACCCTAACCCTTCTCTAATCTCTCTCGGATTTATTTAGAAAATTAAATAATTTTATCATTTAGTTTAACTAGAAAATAGACGGGAGGACCAAATAGTAGCAATATGTAAAAGGTTAGAGACTAAAAATAACACTTAAAAAGGTCAGAGAGTGATAGTAGCTAACCCAAGGGACCACCAACAAAATTTTACCCAAAATTTTGGGAATATAAAGAGGAGGAGATTGGTATTGGCCGGTAGCTTTTGGTGTTGGATGGTGGACGAAATAGGCAAATGGTGGTCACTTGGTGGTGGATCTGGTGGTGGTGGGCAGTTAAACTGAAACACAGAAAGAATGGAGAGAGGCGAAGATTTGATCAATATATGGGTGTGGGTGGTTGATTGAAAAGAATCAAAGGATTTTATCAATATGAGTAGTTTTCTGTAATTTAACAATTTGCGGGTGGTTTTCTGTAATTTACCCTATAATTTTTCCGGAGGCAGCTCAGCGGCCGGTCGCCCCTCTTTCTACAGTCTATCTCTGGTCTAATCCTCTATACACTCCCTTCTTTCTCGATCTGACGTTTTGATCTTCGTTCGTCGTCATCGCCGCATTCCAGACTTCAAATTATCGTCTGTTTTCTGCTTCCGCATTGAAGGCTATAGCTGAATTTCGATTAGGAAGTAAAACTGCACAGATTTCAGTTCAATTTCGTGTCTCGAGACATGTAAGTGATGATTTTACTCTCTTTTTTTCCCCTTGCACACCTTTATATTTCCGATGAATTCCTCGAACACGGTGTTTCTTGTGGTTGGTAACGGAAGCAATTTGACTTGATTTGATTTTTTGGGCGGTTTTAGGTTTTAGGGGCTGCTTGTTGGTTCGATTGGTTTGTTTGCTATACACCTGAATTGAGGGTTTTGATCGGCGAAATAGAGAAGTTTGGGAGAACTTTTAGTGGCCATGGATTATAGAAAACGCAGTGTGTTGATTAGAAACTGCTCTTGTAATTCAAATTTCTGCTCTACTAGCTTAGGTGTGATTCTGAATGTTCAAGACATTCATCAATGATCTTTAGGGGTTGTTTGGTACATGGGAATGGGCATCATTAGCTACCCGATATTCACTTGTGTGGGCATGGATATCAAATTGATACCATGGAATCACCCATAAACAGTCCTCCATCTCCGACGTAAGGTTTACTGCTCTTCCCTTCCGGTGGTTTCTTGTGAGGTCGTCGGGTGCAAGGTCCTACACTTCCGTTGGATGTAGGTTTTTTCATGTGTGTTTCTTGAATCTGATATTTGGTAGTTGTGGTATGGTTAAATCAATTGTTTGGGGAATAGGAAATATTTGCTTCTCTAGTGTCAATTGACAAGCCTTAAAGGGCCGTACTTTCCATATAAATGGGAAGTTGTTGTCTTCTTCACTCTACTTCTGTAAATCTTAATTAAAGATATGCCAATGTATCATTTTGCAGCAATCATGGCATAGTTGTTTTTCATGAGATTTCCATATTATCAAATTAGTCTTTCATGTGATTGTCTCATGGCTGTCGTTTCTTATATTGATTCTGCAAAATGCCTTGAGATTCCCATATTGTCAAAATGTTGCAAGTATGGGATAGCTCCCCCTGTGGTGTTGTAGCCTCAAATAACCCACACAAGGCATTATTATTACTTGCTTAATCCAAAGAAATGAACTGAATTACAAATAACTTAATAAGTAGAAAACTTTTCTAGAATATTGAAGTCAACTTCTCTATGATATGATGGCAATAATGAAGGTACTAGTATGCACGCGGCAGACACTATTAATTACAGATGAATATATTTTGCACATTGTGTCTGTCAACAGATATTTCTGACAGTCACGTATTAGTTAGGGATAACTTGAACCAGAGGAGAAATAGTTCACAGAAAATATAAAGCAAGCTGAAGTTTGATTACGTAGAGGGAGAGTAGTGCCTCAAATGATCCAGCTTGTGTTCGCAGCTAATATTAATGTTCAGGTTCTCTTTCAGGGACCCAATTGAGATGCCTGATGCAATCTATTGTCTCACACTCTTCACACCAGTTTAATTAAATATTCTCCAATCAGGAATGTGAAAATTATAGAAAGCTGTGCATTTTCTTTTCATTGTGTCTTTTGCTGAAAGTAAGTTTAAGTGTAGTGACTGACAACTGTGGTGTTACATCCTTCTATTTCTCTTTTTGTATATGCAATAACTTTTATGAAGGTGATGCACATAAATTTAATGCAGAGACAAACACTTTGACTGATATAATCAAATAAAATCATCGAAAGTAACATAAATTATGATATGGAGTAGCACAGTTCTTTTATTTTGCTACTATTAGTTTGTTTACTTTGTTATTTGAATTGATTGTGATCAGAAGCAATTTCGCTCGTTTTATGTTTATAGTGGGGCCAATATGGAGAATATGCAGTATGCCGAGGAACTTGTTAGAGAATTTCTGGTCTTTAGAGGCTTCACAAGGACACTACAAGCATTTGAAACAGAGCTAAACACTGATGTTGGAAAAGGATTTCAAGTGGAAAAGATACTGGATCTGATATTCACTGTTTATATTCCAAAGTTCCAGGCAGAAAAATTGGTTGGACTTCTAGATTTCTTTAAGCAGTGTTTTTCTTCCTCAGGGACAGTTTATGCCACCATGCTTTCGAAATTGGAGGTCTCTATTTTTCGTTATTATGTTGTACATGCAGTAAGATCAGGTAAGATGGATCAAGTTGTTGAGTTTTATGGGATGGTTGGGAATGATTTGTTGCAGAAAGGCGATGATTGGACTCCATGGTTTGGTAAGTGTTGCTAGAGTAAATTTTTCTTAGTTCAAATAGATTTCTGACTATCTTGTTTTATCCTTTCTGTGATGTCAAGCATAATCATTTCGTTAATATTATACATGCAGGCATTCCTTATCTAAAAAACCCAAGCACGGATCCTCATTTTCGTGTTTACTTTTCAAAGGATTGGTTTGATGCCTTGCGTCTTTCTGTGAGGAACTTCTTGAGTGAGATTTTTAATGGCTCCCATATCCTACAATATTATTTTCGCCTTTTTGTTTTTAAGCACAAGGCTGGAAGTTAGGAGGGTGTTAATAAATGACTTTGGTTACCATCCCTTTCTGAGTATTTGCAGATGATGATAGCATACTGACTACTGTTGATGTCATTGTTTCTCTAGGTGCTCACTTATGTTGTGTTTCTTTTGCTTTCCCCTTTAATACATAATATAATGTATGAAACTTGCAGGAGGACTACTTTTGCCAAAAATTCTGATTGAACCAGTCCAGGCAATGAGACAAATGGGAATTTGACTCAGTCAATTAATCAAAAGAGATTAGGGGATCTACAGCATGAAAATGGGGCTTAGGGAAGAAGTATATATAACTGAGAAATGTCCTTAAAATGCTTTAAATAGCTTCCATCAGGTTCATGATAAAGTAATTTCCTTCTAGAATTGGTTATAAAGAAAGTGAAATGTCCTTACAATTATTCTTCGTTAGTATAATGCTCCTCATCATACACAGAGTTGTTTGTTTGCTTGACACTTCATATTATGTTAACATGGAATGCATTAGAACAGATCAAATTGGGATCGAAACATTATTTTGAAGGTTGGACAAGTTCATTATATTTCTTCTGTTTTTCCCATTTGTTGCTCATGTACTGGTTCTTGATGAGCTTTGTTCAGTTCGAGTGGACTACTTGTATATAGACATGTTTCCTTAACCTGCCTACGCCTCCCTGCTTTGTTGAAGATAAGCTCTGAGAAGGATACTATCAGCCGTCTCAAGAGTGACATTAAGCAACTAAATTTTAAGTTAACGCAGCTCCAGATTATTTTGGAGGATAAGGATGCTCAATTACGGCATCTCAGGAGGTACTTTATAACATTCTTTCCCTGCTATTAAGAAAAAATGGTTAGTTGAATATTTTCCTTGAAAGTTGCTATCTAGTTTTGCTTCTTTTATAATAGATAGTTTGTGCTATGACTTTCTATTTCCTAATCTCAAATTCTCCACCCTTCCCCAAAATTGCTTGCTCCCTTGTTGATAAGCGAAACAGTAGGAAACTAAGAACATTCTCAATGATATTTTCTTGTTTATAAATGCAGTGATGCAGCCTTGACTAAGGAGCCAGATATTTCAAGAAGTAACACATCAGAAATAGCAGAAATAGCAGAGACTGATGCTTCTGAAATTAGTCCAATCTCACACGAGGGCCCTTCTCAGGATCTTTCTCCATCTAGTTACAGAGAGGAAAATGGCAATAAATCTGCTGCAATTTCACTAAATACGACTGCCCATACGGTGGTACGTGGATCGATGGTTCTGTCTTTACATGATGATGGAAGTGAAAATATTAATCAAACTTCCCAACATGGGTCTTATAATGGAGGTAATTAGCTTATGCTTTGACCATCCGATTGCCCCTTGATGATGATGCATAAAATTAACTGGGAATCTAGGGATAGCTTAGCTAATGAATGGGTTGAACGAGTTTCCCATTACCAATATGAATTTTGTAAAGCAGGATATGTATTTATGCCTTCCATACAATGAATCTTTAATGATTTTATGATAAAGATTCTGGTAGAATATTTTCTGAGATTCTAGTCATTTAATCAAGAATTGTACAAACTTGTTTACCCAAGTCTAAATAGAAAATCATGATTTGTTAATCTTTCTTGTATCGACGTTAAGACTAAAAATGTATGGAGGGAGGTGCAAAGGTAAATATCTTGCTAGTGCAGTCAATACACGTGTGAAATTCCAAAAACAATAACTGTTAAGTCCATACGCCCAAATGATTGCAGTGTTAAATACGTTGAAAAATCAGGGTCTCTTATCCAAATTTCATGTGATGTTGATATATATGATATGGACTGAGTATTAGAACCACTTAAATGTTGTATTAGTAGGCATCAGCAGAATTTTTTTTTTTTTTTAAGTGAAGTCAGCAGTGCATGTCTGGGCTCGTGATTCTTGATTTGAGTTGATATAACCTGCCTTCTGTTTAACCCGGCTGCCTACTCCTGCACATGCACACACAGATATACCCTGTAATCCAGTATATTGGAAGGGTGAATTCCCTATCTGGTTCCTAAAATGTGGTGGTAGTACATTGATGATCTCTAACCCCCTAACATTTACGATTGATCAATGTGGTCCCCAATCTTTGGAGAAATGCATCGTTCTTGCCTGTCCAGACTTAACTTGCATACTTGTTGCCTATGAGCCCGAAAAAAGGAAAGAAAAGACGAAGCTGTATTAATAGTTTCAAGTTTCAACTACATCCCATAGAGTAATGTATTGTTTTACAACTTTCTTGGGTAGTAGATGATATTGATTTAGCATGTGCAATTATATACACATAAAAGCTACCAAGCATTTTAACGGGAATGCAACAGAATTGTAGATGAAGGGATGAGAATGATATAATTTTTTCCAAAGCTTAGGAACCACATTGATCAATCGTAAATATTAGTGACTATCAAGTATCAATAGAAAACTACCAATGGTTAAGGAATACAGGAAATTTACCCAGATTGGACTTTTACCATGTTTCTTATGGTGGTTGTATAATAATTACCTGTTGTTGACAGGAGAAAGAACCGGAAGGGAGGAGGAAGAATTTTCAGAAGTCACAGTGAACTTCCAGGTATAATGGAAGTGGCATTTATCTCAGATGTTTAGACGCTACTGGCTCTTGTGATTTCAAGTTCTGTTGACTTATGATTTAAATCCATTTGCTCACTTTGTGCTCATTTTTTGTTTGGCGTGATATTACCAGGAGACATTTTTGGGTCACACAGGTCCAATAAGTAAATCTCGTTTTTCTGCTACTGGAAATAATATTGCAAGTGCTTCTGCAGATGGAACAGTAAGGTACAGCTTGTAATCATAGATGAAAACAATGCAAATGTGGTAAAAAAAGTTTGTTACTGTTAGATTTCCCTTAATGAGAATGAAGTGTTTTTCAGTGTATCTGACATCAATATGGATGAACCTGTTCGCTGCCACATATGCCAGTTGAAATATTCAAAGCTTCTATCCATAATGAAACTGCATTGATTAAAGAAAGTTTCTCTTGCTAGATTACCAAAAAATACAATATACGAACTGATATTTTGTTAAGACTTGTAGTCTATTACAGCTGTTGAGAGAAACATACTTCCATAACTTCCATATCCACTGCAAATTATATCTCATTGCATATTGATGGTACTCCAAATATCATATAAATTTTGGTGACTGTGAGTGAGTTTCATAATGCTTTCAAGTAATTGTAACTGTGTCTTAGGCATGACCTGTGTTCAGCCTTCCATAATATAGCCTGTCAAATTGGAAGTGGTGAGTTTTTGCATGGTCAGATTGTAACGTGTTTATGTTTTTTTGTAACAATCGTAAAGGATATGGACATATGACTCGTCTACAGCAGCATCAAGAAATGCCACCATCTACTGTGGAGCAGAGATTTTGTCACTTGACTGGGAATGCAGATCTGATCGCCTGGTTTGTTCATTGCTAGTTTTTGAATATATTTTTTCATTCTTATCAATGAGGTGAATGCGAAATTGCTTGATTTTATTCCATTAAGATACATATTTCTTTTGACAAAAGCTTCTCATAGGCACTGCTGATGGTGGCATTAAAGCGTGGAATGTCGATGCAAAACGAGTTGTCTGTGATCTGAGTACAACTGACCCATTCCGAAGGTACTTCCTCAAAGACCCTGGTCGTGTCCTTTGGATTTTGTGATTAATCTGTCCTTTTCTGTTATGCAGGGTTTTAGATATAAAATGTAGCCCAGTTGAACCTATTTTTGTTTCCGCTGCGGCATCTGGACGGTAATTTCTTCCTGTTTGTAAATTACTTCCTAGTGACTAAATTCCAGTGTAGCAGATGTAATACTGTGTACCATAATATCTGTGTGTGGTTTGCTATGAAGGCTAGCTGATGTACTTTTGGTCACCAAAAGAAGAATAGTTTGGTAAATATTTAAATGGCATCAAAATTGATTGTTTTGTCTTGTGAAACATTATTAGTGAATATTGTACTTCTTTTCATCAATGAATGTTGATCAGTTTGTTGCCATTACTAAATCAATACTTCACTGCTGTGAGATTCTCAATTGTACTCAGCATTACTCTTTTTAAATCATTGGAATATATAGAACAAATGGTTTTAGCTGGAGGCAATTTGAATTTGTAGAAAGTCTTCTAGCTGCTTCGATTATAGAATTTGATGGTAGTATATGCCCAAATTTGGAATGTTACTAGTCGTTTTGACATGGACCTGGGTCACTGAGCACAAGGCTATTCAACATAACTATAATTTTTCTCTATGAGAAACTCCTCTTTTGCCCATCAGAGCTGTACAAGGAACTGATAATTGACAATATTTGAAGCATTATGTAGTTATTTCGATAACCCCTTTCCTATCACTTAGTTGGGCCTTACATGCGACAACAATATTTCATCTCCTAGCCATCATTCCTGAAGAACTGCTTAACCTTCACTGATTTGTTCTTTTTAATGAGTCATTACATTTTTGCCTTGCATCATATTTTAGGCAGTATCACTAAATCCTTACAAGCATGCTCATCCATGTTTGCATATGATGAGTATATATCTCTGTGTGTGATACTGCGATGTGCATGAAGAGACTGCTTTGTATGGATTTGTTTCTCCATGATATGGAGATTTGCCCTTTTCTTGTTTGGTCATCGATAGAATTTTTGCATTTACAGACATGGTTCAAGTGATGCTGATGTTGCAGAATTTGCTTCACTGACCGTTTGGAATATGAAGTTATGGAAGGCTATGGTATGCACTTATTTACTACTACATATCATTTTGCATTTTGGAGCATGTGTTACTGTTGATATGGATTAAATCTTAGTGACACTTCATCTTTGTGAAGACAGTCCTCCCTCTTGGCGACGACCCCCCAGCAATTAACTCCCTGTGCTTCAACCACAATGGAAAGATTTTGGCAGCTTCTGCTGTTGATGGCATGATTCACATGTTTGGTATCCTAATTACATTTCTTTTTAGATCTTTTTTTTTTCGGGTTTGATGAAACGTGTACACTGATTTCTATTTTATAAAATAAATTTGAGTTTACTTCTTTTCGTGTTAGCTTGCCACACTTTTCTTTTTATAATAACGGTTTTGACTACGGTTAAGGTCTCTTATAATGCTTTAGCTAGTTATGCCCAGATGCTGCAAGTATCCCTTTCCTTGACCTGCATAAGACATGTCTTCGGGACTGCAAATAACTGGGTGGCCTGCTCATGATACGGCCATAAGCTCTTTGCTCTTTGGGCCTGATGAGACAAGTATTTTCAGTCTAGGATCAGACGGGAAGGCATGTGCTTTTCAAGTTCACTTACAGTTGCCATTATTTGACGCGTGCTTCTGCTTTCAGTTCCAAGTCACAAGCAGATTTCTTCGTGTGTGGTTAAAAACAAAAGGTTTGAACTTTTGTGATTTCAGGTCTTTGAGTGGAGCTTACACAACCAAGGTCGAGTTATTTGGTCCACCGATTGTGGAAGGTAAATAGCGAATGAGCAGTTGGCTCTGTGCATTTTACAAATCAAAGATCAAATAGACCTCTGGTCCCCAGGCTGTAGCTTGACTAACGTTATTGTTTCGTCACTTCCATAGATTCCGCACTCCTGAAATTGCAAAGCGTTACAGACATGAAATGGCATTGGATTCCCACGGAAAGAGATTGTTGGTGACTTCTGATTCAGTGAGATCACCTATATATCAGGTTGCCCGAAACACGAAATCTGTTACCTGTTTTCGGTTGTCATAAGAACAGTGTTGGAATTATAACTACTTGCATTTTCACACGGGCGTTCATAATAGTAACTACTTGCTCCTTGTGTGTGCTACTTCCAGGTTCACGGCTACGGAAATAACTTGAAAACCCTACCACATAGCGCGGCTATAACGACTGTGGATTGGCATCCGACGTTGCCCACCTTCTTGACAGGCTCTGCTGATAATTCCATAAGGGTCACATCTATTTTGTAGAATGTGCAACTTAACTGTTGTTGTGGGTTTTTTCCATGTCTTTGCGAGTGTTGTTTGTAGCTTAAGGTTGCTGTCTTGCTGAAAGTCTGAAACTTGAGTATCATCTCCTTGCCCAAAAATTTTTTATACCTTGGAAAAAACAATCCATTTGTTTATTGATGTATAATAAAAAAATTATAAATATAAAGCAATTGTTATTTGATACCTGAAGTTCAATTGTCTTGTATTAAAACTAAATCAATGAACTCCAAGACGACGCCCCTTATCACAAAGATGTCTTATTGCTTGTTTAGAATTTTTTTAGAAATGGGAAATAAAACTATTTTCTCAAATTATTCTTTCCAACTCCAATAACTTTTCTATTTTGAAATTTTGGAAAAACATTTATGTTTTGGACAATCCTGCAGATTTTGACAAGTGTTGTGAAATGCAAAAGAACAAGGGAGTGAGTGGAGAGGATGCAAAGAGAAGAGAGCAATTAGATCTTCGTTTATTCAAGATAAAAAAAAATGTTGACACCTAAAATCGGTAAATGACCGTGTATTTGACGAGAAATTAACTATGCAAATATCAAGTCGGAAGGTAAAAGATAAATTCTAATTTTTTTTTAATCCCAAAAAAGAAGGAAAGACATCTTTAGTCTCGCATTTATTTTTATGATTTTTTAACATGTAGATTAAAGAGTATAGATTAAATAGATTAATAATGTAAAATTTAAAGCTATTTTCTTACATTGGAAAAAATAGATCTAATAAAAATATCTAAATGCTAAAATAACTGAATCTAAAAAAAAATCAAATGGGACTTTTAGCCTGTCCTTATACATTTTCTATGTAAAAATTAATAGAAAATCTTAACCAATCAGTTAAAATAAGACAAGTCAAGTTGACTTTATGAAAGCTAACAATTTCATTGACTCAAAGCACCACGAGGGACCTTGAGACGACAGTAATGGTCTTTCTTATTGATTACAAGGTAGGACAGAGGTCGACTACTCCCATTAAAAGAGAAAAGTTTTTATATTATTCCTCTTGCGGATGAGGTTTTATTGGGGAGAAGTGTCTTCTCTCTAACTAGAAATTTATTTAAGAGAAGAAAGGTTCACGAGATTCTACCACTACATGGTCTAAACATGCTTGTTAGACTATATATGCTAGGCAAGTCCATACCCCTAGGCCCTAGGCAATTCCTTAAAAAAATAAACGAAGTTATTCAAGTTCTTTTTTCAAAGAAGCCCATTTCTCTTCCGTATACTATTTCTATTTTAGCCTCCAAACAAACAAAGTTCGCATTCTATTCAGGTATAAGTCGTTTACTATTCATATACATTATTAGTTCAATGTACCAGGGGTATTTGGTTTTCTTCTGCATAACATCCAAAATGATTTTCGAATCACCTTCAATCAAAAGATCATTTATTTTCAATTTGTTTGCCTCCACAACTCCAAGTCTCAACGCTAACGCTTCAACCATGAGAGGAGAGGAGAGGCCAAGCTTTTTAAAAGCCATATGCACCGGCCAGCCATGCCAATCTCAAATAATTATTCCGGAGCTACTCTGCTTGTTTTGTAGAGAGGATCCATCAAAGTTGAGTTTAAAAAACCCATGAGGGAGTTTTGTCCATCGAGTTTGTCTGAGTTTTCGCTTATTGTTTTGCCTTTGTGGATTCGTTGATTTAGTGGACACACTAGGTTCATCGATCCCATCCAACCGGGAAGCACGTACCCAATTATTATGTTGTTTTCTTATAAATGCATGTACTTCCTCGTCCTTCGGGACATGTCCCTTTCTAAAAATTACATTGTTACGAAAATACCACTTAGCCCACCAGAAGAAAGCTAAGTATTGTTTTTTTTTTTCGTTTTCAACGACGAGCCTACCCATGCTAAAATATGCCTAAAGTCTCTTGAGTTACTAATGAGTTGCTTTAGAGTATTCTGCTCCGTTGCGGTCAGATATTGATTAAGTTGGTTCATGTTGCATTCCACTAATATATGCGTATCATTTTCTACCACGTCATTACAAAATTCGCACGTGGTCGGTATTGGAACCCCTCTATTGGCAAGACGGGCCTTTGTAGGCAGTCCAGATTGACTAGTTCTCCATAAAAAATTCTTAATTTTAGGAGGGATGTGTAGCTTCCAAATCCATGCATTTTCATATGTTGTAGCGTTTGATGCATTGGTTAGTAATATATATGCTGATGCTGTTGTAAACCATCCTTCTTTATCAAGCCACTAGTAGAGTCTATCCTCAACAACATTAATAGGCAGTGGTATTGAAAGAATTTCGTCTACAATGTTGTTAAGCAAGGTAGCCTGAAGCTTCTCGGACCACCATTGACTCCCAATAATATAATCGCAGACCCTGTCGTCGCAATTATACAAAACGGGGCAATCCGGTCTCTTTGTAAGAGCATGTGTGGATATCCAGTTATCAGTCCAAAACTTAACAGACCGACCATTTTCAATGGACCAAATGAGCCCTGATTTGAAGTAATTTAACAGCAGAGATAACTTAGAAGACCATTGCCATGAAGAGTTCGTTGTTTTCTTATAGTTCAGTAATAACAGCAGAGATATTCAGTTACCATGTTGTGATATACACATGTATATAATAATACACAAATAATATAACAAAATAATTATTAAAATAAATAAATAAATAATAGGTGGCACAAAATTAACACGTGGCACAATATTAGTCGTTAAAAAAAAGGCGGAAAAATTTTCAACCACAATGTGACATGTGACAAAACAATTACTATTTTAGTATTGTTTAAGATATTTCCTTTTTGGCATGTTTTAATACTACTGATTTGTGCAATTTGTTCCTTAATATTTAACTCGTGCTTCAGGTACTGGTTGTATATAACTATTAAGGGCGAGTGCTTACTTGCAACCAATATCTCAACATGTAAGACAATAAGAGTATGCCTAAGAGATGCTCTATTTTGGAGAAAATTGGACATTTGGGGAATATTGGGCTTAAATTTGGCCTAACAGTTTCCCCTATCCAATCTCCAAAATAGAGATCTGCTAGGGAAATTAGTACAAGAGCTATTAGTTACCTGCAACTGGTGATGTCAAGGCAAGACCAGCCCAAACCAAGGGTTAGCTACTTCGCATTGTTATAATATAGAGAGGTGATTTGACCAAATTAGTACAAGAGCTATTAGTTACCACTATATAAAAACAGAATATAACTTAGCAAGTAACTTCCATTGATGTATACACTCCTAAACATAGAAGTCCAATTCACAACAGAAATACAGTTGGTTCGGGGGTGAGAATGCATATGCCCTTATTCACGCACAAGATTGTACCATCTTAGGGAAGTAAGTCCCTCGAGTAAGACTTACAACCCTGAGAATGCCTGAAATATACTAGTTCCCCTGTTTGGGATGCTCATATATATCCCCTCGAAGGCCTACGGGAACACCAATATATTTGTTCCCCATATATAGGATGCTCATATAATAATCCCCTTTATATTATAACACTCTTAAATACCAAATTGCAAGCTAACCCAACCAGAAATATAACCACAATCATAACTCACGAACAAGGAAAGTCACACGATAGTTAATTAAACAAGTCCAATGAGACTTGCCTGATAGATGACCGATAGCGTTGTTGGAGGCTCGCACTACCCACCACACCACTTCAATCCTCCACTCCTATATTGTACAATACAGCAAATCATTATGTAGTCAATAGAATAATACTCTAACTAGTTATGGACTAAGCTAACTCATCTAATTAACTTACTCCCACACACTACTAAACTGCCCTTCGTAACCTCCTACTAAAATTCAATTAAAAACTTGCCTCCGCCCCCATGAATTTCATTCTAAGCTACAACAACCCCCAATTCTATACACAAATTGATTCAATTCAATTACCCCCGACCTAAGCTTCTGCACCCTCTATAGCATACATGAAATATAGCAACTTACCCGTCCTCTCGAGCACCACTCAGATGTGTAATCCTCGCAACTCCGATTGCTCTCAAGAACGACCGATAGCTAGCGAACTCGGCTAATTTAGTTTCCATGTAATCCAAATTGAATTACCAAAAATACCCTTCACCCAATTAACTCATCACATAACCCAACCTAACCAAATAGTTTTCCTAAATAAAATACTTAAACTACTTGCTCGGTACACAATAGAGATCTCCTACGTCACATTATGTAACACTTGGTGCATCACTTAATTATTTTGTGTACATTGCGCATGATCTAACGGCCACTCCAAGATCTCCTGACTCTCCTCCCTCTTTTCCTTTAAGATTAGTTCAAACATACACCATTCGATCACTTTGCAACCCCCATTACGATGGATTCCGTTTCCCTTACCTTCATCTTCCTCCCAATCCTCCTCCTCCTCTCCCTCTACCTCCTTTCCCGCCGGAGCCGGAGCTCCCCCTCCTCCGGGGGCTTACCGCCTTCATGTTTACCGGAACTGGAGGGTATATCCTCATCGATCGCCGATGAGGATGTACCCGCCGGTGCCGGTGAACATGAAGGAATGCAGGAATGACGACGTTTTGCCGGACGGGACGGAAGTGAAGAAGAACTGGTTCGTGATGTACAACACATACGCCATGGGGAGGATGGAGGCGATTTGGGGGGAGGGATTGCTATAAACTCAGCAATCCAGCTGAGATTTGAGAGAAATTGAAGATAGAAATCGAAGAGGAGAAGAGATTTGGGTTTTCTGTTTTCAATTCATTTCATTCATCATCATCTATAACAAACCAAGGACCACCGTGTATATATACATCACTCATGCTAACCCAACCTATCAACCATGGTTCTAACTGCCTACCACGCTAACCTAACCACATATGTATCTTCCATATCCCCCCCTCAAGGTGGGCGTGTGGGATGAAACACTAGACCCAACTTGGAAGCCAAAGTGAGATGTTGGCCTGATCCAAGAGGTTTTGTAAAAATGTCAGTCAATTGTAAATGGGTGGGAACAAACAATGTGGATATTAGTCCTTCATGAACCAAATCCCGAATGTAGTGACCATCAAGTCGGATGTGCTTAGTTCATTCATGGTATACTGGATTCAAGGCAAGCTGTAGAGCGGATTTGTTGTCGCAACATAATGGAATTGGAAGTGAAGGTCGGATGAACAGATCATGAAGTACTCCAGCAACCCATTCAATCTCACTTCCAGTGGCGGACATGCTCCTGTACTCGCTCTCCGTGGATGATTTCGACACTGTCTTTTGTTTCTTTGTTTTCCAACTTACTAAACAATCGCGCAAGAAGATGCAATAACCTGTTAGTGATCGACTCGTATCAACACAGCTACCCCAATCAACATCGGAATAAGCCCGAATTTCCAGTTTGCTGCTACTCGGATAGAACAGTCCACAATTGACAGTGCCTTTCAGGTAGCGGAGTAGGAACAGAGCTGCACGTAGGTGGGGTGTCCGAGGTGTTGACATGAATTGGGTGAGTTGTTGCACAGCATAGGCAATGTCGGGCCTGGTCATTGTGAGATACAGGAGGCGACCAACCAATCTTCGATAAGTTTCAGGATCTGGTAGCACATCACCTTCGTGAATGCTGAGATGCAAGTTTCTTTGCATTGGGAATTTGGCGATCTTGCAGTTCACCATAGCAGCGTTTGATAACAGATCCGTGACGTATTTTCGTTGATTCAGAAGAATACCAGAGGTAGATCTGGAAATCTCCATGCCTAGAAAATATCGAGCGAAACCGAGATCTTTAATTGTGAAGGCTCTGTGTAAGGATGCCTTTACCTGATCAATCACAGTTGCATTGTTGCCTGTGATGAGCATGTCGTCGACATAGACGAGAGCTACCACAACCACGGATCCCTTATGCAACACGAATAACGAATAGTCATGACGAGATTGGGAAAATCCCAGAGAAGTAAGGTGTTTCGTGAGCTCATAATTCCACTGACGACTTGCCTATTTCAGGCCATAGAGTGATCTATGAAGGCGACAAACTTGACCTGTAACTGCCTTATCATAACCTGGGGGAGGCGTCATGTACACCACCTCCTCCAAATAGCCATGTAGGAACGCGTTGTTCACGTCAAGTTGATTAAGAGGCCACTCTCGAGCTGAAGCAACAGCCAGCAAAATCCTCACAGTTGCATACTTTGCAACTGGAGATAAAGTTTCCTTGTAATCACGGTCCTTGATCTGATTGAACCCCTTTGCCACCAGTCTCGCCTTATAGCGTTCTACTGATCCATCTGCCTTGAACTTGATCCGGAAGATCCATTTGCATCCAATAGCATGATGACCTGGTGGAAGAGAAGTAACAGTCCAAGTGTTATTCTTCTCTAGAGCCTGGATTTCTTGACTCATAGCTTCCCTCCATTCAGGATATTTTTGTGCCTGGGAAAAGGATGAAGGTTCAACAATAGAAAGGGTGTTGAACAAGGAGTGAATGCAGTCATTGGAATGGTGACTCAATTCTGAAGGTTTGATCACAACAAATGCAGAAGAGTAGGAACTGTCAGGCTCAGGTCCATGCCTGCTTGGTAAGTCCGTGCACACAAAATCATTGAGGTGTGCAGGTCTTATAATTCTTCTAGTAGGTCGAGGATCAAGAGGAGGATCTGTGGCAACCAAGTGAGATGCAGGAGGATCAGCATGAGAAGCATGGGAGATGCTGTCACTAACTCTGTGGTTTGGATTGGAAGAGGATTCAGTACTTGGTGTAGTATTGACAGGCAAATCGTCATTCAATTGAGGATCAGTGGTGGGGGTAGGTGGGTGATTGGGAATTGAGAGAGGTATGGAAAATTTGTCTTGGACATCATCACCAAAGCACACATGAGGTAGCTTAGGTAAGTTGGATTGTGGAACCTTGGATATTTCTTTGAAAGGAAATATCAATTCCTTGAAAACAACATCTCGACTAACAAATGTCTTGTGTGTGGTCAGGTCATATAGTTTGTAAGCCTTGTATCCAGGAGGGTACCCCAGTAAGATACACTTTCTGCCTGAAGCTTCCATCTTAGTCCTATGCACACTTGGAATGTGAGCAAAACACAGACACCCTATCACTCTCAGGTGGCTGTAATCTGGTGACCTGTTGAACAAACGTTCATAGGGAGTTTTGGAGTTGATGGTGGAGGAAGGAAGGAGGTTGATGAGGTATGTGGCTCCCAGAATGCACTCACCCCAAAACCTCAATGGAAGACCAGCATTGAGTCTAATGGCACGAGCTGTCTCCACCAAATGGCGATGCTTGCGCTCAACCCGTCCATTTTGCTCATGAATGTAAGGAACACACCTTTGGTGCTCTATTCCTTTGTTCATAAGCAGCTCTCTCACTCTAGAGTTGACAAACTCAGAGCCATTGTCAGTCCTAATTGACTTGACATTGGTCTCAAATTGAGTCTCCACATAGGCTAGAAACCCAGTGATGATCCCAAATACCTGCCCTTTGTCTCTTAGCAGAAAGGTCCAGACAGAACGTGAGAAATCATCCAAAACAGTCAGAAACATCTTTGCACCACAAATAGAAGCCACTTTGTAGGGTCCCCACACATACATGTGGACCAATTCAAATGGCTTTGAAGCAATTGAAGTACTCAATTTGAAAGGAAATTTATGTAGTTTTGCAAGATGACAAACATCACAGTCAAAGGACTCCACTCCAGAGCCTTTACACCAATCAAACAATTTCAGTTTTGAAAGGGAAGCATGCCCAAGTCTAGCATGGTAGATATTTATTAGGTTTGTCTTCACATGAGCAACAACACTACTCACCTTGAGTTGATGCTCATTGACAGTGTTATTGAGAGCAGCAGGACCACACACCCTTCTGATCCCAGTAGCTGCAGGAAAAGCTGAAGAACTAGCAAACTTGTATAGACCTCCTTCTCTCACTCCAGTAGCAACAGTAGTCCTAGTGGAAATGTCCTGAAGCCAATATTTCCATTTGGAGAATATAAACAGATGTTTGTCATCTTCAAGCAATTTTGACACAGATAAAAGATTGTATTTGAAAGAAGGCATGTAGAGCACATCCTGTAGTAGAATACTCTGATCAAAGCAAACACTGCCAGAGTATTTTACTGCTTGAGTGATCCCATTCGGAAACCCAATCACAATAGGTTTGTCCAGCAATTTCATGTGATCAAACATGACATCACTGCACACTATGTGATCTGAGGCTCCTGAGTCAATGATCCATGTCTTGAGGTTGCTCAGGCTTCCTTGATCATTTGAGGAAGGAGAAATCATACCTGCAAAGTTCACTGAACTGGTGTTCTGATCACCTGCATCCACTGACGCCCTTCCTTTCATGGCTCGCATTACCTCAGCAACAACATCATTTATCAAGGTTAGATCAGTTTCACCACCAGATCTGGCAGAAGCTCCGAGGCTGGATGATGATCCATTCTCACAGGTGAGAGGACAATCCAGATCCATGGCATATTGATGTACATTGGCCACCAATTTGTCATTCTGCGATCGTTTAGGGCCATTGTACCATTCTGGGAATCCAATGAGCTTGAAACATGTATCCTTAACATGTCCTCGCTCCTTGCAGTAATTGCAAAATAACTCCATCTTAGTCTTTTTCAACTCCTCCTTGGATGGCCTAGATCTTTGATCATTAGATCTAGTCGTTCCTGAGCTGTTTCCTTGAAATCCAGTGCTTCCTTTGGATGAACTCCCAGGTTGATTGTAAGTCCGAGTTGACATGACCTCATGATGTTGCGATGGATTACCAGTAATTCCTCTTTGCCTTTCTATCTGAAGCACCATGTGAAAGGCTCGGCTAACAGACGGAAGAGGATCCAGAGAGAGGATGTGACTGCGTATTCCATCAAAGGAATCCGACAGCCCCATCAAGAATTGCATTAGACGAGTAGTAGATTCACGCTCCACCAGCTTCTTAAGGATTGCACATGAGCAGTTCTTCAGTATTCCACACTTACAAATAGGAATTGACTCAATTTCCTGCAATTCATCCCATGTCTTTCTGCGTTTGCTGTAATAATCTCCTACACTCAGATTGTTTTGCTGAAATTGATAGATCTCTCTCTTGATCTGGTAAACCAAAGGCGCATTGGACTCGGCAAACCTTTCCTGAATCTCATCCCACAACTCCTTTGCCGAAGTCGTGTACACAAAGGTTTCTGCGAGTTCTGGTTTCATCGAATTGATGATCCAGCTGGTCACCATGTAGTCGCATCGAAGCCATCGATCGTAGTTCTCATCATCCTCAGACGGACGCTCAATTTTCCCATTGATGAAACCGAGTTTCATCTTAGCGCCAAGCGCCATTCTCACAGATCTTTTCCAGCTATGAAAATTGGTGCCGATGAACGGAGCAGAAACGAGGACCATCCCTGGATGATCGGAATTCGAGAGGAACAAAGGATCCGCATGATTCGCTCCAAAATTCCGATCTCCAGCAACTGATGACGAGCCTCCATTTTCGCCATTTCCTTCTGTTTCCGAGATCGCCATTGCTGTGCGTATGATAAATCCGATGCTCAACACTCTATCTCAGTGTTGATCTCGCTCTGATACCATATAAACTCAGCAATCCAGCTGAGATTTGAGAGAAATTGAAGATAGAAATCGAAGAGGAGAAGAGATTTGGGTTTTCTGTTTTCAATTCATTTCATTCATCATCATCTGTAACAAACCAAGGACCACCGTGTATATATACATCACTCATGCTAACCCAACCTATCAACCATGGTTCTAACTGCCTACCACGCTAACCTAACCACATATGTATCTTCCATAATTGCGAGGAATTCGGGCTTTCTGCTTTGCACGCTGCGGAATGAATCTGGATCCGCAGCGTGCAAGGCGGAGAATCCGAATTCCTTCAGCAACATCCGACTCCAAACCCGATTGCTCCCTCTCCTGTCCGATTCCACCCGCTCGGGTGGGATCCTTGATTTACAGGTATCAATTCAATCATCAATCCTCCCTAATTATTAATTTATTGAATTTCATGAAATTTGAGGGGCGGTGACGAGATCAAAGAGATGAACTACCTGCGTGCGGCGGTGTCTGAGGCGATGACTCATCAAGGAGATGAACTACCTTGGAACCGGCGGGTGCCGATGAGGATGTACCCGCCGGTGAACACAAAGGAATGCAGAAACGTCGTCCGTTCAGATTTTTGTGTGTTGTTAAAAACAAAAGGTTTGAACTTTTGTGATTCCAGGTATTTGAGTGGAGCTTACACAACCAGGGTCGAGTTCAAGTTTACTTGTATAAAACTAAATCAATGATCTCCAAGACGACGCCCTTATCTCTTTGTCGATGTCTTATTGCTTATTTCAAAATTTCTTTGAAATGGGAAATAAAAATATTTTCTCAAATTATTCTCTCCAACTCCAGTAACTTTTCTATTTTGAGATTTTGAAAAAACATTTATGTTTTGAACAATACTTACTGCAGTTTTTGATAAGTGTTGTGATATGCGAAAGAACAAGAGAAGTAGAGAGGAGGCAGAGAGAAGAGAACAATCAGATCTTCGCTTATTCAAGATACACAAAGGAAAAAAACAATACCGACACCTAAAATCGTTGAATGACTTGCATTTAATGAGAAATTGACTATACATTTGTCAAGCCGAAGTTAAAAGATAAATTCTAGTAATGTTTTTTTTATCCCAAAAAGAAGGAAAGCCATCTTTAGTCTCATATTTATTTTTACATTTTTTAACATGTAGATTAAAGAGTATAGATTAAATAGATTAATAATCTAAATTTAAAACTGTTTTCTTATATTGGAAAAAATAGATCTAATAGAAATATTTAAATGCTAAAATAACTAAATCTAAAAAAAGATCAAATTGGATTTTTAACATTTCCTTGTACATTTTCTATGTAAAAATAAAAATATTCTAATCTACATATAAATAAATTAATAGAGAATCTTGAACAATCAATCAAAATAAGACAAGTCAAGCTGACTTAATGAAAGCTAGCAATTTCATTGACTGATTTGACTCAAAGCACCACGAGGGACCTCGAGATGCCGGTAATGATCTTTCTTATCGATTCAAAGGTAGAGTGGAGGTTGACTACCCCCATAAACAAAGAAAAGATTTATATTATTCTTCTTGTCGGATGAGATTTTATCGGAGAGAAGTGTCAGCTTTCTAAATATAAATTTCTTTAAAAGAAGAAAGGTTCATGAGGTTTTACCCTGGTACCATTAGACAATTTCTTGAAAAATAAACGAAGTTATTCAAGTTCTTTTTTCAAAGAAACCTCTTTCTTTTCCGCATCCTATTTCTATTCTAGCCTCCACACAAACAAAGTCCGCGTTCTATTCAGGGACCAGTCATTTACTATTTATATACATTATTTTAGAATGAAAAAATATATAATATAAGATTTTAATTGATTTTTTTAATAAGGAATTATTAAAAAAAAATTTATATAGGTTGATTACCATAAAAAATTGTACATGAATAATAAAAGACTTATAAAAAAAGAAAGGAGGGAGTGTTAGATATGTAATAATGATATTGATACGAATAGGAAAAAAAGGAATATTGTAATTGAAAAATATATAAGTAATACTATGGGGATGTTTTGTATAATTGTTTAATGTACACGCCTTTAAGTGATAAACCCCCTAATTTGTGGGTGCTTTATGTAATTTAACAACCCAAAAAATAAAATGAAATGAAATGAAGTCGACTGTAGAGCGCGGGAGATGCGAACTTTTGGCGCCAAATCCGTACTATCGTTCACAAAACCAAATCCCTCAAATCACAGGCCGATCTTATAACTGTTGATTGAGTGGCATAAAATTATGATAAAAAAAATTATATGTAAAATTAAAGTTTTCATATGCCATTATATTATTAAAATATGAAGTTTAACGAATGATATCGGTTTGACAAATTATATAAGAAAGTAATTAATTTACATGTTCAACCATAAAAGTTGAAACGCTGGTAAATGTGTGCTCATATATCGGATTTATCAAAGTTATCTTACGGAGTACTGTGGAATAAATTTGACTGTATTTTCGATTGGCGCGCACCCCTGCCCTAAAGAGGATCCGCTCTGAATCCACGGACACCATTGCCAACTCTCTCTATCTCTTAATCCCAATTTCGTTTTCGCCGAACATCGATCCCGCTCCCGCCTTTGCATTCTACTAGCTTCTCCAAAGTCCCCATTTCCTACATTTCACTGTAAAACCCTAATTTACGGCCCCTATCTGAAACCCTAGCGATTAAGCTCCGTTGAATTCATGGCAACGGAAGGCCTTTCTAGTATTTTTGCAGGCCTCGGCCGCATTGAAGAAGATGGCTCCGGAAAGCGGGTCGGCTACGCCAAGGGCGATAATTGTTTAGGTACAATTTCTAGCGCCTTGTGAGTCCTTTATCGCTTCTGTTTGATCATTTGAGTGCTCAGTGGTTAGTTGTTTGCGGCAGATAATTTGAAGGATTTGGTAAGGTTTTTGCGCCGCGATGACCCTCAGACGAGGGATGTGTTCAAGCAATTGTGCAAGTGGAATATTGTGGCTAGTGATTTGATTCCGATTGTTGAGCAGTACCGGGACGATCGTGATCTGGTGCTAAATTCCGGTTCGTTTCAGTATTGGATTATTTTTAGTTCACTGGTTTTTCTTTTCCGAGAATGAGTGGATTGTTTCCTGAAGCAATTGTCTTGGTTTGTTGCAGTGAAGGTATTGGTGTTCCTCAGCATGCCAATCGATCCTTCTTCGACCGATATAGATGAGCAGTTGGAGTATCTTTGGAAGTTGAAATCTGTCATTACACATAGTGATGCGATTGCTGTGGTTGTATCTCTGCTTGAGGGGCCACTGGAAAATCTGGAACGGTATATCAGCATGCTTATTTATTATCCTTCTTTGTGAGATACTGAGATGAGATGATTTTTTGTTACCTTAATGACAATGATTGAAACCAAAAAAATTGATGTTTTTGTTTTTCAGATTATATTTTTGCTTTAAATGCCTCTTTGCAGTATCTCTCTTAGCGTGTCTGGTTTAATCACATTCTTTTTCCATGTTATATTATGATATTCCTGTGATCCGTTTTTATGCTATAGGGATGAACTTACCGAGGATGATCGTAAATTGGTTCAGCTGTTGATGACTTTGTTCCGGAACATCCTAGCTGTGAAGGAAATTTCAGCCCATCAAAAGGCTGAGGGATCTGCTAATCATTTTCTAGCGCTGGGAGAGAGTTTCCTGGCCCTGCTGTTCCGCGAGAATGTCATGGATTTGATTATAGTGTTGACCAAACATATTGGGGGTTATCAGTGCCATTTGAGACAGGATAATTTGCTTTTCTTAAATATATTCCACCATATATTTAGTGATGTTCCACGATTTTCCATAATGGTAATGCATTGTTTTACTAAACCTTATTTACGAATGGCTTGTTTCGGGTTTAACCAACACTTGCTTTTTGTTAGGAGGATGGCTCCCCAATCATAAATAGTGATATTTTAGATTCACTTGAGAAATTCACGGACCAGTTTCTGTCAGGAGCATATAATGGTATTTTAAAAACAGCCCATGTGCTTGATTTTCACATTTTTAGCGCTTTCTTAATATCGTATTGATTAGTTCTTTATGCTTCCAGTGTTGATGCAGTCTATCCGGGAAGATATTGAGGAGTATAATGCTATACAGCATAGTGATGTTGTTATTTTCTTCCAGCTTGCTCAGTTTGCCATATCTGTCCAATATTATAAGTTCATTAGGTCCAAGGTGAGAGCTTTTAACAAATTATAACTCCCATTTCCAGGTACAGTGTTATACTTGTGAACTGTGATAAGTAACTATAATTTTGATCAGAAAGACAATTAAATGTAGTATCGGATGCCTTCCTCTGCATAATTATCTAAGCAACAGAATCTTACAATTCTTTGAAACTAATCGTGAAATATTGGAGAAAAGGGTGCATAGTAATCACAAATGTTTGGTTTGGTTCTTATCTGAAATGTATTAATGTAAACCTGGAAAATTTTCAAAACTGCTGGAAATAGGACCATCATATTATCGACCTTCATTCAACATTACAATCCTGTCGAGGCAGTTTGAAACCTTTGAGTGGAAAATGACTTCTGGTGTTGGGCAGAGTGATCCCCCCCTTACACACCTGTGCACCTCCATTTTATTTTGTTGTATTTTTGGTACAACTATCTGAGTTTTCCCCTTTTTTTTAAAAAAAAAATGCCTTTTGACAGCACAGTGAAACTCCATCTGGTATCTGTTATTCTTTTTCCTCCATGCTCTCTTGGTCATCGCTGTCTCTATATTTGTTTTTATGGCACTATTGGGTATTTCAGAAACGCCTTCTCGCCGTGGTCAAGAACGTGTTTCCAGAAGATCTAGTGATGATAAGAATAAGACATTGAATTTATCTCTATGACATAAATAACTGTAATTTAGTAAAAGGGCGTAAAAATTGATTCAGGGGCTATATTAATCTCAAAAGTTGTTTGGCTGATCATTTTATGAATTCTTGTGGGACAATGTTCTACTTCTAGTTGGCCTAACGCGAATTAATTTCAGCAGCCACCTGGTGCAGCTGATACAATGGAATCACCCTCTGGTTGTGATGATGGTAATACATCGTCCAAGGATAACATATGTGGGCCAATAGCAGAGACACTGAATCAGTCAATGTTTGAGCTAGTAATTTCAAAATGGCGCTATGCTCTTGAATGCTTGAAGGAAACAAACGACTACGAGTTTGTGTCAAGAGCGGGCTCCCTTATGAAGATCATGGTATTATTTCTGATCTGTTCATTTAATATGCATTAATCAATTCACTGCCAAAAAATACATCAATTGAAATTTCAATATAAAGAAGTATTGTTTTTGTTGTCATCCTCTTCCCTCCAAGTCTGGTGCACTGTCTAAGAGCTTTTATGTGGAGGAAACTTTTTTTTTCTACACTAGTTGTTCTGGGACATAGGAATCTGATTTTGAAGTTTAAGACTATTTTTTTTTCAGAACATTTGGTTATCATGAATCTTGAACATGGATTTGCTACATACAATTTCCTATGGGCATGTTGTCTAGCTTTCCCTTGCATTATGAGTGGGCAGATTACATATGAGTTTTATATGTCGTATACGGTTCGGGCATTTTGACCTAAACGGTTTCGGGTACCCGGCACGATTATCCGGTTCGTGTCAGGTACCCGGATATGCACACCCCTATTATATGATTGTTGTTTCCATCTGTTTGTTGTAATTGGAAGAAAATCACCTGTTTTTAAAAATAGTTAGGAGGATTGATAGCTATGTAAATGTTGTGTAATCTTAATTCAATTATGATGATTTCATTTTGTAGATCCGTGTATTGGATTTGGTACTGAAGCAGGAGCCTGTAGATTCCAAGGAACACCAAACTGCCTGCATTCTTCTCTCCAAGTTGTTTTATGGTGAAACAGATCAAGGCTTGATCCAGTTTCTTTTGACCTTGATAAAATCGTTTGATGCTCACAAACCTCCAAAGAGGTAATTTTAATATAATATTTAATGTCAAGACAATTAAAATTTATTCTAGGAAAAGTCGAATTACATTTCTTTGTCACGATAATTGAGACTGCATTGGTAAATGGGAAAGGGGACGAGGAGGGTATTCCCCACCCAGTTGCCATCCCTAATCGCTATAGTGATAGTCAGATGCATTTAATTGCAACTATGTGAAACCTTCTCCTCTCTTGTGCTATACAACACGAAGACAACGATCAAGACTGCACATGAAGGCAATAATAAATAGACTCGAGATTCATCTAGACCGTAGTAATGATTGCTCTGCATACATCCATTTGTTTTCAGATACCGCACACTTCTCCCAAAGGGTTGACAATTGAGCCTATATATACTTCTTATTAATGCGCCTTTACCCTTTTTTCTTTTATGATTAGTGATCTTGATGGTTTGGAGGAGATGATTCACATAATTCGGCGCCTTACGCAGTATTTGCGAACGCTTGGAAAACCAATGGTATGACATCTTCTTTGGGTTTGATTTTATGGAGAATTAACCTGATTTGTTTCACATTTAGAATTAATCGACTATGGCATTTTTATATTTTGTGTCATGAAGTACTGAAGTAGACACATTTTCTCAATTCCTTGTCTCCGCTTACATCTGCGAATCTGCAATGTATGCTATTGTTCTTGTGGAATTATTTTTTATAGTTGATCTTACTGCAGCAATATTGATTCTTTCCTGCCCTTGCTTCCAACTCCACTCAGCTTCTCTTCTTTTGTTCTAATTAAAAGCTTGATTTTTGTATCTGTCATGCTATGTGACTATGTTTTCCAGTTTTATGTTGGTTTTCACCTTGTTTCTGTTGATTAGGGTGCTGTGATGGATAAAGCTTGATTTGCAGCTGTTTTGGGATTTTAAAAACACGGATGGAAAATTTTTCTAATAAAAAAAGTAAATCAGTTCCTTTCGGTTTCGTCTATGATTCATTTTTATGGGTAGGATTTGGTGATACATCATTCAATGGGGAGTATAAGAGTTTTGTAAACTCATTTGCTGTCTTTTTATGAATCATGCCATTGATTTTAAACCTGAGTTTAGATGGAAAAGTTACAGTTCTGCCATATATTGATAGAATGGGGAGTACTGCCTGTAGAATGGGGAGTATTGCCTGTCATCTCCCTTCTTTTACATTCACATAATCTCTTCAATTTCCCCCTTTCCATTCTAACAGGCTATAGAAGAAACGTATGGTTATTGGGCTCACCTTCCTCGAGATCTCCTCATTGACATCGCCAAGAGATTAAAATCTGTAGAAGACATGGCTGCATTTGCTTCTGTTTGCTCATCCTGGAAATATATTTCTAGGATGATGAAGCTCAAGTGGACTCCTGCGATGCCATGGCTAATGCTACCTAACGACACAGAGGACCTAGATGACATAGAGGACATGGACACAGAGGACGAGGAGGACATAGAGGACATGGACACAGGGGACACAAAGGATATAGAGGACACAAAGGACATAGAGGACACATATGACACAGAGGACACAGAGTACACAAAGGACAAGCCATTATGTAAGTGGACTTTGTTCAATCCCAGTACAAAGAAGCTTTACAATATGGAGCTCCCTGAAACCTTTGGCGGGAGTTCCTGGGGATGTATAGATGGCTGGATGTGCACTCTTGATCTTGATTTGGAATTCCACCTCTTTAATCCTCTTACCAAAGCTCGCCTTTGCCTTCCATCTGCATTTACATTACCAATGATTGAGGGTGATAGGTCCAACTACATTCTCCCTGCTGAGTGGTTCAAAAGTAACTGCGTTATTACAAGCTTAACCATGGTTAAGACCCCTGTCAACAATGAGCTGCTTGTCTTTGTGATGTACAACAAGATTTATGTGTGCTTTGCAAAGCCTGGAGATTCTATGTGGACTGCTCTAGAGTGTTATGACGAACTCTATGAAGATGAAGACGAAGACGCAGATGAAGACGAAGACGATTCTAAGGGGATTTTTGTGGAGAGTGTGGTTGGTTTCAATGGTCAGGTTCTGGTCTTGTATGAAGATGGAAAACTCGCAAGTTTGGGTAAATCAGACGGTTTTCTTACGGACCAAGTGGTTTTCATTGCTGAGGGTTCTGTTATATCCAAGGAGACGGTGGATTCCATTGCTGAGGTGTATGTGCCTGGAGATCTTTTTGGTGTTGTGTCCCGTTATGGTCATAGCACGCCTGTTAATTTTAACTTGGTTGAATCCTTCGGTGATCTTTTCTTGGTTTTACAGCATTTGAATGACCCTGGTGATAATACTGATTTGCAATCATACCTTTCAAGGCGGTTTGAGGTGTTCAAGTTTAATTCCAGGGCAAACAATTGGGTAAAATGGGATGATCTTGGAGATGTGTCCTTGTTCGTGGGCGACCGTTCTGGCATGGCTGTTCGTGCATCTAATACAGACAACTGCAAACCTAATTGCATATACTCCATGGAAGTTGAATATCACCCGCAGACGGAGAGGTTAAAAAAATACAGCATGGGAATCTTCAACTTGCAGACTGGTGAAATGGAAGAGGTTCATGTGAGAGATGATTTTCTTTATCATGAAATTTATTGTCCATTTTGGTTCATGCCTAAACCAGTGTAGTTTGGTGCAGTAGCTTGTTTTACAGTGTTGAATATATTGTCAGATGAAGATTGTCTGGTAAATTTTAGTTTTGTTTAGAGTATGTTTAATCTTCTTCTTTCTTGCTTGATTTATTTATCGAAATCTGCAGGGTTTGAATTGGTATTAAGTGCACATCTACAAGATCCTTTGAGCACGCCCTTTTAATTTGAATTCTAACACTAACAGTGTAGAATACAAGGTGTGTAAATAATGACCAAAAAAATCATCAATATGAAGATTTCTTATACCCAATGTTGAAGGTGAAATGAAGCTATTAGCCCTTTTACTTTTGACACCAATGACTTAAACCAGTTGATTAATATCTTGCTGAACTTTGACATCAGTAAACTCCTATACTTCTGTCACATGGCATTTTCCACCCTGTGCTGCTGCTAGTGATCTTGCAAAATTGGAAAGGGAAAAAAAATTGAATTCAAGAAGGCTCCATGTAAGTTGATTGATTAAGGCTCCGTTTGGCAAAATAAAAACCCATCAACTAGCTTATTGAATTTAATTATTTGATAATATATTAATATATAGTTGTAAATGCAATAAATATAAAATTTTAGTTTAATTAGTTTAATGGAATTAGAGTATTTCAACAGCTATTCATCGAAACTTTTTAGAGCTTATTATTTTATATTCACAAGTTTTCATCGATCAATTGCTCCAATCGATAGGTTTATCAAAAATCATTTTAGTTTATTAACATATACGTAGTATTTAACACAAATAATTCATTTCAGCTACTCATCAGCTTCAGCTACCCTATCCATCCGTTGCTATTTTACTAACGGAGATGCGATATCCATCGTCGCTATACTAAGAAAAACAAAGAAGGAAGTCGGCTAAGTTCGAATCAAAACACATCGACGAGGATCAATGACGGCTGCGGATGGAATCTTTTAACCGTTAATTGAAACATCTAATTTTAATTTTTTAAATATATTTAAAAAAAAGTTGAATGTTCCTTCCGTCTCATAATAAGTGTCGTTTATCTTTTAAAGTACGCTTTTTTAATACGGTAAAAACTCTATAAAATATTATTTTTTAAAATATAAATTGATATTGTACTTCATTAAAAAAAATACATAAAAAATATGGAGTATGAAATTGTTAAAAAATATTGATTAAAAATAAATATTTTATTGAGTTTTTACTTTATTACAAAAATACAAAAAAAGTCAAACGACATTTATTTTTAAACGAAGGAAGTAATAATGAATGTGCGGCGCCCATAGGTTTGATAGTAGATACACAAACTAATGATCGAAGGGTGACAGGGAATCAACTTTATCAAGAATCTGATTCTTAATTCAACTGTAAATCACTTCATCTCAACCGAATAATTAAAATCTACAGAATTTCTCATCAACTTTACCGAAATTCAAACTCCAACGCCCATCTAAAAGCATCGCTGACATATATAGTTTTCTGGAAGCTCAAACGAAGCTGCAGATTGCATTGCAGTTGTACTCCTCAATTCATAATTTTCATCGTCACAATCTACTCAAAAGGGAATACATAATATTTTGATTTGGATAAGTATCAATTGTATATTTGCACCCCTAATAAAATCTTGTTAGATACTCCCTCCGGTTCCTTTTAATTGACTTTTTACTATTTACACACTTTTTTAAGATGTGAAAAAACTGTAGGAAATAAGAGTTTTTTAAAATATTTTTTTGATTATCTCATACTTATTGATGATAAGTATAATATTATTAAAATATTAATATTTAATATAGTTTTTATCGTTCATTGAAAAAGTCTTAAAAGGAAAAGGAGACGGAAGGAGTAGCATTTTAATGTTTAATTTACAAAATTACCCTTATAATTATGATTAAGAAGTTATTAGTCGTAGTTTTTAAAAAAAATTATGAATATACGCGTATTTTTATTTATATTTTTTAAAACAAATGTCAAAACTGTTAGAATGACATGTTTTGTTTAAAAAAAGGGATTAGTAATATTTAATGAATCGCTACATACAAAATATAATCAATTATCACGTAACTAATTAGTTTATTATATATGTATTATATATATCCCATTTAAAAGTGTTCAAGTATATATTCCGAGTTACACATATATAATAAACTTATTTATTCATCTAAGTTAATATTTTTCAACTTTATTTACTACAATTACTTAGAATTAGCAGTTTGTATGTTTTCGAGCATTGGGACATTCTTTAACAGTATTATTTGAAAAAAAGTATGGTTATTTTTTGTGATAATAATTAATTAATTGAAATATAGAGAATCCAGGCGTCGGTATAACAGCTCATAGTATATATTTTGACAAGAAAGGAAACTGCGTGTGCAAAGGGTGGACAACACTTGTTTTCCTTCTAAAAGTAAAACGTCTCCTTCGTGAATTGATAAAACGACGCTAAATGAACAAAAAAGCTATGGAAATGGAATCCCTGTCTTTCGTTGCAATCTTCATCTGTCGCCTTCAACAATTATATATATAGTCTGAGTCTCAGCCTCGTCAATCTATATACACATTAATCAATTACACATATGATCGATCAGACGCAGTGGCAGTGGCAGGGTATGGAGAACCAAGTTTCAATCCGTTGTGCGAAATGCGGGCAAGTGAATCTAACGACGAAGTGGGCGCAGCTGTACCGCTGCACCAACTGCTACAACGAGATCCCCGTTCAGGGAGCGTCGGGCGAAGCGGTCCGAACCCGATATTCGGGACATAGAGACTCGAACACCGGTCGCTCCCCGGTGTATGAAGGCAAGTGCATTTTCAAGGGGCACGGCAATGTGAAGGATTCATCCAAAGTGACGCCGAGCCCGAGATGGGGCCCGCCGACTCCGACGCCGACGGTTGGGTTTTACAACGGAAGAGCTACGAAGAAGGCGCTTGTATGTGGCGTGAGCTACAAGAATCAGAAGTATAAGCTGAGGGGGACGATCAGTGACGCGTATCAGATGCGCGACTTCCTCGTTAACCGATGGGGCTTCTCCTCGCAATACGGTGTTCGTCTCCTCACCGGTATCATTTCTTTCCTTCCATTCATCCATCCATCTTTACTGCCATTTTGATATTGATAAATGACAAGGCACCGAATTGATTTAATTTTTAAATCGATTTAGTTGTGTCAAAATATATGTCATTTTAGATTTTTTTTAGATAGGTGATAATTTGTGTGTAACTAATTATAAGCTAGTTGCACACTAGCTTGATGCTCAAATGTTTCATTTTCTTGTTCCTTTGTTCTCTTTTTTACCCCCTTTCATTAATTTTAAAATTTCCATGTTCTTTTTTTTTTTATTCTCCTTCCTTATTATTTTCATAAATTCCCCTTATAGCCGGTGAATTTTTTGGTGCATATGAGAATGAATTTATAATCCTTATTATTTTCATAAATTCCCTTTATAGCCGGTGAATTTTTTGGTGCATATGAGAATGAATTTATAATCTAAAGTTAAAAAGTGAATTAAAATTCCAGAACCAAACTTTTTCTTTCTGTGCTATAAAAAAAAAAAAAAAAAAATCCCAAAACTTACTTTTTGCATCTTCAATTTTTTTCCCTGATTCTGAATGGAAAAAATGAAGACGAGGAAGGAGCAAGCAGGACGCAACAGCCGACGAAGAAGAACATGGAGGAAGGGCTGAGGTGGCTGGTGGACGGCTGCAAAGCCGGCGACTCGTTGGTGTTCTATTTCTCCGGCCACGGAATCAGCCAGCGGGAGGTGCTGTACAGAGACGAGAGGGACGGGATGGATGAGCTGCTGTGCCCCGTCGATTTCGCCACGGCGGGGGCCATCCGTGACAACGACCTCAACTCCATCCTCGTCCGCCCTCTCCCGAAGGACGTCACCCTCCACGCCTTCGTCGACGCCTGCCACAGCGGCACCATCCTTGATCTGCCCTGGTTCTTCGACTGCAAACGGTATCGATCGATATCCACCTCCTCCGATCCGATCCTCCCGAAATTAATTGATTAATTAAGCTTTGTATTTACCTAATTCGTGAATTTGCAACAGAAATGAGTGGGTAGATAACAGCCCTCCGTCGGGGACTAACAAGGGCACAAATGGTGGACTCGCCATCTCCTTCAGTGCTTGTCGAGATGATCAAATGGCTGCTGATACCTCTGTACGTAATCAATCCCCACCTTTTATCCTATCACTAGTTTAGTGATATTTAAGGATTTTTAATTAAATAAAGTCAGTATAATTAATTAGAAATAATACTATTAATATATGCTTTTTGTAGAGGAATTATAATAATCTTATACGTATAACTTAAAATTGAAAAATATATTTAAAAAAATCGAAAATATCTCAATGGATTTATTAGTTTATTTTTTTAAAGTCCAAATTAAATCAACCAAACTAAAATAAGTTTAAAAATAGAGTTATTATAGCTCCATTTGACTAATAGGTTCGGAACTTTTTGTTTTAATATTATGTGCTTTTAAATAAAGTAAAAATATGATTTTTAGTTTAATTAGCTTTTTGAATTGTATTTTCAATAACTACTAATTACCCAAAGTTTTCACAACTTTTCTTTTTTATATATTCATATATCTATACATTTTCTCTTGTCTCAATCAAGTATTTAGTAGTTTCTATCAGCTACCCTGTCAATTAGTGTTACAAAACATCTTGCTATCTTATAAACATCCTAATTTAACATATATTTAAGACACGTACTTAATCCATCGGCTTCAGTTATGCCATCAACTACGTGCTACCAAACACACCTTATGTTTTAAGTGCAAATCAACAAAATAAGATATTTTAAACCCATCTTTAATATTTTTTTCTATAGCAAATCATATTTTAATTTGGGCGGGAAAGTGTTTTTTCAAGAATTATCATGCATAGTGTGAGATGTAAAGTCTCTCTATCCAATTGGCATTTATTTCTATGTAATGTATATATGTTGCAGGCATTTTCAAGCAATGGCATGAATGGGGCTTTGACAATGAGCTTCATCCAAGCCCTTGAGAATACAAACCTCAATATGACTTACCATGAACTGCTCGCCGCAATGCAAGAAGCCATCTCAAGGTCGCGTGGCTGCAAGATCCGAATCATCCTTGACAAATTTTTTCGCCGATACTTCGTACAGGTTAATTTCTTCTTCTTCTTCTTCTTCTTCTTAATTGTTGTTTTGTTGATTCTTTGTATCACCGGAGATTGATCAATTAATTTTCCTTTTACATTTGGTGTTGCAGGTTCCTCTTCTATCTTGTTCTCATAAGATGGACGTTAACCATCGATTTTACTTGTAATTTGTGAATGGACGAGATGTGTAACTAATAGTGAGTGTGATTCACCTTTTGTACAAAACAATTCCCATTGTTTTTACTTGGAGGACATGCCCATACATTATCATATATTCATATATATTAAGGTCCATACAATATATATGTTCAATTTTGTCATAAGAGTTGAAATTTGCACAATAATTAAAACCACTTTTTTTTTGTTGTCTTGGGTTACTTGTCAACATTTTAGTTGGAGAGGTGCTCAAATTCTGGATCAATTGGAGGTCTAGAGAACCAATCCACATCAGTAGTAAACACTTCAAAGTTATCAACTACTCAAACTAGCTAATTAATAACCACAAAATGGGAAATTTCACTATATGCATGCCCAATTAATCTCTCATCAAATGTACGATTATTCACTAACTTTTAGTGTCGCCAAGTATTTTTTAACTTGAAAACAAGTTGCCGTCACTGGTTTCATGTGTTGGAAATATTGACAGATATGTTGCTGACGGATGTTGCCAACACGGAAATGAGGTGTTAATTAATAAGCTATTTTCAAGACAAAAAAGATTGTTGACACCGAAAATCTCGTGTTGACGAGAAATTGATTGTGCATCAGTGCATGTAACAAACCTGAAGGTAAAAGATAAATTCTAATTTTTGTTTTCATCCCGAAAAGGAAGGAAAGACATCTTTAGTCTCGTATTTATTTTAATGATTTTTTAACATGTAGGTTAAAGAGTATAGATTAATAACATAATTTAAAACTGTTTTCTTACAATGAAAAAAAAATATCTAATAAAAATATTTAAATGCTAAAATAACTTAATCTCAAAAAAGATTTTCAAATGGGATTTTTAGCATGTCCTTATACATTTTCTATCTAAAAATAAAAATATGTTAATCTATAAATAAATTAATAGAAAATCTTAACCTGTCAATCAAAATAATGGAATAGGAAGTACAATAAAATTGCACAAAGGATAAAGATGCTCAATTCCAATAACCATTTTTTAGTTCTTTAGATGGGGGACTTATAATCGGGGTGATGAGTTTTCAAGAACCAGTCTTTTACTATTTATATAAATTATTTTATAATGATAAAAACTATATAAAATATTAAATTTTAATAATTTTTTTTAAATAATCTCATACTTATAAATTATGAGTAGCAAGTATGAAATTATTAAAAAAAAATATTTTATATAGTTTTATTATTATAAAAAGCGCACATGAATAGTAAAAAACTTATAAAAAAGTAGAGATTAAAAAAAAGGAATATTGTAATTGAAAAATATTTTATATATTTTTATATAGTATGTAATCTTGATATGAATAGATTAAAAAAAAAAGGAATATTGTAATTGAAAAATATAAAAGTAATACCATGTGGACGTTTTGTATAATTGTTTAATGAACGCGCCTTTAAGTGATAAATCCCCTAATTCGTGGGTGCTTTATGTAATTTAACAACACACAAAAAAAATGAATTCGACTGTAGAGCGCGGGAGATGCGAACTTTTGGCGCCAAATCTGCACCCATCGTTCACAAAACCAAATCCCTCGATTCCACATACACCATTGCCAAGTATCTCTATCTTTCAATCCCAATTTCGTTTTCGCCGAACCTCGATCCCTCCAATTGCAATCTGCTAGCTTCTCCAAAGTCCCCATTTCCTACATTTCACTGTAAAACCCTAAATTTCCGCCCCCATCTCAAACCCTAGCGATTTAGCTACGTCGAATTCATGGCAACGGAAGGCCTTTCTAGCATTTGCGCAGGCCTCGGCCTCATTGAAGAAGATGGCTCCGGAAAGCGGGTCGGGTACGCCAAGGGCGATTATTGTTTAGGTACAATTTCTAGCGCCGCAAGTCCTATATCGCTTCTGTTTGATAATTTGAGTGCTGAGTGGTTAGTTGTTTGCGACAGATAATTTGAAGGATTTGGTAAGGTTTTTGCGCCGAGATGATCCTCAAACGAGAGATGTGTTCAAGCAATTGTGCAAGTGGAATATTGTGGCTAATGATTTGATTCCCATTGTTGAGCAGTTCCAGGACGATCGTGATCTGGTGCTAAATTCTGGTTCGTTTCAGTATTAGATTATTTTTAGTCAACTGGTTTTTCTTTTCTGAGAATGAGTGGATTGTTTCCTGAAGCAATTGTCTTGGTTTGGTGCAGTGAAGATATTGGTGTTCCTCAGCATGCCAATCGATCCTTCTTCGACTGATGTAAATGAGCAGTTGGAGTATCTGTGGAAGTTGAAATCTGTCATTACACATAGTGATGCGATTGCTGTGGTTGTATCTCTACTTGAGGGGCCACTGGAAAATCTGGAACGGTATATCAACATGCTTATTATTATCTTTCTTAGTGAGATGAGATGATTTTTTATCACCTTAGATGACAATGATTGAAACAACAAAAAATTGATGTTTTTGTTTTTCAGATTATATTTTTGCTTTAAATGCCTCTTTGCAGTATCTCTCTTAGTGTCTGGTTTCATCACATTCTTTTTTCCCTGATATATTATGAATATTCCTGTGATCCGTTTCTATGCTATAGGGATGAACTTACCGAGGATGATCGTAAATTGGTTCAGCTAGTGATGACTTTGTTCCGGAACATCCTAGCTGTGCAGGAAATTTCAGCCCATCAAAAGGCTGAGGGATCTGCTAATCATTTTCTATCGTTGAGAGATAGTTTCCTGGCTCTGTTGTTCCGCGAGAATGTCATGGATTTAATTATAGTGTTGACTCAACATATTGGGGGTTATCAGTGCCATTTGAGACAAGATAATTTGCTTTTCTTAGATATATTCCACCATATATTTATCGGCCAAGATCCAGAGTATATTGCTAAAGCCGGTCAGGACTTGAAGGTTGGCATGTGCTCTTGATGTTACCTATCATGTTGTAATATTTCAAACGACCTCTAATCAACTCTTTCTATTAACCATTTTTTAGGTGAACGGCGATGCTAAAGCTTGCATAGAAAGTCTTAGATCTATCATGAAAGAGGAGGAAGAGAAGAAAAAAGTAACAAGATTGAACGCATTGAGCAGACATTCCCAGTTTAGTGGAACATTTGCACGATTTTCCATGGTAATGCATTGTTTTACTAAGCCTTATTTACGAATGCCTTGTTTCAGGTTTAACCAACACTTGCTTTCTGTTAGGATGGCTCCCAAGCATTATACAAGGGAACTCCTGCATCACGTGATGTACTTTCTAAGCCTAAAGTCCATCGTGGTGCTTCAAAAAGGGTTGTGTGGGATCAAAAGAAGCCACAAATCATAAATAATGATATTTTAGTGTCACTTGACAAATTCCTGAACCAGTTTCTATCAGGGGCATATAATGGTATTTTAAAAGCAGCACATGTGCTTGATTTTCACATTTTTAGCTCTTTCTTAATATTGTATTGATTAGTTCTTCATGTTTCCAGTGTTGATGCAGTCTATCCGGGAAGATATTGAGAAGGAGTATAATGCTATACAGCATAGTGATGTTGTTATTTTCTTCCAGCTTGCTCAGTTTGTCATATCTTTCCAATATTTCAAGTCCATTATGTCCAAGGTGAGAGCTTTTAACAAATTATAACTCCCATTTCCAGGTACAGTGTTATATTTGTGAACTGTGATAACTAACTATAGTTTTGATTAGAAAGACAATTAAATGTAGTATTGGATGTCTTCCTTTACATAATTGTATCTCTATTATCTAAGCAACAGAATCTTACAATTCTTTGAAACTAATTGTGAAATATTGGAGAAAAGGGTGCGTAGAAATCACAAATGTTTGGTTTGGTTCTTATCTGAAATGTATTAATGTAATTATCTAAACCTGGAAAATTTTCAGACTGCTGTAAATAAGACCATCAGATTGTCGACCTTCATTTCAACATTAATCCTGTTGAGGCAGTTTGAAACCTTTGAGTGGCAAATTTCTTCTGGTGTTGGGCAGAGTGATCCCCTTACATGCCTGTGCACCACCTCTTTATTTTGTTGTATCTTTGGTACAACTATCTGAGTTTTCCCCTCTTTTTTGAAAAAATGCCTTTTGACAGCACAGTGAAACTCCATGTGGTATCTATTATTCCTTTTCCTCCATGCTCTCTCTTGGTCATCGCTGTCTCTATATTTGTTTTATGGCACTATTGGGTATTTCAGAAATGCCTTCTTGATGTGGTCGGGGAAAGGGTGTGTACACCTCAACCCCAAACCCTGATTTGATCTGTATAGGGTTTGTTGTTGTTGTTTGGCTGATGCTTATCAACCTAGTGTAACCCCGCATAAAGTAGGGTACAAGGGGTTTAGACATGCACACCCTTACCTCGAGCAAATCAAGAGAGAGTTTCCAAAAGACCTAGTGATGATAAGAATAAGACGTTGAATTTATCTCTATGACAGAAATAACTGTAATTTAGTAAAAATGCGTAAAAATTGATTCAGGAGCTATATTAATCTCAAAAGTTGTTTGGCTGATCCTTTTGTGAATTCTCGTGGGACACTGTTCTAGTTCTAGTTGGCCTAACACGACTTAATTTCAGCAGCCACCTGGTGCAGCTGATACAATGGAATCACCCTCTGGTTGTGATGATGGTAATACATCATCCAAGGATAACATATGTGGGCCAATAGCAGAGACATTAAATCAGTCAATGTTTGAGCTAGTAATTTCAAAATGGCGCTATGCTTTTGAATGCTTGAAGGAAACAAAAGACTACAAGTTTCTGTCAACAGCAGGCTCACTTATGAAGATCATGGTATTATTTCTGATCCTCTTCACTTAATACTCATTAATCAATTCACTGCCAAAAAATACATCAATTGAAATTTCAATATGAAGAAGTATTGTTTTTGTTTTCATCCTCTTCCTTCCAAGTCCAGTGCACTGTCTAAGAGCTTTTATGTGGAGGAAACTTTTATTTTTCACACTAGTTGTTTTGAGACATAGGAATCTGATTTTGAATTTTAGGACTTTTTTTTTTCAGAACATTTGGTTATCATGAATCTTTAACAGCGATTTGCTACATACAATTTCCTATGGGCATGTTGTCTAGCTATCATTGGCATTATGAGGGGGCAGATTACATGTGTTTTGTATGATTGTTGTTTCCATCTGTTTGTTGTAATTGGAAGAAAATCACGTATTTATAAAAATAGTTAGGAGAATTTATAGCTATGTAAATGTGGTGTAATCTTAATTCAATTATGTTGATTTCATTTTGTAGATCCGTGTGTTGGATTTGGTACTGAAGCGGGAGCCAGTAGATTCCAAGGAACACCAAACTGCCTGCATTCTTCTCTACAAGTTGTTTTATGATCAAACAGATCAAGGCTTGACCCAGTTTCTTTTCACCTTGATAAAATTGTTTGATGCTCATAAACAACCAAAGAGGTAATTTTAATATAATATTTAATGTCAAGACAATTAAAATTTATTCTAGGAAAAGTTGAGTTACATTTCTTTGGCACAATAATTGAGATTGCATTGGTAAATGGGAAGGGGGACGAGGAGGGTACTCCCCGCCCCGTTGTCATCCCTAATTGCTATAGTGATATGCATTTAATTGCAACTATGTGAAATGTTCTCCTCTCTTGTGCTATACAACATGAAGACAACGATCACAAGAAGACTTCATGTGATGGCAATAATAAATAGACGCGAGATTCATCTAGACTGTAGTAATGGTTGCTGCATACATTCATTTGTTTTCAGATTCTGCACACGCTGCTCACAAAAGTTTGACAATTGAGCCTATATATACTTCTTATTAATGCGCCTTTATTCTTTTTTCTTTTATGATTAGTGATCTTGCTGGTTTGGTGGAGATGATTCACATAATTCTGCGCCTTATGGAGAATTTGCAAACGTTTGGCAAACTAAGGGTATGTCATCTTCTTTGGGTTTGATTTTATGGAGAATTAACCTGATTTGATTCGCATTTAGAATTAATCGATTATGGCATTTTAATATTGTGTCATCAAGTAGACACATTTTCTCAATGTCTCCTTTTACATCTACAGTGCATGCTATTGTTCTTGTGGAATTATTTTTTATAGTTGATCTTACTGCAGTAATATTGAAGATTTCTAAGAAATAAAATGATATGTTGGGCACTGCTGGTCCAGTGCTACTATATAAGCACTTTAATAATATATTTCATCCAAAATAAAGGGAAACTTACCATCAGAATGACGCCTAGTGACTTTGCAATTTCCATTTTTTATTTTTCCACATCATTTATTTTCTGCAGATTTAGTATTGACCCCCTTCTCTCCATATTGTGAAGGTTTCACGGAAGGCCAGAAGGCGCAGAAAGAAAAATGACAAGGGTGGTGTGGAAAGCGTGAATGAAACTCAGGCAAATCAACCTATCATTGACAAAGAGAGCAGTGAAAACCTCCCCGCTGCTGGTCAAGAGCACGCGGAACTCTGCAATTTGCAGACAGAGAAATCAGGAAAATCAGGTTCTGAAACAGAAACTCATGCAAATCAACCTGTCATTCAGAATAAGAGCAGTGAAAACCAGCCTGTTGCTGGTGAAGAGCACGCCGAAGGGTGCAATTTGCAGACAGAGAACTCAGACAAATCAGGTTCTGATACTGATACACAGTTACATCAACCTGTCATTCAGAATGAGAGCAGTGAGAGCCAGCCTGCTGGCGGTCAAGAGCATGTCGAAGGGTGCAATTTGCAGACAGAGAACTCAGGCAAATCAGGCTCTGATACTGATCTTGTTCACAACACTGAAACATCAGAGTTTGAGAAAAGGGATGCAGCAGGAAATGTGCTGCACATTGCCAAAGGGGATTCAGATCCTGTTGCTGATTTTTTAATGGATGGAGCAAGTAATGGTGGATCCTCTGATGATGAGCAGATTGTTGAGACAAATGAAGTTGATTTTAAGTTAACAACCTTGCTTAATTCTCTGGTGGGCAACACCACAATAAAAAATATTTGCTGGTTATTGAAGTTCTATAAGAGCAACTCACCCAGTACAAACCATTACATCATACGCATGTTGCAGAGGATTTGTGATGATTTGAATCTCTCTCCGATGTTATATGAGGTGATTTCCTGTTGCTTTCTTATCCAAGTGGAGTAGTAAATATTGCTGTACATGTGCCTATCTCACATTTTCATTTTTCCTTGCAACTTGACAGCTCCCATATATTTGCACATTCTATGAAATACTGGATGAACAGAAGTCATGTCCTCACAAAGATTACAAAAACATTGTTGAGTTTTTAACTACGTTAGTTCGGAGATTGCTCCGCAAAATGGAGAGCCAGCCCCTTCTCTTCGTTGAGTTGTTGTTCTCAAAGACTCGGAGAGATTGCCATTTCATTAATGCTGAATTTATGAAACGCGAGCTTGGTGACATGAAGAATGAATTGAAGAACTGGGAGAATACTTCTGCTGACGGAGAAGCCAGTGTGCTCCCAGGCAAGAAAAGCACTGCGAGAAGCATGGCAGATGCACTTGGTGATGATGAATTTGATGTCACTTTGCCTTCCGAACACTATGATGACGAGTAAGACACAATGGAACTAGGATCTTTTAATTTTTGATACATTGTCATTGATCAAGAAAATGCTGCCTGAGATTTTGATTTCATGTCTTAAAATACATTTTTGAAAAATGTTTCCATGTGCAGTGATGATATTTCAGTAGCAGCTCAGCCAGAGACAGGCCTTGACACTGGGAAACAATATGTCAGGGAATCAGGAAAAGGGTCCAGACATTTGCAGAATGCTTGGACTGATGAAAATGGGAAAGATGACATGTACTCACTTTTGATCTTGAATTTCATAATCTGCAACTTAATCTTAAGAAGGTTCCATTAATCATTGCTTCTGACTTTGTATAGAGCGGAGACTTCCAAAAAAGATGATTTTGAAAGAGGTAGTAAACTGAGAAGAAGAATAACATTCAGTGATGAGATGGTGGAAACACTCAGAAGACTTCATGAGAAGTATGATTTAATTTTATGATATTTATTTGTCTTACACAGCTCTCCATACTGTTTTCTTTGTACGGATACATTTCAGATGTCATAATTGCTGTCAAGGTGCTTAAATGCTCAATGTTTGTGTCTTGTCCTTCTTTACCTTTCATATATAGTTGATTTTTGGTTCAGCTGTTCATTTAAGTTTAAGCTGCAAACTATACAGGTATCAAGGTAGTGAGCAATGTACCTGTTTCATAGATGAAGCACTTTGAGACCATCACAGTAGTTGGTCATTTAGATTTAAAATATTGTTTATATATTTTGTGCAGATACAAGGATCAGAAGAGATGTGCCCACATGATAGCCAATGAATTTACTCCAGAGGGAACAATCACAGCTGCACAAGTTTCACGTAAACTCAAACAGTTAGGCCTCCGCACTGGTAAGCAGGTTAATGAGGGGAGCATGCCTATGACAGACGAGGATCCTGACAATCAGACATTGGCATCACTGAGGAAAAGGTAATATCCACTTAGTAAAACATGTACCATTTGATATCTTATATAATTCCCAAAGGGATAAAGAAGAGGGAAAGGGACCAAAGGAGGGAATCCTTCAAGTGGAGGGAAGGAGAAGCGATAATATATCCCCATTTAAAGTATCCACTTACTGAGGATATAACTCATTGAGAGTGTTCTGAAATTTCTCCATTTTCCCTGTTAGTTTTCTAAAATGCTGTCCGGGATTCCGAACTAGAGGAGCAAAACTGTTTCTACTCTCTTTTTCTGTCTCCCCCACCCCTGAAATAGGGATCAAAACTTAGTGTTGGTGTTATTTGCCATATTAATCAATTAATTTGCAACTTACTGCATGTAGTTTGAACAATTGGAAGCATAGTCTTCGATTAGGTGCAATGTATTACTTCTGAGTTTTGAACTAATGGAAAAATTACTTTTTTTAAACTCAGACACAATAAAGAGGTCAATGCGAGATCACAAGGTGGGGAGCTATCAGCTGGGAAAGAGGCTGTTGCACTTGGTTCTGATGATGAAACTTTGAGTTCTCTGTTAAAGTGAGTCGTCTGTCCTCTTAGTCTCCTACATCATAATTGATCTGTTTCTCAATATTTTAATAAAAGGAAAAGCTAGTGTGTTTAACCATTGGCACATAACTGTGCTTCTGAACAAAATACAGTGTAATTTCAAATCATTTTACATTGGCAATCTGCAACTTGGGTCTTGCCAGTGGATTAAAAACAGGCAAGAAATGTTTCTTGAATTGAAATAAGATTTTGGGCTTTGCTATAACATCCTTTCTCTAAAAACCTCAGTAAAATGCATTCATCCCCCAGCTTAGACAATTTTGCCGATCAGTGGACAGTGAGCTCCTGTTTGAGTTATAAATCGTTTCGGTAAAGCAAAAATTTTAGATCAAATAATGCAACACTAAAGCAACTGGTTATTGAACGATGCAGCAAATAATTCCTAATTTCAGGTTCATTTTGGCAATTGACATTTTTTTCGCGTATTTATCAGAAAACCCAAAACTTCATCAAAGAGAAAAGAGAAGCTATCTGCACATGTTCAACAGCCCGTTGCTGGAAATAAATCTGACAGCGAATATCCTGAAGGTTCTTCGGAAAGGTATGTTTACAAGTAAATATTTGATGCAGGTTCTTAAAGTATCTCGCATTAGTATTGTGTCCTCTCATTTCATAAAAGAAAATCAATTAGATAAACTGAAACTTTTTAGTCTTGGTACTGCAGTCGTCTCCGAAATCTGTGAAAAAAATGTCCATTTGGTTGATTGTGCCTTTTTCATTGGTTATATCTTGTATGCTCTTCTTATAATGATGAGCGCGACTCATTAAATTTTCGTTCTTCAGGGACATTGAAGCAGAACCCGTCAATGCCAACAGAGACAGTGATAATAATATTGATAGCCCTGAACATAAAACAAATGGCGATAGCAGCGCAAGAGGAGAGGAAACTCCCTATGGGGAGGAGCTCTTCGACTATCAGCAGAGTGATGATGAACTAGCAGATTCGGGTGATGAAACTGCTCCTAGAGCATCAGCAAGCAGCCCACTCAAGAGAAGAAGGCTGAGGATGGTGATTGATCTCGAAGACGACGAAGAATGACTAGAAAACACAGTTCTGTTGATCTCTTCTACACAAATCAGGTGTTGTGCAATTTGGAGTAAATCTTTTGACAAATTAGCTGTCTAGTGCGTGAAAAGACAATGTTTCTTTCCAAAGCATTGCCATCTCATCATCACTTTTACATGTAGATAATCTCAGGTCGATGAAAAAAAAAATGTATTAACTCCACTTGTTTGAGGAACGGAAGGGAAAAGGAAACGAATCAAGTGCACTTTTGACTTATAATTCATTAATTATAATTTATTAATTTGATTTCTAATCATTCCCAAGTCCTAACTATATATGTTGGGAGTTGGATTTGTTACCTTTCGGCTTATCTTGCGTTTAACCTAATAAAACGTGATCTTGGTTTGGACCCGATGTAGTTTTTGTTGATTGATAGTTGAACTCGGAGATCAGGGGAGGTGAGGGCGCGTTTGAATTACCATGTTTTATATAGTATATATTATAATGTAATATTGTGCATTAAACTACAATGCAATATTGTGCATTATAAGATAGTAGTAGATTTTTTATTATTTTTTTTTTATTAGGAAATAATTCGAGACCGGACAGGCCCGGATCTCGAGAGGCCGACAAAGTCGGCAGACGGCAAGCCGTCTAAACATACAACATAGCAAAAGAAAATACAACATGGAAACAGAATACAGACCCCTAATACAACAAAATAACTACACAAAATAAACCCGGAAAACCCCCGACCCTAAGCACACCAGCGGACACAACAACGAGAAGAAGGAGACCCGACAAGGAGAAGTGGATAGCGAGCGCATGGGACAACATAGCTGACACGATGTCTCGCCGCCGAAAAGACGGAAAGCAGAAATCCACGTAGGGCAAAGACGACTCATGGGGAAGTGTGGATCACACGACGTTCCCTCCACCTAGATGAAGGATCTTCGGAGACCACGAACACCACCAATACGATCACTTCGATCAACCATCGCAGAACTGCTCCTCATCCGAAACTAACCACGAATCCAACATACAGAACTCCAACCAACCCGAGAAAGTGAAGCACGACCGCGAGAGGACGAAGAGCGCAAGAAAAATCCGGAGTTTATTTACACAAGTTATTTTATTTTTACTTTATTTTATTTTATTTTTATCGGTTTTTCCCCTCCCTCTTTTCTTATTTATTTATTTATTTATTATTCCCTCTACCGGGGCAGCTTTGGGCCCAAGAACTTTCCTTGGGCCCAAAGCACATTTAACGGACTCAGTTCGGGCCACTCAGGCCCAGGAGATCTGAAGGCCAGATTTGACAGGGAGGCAACGACCGAGCCAAGAAGAAGGGGACGAGGGTCATCTCCATCGGCCGCAGTCAACCACCAGGGAAGGGAGTGACGAATGGGACACCGGAGAGGGGTGAAGTTCACGCGACAATCGAACTGGCCCAGAGCGTCGGCGATGGCGGCGACAGACAGGCCGAATCCGAAAAGACGCGAAATAGCGCAGCGAAGAGACACCGGATGCCGAAGACCAGGACGGAACCACCGGATGCCGAAGAGACACCGCCTGGCGCCGACGGCAAAGAGATTGGATTGGCGAGCGCGACCAAGCACCATCAAGAATGGCCGGCGGTTTGGGTTTAAAGGGAAAGGATTTGCAGGAAGGCAAACCAACAGAAATCAAATATGGGGGTTGGAGACACAAATCAACCAAAGCCCCAAATTAATTTGGTGTTTAATCAAAATTCGAAACCTGAATTTCGGAGTTAGGGTTATTCGACTTACGTTTACAACCGGAGTAGGGGATCCACCACCACTAAGGCGTCGGTGGAATCGATGGCCGAAGCCGAGGTTACTCACGCCGAGAGGCGGATTGGTGGCTCCCGAAGGAGATTTGAGGCTCCCGGAGGAGATTTAGGGCCCCCGGAGGAGGGGTTTGGGATTCCGAAAGAAAGCACTTCCTTCTTCAAGTACTAGTTCCTCACAACCATAGAAGGCGGTGAAAGAAGGCCGGCAACCAATTGGAGAAAAGGCGGTGGTGGTGCTCCAACCCCAACTGGGTTTTTTTTTCCCAAATAGTGGTGCAGCTTTTCCTATAATTTTATTCAAATATTTATCTTTTAATATTTTTGGTAACTATGACTATAAAATAGTTTGATTTATATTTTTAATGAATTGACTAATATATATATATATACTTTTTTTATATAAATTATGACAATATATTATATTATATTATTTTATTTTTGGTATTTTTTTCTTCTAAAATCAACCCCAATACATCATATATGTCACTATGTATATGCTAATAAGCTTAATTGGTAAAAATAAATTATGACAACATATTTGGAGGAGAGACTATCCTCAATCTATCTATCTATTATAATATATATATATATATATATATATATATATATATATAATTATATATATCTATTATATATATTATGACAACATATTTGGAGGTTATTTACGACTTTGTTTAAGATTTTTTTAGTAAGCTTTTCGAAATAACGTGTTGTTTTCACTAATATATAGTAGCAAGGGTCAAGGAGTAAGAAATAAGGAAAATTAGCTTTTATACTAATAAAGTATAAATTCATTCAGATTTGAGACTTCATCTATTTAAATAGACGTTATTGGTAATTTGATTTGTTACTCTTTAAAACTGATTTCAGCTGCCCAGTATGGCAAAATCCGATCCAATTCAATAAATCTGACCGAATATCTAATTCAAAATTTGGTTGAAATTCATAAACATAAAATCGATTAAATCTTGACTCAATACGTGAAGCAACTCGAACCCCAAATAAAATTTACTCTATTCCTTTATACTCTTATTTTTTCGTATTTTTAAAAAACTAAAAAATATATAAAATTTTAAATAATTTTTAAAAATAATTATTTTATATAGTTTTTAATTTCTAAAAACAAATATTTAAAATTTTTTAATTTTTTTTAACTAATTTCACTTATTTTATAATTAAAATTATAATACTACAGTACTATAATTTTGACTCAATCTAACAATAATTATTACGCACGAGCGTATTTATGGAATTAAAATTTGAAATGAATAAAATAAATAATTGACAATGTCAAAATTCCTTCCCTCCGAAGAACGCGAGTCTTCGCCTTCTTATATCCGTACCCTTTCCCTCTCCTCTTCCCATCCCCTTCACTCTCTCTCTCTCTCTCTACAAACCTTCACAGTTCCATCAGAAAGCCTTCAATGGCGATCGCAAATTATTTAGCAATGATCAACGTTTTCCTTGGAGAGATATTCTCCATCGAAATCATGACGATCAATCAATTCTTGTAAATTCATCTTTAAACCCCACCAAAATTTGAAAAGAAATCCTAAAATTCATTCCGTCTCTGAATCAGCATCGCACAGGATCGAAGATGTCGGCAGCCGATTTCCAGATCCTTCCACTCCACGCGATCGGCCGGACGATCATCGGCCTCCTCCACGACCACGGCCACCACCACAAAAGCCTCTACGACGAGGCGGCTGCCGACGAGATCGACGCCTTCCAGAGCGAAGTCGCGCGACGCTTCCTCGCTCTCTCTTCGTCCTCGGACGAATTTCTCTCCCTCCCGTGGCTCCGGCGCCTCCTCGAGGCCTTCGCCGCCTGCCAGGAGGAGTTTCGGATCCTGTTGCTGAATAACAACAAGTCGTGCGTTGCGAATCCGTCGGTCGAGAGGATACTCGGCGATTTCTATGAGAGGAGTGTGAAAGCGCTTGATGTCTGCAACGCAATCAGGGACGGGATCGAGCAGATCCGGCAATGGAAGAAGCTGCTGGAGATTGTCTTTGACGCCATTGATAACGGAAGCAGCAGGAGGAAGAGTAATCTGAAGGGATTAGGTGAAGGTCAGGTTCGGCGTGCAAAGAAGGCGTTGGCTGATCTCGCCATTGGGATGCTTGAAGACAAGGGATCCAATTCCTTCTTCCACCGTAGCAGGTATGTTCTTGCCTAATTTCGTTCCTTTTTTTCCCTGTTTCAGTTATTGGATTTGAAATTGATTAAACTGTTGAATTATCACAAACAGCACGTTTAAGTCGGTGGATTTTGGTACATGATGAATCCATCAATTGTAAAACTTGATTGATACCCAACTTTGTTGCATCAATAGTTCAATATTAAGTTGATTGTCAAGTGATCAATCATGTCTCCCTTTATTGTTACATAAAATTATTTTAGCCCTAAATTAGTGTAAAAAAATTCAAAAAACTAATCTTACAAGGATGGTATTCAAAATTTTTGTAGCCCAAATGACTTATCATATCATAAAAATAACCATTCTTAAACTCTTAGCCATAATTTTTTCTAAAAAAATATATTTGTTATGATTTTTCACTCTCTTTATTTTTACAGATGTATGTGATTTTTATGAACATCAATTTGGGGCTAAAATAATTTATTGAAACACTGAACTGTGATTGACCTACTTACAAAAATAAAAAAACCCAAAATTGAACTGAGAAGATCAACATTACATGTGTTGGAAACAGATCATTTGGGAGGAATCAGTCCAGCAAGGACCCCAGGAGCCTGCGCAAGACACTCTCATGGAGCGTGTCTAGGAGCTGGTCTGCGTCCAGGCAAATCCAAGCCATCGGCTGCAACATATCGCCTCCGAAAGGCAATGACGACAGCTCGATACACGGCCTCCCAGCAGCGATCTACACCATGAACTGCGTCCTCTTCATCGTGATGTGGAGCCTGATCGCAGCCATCCCCTGCCATGACCGCGGCCTCCAGGGCCACCTCTCAATCCCCAGGCACTTCACCTGGGCAGCCCCGGTCCTGTCCATCCACGACAGGATCGTGGAGCTGAGCAAGAGGAGGGAGAGGAAGCACGCCTGCGGGCTGCTCAAGGAGATCTACGGAGTCGAGAAGTGGGTGAGGGAGATCAACAGGATGGTGGACTCCTTGGAGTTCCCTGTTGCCGGCGAGAAGGAGGCCGAGGTGAGGAACAAAGTGGAGGAGGCTCATGAGGTGTTCGAGGGGCTGAAGCGCGGATTGGAGCCGTTGGAGCAGCAGGTTAGACGCGCCTTCCATGCGATCGTGAGGAGCCGGATGCAGGGGCTGGATTGCTTGGGAGGAAGCTGTGACTGTAAGCACAAGAGGCATACTGATTTGCAGGCTCTTGAGTCTCTTCATTGAGGAGGTAAGGCAACTAATTATGCCAAAAAAATAGCTACAAAGTGATGGTTTTATTGTTGTGATTGTGTAACTCGATCAATTTTATTAGATGAATGTGTCAATGGTGTTGGTGTAATGTGCTGACAAATAACTTATTGTTGGCAATAACATTGCCAAACAGAACCTCATATCTTCTTTACCATGATCTCCTCTGCAAACCTCATCATAAGACAACCTTTATAAGAGGTAAATACTGATGTTGGAACCCCTAAACACTTGCTCACATAATTCGTGACTCGTTGTCTATAAACCTCAACCTTAGCTTCAAGTTGCGGCGAGAAAGCATCTAAATGTAACAACTATACGAGTTAGGAAGACGCCCAGAGACACACAGTCCAATAATCCTTGCTCTAAAATTCTTGGGTAGGTTGAATAGAGTTGAATCGTAATAAGTATACTCAGCTGCATCAAATTTATCCATAATCATCAGCCTATGCTAGAGCACAGAATCAGAAAAGAAAGCATAGCGAATGTCAGCATCCAAGTGCACCTGCTGTAACGACTTAGATAACATTATGGGAAGGATCGGAACAATTTGTAAAACCTGTGCATGAAGTGTGGATTGCATTCAGCTGGATTCTTCAAGCTCAGTCTTCATGCTCTTCTTCACCTTCGGAATCTGTAAAAAGGAACAATGGCCAATTAGAGATTGACAGAAACCGATAGAGTGATCATCATTTTGGATCTCCAGGTTCCATCAATATGGTCAGGTAAGAAATAGATAAATACAACAATGTGATGCAGCTTACCAGATCGAACATCATCAGAGACTTGGCCTCTGGCTTTGATTTGGTTCACGAGCATACGAAAAATGAGAACCCCCCAGTAAATGTTCAGCACAAGTATAGAGTACAAAAGAGTGTTGAAGATATAATAGTATAGAGGTCCATTCGAAAGTTGCTTTTCCTTGTCCAATGTTTGTACAACTTCATAGCTGCAACAGAGGAAAACAACACAAAGGCGGCGAGCCATGAGAATCAACGGATCATCGAATTATCCTTCTACAAACAGGGGAAAAAAAGTGGCATCAACCCTTTGAATTTGGAGTACACATGCAAAAGGTGTCTCACCATGAAAACCCAATCTAAATCACCTGAACCCAACCAGTTCTTACAAACTTGAAATACATAATCATAGATGTCATGATTCTGTCAATTGTTTATAAACTGTATTTATCAGATTCATTTTAGTGATCATTTTAAATAAAAAACCAAGCTAAAGAGAATAAATGCTATTTATGCACCTAATTTGTATAATTCTTTTTTTTTTATAGAACTTAAAGTGTAGAAGCTGATAATTCAAATGTGTGAAGCAAAAAATACGAGGAAAACCAAATTTGCAAGTCAAGTACAAGGGCAGATAAGCATCCGAAGAACCCAAAGTATATTGCCAATCTTGAATCAAGTTGCTCACCTTGTACTCCGAAGGACCCAAAATGGGTAGTAAATGATACGTAGTAGCAGCCAAGAACCAGCAAAGAGGATGAATGCAATGCTAGCAAGTGCGTCAGCCCCACTATATATTGACATCTTCCCGGTTTCAAGAAAAACATCGTTGCCATCATGAAGAGCCAAGACAATTGACCCAACACGAGCAAATCTACAAGAACACGTACAAACATGACAAGAATGGCTACAGAAGATTTGAACAACATATCATCTTTGTAGCTAGCGACATGTCAACTTCTGTTCTCTTCTTTCATGATAACAAATCGGAGCACATGTCTAATGAGTAATGAAGCTCTAAATCATAAAAAAAAAATTGACTTAATGGAGTTTATGAAAGCATATTATGGAGAAAGAAAGGACAGGGAAATGTCAAAACTCAAAAGCAATAGAACTAGCTATTTCAAACACCATCAATCACCGTTGATTCACTACATAGTACAGAACAGCTTGAGTACCAAAATCTATTTATAACAACAACAACAACTACCCAGTCTTTCCCGCAAAATCTATTTATAATTCAATTAAAACTTCACTGAAAGGTATTGCTCCTTCATAGTTTGAAAATACCAGATTAGAGAAAAACAAAACCAGCAAATGCTTAAATGGAGGGTTTATTGCACAATTAGCTATTAGAAACTTCTTTCAAGTGGTTATCCACATGGATGCACGAGCTTTTATTAGACACTTTGATGTAATCTTGCAAGATCATATGTATGATTAAACAGCAATATCTTCGATACTGAAGGAACCATGAACAGCCGTCCTAAAGTTCAAAACATATTCATATCGAATATATTTAATATTGCATCCATAAATTAGGTATTTCAATCCATTAGATAATTTTTTTGGTTGGGGAGTACTTGCAGACTAAAAGTGACTGAATCATTAGAAATAATACCTGGTGATATAAGAAAGAACAATGAGAATGAGACTAGCAACATGATGTCCCATTGAGACGCCAAAGTCCTTACGCCGCGTTTCCCAGAAAAGTAGAGCAAAGATTGAGTATACATAAAATCCAGCAGCATACATATAGTGTCCTTTCAACTTTAACCTGCATATCAAATAGGCAGAAATTGCATCAACGTCTCCAAGAACTCTCGGGGATGTAACGAATGACGCAAAATTGAAGAACAATTTTGATATCTTACTTCATTTTTAAGTCAGGCCATCTCTGGTCTCCAGGTCCCTCCCAGAAACTCTTCGAATCAGTAAACCATGGCTCGTTATACGTCACAGACAGAGCCAGAAGCTCCGCTGACAGAAAATACACAAACTTCCATGCCGATTCCTTGAATTTCATCAACTTCTTTTGTCTTTTATCCACTTCAAAATACTTTGAGTCATGCCCCTTGCCAAAAATCAATCTCTTCCCCAGTTTCTGGATCAAGCAGGCCAGTTTCAGACGAGTACGAAATGTTCATCTAGAATGAATTCATAGCCAACAGCAAAAACCGTAGAATAGATGCGCAATGAGCTAAACAACTATCAATAGACAATACTTCTGTGAGATCAACTAAGAGCTAAATCTATGCTAACATTTCATCTCAGGAGCCGAAAAAATCAGCTGGAGAATCATCATAAAGAGAAGAGTTTAATCTAGCAAAAATAGTGATTGAAGATGGAAATTGAAAATGATACAATGATTAAATAAGCATCAACCAAAATTTGAAATAGAACTGCATCACAATCAGAATTAGGTTGAAAGTGAAAATTCAAATTATGGAAGTTAAGCAGCTGATTTCCGATCAAAATTTTAAATCATCAATCAACCAATTGAAGCAGACATCCGCAAAATTGAAGAATTAAAGTATGGGATTGAAGAAGTGAATTGGAGGATACCTCGAAGATGAATCTGTCGAAGAACAAACGGATGGAAGGGAAGAAGAGAGCGAAAAGCGGGAGGACGACGAAATCCGCGTAACTAGGATAAGATTGTTGCTCCCAATCAACCGAATGTGCGAGATCGAGAAACCCCATCGCGGAAAAAGAGAAGAGCGAGGAACTTCAGGAGACGAACATGAAAGATCCAAGATCCAAATCCATCTCAGAACACAGAAACGCTCCTCCTTGAAATTTGGAATGTAAAGCAGACGAAGTGAACAACTTCGACGAAGAAGATGATTTCCATTTATTTTTTTCAGTTTCTTTCCTAATTGGCGGCTTTGGCGTCGTTTTCAGGCCGTCCTTTTCCTTTTCCGGAGTCCCGATTTTTTTATATATAAAAATAAAAAATCAAACCGGATACCCGGTTGTCAAAGTGGCCATTTTTTTAGCCTTTATTATTTGCACCCATAATTTTACTATCTACATCCAAAATCAAATTTTTTGTTTTTTTCAAAATAAACCCTATGTCTCGTGATTCATAGGTGTGTGACTCAACAACTATGTTTTCTTACTCTGCCCTTCTTGAGTCACACGTCTGTGACTAAAGAGGCGTAGGGTTTATTTAAAAAAAAACAAAAACATAAATTTTTGGTATAAATATTAAGATTTTTGAGTGTAAATAACATCACTTATACGAGTGCCCGGGACTACTAACATTCAAAACTCAATCTTATGAACCTGTGTGAATCTTATGAACCGGATACCCGGTTGTCAAAGTGGCCATTTTTTTGGGGATTCTACCCGTAGAGGCGTAGACCCTAATCAGCTGAACTAATCAATGATGTTTCTATGATTCCTAAAGTGTGTAATGTTGGCTAATCAACAATTCGATCTTACAAACCAATGACCTCTTGCCCTAATGGTAAGAGTGAGGTGCTTCCTTGTGCCTCACTACCATGAGATCAAGGGTTCAAATCCCACTATGCACAATTTGTGCTATATATAGTGGGTACTCATGCCTTGGTTTACCTTGGCATGGGTTAACCTGTCTTGCGGCTTGGCTTACCCAGCTCGAGCCCTTTGCAGGCTAGTGCTCGGCCCGTGGAGGATTAGTCGATAACCTCGGAACCTCCACGTCATAAAAATAATAAAAAAAAAAAAAATCGATCTTACAAAGGATATTGATAATGATTTTGACTTGTAGACATTCACATATGTGCCACGTCATTACTTGATTGTTAAGTTGAGAAAAGTCTTCATGTCTAACACAAGCAAGAAAAAAATATATAGATTTTTTACTATGGGTATTTTTTTTCCCCTTGTCGTTGAGTCATCTCCCAAAGGTGGATAAACTTGTTCAGAGAAAGTTGAAGTTGAAACATTCCACCAGTGCCTTTACTTTTCTTTCTGAGTTCAACTTATAGTCATTTCAAGTTGGAATTACATCGGGCTCAGGTTTGATCAAATTCCAATCGTTTCAACTCTGAGTTTTCGCCTCCTGATTTTCGACAAAATTTCAGGACTGGGTCATGTTTTCTGTTAGAATTTTCAGGGCGAGTTGAGTTTTTCTAGCTCTACTTAACGTGCCACGAGATTGATTCACTAGGTATCACACTGTTTATAGGTAAAAGAAACAAAGCTTTAGATTGAATTCCTATATATCTAGAAGTCTAGAACCTCTGAGCCGCTGAGACTTTGAAGACTGTTCATTATGGATTTATGATGGCTGCAGTGAGCACCGAAGCTAATGTGCTTCTCAGCCCCACCTGCCTCTACGGGAGGACCCATCGGAAGCCCTCCTAAACCGCCCCACCAGATCTCTTCCAACGCTGTCCCGGAACCAGATTGTTCTTTTCCTTTCTGCAGAACAAAGGATGAAAATTAAGGAGAAGGAATGATAATGAAACAAAAATGTGAACAGAAAAATACATTGCTTGTCTTAAAGAGAAGTAATGATAATGAAAACCTTTTTTCCCCCTCATAACTGAGGTTACATCCTCAAGGAAACATGTAAATCGGGACAAGACAATGAAACTTATTTTAATTCAAGATACGTTCCGAGAGTCGTCTATGGGGCTTGTAATTTTGGATTTCATTGCTTACACTCACTTAACCTTAATTCTAAAATCCTTATGTCGTTTGGGTAGGCTTACTTTTTGGCAGGTATGCTTAGCCATATGTCAAGTTTCGCCTTAATCAAAAACTATGCCAAGCAAAGAATCAGAATAGGAACACAAAAGCATACAACTTTGATAATATAACATGATGCAAAATAACATGGGAGGCAAGGGGAACAATTTGTAATACCTGTGCAGTATGTATTGACTTTATCTACCAAGATCGCTAGATCAGTCTTCATGTTCATCATCGCTTTCTGAATCTGCACAACACCATCATTAATGATAATTAGGGTTTCACACAAACCATAAGAATGGTCTTCACTCTTCACCATGATCTACAGCTGAGCACTGTCCATGCCAGTTCTCGGTCATGTAGTTTTTAAGGTTCAATGATTTATAGGCCAGATAAATATCGTTCTCATATTGGGTCATATTTTGACTGGTCTAAACTATAATATTGTGATCTTACCTCCATATAAGGAATCAAACTTGTGTCAGGTACATTCATGTTTAGTTGCAAAGTTAGTAGCCTCAATTTTTATCCCCTAAGTAGGACCATAAATGCTCACAAGCATGAATCGAAACTCACCAGATCGAACATCATCGGTAACTTGGCCTCTGGCTTTGATTTGCCTCACAAGCATACGACATATGAGAACCCACCAGTAAATGTGCAACACAAGCAATGAAAACAAAAGAGTATTGAAAACATAGTAGAGTATCGGCCCATCAACACGGTGTTCTTCGTTGTCCAGTACTTCAACAAGTTCATAGCTGAAACAAGGAAAAGAAAATAATGTTGGCAATCCATGGGAGACAGCAGGTGATTGAATTATCCTCGTACCAACAGTGAAAAAACAAATAGATTGACCTTTGGAGTTTGGAGTAGACTTGTCAAAAGATTAACACGGTTGAAAAAAGTCGGAGCTGATATATGGACATAAAAATTATAACATCGCAAACCATATTAATTAGTCACAAGTGTCATGTTTTTGTTGATTGTGTATGGTGTAATTTCAATTATACTCCGTATTTCTTAAATTTGATTTTAGTCATTTCATGTATAGAGTCATAGAGGCTACATCAGAACATTGCTTTTATGCCTTCATGTGGAATTTTTTGGGTCCACTATCCTATTTTTTTTACGCAACGAAACACTTAATTTTTTTTACTTATTTTTCCAAGCTTCAATCAATTTACATACATGCTTTTATGCCTTCAAGTTGTTTTAACAAAATACTTGAAAATGTAAAGCAATTTGCAAGTCAAGTATGAGGGCAGAAAAGCATCCAAGATTCCAAGGAATACAAAGGCAAAGCAGATAGTCAGAATCATATCAAGTTGCTTACCTTGTACTCCGAAGGACCCAAAATGGGAAGTAAATGAGGCGGAGTAGAAGCCAAGAAATAACAAAGAGAATGAATGAAACACTGGCAACCACTTCAGCACCACTATATTTGGACATCTTCCCAACTTCAAGAAACACGTCGCTTCCATCATGAAGAGCTAATACAATTGAACCAACACGAGCGAATCTGCAAGAACGCATACAAACATAAAAAGAATGATCTCAGAAGATTTGAATAGAATAGCATCTTTATGCTTTGTAGTTAGCGACAAGCCAGACTTAGTTTTCTCCTTACATGACACCATATATTTGAAGAATATGTCTAAAGAAGCTCTGAATCATATAACATTAAACTATGCAGTTCATGAAAATATATTGCAAAGAAAGCAAAGTAAAAGGTCAAAATCAATAGTAAATGGGTATTCCAAACACATATCTGCAAGACTATTACTTTAATTGTCACACTGATTGAACCTCAAAACTTGAAAAAATGCTCACATGATTATAATGGAGATAGCAAAAGAACCATCTGCCAAGAGGTATAAGTGTCAAATAGTAACTTAGACCATGCTAAAGATTAAATGAAATAATAAGCCAAAGAAAATTTTCTTGAATTGATTAACCATATGAGCTTTTACTAAACACTCTAAAAGAAAATGTATGATGAACCATTATGACAAGGCATGCTACACTGCCATACAATCTAATCTTATCCATATTTCATAAATATCCACAAATAGGGTCTTTCTATACATCTCCTGATATTTTTACCTGCGGGCTTGAAGTGACAGAATCAATACGAAAATATATCGAAACAATCACTGCAAAATACAGTAAATACCTAAAGATATAAGACAGGATGATGAGAATGACACTTGCAACATGATGTCCCATGGAGACGCCAAAGTCAGAACGCCTTGTTTCCCAGAAAAGTAGAGCAAAGATTGAGTACGTATAAAATCCAGCAACATACATATAATGTCCTTTCAACTTTAGCCTGCACATCAAATAGATGTAGGTACAAGTTGTGTCAACGTCTTCAAGAACTCCAGCCATGAAATGTAAGAAATGGTACAAAATTGAAGAGCATTTTTGGTATGTTACTTCATCGTTTGATCAGGCCATCTCTTATCTCCAGGTCCCTCCCAGTAATTCTTCGTATTGGTGAACCATGGTTCATTATAAGTGACAGACAGAGCCAAAATCTCCGCTGACAGATAGTATACAAACTTCCAAGCTGATTCCTTGAATTTCCTCAACTTTTTCTTTCTTTTATCGGCCTCAAAATATGTAGAGTCATGCCCCTTGCCAAAAATCAAGCTCTTTCCCAGTTTCTAGGTCACATAAGCAATCAAGTGTGAAATGCTCATCTAGCAAAAAATCATAGCCAAGAGCGCAAAAGTAGAAAGATCCACAACAAGAAAAATATTTTTAAAAAATACAGCCCATTCTCATCAAACAAGGAGAATTGCTCCATCTATAAAATAGCAAGCATAAAAGTCCATAAATATAGCTAGACAATTAATTTATCCAATATTAAGATTTAAGAGAAAATTCCTTTATACATCAATAGACTGGATTCAAAACATGACACAGTATCAACTATCAATGCTTACACCTCCATAATAGGTAATGAGAACACCTATAAATACTAATAAACGTATTAAATGGCATAAGTAATGGCAACATCAGCAAATCAATGCAGGGAAAACAGTTAGGAGCCAAATCTAGCTTGAAGCTAGCTAAGATTCAAGCTCTGAGATAACAGGGAAATTATAAGCAATAGTGGTAAAAGTCTAAAAGAGAGTATAAAGAAGTATTTAAGCTAGCCAATTCTTTAGTACCATTAATATTGAAATATGTAACACATGCAGGCATTACCTATAGATAAGTGTTGGGAAAACTATGCTGGTTTGTCTCTGCCGACTTACACATGCTACAATTCAGTAGAATTTTATAATCAGCACCGACATTCTCTGCTTCCACAGTGTCCTAGACTATTCCAATTGCACAAACCAAGGCTTATTTTTACCAACTTGGCACTTGGATACTCTTTAAACAATTAATCTTTACAAGTGCTGAAATAAATTGGGCCAAAATCTGGAGTCTTCTCTCTGTCCAAGAATCCAGCTCTTTCCACCAATAGTGGGACTTCGAGAAATATTATAGTATTATTCTATCCAATTGAAGAACAAGAAATCTTGAAAAATCAGAACAGCTTTAAAGAAAAAAAAAATGCCAAAGATTGACATCATAACAACCTCAATCTGATCAAAATTTCATGTAACAAGCTACGGATAGACAAGTTCAATAAGCACCAATCAGCTAATGGATCAATTGAAGCAATGATAGGAGTAGTAAATAGTGAATTTAAGACATTCATGAACAAGATCATAGGAATATAGGATACCTCAAAGACGAATCTGTCCAAGATCAAACGGATCGAGGGAAAGAAGAGAGCGAAAAGCGGGAGGACGACGAAATCTCCGTACACAGGATAAGATTCATGATTCCAGTCAATAGAAGGTGCCAAATCGAAGAACCACATCGCAGAAACGGAGAGTAAAAAACAAGATTCGACCTAATCGGTACGGTAGAGTAAAGCAGACGAAGCCACCCAAGAAATGAGATTGAAACCGGGGTGGCGAATCCGGCGGTGGACAGGATCTACAACGGTGATCGGTGATTAGCGGTGGCGTAATGCCGGATCAACTCAATTCCAGCAGGAATTCGTAGGAGATTGAAGAAGCAAAGAAAACCCTAGATTTGATTTGATTTGATGGGGGAATTCGGAGTTTAATTGCAGTTGAAATGAAATACGAAAGGGAGAGATTTTGAAGTGGAGTGTTAAACACACTCCCCGCTTAATTCCGATTTTTATACAAGATGAGCCTCAGAATAGAAATAACTACGGTATCTTTCTACCCAAAAATTAAAATAGAAATAAGTCAATAACTATCTCATCCCCCTTGGCCTTGCCCTTAAGCTTCAAGTGACCCCACCATCAGCGTAATAATACTCCCTCCGTTCAACAAAACTTGACGTTTTACTATTTATGTACGTTTTTTTAAGAGGTAAAAATTATATAAAATATCGACTTTTTAAATAATTTTTTTTAACAATTTCGTAGTTATTATTAATAAGTACAAACTTGTTAAAAAAATTTTTAAAAAAAATAAATATTTTATATAGTTTTTATCATTCTAAAAAAGCGTGCGTGAATAGTAAACGACAAGTTTTGTTGAACGGAGGGAGTATGAATTGGTGGCAGGGTTATAGGATGGTTGGAGTAAAGTTTAGGATGGTTGGAGTAAAGTTTGATTCGAAGACTATTATTTTGCTCCTTCGTAAGGATTTCCTATCCATTCACCCTCTGCATACTCTTTGGTTTTTTCTTTCCAAGACTTGTTGTGTAGAAACTCTTATTTTCAGTTTTGACATGTGTACCGAGAAGCAAATCTGACAAACTACGGACTGACTCTTCTATTTTGGCTACAGCATTTTGTTCCCCCACTATAAGATGTTCTTCTATACTTTTAGACTATATGCAAGGGGTCGCCCTGCCCTGATGCATTCTCATGTACTAGTAAAGAGTTTTTTAACGTGACAAAAGAGGGATGGTGTTAGGGAGACTCGTCCTAATCCGTGTAGTCATCTACAAAAGAGAGAGCTAACCGCTCCCCGCATTCATACCACAAAAGGGAAGCCTCTCTAACTACTTCTATCCCCCCTCCTAAAATATTTACTTCACTACTCTATCTACCCATCAACGCTTCTTGGGTGACTTGCACGTGCACCTCAAGGATATGTTTAATTTACAATTATCAATAACACGTTTGGCCCATTTTTTAGGGAAACATACATCACCCCTAAAAACTACTTCATTTTGACATATCCAGGTGAAGTATACAAAAGGAAAAAAAACACAAGCAATTTAGCCTTAAACTCCGCACATCGCTGCTTCAGCTTCGGCTCCTGAGCAAACCAATGGAACCAATCATCAATTCCCCCTTCTCTACTTGGGAGACCAAGCCACTTCCAGACTTTGTCGGTTGGTCCCTAGTTTCCTTTCTCTTCTCACATCCAAACCACATGTGTTCTTCACTCTCCTCGTCCTGTTTGCATAGATGACATTGGGTGGCCTCCGACCCTTTTTAGTGTTTAACAATTTCCCCTTCTCTCCGTTAACAACGTTCCCTTGATTTTAATTTAAGACCAAAAATAGCTACTCATTGATTTTACTTTAATTATTCTTAAAATTACCGACTTGATATACACACAGTTTCGTATCGCCAAACATACGTCTTTCAGTGTCGGCAAATTTTTATGGGTTGGAAAAAATTTGCTGACGTAGAAAGCCAATACTGATAAAATGACTATCAATTTTATCGATACCAACTTTTTATATCAATAATTTTTTTTCAAACCAGAAAAAAACTTGTTGACACTATAAATTACTGTATATTTGACAATAATTTAATCGTTTGTATAACTATACATGAGTCTAAAAGAACTTGAATACGAAAAAATCATTGATTTTAGTGGTTGCTAAGTGGTATGATGCGTAAATACCAACGAGCTATCTTCCAAGAGTAATGGTATTACGTTGGGCCTTTGCCATCTACAGCTGGCAGTTGGGCATGGTCTACTTATAGACCTGTCAAACGGGTCATTCCGGTCGGGTTCGGGTCGGGTCACTCCGAGTCTCGGGTAAAACGAGTCCCGGGTAAAACGGGTTTCGGGTTTTTCGGGTTGACTAGAACCCGGGTTTGACCGGATTTCGGGCGGGTTCGGGTCGATTTCGGGTTTGTCAATTTTTTCTTTTTTAAATTAAAAAAATCATAATCTGATAATTTTGCGATAAATTTTAATTAAATATAAAAAAAATTAATTATATTTAATTATAAATCAACCGGGTAAATCGGGTCAAAATTACCGGGTCAATCGGGTCCCCGGGTCGAAACCTAGATTACCCGGAAAATTTCCGGCTTTTCGGGTTCGGGTCGAAAAAAAATTTCGGGTCAAAAATTTCGGGTCTTGACCCAAAAAATTTCGGTTGGTCGGATCAGGTCACCGGGTCGGGTTGTGTTTTGACAGATCTATCTACTTATGTTCCTTATTATGTTGGTTTTGGCTTCACTCAATTCGAGTTGGATCATTATTATCAACAAGATAAAGGTGCAAGTGTCAAAAGGCGACACGAGGCTCACTCGGATGAGCGCGCTATTCATGAATCTCTTCTCAAACTCATATAAACCTTCTTTTTAGAGCGGAATTTATATAAATCTGAGAAGAGATTCAAAATGCGTCAAAAGGCAACACGAGGTTCCGCGTGTTTTCGATTTTACCGGCCATATAAACCCCACTTTTCGAAGTATTTGCGGATGAGGCGGAGTTGGTGGGTTCATGTAATTTTCTTTTTTTTTTTCTCACTTTAAAATCAATTAACAGCAAGAAAGGTAGTTTACCAATCTTATATGTTGTTCAAACAATCCCAATATTTTTTATATGGGACAACTACCTTTCAACATTAAATAAGATCGATTTCTAGATAATGGATTTCAATAAAGATTTTACAGTTGGGATCAAATTCTTGTGAAGTTGAATTTTGCCAGCTCCATCTTATAGATAACTATCCCATTTGAATTTGATATGAGTTACATCAGATCCATTGAGCATGTGCATTCATTTCTATCAAAAAAGAGCACGTGCATTCAACAAATTCTCCAATACAATCAATCCAATATATTTTCGGTCAACCAAACCAACCAAACTTATGAAGCGGGCTTTAAATTATTGCTGGGCTTTTTCAAATCCAACGGCTGTGAAAAGGGCCCATCCACATACAAACCCAAAGCCCATCGTTTTTGGGGGTAAAAGAAAAGAAAAGAAAACCCAATAAGTGAGACCTTCAGTAATCCTATAAATTAAATCTGAATATTGAATTGAATAAATACATTACAATTGCTACTTTTCATCTTTAAAAGTATTAAATTTTTCTATTTTAGTTGATATAGTAGAACCTCCCTAAATTATACTTCGATAAATTAATAATTTCTTTTGGTCTCGACTTATGCCAGTTTCAATACGATAATAAAATAATATATTTTTAAATAACCACTATATAGTTATAAGGTCCCAAAAATAGCATAAATTAATAATTATATAGAAATTATATATGAATCGCTCAAAAAACCAAGATATCTTAAGTTCTGTTTGGCAACAGTAGTAGTTCTTATGTGCTTTTTGTTTTGGTATTATATAGTTTTAAATGAAATAAATATAAGATTTTAGTTTAATTAGCGTTTGAAATCTAAACTTTTGAACAACTATTCACTCAATCTTTGCCCAAGCGCATCAACCAAGCCGAGCACACAAACCGAGTGGGTGTCCATCCTAAAACCAATTGGTGTTAGGTGGGGTAATCCACCGGCTTATATGCAAGACTTGTATTCAATTTTTAATCAATGTGGGATCCTTATCCCACAAACTCAACTTATATTCTCAACACACACGCCTCAAGTGCAACTGCCTGACCACACATTATTTCCAGTTGCACTTGACGATTTAAGCCTTAAGGTCGACCAACCAATTAAGACCAGGAATCCAAACCACAACGCACTTAGCCGAACCTCGGCTCTGATACCATGTTAAATTACGGTGGGTAATATACGACGTGGGGGGGCTACGCATGCCCAAGCGCATCACGCGCACCAACTAAGTCGAGCACACAAACCGAGTGGGGGTCCATCCTAAAACCAATTGATGTTAGGTTGGATAGCCCACCGACTTATATGTAAGACTTGGATTCAATTTTTAATCAACGTGGGATCCTTATCCCACAAACTCAACTTATATTCTCAACAAAATTTCCGACATTGTGTTATCGAACTGCACTAAAAAATTATGAAGTGTTCTAGTCGTGATAAGTGTTTCAATCAAGGCCTTGATTTAGAGTATGTTTGGATGACCAATTATTATAACTTATAATGCATAATTAAATACTATAATACATATTATAATGCAAAATTGTGTATTATAAATCATAATAACTGACCATCCAAATAAACCCTTAGTTTACATTCCTTATACATCAGTTTTTATTTGGTCCAATTTTGCCAATATTTAATGATGATTCACGCAAAATAATTAAGGTAGGTAGTCACTATCACACTGAGCCTCACTCCATTTAGTTAAAATCGAACTTTTGACTTAGTGTAATTTTGGCTTAGGTCTTTAGAGCATAAAATAAAAAGTTTTAATTATAAAGATGAAATTGAATTGATAAACCAATTAATGGTTTTTTTTTTAAAAAAATTGCTAAATAATTACTTCTCAACAAAATGACAACCCTAAACAACTAGTGTTGTCTAATTTCCTCTCTCGTTCACAAGTATCTCTTCGTTGGAGACTTCTCTCTATACTAGGGATTTAATTTAGATTCCTAAGAATATAAAAGACAGTTAATTGGTGATTTTCCTCTATTTCATTGGAAATTTAAATTCGACAAGTCTTACTAACTTATTTAGTAAAGATGATGTATATTGATTAATAAGTAATGAATTTGACCCTCTCCTTTATTATAATGATCTAGAGTATCTACCTATAAAAAAAATCTGAATCCCGAAAACATAGATTTTTTTTAAAAAAAAAAAAACATCAAAGACATTGTATACTTTGTAGTTAGTCCGGCCAATTACCCAAATTTCATTGAACACCTTTTGTTTTTCATCAAAATAAAATAAAACTGAACACCTTTTGTTTAGCTTAAAGAGTTAAGACCGTAGACGCAATTGTGTGGCGAGTCAACAAGATCTGATGCCACTCAAACTCTTACCTTGTATCGAAACAAAGAAGAAGGAAAGACTTTGTTAGGAATTGGAATATATATAGGGTTAGTATTGTATATACTAGAAAGTGGGATTTTATGGTATAAATACCCATATAGATTGTAAGTGCAGATTATCGATGAAATAACCAAAATGTTATCTCCTTCTTCTTCAATCTCTATTCTCTCTTCTATCTCCTTCTCTATATTTCTCTCAATCTGAGCTTCTATAGCTCCAACTATCAAGGTCCTTACAGACTTGTGTGAAGTTTCGTTTCAACGTTATGCTTTCATAATTAGTTTCGGTATTAAAAGCTAAAGGTTACCGGTGGAAACCAGTAGCGGAGCCAGGAATTTGGCTAGGGGGGTGCTAATTTTTTTTTTTGTGAAATATTGTTTTTTGGTGTATATTTATTAAGAAGATTTTTTAAAAAAAATATTGAAAAAACACTAAGATTTTGACTTTTTTAATTTAAACATTTAATTTGAAACATAAATGACATTGTTTTAATGAAATAGTTGATAGAAAAAAAAAATAGATAGAAATCAAGAAAAATAAATGATATAGTGAAACAAATAAAAAAGTGAAGGAGTTGGGATTTGAACCCAAGACCTTTTCCTTCCTTCCCTCTTTTACCACTTGAGCTAGATAGCAATCTTGTTCCAAATATTATTTAAAGATGTCATATTACCTTAAAAATACTAAATATATATAAAAAAAAAATTATTATTTTTTTGTATTTTTTTTTCGAGCCGGGGGTGCTCGAGCACCCCCTAGCTCCGCCACTGGTGGAAACAAGTTTGGTCCAATATTGAAAAGAAAAAAAAAAATCCAAAATTCAATTAGGGCACCATTTGGAAAAATAATGTAAACACAAAACCCCACATGTTAACAAAGATGTCGTTTGGTAAGTGGAAAAGAATAGAAATCGGAAATGAATGAAACAATAATATTCATTTAATTTTTGTTTATATATTAAAGTTACAGTTAAGATGATTATGACTCCAAGTCTTTAACTATAAATTCATCACTTTATTAGGGTTCAACATATGGTTAAAGTATGTGACGAAGTAAACTTATCACAAGGGTTAACATTCTGTATTAGCCTAACCTCAAGTCAGGGGCGGATTCTGGATCGTCATTCCGGGGATAGTTGAAGGTAAATTTTTCATCATTCAAAAAATGTTTAAAGGTAAAAAAAAAATTCTTTTGTAATTTTTTCCCCGGGTTGGGATGCTTGACAGAAAATATTAAGAAATTAACACTATTTTTTTTAGGGAATGCTTTAGCATTCCTATTGTAACAAAAGCATCCGCCACTGCTCAAGTCAGAAAAATCAACTCAACGCATATCTGCTCTGATACCATGTGATGTTTAAAAAATCTGGGCAAGTCGTATGAAAACGAGAGTCACGTCGGATTTTTATTTTTGTTTTTTATTATAATTAGCAGAGATGAAACCAGAATTGTAATTTTGGACATGGGCTAAATTCAATGAATTTTTTTAATAGAAGTATATGGAAAGAAGGAGAAGAGGAGGAACAAAAAGCTGAAACTTGTATCTAGGATTAGGAAGGCTCGGGCAAGGCAAATAAGATCTGCTGTGTCATTTACCCTGTCTTCTCACCGTGCCTTCTTCTATTACACCCCTTTACTTATTTGGGACAGGTGATCACACCCCAACTTTATACTCTCAAGTCTCAACCACTAAACCAAGTAAACATTAATTCATGTTGGACATCCTTTGTTATTTATTTTTATAGAAAATGAACAACATATACCAACCCTAGTTCCGTGACCGATTATAAGACATTAATTCATGTTGGACATCCTTTGTTATTTATTTTTATAGAAAATGAACAACATATACCAACCCTAGTTCCGTGGCCGATTATAAGACATCTACGTTTCAAACACAAAAGCTTAAACTGTTATACAAAACTCTTATATTCATTTCATTTAAAACTATATAATATCACAAACATAAGTTTCGAAAAACTTCATTTTGTTTCCATACGGAGTGCAAGATACTTATAAAAGATCGTTGAATTAGTTTTCCTATTGACATTTGGTATTAAAATTAAACTTTATTAGTTATATTGGTTCATTCAAAATTTATTTGAAATGTCATTTAAAAGTAAACGGGGAAGTAAACTGGTGGAGTAATCTGTAAAAGAATCCGCTTATTAAGGTAAAAAAACATGATTAAAGGGAGTAATTCTGTTTAGGAGAAGAGTCACAAATCACAAAAAAGTGCTCTCAACTAGTAAGTAAAAGAGAAAAAGATCAATATATGAATCCGACCAAATTAAGTCATCCTCCATTCCTGGACCCCTAAAAAATCAGAACGAAGAAGAAAAAAAAATGCGTGGATAAAAATGTAAATAAAGACTTTTAATTAGGAATGACAATGGATCAGGTGGTGGGTGACCCACCATGGAAAACCTATCATCTCAGCCGACCTATCACTTATATCCACTTCATCCATATTCATAGGATGAGCGGGTAAAATGGGTGAACTATGAATGACATATGAGTGATTTTTGCTAAATAAACATCATTGACTTCCAATAGACAAAACAATGGCTAAAATAATATCATCTTACATATTAAGGGCTCGTTTGGTTGAAATTTTGGAAAGGTAGAGGGAAAGAAAACGAATGTAGTCCAATTATAGTTTAAGATACATTGTTAAAAAATTTAATCATTACCCTCTCCTCCTAACTTTTCATACAAAATTGGTTTTGTTTCTCCTTATTTCAATTACTAAAGGGGTAATCATATCCCCTATACTCATCTAATCATTACGGCATTACCCCTCCCATATTATTTTTTACACAAAAAAATATAATTCTTCTGTCATCTAGATATATTTTCATATGGAGTACAAAATTTATTTCCATTCTGTTTACCTTCTGTTCTTAGACCAAACGAGCCCTAAGTCTTAAATAAGTTACCATAAGTTTAAATAACATTGTCTTAAACACATGACCATATATAAGTCTTAAACACAAACATGAGTTTCAATAGCATTGTCTTAAGAAAAATAAGCCGTCCAGCAACAACCAGACAAGAGTTGTAGAGGACGGAGTGGGCAAGAGCTATAGAACGAAGTGTCGATTAGGAAGTTAGGGTTTATGAAATTAGAAAGTTTATATATTATTTATATAAAATATATAAATAATATTTTATAATGTAGATGAATGATGGATCGAGTCGGGTGATGGATCAGATGCGTGTGGAAAAAAAATCACTCCACCAGACCCACCACCCATATCCACTTCACCCCTATCCACTTTCCACCTGCTTTTCATTTTCACCCACTGTTTCGAATCAGATAATTTGAATTCGGGTTGAGTACGGGTAAAATTGTCATCCCTAATTTTATCATATATAATCTGCAGGCATGCATTTTGTCTCCAGAAATTGGCATCATAATTGAGCATGCACTATAGTGATTGTCACACATTATAATTTGGACACACGTCGGAAAAATTGAAGGGTAAGTTTGGTTTGTATATAGGAATGGAATGGTTTAAAGTTTTGTGATAGAAAATAAATTAATTAATATGTACTATGAACATGATGGAATTTAAGAATACCAAACTCTCAACACAATTACACAAGCCTAAATAAGGATGGATAGATGATGGGTTAGAAAAGGTCATCAATGGCACATGGAGGAGAAGACAAAGTAAGCCAAGACCTTTGACAAAAACATGAGCCACACAATTTAACCAAACTGGCTCTTCACCAACTTCCACTAATTGATGGAGTAGTCACCACTTTTACCCTAGTTCATCTCACTTGACCCTTTTTATTTTTTTGTTCAAAAGACCTGAAAATTTTAAAAAAATAATCTTAGGGTTTGTTTGGATTAGAAATGCATTACAATTATAATATATTTTTAGCAATATATTTAAAATAATATAAATTTTAAATAAAATATATTATAAATTATGAAAATCAATTATATTAAGTTTATAGTGTAATTATAAACTTTACACAATAATATATGGGTATTTGATCTTTCAGCAAAAAAAAGGGCGCTTGATTGATATAATTTATAAAATATTTTATTTAGAATTTACGTTATTTTAAATACATTTTGAAATCTGTTTAATAAATACTATTTAAGTATTTATATATTTTAATTAAAATGTGTGAGAATCCAAACATAACTTTAATCCAATTTGAAAGAATTAGATTGATCTATATCTAAATCGTGTAATATAGAAAGGATCCGAAATTGAATTTACCCTTTCTTGAATTGGTAAATAAAGAGCGGCCATTTCGAGTTCGAACTGGAGACCTATGAGTACTACCCAAAAGTTTTTTCCGGTGAGCCATTTCGGAATGGTTAATCTACCCTTCCACTTACAAGTTAAATGACAACCTCTTTTAGAAACAATTAACTTAATTGACCCAAAAAAAAACAATTAACTTAAATCTCTTTCCATATAACACGTACCACAACTATTAGATTAATGTCGAGCAAATCAATAAGTTTATCGGGGTCCCAATTCAATAGCTCTAATTAAAGACATACATGACATCAATTCATCAAATCCAATGTCACTATAAAGTTTGTAAAATTATATTGATCCGAGTACGTCCAAAATATCCGAGTCCATGATTAATTATGAGATTTAAAAAAAATCTATTAGCACAAAAAATATTTTTTTAAAATCAAATTGAAACTTTAATGAAATAAAAGTTTAATTTGAATAAAATTTGATTTGATTTATACGATGTGATTCACACGGGCCTGGTTCGATCGAAACTCGATTCGACCGAACTTGTTTTGATTGAAATGTTGGAATGTGGTTGTCCCACATCGGTTATATATATAGAGAATACTTGAACAATATATAAGGTTGAAGGACACTCCTCTCATTGCCAATTGGTTTTGAGATAGAACCCCGTTGATTTTATATGTTGTTCGCGTCTCCTGTATGTGGATCCGCACACGATCTCTCCCTCCAGCGTATTGACCCAATCGGGTCCAGCTGAGTTAACATGAAATACGATGTGACCAATTCAAAATCACTCGATCAAATTGGACTCGAAAACTCAATTGTATCCGATAAAATAACTTAAATGAGCTCGACTGGTGTCAAAACAACCAAAATTGTCATCAAACCTGATATGTACCCGAGTCCAACATCACCTAAAATCGAATGATAAGTTCCTAATCCGACTCGACTCGACTCGTCTGATTCCACCTCTAACTACAGTAGCAGTTCATTTAATCAAAACAAATTTCACACACATATACGAACGTACATACATACACTTCGGTTCATTTTGACCAAAACTAATGTAGTCAAGTAGTCAACCATGGTGATGGAAGTGGATACTTGTGTCATTGTGCTATGCCTATAAGCAATATGTGTATCCAGGAACTTTTACAAAATGTCGTAGTGTGAAACAAATTAAGCTAGTCTCGAACCTGAGATCAAGAGGGTAATAGAACCTTTTCTTTTAAAAAAAAAAACTCAAACAAAGCAACAATAGACGACGTAATCGACAATGTATTTCAATATATATGCAAGAAATAATACAAAACTTAGGCCTCAACTGGAACGCTCAAGAAACGCAAGGAAAGAACGAGAAAGGCAAAGAGAAATTAAGTGTCTATGTGTTTGAAGAAGACAACCAGAAGAGATTCAACGAGGGCATAAGCAAAACATACAATGATGTTTTTCACCAACAATCTCCAATGAAATCGTCTTGAAATCGCAGTGTCTCGGGTCCTTTGGATTGATCAGGAGCTCTATCAAGAGGCTCTGTCAAGACATCTCACCCGGAGGCAAGGAAACCACAAATGGTCGCCAAGCTAGGAGACAGAGCAAGAGGGGGATCAAACCCTAGAACAATTTGAGAACAGAGTCGTAACCCTAGCAAATGAGACAACACAAAGCATATAAGGCAAGCGGCAAGAGGGCTAGCCGTTGCCTTCCGGGATTTGGGCTCACTTGGCTCAAATCCGGTTGCAACACAATAAAGTCCAATCACCTAAGCCCAAACATTTAAACAAACCCAAAAAAACTTAAGGATTATACAACATGAGACTATAGTCTCTACATTTTTCCTAGGTAAGAATTCGAGATCAGATATACCTGAACCTCGAAGGCTGATAAGTTGATAGACGAATAACCGTCGAAACAAAATACATAGTAATATAACATTTTTTTTAACTTGTGAAGTAGAAGCCAATTCAAATAGGCATCTCTTATTTCCAAAATACAAATAATAGTAATAATTGTGAAATTAGTCTGAAGGTGGTGTCGTTTTTTTTTTTTTTTTGAACCGGAAAAAATTTGGCAATAGGGAGACCCTATATACCAAGAGCATCCAAATGGATGAAATTCTGAAGCATAGAATCGTCAGGCATCTGATTCCCGTGGAAAGCAAAGTCTAAATGCGATAATCTGTCCGCAGTCCGGTTTGCTTCCCGAAAGATGTGACGAATCTGAACAAGTCGGAAGAAACCTATGGAGACTAGACTGTCTGAGACAATCATTTCTGAATCTCCCGAAGGTCTCCCAGAACCCTTTAGGCTGTTAATGATAGTGATATTATCATCTTCAATTATAAGATTATTTATTTTAAGGTTTATTGCAGCTGTAATGCCCTTTCAAAGTGCAAATCCTTCCGACCCAGTGACCGAAAGGATAGGGCTTGGACCAGCTTCAGCATAGATCGGGTTCCCCCTATGGTCTCTGATGATGTATCCAAATGTCCCTATGGATTTTGATGATAGAGCCCCATCAAAAAAAATTGAATTGGCTTCTAAAGAATTAAGATCTAACTTAAAAAAAAACCATATTGAACAAGCAACTCAAGCCAAATCAGACTCTAATATCCTGTAAAATTAGTCGATAAATCATTCCGGAAGCAATATATATGTCATGATTACATTAGACCTGGAAAGGGTCGAGATCCACCAACCTTTTAACACAAAAACTTAATCGTCTAAAAGAATTCACCGTATCCTTATAAATGGATTCATTTTTATAACTTGTAATTGTTTAGGAATGACTTTTTTTAACCATTCACAATCCACGTCTCAACAAGAATTAGTATATATGATTAAAAAAAAAAGTTAATGTGCAAATATGGAGTTTTATTCCTTACACACTTGAAATTAACAAACATACAATTGGTACGTTTAAGGCATAAAATCCACCAAAGATAATGAGAAAGGATGAACAAGATGCCACAATGTGCTTTAGTGTACAGTGAGTAGTGACTTGGAGGGAGCATTTACCAATTCCACCACCCCATTAACCCCCACATTTTCTAGAACCTCCCTACACCACCATTGTATATATAAATTACACTTAAAAGTACTTACTCATACTAATTAAACAACCAAAGCCCTACTCCATGCCCAAAAAGAGGGTTTCTCAATCAAATTAAGATCTATGTGTTTGGTATACAAATTAAGCTTTAAAAAAGATTTATGGGATCGAGATTATCACTTTAATCATAACTTTGGTCCTAATCATGACCAAAGTTAAAATCACAATCATTAATTTTGGTACGTAATAGGCTAAATTTGTATTTGTGCCCTAGTCCCCAATAATACCTTGACCATTTGATACACCTCCTTTAAATGATTTAATCAGGCACGTAATTAGGGACATACTGAGGTTCGCTCAAGCCTATCTCATTTTTTATTTTTTTAAATAGGTAAAAAATAAGGAAGAATAATAAAACTTATGTATTTATTTATTTATTAAAATAAGAGTTTTGTTAAAATTTCAGTCTAAGAGCACTTTTATCGGCATACTATTCATGATGCTAAAGTGATAAAAATTAATAAAATATTAAGGGTTGGGGTGAAACGGATGCTTGAGCGATGTAATTTAAGCATCGACACTTATTTGTGTGTAATTAATGCTCTGTCAGACTTTCTTTTTTTTATTTCGGAAATATGTGATTAAAACGGCGCCGTTTGAAGTAATGTGGGGGTGTAATGATGCGTTTCATGCAATTGACTCCTGCAATTGTAGAAAAAGAAAGTGACAAGTGTCAAGCTGGGAGAGACTGAGAGCAAACGGCTGAGATTGCATCCAATCAACGGCTGTGATCTATTCTACCGTTTGGATATTTACATTTATAAAATGCAAATTTCGACAATGAAAATGTAAAAAAAATATATAAAAAAAATACCACTATACTAGATTCATTTTTCTCTACACATAGACATCAATTTTGAATATGTTTTGACATATTTTGAAAAAATGATTTCTTTCAATAGTATTATATTGTAATTTTCTTCGAAAAATTGGATGTTGGGTGTTCGGTGTCTGATTGTTTATTATAATACATTTCACTTATTCATTTTATAAATGATATAAATTTTATAATTAAATTTTAGTAATTAAATACTAATATAATGTTATAATCATATTATAAACACGTTTGAAATAATTGTTATATAGGGGTATATTTGTAAATTGATTTGGTGAAAAAAAGATGGATTGTGGGATGCTATTGTTAAAGTGAAAAAAGTAAGGAAGAGATGCTATGCTGATGTGGCGGAAAAAGATGAATAAAAAAATAGTATTTTTAGTATCTTGAATAGTAACTGATAAAAATGGCCTAAGGCCAAGTTTATCGGTGGACTGTTCAAGATACTATAGGAAAAAGTATTAATAAAATATTAGGGGAGAGGTTGAAGGGATGCTTGAAGGATTGGATTTTAGCATCGATGCTATCCACCTTTGGGCTCACATATTGCTATACATGGAAGGGCACATGGCGCAGTGTCACTGGTGGACGGGGTGAGCGGCTGAGATTTAATTGAATCGATGGATGAGATTTGGTCTGACATATTTTAATTACATTCACATAATATCATTTTCGCTATTTTAAATTATAAAAAAAATAAAAAAAATTTACCATAATACTAAATTCATTTTTCTTTATCCATAGACATCAATCTTGAATATGTTTCGACATATTTTGAAAAAAAAAATGATTAATTACCATATAGTTATATTATAATTTTCCTCGGTAAATTGGATCTTGGGTGTTTTCGACCGAGCACCACGCGACTATGCAAGAGTATATACAAACGAGGCATGAACTTCGTGATAATGGTATGCACCACCGGCTTAGGAAAGACTTGAAGGAATACATTTGATAAAAATTTGGATCCACACGTGGAGGCAATTAGATTTCGCAAATTTCGTATTATGTTTCTTACGTTGCAATTTAGTTTATGTATTAGCTTTTGTGTAATTTCCTTTTTTTTAATCAATGGAGTTTGCTATTTTATTTTAAATCTAAATTTTATAATTACATTTTAGTAATTAAATACTAATATAATATTATAATCATATTATAAACATGTTGAAAATAATTGTTATAGAAGGGTATATTCGTAAATTAAATTGGTAAAAAAGTATGGATTGTGGGATGCTAGAGATTCTATTGTTAAACTGGAAAAAGTGAGGAAGGGATGCTATGCTGATGTGACGGAAAGAGATGAATAAAAAAAAAATAATTTTAGTATCTTGAATAGTAACCGATAAACATGGTCTAATCAGCTCATCTGAATTTTATTTCTGGTTCCATACATGAATCTAATTATTACTAGTATTTAGTATCGGTGCGGGACTAGCTATCAATTTGTTATTTAGATATTTTTTAACTTTGTTGTCGGCAAGATTATATGGATTTTTCAAATCCATTCGTGATATGTACAAAATAAAATCAATAATTTTGCTATATTTTGTTTGGTGTGGAAAAACTAAAAGTGTTTAACTTTTGGTCATCACAACGATCGAGTATGCTTTATCAAATCACAAAAAAGTACTTACAAACCATCTGCAAAGACAACTCTTACTTCGACGGTAACTGAAGTGAGAATACAGTTAGGAGTGCGTGGAGTTGATCATCTAGGAGCTAGCGAAGTGTAAGATCATTTTCCTACCAATTTTGCAACAAATATACTACTATTCACCGACTTTTAACGTTGGTAAGTTCTTCTCCTGAAAATAGCTTGTCGATACCTCCTTTCAGTGTCGGTAAAATATCTATCAATTTTGCTGATACGAAAATTCGATGTTGACAAACTGTTTTCATCCAAAAAAAAAAAAAATGTCAAAACTCAAAACCAAAAGTCGGTAAATGCATTGTTGTACATTTGATGAGAAATTGACCTTACATATAGTAGCCTCATTATTTATGATTTGTATTATGAAATCTATTGTATTTAGACTTTACATAAATTAATTTGTATTAACTTGTAAGGAGACATAAACAAATACTACATTCGATTAAAAATATATGCCGTTTGACTTTTTAACACGCATTTTAAAGAGTTAAAAACTATATAATATATTAAAAAAATTTTTTACAATTTAATACTTCTTACCAACAAATATTAAGTTGTAAAAAAATAATTTTTAAAAAGCTGATATTTTATATAGTTTTTAGCTTCTTAAAATATGTGTTGAAAAGTCAAATGACATATATTTTAGATCGGAGGGAGTAGCTACTTAGCTTTGATACTCGGCTTTCTTTTAGATTGTTTTTATGATAAATTCTTTTGATCATATCTTTATCCTTTCGATTTGAGTAACAATGAATTCATCTCAAATACCATCATCATCTCACTCTTCAAATGAACAAAATAGAAACCATATTGGGAAAGAATCCTTAGATTTGAATGCTTAAACCCTAGGAAGACAAAATTGAGTAAAATTAGAAAAACATTTTTAAATATATTATAAGCATCTTAAATTAGTATCTAAAAAAAAAAACAGCATCTTAAATTAGCTACATGCCTTGGTGGTGAAATGGTGGACACGCGAGACTCAAATCTCGTACTAAAGAGAGTGGAGGTTCGAGTCCTCTTCAAGGGATAGAGAATGCTCATTGATTGAGCAATTCAATAAGAAATCTTGGAAATGGAATAAGTTCGGCAGCGGATCAACAAATCTTGGTGATTTGCTCTATCTAATAAGAGAGGAGTCTGCTTTGAAATCTTCCGCCCTGAACCCCTTCGAGTAAATGCTTCAATAGGAATTACACAAGGGTATATTAATACAATAGAAACCTTTGGTAAAATGTCCGCTAGTAACAGAGAAATTATATAGTCCATTTTAGGGATTGGTGACTTACCCATTCAGTGAATTTGGCGCTAGAAGCCGCCCCCCCCCCCCCCCCCCCCCCCCCAAAAAAAAAGGTACTATCGGGCGGGTGAATTCAAGAGTAGACGACTGTTGCCATTCCAACCTCCCGTCTCATTTCGGGGCCTATCCGAAAGAGAATCCAGTACTTCTTGGTCATGAATATCTGAATCAATAGGACGAATGACTCCGTGTACACCCTTGCTTTGGAACAAAAAAAAATTCGATCAACTGGAATGTGTATTATCCCTATAGGGTCTTTTTTGAGTTATTCAGTCAAACCAATGATTCGTTATTGGAGCAGATAACAACTTTCATCAGACATGTGTATTTTTTACGATGGATTTATATCTTTCATTAATGGAAAGATTTTTATGTAGTGAGTAACAGGCTCTAGTTGTTCCTTTCAAGAATTCTTGTTTATTCCATTTAAGCCATCCACACATAGTGTTTTGATCTAAGATTTCTATTATTCTATGTTTCAGCATTAACAATACTGTTCTATGGAGCTAAGGTAGAAAATATGGAAAAAACAAGTATTTCCATGACTCTGCCGCCCAGTCAATTCTGTTCCACTTAATCCATCTTTCATGACCACATTTCTTTAGGGCTAAGGAATGAGAAATCTTTATTATGTTACATGAATCCAATTTTCAGTTAATCCAAGAAAATCCATCTTTTTCTAAACATTGTCTTTGTCATTTGATCCAATAGTCTTCCGTTAGATAGGAACAGATTTGATAAGTACTAATAACTCGCAGATTGAATATTCGAACGGAAAGATCGATTATATAATGAAATAATGGTTCCAAGCCGTCTTCGTCTCTGACGATTAATAAAAAAAAATTCGAAGTACTTTTCTTTCGATTTCTTGCTAAACCCGCGTTTATATAGAGTCTCCCTTTGGGAAGTTAGAAGAAGCCCCTTTGACATCTCTTCATCTGCAAAGAATTCTCGATGTAAAAAACAAAAAGACAAAGAGCTCATCGTTGAATATGTAAAAGAGTGGATCTCCAAGGTCCCAAATGAATTGACCTTTTCGAAAAAAGACTTGTTCTTTGGAAGATCTATCTCGTCCAGGGCACTCCATGGTTTCACTCTGCAAGAACTCCCAATCTTTCTCTGAGGCTCATCCTTTCCCTCATATCCATCATCCTCTTCACCAAAAAATGCATAATCAAAATATTCATCATTCGCTTTATCAAAAATGATCGGCTTGCCCTGAAATGACCTAGCCTAATAGGGAAATTCCAATTCATTAGGCCTTTCAATCCAATCAAATAGAAAGCCCCAAGGTTGTCATATTCTAGGAGCCCAAACTATGTGATCGACTAGATCCTCCGCTAACTGTTGCGGATCGGTGTCTTCTGCTCATTCTTTAAACTCCGATTCGTAGAGAAATCTACAATCAAAGATAGAAAGAGATCCATTTTCCATCATATCTAAGGGATTCCTTGATTCGGGTCGAACAAGCGAGGATTTCCCACCAGAGTGCCTTCTACTACTTCTAATAGGCCATCAACTAGGCTAGAATCAGTCTCAACGAGTCTATAAGAAGTGATCCAATTTTTTTTCATCGGGTCCGGGTAGAGACCAAAGATCTTGCGCGACCGATCCGGCAGAACAACTCAAAAGATAAAGAAGTATCGTTAATTTCTTCATGCTCGCTCCAAAGTTCGAAGAACCATTTGTACAAATAAGGATTACCGTTGTAACATGATTGCTTCTTCACCGTAATACGGAAATTGAGTATTAATATTTTATTCAATGAAAAAAGGAAAAATGAAAAAAAAATCAAATATCGACCTTGAACAAAAAATAATATGAACTATAAAATTTACGATTTCATAAACAAACTATCGTCCTATTAACAAAAAATAATACATGTGTTTTTCGATGAAATTTCCGGCCAAATTTGATACTCCCTCAAGTCTGTATTATTGCCGACATATAGTGAACTATTAAAAAAAAAAACTATGCCACGTGTATTTCCAATGTACACGTGGCAAATTTGGTAGGAAATTTCACCGGAAAACACACTCGTATTATTCTTGGTTAATAGGGTAATAGTTTGTATATGAAATTGTCAATTTTAAAGTTCGTACTCCATTATTTTTGGTTCAAGATCGATACTTGCTATTACGTATTATTTTTGTTCATTTTTTCATGAAAAAATATCTAAAAATTAACTAAAGCAATATAGAGAGTATTGAAAACTCTTATGCTTTGAATACCGAATTGCTATCCAAAAGATAAAAATCTCGCTAAATACACAGTGATTATTACAATTTTTAAAACCGTGAGAAAATCTACTGTCACAATTTTGAAAACCTTAGAAAATAAATCAACGACCGATTGGACATAGTATTCACATGGCTAGGGGTGTAGGTCCAATACATTGGAATGGGTTGAGTTTCTCACTATTTTCAAAATCGGGAGTCGGAACCATATAAAGTTTTACGGTTTCCAAAATCATAGTAAATGACATTCTTACGATTTTAAAAACCATAATCAGTTGATTAGTTATCAGCGTGCAATTAGATGTCTTTAAATTTCTTTAATCCGGTATCAATTCATCACGATTCCGACACAGTTCTACAAAAGGAAACAACCAACATAATCAAATTCATGATCACCTCAAAGAGTCAAGGATCCCAACTACCTACCTCCTTTACCTTTTTTGACCCGAATTCGATGCCTCATTACCCGAAATCTAAATTACATATTATACATTATGAGTGATGACATTTTCATTACGTCAACTCTAGCTCACTACTTCCTCACTCTCTCCTCTATATATATACCCTCAAATCTTACACAAATGCCAAATACACAACACATCGATCACCCAACAATTCAATCACACAACTCCCCACCATGACCCCTCGCCCCTGTCGCTTGCTTACCTCCTTCGTGTTCTTCGTGCTAGTAATCCTAACGATCAATGACCTTCGCAGCGATGCGCAATCAACAATCGAGAGCTTCAACTCGTGCCTAGACGAGAACTCCGACGTGTCCACCCGCTCCGCCTTCCCCTCGACGTGCTTCGGCCCTTCGAATGCATCCTTTTCCGCGGTCCTCAACTCCACCGCCCAAAACCTCCGCTACTTGGCGTCTTCCATCGAGAAGCCGCGACTGATCTTCCTCCCGCTCGTCGACTCCCACGTGCAGGCCGCCGTGCTTTGCGCCAAGCGGCTCGGCCTCCAGCTCCGGGTCCGTAGCGGCGGCCATGACTACGAGGGTGTCTCCTATGCCTCCGAGATGGACCAACCGTTTCTGATCGTCGACATGTCGAAGCTCCGATCGGTGTCCGTCGATGTCGACGACAACTCCGCCTGGGTCGAGGCTGGCGCGACCATCGGCGAGCTCTACTACCGGATCTCCGAGCAAAGCCCCGTGCACGGTTTCCCCGCGGGGCTCTGCACGAGCTTGGGCGTCGGAGGGCATATCACCGGCGGCGCCTACGGCCCCATGATGAGGAAGCACGGCCTCGGCGCCGACAATGTCGTCGACGTACGACTCGTCGACGCCGATGGCCATATCCTCGACCGGAAGGCCATCGGGGAGGATTGGTTTTGGGCCCTCCGTGGAGGCGGAGGCGGAAACTTCGGTGTCATCCTCGCATGGAAGGTCCAGCTCGTCTCGGTCCCGGCGACCGTGACCACATTCACGGTCGCCAAGACCGTTGACCAGGGTTTGACCAAGGTTGTAGCCAAATGGCAGCAAGTAGCGGACTCCACCGACGACAACCTCTGGATGAGGCTCATCTTATCTCCAACCGCCACCGGCGGCAACAAAACCACAGTCCTCGGAGTCTTCCAGGCCCTCTACCTAGGGCGAGCCGCTCGAATCCTGAAAATCATGCAACAAGAGTTCCCAGAGCTGGGACTCGAGTCAAAAGACTGTAGCGAGATGCCATGGATTAACTCAATGATGTACATTGCCGGGTATCCGACAGGAACCAACCCGTCAGTCCTACTCCAAGGGAAGCCGCTCTTCACGAACTACTTCAAGGCGAAGTCGGACTTCGTGAGGACGGCTATCCCTGAGGCAGGACTCGAGGGGCTATGGGCCCACCTCAGCGAGGACGCGAACGCCTTGATGATATGGAACCCGTACGGGGGCATGATGAGCCGGATACCGGAGGCGCAGACGCCGTTCCCGCACCGGAACGGGACCAAGTACAAGATCCAATACGTGGTGACGTGGCAATACGCGGAGGCGGAAGCAGGGGCCGGCCCCGGACACATGGCGTGGATCCGGAGGCTCTACGACTACATGGCACCGTACGTGTCGATGATGCCGAGGGAGGCGTACGTTAACTACAGGGATTTGGATTTGGGGATGAACAACAAGAACGGGAGCACGAGCTTCGTGCAGGCGAGCTCTTGGGGAGTGAAGTATTATAAGGGCAATTTTAACCGGTTGGTGAAGGTTAAGACGAAGGTGGATCCGGAGAACTTCTTCCGGCACGAGCAGAGCATCCCGCCCCTGCCGGTGTCGGCGTCGAAGGCGGTGCCGCGGGGGAGGAAGAAGCGCCACCATGGTCATCACCATGGGGAAGAATGATGGGATGGGATGGGAGGGATTAATTAAGTAATTAATGTTAAATGTGAAATTAGTGGTAGTTAAGGTAATTGTTATGGGCAAGGTATGGGGAGTGTTTGGATGAGTAATAATTTAAAGGTGATTAATTAAGAGCATTAGCTATAAAGGTGGAAGTTGATAAGAGATAGAATAAGATTTGGTGGTTATAGTCTTATTAATAATTCTAGCTTGAGTGTGTCTTGTTGTGTGTGGCTTCATGTTGCCATATGGCCCAAATTTCATCTTTTTAGTTAATCCAATTAATGGTGTTTTTATTCTTCTTTAATTGTTTTTTTTTCAAGACTTATGTGCCATCTACCTCTGTTTTTGTACTCTTACGTACTTTGCTATTTTTAAAAAATTAAAATTATAATATATATATATATATATAATAATAATAATAATAATTTGTATTACTACCTTATAAAAGATGCTTGGCTCATGATTGATGGTAGGGTGGGGTTAAGGGTCTAAGCGGAGTCTAGGTGGATTTTCTGACGGGCCTTCATAGTTTAGACGGATTTTGACGAGCTTGATGGCTTTGGCGTCGGGGGGCTCAAGGGCATTTATTCAAATCTATGGAACTGATTTTTTTTTTATCCTATAAAAAGATAATAAAAATACATTAAATAATGTATTTAAATTTTAACTGTATTTAATTTGGATTGAGTAATTATGATTATTTTTTATTATTTATAAATTAAATGGATGCTCATTTCATTTTTGATATCATCATTTTGATCCCAAAACAACGAAATTTTCCACTAGTACATATATCTTAAGTAGACAAAACTACCCAATTAAGTCTATTGATCTGCAAAAGTTTTCCATTCATAGGCATGTATGATTTTGGCCAGAATGTGTTGCATAACTTACACGCTATGTTCACAAGGGGTTATTAGTTTAGCACAAGCAACTTAATTATACACTAGTACAATTCCCGCGCCATGACGCGTTTTTTAAACTAAAATCTTGATAATATAAAAAATAATATTATAAAATATTAATCAAAGTTAAGATAAAAATCATTAAAATATTTGCCATAAATGTATCTTATAAATATCTCAAAAAATTATTTTTAAGAAAACATCATGTAAAAGTATAATACATAAATATAGATATTTAAATCACTTAGTAAAAATAATAATATCATTGTAACTTTTTTAAAATGTGATGTGCTATAACAGTTATCTAAAATGATATTGGCTACGTCATATCATCAGAAAAGCGATTTTTTTCTCGAAATATTCACGATTTAAAAAAAAATTAAAAAAATGGGCATCGATTGAAACAATTTGTCAAAATATTCACGAATATATATAGTAAATGTCATTAAAATTAAAAAAAAATGGTTTGAAAAGACAAAAAGAAGGAGAAAATAATAATTAAAGGAAATAAATTTGAGTTAAGCCCAGTAACTATATTAAATTAAATTCAATATTTTGAATTAAGCCCAATTGTTAATGAAAAAAAAAAGAGAAATAAAAAAATGAAGGAAAAAAAATAATTGGTCAATATTCCTAAAACTACTCTAAGGTTGACACGTAAGCAAAGTCTTCTAAATTAAAGTTATATATATAGATTGTTAATGGAAAAAAGAGACAAAGGAGAAATAAAAAAAATGAAGGAAAATAAATAATTGGTCAATATTTCTAAAACTACTCTAAGGTTGACACGTAAGCAAAGTCTTCTAAATTAAAGATATATATAGATATATAGATTATAAGATCATAATCAACACAAATGATACAAAGCGTTTTACCAGCACATAAGACATGCATCCAAATCCTTATCATCTGTCAATAAGCAAAGTATATAGTTTCGTTTGTTGATACGAGTAACTTTTTAAAGCTTTTAATTCTATTATTATATAATTTTAAATGAGATAAAGATAAGATTTTATTTAGCTTTTTACAATTAGATTTTAAATGGGTACGCCCTACCCAAACTTTTCAGAAAGAAATATATTGATCGTTTTCATTTTCTTCGCTCTCATCGATTAATTTGTATCTGTTACTACCTTATAAATAGTCTAATTTAACATATACTTAATCTAGCAAATCAGTCCACTTTAGCTACTCTTTTTTATTTATTTATTCAAAATCAGCTTTAGCTACTCTATTAGCTTCGATCAATTACCTCTTCAACTACGTGTTACTAAACAAACCTCAAATCAAATGAACCAAGATCTAATAAGGTAAAATAGTGTCGATACGACAGTGTCATTCCTGCAATTAATGTAATTGTATATCACCAAACAATCCCATGGATGTGTGAACTAAGTAGGTAGCCGTCCTCATTATCTCACAAATTTCATGTCACCAAGAAATATTAGTACAGGGTAGCCACTTAACCTAACCTTTTGGACTAAATACAGTACTATTTCCTACTTACATCACTACCCAATACCAAATAATTTAGGGTTCTTAACGCACGATTCATCATTAAAAGTTGAAAAAATATGAATATATAAACACACTTTCACAGCCCACAAATCCACACAGTGGAGAAGGATCAAGCTTTGTGGTTGGCATTGTAATGGTGATTAGATGCACTATTAATCCACTAAGAGGAGTAATCAACTAATTAACTAAGAGATGCTTATGGATAGGATTAGATATATTAAGTCACTAACAATGATTGGAGGACACTCAGTCTCAACTCAAGTGTACACATGCATTCACCTCAGGCATATATTATCAAACAGGCGGTGGGCAAAGTCGCAAGTTCATCAATTATCTCCGAGGAACAGGAATTTAAGTGTAAAGTCCACAAATTTAAGCACTAATTTGCCCAAATTACAAACCTAAATGACTAAATCTCAATGGGCAGGTAAGAACGGGTCAGGTATAGGTAGGGTTGTTATTCAAGTCGAACGAGAGTCAAGCATTGCTTGTTCATATTCAGCCCAATTAGAAACAGGTTGAGCTCGAGTCGAGCCTAAATTTGAACTAGAGCTTAAAGTTGTGCTCATACTGTCATACTCGGCTCGTTTAGGAAATGAACGAGCTCAAGCCGAGTTTTTTTCGAGCATTAAGTAGCCCTATTTGCTCATAACATAGTAACTTGAAAGAAATTTTACAAAATTTGAGTTATTCAAGTTTAAATCGAGCGAGTCGAGCTTTAAACCAAGCTTAAAAATATACTCATATTTGGCTTGTTTAGAAAATGAACGAGCTCGAGCCGGACTTTTATCGAGTCGAGTTCAAGTTGAACTCGAGCCACTCGGCTCATATAACAACCCTAGGTATAGATCGATTTAGACGGGCTGGATTGGAATCACAAATCATGCAATCGAAACGCTACACAATTCGATCTCCAATATATATTATACAAAGGGCGTGTTTGCGAGGGTTTTTTTTTAGGACGTAGAGATACTTTTTGAGGGTGGAGAGGATTAATCTACTGCGTGTTTGGTTGAAAGAAGATGAGATTTTTATCAAATAGAGTAAAAAGATTTATATGCCCTTCATCTTCTTTCCCAATTTCATTCGCAAAAATTGAATAAGATAAAAAATAATTCCTCCCGCCCTTAGCAGTCGCTCCTCACCGGTCGCACAAGCCTTCCTCGCTGGTCTAGCATTTAATCGAAGTTGGGCAACCATGGAAGATTGGAGGAAGTCAAGTGAGGGGCAAAATGGCTCGGATGGGGTAGAAAAATTTCTCCACCCACAACCACAACCACCCTCAATTTGATGGTGGGAAAATCGGGGGTGGCGCCATCCCCTCGACCCCTTCAATCCCCAACTTCGGCATTCCCTCCATCTCCTCCCAAATACACCGGCTCGAACCCCGGAAAAAAATCGTTCACCCCATCCCCCTCCCCCACCACCTCGCAAACACGCCCTAAGTCATAAACTCACTTGCCAATGTCCTTCACCAACAAACATTCCGATTCCATGGTCGCATAAAGAGACACCTTTGGCCTTGGTCAACTAGGGGTGTTATTCGAGTCGAATGAGCCGAGTAGGGTGTTGCTCATATTCGGCTCGTTTCGGTTCAAGCTCGAGTTTGGCTCGAATTTTTGTTGAGCTTAGAAGTGAGCTTGAACTCGTCTTACGAGTATTTGAACAAGCTCGAGCTTGAGCTCGTTTTGCTCATTTTTTGTCGAGTCGAGCTCGAGCTCGTGTTATTGTTGTAGCTTGTTTTTTATGGAAGTTCGTTTCTGAGCTCGTTTTTTTAGCTCGTTTCTGACCTCGTTCGAACGCCTGAAGTGAACGGGATTGATTAAAGGGAAACCCTGAAGCTAAAGGGAAAAAAAAAAGAGCATAAGGGCAAATTTGTCCGAGCTATACGAGTTATTCAAGCTCGATTCGAGCTCAGGAACCCGCTCGAACTCGGCTCGTTTTTCAAATGTGAACGAACTCGAGACGATTTTTTCGAGCCGAATCCGAGCAGCTCGTGTTCACATAACACCCCTTAATGCCCTTATGACCAACATCAAACCCTACACAACTCAATACGTCTCGCCCTCACAAAACACATCCTTCCCAACTCAATTCCTCGCCATCACCCCAATACCGCATCCCTTCTCGTCGGAGTGATCGGACACAGAACAAGTTCTTGCTCAAAACAAATTTTCTTAGATTGATCGGATTTTAAAATCGACTCGACCAGTCTATAAACAAGTGCTGTATAAATTTTGGTGTTGACTTGACGGTGTGACAGCAAGGAGTCCAAAACCAGTATTTATAATGGTCTGACTCTTGAAGCCCAATAAGGCAACGAACTAATGAGATGGTCCATTCTCTTTAAAGGCCCAATCCATTAAAAACTGCTCAAGAAATATTCCCCTTTCCCCCCTAAACTTAGCAAGTTGGTTCATGTTCTGAATAGGTGATGGCTAAACCAAAGTTGGTTCAGGTTGGCCATACGAATATGACGATATAATGTATGGATAGAATCGCCATATTCGTATTTGTGTTTGGTATATAAGTATGTGGATATCAACGATTGATTTTCTACTCTTTTGGTATAAGAGTTTCCCTAATCCCTCTCTTCTATGTACTTTTCTCTAAACAACCATATCTAACTTCGTCGTTGTTCCACTTTAGCGTCTCTCCTCAACCTCTCATCGGAGACCTTCGTAATCTCCTAATGCCTTCGTCGTCACCCCCGTCTCACTTTGTCTCTTTGGCATGAACCAAATCGACTCCCACTTAGCACCAAAATTTGAACGTCATCCTTGTCGTCTGTTGCTCCCAGCTTCAGATTTTATGGAAATCCTAGAATGGTTTTGTTATATTGGTTCATTTTATATTCATATTTTGATAGCTAATATCCTATAAAAATATCAGATATTAATTTAAGACGCATATCTTGTTATCAATATGATATCTTATGCTCCATTCGATCGGAAATAAACTATGTTTGACTTTTCTGTACGTAGTTTTTAGCTCTTAAAACTACTTGTTAAAAAGTCAAACATCGTTTATTTCCGATTGAAGGGAGTATCTGATATCCATACACTCTTACTAAACAAGCCTAAAAATATACATAAACTTGAGAGGTTAAATGAGATAAGAAGAGTTTTACATTTATTTATTTTTATGACTAAGAGTTTTACATTTTAAGGTCGCTTCACTCGATGGACTTTGACTTCTCTTCTATTGTGATGTGTTGGAACTTTTGTCCCGCGTTAAAATTCACGAGAATTTGATCTTTGAATATAAGTCAGTGACCCACTCTTTCTATTGCCAATTAGTTTTAGGATAGAACCCTACTGGTCTTGTGTGCTCGGCTTGGGTGCGCATGATGCACTCGGACGTGTGAACCCCCATGTTATATGGCCCGAAAGTAAGGACCCCACGTTATATAACCCACCGGGATTTATCATGGTATCAGAGCAATGCGATTTGTGGCCCTGGTCTATTAATTGGCTAGTTGGCTTTAAGGCAAGACATCAAGTTGCAGAGCAGTGCGGTTCAGAACCCTGATCTATTATTGAGCTAGCCGGCTTTAAGACAAGATGTCAAGTGCAACCGACCCACCTCCTATATTGCCAGGTTTTAGGATGGGGTCTTGGGTCCACATGATGGCTCATCTAAATTGTTCTCTTATCAAAAAACAATCCCAAACCCAATGAGACTATGAGAGTTTAAGCCAACTCATCTCACCTCGGATACCCGTTTCGATCAGTTTATGGACCGGATCTCCTTGCGTTCAGGGAGATTCGAACGCGAATTTATAGACCGTATAGAAAGAAACTAGCGGCCATCAGATTCACACCGGAAATAACTAAAAGCTGGGAAACAGCTGTAAAATGAGAACAACTAATACAACGAAGAACGGATCATAAGCAAGCACAGCTGTGTAGATATCCAAATCCTGGGGCCACTTAAAATAATCCCTTCAATCCCAATCCAACTGAAAATATCACTAAAAAAATGTTCAATCCCATTGATCGAATCTACAACGCAATGTGAAACCATTCATCAAAAATGATTTTGTATACAGAGGAACTCACCGAGTCAAATGAGGCACTGACCCCATTAGATTTTGTTCATTAATCTATTGCTAAAACTCAAATACTACTTTTCTATTTTCAATTATCCACAAATTAAAATGCTTTCATTTTAAAGTTAAACACCTTCATCAAAGTTGATTTGGTCAGGGGCGGAGCTGGGGTGCTCGAGCACCCCTGGCCGGAAAAAAAAATACAAAAAAAAAAACTTTTTTTTTACATATATTTAGTATATTTAAAGTAATATAACATTTTTAAGTGATATTTGAAGTAGAATTGCTATCTAGCTCAATTGGTAAAGGGGAGATAAGAGAATTAAATGGTCTTGGTTCAAATCTCAAACGTGGGTACACGTAACTACATAACTAGTATTAGTAGACACCATACCCACACAAAAAAAGCACAAAATTAATACTATTATACTCATGTGAAACATCACAACAAGGTTATTAGTTATTACCATGTAATAACCTTTACAATCCAAGACATTTTAAACAATACATTTATATGACAAAATATTTATTTTTTTGCATGCTAAATGAGCATACAAAAAACCATAATAATGGTAGGGCTCACCATATAGGTTATGAAATTGGAGAGCCAAATTTGGCTTTACTTTGGTGGAAGGCCATATTCTTTTTTCTTAGAATATGGCTTATGGTGGATGCAAAACACAAGCCAAATATGGATTATATTGTTTCATTTTCTTTTAGGTCATCATCTTTTCAATGTTCAACTCTAGTTGTAGTGGTAAAAATTGAAGGAATTCACGAATAGTAAAATCCACAGGAGTTCACAAAACAAGTGAATACTCTATCTGCTTACTGTCTCGAAAGACTAAGAAACACCAAAACCAAATACAAAACCCTTCCACTGACACTTACAAGCACACAAACCAGTGAATCACTCATCAGTTTAATGAGGGCATCAACCATGACAAACAGACTTCAAAAGGAGGTTACAGAAAAAACAATAGTACATACATACACTGCTTCTGCAATCAAGCAGCAGTCTCTTCGTCTTCCTCCTCGTCCTCGTAGTACTCCTCCTCTGCGGTTGCGTCCTGGTACTGCTGGTACTCGGCCACGAGATCGTTCATGTTGCTCTCAGCCTCGGTGAACTCCATCTCGTCCATACCCTCGCCTGTGTACCAGTGCAAGAAAGCTTTCCTCCTGAACATGGCGGTGAACTGCTCGCTCACCCTCCTGAACATCTCTTGAATGGAGGTTGAGTTCCCTATGAAGGTGGAAGACATCTTCAGTCCCCTTGGAGGAATGTCGCAGACGCTTGACTTTACGTTGTTGGGGATCCACTCAACGAAGTACGACGAGTTCTTGTTCTGGATGTTAATCATCTGCTCGTCAACCTCCTTGGTGCTCATCTTGCCTCGGAATAAGGCTGATGCAGTTAAGTACCTGCCATGTCGTGGGTCAGCGGCACACATCATGTTCTTCGCATCCCACATTTGCTGGGTCAGCTCAGGGACTGTGAGAGCCCTGTATTGCTGGGAGCCTCTTGACGTCAAAGGGGCGAACCCAACCATGAAGAAGTGGAGACGTGGGAAGGGGATTAGATTCACGGCCAATTTACGAAGGTCAGAGTTGAGTTGTCCAGGAAAACGCAAACAACATGTTACACCACTCATGGTAACAGAGATAAGGTGGTTAAGATCTCCGACTGCATAATACCAAGATGGAAAAATAAGATTAGAAATAATCCTGTAAACCAAAGCATAAACTACTAGAGAATGCCAACGAACTTCTATATTTTTATCTCAATCAAGTAATGGGTACTACTGAAAATAGATCCCACAAGCTGAGCCTTAAGTGTAACCTACCAATGATAGAGACAATGTTGTATGATGTAAAAACTTGTATTAACATCTTTGAAATGACAAACAGAAAATCAGCTTAAGCCTTAAGAGCATATGCTAAATAAAAATAACATATACCTAGCTTGTAGCTTAAAAATAACTCTTAGCTAAACTAGAGACAAACATGGCCTGGTTGGAAAAAAAAATCAGGATTTAATGAAGAATGGTGGACCATCTTTGACAGCTCAATGCAAATTAACAATATCCAGCTCAACGAAACAACAGCTCAACAAGTAAATAACATGTCACGACCCACGGATCATACCAACAGTCCCACCACTACAAAAGACTCAAAACAGTAATGACATTAATGAACGAGTAACATGATATACTTACAGCTAGGAGTGGCCAGCTTCAGAGTTCGGAAGCAAATGTCGTAGAGAGCCTCATTGTCCAAGACCATACACTCGTCGGCATTTTCAACAAGTTGATGAACGGACAAGGTGGCATTATAAGGCTCAACAACAGTGTCGGATACTTTCGGTGAAGGGAAGACGGAGAATGTCAACATCATTCGATCAGGATACTCCTCCCGGATTTTCGAAATAAGAAGGGTTCCCATACCAGAACCTGTACCTCCACCAAGTGAATGGCAAACTTGGAATCCTGTTCCACAAAATCCTCAGTTAGGTATACATGAATACAATTACTTTGTGCCAATTTATCTCCACACAAACTCCATAACAAGCCTTTAAAAGCCCCTAGGGTTTCAATCTAAGTAATTTCTCTCATCAAAGAGCACTCAATTTACAAACATTGATTGCAATAACAAAATTCCCAATCCCCTAATTGTACAAACACAATAGAGCCACCAAGAAACAATGTCAAACCTAACAAGGCCAATATAACAGAAGCCAAATCCCTATGCTTCTAGACGAATGATCAACAACGGATCCTAATTACAAGCCTGCGCCGTTTATACAGGCACGCATCACAAATTTAAAAAACACAAAATTGACGAAACCCTAGGGATCGACTAATTGGAAAAAAATGAGCTGTTACCTTGTAAGCAATCGCAGTTCTCAGCCTCTTTACGGACCACATCTAGAACAGAATCGATCAATTCCGCTCCCTCGGTGTAGTGGCCCTTGGCCCAATTGTTACCAGCACCGGACTGACCGAAGACGAAGTTATCCGGGCGGAAGATCTGACCAAACGGCCCGGATCTGACGGAATCCATGGTGCCGGGCTCGAGATCCATGAGGACGGCGCGTGGGACGTACCTACCGCCGCTGGCCTCGTTGTAGTAGACATTGATGCGCTCGAGCTGGAGCTCGGAGTCGCCGCTGTACTTGCCGGTGGAGTCGATCCCGTGCTCGTCGCAGATCACTTCCCAGAACTTGGCGCCGATCTGGTTCCCGCATTGACCGCCCTGGATGTGGAGGATTTCTCTCATCTCTGTGGATTTGATGGATTTCCGGCGAAGAAAGAGAAAGACTGAAAGAGGGAGAGCTTCAAAGATTTGTGTGTGTGTGAATCTGTCTGGTTCGGCTGAGCTGTGCAGATCTGTTTTATAGTTCTAGGAAAGGTATAGAAACTCGGTCGGCTTAGATTTTCATTTCGGGGCCCTCTAAAAAGGGTTATTTGCAAATCAGGACCAAGGAATAGTCAGTTGTACACATGGTATGTTTGGCATATTATCAAGCAAGCTATAACGACTAAAGTAGCCTACTGTTTAGATATTTTTGGATATATATTATTATATTTTTAAAGCTTTTGATTTAGTTATAACTAGTGTAATACCCGTGCCTTCAAGGCACGGGAGTTTGATCAATTTTAATTTGAACATCATTTTATATATCTATATCTATAATAGTACTATATTAATATATACTTGTTTATAACAAAAATATGTACGTATAAAGTTTTTTTTTGTAATTTATAAATTAGTTGGAAAGAGATACAATACAAAATTTTAAAATAATTTAATAAGGTAAAGTAGTAATAATACTCAAACACACCACCTAATATAATTGAAATAAATACTCTGTATATAGTTATTGTCATAAGCACATGATTGTGCGAATACTTTTGAAGTTATGAAGATATACATAACTTATTCATTATTTTCATTAGAAAGATGGCTAGAAAGAGAGGGAAATTAATAGTGAAAATAAAGGTCAGATGGTAAAAATAAAAAAATTCCTAAAAGGTAGAAAACTAAGAAAAGTGATCTAAGAAGCCTCATCTAAAATGTAAAATAATCATTAGTAAATGCTTGTAAGTCTTAAAATATTATTTATTTTTCGATAGTCATTTAAGATGTCTAAAATAAGTAAATTGTAAGAAAAAAACTTTTCAAACATAAGTAAAATAAGTAAATTGTAAGAAAAAAACATCCCTTATTAATATCGATTAATAAGAAAAGAAACTTTTGATTAGTATAAAAATAGGATACAAATATGTTCAAAATATGAAACGTGTATTTTAAAATTTCAGCACTAATATTGACCAATAAGAAAATACCATTTGAATAAAAAAATTAAGTTTAATTGTGGGCGTAACATGTCAGCAAAATGCTAGCAGAATTAGTATTATTATTATTATTATTATTTATTAATAGATTTTTATTTTGACATTTGAATTAGTTATCTAGATATTTTTAATACGATTGTGATGAATATAATATAGGAAATAAATATTTAAACTTCCCTTAATAACATCGATTAATAAGAAATGAAACTTTTGATTAAAAAATTCAACTTTAATTTACAGAGCGACACGTCAGCAAAATGCTAGCAGAATTAGTAATATTAATAGATTAATATCGATTAATAAGAAAAGAAACTTTTGATTAGTATAAAAATAGGATACAAATATGTTCAAAATATGAAACATGTATTTTAAAATTTCAGCACTAATATTGACCAATAAGAAAATACCATTTGAATAAAAAAATTAAGTTTAATTGTGGGCGTGACATGTCACCAAAATGCTAGCAGAATTAGTATTATTATTATTATTAATTAATAGATTTTTATTTTGACATTTGAATTAATTGTCTAGATATTTTTAATACGATTGTGATTAATATAATATAGGAAACAAATATTTAAACTTCCCTTAATAACATCGATTAATAAGAAATGAAACTTTTGATTAAAAAATTCAACTTTAATTTACAGAGCGACACGTCAGCAAAATGCTAGCAGAATTAGTAATATTAATAGATAGATAGATAGATAGATAGATAGATATATTGCAATCGGAAAAAAAATGAAAACATGTCTCAATATTTACGACAATATAACCAAAAATAAAAAAAAGAACGGATTCAAATCATATTTAAAATAGGAAACAAATATTTTAAAGTTTCCATAATAATATTGACCAATAATAAAAGCTCATTTGAATAAAAAATTCAACTTTAATTGTGAGCGTGACACGTCAGCAAAATGCTAGTAGAATTAGTAATATTAATAGATTTTATTATGTTTTTGTGGTATAATTCTAAGTTTATATGATAAAGAGTAGTGATAAGATGTAATTTTATTAGCAAATGGGCAATACCTCTAAATAAAAAATTTACAATCAATAATACTTTTTCCCGTTAATTAAAACTCGTTGTTTTAGGAGGGAAATCCTGTTAAGAAAAACTTGTCATTTTAGTTATTTTGTTATCCACTTTACGAAATTGCCCTTGTAATCATTAAATAATTGTTTAGTTGTAGTTTTTTAGAAAGTAAAAAAAGTAGAGTAATAATTATGGCATAAGTGTATTTTTGTTTGTTTTTTTAATAAGTGTGTAGATTTTTAAAATAACAAGTTTTAATTAATCAGATGGAATATAAATTATGAACAATGAAATAAAATATATATATATATATATATTATCAGAAAATATAAATAATTTGATGTTTATATATTGGGATGTTGTTGTTGTTGATTATATAACTAATTTTGAGGTTTTAATGGATATATACCCAATTAATCAAATTTTCATGGGTATATACTAGACCTATCAAAACACAACCCGACCCGAGCGCCCGAAAAAATTTCGACCCGAACCCGGGAATTTCGACCCAGAATTTTTTTTCGACCCGAACCCGAAATACCCGGAAATTTTCTGGGTAGTCTGGGTTTCGACCCGGTGACTCGATTTACCCATTTGACCCAGTGACCCGATTGATTTATAATTATATATGATTAATTTTTTTTTATGGATATTCTAATTTATTACATTTTATAATTACAATCACTTGATCTTTCATTTTCAAATCAACTTTTATATTTATTTGTATTGTGTAAGACTTCGTCCGATCGATAGTATTTGATTTTTTATTTTTCAACAGACTTTTTTAAGAAGATAAAAATTCTAAAAAATATTAAAATATTAAAACAATTCTATGCTTATTACTAATTGCATTAAATTATTTTTAAAAAATTATTTGAAAATTTGATATTTGATATTTTATATATTATTACATTTTATTAAAAATTACGAGAAATAATAAAAATCAAATATTTTAAATCAAATATAGTATATAATTACAAGCACCAGAACTTATGAACAATGTATTTAACTTTAGAATTTTAAATTTATCAAAAAATTATTAAATCATGATTTTTTTTAATTTAAAAAAGAAAAAATTGACCAACCCGAAATCGACCCAAAATGACCCGAAAACCCGGTCAAACCCGTATTATCCGAGACCCGAAAATACCCGAAACCCGTATTATCCGGGACCCGAAATGACCCAAACCCGACCCGAATGACCCGTTTAACAGGTCTACGGTATATACCCAACTCCGCATCTAAAACATAGTGAATGATATTATATTTATACTCCAAATTAGAAATTCAACAATAGCATTAAATCTGATGGCGTTATAAATTGTAGTACACTCTTCAAATGTGGGCAGCCTTTTGCCCTTTGCGAACGTGTAATAAAAGGTGAAGGGACCAGACGGGGATAAGAATCGTCAAACACACCGATTTCAGAATTGGATTCGGGTAGATTGGGTCCAACCGTCCAAACTAAAACAGGCTGGTCGCCCGGATGTATCGAATATAGGTGTTATATGTACTAAACCGTGCAGATTTTAAATCCGTTTCACCATTTAAATGACACTTATCTCATAATCGTTATGTTCAGGAAAAAAAAGTAACTAACGGATCTTGAATCCGTTCAGTATATGTATCAGATTTATGATCCGTTTAAATGCTTTTTTTTAAGGTTCATCTTTTTTTTAAAAAAATTAACATGAACGACCCGTGATCTTTTTGTGTTGTTTTTCAAAATTGAATGGATTTAGGATCCGTTTGTATATTTTTTTTAAGTTTTAACTTTTTTTGTTTTAAAATTTTAATATGAACCGACAATGGATCCATTTTTGTTATTTTTTAAATTAAAGAGTTTTGTGATCAGTTTGTATTATTTTATAATGATTGTTGGAAACGTGGATCAAATGGATCCTAGATCCACATACATGAGTGTGTTTAGCACCTGTACTAGGTAACAACTTTATTTTTTTGTTATTTTACTCTTTTTGCTCTTTTTTTTAGGACATATGATATGATTTTCCTATTTAAAAAGTTAATTTATGTTTGGGTGGATTAGAAAAATTGATTTTATATTTCTGTTGTTTAATTTATAGCTTAAAAATAAGTGAAATTTTATCAATGAAGAGGGCCAATCATACACTAGTAGATCGATGTGTGTGTTTTTTATTTCGGGTAGTTATTTCATGAGCATCTTAAAACAAACTTCCATCTCGAATTTTAGGATGAAATCGCATTGGTACATGATATTTCATTGTGTTGAAAACTGATTTCGTCGATAAATATCAAATCCATTGTGATAGCATTACAACATTGGCTAATGTATAAAGCCATGAGTCGAAGGGTGATTCGAATGCTCATTTCGCAATACTCCGTAGTTCTTTTGAAAAGAGCATAATATGATTGGAAAAGATGATCCGTCTATATGAACGTCAAGTTTATCCGCTTCAATAGATATTTGAGTTTAGCTTTTCATACGCTTACAAATAGATATTGAAAATTGCTTACCTCCTTATGGATACCAAAAGAAAATGTTACAAGTTCATAATTCAACTATGTTGTGATGTCATCTGCCCAGACATGAAACCCAATATCGAATTTGAGAAGGGTCTTGATCATTCAGTTGGAAGTCGGAATGTTTTTAGTACTTCGCAGTATCATTATTTTCAGGGAATAAAACGCGAAAGTGTAGGATTGTTACATGAGCCGAGTAGCTCGGGCTCGACTCGATAAAGCTTGTTCATTTTCTAAATAAGGTGAGTATGAACACATTCTTAAGCTCGATTTAAAGCTCACTTTGTCCGATTTAAGCTCGAATAGCTCGCATCTTGTGAAATTTCTAAAATTTTCTTTAAATTACTATGTTCTTATCAAGTAGGGCTGCTTAATGCTTGAAAAAAAGTTTGATTCTAGCTTGTTCATTTCCTAAACGAGTTGAGTATGAGCATATTACACCGATGATTTAACTAAAATCACTACCATTCCTCCCTGATTTAATCCCAAATTTATGCATGAAAGGAAATGTCGCAAATGGTTGATATTTCGCTTGTTGTAATTGTAATGGGACTTTCTAAATACTTTCAGAGTGCCATAATAGGAATTGCACTAATCAAGTGCTTTGAGTACAACACACAAAAACTTGATTACTTCACCAAAGCTTTGTTGGATTCTTTTATGCTTGCTATTAGTGTCTAAGATCCCATATGTCAGTCCTTTACTTGCTAAACTAATAAAGACTCAACACAAACTTTGTATCATATCAGACACATTAAGGATCAACAGTATCCACAGCAGCAGTGTAAGCTTGATTTTGATTCATGCTTACTGTAAGTACTGTCATGTTCAATTGGGAATCGACGCAAGAGAGACAAAAGCCTCTAAAAACACTAAAATGGGACCTAAGTTAAATTTCTATTCAATTCATTGAAGAGGATAATATGATACAAAGAGAGATGACAATTTTTTTTCCACCATTTTAAAAAATAAATAATGCAACTGATAATGGCAATCAACACACCCTTCTAAGGTCTGCAAGCCCTAGAAGAACAAGTGGCTCTATTGACAACTCCATGATTTCACCAAGCCAATTAATAACGAATGGTTTAAGCTACGTCAACCACGAGTAAACACCACACTTACTTCATTTTCTCAGGTGTGCTTGATGGGGGCAGTGTCCCGAACACCCTATCCCACAGCGAGGAAGTAATCCCAAAGCCCTTTTCATGGATCCGGAAGTGATGATTCAAGTGATACCTCTGCAGGGGGTAAAAAAAAGCACAACAAGTTCAATCAAACCATATTTGCACTGGATATACACAACAAGTTCAGATATTATCCTTGTCCAAACAGAAAAGGCAAAAACTGCTGATATTCTCATGAATCTCATACCCATTTTATTAGAAAAAAAAAACAAAGTTGATTTGAAAATTTTTAGGAGAGACTCAAGTTAACCATGGATCAAATTATAACATTAGAAAAGCTTGAAAGAACATATTTTTACCTTGAGACTTTTAGGAATTTTTTTGGATGGCTGTGCATGGTGCAAGTAATAGTGAGTGATGTCGTACATCACGTATCCTAACAAGACACCTCCAAAGAGAGCAGGAGCAGTTGAAGGAGTTGCAAGAGCCTTAAATACTTGCCAGAGCTGCCAAGAGCAAGTGATTGATTAATCGGATGATACGAGTTAAATGATAAAGATGGAAAATCATATGGTCAAAATATCAATAAAAATGGGAACATACGGGCCCAAGTAGAACAGCTAATGCAGCAGGAGGGAAAACAAGGCGATAACCATCCATTGGGTGCTTGTGATGAATACCATGAAGAAGGTAATGCATGGTGTTTCCCCTACAATAAGTACCAAACACTATTACAAATAAATTTTCTGCAGTCAAGAATGTTTTCCATCCCAAGAGAAAGCAAAGAAAGGTACCAATAGCTCGTTGTTTTGATGTGGAAAATGTAACGATGTATTGTGTACTCCATCAACGTCCACAGAAAAATGCCAAATATCACCATCGATGCTATTTCAGGGACGGTGTGGCCCATCCGCACAGACATTGAGATGAAGTAGCAACCCACTGGAACCCAAATAGCTGGGATAGCCCACCATACTGTACGGGTTAAGGACTGTATCAAGTTAAGTACAACCAGTCAGATAACCAAATTTGAGCAAACGAATTCCAAATATACCAAGAGTTAGCTCTCTAGCAAGCTTCAAGCTTCAAGCATTAAGAAGGAAATTACCTCCCAAAAATCACTTCCAAATAAACGAGGGCCTTCCTTGCCAACAATAGGTTGGTGAATCCAGTCATGATATTCTTCCCCAAGATGGCCAACCTGTAATGAACTTAGGGAAATGAATTAAAAAGTACCTAAAGTGCACAACTTTAAATATTAGATGGTTCACCGAGATCCAAAAACCAGGTGACAAATTCTGTTCAAGATTCAATGGTTCACCAAGATGCAAAAACTGGGCGACAAATTCTGCTAAGATTCAACTAGTACAAAAAAGGGAAAGGGGGAAAAAATCAACATTGTAATTACCTGAAAAACAAGTGGCTTATTTAGGTCCACAGTGAAACCTTTTGCAACCATCTCCTTGATATAAACTGAAAGAAAGCAACAATAAATTAACATAACATATGATTCTATGACAAACCGTACCAGAACAGGAAAAAGAGATGCAATTAGTCATTTTGAAAAACAAGATAATCAGGACACAATTTCCACATAAAAAACTAAAAAAGGCATGCCAATTCAAAAAAAATTGAGATTGAGATACTTATTTATTCCAGGAAATTTAAACAGCAGACATTCAAAACTATCATCTTATCATGTTTTGTATCAGAAAGCCAGAAAACAAATCTTATAACGTCAATGATGGAATCAACTCCCTCAATTTACAAGCCCCTATAAAAATCGGGATTCAGGGCCACAATATCCACTGAGACATATGGTTAAATGGAAAAGGATTTGTGAAGATGAATTCCTATGAACTTGAATTGTATAGGCCTACTTCCATCAAGGTTCATTAGGTCATCATCATAGATCACTTTTTTTTTTCCAAGGTTGGTTTTTAATTTGATAATCAAAAGACATGAATATGAAGACAACAAACTTAATACTCCCACTATTTGACAATCAAAGCAAGGAACGAAAACATCAAAAATTTACTACGGCATAGTTGAATTTTGACAAAGAAAAAAAGGATAAATATTTCTCAGTCGAACCAGTAGCTATTCAGCAAGTAAATCTTTCATAATCAAGCTTTTGGTGGTGGATGTAAAAGATGTGCAACCACTAGATCTAAAGATTTAAAAATTGAAAACAACAAAATCCAACGGCCAAAACAACAACTTCCGCAATACAAGCTGAAATTGACTCATTGAAAACAGAGCATCCAAAATCCCAACCACTCGGCCCCACGTAAAGATCCAATTTTTCAAACGCAGGAGCATCAAATCAAGCAAATAAAAAAACGCTAATCTAGCCAAAAGACCAAACCATCAGATCTGGAGAAAAGGAGAGAATTCAAAGAATCAGGTTTAAGATTCACCTAAAACCCTAAACCCCCAACAATTCAGCACGGTGCAGCAATTGAGAGAGCACAAACAATCAAGAGAAACTCAAACGCACCTGAGATAATTCGGCCGACCGCAGATTCAACACCGCACGCCGATTGAGAACGGCTGGAGCGCGAGTGGCAATGGCGACTCTCGGCCGCTGATAAGGGAATTGACGAGCGGAGGAGAAAGCGAGGATTGAGGAGAGATTATTATAGGAAGGGACGCATCTTGACCGTTAGTTTTAAAAGGGGGGAGAGATCTTCAGTCTTCAGGCCAATAATTAACTGCCACGTTAGCCAGGCTGGCATTTTCTCATGTTCTCCTTTGTACAGCTAATATATATATACGGCCATAGGAAGTAATTGTGTGCGGTTGATTCCATTGGAGTATTATAGTTAAGGGACTTGATTAAGTAAAATGAACGGTCAAATTATATCATTTCATAAAGAAAATATCTTTATTTATTTTATTTTTCATCCGGAGTATTGTATTATTTTCAGTAAACTCTTTAATGTTGTTTTCTATAGAAAAATTCAAAACTTTATGCTCTACTATTTTATCCCATAAATTTAGAGAATAAATTCATAATGACTATTCAATTTTGAATTAATAATTTAGAATGATAAAAACTATATAAAATATTAAAATATTTTCGTACAATGAATATGATCATTATTTTTAAAAAATTAATTAAAAATAAATTAGCATCTTAAAAAGATACTTAGAATATACTCTATCGGTTGGGCAAAACATCGTTTACTATTCAACTATGTTTTTTTTAGAATGATAAAATATCTATTTTTTATAAAAAAAATTTAAACAATTTCGTAGTACAACATTGTTAATTTTTTTTATATAAAAAATGGATATTTTGCATAGTTTGAACGAGGACTATATAAAATATCCATTTTTTTTATAAATAAAAGAACTAACAATTTTGTACTTATTAATAGTAACTATGAAATTGTTTTAATTTTTTTTAAAAATAGATATTTTATATACTAGTAGTTTTTATTATCTAAAAATGCGAAGATGAATAATAAACGGACATGTTTCCGAATCGATGGAGTATATAAATAATAAACTATATGTTTTTGTCATTATTTATGAAATGTCAGCTCATCGGATCAAATAGGTGTAACACGATATCATTAAAATTTGTAACTCAATATCCAGCGCACATGACACAACTCAAATTTAAAATTGAAAAAATAACGATTAATTGATCAGTTCATCTGTTCTTACTTGTTAAGAAATTCAAATAACTCAAATTTAAAACTGAAAACAACATGCCAGCAACATCATCTAGACTTTTAACATTCTACAAAATCATCCAAGAAAAAGAACAAAAAGATTCTGATCAGGATCAACTTGGAAATTCCAAAATGAATGATATGATATGATCACTTTTCACTATAACCGTACAAAAAATGGATCATTTGGACAGTAAAACATTGAATCATCAATCCCTCTTTCTACAGCCAAATTTATACAGCTCACAAGATGTGATAACCACTTTCCACTGTAACCATGTACAAAAATTGAATTTATACAGCTCACAAGATGTGATAACCACTTTCCACTGTAACCATGTACAAAAATTGGATGGTAAACAATCACAGATGTGTGAATTTCAAGCTCTGCGACTTTCAATAGCCGGAGTTATGTCCTGGAACACTGGAAGCCTACATGACTTCAGAGCTCCCTTGCTCTTCCAACTTCCATTCGAGCCTTTGCAAGGCAAAAGAGCCTCTGGGGTGGGCGGTGAAGAAGTACAGATTTCTGTATCTTGCTTCTCATGATCAAAAGACAAGGAGCGACGTGCTGATGAACTTTTTGAGGATAAGTGAGCTCCAGGGGAGGAAGCCATCTCAGACCCGAAACCCAGGGAATCCTCCTCTTCGTCTTCTTCAACCATGTCAGCCCACCTCTTACCACTTTTGCAGGACCAGCTAGGGAAGAAAGAGTCCTTAGCCTGTTCTACTTTGTCATTTGGGTCTCTCCCGAGCAATCCAACCTGCCAGTTCTGAACTCCATTGGGATTCTGGTCAGTGTTGCATTCATCTGGCGAGACAACGCTTGATTCCTCTGAGTTTGTGTTCAGCTTCTGCAGTGTGACCTCTGACCCATCATTCGAAGAGGCTTCTAAATTTCCAAAGACTAAAGCCACCTTCCCGAATTGAAGATTGCAGGGTTGACAGATAGTCTTGTCTCCGTTCAGCTCGTTTCTCCTAGTTACTGGAAATCTTTTCGGCTGTGTGGAAGGACTAATCAAGCATCTTCTCACAGAGAATGAGCCATCTGTGTAGGCTCCAGTTTTCCTCTGTGTTCGGTTAATAGGCTGCGTGTACAGACGTTGCCCTGAACCTTCCTGCCTGCTATCAGTGACAGAGCCATCTGTGTAGGCTCCAGTTTTCCACTTGCTAACTACTGGAGTCTGCGGTGTGCTTCCAGATTCGTTAGCACCACCAACTGCACACATATTATCGATATAATCTAGTTGGCTTTGGCAGTCAAAGTCCCTCTCTTGTGCATTTTGATTCTCTTTACCCTTCATATATGAATGCAAACCTCCCTGTGACTCTATCTGAACCAACATCTCATGTGCACGTTCATATGACTTAGCATAGGACTCATCCATCGGTTTATTAGCAGCTGAGGCTTTTATGGACTGAAGCAAAAATTTTGCTTCACTGATCCTGTTCATGAACATCAAGCAGATAGCTAGATTGCACTGCTTGTTCTTGTCAAGCTCAATCGACAGCCCTTTCCTGCACAATGAATAAAAGCACTCGGTTTACACATTTGATCACATCCTTCTAACAAGTGTAGCAGCACTGCACTTCCTTAGTTCCTTACCTGTAGTATTCTTCAGCTTGTTTATAATTATTCTGCTGCAAATGTGCCCAAGCCAAGTTACCCAAAAGCCTGCAATACAATACGAGCAAAACTATCACACATTGCACCAACGAAAACCGGGGGAAATCACACCAGAAACAAGGTGAACCAGTGCATCATATACCGTGAGTATTCTTGTTCAACTGTGATGTGAACCTTCTTCCCTTGGGATCTAGCTATCTTAGTTCTCCTCCCACCAATTGATTCTTCTTCTTCGATGCGTTTCACCTTCTCCTGAAGAATTTCTACCTGTTCATCCAGCCTACCAGAGCGCTGCACAGCCAGTACCAGTAAAGGCCCAAAGTTCTCAGAAATGATAGTCCAACCCGGATTCAAGAAGTAATAGGAGCCATGAAGCCACAATATCATTATCAAACACATCAAGATATTGCACAAAATACCACAGTATCCTCCATTGCTTCTGCTAAACTAATTCGTCAACTCATGAGATAACAAATTATCCAAATTTATCATGTCCTAAAATACTATCAACTTTACAACACCAAATTGCGGTTCACAATATCCAAATTAGGGTTTTGATTAATCATGTTATGTGCAATTTGTCTGAAAATGGTGCAAGAAAACTAAAAAGCCCCAGTATGAATTTCATTTCAAGGGGAAAAAAAAGGAGAGAGGATTATACCTTATAGAGTTCAATTAGTATGTTGTCAAGAGATTCCTGTGCTTCATGTGAACAGAGGTGACGAAAAGACTTGATAGCTTCAATGGCCTCATCCGACCGATCCAACTGCTTCATCACCACAGCCATGTCCTTCAGCGCACTGTTGACCCGATCGCCGGAGTTTATCGCCCTCCAGAACAGCGAGATTGACCTAGACGGATCCTTGTCTATCAACTGTTTGTGAAGAGAACGGAAAGAAATTTCACATTATCCGCAAAATTCCAACTGAAAACCGATCATCATGATTCCAATTGACAACGAAAAGTGCAAGATTATCGGAAAGAAACCCTAACATTGCGAGCGGATACGAAACCCTAAAATTCCGAGCGAAGATGAAACCCTAAATTCGGAAATCGGAAATCGAACTAGAGAGGAGAAAACCTGAACGCGTTTGGCGTGGACGTAAGGGGAGTCGCCGGAGGGGACCTTGTAAATGATGTGAAAGGGGTCGGAGGAAGGCGGATTGGCGGAAGAACGAGAGTAGTAGTTCTTCCTGTTCTCCGACATGCAGGTCTTGGCTGCGTACGAAGGTCGCGAGTTGAACGAAGGTGGCGGGGTGAAGGATCCCCTGTCGATCGCCATTGCAGAAAGATCTTGCTTTCACGAGAGTTTCTTGGAGAGGGTGAGACTGAGAGGACTGAAGAGAACAGAGACGATGGGTTTTGAAAATGAGTAGCCGTTATTTCGTGTCCGTTGCAGTTCAGTATTTATATATTTTTTTCAATTTATTTTAGTGTTTTTAAATAAAATAAAAGTCCTTGCATGGTGCATTTTTAATGTAATTTTGATTTCAAAGCTGATGTTGAAAATGTGCATATGTTGCTCAAAAAATAAAAAAGTGCGTATCACAAACACGCAACATTGTATTACATTTCATTTATTATCTATATTTGTGACTTTAAAAAACATTTAAGTGACTTGGAGTCTTAGATATAGTACTGTATTAGATTTTGGCACTGTGTTTGTTGTGAAAAATAGTTTGAATTTTAAAGTAAATGTATTATAACAAGTTGTGTTGATCACTAGCATAACCATTGAAAGTGACCAGAGTTTGTCATTGATGCTAACATGGAATGTTCAATAATACATTTCCTACTACAGGTCATTAAAGATTGGGGAGAAGCCATTAAGGATTGATTGCCTAGATCGATCTCTTTTGCTCATTGTCGCATGAAAAGGTCAATTTCTCAAAAAGCTCTGGTAGCAGCTTCTCTGGAGGTGATCAGCAAGGCCCTAGCTTTGTTATAGAAATATTTGCGATGCTATCGACCCAGGAGGTTCGTTGATTCATATGGATCGAAAGGAAGGAAACTCTAATGTCATAACAAACCCTAATTAAAAGCGGAGGGGGGCTTGGTTTTCGGGCAATGTGAGGGACCAAACAAGCTTTGCTAGCTAAATTGAGTCAGCCACTCGGAATTGCTTTGGAGTCAAGTGATGCAAGTTTTTATGGGGATTGACTCATTTGGGGGAATTCTCCACGAGCTCAGCAATCCAGGCAATATGTAAGAATCAAGGCTCGAACATAGGTGCACAGTATGGTGACATATTTGGATTTTGGAAGACTCCGGTGCAGCAACGGGCTCAACCTTTCCTACACATACATGGCTTCTCACGATTGTATGCTCTCAAATGCTAAACTACTGAATCCGCCATATGTCATCTCTCAAACTCGGCTGCCTGCCCTCAATGTTTGGAGGCGGAAATAGACCTAGCAACACGTACTTGTTGAGAGACTGCCCAAGAGTCCGGAATCAATGGACCAAGTTGCTAGCTAAGGTATGAATTCACCACAGCTCTAATTCTTCTCAAACACGCATGTTGCCTACTTTGCCTGCATGCTTTGGGCAATATGGAAATGTCGGAACAAGCTGATTTTTTATTGTATGGATGGGATGAACTGAATGGGATATTGCCATATTGGACATGACTGTCAAGGAAGTCCACGACTACTTTTTGTTGGCCTTGATCTAGTCCGTTGTCAACCCATACTCGTACAATATGGATTCCTCCATCGGAGGGGTGGATATAGCTCAACGTCCATGGTTTTGCCAAAGGAACCCCAAGGAAGGCAGGGGTGGAGGTGTGTTTAGTGGCCCGACAAGTGAGTTCTTGTTCGCCTTTACCCATTGGCAGACTAGGGGGCTTGAGGTGGCGCCAGCCTCCCTAGCTCGAAAGAAAATCATATACCTTGAGGTCATGACTCATGAGTTTAAAATCTCTTTAGCGCGCTTCACATTTTTTTCATGATTTTTTTTAGCCGGACTATCACCTTGTCAACAAGTGCAGGCGATGAGTGACTGAAGACGATGACTAGGAGCAAATTGACCCTTTTCGTGTATCAATTCGCAAACCAACAGGGCAAATTAACCCTTTCTAATAAAAAAAAAAGTTGAGATTTATGCATCCACATATATATACTACTAGATTAAGTCGAGAGGATGTAATAGAAAGAAATATATATATATAAGAGGGCGACAGTCACCCTTTTAACCAGGTCTCGAGTTTGAGCGCCAAGAAGGCAAACGTTCAAGACATATCCTAGAGAATTCAGTTTCAATTTCTAAAATAAAATCAACTTATACCAAACCCTACCTAGAAAGAGGGCCAACACTAATTACCCCAAGTATTTAGACATTATTTTGTATTATGAGAGAACAAACTCCATCGCTCAACCAATCCCTTTACCCTCTGAAATTAAAATAACAACAAAAGCTCTCTAAAAAAGCTCTTCGCCGATCAGCAACGCTAGGTTCTCGCCGGTCATGGTGCCCCCTACGCCGGTCACCCCGTGTGACCCCACAGGTGACCCCCCTGACAGTAGAAGAACGTGGAAGGAAATGGTGGTGGGGGAATCCGGCGCTGGAAGGCCGGTGCTGGAACCGAATTTCCTCGAGGGAAGAATCAACATCTCCTACCCCAATGGGGGAAATGGGGATCCGGTCGTCTCCATCGACGCCGAAGTTATGCAGGCTCTCGCATCTGTCTGGAGGTCCTCCCTGATCGTGAAGCTGCTCGGGGGCTTCGTTCCTTTCCACGTGATGGACAAGAAAATCCGGGAACTCTGGAAACCCTCCGGAAAGATGATGCTGGCTGATCTTCCCAATGGGTACTATGTTGTCCGATTTGAAACTGAACACGATTACATCTGTGCGCTCACTGGAGGTCCTTGGACCATTTTTGGCCATTACTTAATCATCAAGGATTGGACGCCCGACTTTAACCCGGAGACGGATGAAATCACAACTTCACCGGCTTGGGTTAGGATCTCTGGGCTTCCAATCATGTATTATGAAGAGAATGTGCTCATGAAAATATCAGAGGGGTTTGGGAGGCCGATCAAAGTCGATACAAAGACATTATTCTCCAACCGGTGTAGGTTCGCCAGAGTGTGTGTGGAGTTGGATCTTACTAAGCCGCTCAAGGGAACGATCACTATCAACAATCAGAAGCTTTTCTTGGAGTATGAGGGCCTCCACCTGATTTGTTTCAGGTGTGGGAGATATGGCCACATTGCCTCGAGGTGCCCCTCGGGAGCGGGTCATGAAACCCCTAAACCAAGCGAGGAAGCGGTCATAGAGAAAGATGATGGCCAGAAGGGGGATATGGTTACCGAGGTGGCGCGTGGCCCGGTGGAGGCTGCGAAGGAGGGCAGTGGTACCCATGGCCCCTGGATGGAAGTCGCTCGCCGGAAACCCAAACAGAAAAACAAACACAAAGATGAAAAGGAAGTCATGAGGAACAACGATCAAAATCCGCCAAACAATAAGAAGTATAAGGATGTGGGGCAGGCCACCGGCGCCGGTGGAGGAAACTCCGACAGAGTTGGGAAGGGGCCGGGCCAGGGTCCCAATGTCAAGGAGCCGTTGGGGGAGAATGTAATGATGAGGGAGACTTCGGTTAAGGAGAAAGCATTTAATCCGATGAGGGCTGGACAGGTGTTGGTTCCGAGAAAGAATGACGGCGCTTCTACCAGTAGCCAGACGGAGATCCCCAAAAATCCCGTATTTAATTTGGGGGTTATGAAAAATGGAGGAAAAAATAGTGGAAAAGGGCAGACTTCTCTGCAGAAAAAGAAAGTGGGGCACAAGGGGAGTGGGTTGGGCCATGAGCCAAAACCTGGGCCTAAGAAGAGGGCCAGGAATAATGACCCACCCGTTACTTTCATTCCAGTCTTACATAATTCTTTTGATGCTTTAAATAATCCGGTGGACCCAATTAATGGGCCGAGTGCCCAGTTTGAAAATTTCAATCAGGGTAACCCAGATTCTAACCCAATTCTATCTAATGTTTTGGTCCAGGGCACAAGGTCTTCATCGCTCCAGAATGCCACGGAGATGGGCGGAATAATAGCTTCAGTCGATGGAGTAATCCCCTCGCCTGATAGCGACGGCACCGGAGTCACGGAGTCGACGGATGAGGAGATGCTATCGATTACGACCGGTAGCACCTCAGAATCGATCTCAGATACCCCTATGGTGGGTGCTCAGACTGAGGGTTTGTAGGTGTGCTTGGGTGGTCCTCTCTTCCACTGGTCATCATGAATTGCCTTCTTTGGAACTGCTGTGGCGCTGGCAGGGCTGGTTTCCGCAGATCTATCCGCTATATGATCAAACACAATAAGATTGATGTACTCGCTATCTTCGAACCAAAAATCTCAGGGGCTAAGGCCAATGAAGTTTGTGACAGAATGGATTTCACCGACAGGTTCTTAGTTGACGCCAACGGTTTTCGCGGAGGGGTTTGGTTGCTTTGGGATAAGGAGAAGGTGACGGTTACTATAGTGAGCTCTCATGATCGCTTTATCCTTGCTAAGGTGGGGGGAGGTCACAAGAGCTTTCATCTGTTGGTTATCTACGCCTACCCTACTGATCAGGATAGACGCGCTTTTTGGGATACTTTGGGCAATGTTACTGATCAGATCACTGGTCCGCTTTTTGTTGGAGGCGACTTTAACAGCACCTTGCAGAGCTGGGAGCGTGATGGAGACCAGGGGCAGTTGTCCTCGGACTCTGATCTCTTTCAGGACTGGGTTAACAGGGCGGAGCTGATTGATCTCGGGTTCTCGGGACCAACTTTTACTTGGTCCAGGGGTAAAACTCCTCAGACTTACATTGCCAAGAGACTTGATAGGGTTATGGTGAACGCTGCTGCTCGGATTGATTGGCCTGAGGCGTCGGTCCGCCATCTTCAGAAGTTTGGCTCCGATCATATGCCACTCTTACTGACTATCAACCCTAAGGTGCAACTTGATAGGAAACGGCGCCCCTTCCGGTTCCAGGCCGCCTGGATGACCCACCCGAGTTTCTCTGGGCTGGTTAGGGACTCGTGGGACGGTAACTGTGAGACGCCGGTTGCGCTAAACCATCTTCGTGGTTGCCTCCTCAAGTGGAACAAGGAGGTTTTTGGTAATATCTTCGAGCGCAAAGATCGTATCTCCATAGACCTCAAGGCGATCCAATTGGCTATGGAAAGAGGTGTCACTACAGAGCTTATCAATAAGGAAAAGGAGCTCCAAGACCAACTCTGTGCCACACTTGAACAGGAAGAGATCATTTGGTTTCAGAAGTCGAGAGAGCAGTGGTTAAAAGCAGGAGATCGGAATACCTCTTTCTTCCACTTATCTACTGTCATTAGAAGAAAGCGCAACAGGATTGATGGCCTCAAAGGGCCTGATGGTGAGGTTGTGCAGGATGGGAAAGTTATTGAGCAGCTTGTGACGGATTTCTTCCGTCTGCTCTATACTATTCCTCCCAATGAAGCTAGACAACACCCACTGGTGAAAGGTGGCTTCCCTCGCCTGCCGTCGGCTGACTGGGAGGCCGTCTCTGGGCCAGCCTCGGACATGGAGATTTTCTCGGCAATCAAAGAGATGGGGTCGTTTAAAGCGCCAGGCTTAGACGGCTATCAACCGGTGTTCTTTCAGAAGTGTTGGAGCACTGTTGGCGACTCTGTTAAGGATTTTGTCCGCAATTTCTTCTCTTCGGCCTCGTTAGGCATGGGGATCAATGACACTCTCATTGTTCTTCTCGCGAAAGTGGCCAAGCCCGACACAATCTCCCAATACCGTCCAATCAGCCTGTGCAACGTTCTATACAAAATCATCACTAAAGTCATGGTTAACCGGCTAAGGCCCCTGCTGTCGACCCTCATCGGCCCAATGCAAGGGAGCTTTCTCCCAGGGAGACTTATTACCGATAACGTGGTCATTATGCAGGAAATCGTTCATACTATGAGACGCAAGAAAGGCAGGAAGGGATGGATGTTACTCAAAATTGATCTTGAGAAGGCCTATGATAGGCTTCGGTGGGACTTCATAACAGACACCCTCGAGGATGCAGGGTTCCCCGACTGTTGGGTCAAATGGCTGACGGAATGCATAGGTACTGCTCGGACCCGCTTGCTGATCAACGGCGAGCTCACGGAGGTCTTTATACCTAGTAGGGGTATTCGGCAAGGCGACCCCATCTCCCCCTACCTCTTTATCCTTTGTATCGAGAGGCTCAGCCACTTAATTCAAGGAGCTGTGGACTGTGGGGAGTGGAAAGGAGTCAAGATGTCCAGGGGCGGGCCGGTGATTTCGCACACCATGTTCGCAGATGACCTTGTCCTTGCCGCGGAAGCCTCGGTGCAGCAAATCAGAGTTATAAAGGGGATCCTTGATCGCTTCTGCTTGGCGTCTGGTCAGAAGGTTAACGTGAGCAAAACAAAGTTGTTCATCTCTCCTAATGTTGATAGCCGGTCTGTGGAGGAACTACAAAGAGAAAGTGGGTTTGAAGCAACCACGAATCTGGGGAGTTACCTTGGCATGCCGGTTCTGCACAGTAGAATCAACAGGGATACCTTCTCCCATGTGGTTGATAGAGTCAAAAGCAAATTGGCCGGATGGAAATGCAAACGGTTGAGCTTTGCAGGCAGAGTCACCCTCACCAAAACTGTCCTATGTGCCATACCTATGTACTCCATGGCTACTACTACCTTGCCGAAGTCCACCTGCGACAAAATTGACAGTTTGTGCAGGGGTTTCGTGTGGGGGGATGACGAGAACCAGAGGAAGATTCACCTTATTGCGTGGAAGGAACTGTGTAAACCCAAGAGTGTAGGAGGTCTTGGGTTAAGATCTATGAGCGAGCTTAATTTGGCAATTTCAGGTAAACTGGCTTGGAGATTTTTATCGAGCAAAAGCACTGACGTTTGGAGCTCTATCTTGCAGGCTAAATATTTGAGGAATCAGCGTTCTACGGGGCAATCACATTCGCCAGTTTGGTCGAGCTTGTTGAGGGGGCTCAACTCGGTAGTCCTTGATGGTGCCCGATGGATGTTGGGTGATGGGGCGTCCATCCGATTCTGGAGTGATGACTGGCTTGGCATCGGGAGACTATCGGAGCGGGCACAAGGGAGAGGCGCTGATGACTCGGCTAATGCTACGGTCAGGGACTACTGGACGAGCGGTGAGGGATGGGATTGGGACACCCTCTCCCCAATCCTTCCGGCAGGAGTTCTTATGAAAATGGCGTCGGTGGCGCCGGTGGAGGATGGGACGGTTCAGGACACCCTTTGCTGGAAAGATTCTCCCGATGGTCAATTCTATATTAGCACTGCTTACAATCGCATTCTTGGTTCCATGGATTACTGTGATGCGGATATGCAGGTGTACAAGTCGATTTGGAAGCTTAGAATCCCCGAGCGGGTGCGACACTTCAGCTGGCTGGTGCTCAAAGGGGTGGTCCTCACCAATGTGGAGCGTAAGAGGAGACATCTGGCGGTTGACGACGGCTGTGCTGTGTGCTCGGATCAACCGGAAACTCTCACCCACCTTTTCAGGGACTGCTCTTGTATTAGAGGTATGTGGAGCTCGACCCAGTTGGGAGATGCTGATGTTTCTCGTGCTTCTTTTGCAGTATGGGTCAGAGGCAATCTGATGAGCCACGCTAAGCTGAGCGGAGGGACTGACTGGGCAAGCTGGTTTGCGACGGCTCTTTGGTGGGCTTGGCGATGGAGGAACGATAGGGTGTTCAATGGCAAGGAGGTGCAGATCAACAAAGCTGGATTTATCGACGACAGAGTGAACGAGTATAACAAGGCGTGGTGCAACTCGGAGCATGAACCGAGCCCTGCGGAGAGGTCGATTGTTTTGGTGAAATGGGAGAAGCCGGAGGCCGGGTGGGTCAAAGTGAACACTGACGGTGCAGTTAACAGTGATGGGTTAGCCATGGCTGGTGGTGTCCTTCGTGACGACAATGGCTGCTGGATCGAAGGTTTCTGTCACAACATTGGCTTATGTTCTGTCCCAATGGCCGAGCTTTGGGGTATTCTGGATGGGCTCCGGTTAGCTTGGGATAGAGGCTTTCGTAGAGTGTTACTTGAATCGGATTCCTTGCTCGCCGTCACGCTGATCAAAGGGCGCATCTCGGAGAGACACCCGCTATCCAGCCTGGTTCTTCAATGCCAAGGCTTCATCAACCGGAGATGGGATCTCCAACTCCGCCATGTCTTCAGGGAAGCGAACTCCATCGCGGACTCCCTTGCAGCTCTCGCTTTTTCCCGCCCCTTAGGCGTCCATTTTCTTTCGAGCCCGCCTGTGGGCGTTTTATTCTTTGTTGAGGAAGACTCTAGGGGAAGGGCTATCCCCCGCCTCGCTCGTTTGTAGCCCTTGTCTTGTCTTTTGTTTGTTTTCGTTTCTGAGAGCTTGCTCTCGTTTAATCACCAAAAAAAAAAGAGAACAAACTCCATCATCATCATCATCATCCTCATCCATACCTAATCAACAAGTTCTTCGATCAACATGACCTTAGTTGCCTGCAGTCTTCAAGTCCATGAGATGATCCTCGTTAGGGCAAACCACATACTTAACTGGAATCATAATCTAACAGTCCTTAATCACACCTATGATACTGAAACAACCAAATATATATATATATATATATATATATATATATCTCCTAAGCGTCCATTAGAATTCGCATCGCACCCTCCATCACTCACTCCTCGCCTTGACCCCTTCTTCTTCATCCGCGCCCTCCTGTCACAAACCCTACTTCCTCAATGATGCAATTTTAACATCAAATAATCAAACTACAATACATTCAATGAAGAAATCAGCCATTTACCTGTTTCAATGGACGCGGTTGGTCTATCACCGGTCCAACTTGATGATCAGGCTGATCGATATACAAAGGCGGATCATAGTAGTTCGAGCTGAACATACGTTGGCAATCCTCAACCAAGCTAGGTTGTTGATCATCTTGGTAAAGGGGATGTTGTTCGAAGCTCGCTGTACTCACTGAGGTAGCGTTGTAATTGAGTTGCCCACCTTGCTGGTAATAAGTGCTCGTAGTAGCATAGTTGTAGCACGTCGTGGTGTTGCCTTGCAGGTCCGTGTTTCCGGCCATTTGGATGTTCAATTGGTCCAGGCTGTGCTCTATCTTCGGCACCAAAGGCAGGCCAGAAGCATGATCATCGTGATAGTGATAGCCTGCAGGGAGCTCAGTAGGGAACAACTGACCACCACCGGTCTCATTCGGTATCTGACCTGTGCTCGGATCATGAGCCATTTGGTATGGTATACACATCTCATTGCTTGCATCAACGAACTCAGTGTGGTCTAAGTAGGTGGGCAATGGCGGTTGTCTCCAACAACCGATCATCGGATCAAAAGACGTGTGATCATACATAGGGACCATCTGATTGGCGTGGTATGAGGCCGATTGATCAACGAATGGGGCTTGGAATCCTCTTTGTTGAAGAGGATCATCGGTCCACATGGGGCCTTGTTGGGATCCGATCTTCGAACCTCCATGGACATTGTAGTCCAATTCTTCAAGTGCAGTTGCTTGTGCTAAGGCTGGCTCGGGATACAGTGCCTTAAGCTCATGGTTTTCTTGCAAGGAGTCGTCGCCTGGTTTGCTTCGTTTATGCTCTTGTTGTCGGCGTGATGGTTGTTTTTGTTGCGGATTTCCATCTTTCTTCTTGTGGTATTGCCGATACTTCTGCACAATGTAACATTTAAAAAAAAAGGGCGATTTTTAGGACTCGTTCGCATATATATTGATCAACCGAAAACCAAAACAAGTTACAAAAGCAAATGAAAACACACTTATACAAGCTAAATTACTTCACCTGAAGGTGGCTGGCAACATTTTCTCGAGTGAGTCCGGAAACGTTCATAACCTCCATAATCTTCTTTGGAACCGCATCTGTATTTTTCCATTAATAAACATAATGAGTTTCTCCATGTCCCATTTGACATTATATTAGAAAATAACAACCTCCTGATCAAGGAAAGATAATATATATAAATTGAAATTGACCTTAACTACTACATAGTACTCTAGTACTATTCAAAATCTCACCAAAGGTTTTACAAGAAATTTTTATGCTTTCTGTTCTTAGATGTCATCAGCCAGTGTGCACTGGTATCAAAACAAGAACTTACCTTTTGCTCCGACACGAAAAAAAGAGCTTCTATTATGACAGCCTCTTGTTTATAAAACACTCGATACCGGTATTTGGGAAGCTGGAGAAATGGGAAAAGCTGATTTTGAAAGGCCTTAATGCAGCAAGATGCACTTTCAGTCACTTTATCGAGCCCTATCGCTCTCATATATATACATATATGTGCAGTAATACACCGGCGATAAGGCTCGATAAGGTGAATGAAGCCAATTTGATTCTAATTCCTATATTATCATAAGCAAACGGTTAAAATGTACTCATGGTATAATCTCATTGCGAAGCAATTACTATGGTATGTATATACACTTAATTATATAACCGAGGAATTGTTTTTTCTGTTTTATAATAATGTAGTTAATTAAGTGAATTGATGATGACTGATGATGCATGTATTCAATTATATCGATTGCTTTGTTAATTAAGCAATTAGTGTAAATTAAACAAGGATGACTTGATATTCAGCTGAACATATGATTCATAACAAATGCATTGGTTGTTAATCTTATCCTATTAATGAATTAGATAATAGATAATACCATTTGTATTATGATTAATTAATGGATTATTGCTTTTATTAATTAATAGATTAATCAATTTGATAATAATGTGTCATAACATGACAGATAACAACCTAATGCTCTTCTAGAGTAAATTTAGGTTGAATGCAAATGCATTGTACGTGAAGAAAAGCAATAAATGAACAAAAACAAGCAAGGAAGGAGATGATTCTTACGGTCGAGTCCAAACTTAGTTACAGCCGATACAAACTTCTCGTGTAACTCAGCTGTCCATATAACACGTTGCTTTTTGCGAGCAGGAGGATCAAGCGTAGCAATAGAGTCACCACTTCGTTTCTCCATTGAACAAGTGTTAACTACATCAGGTTCGTCGGGCGAACCTGGACCCATGTCTCGAGAAATAGAACCACTAGCCTCTTGTTCTACCTCTCCGCCACTAGAGTCTTGCCTTATTAGGCTCCGGAGGGAATCCAATTTGATATTTCTCACATTCTCAGCATTTATCGGCTTAACTAAGAATTCAGAAGCACCACATTCCAAGACCTTTGGTATTGAATCATCCCTAGAGTACGCCGACGACATCACTGCGTTACATATACTGCAATAAGTTAGTTCCGAAAATAGCATTGTTTCCTAGGTAATGAATCAAAGACACTTACATATAATAGGAATGTCAGTCTCCTTTCGTATCCGCCTTGATAATTCGTACCCATCGATTTCAGGCATGGAAACTTCAATTATCACAAGATGGAACTCGCCCTTCTTCTCTTGTAGCTTCGCCAGACACTCATCGGCGCCTTTGCACTTCGTGACTGAAATTTCATACCAATTTTAAAAATTAGGGTTCATACCATTTAAAGTGATTTACTACTGTCATAACTAAGCTGAAATCTCATAATTATATTCAATTATTAATTGCAATTGTTAACACCTATTTTCAGCTCAGCAAATCGAAGCTTTCACACAAAAACAAAAATTCATAAATATGGATCAATGAATTGAATGTGTTAGGAAACCCTATAGTGCAACAGACATCATACAACAACTCTTTTCGATCAATTTCAGCTATTCATAGACAAAATCACAACTCAATTAGCCAAAATTACAACCCAATCAGCCAAATTAGGGTTTATGAAACCCTAGTGCAATATATAACACATACCCTTATGATTGCATTCCTCGAATGCTTGTTCGAGATTAAGCAATGAGTCTTCGTCGGCATCGGCGACAAGAACGTTCCATCGACGACTATCTGCGATTTCCGGGTCAACGACGTCGACCATGTTTGACGATGAATTCGGGCAGAGGAGGATTTGAAGGAGGAGGAAAGAGCATAGAAAACCAAAAGGAGGAATGAAGAAGAACTGGAAGAAACGGAGAGAGAGAGCTTATTAGAGTTGACTCTCCTTTCAAACAAACCTAAGCTTTAATCTAGGAGAATTAATCCATTTAACTCGGTTTGGTTGAAAGATTTTTTTCTTTTTAACTCATTTTGATTTATTTTTTTAAATTTTATTTTAATTTGAAGTTTGAAAAGATAATCACCTTGAAATTCCTACCTACGGATTTGTCAGTTTACCCAAGGTAATTTCAGGTTTATAACTAACCTTTTCTACTCTTTTCGGTTATGGTTAAAAAAAAATCTATAAATTACATGCTAGATTTACCTCCATCTTATCCTAAACTCTATACATATATATTATTTTAATTCATTAAAAGGGTTTATATTTATTTAAACGGTTCTTCGTTTGTCGACCTAATCATCCCTCGAGTTTCAGATATATCTGAACTAGAATTTTTACCTAATATAAAAAAAAACAATAAGGTAATTAAAACATTTATAAATCTATACACATACCTTTCCAAGGTGCATTACTGTTATAATGCAAATCGGTCTAACTTGGCTTTTTGTAAGAATATATATATGCTGCAAAAGGAGGTGAGAAAAAAGAATGAATGTGAATTAATGATTAATGAAGGTTTGACATAGACTTGCAATTTTGCATACAATTCAATTTATAATGTATCAACCGAAAGAAAGATTAAATTTTTTTCTATTGATGCATTTATTTTTAATATGAAATATTGATCTTAATATATATATACACATAACTTTACATAGACGGATATACTTTTGGGTTTTGAGTGTGTGGATGAGATTAATTATTAATTAAGTAATAGTAAGGGCTAAGTTAATAACGAGATGTTATAAATGTTTGTACTTTAACTATCTTCATCTTTCATTAATGATAAGTTATTCAACCATTTGGGTACATTTAATATATTCTTCAACAATTATAATAAAGACAAAGCCAAATTGTGATTTTTATATGACATTTTGAATTCAAAATTCATAGGGAAAAAATTGTTAGGCTAAATACCGTGCAACAGACTTATTAGTATAACAACTATTTTCGGTTGATAATATAGCTAGGGTTTTTGAGGTATGTTAGTTGCTTAGTTTAGGTAGGCGAGCTATTTAGTTGAACACTGCGTTTTGACAAGTTTAGACAGAGGGAGACTGACCCTTTGTTCATGGGCCTGCTCACTTGGGCTACGAAGTACCCATGGATTGGGCCTAAGGCCCACCTCAGTTAGGAGCTATTAACTCTAAGCTAGTTTTCTTTTACCCCAATCCGAATGGCATCGTCGGATTCTTTAAGGGTGTGATGGCTCTATAAGGCAGCTGGCTCTACTGCTTTAGCTCCTTATCTCCTCATAGCTTGTGTGTGATATCAATCCTAACTAAACTTATGATTAATAATGTACATATATAATGTGTTATCTACAAATCTTGCAGTCATATAGCTTCTTTGCAGGCTTCAGTGGCAACAATGTACTCTGCTTCAGTAGATGAGAGCTACTATAGGTTGTAGTTGAGCTTTCCAAGATACGTAGTTATCACACCAAATGAACATGTAACTTATGGTTGATCTCCTATTATCCTTGTTGGGTGCATCGTTTGAATCTACAAATCCTAACATTTTATCTAGAGATGTATATTTTCGATAGCACAATCTATGTCTCTTGATACTTGGTAAGTATCTTAGAAAGTACTTCACAACTTACCAATGCTTTTCAAAGGGTTGAGACATGTACCTCTAAGAATACTCATAACAAATGATAAATTAACTTTTCACCCACACATATTCATTTTGCTAATAACTATGTTTGGTGGGAAATATTACTTCATTCTCTATATCTTATGCATAAATATAACAATTATAAAATTATTTCTTAAAAAAATAATTGCAATAATAATCGATAGTTGATCAATTTAATTTGTTGACAAGCCAATATAAACTTCTTGTGTAACTCAAAGACATTTATAAAAAAAAATCACTTGAGTATGCCGACAACATCATGTTTAACTTGTGTTACATAATTGCAAGACATTAGTTCTAGAAGGCACCGAAAATAGCATTTGTTGGCCTTGACTCAAAGACATTTATGAATCGATGTTAACTGATATCTCATACCCATCTTTTTTATGAATGAAAACTTCAATTATAAAAAGATAAAAATCAACTTTATATTCTCTCGAAGCGTCGCTACTACACATTGGTTAACAATTTTGCATTCCTTCCATAGTGATGGTTAGCCTTTTTACATTTCGTCTTGCCTAGTAATTAATGAATCAATTGTTGAAGTTGTCCAATAACTTATATATAGTAGGTTTGAATTTTCTTTATCAATGTGGGTTATTTTGTCCTTACTTCAAAACCCAATAGGCAAGGGACTTATACTACAAATACTAGTAGTAGTAGCTCTAAGACTATGTTAAAGATTAACGGGCGAAACCTAAAATTCATTGAAATGAGATGGAAAAGTCCACTAACTTATATATCATGATTGATTTCAACTTCTTTCCGGCGAAGTGGAATATTTGCAACATTGTGAAAGTAGAGTATCTCACATTCCTACCAGGCGTGATTTCAACTTCTTTCTCACATATAATATTTTCAACATTGTGAAAGTAAAGTATCCCACATCGAAAAAAGTGAATAATACAATCCTAGCATATAAACTTAATGAACATACTACTTTTCTTATAGCCAACTAGTTTTAGTATGAAACCTCATTGATGTTATATATGTGTTGAGCTTCTAGTGTAGGTGCACTCGCACACAACCCTTATCTAATAGCCCATCAAAATTTATCATGATATCAAAGCGATTCAATTTGAATCTAGCTTATTTGACTTGTCGATCGTAGTCAAAACTAATCTATCCACCTATATATCTTGGTAGTTGCAATCGTAGTCAAAAGACTAATCTATTCACCTATCTATCTTGGTAGTTGCATTTATAGGGATGTGTTGTTGGAAGTAAAGTATCCATATTGAAAAGAATCAATATTACAAATCTGACATTTCATATGATCAATTGGTTTCAGAATGACTGATCCGGACAAAGAAGAAATCCGGATAAGGAAGAAATGTAAAAATAATTAGATTTTGACAAATAGATGGATAGATTGACTCATTTTGATTTGACAAGTAAGAAATGTAAAAATATATCAACAGAAAAAAAGATTAAATTTTTTTATTGATGCATTTATTTTTAATATGAAATATTGATCTTATACATATAACTTTATATAGACGGATATACTTTTGGGTTTTGAGTGTGTGGATGAGATTAATTAGTTAATAGCAAGCGCTAAGTTATAATAACGAGATGCTATAAATGTTTGTACTTTAACTATCTTCATCTTTCATTAATGATAAGATTCAACCATTTGGATACATTTAATATATTCTTCAACAATTATAATAAAGACAAAGCCAAATTGTGATTTTTATATTACATTTTGAATTAAAAATTCATAGGGAAAAAATTGTTAGGCTAAATAAATACCGAGCATATCTAGTCCAACACGAATAGGTTTACAAAAACCTACCGTGCAATTTCGTAGTATATAGATTAAAAAAATAAAAATAAAAAAAGGTAAAAAAATAAAAAAAAATGTGAAAGAGAAAATTAAAATTGTCTAGTTTAGTTGCAATGGAGATCTTCTACATCACATTATGTAACACTTGGTATATCACTTAATTATTTTGTGTATAATTTAAGATTGAAAATAAAAATAAAAATTATATTTATATTCCACACACTTATATTTACATGTTTATAAAAATTTGTCATGAAAAATTATTATTTAAAAATTATAAAAAATTATTTTTCAATATAATCAATCTTTTAATTATATGTAATTTTTTTAAATGATTTTTTATGATGAAAATGCATAGATATGTAAATATAAGTGTATGAAATATGAATATAATTTTAAAAAAAAAATTAAACGTTAAATTATACATAAAATAATTAAGTGATGCATCGAGTGTTACACATTGTGATGTAGAGGATCTTCACTGGTTTAGTTGGTGAAAAGGAGGGAAGGAAGGAAAAGGGATTCAATAGGTCATGGGTTCAAACTTCAAACCTCATTTCTTCCCTTTTTCCACTATTTTTTACTCCAAGTCTCCAACCAAATATGTTACACATATATTTTAAAAAATCATTATAATTTTAATTCCTATGATTTTTTTAAAAAACCACAATTTATGAGGTTTTTTGTCATAGTTTTCATTTTTCATTTACCAATGACAAATTCTTTATAAAATTTATAATTTTCTTTAAATATTAAAAAAAATCTTAATCATGCTACACACATATAAATTATTAAATTATTGCATGAATTTTTGTAACAAAATATCATATTTATACCAAAATTTATAGTTTTCTTTAAATATTAAAAAAAATTCTTTATTATATATAGTTTTCTTTCAAGCTTGAGCTCGGCTCGAAAAAGATTGACTCGAGCTCGCTCACTTATTTAAAGAAGCCGAGCTTGAACAAAATTTTAAGCTCGTTTGAAAGCTTAGCTCGTTCGAATAAAGCTCGAATAGCTCGAATTCTATGAAATTTCTAAAATTTCCTTTAAGTTAACCTGTTATAACTAGACCAGTCGAACGGGTCATTCGGGTCGGGTTCGGGTCGGGTCACTTTGGGTTTCGGGTAAAACGGGTTCCGGGTTTTTCGGGTTGACTCGAACCCGGGTTTGACCGGGTTTCGGGTCGATTTCGGGTTTGTCAATTTTTTCTTTTTTAAATTAAAAAAATCATGATTTGATAATTTTGTGATAAATTTTAATTGTATATAAAATAAAATTTAATTATATATAATTATAAATCAACCGGGTCAATTGGGTAAATCGGGTCAAAATTACCGGTCAATCGGGTCACCGGGTCGAAACCCATATTACCCGGAAAAATTCGGGTTTTTCGGGTTCGGGTCGGAAAAAAATTCGGGTCAAAATTTCCAGGTTCGGGTCAGGAATTTTTTGGGTCGTTCAGGTCGGATTACTGGGTCGGGTTATGTTTTGATAGGTCTAGTTATAACCAAGTAGAACTACTTAAAACTCGAAAAAAGCTCGGCTCGAGCTCGTTCATTTCCTAAACAAGCCAAGCTTGAACAAAATAAAAGGCTCTACTAAACAAGATGCAAATCACATTTATATCCAAGATATGTCTCTTGATACCAAGTATCAAGAGACATATTTTGGATATGTAGTTATCACACCAAATGAACATGTAACTTATGGTTGATCTCCTATTATCCTTGTTGGATGCATAGCCTGAATCTACAAATCCTAACATTTTATCTAGAGATGTATATTTTCAATAGCACAATCTATCTCTCTTGATACTTGGTAAGTATCTTAGAAAGTACTTCACAACTTACCAATGTTTTTCAAAGGGTTGAGACATGTACCTGCTAAGAATACTCATAACAAATGATAAATCAACTTTTCACACACATATTCATTTTGGTAAGAACTATGTTTGGTGGGAAATATTACTTTATTCTCTATATCTTATGCATAAATATAACAATTATAAAATTCTTTCTTAAAAAAATAATTGTAATAATAATTGATAGTTGATCAATTTAATTTGTTGAGAAGCCAATATAAACTTCTCGTGTAACTCCAGAGTTCAAATAGAGTCACCACTTTGTTTCTCCGCCAATTAAACAAGTGTTAGCTACATTTCTTTTGATCAAAACTTGAGTCTTGAATTGCTTTATTAGATTTCAAAGTAAATTGACCAAACATTCTTGACCTTTATTGTCTTAATTAAGTAGGAAAACACATTACAAAACATTTTATACTGAATAATCACTTAAGTATGCCGACGACATCCTTGTTTAACTTATGTTACATAATTGCAAGACAATAGTTGTAGAAGGCACCGAAAATAGCATTAGTTGGCCTTGACTTGACTCAAAGACATTTATAAATCTTAACGGATATCTCATACCCATCTTTTTTTAAGAATGAAAACTTCAATTATAAAAAGATGGAAATCACCTTTATATTCTCTCGAAGCGTCACTACTACACATTGGTTAACAGTTTTGCATTTCTTCCCTAGTGATGGTTAACCTTTTTACATTTCGTCTTGCCTAGTAATTAATGAATCAATTGTTGAAGTTGTCCAATAACTTAGTAGGTTTGATTTTTCTTTTTTCAATGTCCTTACTTTAAAACCTAATAAGCAAGGGACTTATACTACAAATACTAGTGACGAAACCTAATTTTCGGAATCCCGTGTCGGCGGGTTCCGGGATCAAGTGGAGCGCGAGCGAGCTCAGACAATCGGGCTTACCTGAGACGCGCGACGAGATTCCGTCGGCGTACCCAAACCTGTGCCGATCCGAGCTCAAGCCATCCGCGTACCACCGTCCTCCCAAGGTTCCATCAACGTCGGTTTTTTACCAGCCGAGTCTAATCCCGCTTAAAAGGGGGTTCAAAGCTAGGAAATCCGGCCTAAGCCGTTGGAGATCCCAATTTCCGACCCCAGCTAATGAGACCTTGCCCTCCTATTTATAGTGCAAGTATTGGCTCAAGTCTACATTTATATTGCCAAGTGTCGCGGGCCTAATGACACATGTCATGGAGGCATGTTTGCCACATTCCACGACATGTGTGTGGGAGGCATGATCGCCATGTGTCGGTAGGAGTCTCTAGTGGATTCTCCCACATCTTGGTTGGGTTTATAATCTATGAAGAATAAGATTTCTAGTCTAAAAATGGGTTTATTTATTTATATAGCGGGAACCCGATTATGTATAAAAATAAATATTATTTATTTTTTGGTGTTTCGTCAACTAATAGTTCTAAGACTATGTTAAAGATCAATGGGCCAATCAATGACAATTCAACCTAAAATCCATTGAAATTAGGTGGAAAAGTCCACTAACTTATATATCATAATTGATTTCAACTTCTTTCGCCAGTGGAATATTTGCAACATTGTGAAAGTAGAGTATCCCACATTCCTACCATGCTTGATTTCAACTTCTTTCTCACATTAATATTTTCACCATTGTGAAAGTAAAGTATCCCACATCGAAAAAAGTGAATAATACAATCCTAACATATAAACTTGATGAACATACTACTTTTGATATAGCCAACTGGTTTTAGTATGAAACCTCATTGATATTATATATGTGTTGAGCTTCTAGTGTAGGTACACTCGCACACAACCCTTATCGAACCACCCATCAAAATTTATCATGATATCAAAGCGATTCAATTTGAATCCCAACTTATTTAACCTGTCGATCGTAGTAAAGTATCCACATTGAAAAGAATCAATAATACAAATCTGACATTTCATATGATCAATTGGTTTCAGAATGACTGATCCGGACGAGGAAGAAATGTAAAAATAATTAGATTTTGACAAATAGATAGATAGATAGATTCATTTTGATTTGACAAGGAAGAAATGTAAAAATATAGCTTGGTTTGTTAATGACTTTTTAACTCATTTTGATTTTTTTAAATTTTGTTTTATTCGAAGTTTGAAAAGATAATCCCAACTTGAAATCCCAACATTATATCAAAGCGATTCAATTTGAATCCTAACTTATTTGACTTGTTGACCGTAGTGAAGACTAATATATCCACCTATCTATTTTGGTAGTTGTATTTATAGGGATGTGTTGGTGGAAGTAAAGTATCCACATTGAAAAAATCAATACTCCGTAATACAAATCTGGCATTTTATATAATCAACTGATTTCAGAATGATCGGTCAGACAAGTAAGAATTGTAAAAATAATTAGATTTTGACAAATAGATTGATGGATAAATCTATATAAACTCTTAATTTAGAAGAGTTTAGGATGACATGTCAATCTTAGAGGCATTTTAGGAGTCTTAACCAATCATATTTTTTTGTCATTTTTTTTATTTTCTTTAATTCTCCTTTTTTCTTCTTTTTCTTTTAATTCTCTTTTTTCTTTAATTTTACTAACCATCTATATCTATATCTATATCTATATAAACTCTTAATTTAGAAGAGTTTAGGATGACATGTCAATTTTAGAGGCATTTTAGGAATCTTAACCAATCATATTTTTTTGCCATTTTTTTTATTTTCTTTAATTCTCCTTTTTTCTTCTTTTTCTTTTAATTCTCTTTTTTCCTTAATTTTACTAACCATTGGGTTTAATTCAAAACATTGAATTCAATCTAATATAACTATTGAACTTAACTCAAATTTATTTATTAACTATTGGGCTTAATTCAAAACATTGAATATAACTATTATTTATGACACATCACATTTAAACAATGTTATAATGATATTGATATTATTATTACTGAGTAGTTTAAAATATCTATATTTGCGTATTGTACTTTACATAAGATTTTAAAAAAATAATTTTCTGAGATAATTATAAGATACATTTGTTATAAAGTTTTTTTTATGATTTTTATCTTAACATTTATTAATATTTTATAATATTGATATATATAATATTTTAGTTTTAAAAAAATGCGTCATGGCGCGGGGATCGTACTAGTTCATTTTTATTTGAAAAGGAAGAAAGGTAAAACATTACCTCTAAGATTTAAAAATAAAAAGTTTTGCAAGAAAGGCATTGATAACATGAAAAATAATGTAATTAACACATCAGACTCATTAATTCCATTAAATTTTTTTGATAAAGACACCAAAAAAACAATTTGAAGGACTATCGGACCAGTGGTCCGACATTGTTATTTTTTTTAGAAAAAATGTTTTAAAGGAAAAAAATTCTATTTTTTGGGTTCGAGTCAAAAAAAGTTACCAAGTTAAATTTCCAAGTCTTGATCCAAAATCAGTTTATATCACATGTTCCATAATCCCACTATCTCACAATATATGGTCTTGCAACACCTAAGATTGGACCCTAGAGGCCACAAAGCATATGTTGAAGCTTCAATTGCATAGTCCAACTCAAGACCCCTAAATCGAATGGGTAAACAAGTCAGTCGCCACTGAATATCCTAAAAAAAAAGACCGATCTAAAAACTACAAGGTCCTCATCTGAGACACGAAGCCCATTTTATCAAACCAAGTTGTTGCATATAATTCATGTGTTCGGATTCGGAGTCTTTTTATTAAAAGGAAAGAATTAATTCAATCCATGTGACGAAAGCAAATCAAAACAAGATGTTATTGTAGCAAGCAACAACAGATCAAAAACTTCAGTGAAAAACGATCCCGACTATTTCATTGATGCTAAAATAGGAAGAAACCCTGACAATGTTGCTGCTTTTTGCTAATTCCAAAACCCTACCTACCAATCCATCAATCTCAGCTTATATAACTGGAATTCACGTGCTAGTCTTGTACCATAAAGATTTACTACCAAAGGTGGGTTACTCTCGTTAAAAAAAAAAACCACTAAAATGCCGCCATGAAGCTATGATGAAGCTTAGCTAAATAAAAACAAGCAAAAATGTTTTAAATGAAGCAATAAAGACCAATTGAATGATCAAAATCTTCACAATCCATCAGATCTTCCTTTTTTTTTTTTTTTATCTTAGTCCAGTTCGATCGACTCAGTCGCTCTATATCTGGATCGGATACTATGTGACCTATTTAAGGGGTTGACCCTCCCACTCACAAGCGACTCCATGTTTCCAAGGAAATTCAAATTTCGAAGCTCTTAGCATGAGATGTAGCTTTCTAGTGTATCAAGAGATCGAAAATCGACCAATAGCTTAATCGTAATACAAAAAACAAGACAAAAGGCAGTAAAAAAATATACATAGAAAAAACAAAGAGAAACAAACAATATGAGGTGTTTCATTTATACCGGAACTGTCCTCCGGATTTGGGCCACCATCACTAGGCCCAAAGGCCTCCGGTTCAGGTTTGGTGAGAATCAACCAAACCATCTCGGGCCGGGCCGGGCCGTTCAGGTCTTCAATTTGCAACCCTTTTAGGAACTCGGCCGATTTAGGCCCGAACCGAGAGACTGAGATAGGGCCCATTACCCACTATAACATTCATAAACTGAGAATTCAAGAATCAAGATACACCTTACAATACATGTTTTTTTTTTAAAAAAAAAAACAAAGGGTCATGGGCGGTTCTATTAAAGAAAAATAAATTTATAGGTGATTTTTGTAACTTTTATTTTAAGGGTGATTTTGTGAAAACTAACCTATTTTAAGGGCGGTGTTATATAATTTACCTTATAAAAATATGTGTAGCCTCATTTCTAAATTACTACACGTTTAGGTTGAAATGATGCACATTTTATATTTTATGCATATTATTTTCTTCAAATTATATATCAACTTAACGTTCTCATCACAACGTCCATCCTCACTTGATACTTTTGCTATAAAATTTATAGGAAAAGTATATACATACACCATATATTGAAAGGTACTTATAATTTACATTGAGAAATACGAAATATGCATCTTAACTTATCCGTATATCTCAGCTGAGTTATTTATGTATCTGTTGAGATGCTTATTTCATATTTCTCAATCTAGATTGCAATTCTCAATGGATCGAGTTATCTAACTATGCAGATGGCTGATATAGTTATTTATGACCCGAGACCATTTTAAACAAAGTGAGATTAGTCAGACTTATAAAGTAGAATATACATACATCAAAGATAATCCAAATTAAAAGACCTATAGTCAAGTCTCCCTCCAAGTATGACATCCCACTTAAATTAATTGCTTTGATGTTTCCCATGTACAAGTGTAGAACAATTCATTCTCGAATGTAGTGGTAGTTGGTGGTGTCTCACAATGCAGTGTTTCTTAGAGCAAGATAGAGTTGTGTATTCTAGAAGCAGGGTTAATTAATTTAATCACTTGTTTAGGCATCGGTCCATTTATTAATTATATACAAATTAAATCAACAAATCAATGCCAAAGGCTAATTCTTCAACTGGCGTCTCTTTAGTTTAGTCGAGTTTGTCAAATTAATGTTAGGGCTCGTTTGGTTAGACGTGGGAAGTATAGTTCCCGGGAAGTTAACTTCTTAGGAATTCAATTCCCATAAATTGAAAATCATGAGAATTTAGAAATTGTGTTTGATAGATTACATAGGTCTTAATATTGTATAGTGGGCTAAAACACAAGCACCTGAAGGTGCGAAGGTGATCATACCTAGGCTCGGCGTAATAAAGTGTCTGAGCTGGCGAGCGATGGTGTAGGGTAGTGGAAGGGAGAATGTTTAGGAGATAACATGTGGTGGATAAGGCGTGAGGCCAATAGGGAAGGGGAATAGATGCGTGGAAGAGGAGAGAACGCATCATGTTGGTAATGGTTCTGATGATTCTTTCTGCCTTGCCATTCTGCTGAGAAGTATAGGGGCAAGACAAGCGATAGGAGATCCCATTTGCGGCAAAGAAGGAGTGAAAGTCTTTGTTATCAAATTCACGACCATTGTCACATTGGAAACATTTGATGGACATGTGAAACTGTGTTTTGATGTAGGTATGGAATCTGGCAAAGACAGGAAACACTTGGGACTTGAAATGCAACGGGAAGACCCATAAGTAATGAGTGTAATCATCAAGAAACAAGAGGTAGTACTTGTGACCCTCCTTGCTAGGCACGGGAGAGGTCCAAATGTCGCTGTGAATGATATCAAAGGGAGCAAGGGTAGAGGTCAAAGACCGTTGGAACGGCAGTCTGGCATGTTTGCCTAGTTGGCAGGAAGAGCATAAACCAGAGTGTGGGTCTTTAGTACAGGTGACAAGGTTCTGGGAACGGAGGACATCTAGAACGGCAGCGCTGGGATGGCCCAGGCGTGCATGCCACAGGCTGGACGATGATGCCGAGAGGGCGACCGGACACGACTGACTGGACGCAGGAGGTGGTGTGACAGGGTAGAGCTCCCCGGTGCTGTTACATCTCATGCGAGTAACCCCCGTAGTAAGATCGTTCACAGAGAAACCAAAGGGATCAAACGTAAGGGAAACGTTGTTGTTCAGTAGTGAACCGACGCACAGAGATAAGGTTTTTGACAATCTTTGGGGCAATCAGGACATTGTTGAGGTGTAGTGGGTGGTTTGGGGTCTGTAATTTGGTGTGGCCAATTCCCGAAGTAGCAAGACGACCACCATTTCCGACGATAATAGAGTGGGCAGGGCCCTTAAAAGAAATAGATGAGAGGTTACCTGAGGAGTTCGTCATGTGGGAGGTGGCACCAGTGTCCATGTACCAAGAAGAGTCTGAAGATGTCGGCTGCGTAGAGGAGAAGGCGTGATGCAGAGCTGGCGGAACATAGCCTGGGTCAGGCGATGTCAGAGAGGCCTGAGGACCGACATGTCGAGGGGTAGGATATCTAGAGTATCCAGAGAAGGCGTGATGTTGGTGATCGTAGAGAGCCATGGTAAGAGATTTTTTTTTTTTTTGATGTAAACGGGAGGCCGGTGAGGAGGGGAAAGAGAGAGAGAGGCGACGAGGAGACGACGCCGGCGACGGGAAGAGGAGGTGGGGCGGGAGGATCAAACTAGGGTTCCGTGAGGAAGAAAAGGCTGTGATACCATGTAGAATTGTAGAATTGATGTAAAGTCCTCCTTAGGGTTTCCATTCATTGATATAACATATATATATATAGGTTACAAAGGTATTGGGCCTTAATGGGCTTTTAGCCCACTATACAATATTAAGACCTATGTAATCTATCAGTGTTTGGTTTTGGATTATAGGAATTGAAATAAGAAAATAGAATTTTCCTATTAAAAAGGGTGGAATTAGAACTTACCTAGAGGGAACTAGGTAAGTGCACTTCCTCCAAAATAGGGGAATTCAAATTCCCAGGAATTCAACTTCCTGGATTTTTCCGTAACAAAAAACTCAACCAAACGCTGATATTTTCTCCAATTCCTGGGAATTACTACTTCCTGGGTTTTTAGAACGTCAACCAAACGAGCTCTTAATTATTATTTAGTTCAAATTAATTTTGTTTAGGCATCAATCCATTTTATTGATGGAGGCAATTTGACGGGCTAATTAAGCGGAAGTCTTGGTTACTTATGGAAAGGTCATGAATCATGATGCAAGTCGATCAAAGAGTTTAATGATGCCGTTAAACTTGAAAAAGCACCCACTCCACCTCCTGCCGATGAGGTCATCAAGCTAGTGGAAAGACCATCTTAGTCCTGAGGGGTTTGTCAAGGTTAATAGTCATGCAATTGTTTGATAGTTCCAAAGGTTGCGGTATTGATTCAATGTTCTAAAAAACGCTTGACGGTAGGATAAGTTCAAGGGTCTAAGCAAGGTTTAGGCGGTTTTCATGGCAGGTCTTTACGGTCTAGGCGGGTTTTGGTGACCTTGACGGCCTTGGTAGTGAGGCGAGGTCAAAGGTTTAGACGGGGGTCTAAATGAGAGAAGAATGTTATTTTTGTATGAAAAATAAGATAGGAGGGGGAATGATTGGAGAAGTACATAAGATATGGTTAGCCTTGTTCAAATGAGTTATTGAAAGAGAGGAAACAAAATCAATTTTGTAGAAAAAGTTAGAAGATCGAAGAAGAGGGTAACGATTATCTTGAACTATATAAATAAACTATATTTATTTCGTTTTCCTTAGTATTTTCAAAAATTAAACCAAACAAAGATGGAGCTTGTGGTGGCCGGATTAGGGCATAGCTTGGATGTACTCGATCTAGAGTTGTGCAAGCAACGAGGCTAGCTATTCTCGTGCGTGGGTTGATTGCGACTGCCTTCCTCTTATGTCAGAGCTGGTTGAGATATATGAAGAAATAGAGTCTCACATTGAAAATATGAATGAAAAGACTTACTATAAGCTAGTGGTTACTTCTTTTATTGTCAATTGATTTTAGAATGAAATCTCACTCGATCCGCTTATATGATAATTGGAGTGAAAAAAAAGAGTTTAATCTAATCTTCGCTCCCCTTCAGGGATACATCTACATCCAGGAGATTAGTCTAATTAATCTTCTTCATCAAGAAACCGAATAATCATTTTGGAATTCGAATTGTTTTGCCTATTTTGTCAGCAATTCAATGTCTAAAAGTGGTCTAACAAATCCATTTTGTTGAACATTTTTTTAAAAAATTAAATACTAATTTGTGGATGAACAACTTGGAAAGCACGTCTATTACGTGATGCATAATACATAAGTGCTAAGTTAAGAAACTTGTGGAAGATGAACTGATTTGAAAAGTATGAGATATATGCTTCCATCATTTCTTCTTAATTCCTAATTTCGATTGCTTTCTTTGAAAATTTCCATAACAACTAAACTAATCGTGTTTAACCACCTTCTAATTCGGCCATTTTTCTTGAATTTATATCCATCATTTTCTTGCATTAATGACAATTACCTACCCTGGATTTAGTTATGAACCACTGATGTCTTTCTTCTTATTATTATTATTATTATTATTATTATTATTATTATTATTATTATTATTATTACAAGGAGTATTATTATTATAAAAGTGGCTTACATCAGGAGTATTATAAAAAATTATATTTATATTATTAATATATATTTTTATATATTAAAAAAATTATTTTGAAAATTCATGTTTTAAAATTTTTAATAATTGTATTTTGTAAAATATTGCCTTTTAAATTTTAAATCATGATTTTTTAAAATAAAATTTTATAAATATATCAAAGTAGATGTTAGTAATATAAATATAATTTTTTTTAAAAAAAATTAACATTAAATAAATATAAAAATACTTTAGTGTTGTTGGGAGTGAGTTTGAGGTATTGTAGAAAATTTAAACTGCAAATTTGATCAATCGAGAGAGGCTGTATAATTTATTCAAGAAAAGAGAGAGGCTGTATAAGATATTCAATATTTGAATAAATCGGCATAAGGATGTAGAAATGAAAGATCTAAGATGACGAAAAAACAACTAATCTAACATGAAAGCTTAAAAGGAACGTACATGTTGATGGAGATGAGTATAGTAATAACTCACATGAAGCTTCAAAATCAGGTCAACACTGTTGTTGAGATACGAAAGTATAAGTGTTTCACATCAAAAGTACGGAGTAAACCATTTTTATGTATCTAATTAGTTTATTCTTCTTATTTTCAATTAGTTTTATAATGGAACATCACCATGCTTAAATGATTAAGCTATTAGTGTATGTGCATCCGTTTACACGACTGAAGACCCCAATCATCAGTTCGAGAACATGTTTTGATCCACTTAGAATCGCTCTTGCTAGGAGTCTTGACTTAAACTTTTCTAAACCCCTTGGTTTAGTTTTGTAATATCTCTTATTATCTTCCCTTCAAGAACTAGTATTTAGGAAATGGTTTGGTGAGTGTGCTTTGAAAAATTGCTTTATTTAACATTTAGTATGTTTAGACTTTTTTTTTTTACCTAACTCTTAGTATAGAGTTAGGTTCTTAGTGTGTGATAGATTAAATCAAACTGCAACTCCATACATAAAATCACATCAGTGACAGTGCAAATATCTCATTGAATTGGTAAATAAATAGCGGTTATCCGGGGTTCAAACCGAGGACCTATAGATACTACCCACAAGTCATTTCCAGTTGAGTCATTTTGGAATGGTTGCAGTACAAATATCTCCTTGTTAAGAGAAAGGCACTACAAAATAGCCCTTGATACATTGAAAAATGAGGCTGCATTTAAATTTTTTATTTTTTGCCCTCAAAAACCTTATGTATTAATCCTTGGATTCTTGCTTTTTATATGATGAAATGACCCAAAAAACAAAAACAAAAAAACAAATATATCTTCCTTTATACAACAAACACCTAAATGAAAGACAACAAAATGAAAAGCTAGTTACAAAAGCAAAGTTTCACTTGCTGTAAAGGTGCTGAGATGTGTATTTTGAGCTACTTCAATGGATCACCGGAGGAGTTGGAGATCATCCAACCCATTCTTATTCGGGTTCCTATACAGCTCGCTGTCCGAGTGAACGACACGAGGGCCAACGAGCCTCAGCCGAGTCCTGTCTTTCCGACCACCTCTTTGCTTCTTCGCGCCCTCACCTTTCTTCCTCTCCTTGACCTTCTCCTGTACTTCTACCTTTGCAACAACCTTCTTCTGATCATCAGCAGTTTTCTTGATGATTTCGCCGGGAACAATGTAAACAAATGGTGTTGATATGTCATCTTTCATGTCCAAGAGAGGCTCCAATGTCTTAACCACAGTGCCCATTGTGGGCCTGGTCTTGGCCTGGTGGCTCAGGCATTGGTAAGCAACCATGGCCGCAATCTTGGCTCCTTCGGCTGAGTACTGCCCTTCAAGCCTTGGGTCCATTATGAGCTCTAGCTTCTGAGTGTCCTTCAATCTAGGCCTTGCCCAGTCTACTAGGCTTTGTTCCTTGCGTGGGCGTGACTTGTCCATGCATCTCCTGCCTGTGAGGAGCTCTAGCAGCACCACTCCGAAGCTGTACACATCGCTCATTGTCGTCAAGTGACCTGCCCATTGGTATCAAAAGTATATGTCAGCTCATCTAACAATTGGACTTGCAACAATGCCTTCCTCAATGGTGATTGATTACTCGGATTCGGTTTTACCTGTCATGATGTACTCAGGGGCCACATAGCCTTTGGTTCCTAGGATGTTTTCGGTTGAAATGTGGGTCTTGTCGTCGCCTGGTCCGTCTCTTGCAAAGCCGAAATCTGATAGCTTTGCACTGTAATCCTGCAGAAGAAGAATAAAAAATGCAAGTTTAGTAAAACATCAAGTGATATATGATAAAAAAGTTGGATTAAGAGATGATGCAGAGTAGCTTACAGGACTCAATAAGATGTTGGCTGCCTTGAAATCCCTGAAGATGACTGGCTTGTCTTCTTCATGGAGGAAAGCAAGGCCCTTCGCAGCTTCGACACCTATCTTCATCCTTGTCAGCCATGTCAATGGAGCAGAGCACCCTAGGTTCATCACAAAGCCATTGTCAAACATCTTTGCAATTGCAAACATATTACAATCAATATATAAACACCCTCTATACTTAATCGGAGAAAGGGTGCGTAAACCTAGATCCCTATATCCTGCTTTGAGCGGAGTATACTGGGTTTGTTGTTATTGTTGTTATAGCCAATGATTTTGTGTATAGTGACCTAAATTGAGGATTCAATTTGCCCTATAAACAAGCAATCCATAGAGTAAGAAAGAAGATAACTGGATAATAAATGAGCAAGTACACAAGTACTTACTTCTGAACAATTGGCTGTCCAAATTGCCCCTCTCCATGTACTCATAAACAAGTGATCTCTGATCATTCTCATAGCAATACCCAATCAGCTTCACCAAATGAGGGTGTCTTAATTGCCCAAGAAATATCACCTCAGCCTACAAAACACAAAATCCGCAATTGATGTCAAAGTCTGGTGGGTCAATAACAATTAACAAGAGTAGTTCATCAAACTTATGGACAATTTCAAAAATCACAATTAAAAATCAGAACAAAGGATCACTATTCACTCACCAGCCACTCCCTGTGCCCTTGTGTACCCTCCAAATCCAGCATCTTAACAGCCACCAATTGGGGATCCAAACCGGGTTTGAGCTTGTCATCAATGAAGCCCTTATAGACCGCCCCAAACCCACCTTCACCCAGGTAGTTTGACAGGGCAAAATTGTTGGTAATCAGCCTCAACTCATCATGGGTGAACACAAACAGGTTGGTTCCAACAAGGGAGTTTGAGAGATCACTCATGGACATCTCAGACCCATCTGGGTAGCTGAAATCTGTGAGTGAAATCCTCTGTGGAGACAAGCTCTGTGCCTTGGTCACCAATTTCTTGGCTTCCTCCTCTCTCTTGGGCCTGAAGCAGCCCATTTGCCACACTGATTGCCATGTGTTCTTCCTGCCCATCTTCTTGAAAACCTAAAAAGATCAAAACTTTGAGGTAATTGGATGATTTTAAAGCTTACCCAGAAATCAAAGCACCTCAATCTTGATTTCCCACCTTTTAAATTTGGGGGAAAAACTGGATGATTGAGGGGTGGTGGAGATGGGTTTTTGGCTTGAGGAAGACTTGGAAGAACACAAAAACCAAAACCCTTTTTTTTTCTTCCCTTTTTTCTCTTTATGGGTTTTTAATTCCTATTTTTGTAAGATTATTTGGGCAATTAGGTGTGGGAGAATGCAGGTCTAGAAGAAATGGTTTGATGCTTTTGGCTTTATATAATGGATTGGTTGATGCTTGAAGATGATGATGGGGCCCTCAAGAAAAATTGGAACTGCTCTGGGCCCACCCCCAATGACTTTGTATTCTACCTTCATTTGTTTGCTTGTTTTTGATACTTTAGGAATATTATCATCATCATTAATGAAACTTTTTTGTTTTTTGTTTTCCTTTACTTAATTTCATTGAAGCTTCATGAAAATTGAGATAAATGGTCCAAAACGCGGATATAAAAAGAGAGGAAAGAAAAATGTTTGGTTGATTTCTGATCTGATATTGTCCAATTGTGAAGTTGACTTTGACTATTTTATCAAATGGATTATTATTTTGCTCCTTTTTCCCTCCTACTATTATGTACACAAAAGCAAATAGGAATTCAATATATTTTCAATCTTTTTTAATTACATCCATTGGCAAAAATTAAAAAAAAAAACGGTTTGACAAAACATTTCACTTACTATTCACGCTCACTTTTTTAGGGGGTCAATTACACTAACAATCCCTAAAGTTTGCAATCTTTTCCTTATTAGTCCTTAAACTTTAAATCTTTCCAGTTAGATCCCTAAACTATTAAAATGATTGCACCATTAGCCCTTCCATAAAAAAACTGACGGATCTCCATTAAGTATTATGAATAAATTACACAAAATTGCCTTAAATTAGGAGAGTTTTCACAAACTACCCATGAATTGGAAAAAATATAGGAAATCCCCCAACTTTGAGATTTTTAGTTTTGAGATATCACACTTACCCCCCATCTAATATTTCAAAATGACTAAATTGACTCGTAAGAAAGCGAAGAAATTAAAAAAATGGCCCATAAATAATGAAAGTATAAAAAACTGCCAAAAATTAGTTGAATAAGAAAAACACTAAACCCTTTAAATGTTAGCAATGGTTAAATTAGTTGAATAAGATAATAAATAAATTACAAAAAAACACTCCTACCTACATTTTTTTACTGGCCCATAACTAGAAAAATATATATAAAAAACTATTCAATCTAGGGTTAAAGAACCACACAATCCATATCATTTAATAATTGTTTGAAAAACATTGATTTTTTCAGAAAAAGGTCAAACAAAATAAACAATGTTGATTAAACATTTTTCTAGACTTTGATATATTAAGTGATAATGTAGAATTTTTGTTTTTACATTGAAATTTTATGGTGGTTCTTTAGTTGAGTTATTTGTAAAAAAAAAAAAATGAATTTACAACTGGTTTTGTGAAAACTTCCTAGTTTATTGATATTTTTTGTATAATTCGGACATTATTTTATGAACTTAATAAAATTATTTTTAAATATTGTAAAGGTTTTGGCCCTTTTGGGTGGTTGATTGAAAACAAAACTCCAAATTATTTTATTTTATTTCAAAATTCTAATTTATGAGTGTTTTTGTAAACATTGACAAATTTATTGGTGATTTTTTGTAATTAGCATAAAATTTGGTGGAGATTTATGGTTGGAAGGATGGATGGTGCAATCATTTTAATAATTTAGGGACTTTATTAGAATGACTTAAAGTTTAGGGATCAATAAGGAAAAACATGTAAAGTTTAGTTTTTTTAGGAGATAAAAACTATATAAAATATTCATTTTTTATAATTTTTTTTAACAAGTTTGTACTTATTAATAATAACTACGAAATTGTTAAAAAAAATTATTAAAAAATAGATATTTTATATAGTTTTTATCTCCTAAAGAAGCGTGCATGAATAGTAAGTGACATGTTTTGCCGAACGGATGTAATATTATATAACATTAATATGAATATTATGATAAGTGAATATGAATATATGAATATTATAGTGTGGATGAATATGAATAATATTATATTTATATATTTATATTTATATCATACTAATATTCACAAAATATAATATTTATATTCATCTTCAAATAACATAATATTCATTTATAGTAATAAAGCTAGGATTATGATTTGGGGTGGTTAGAAAATAATTCCAAAGACCTAAATTTAAAAATATCAACCAAGTATTTAATTTTGAGATTAGCTAATTACTTCAACATATATAGGCATAGCATAACTACGACCTTCTATCAAAATGAATGGTTACTTTGATTAGGTAAACAGCTACGCATGACTTGATAATTACTTCAAAAATATCAGGTTTAAACCCATAAAATTATCGGGCGTACGAGTCGGGTTTTTCGGGTCGGATTATGTTTTGACTGGTCTAGTTACAACACTTCATCGTTGTAATATATTTAACACATCAAATTAGATAAATATCTTATTCACGAATACAAATCACTTTCAAGATGCATTGGTGGTGAAATAATAGACGCAGGACTCGAAAGAAAAATTTATGGATGGAAAATCTTCCAATGAGTTTTTATCATGGTTTGAAAGTTCTACGTGATATTAATAAGGATACTTTTAGCTTCCTTCTAAATGGAGCATTATATGATTGATCAACTTCAACAAATCCTAATCACAAGACTCAAGTACATTACTCCTCCATGTAAAATGCAATTTTTTAGTTTTTATTATATAATATATAGATATATTTTTTATATTAAAAATTCATTAATCAAGTTAGTTTGCAAATATAATCTATTTTTAGGTAATTATTTTTGTTAAATTGTTACATTTTTTAACTTTAATATATATGATCTTCCAAATCCTTTTTTTATAAAAGATTTTTCTTTTCTCCTTTTATCAAAGGATATTTTGATGAATTTTTTTTAATAACACTCAACTATATTATAGGGAGGCACGAAATTATGAATGAAAATTGGGACAGATTAAAATCGCCTTATACAGTGAACAAAATTTTAAGAATTATTAATATCACATTTATACAATATATATACACACCTAGAAAAAAAACTAATAAAGAGAAAAATAAAATATACAATGAATAAAATTTTAAGAGTTATTAATATCACGTAAATAGCACATATATAAACACTAGATAAAAAAGACTAATGAAGAGAAAAATAAAAACCTATGGCCAGGTGGGAATCGAATCGGAAACGATATCTCCACCTCTAATTTTTACTATTTCCACCGCTAATCACCGCATAGGTATGCGGTGGTCTTAATCCACTTTTTCCCATACCCACCGCATATACATGCGGTGGGTCCGTTGACCGTATACGAACCCACCGCATACCTATGCGGTGGGTTATGGCGACGGTATACATGCGTTGGGTTTTTGGCAATTGGGAAGGATTGTAGAAGTTATCCAAAACTGTTGCCATAACCCACCGCATACCTATACGATGTGTTATGGCGACGGTTTTGGACTGTTATGGCGACGGTTTTGGATTGTATAGCGACGGTTTAAATCCACCGTATGCCTATATGGTGGGTTATTGCGACGGTTTTGAACTGTTATGGCGACGATTTTTAGCATGTGTACGGTGACCCACCGTATAGTATTGCGGTGACCCACCGTATACCTATGCGGTGTGATCGTTGACTGTCATTAAACCCACCGCATATCTATGCGGTGATTAGCGGTGGAAATAGTAAAAATTAGCGGTGAAGATATCATCACCCGAATCGAATCCTAGTGGTGCACAAGATGCCCATATTGGACTTTCATAAGAAACCAACTTAGCTACAACAATTTTGTGATACATGCTAGGTACTTCTAATGATATAAGTTATGAATTTTTGGGGTGAGTTGCAGTAAAGTCCAGCCCAACTCACCCCTAGGTACGTGCCTGAATATTATAGGACAGTATACATTGATTTTAGCATAATATAATTTTAAAGAAATAGGTAGGCAATCCAATGCATCAGGCATGTATGATGTGTCAAGAGGTCGAAATATGGCAGACAACTTGATCATCATGGAAAAAAAACAAGAAATATCAAAAGACATTATATAGAGACAAACAAATAAAAACCAGTCTTCTCCCTTTGGAAGATATTAATCATTTATTAGGAATCATTATGCCAAATAACCCTATTAGGGATCGACTCTATTGGGGCCCTAGTAACAATGGTTGGTTCTCCACAGGTTCAGCAAATTCGTTACTATCTAAAACAAAAGGTTTACAAGATTTTGACTGTGGTTGGATTTGGGACTTGGATGTCCCACCTAAAGTTCGTCACTTTTTGTGGAAAATCTATCGCGACGGTCTACCTACTTCTGAACGTCTACAGAAGTCTCATGTTTTTGTTCCTTCAAGGTGTCTCTTCTGTGATAATAAATCTGCTACTCACCTGTTTATCGAATGCCCTATGTCCATTCGGCTGTATGGGGCATTACTCCTTCAGGGTGTCTCTTCTGTGATAATGAATCTGCTACTCACCTGTTTATCGAATGCCCTATGTCCATTCGGCTGTATAGGGCATTAAGTATCTGTATTCTAAACCCTTGGCCCACTTCTGCTGGGGTGGTTTCGCCTTTTCCTCTAAACAGTTTCAAGGTGGCGATGGGCCTGCAAAAGTTTGGGCAATTAGCATGTTCTTGGTGGTCTATTTGTTTTTTTAGGAACCAATTAGCTTTCGATCGCACAGACAAAGTATCCATTACAGAAATGGAAATTCACCACACAACCTTCACCCAATGCTGGAAAAAATCTAAGATTTTAAACGAGGAGGCGGCCGTTGGTGAATGCCCTGCTTCTCGGGGTTTTCCAAACGACATCTTAGTAGGTTCCAATACATTGCAAGCGGCTTCGGGGCGGAATCGTCATCACTCTGGGCTATGGGTCAAACCACCTACAGAATGCTACAAGCTAAATTTTGATGGATCTGTAAAACCAGGTGCTTCGGCGTCGTATGGATTCGTTATTCGGGATTGGCGAGGTATTGTGGTGTCCATGGGAAGGGATACTTGTCTCAATGTCTCAGTTGCCTATGCCAAAAATCTCGGCCTTAAGATGGGCGTTCTACGGGCTAAACAACTAAATATTCAAAACCTCCTAATCGATGGTGACAACTTGCTGGTTATTAAAGCTCGGCTAGAGGATTGGAAATGCCCCTGGAATATCGAGCTGCTTTAATCGGATATTCTTTTAGATACTTCGTCCTTCTCTTATGTAGCTATTCGTCATATTTTCAGGGAATCGAATGTTGTGGTTGACTATCTCGCACGTAGTGCACATGCTTCCCCTGCCGACGACAACTACGACGACGATCCAGAACTCTGTGTTCTCATCCACAAGGATGCGCTAGGAAGGGCTTCTGTCGCGGCTGTCCCGACCTAATCTATATCTGGCGTAAAAAAAAAACCCAAAGAAAATAATAAATATCTCGATCAAAGAAGATATAACTTAACTAAACTAGAAAATTAGAATGCAAGAACAACTCAACGAGTGATTAAGAATAGGGTTGGGCGGTGGTAAAAAAATTACCGTACCAACCGATTATCAACCGTATCAATAGGACTTTGGTACTAAGTAGTCGGTAACCGACTGAATTGGTAACCGAAATCTCGGTACCGGAAGAAGTCGGTACGGTACACGGTATGGAAAACTCAAATACCGTGGTACCGTTGGTACCGATATAATATATATATATATATAAAATATACGAGTATATTTTTTAAAATAAAATATTTGATAAATGGTACAAAAAATTTGCGGTGCCATCGGTACTGTCGGTACAAAATAAAATATTTGATAAATGGTACCATCGGTACCACAGAGTATAAAACGTAAATTGATTATTGAAATTTGCGGTGTTGGTTACCACGGTACCGATCTTCGGTAACCGAAAGTTTCGGTACCAACAATATCGGTTATCGATATTAACGGTTGGTACGTGGTACGAAAAATTCCATACCGAATGGTATCGGTACGGTACGTGGTAATCGAAAATTTAAGAATGGAAAGACGGGAAAGTATGATCGTGTCTCACCTAGGAGTAGAACAATAAAAACCACCGTTAGGGGTGTTATACGAGTCGAGCTTGGTATGTTCAAATTTGGTTCGTTTGTTAAACGAGATTGAGTCGAGTCGAGTCTAATTTTTAAATGAGCTTATTTTTTTGATCAAGCTTGACTTGTTTAGGAAATGAACGAGCTCGAGCCAAGTTTTTTTCGATCGTTAAGTAGATTCACTTGCTTATAACATATTAATTAACTGAAAGGAAATTTTAGAAATTTCATAAAATTCGAGCTATTCGAACCTAAATCGAACGAGTCGAGCTTTCAACCGATCTTAAAATTTTGTTCAGCTCTAACCACCGTAAAAAAGAGTAATATTTAAAACAATATGGATCACACGATATTTCCAAATAGATAAAGGTACATAGGTAGATTAATATAGATAGATGGTTGACATTTATCAAATTAAAGTTATTTTATATAGATAGCACCCAAAAAAAAAAGTTATTTTATATAGTGTAATTGTTAACTCAAAATTACTCAAGTGTGTACAAAAGTTGATTCATTTGGATTGGATTAGCAACATGTTTCTCAAAAAACAACTACAAATGTCCACACGTGTGACGAAAGCAGAAGCTAATGAAGGATGACGTCAAGCTTTTGCTTAACTTGCAATTAATCAAAATATAATGTGCAATTAGCAGAACACTACGCAACTGCACTAAATCTGTAAATGGGTTCTTTGCTGCACGTTTCGTTATTAATTAAGACTACAAATCAATAATGCATGTGTTTAATAAGGCGTATGAAAATATATCCCTCTAGTTTTAAGGCTTTTTTTTTTTAAATAAAGAAATAATGACATTGTTTTATAAAGTAAATCTTATCTTCTTTGTTCCGAAATCATTCATTTTGTGTTGGATATATATGTTAATGAAATAATTAAAGAGGTAGATATCTATCATTCATTTTTTTCGTTTTGATTGAATGTGTTATATAAATTAAATAGGCTTGGGTTTGTTTGGATGGTCCTGTATTATATATACCTTATAATATATAACAATATGATATTATAATGTACTATTGTGTATTGTATTCATACGTACTATATGATTAAACGTAATCTTGATTTACATTATCCAATGAATAAACGCATAATTTTCCATTAACGAACTCCTTACACTTGATTTCTACACGTTTTTTTTTATAATAACAAGAAGTATATTTAATAAGCAAACTAAGGGCCCATTTGGTATCAATATCTAAAGATATTAAGTGATAAACATAGATATCAGATAGTCGGGACTGATATTTAGATATCAATACCAAACATGTCATACTAAAACCAATTGACATTAAGAAGAGTAGCTCTTCAACTTATATACAAGGTTTGGATTCCTTATATTATCAATATGGGATGTATCATTTCACATCTTTCCAAAACATCAAACTCAAGCTCTCGATACGAAACCAATGGTGCTAAGTCCAACCTCTTGTTCCGTTCTTGTCTAGACATATATGAAAGTGATTAAAACAAATAATAAAGCAAAATTTCCCTAGAGGTTTAGACAAGTACTATTCATAATATATACGTTTGTGTGGTGAAATTTTATAGCAACTAGTCCGTCTCTTTCAATTTTCAATGTCTATATACTGAGTATATACGCATCAACCTTCTCCGTTATATATGAAAACTACATTTGTGTTCCAATTTTGTCAAATCTTTACCTACCACCTTCGATCAAATAGGGCTTTATTAAACTAAAACTAATCAACTCATTGTATTTACAAGTTATATTGTACTACCTCCGATCCAAAATATACGTACGTCGTTTGACTTTTCAACACGTATTTTAAGAAGGTAAAAACTATATAAACTATCAAATTTTTTTAAATTATTTTTTTACAACTTAATATTTGATGGTAATAATTAGTATTAGATTGTAAAAAAAAAAATTAATATATTATATAGTTTTTAGTTTTTTAAAATACGTGTTAAAAAGTCAAAAGACAAGTATTTTGGATCGGAGGGAGTACTATATACCTAAATTCATCCAAATAAGTTATTTTAGATTATTTCACAAATTTTGAGCATGTTTTATCAACGGATATATTATTATAAGCTAATTTAATTATTACACAATTTTTTTTTGTTTTATAAAAAATGATTACTAACAATCCACTAATAATTACAAGACATTTTTTGTAAAAAATATATTAAAATATTTAAAACAACATATTTTTCTTAACAAAATAAGACTATAAAATAACATATTTTGATGAAAAAGTGGATTTGCTAATTCCGTGTGTTTTATATGAAAAAAAACCCTAAAAGTATTGTTAACATATTTAAGATACTATATAGTGGATATATGTTAGAAAATCATTTCTTTATTATTATTTTTATTGGGGTTGAGATTAAATATTTTCGTTTAGAAAAAATATATTTTATTTATGAAAGATTTATCTATTTCTTTTTAGACAGATACAGGCCCGCCCGGCCAAATGGTAAATAACTTGTGATAAAAAAAAAAAAAATCAAGTGTAGAAGTGTATGTATATTTGCTAGCTAGGTGATGCAAATTAATTCAAAGTAGTTGAACTTTTGGTATTCCTATATTGGATTAATACCAAACAGACTCGTAGAATTCAATTAAACTGAACTAACCAAAGACTAACAACATTTGCATTTATTTAATTATTTATCTTTGTTTTTCCCTAATTAATTAACCACGCACCCAAATCCCAATCTTCTATATATAATGATATGAAAATGACAAAGCAACTCAACAATCATCCATGTATTAATCAGAATTATTATGGTAGATATTGTTAAACTGCAATTAATTAATGCAAAGAAAAGTCAATTTTTAAAAAATTCGAATTAGAATTGTTGCAAAACCTTTTTTTAAAAAAAAACTAATTTTAGTCTCAACAAATAATTATTTTTATACTGTCATCTTCAAAATCTAAACATCACTAAAACAACGATATATGCCATAAAAAAAACATAAAAATCTTATGATATCACCCAATATAAATAATGTTATGAAAACAAATAAGCATATAGTACTTTGAATTAATGTTTTAATTATTAATAATAATCTCCCAACCCAAGAAAAGAAAAGCAAGCTAATTCAAAAAAAAGACTCCCTGAGCAAAGATGTTATATCGGTAGGATTATTCCACTCGAATTATAACAAGATAAAAAAAAGACCCCCTGAACAATACTAAAACTGAATCAAACTAATTAAGGGTTTACCAAAAGAATAGAAATTATATTCAGCAAAGAGTAAAATTGTTATTTGGCGCATGATTGATCGCAACGACCAGATAGTAATTAGTTGGTCGTAATTATTTGGCGCATGAAGATGGTGATTGGGTGATTGGCTTCGGTCATAATATAGGATCGTGCTCGGTTGTGGCAGCTGAATTGTGGGGCCATTGCCAAGGGCCTCGAGATGGCGTGGAATCATGGTTGTAGGAAGGTAGTTTGCGAGACGGATTCGGAGGTTGCGGTGAGGTTGATTGAGAAGGGGGTGAAGCCGACGCACCCTTGTGCTAGCTTGGTACGGTGTTGCCAAAGCTTCCTTGGTAGGAGCTGGGTCGTCCGGCTCCGTCATATTTTCCGCGAAGGCAACGGGCTAGCTGATGCTATTGCTCCACTCGCTTTTGCTCTCCCTCTTGGTTTCGTTGTTCTGGATAGGCCGCCTGACGCCATAGCTGATGTTTTGTGCAAGGATATCCAGGGGGTCCTTTTGCCCCGCCTGGTCCCTGTAGGGTAACCCCCACTTGTTTTTATTTTCGCCCTTTGGGTGCGTGAGCTCTTGCTCACGTTTTAACACCAAAAACAAATAACCGTATAGACTATAGAGGGTTGGTTGCAACCAGTGGCGGACCCAAGGGGGGTCCTGGGGGGTCACGTGACCCCCCCCCCCCCCCTCGGCCCCAGAATTTAGTTAAAAAAAAAAAAAAAAAAAAAAAACCAAAACGACGTCGTTTTGGGGGGGGGGGGGGGGGGTTAACCCTAACTTTTCAAGCTCGCCTTTGCGTTCTCCTTCCCAGTCGTCCGCCTCCTTCAGTCCTTCCCTTCCCCACTGGCCACTGTCCAACGCTCTCCCAGACTCCCAGTCGTCCGCCTCGGCGCCTCCTTCATCCCAGTCGACTCGCCGGCATACTGTCGGACTGTCGGTCACCGACTCACCGCCTGTCCGCCACGCCCCCGACGTCCTGTTCTTCCTTCCTTCCGAGTTCCGTCCAGGCCTGTCCGCCACGCCCCCGACGTCTAGTCGACAAGAGGAGACAAGGAGCCACGCCGTCGCCGACCGGAGTCGCAGTGTGACCTGTGTCACTTTCAACCGTTCTCTACTGTCGAAATTTCAATCGAAAGTCGAAAGGTAATCTTCGATTCTCCAAATTACAAATTGATTGTGATTATTGTTTTAGAATTGAGATTAATGTGGAATTGTAAATTTGTAATTTGTTTTAGTAGTTTGTTTGAATAGATAGATTTTCCAATTGAATTGAGATTGAGATTGAAGTGAGAGGTTTGAATTGTGATTGATTTTAGGATTGAGATTGATATTGAATTGGATTTGAAGTGGTTAGCATTTTGTTTGAATAGATAGGAACATGAGATTGATATTTTATTTTGTTTCGAATTGAGATTGGATTTTGTTTGAATTGAGATTGATTTTAAATTGAAATTGATTTTAGGATTGATATTGAATTGAAATTGATATTGCATTGAGATTAATCTTAAATTGGTTAGCATTTTGTTTGAATAGGAACATGGATAAATTTGTTATTCGAACTAAGACTACATCTATCCCAAATGTTGGCTCCTCCGCTACTCCAAATCAATCGCAAGGGATTGACGGAAGTGTTGGTAATCCGGAGACCGATAGTATGGTTGGAGAAGATGTGAGTGTAGATGTGGTTAGAGGTGATGTGGTTAGAGGTGATGTGGTTGTGGATGAGGTTAGGAGAGAAAAAAGAGCTCGAACGGAAAATACATGTGAAGATGAACTTGAGTTTAATAGTGATCCAGGGTTGCGCAAGCCTATTGATGATTATGATCCTTCTGATAGAGATGAAATGAGGAGAATGTATGTGGTTAAAGGTCCTTGTCAACCATTAACACATGATTTTCCTCGAACTGAATTCGGACCGAAGAGTAGGTCTTTTGTGAAAGATTGGTTCAAGAAGTGGGATTGGTTAGAGTACAGTGTTTCTAAAGATGCTGCATTTTGTTTCTGGTGTTATTTGTTCAAGCCTAATATGAAGAATAGAGGATATGGGTCTGATGTTTTTGTGGAAACGGGGTTTCGTAATTGGAAGAAGGCTTCTGAAAAGTTCAGAGATCATGTGGGAAGTGCTGGAAGTTATCACAATGAAGCTCGAACTATGTTCTTTAAATTTCAAGATCAAAGACAATGTATTGAAAAGTGTATTTCTTCTAGTAAGCAAGCATTGGCTATTGCATACCGCATTCGCTTGACCGCAATATTAGATGTTGTGAGATTGCTACTTTGTCAAGCGTTGGCTTTTCGAGGACATGATGAGTCAGCAAGCTCGTTGAGTAAGGGAAACTTTTTGGAAATTGTTGACTGGTATAGTGCTCGTAATGTTGATGTTGCAAAGGTGATGAAGGAGAATGCACCATTAAATCATCAACTTACTAGTCCTAAGATTCAAAAGGATCTTATTTCTGCATGTGCCTCAGAGACGATAAAAGCTATATTGGCCGATGTTGGAGATAAAGTGTTTTCTTTGTTGATTGATGAGGCTCGTGACATTTCAATCAAAGAACAAATGGCCATTGTTGTGAGATATGTAAACAACCGTGGAGAAGTGATGGAACGGTTTCTTGGAGTTGTTCATGTTGTCGACACCACTTCAGTTTCATTGAAAAGGGGTATTGAAGATTTTTTTGCCAAGTATGGCTTATCCATCTCTAAGTTGAGAGGTCAAGGATACGATGGAGCTTCTAATATGCGGGGCGAACTTGGTGGACTAAAGACTCTTCTATTAGAAGAAAATCCATATGCGAGATATATACATTGTTTTGCTCATCAATTGCAGCTGGTGATTGTTGCTGTTTCAGAAGCAAACAACTTTGTGAGTGATTTCTTTCAATATCTCTCAATGATTACCAACATGGCTGGAGCTTCTTGTAAGAGAAAAGATCAGCTTCGACAATCAGAACATGAAAAAATGGTGAACAAGTTGGAAAAAGGTGAACTTACAACTGGAAAAGGATTGAATCAAGAAACATCATTAGCTCGGCCGGGAGCTACGCGATGGGGTTCCCACTTTACAACCATTGCTCGCCTTTTATCTTTGTGGGACTCAACAATTGAAGTGCTTGAAAATGTCCTTGAAGATGGAACGACGGTTTCTACTCGGGGAACGGCTGATAGCTTGATTGTGAAGATGGAGACTTATCAGTTTTTTTTTATTGCTCACTTGATGAAGACAATATTGGGGATGACAAATGCTTTGTCCCAACTCTTGTAACAAAAAGATCAAAACATTATCCAAGCAATGAGTATGGTTCAAAGCATCAAAAGGCGATTTCAAGTGATGAGGAATGAAGGGTGGGACGATCTTATACGAGATGTCAACCATTTTTGTGTTGATCACGATATTCTCATTCTGAATATGGATGATGAAGTCCCAAGTCGTCATCGTTCTCGACGTGCAGGCCATATTATAACAAACAACCACCAATTTCGAGTTGAGATATTTTATGAGGTAATAATTATTTCTCTATAAATTTCTTCTCTTTATGTTATCTACGGTCATTTCTCTATAAATTTTCTACATGTTTTCTTAGTTTACTATAGAATTGATATTATTCTACACATGACATGGTAGGTTATTGATCAAATTGGGCAAGAGTTGGAGAGTCGTTTTAGCGAGTCAAGTACAGAATTGCTCACATGTATGGCTTGCCTTGATCCTAAGGATTCATTCTCCAATTTCGATTCGGTAAAGCTACATCGGCTTACACAACTATATCCAGTAGACTTCTCACTTTCTGATCAAGTGGAGATTAAAGAAGAATTGAAGGCATTGGTTTATGAAATGAGAAACAATCCCAAATTTTCTGATTTGGAAGATATCGGTGATGTATCTAAGAAGATGGTCGAGGTAGGAATTCACAAAGCTTTTCAATTGGTTTATCGTCTTCTCGAGCTAGTTTTAGTCCTACCCGTTGCAACAACTACAGTGGAAAGAGCTTTCTCTGCAATGAGTCTTATCAAGACATATTTGCGCAACAAAATGGGGGATGATTTTCTCACCGATAGTTTGGTATGCTATATTGAAAAAGACATCTTCAAGCGCATTGACAATGAGGTTATTCTTCAACATTTTCAGGGCATGAAAACTCGGAAAATGGATTTACCTCCTTTATCCTCTAGTTGAGCTATGTAGTAGAATATATATCTAATTACAAGTGTTGAAACTCTCTTTCTCGTTGTTTGTAATATCGTTTGACAATAGTTTGTATTATCGTTGGACATCAGTTTGTACTATCGAACATGTTATGTGTTTTACGCGTTTTTTCTCGATGTTACTGTGTGCTACTGTGGTGACCCCCCCCCCTCAAAAGTTTCTGGGTCCGCCACTGGTTGCAACAACCATCTCAACCACAAATTTTTACTTTTAAGATAATCTTATTTAGCTCGGTTCATTAAATAATTAAATCAGCTTAAAAACATTAGTTTTTTAGTTCGGTTAAATAAAGAATCGGGCTAAAAAAATATTTTATACGTAATAGAAAATGAAGAAGATAAAAGCACTTCTCCGTGGCTCCGTCTGAACCTCCAATCTTCTTGCATTAAACAATTACAATTCTGCTTTAATTCAATGATGTAGCAACATGAATTTATAATATATCTAACCAATAAATTCACCAATAATCCATTTCACTCAAATTTTTAGAATCTAAAAAAATCTAAAATCAACCCAAGTCATCGAAAATAATCACCTAAAACACGAAGAACCTTCTATTTGGAGGGGATTAATTAAAGGGATCAGGAGAAAAAAAGTGAGTCATGAAACTGGCTAAGAAAGAGGGGTATGAATTGTAAATTAACGCAATTAAGAGGACAATTTTTTTTTTGTGTGTGTTCTAAAATAGCAGTCTAATTTATCTTCTTTTTTTTAGTAAGCAAATTAAGGGTCCAGTGCTGGAGCAACTACAGAAGAATCAAACTTTTGAGTCACACGATGAAATTATGGAAAAGAGTTTTAGAGACGAGACTAAGGAAGTTGGTGCAGGTGTCTGAGAACCAATTTGGCTTCATGCGGGGTAGATCCACTACAGAAGCTATCCACCTGATGAGGTGATTGATCGAGTTGCACAGAGACAGGAAGAAGAATTTGCATATGACATTCATAGATTTAGAAAAGGCTTACGATAAAGTTTCGAGAGAGCTGCTTTGGAGCTGTTTGGCTGAGAAAGGAGTGTCTGAGACGTATATTAGAGTCATAAGAGATATGTATGAGGATTCCTTGACTAGCGTTAGATCGCCGAGTGGAGAATCAGAGTACTTCCAAGTTCGTGTGGAACTGCATCAGGGTTCATCCCTCAGCCCATTTCTGTTCACTCTTGTCATGGATTGTTTTTCAGCTCCTCTCAAAGAAGAGATCCCTTGGTATATGTTTGCAGACAACATTGTGCTAGTGGACAACTCAGAAGCAGGTTTAGCGCGTAGGCTTGAAAACTGGAGGGTGGTGCTGGAGTCTAAGGGTCTCAGATTGAGTAGGATCAAGACAGAGTATGTCAAGTTCAGTTTTGGAGTGGGGAGAGATCAAGGATCAGCATTCACATTGGAGGAAACTACCGTCCCCAGGAAAGAGTATTTCAAGTACTTAGGCTCGTACGTTCAATGTGATGGGGGTATTGATAAAGATATCGAGCATAGAGTGCAAGCTAGGTGGCTTAGATGGAGAAGAGCGTCGGGGGTGCTCTGTGACAAGAAAGCCCTGGCTAAACTGAAGGGGAAATTCTACAAGGTGGTTGTTAGACCGGCTATGTTGTACGGCTCGGAATGCTGACCTATTACGAAAGCTCAGGAACAAAAGATATCAGTGGCCAAGATGGGAATGCTGCGATGGATGAGTGGGTACACGATACTAGACAGAATCCGTAATGCCGACATCAGAAGAGAGGTTAGAGTGGCGAGTATTGGGGACAAGATGAGGGAGTGCAGACTACGGTGGTTTGGGCACGTCAGTAGGAGACCTACTACAGCCCCAGTACGCATGTGTGAAATCTTGGATTTGGGGGAGACCCGAAGGGGTAAGGATCGACCTAAGAAGAGCTGGATGGAGGTTATTAGACATGACCTCAATCTACTGAACCCTGTTGAGAATATGGCTATGGATAGAGACCACTAGAGGAGGCGCATTCGGGTTGTGGACGTGTAGTGTTGAGTGTTTTGGTATTATTTTGGGGGTGTCTTGGTGTCTTCTCGGATTTTCATGCTTTGTTACTTCGCCTCCCTATCTTCTTGACCTTTATGTCTCATGTGCCTTTTGTGTGACCTAATATCATGTGGTTCTATTGTTCTATTGTCCTATTATTCTGGGTCTATCGGAAACACTCTCTCGACGTGTTCGGGGAAAGAGTGCGTACATCCTGACCCCCCAGACCCCACTTTAACGTACGTGGGATTAACTGGGATGTTGTTGTTGTTGTTGTTGTTGTTTTGGTAAGCAAATAGAGGCACGGACTCGAGCCATAGCCCGTAAAGGACACCGATCGGTTAGCCAGTGGCGGCAGGTTCATCCAAACTAAGGAAAGCTTGAGCGCCCACTAATTACACAAAGTGTATAAGAAGTGGGATTTGAACCACTGATCTATTGTAAGAGTCACATCTCCCTTACCACCGGAGCAAGGGGTTATTAGTTAATTAATTGTTGGTATCCCACGTTGGTTATAGGTGGAAATATATCATAAAATATAAGATATAATGGAGTCTCTTGTGCAATACATAGCTTAAATTAAACTTTTATATTAGAAGGTAGATTTTGACCTTATACTCTAAAAAAAGTAAAGTAAACCTAATACAACTCTCATTTCATATGGGCCTGGCCGAGAGTTCTCAGTAGTATGGTATGAGAACCACTTTGGTTGTAATCTCACATCGATTGCGGGTACCACGAAATATAAAGTGGGGTGTGAAACTTCTAGCTTAAACTTTTCGTGTACGTTCAAGGTGGATCCTAACCTTATAATATAAAAATTAATAAAAATAAATTTGACAATTAAGACTCCTATTTCATACAAGCCGACCGGGGTTCTCGAAGTTTAAAATAGTATCTTAGTCTGGTTCTGGTCGATTTGTTTCCTAGCTTTGGGTATTGGTTGCAAATTGCAAGCACCATAAAAACAATGAGTTCCAGTGACGGACCTAGGGGGGCTCAGGGTGGGTGAAGCCTCCCCTAGTCCGAAAGAAAACCCTATAAATATTTTTTATTTATGGATTTTTTCTGGTAATTTTTAATAATTTTAGGGATAAAAGAGTGTAAAAAGATTAAGGGGAATTATTAGTAAATACCCCACTTTAATATTTGGTTTGCAAAAATAACTAGGTTTGAAAACAGTTGCATCAATATATGGAAATTTGCAAAAATACCTTATTTTATTATCAAAACTACCCACCGCCCCAAAAAATCAGGAAAAAAAAGTTAAATATTTTAAGTATTTTACAATTTTCTGATATTTTTAAATTATATTAAATAATCAAATAATAATAAAAATCTGGAAGTTAAAAAAAAAATCTCAATCCCCTTCATCCGGACTGATAGACCCGACCCCCAAATCCCAATCCAAACCCTAACAAAAGACACCCAACCCCTCCGGCTCCGTCGGCCCCAACCCCAGGTCTTAGGCGCTCAGCCCCAACCCCAGGTATCCGGCGCTCGGACCATAGCTCACGTCTCCAGCTCCGTCGCCTGCGCCTACACTTCCGCGCCCCCAACCGACTCAATCCCAATTGCTAACCAGAACAAACAAGCGCCCCGAGCGTCGCCGCCCATACCCTCCGTCGTTGTGCGAGCAATTCGGCGCAATCTTTACATAATCTCCCGCCGATTTTTTATCATATCCTGTCAGTATTCATATTTAAGATTGTCAAGAACCCCATTTATCATGTCACTATGGATAATAATCCTGAAGATATACATTGACACTCGTTTTGTAAATATGGTTAATAATCCTGAAGATATAAATTGATGAATTTGTGTCTGTTTTGGAGCATGGGCCATCTCATGTCTTAGAAGTCCTGAGAACTGGTTGGCTGTAACTCTTGTGGATCTTTATTTTAATTCTTTTTTCTCGTCTACAGCTAATTGTACCTCAAATGCATGGAATCTATAATGCATGTTAACGTTGTTTCAGCCTATTCTCTGAATGTAGCATTTTTTACGTGACTCGAAATGTTGTTCATAACTCTTATTATGTATATGCGCTTGATTGGCGGTAGAAATTATAGTGATCCAATCGGATTCAGTTCCAAGGCTTCTCGTGGACATAACACTCTCATCCCTGGAAGGTCTGCTCGGGTCTATAGAATGCAGCGATGGGAGTTTGAGTGACGATATTACAGATAAACCAAGTTCCAGTGATCATTCTCATCCTCAGTATGTTCGAGTTTCGACCGGTCCATAATACAAGTTTAGTGCCTAGGGAAGTATAAATTCTCTTCAGCTACATTGAGAGAGGAGGAGCTTCTTGATGCTATGTAATTATTATATCACACGGGTTTGGCTCCAAATTTCAAGCAGGTTAGATTTCTTGAATCTACATGAATTGTGAAAGTTGGATAATACAAGCTATGCTGTCTCATTTTGGATTCCTGAAGCATTAAATTTTGCCTGCCTTTTTTTTAAAAATGATTTCCTGTAAGTTCTCTCTTTGGCATCTGCAGTTTCTACATTACTTAATACATTTTTGAAGGATTGAACTTCTCATCTGGTATCTTTTTTGTAATCCGAATAAGATGTTTGATCTCCTCCACAACTTTATCTGTTTTGTTATCCTGGAAAAGTGTGTTTTATAGGCTTCTTATTACATGTCACGTCAGTCGACAGTCGCCATCATTATTGCACGACGACTATTGGAGCTTAGACAACGGTTTAAGCTAATATAGCCAACGATTTTTTGAATTTAGACAACGGTTAACGATTATATAGACAACGAATAAAAGATTATATACAACGGTTCAAAGGGACATAGACAACAGTTACTATATAGTTTCTTAATCAACGGTTAGAATGTACATCGACAACGGTTAATTATATTTAGACAACGGTTACAATATACTTAGACAACAGTTATACGATATTTAGACAACGATTGAAAGTTAATTAGACAACGGTTGAAAGTTACTTAGACAACGGTTGAAAGTTATTTAAACAACGGTGAAAGTTACATAGACAACGGTTAAAGTTACTTAGACACCGGTTTAAGCGAATCTAGTTTACAATTTTTTAATTTAGACAACGGTTAATGATTAAATAGACAATGGTTAAAATATACTTACACAACGGTTTCAATATACTTACACAACGATTGCATTTGTCTTAGACAACGGTTAAAATGTACCTAGACAACAATTACAATCTCTTTAGACAACAGTTAGAATGTGATTAGACAACGGTTAAAATCGGATATCCTAACTCGATCGAGACAACGGTTATATTGACCTTAAACAGGTTAGAACCGGTTAATATGATTTGGAATCAATTTTGGAGATGCATAGACAACGGTTATCCGAAATCTATCACAACGGTTATAACCGTTGTCTAAGTGAACCGTTGTGATAAATCCAACCGTTGTATTTGCAAAAACCACACAGGTTGATGCAACGGTTCCAAAACCGTTGTGCGTTTTGTAAAATAATCGTTGTGTAAGAGTTGTTTTGTACTAGTGGATTGACCGTATCTTCATTGATTCTCTCCCCGATTATAGGTTTAATCCTGTCAGAATAAACATGAAGCCTGTCACTATAAACATTTTTCATGTCATTTGGAACAAATAACTTTGTCACCTTGGGCAGACCTTTAATTTCTAGTTATGGTATGGATAAAATCGTATCTTTATTCTCTTCCCTATTATAGACCTCATCCTGTCATTATTAGATATCTGTTTTGTCCTCAAAAACATATATCATGTCAACAAAAAATATATCCTTGTCAATAATTGATTCTCTTAATAAGGCAATGATTTTCATCCGGCTAGTTTTATTATTCTTAAATTTCTGAGAAAAATATATTAAAAACATCATTTTAATATATATATATATATATATTTAATCTTCTTTTAATTCATAATACTTCTTTTAATGATTTTTATATTCAAATTTAAAAGTAAAATCAGTCATTATTTTTTAGCACAAATAGCCTATTTTTTAGCACATATGACCCACCTATTCTATTTTTGCTATTCTCAGAAAACGGATATACTTTTGCAAACCGAACACCGATTTGGTGTATTTCTGCAAATCGGCCAAAGATTAAATAATCACAAAGACAGTTTAGCTTAGTTGGTAAAGAGATGTAGTTATTACCTTGAGGTTATGAGTTCAAATCCCATTAACACATCACTTTTTCCATAATTTTTGTTTCAATTAAATAACAAATTAAAATTTCTCTTCAATATATTTAGAAAAAAAAAACATTTTTTTTACATATGGATATAAAAATTTCTCATTTTTTTAAATTTTTTATTTTTTCTACTAAAAATGATTATTTAAATAATAAATTTCCAATCCTTTTTCCTTTAATTCTTTTTTTGTTAGTGTAAAACCCAACTCCATCCATAAATTTGATAGCCAAATTCTTAAAATCCAAACTCATTTTTCACATATACATGTAAAAAAAAAAAAGATTTTCAAAAATTTGTTTAGCTCCTTCTAGAAAAATTTATGGGTATGAGTTCTAACTTCTTATAACGATGCATCCATCGACACAAATACAATCCTATTTTCAAACGATCTGATCATTATTTTTGGTAGGATGAATTGAAGAATGTAATTAAATGGAACTAAAACAAAATGGAAAAGGGTATTTTTGGAATTTCCCTATTGAGTCAATGGATGTATGTGAGACTAGTCAAAATTCCTCTTACTAAACCGTGTGGAGATGAGATGACGATCGAGCATGAGCTGGCTATATTATGACCCGTCGCTTCTTTTCCTGTGAACGCGAGACTGAAACTATCAGGCAAAGAAAACGGCAATCTCTCATTGTATTAATGGTCGGGCCGGGTCGTGGCCATGGGTCTGCCCGTTTGACCGGCCCGATTCATGTTCTTTAAAGGTATATATATTTTGACCCTCGACTTGGACTTGCTTAACCCCTCTAGCCTCTAGTAGATGACAAATTCACAACAACACTATGCCCTACATGAAATAATTAGTCTGTCTCACATTCAGCGGCGGATCCAGGATTTTAGATAGGGAGACTGAAAAGCATTTAAGGCAAGTTAGGAATCGAGATCAATAATAATATCAAAAATCAAATTATGTAGAGCCATTTTTGTTCCTTACATGTAAATAAAAATATATTGAATTAGGTTGTTGGTTTGTTAATGCGTACTTTTGCTTTTATTTACTTTGAGTGTTAGCTAATTAAGCACCACAAATTTGGGTTTATAAGTGATATTATCGATTATTATTACATTATAATATTAGATACATTATTAAGATGTGTTATACGTTAAAATATAAGGAAATAATCATGTTTGTTCTAAGTCCGCCTAAAGCACCCGCCTAGGTGCTAGGTGACCACCTGTCGCCCAACGCCTTTTAGAACATTGGTTTATTCCATTGCATGAAGTAGTCATTCATATTCAGAGATCTTATATAGTTATGTGGTTGAATTAGATTACTTAAATTACAATGGTTAGTTATTTTGATTTTGCATCAAGTTATAAAAAATAACACTAATACAGCATAGTGCAACCGAATAATTGCCCTAATCCACGGTTCTATATATTGTTATGTGACATTATAATAAGGTCAGAATTCGAAGCTTCAAACGGATAATCTTAGCTTAATTAGCTTAGAAGGTATTACATCCGTTCAGAAATAAGTAACGTTTGACTTTTTGATACGTTTTTTAAGGAGTTAAAAACTATATAAAATATAAAGTTTTTAATTAATTTTTTAATAATTTTATACATATTAGTTATAAGTTTAAAATTATTTTAAAAAATTAATAAAAAAAGTTAATATTTTATATAGTTTTTAGCTCTTTAAAAAACGTGTCGAAAAGTCAAACGACACTTATTAATGAACGGAGCAAGTATATTTTACCGGGCGGCGAGGTTGGTAGTTGTTTTGTTTGGGTATCAGGGTATGTTCCATATGTTTGTACCGAGAAGGACGACAACTGGCCTCCTTAGATCAATTCAAGTTTACACACCACTACAATACGTGTGTGAAGTGTGAAGGGATCCTTAAATAATACTCCATGTTGGATATTAAGGAATCAAAATGAGAATAAAATACCTACCAACATTTCAAGTTACTTTTAATATATAGTATAGACGTAAGCAAGATGTATATGTCTCTGATTATCGATTATAAAGACTAAAAATAATAGTTTATAAAAAAATAAAACTTTACATAATAGCTTAAACTTTTGTGTTAAGTTAATCGCGGTTATTTAATTTTTTTTTCCACTAAAAGAAAAAAAAAAAGAAAAACATGGAAAAAGCATGTGTAGGCAACTTTAAAATTAATTTTGATGACTCTAAATTTTAAATAGGTTCTATTACAACCGGTTTCATCATCCATAATATAGATGGATCGATCTTTTATTTTGGGTCGACATATATGTTCCATATATCAATTGAGCTATTTTGTTATATTATAAGTCGATTGGATCCGATGAGGTCAAGACAACACCTGAATATCGTTTGTGGACCCACGTACGGAAGACGTGAACAACACACAAATTCAACTGAGACCATTTCAAAACCAGTTGGCTATGAGAGAAAAGTAATCTGTCAAACTTATACGTTGTTTAAGATATCTTAATATTTTGAACCTGAGATAACCATATTTCAACCATCGTATTTCAGATTCGACATATATATTATATATGCATATTTTTTTTAACAGGTAAGAATTTGGTTGATTAGAAAATGAAAATGTGAAACGTAGAAGATCAAGTGGGGCTTCAACAATGGGAAACACAAGTTCATTTAAAACCCAACGGGTCCCATATTTTATATATTTATCAAAATTTAAATCATTACTTACTATAGTTCCTACTTCCTACCCTTTTTTATTTAATTGATAGTGGAGCTTATTTTTTTCCCCTGAGTGTATGATTAGTTGATTTACATTTAGTCATTTTTACCAAAGTTTGATCCACGCACCTTTGATTATTTATTTATTTATTTTTATATAAATAAGAAGAGATTTCTACCATACCAAACGGTCCAAACATGGAAAAAAAAATGTCATCATTTTTTCTCTTTTAAAAGATTTGGTTTTGATTATTACCTCCTTGATCGATAATTGACGTTTTTTATTTGATGATCGAGACTAGCTATGTGGCAAGTTCACACGATATATAGGTAACATTCATTATGGATCATCGCCACACAAATGTTGTAATTGATTATAATTCTAGTCTATACTATAATAAAAATCAGATATATATCGTTCCTCTTATGGACGAAGACAATAAGTGGAAGGTCACTCCCCGATTTAGGGCTTGTTTGGTTGAATATAGGAAGTACATTTCCTAAGAAGTCAATTCCCGTGAATTATAATTCCCACAAATTTGAAAAAGTTGTTTGGTAATTGATTTATAAGATGTGGGGATTTAAATAGGGAGAATTGAATTTTTACATTAAAAAAAGGGTGAAATTGCAACTTACCTAGCCCCTCATAGGTAAGCGAAATTCCCCCATTTTGTAGGAATTGTAATTCCTGATAAGTTAAATTACTGTGTTTTTTCGTGTTGAAAAAAGTAACCAAACACATATATTTATCCCACTTCCTGTGTTTTTTTAACTTCTTGGGTTTTTTAAATGGTAACCAAACGAGCTCTTATTCCTGTGTAGGCCACTATTTGTTTCTATGCATTGAGACTTGAGAGCTTGCTCTCACATCTCTACCAAAAAAATAATAATAATAAAAATCAGAAGGAGGGTGACTTAAAGAAAAGGCTAAATTACAGGAAACCACTCATTAAATGCCAGTTTTTCACCTAATCACCCATTATAATTGAAATTACTTAAAATCACCCATTAAAGAGGTTTTGTTAACAATTAAGGAAATTTATTGTTTAAAAGAATCACTGACTCAAAATTGGAACCTATAAATTTAAAGATTGATTGTTATTGTATTGATTGGGAAGAAGTGATTTTTGATTAAACAAAAAATTATGGGCTCAATTCAGGGTCGAATTAGGCGTTTATCCAAGCGTTTTCTTTATTTGTTGTTTTGAAGATGAATGATTTCGGTCAATAATGCCGTTTGTACATTTACAAATAGTTGGAGCAGAAATTTTAAAATTTCTAATAGCATATTGTATGTATTATGTATATGTAAGGTTAATTAGTGGCAATCGTTTGGAAATTTGATTAAAATGTTAGGGTATTTTAGTCATTTCAATAGATTTCTAACAAATATTTTCATTTGGGTGGTGTTTTGTTGACCGCCCCCTTTAATAGTTGGTTTTATGTAATTTAGATTATAGTGGATGGTTAAGTGAAAAAGGTGATATTTAATGGGTAGTTTTATGTAATTTAGCCTAAAGAAAATGCTTCATTCTATATGGCGTCGTATATGGAGCATGCTACTTAATTAATTCAAAGCCATATATATTATTAAATATTATAAACCAATAAAAATCATCCACGTCATTAAGACTTGTCTCATCGTCCAATTATATTCATCTCATATCCTCGATCCGTATTCATCCCACTACTTACCTCATTACATATCATTTATTTATTTTTTTACTAAAAATAATAAATATTAAATTACATTACACTCAAATACATAGCCATATATATTATTAAATATTAATAGTATTTTCTCCATATATTTCTATATATTTCATTTTATACAACATTCTTTCACCCAAATACACATCCATATATTATTGACTATATGAAATACTAATGTCATATTCAGGGCCGTCTCGGTGATTTTAAGGGCCCGATTCAAAAATTGATATTAGGCCCTCTTAATTAAGGAAAAATTAATGTGTCTAAAATTAATTAGTTATAGGTTTATTTAGTTATATTTATTCAATGAAAACATGTAATACGGAATATTAATATCTCTAAATTAATGTATACTTAAGTAAATAAATGTAATAAAAAGTGTCAATTGTGAAGTATTGAAAAAATGATAAGGAGTACTATTTTTTGGCAAATAAAAAATTTAACTACATAAAATAAATAATACTAAATATTAGTATCCCCAAATTTTAAAGTATGGAAAACTTATTATCAATTTGAAGGGCCCAAAACATAATGAGAGAGTATAGAATTTGTGGGGAATCGAACACTAGACCCTTGGGAGAGAGACCTCAAAACTAACCACTTGTGCTAGGAAATTTTCATGATAGATTATCACATTTATTTTTATATATAGGCTCCCAAAATTTCCGGGCCCTGTGCGATCGAGCCTCTCGCGCCACCCTATCACCGGCCTTGGTCATATTATAAAGATATTAATACTAATTAATACTCCCTCCGTTAAGAAAAATATATCGTTTTATGAGTAAACTTTTGTTAAGAAAAACATATCGTTTTAAGTATTTTGGTGTTTACTTTCCAAAATTACCGTTGTAATGATTATGGATTTATTAGTTGTAGTTTTCAATAAAATGCTTAAGTAAAGATATAATTAGGGAAGTGTAAAAATTTCCAATTTCACTCAATTTGCTTGAAACTTTTGGGACAAAATCATCACTCAAATTTTGAAATGTTTTATTTTAAGATTCGATCTTAATTAATTATTATTTTTTAAAATGGAGAAATGTTCCAAAATGAAAGAATGAAGTCACCTTATAAAACAAAAGGAGTACACACTTTACAAAAATATCAGTTTGGATTAATCCAAAATCCAAGTAATTAATAAATTAAACATCAATTTGATCTAATTAAACACATACACTTTACTTTTGTTGATATCAATTTGCATAACTTTATCTTATTTCCGTACAAACATGAAGATATTGTTGACTTATTATATCCACAAATTATTAAACTTTTGTTCACGACCGATTAATGTGAAAGAAAATTTCAGCTGGTGGTAATGTTGAATATAATTAACCCCTAAATTAAAGTTCATTGAAAAAAGATTTTACAGGATTTGTTATACATATATACATTCATTATGTCATCAAACTGTCGAGACTATTTACAAGCAACTTGTGCAATAATTTTAATTATTTATAAAAAAAAAAATATTCAATAGTCTATAGTTTACATAGATCAGTATTTGAATTGGAAATCCATAAGTGGACTTTTCAATTAATTACCACAACATATAATGTTTAGGCATTCACATGTATAAAATTTAATTAGGAGAGTAAATTAAATATCTAATTCTAGACAATTTTGATACCTTTAATTTCATCTAATTGCATATATACATAAATTATAATCTTATCTCAACAATATCTCCCTAAAAAAATTCTAATTATGTGAACGGTTTTGTCATTTTTTTAACAGTAGGACGTCTTTTACGAAGCAAAGATCATATATCCCGAAACATGATATTACAAAACTCTCTATTGAAATAGAGAGTACTCATATTACAAATACAACTAGCTTTTGTAATAAAGTCAGCATAATGATTAGACTCTCAATAGCAGTGTATAACTCAGTTGTTGCAAAAAAAATCTCTCAAAATTTGAATCATTTCCGCTGTCCATAAAATCTCCAACATAATGTTGGAGGTATGGGTATCGAACTATAAACGTATATTTTGCATGATCAATGAGTGGTCTTACATATGAGATACATCCGCGATCTCTCGTTTCATAACACACGAATAAACTTCTAACATGAAAATATCAAGTTCATTAAATAAAATATAAAAGCATCACAGTTTTTTCAAAGATGTGTAATTTAATTAATATTGGTATAACTTTCAAACATCAAAAACTTTTTACTCAAATATCATAATAATATTTATTATGTAGAATATATCAAAACAAAATAGATATTCAGAAAGGAATACTGGATTTTAAACATATGTGAACTTACAAAGGATTGCTTGCTAAGCAAATTGATAGCAAGTGCGGTGGTAAACAAATTACTCTTTTGTTTGGAATACAAAAAGAATTTGAGGAATCACAGGTGACGCTATTAGCATCTCATCATGATGCAACAAAATTGGTATCTACATACCATAAAAATCAATTCTTTTATATGTAATGATCAGATTAATCAGAAATTAAATTTCCTTTGAAATTTCTTACAATAAAAAAAAGAAAAAAAAAATCTTAAGGCAAACCTAGGTGGACTGTTATTCGAGCTGGGTTTAGAGGTTTAGGTGGGAGGTCAGGAGGTGGATTGGGTTCAGCAAATTTGGCGAAGTCAGTAGGGCTGTTTTTCGAGGCTTCGAGCCGAATGAGCTGAGTATTGCTTGTTGATATTAAGTTCATTTAGGATAAGAACGAGCTCGAGCCGAGTCTAAATTTTGACTTGAGCTTAAAAATGTGCTCAAACTCGGCTCGTTTAGGAAATGAACGAGCTCGAGATGAGGTTTTTTCTAGCTTTAATCAATTCTACTTGTTCATTATACAGTAACATAAATGAAATTTTAGAAATTTCATAAAATTTGAGCTATTCAAGCTTAATTCGAGCGAGCCGAACTTTGGACCGAGCTTAATTAAAAATGTGCTCATACTCGGCTCATTTTGAAAATGAACGAGCTCGAGCTGAGTTTTTCTCAAACGAGCTAGTATGAGTCGAATTCGAGCTACTGGTGTTCACATAATACCCCTAGAAATCAAACACAACTTCAGACAATTTCATAATGAACAATATTAGACACTTAGTAATTTGTGGTATTTGCTTTCTATTTTAGAGGATTTGAAGGGTCAAAATTATAGGGTTTGGGGAGGTCGATTGGGGCTTTTCGGGAGTTTCTCTGCCCTCATGGTTTCGGTAGTCAATAGGGCTGTTATTCGAGGCATCGAACTAAACTTCGCAACCCCTACGGACCGAGCTCTGCTACCCCTTGTGGACATCATCGACCATCGGGTTAAACACGTCCTAAAAGGTCATCGATAAAACATCCATAAGACGTTGGAAAAGAGAGGCCCGCGTTAGGATGTGGAGTCCTAACTTATATGTAAAAACAAAAAAAAAACTTAAAGAAACCAAAAAAAAAAGAGGCACTAGCCCACTCCCTAGTCCCTACTACTTGAATTAGTCCCTACTACTACATATATGAATGCAAGTGTTTGAATCAAAGCCATATGAATGTCAAATATAAACGGACCAACCAGCAATTTGGTCTCGTCAATATATTGTGCAGATTCACAAAAATGATGGCATGTAGTTCAAAAGAGAAGTGGCAACGCAATTTGGCAACTAGTTCAAATGTGTGTGGCATTATGGACCCTATTAGATACCTTAATTTATACGGAGTATATTGGATAAGTTGTTTAAAGCAGTAGTTGAAATCATTATTTATTTTTCAGTTTGTCAATTGTGTTGAGAATATAAGTTGAGTTGTGGGATAAGGATCCCACGTTGATTAAAAATTGAATCCAAGTCTTGCGTATAAGTCGGTGAGCTATCCAACCGAACACCAATTGCTTTTAGGATTGAACCCTACTCGGCTTGCGTGCTCAGTTTGGTTGGTGCACGTATTGCGCTTGGGCGTGCGTGGCCCCCTACGTCGTATATGACCCAGAAGAAATATTTGATATTTTCCAATTTGACCTCTTATAATTAAGGATATATGATAGAAAATTCATTTATTTTTTATAAGCGGTAACGCCGGTAAGAGTATTTAATTGTAGTAGTTTTTTAATAAAGAGATAATGGGAGGATTATGACCCTTTTTCATAATTTTTTTAGTTAATAGACCCCATAATAAATCTTTTAATTATATAGACCCTTTTGTTGGTGTTATTACCTGTTTACCCTCAATTGCTTTAGTTTAATAAAAAATTAATATATTAAATAATAAAATTGAAAACTATTTTTTAAAAATAGTTAAAGATAATTATAATTCTTTTTTTGAAATTCTACATTCATATAAATATAATACACTAATTTATAGCATAACATATATATTCACATTATCTTTGTTTTTAAAACTTACATATGTGATTAGAATAATCAATTACAATACATCTACAGTAAAAATTGTATTTATTGTAATACATGAATAATTACACTAAATTATTCATTGTATTACAATATGGAATTTCTACGGTGATAATATTGTATTACAATAAAGGTGAAATATTGTATCACAATACACAAGTTATTGTACATGTTACAATAGTTAATAATGTTAATTGTAATGTACGTACCTAGATATTTTATTAGGGATTGAATATAATAAAATATTATTTTTTCCTTATAATGTATATTATATTTAATTTGAAGATTTTTTTGTACTCATTTTTCAAATTTATTATTAAAGATGTTAACTTTTAAGAAAATAAAAGGTATTGAAGGGTATAGATGGAACAATATATATGAAAAAGTCTATATAATTAAAGATTTTATTATGGGGTCTATAAACTTAAAAAAACAATGAAAAAGGTCTATAAAGCTCATTATCTCTTTTTTAAATAGTTATTTGGAAATGAATTTACCAAAATAGGTAGTATAAGATTTATGAATAAGGATGGCATGTGCCCAACACGTGTGTCTTTGCCAAAATTAAATTAATCACTTCAATATGTTCCAACTTCCAATCCAACCTATAATACAATTTGATTTTCTATCCTATTCTCTAGGGCATAAGATAAGAAGTCAAACGGAAAAATATTTCACTTATATATATACTTGGTTTAACCATTTTTAAATTAGATTATAGGGTTCACCTATTTTCTTTTAAGGTTTCTTTCCCAATAAAGTATACTTATCCAATGTCCTTGGGTAGACCTAGGCAAACACGAGTAGGCCCACTCGGCCCGGCCACATTAGAGGGTGGGTTTAGACATGGGAAAAGCCCACGCGGGCTTCTAGGCCCGGCCTGCACCCGTAGCGGGTGCGGGATTGAACATATCAATAACCCCGTTACGGGCCACTAGGCCCGTAACGGGTACCCGCCTTTTTTAATTAAAATTAATATATGTATATATATAGTTTTAATTATTCATTTAAAAAAACTAAAAACAGTAGATATATATGTAATATATACATACAGTAGGTATTCATTTTAGTTTTAATTAAAATTAATATATGTAATATATATTAAGCTAGGCCCGTATAGCTTTAAAATTGATATATGTAATATATATGTAAAATTAATATATATATATTAAAATTAATTATAATATGATTAGTATAGCTTTAATAAGAAAAATTGATTAGGTTTGCGGATACCCGCGGGCTACCCGCATTCGCGGACGGGCTTGGACACGACTTCCAACCCGTTAAGCGGGCTTAGTCTGACCCGTGCCCGCAAGAACGGGACAAAATTTTGAGTAAAATCCGGCCCAAATCCGGTCCGCGCCCACATTTGTCCGGGTCTATCATTGGGATACACAATAGACAAACCGAATACAATTAGGTTAGATGATTTTAAAACTAGGCAACACCCCCTGAAATTCCCCAATTATTTCATCCAATTTCTCAAATCCTAAATTGGACATTGTAAAAAAAGGACAAAAAATAAAGAAAAACGAACTCAACAATATTTCTCAAAACTTTTTTATCATTATTATTATTAGATATATTTATCATTGCAACAGTTTAGTGATCGTATTAATAGTGATTAATGTCGATGATAAATTGATAATTATATCATTATATCAATAATATGTCCATATCTCCAACTAACTAATGTATCTAGAATTTTTTTTATTAAAAATAAAAATTAGTCTACTATCCTAATCTCAACTACTCTTAAAGCACCTTTATCGACTTCAATTTCACATGGTTTTATATAGCATCAATATTTCAAACACATCACCCATAAATTTCTACAAACTATCTTTGTCATTTATGTTGATGACTCATCATTTTACTTTCTCTAAAGGACTTGGAACAAGTGTGCGGTTTAAACTTCAAAGTAGTTCCCGAATAACAATTCTAGAACTAAGGTTCTAGATACAACATTTATTCTTCCCTTTGGTATGCAAATTTATACAAGATGAGATGAGAATGAGATGGATAAAATTCTTTCTTTAATTTTTTTTTTCCGTGGAAACTGAATGCACCGCAAATCACCATGTTCAAAGCAACGTGGTATCACGTCAGTTTCGACGTGCATTAATTCTTCAACAGAAGATGATTAAAAACATAATTAATAAAAAAAAAACTTCAACCACGTTGCTTTGAACGTGGCCACCATGTTGCTTTGAATGTGCGTGTAGGAAAGGGGGATTTGCAGTGTATCTAACAAGACCCATTTTTCCCTTGTGAAGATGCATAAAAATCTTTACATGACGATTAGACCAGATTTTGTCTTTTTAGACTATATTGAGGATATGAAAATAGATCAAATTAACATGGTAGAGGAATTGTATTATTTCTTACACGCACATTCAAAGCAACATGGTAAACCAGATTTTGTCTTTTTAGACATTATTGAGGATATGAAAATAGATCAAATTAACATGGTAGAGGAATTGTATTATTGAGGATATGAAAATAGATCAAATTAACATGGTAGACCAGATTTTGTCTTTTTAGACTTTATTGAAGTGTATCTAACCTTGTTCTATCCTAATAGAACAAGATTAGTTAGTTTAGGATTGTTTGGAATTGTATTCTTTCTTCGTTTGTCATTTTTTGTTTCGCGTTTTTTTATACAAGAAACTATTCGAGAGATTAAGCAACACATTAGCAGCTAGCTACCTTATCTTTCAAGAAGCTGACGGATTGATAGACGGATTACCCGTCATGACACAGTATAAGAAAAAACACAAAACAAAAAACAAAAGTGATCATGCCATACTAAAAAGTGGAGACCCTTTTCTTCTCATTATTTCCTCCTCTTCTATGCCTTTTTCTTTCCTTTTTTTTTTCATTTTGTTTGTATGTATGACACATTTAGGTCACTATAAAACACTCGATATAGATGGAAAAATGATACATAAATTTCTACAATCTATACTTTAGCTATTCCAAGTGAGATATGCAAGACTTGTTATTGCTTGAAGATGTACCAAAACCAAATAGTATTACCAATAACATGGATAATTTTTTTCTTTTAGTTTAAGGAAAATGATTTGATATTGTAAACAAAACTTCAACATCAAGAGAGGAAACAAATTGATAGGTGAAAATAGAGTCGATCCCAATGTTATAATGACCCGAGGTGAATCAAAATTAAGGACCTAACTAGTACAATTCCCGCGCCATGGCGTGATTTTTTAAATTAAAAACTTGATAATATAAAAAATAATATTATAAAATATTAATAAAAGTTAATATAAAATTCATTAAAATCTTTACCATAAATGTATCTTATAAATATCTTAAAAAATTATTTTTTAAAAAATATAATGTAAAAGTATAATATATAAATATGGATATTTAAATCACTTAGTAAAAATAATAATATTATTGTAACGTTGTTTAAATGTTATGTGGTATAACCGTTATCTAAAATGATTATGTCATATCATCAGAAAGGCTTATATATTAAGTAGTATATAAAGATTAAATATTTATAATATATAAATATTTACATGTAGATTAATAGTAAGCATTAGATTATATTAAATTTAATGTTTTGAATTAAGCTTAATAGTTTGTAAATATATTAAAAAAAAGAAAAGAAATGTGATTGGTTTAAAGGGAAGAAGAATAAAAATTTAAGGAAAAAATAGATTGATTTAAAGAGATAAAAAAAATTAAATATAGGCTAAAACTCTTTTATTTTAAGAATATATATAGTAAATGTGATAAAAAAATGTAATTGGTTTGAAAAGATAAAAAGAAGGAGAAAAAAATAATCAAAGGAAATAAATTTGAGATAATCTTAGTAGCTATATTAAATTGAATTCAATGTTTTGAATTAAACCCAATTGTTAAAAAATATGTTGGAAATAAAAGAAAGAATATGATTGATTTAAAAAGATAAAGGGAAGAATAAAAATAATAATTAAAGGAAATAATAATTAAATATAGGAGAGAGGAAAAAATAAAAAAGTAGAAAATAGGGGATTGATTAAATTACCTAAAATCAAGGAGAAGATGACACGTCATCATAGTCTTCTGATTTAAAGTATTATATAGATATTTTAAAATTATATTCGCATTTTTAAAATGAAAATACATTCCAACCATATATCAACAACACATTTAAATAGGTTGAAATGTGTTCATCTTTGTGGAATTAGTTGGCATTTAAAAATAATAATCTTCTCGAATTGTCATGTGTGACGGCTGCCTGAAAAATGTTAGGAGTGGACCCAAACTCTCTATCTTTAGTTTTCTTCATCGTTAAATTTGAGGATTAACTTTGTGGTATATTGTAAGTCAAAAATTGTTTAGAATATTTTTTTTAACTCTGTGCTATTCTGTTAAAAAAATTATAAAATACCAACTTTTTAAATAATTTCATATACTACCATCTACCTCCATCCTAAAAATATCATTGCACTATATACATTTTTAAGGAACTAAAAAACTATAGAAAAATATCATTGTACTATATGCATCATTTATTTCCAATCGCAGAGTATTAAAACAGAGACCTGAAATCCACTAGCAAATCTGGTACAATTTGCTTATGGGTCATTTTTTGGTGCAATCCAACTTGAGTTTTTTGACACGTCAATTAATGATGATCCAATATATTTAAGTCACACTAGACAGTTACCTCATCTATTTTAGAGAGAATTAAACTATATGACTCTTGCCCCGAAATGGTTTGCTAGCCTAACCCCCTATCCACAACATTTGCAAAGGTTACACCCCCCCCCCCCCCCCACCATAAAATGGCATATTTGCCGGTTGGATTTAACCGGGACAGAGGAGAGAGAAGGTAAAAGGAGGAGAGAGAGAGAGAGAGAGAGAGAGAGAGAGAGAGAGAGAGAGAGAGAGAGAGAGAGAGGAAGCGGGGTGGAGAGAGAGAGGCAAGTGGAAGTTATTGTGGAGAGAGAGAGTGGAAGTGGGGAAAGTTATTGTGGAGAGAGAGAGTGGATGAGTGAGAGAGGAAGCAGTTTCAATTGAAAACTGACGACCCCCAACTGCCTCTCACGGCTTACAAAAGAGGAACAGAGAGAGAGGGAAACAGTTCCACATGCAAGTCTGAGGAAAACAAGAAGAGAAGGAAGAAGAAGAGGAAGGAGACGACAGAGCAAGAGAGGAAAAGAAGAAGCAAAGGCGAGGAAGAGGACGACAGTGCAGAAGAGGAGACGAAGACGCCGACTTTGAAGTAAGTAAACCCTCACAATGCCGATTAAATACGTTTTGCTTCGATTGGTAGGGGAGGAACCGATTTGAAGAACGAAAACTGGTTTGGATTGTGTGAAAATGGGAAGAAGGGGTCGAATGGGTTAACAATACGCAATATCGCCCTGTCATGTAGGAAGTAACCGGCGTCAAGTTAAAAACAATTGGTGGAAATTTTGGGTACTTGGGTTTGCGCGTCTGGGAGAGAAGGGGATTTTTGGGAATGGGGAAATTGGGACACTGTGTTGTTGAATCCAACTTATGAGGAGAAGGGGAATCTAGATCCGTTCAGTTTAGGGGGGAATTGGGCGAAATGGGGCTTATGACTGTAGATGCGTTCAGGTTTGGGGGAAATTGGATGAAATGCGACACATTAGGGTTAGGAAAAATTTTAGAAAGGGTGAAAAGTTTATGTGGAATCGACATTATCTGGAATAGGATGACTTGTGTGCAAATGGAGATGGACAGATTGAATAAGTATGCTGTCATGTTTTCACAACCATGTGTCATGTGTATATGTGTGTGTGTGTGTCATGTGTAATTGTGTTTGTGTCATGTTACATTAGATATTGATATGAAGGGAACCGTGGGTTGGGGGAGAAGAATTGATGTGTAGAATACTGAATTTGGGTCTTCCACTGTGCAGGATATCTGGTGAATATTAAAAATGTCGTAGTGAAGTATGAAGAAGATTGTAGACCGTACAGCTCAAACATCCGGAGCGGTAATATGGCTTTCGTTCGAGTAATGTAAGTTGTGATTGTTGTGCTGCAGTGTGGATGACATGTTGAAGTCTGTGCAGGTTGTGTACGCCGTAGAGGAAGAAAGACACTTCAAAACAAAAATTAACCAACACTCCCGGATGGGGCTCCTGGTTAACATTGACAACCGGTTGAGCGAGTCCCATTGGAAGCGCCTGACCGACAGCCCGTTGGGGGGCATTGCAAGACTGGGCACAAGGGTCCAGTTCTCGGGACAGCTTGTACACTATGTTCTCCAACGACAATTGAAGTCGAAGAAGGAGAATGAAACATGGTACAAGATCCATGAAGCGGTTGTCAGGTTCTCAATAGCTGAGTTCGCCATTGTCACCGGTCTCAACTGTGGCTATGGCGAAGAGCCCGAGGACGACGACGGGTTCGAGAAGGCAGTGTATGATTTCTTTGGAGTTTCAAAGATGAGGATATCTGAGTTCGAGGTACAGTTCCGTGTGGCGATGGCATCTGAGAAATCGTCAACCAGAAAGTTGAAATTTGTCCTGCTGATGCTGGTCGAGGGAGTATTGTTCGGGAAGGAACCCAAAAACTACATTCATGGGTGGGTGGTCGACCTTGTCGGCGACATTGACAGGTTCCTGGCGTTTCCGTGGGGTCAGCTTTGCTACAAGCGAACGAACGAGTTCCTGAACCGTGCAATCGAAAGGAAGCTCCAACGGGATGAGGGCAGCTCCAATGCACGCCCGACCTATTGCCTGCTGGGTTTCCCTCTCGCCTTCCAGGTTCGTACACAGATATGACTGGACGATGTATACTCGTTTACTAGGCGTCTTATATTTATTGACTGGACTGGAACTGATTATTTACTGGACAATATGTAATTGCAGCTATGGGTGTACGAAGCCCTCACTCCAATGGCCGACCAATTCGCGAATGTCATAGACGAGAAGCTGTACCCTAGGTGTTTGCGATACGAGTTTAGAGACCTGAACCTCGAGTATGCCTCAATCGAAACCCGACTGCATGAGGCGAAGGAGCTCGGGCACTTCAATGACCCTGCAGCAGTGAAGTCTCTTCTGCTCCCCGATGATGTGGAGAGAGCAACCGGTTTATACCGCGATGCTCGAAACACTCACGACAAGCGGGACAACTTCTTCGACGACATAGCCCAGGCGTTCTTATCAGCAAATGTCAAACCCTCAGCAAAGAAACAACAAAAGGGAGCAAGTGGGTCAACGCAAGAATCAGGGGAGGGCACGCAGACACAAGCTACCCTATTAGAGATAGAGTCACGGTTAGTGGCAAAGATGGACGACATGCTGAGGAGTATATCCGCGGAGGTAAATTCGAAGATGGCGACGCTTGAGGAGGCGATTGAAAACATGAGGAGGGAACTGCGGTGGAAGGGGACTAGGGAGTCGGAGGAGCGAGAGAAAGTTCTGGGAAAGGAGGTAAGGTTTTCTTGGTATTAGATCACAATCGTCATGTCATCTCCTGTTAATGGCATGTTGTTAGTAATGTATGTCCTGTTAGTATCAATACATGTCATGCCAATTCCAGTATATGTCATGTTCATAAGAGGCCATGTGCTTAGGTTCAGGGATCAGTGAAGGACAAGGATAACGACAAGGAGGAGGAGGACAAGGACAAGGAAGGTCTGGGAAAGGAGGTAAGGTTCCCCCGGTATCAGATCATAATCGTCATGTCAATTCATATGTCTGTCATGTTTTTAATTCTATATGTCATGTAAATTTACGCAGAGGTCATGTGCTGAGGTTCAGGGATCAGGGAAGGACAAGGATAAGAGCAAGGACAAGGACAAGGACAAGAGCGAGGGCAAGGACAAGAGAAAGGAGGACAAGTTGAAGGCCAAGGCCAAGTTGAAGGAGGACAAGTTGAAGGACAAGGACAAGGTTTGCGCATGAGACTGTCATGTGATTATATAACTGATGTCATGTTATTTGTGTTTACTGTCATGTCATACGCAATGGGCTTCAAGTTGCAGGAGGAGTCGGTGGCACCCGGTTCTGATGTTGAAGCTGAGGCTGAGGTGCCCCTCATACGTCCGAGAAGAAGCACCCGTCAACATCCTGATACGTTGTCCCAGGCGGAGGAAACGTAGCCAGCGAAGAAGCCGCGTGTGGGCAAGAAGCCAATGGATGTCGTCGAGCTAGGCATGGCGACCAGGGCAGATGCTGATGCGTTCACTGCGTGGATGAAGGACGGAAGTGACCCCGTCCGGTCGGTGGAAGGCACCCTACTGGTGAAGCAGTTCTTTGGGACACTTCAATCACCCACCAACTGGGTGTCATCCGAGGTTATTTACGTTCCCACATTGTGGTTCGAGTCATCACCTTTTTCCTCATATGGTCTTCCAAAATAATGATTTTTCCTTGCGTCCAGCATATTGAGCAAGCTTGCGCCCTACTGCGGAAGGAAATCAACGCCGGTGACAAGTACGAAGGGGTCGCCGTTTTGGATTTCTTCTGGGGGTATCTCATGTAGAAGAAACTGGCGGACGCGAAGGGGGACCTTGAGGTGGTGAAGGGGGACGACACGGTGACCCAATACTTCGACGGCAAGCTGCCGGAGAAGTTTCCGATGGGTTGGGCCGATGTCGACCGCGTGTTGGCACCTTGGAATCTCAAGAACGAGCACTGGGTGGCCCTTGACATCAACTTCGCGGAGTGGACATTGGACGTGTACGATTCCGACACAAGCCACGTCGTTGAGCGCCATATGTCGGGCCTCCTGAAGCCGGTTACCCACGTCCTCCCCATTTTGAGGAACGGCCACCCTGAACTTCGAGTCAAATGGGTTGGCAAAGTCCCGAAACCCTTGCTGTACAAAAGGGTGAAGGGGATTCCCCAAAACAAACAATCGTAAGTTATTATCAGCTCTTCATTTAGAAACCATTGGCACAGATTGTGTGAACAATTTTCGTTATTTTGATGTAGGGGCGACTGCGGTCCATATGCCATCCGTTTCCTCCAACTCCTCGCGACCGGCGACACCAAGTTCCGTGGCTTGGACGATTCATTCATTGTGGCGTAAAGCCAATCCCTTTGTGTTGCCATGTTTCACGGACGTCTTACAACCCCATTCGATCCTTAAAAAAACTCCCCCATTGGTTTTATATACATTGTTGGTTTGTGTAGACTTGTTAGTTGGTTTAGACATTTGGATATGCACTTATGTTTGTTGGTTTTAGACATTTGGATATGTACTTATTGCTGGATTGTTGTATTCGTTGGTTATTAATTATGACTTGTCAACCGAGATACATGTCATGTCAATATGAAACTAATGTCATGCCAAAATCCGATAGTGTCATGTCAAAAGGGGGTAATGTCATGGCATTCCGTTAACATAATAGAACAAACTAGAACTAGAGCAAAGTACAACAAAACCCCCCATACGAAGTACCAAAATGGGCGTACTATCTACTTCATTCCGAAAGGCCCCGCATATGGAAGTTCCTATGCCCCCGTTACGTGCGGCAGCGCTTCTGCAATTTAAATTTCCCACTAGCGGGACGCGCCCACTCTATTGGTTCAAGTTTCACAGTCGTCGGAAACGCGCCGGTCTTCCCTTTTCCGCGTTGGTATGCTTCCTCTACTTCCCTTACCGCTCGCTCCGCGTCGTGATCCCACGGGCTGACTACATCCTCGACGTCGCTGCTCACATAAATGACCTGCTTCTCACGGTCATAAGCAACTGTGTTGTACAACGCATCACTTGGTTCTAACTGGACACGTGGATTATCTAACTGGACAAGTGAGCTTTCTAACTGGACACTCTTAGTTTCGAACTGGACACCTCCTCCTGCTCGATTGACACCTTGTGCTTCCACAACTTCCAATTCTTCATCCCCTTCCAAGCGGGTTTTAGTTTTCAACTATGGGTGATCTTCTTAGGTCCAGTGTGGCCCACCCCTGAGTGGATGGGACGTTGTGGATCCTTCCGTAGTGGTGAAATCGCCGCCAACCTTGCGTAGCAGGGAGACATGGAGGTCGATAGGTGATCGGTCTAAAACCAACACCCCGCAAGCGTACGGTGTCAATTGTAGTAATCGAGTGTCGAATCTCAGGGACTGTGTGAATACCAATTGCAGAACCTCAACTAGTTTACTAAGCCAAATAAGAGAAGTGATTTTTGATGGAATGAGAAAATAAGAAGAAGAAAAATGACAAATTGCAAATGTTTGTGAATATATGATGCGAAACATTCCAGAGTCAAGGTTCACCACAACAATGCATCTTCGATAGACTATATAATTTTCATGCCTGAACAAATTGAAAAGAGATATTTGAAGGTAAACTATCTAAATTCATTATCACTCAGCCTACACATCTCGCAATAACTATGTCCATTTCATTCAATTACCACTCAGCTTGCGCTTGTTGTAGATTAATCAATCAAATTGGACTCATTAAGCACTTAGACCCTAGCGAGCAAATCGATCAAACAATCACATGCGCGATCAGTATAATCAATTCAAACCTAGGTTGTCTACGATAGTTTAATATCCTCAAGAGAATTAAATAGATTGCTCATAAACAATTCTCAAGTTCAATCCACGTTTTCCAACAACTTTGTCTATGTATCCAATATCAGTTCGCAGTTGGCGCGTGTTGAATATCAAAATGATTCCAATCAATCATATAATTAATCGGATTAAACACTCATGGATCAAATCAAATAAATAATAGAATTCATTCAGGCAATCATCACGCACATGTCTATCTCAGCATCGTTGGGATCACCCCAACCCCAGAACAAGAAAACTAGCCAGACATGGATTCAGACACAATCAAAGAATTCATGATGAAAGAATATAAGACTAGATTAACAAAACGTATTCTTGAATCCAGCAAAACAAACCTTCAAGGAGAAATCTCTAAAAGAGCTTAAAACTCTCAATGTCTGCCACTAGTTTCTGACGTGAAAAATTGGATCTCCTCTCCTCTAGCTCTAATTCTCTATCTATATTCCTAAAAGAGATCTGAAAATAGTCCTAAAATAATAATAAAATATACCAAAAAGTCGTCTAATAAAAGATAAAAACAGATAAAAATCCCGAAGTCGTAATGCAAAAAGGAAAGTATTGAGTCGATACTTCAGAGTATCGAGTCGGTACTTGGCTACTGTAAGGTAATTTGGCTCGGAATGTGAAGGTATCGAGTCGATACCTCATCGTATCGAGTCGATACCTAATAGTATCGAGTCGATATGTCGTGTTTTCTTCTCAGCTCGTTCTATCGACTCGGAATGCTTGGATACCGACTCGATACTCCATGGTTCCGGGTCGATACTTTGACTCAGCATCAGCTTCTTGGCTCGATTTCTCCATATTGTAGGCCGAATTTGCAAAAGTAATCAACATAAATGTTGTAGGTCTTTGAATCAGCTTTCCAACAAGTTATAGAACGTCTCAATCCCAATTTTTTGGAGTACAAACGACTCATTTTACTGAGATGTCGCCAAGCAGGATTTGTCCGGAAAACGTCGATTCGACAATAGGCTCTTCTTAGCTTGATTTCTAGCACTTGAGACCACTATGCAAGACTCTTTCGGCGTCCATGAACATCTCAAACTTGGCTTCAATGAATCCTATCCCATCGCGCCTCCAAATTGACATCGAACAAGCTCCAAATCACCTGAAACAAATCGAACACGAGTGTAGACATCTATTCTAGAAACTAAACCAAAACCTATATAAAAGACATGCAAACCATATAAAAATGACTTAAAAATGACTACAAACTATTACCTATAATATGTAGAATATGATGATATCAATGGGCCAGAATCGTTCACCGGAAAGACCGTTAACGAACTTGTAGGCCTGCAAGTCTTCATCATCCCCAATGGAAAAAGGTCTGCACCCTTCCTTCTTCGGCTTTACATATGTGAGCTCAACGTCATGCCTCCTCCCATCGACATTAAACTTGGCCATCAGTTGTTTCTTCAGCGAGACATAGTCAATACTTTCGTCTACCAGTACGGCCTTTTGACTCCTCGACGACTTGACGACCCAAATGCCCTCTTCACAATCCCACCATCCGCCAAACAATACAGTGATACACACGGACGATTTCTCCCCTGTTCCATTAGTTAGTGGGGGGGACATTCAGTTTTACAAGGAGAAGAACATATTCTTTTAAGGAGAGACGCATCGCATAACCTAAATGGAAGGATGACTTACTCATTTCCGCCAAGAAGTCGGTGTCTGTCCAGATAACCCCAGTAGGTGTCAAGCGCGTGAATGGGTTTATGGACTCCCCCTCCTCCCTCCTCTCCCTCTTATTCTCTTAAGGGGTAAATGACAGGGCGAGAGATTTAATCTCACTCCCCCCTTCTCTCTGTCCCGCCCTTTCTCTCTCTCTCTCTCTCTCCTGTCTTATCAAATGTCTTTACCTACCCTCTGCCAGATCCCCCCCCCCCTTGGTCTCTCTGAAGTTATTGTTGGGTCAAAAGTTTATTCATTTCTTTCAACATAATATATTGTTTGAAAAGGTATTTCGTGGTTTTAAATTAATATGGGTATACTCCTCTCTCTATGGTATTGCATTTTTTTAGTATTAATGGTGAGTGGGAAACCAACTTTTATACAAAGGTCAAAATTTTACTAAAACCACTGCTAAAGGTGTATAGTGAAAAACTGTTTGTTATCCAGTCGGTATTAATTAACCGGCTAGTTGTTTTAAAGGGGTGTCATGTAGCGTCTAACGACAAGAAGTAAACTCACTTTATCGTTTGTCATGTCAGAATTGACACGTGTCATGTTTAGATAAGACCACTGCCATGTTCATTGTAGACAACAACAAAACACTGCCATTCAATCCCATTTGCTTTTTGTTTCTTTGTTTCCTTCCTCAATGGTCACATGCTGAACAATGTTGTTATTTCTCACACACCCCACTTATATGATAGTCATTCACCATCCATACTCCCCACAAATCGGTGAAGTTAACTCCCCATTTCCATTTAACAACCTCTCCAACAACCCTTCAACGAAATGACATCATCTTCACACCACCCCAGCTCTTCATCTGGCCTCCCTCCCCGACCTGTCCCCATCGTTATATCATCCGACGAATCAGACGATGGAGGTTTGTCGATCACTTCATTTGTGTAGATTTCAGTTGTGCTACTTGTATCATTATACTACCTTGTTTTTTTTTCATTTTATGCAGGACCAATGTCGCCGCCGTCATACCGACGAAATCAAAGAGTAGAGATTGTCGGCGGTGAGTCTGGGATGCTCGGGTCGTTCTACGAGGCGACCCTTGTGCGCAAACTGGACCCTAACCACTGGGAGGTCGAATATGTGACCCTCCTACGCAACAACAGAAGAGAGCTGCTGAGGGAGGTCCTCCCGGTTCAACGAATTCGTCCACGGCCGCCTCGTATTTCTTACGACGCCTACATGCCCGAAGACCGTGTCGACTGCTGCGACAACGATGGGTTTTGGGCCGGGAGGGTCCTTCGTGTGTCCGGTTATGGGAGTGACCGAACTTTCACGGTCTACTTCCCACTCACCGACGAGACGTCTGACCATCGTGCCCGCAATATGCGCCCACACTTCGATTGGGATGGATACAGATTCACCACGCAGCCACAATTTCGCGGCTTGTTACCGTAAATTTGGTTTGCACTGTCTTCTATGTTGCTACGGTCTCCTACTATCTTTTAAATGTTTGCTCCTGTCTCGTATTTGATTAATGCAAGTGATTCTGTCTCCTCCATTCTGTGTCCAGTATATTTTCATGTATGTCATGTCGTTTTTATTTCGTGTCCAGTAAAAACTATGCGATTACCAGTCGGCCCACGAATTTACCTCCACCCACTTTATTGTTATTCCATGGTTTTTCTCTTCACCTTACCATGTCATTATAAGTATGTTTATGCCCCCTCACTGTCACTCTTATCCATTCGATTCCAATATGGGTCAAGCATGCTAGTGACGGCCGGAGATAACGAGATCATGGCATCCAAGTATGGGTAAATATTATAATTGGCCACACATAAAGCAATATGTCATTATAGAGAATATGTTTATCCCATAAATCTTCTCCATTCGATTATGGTAGTTAATGACCTGTGTTTTTCATAGTTACAATCGTGTCCAGTGAAAGAGAATAGCTGACATGTTTATCAAATATGGATGTCCAGTTACAACTTACTGCTTACACGTGATCCTTAAAATAAACCCCCAGACCCTTCCTTCTTCAATTGGTTTTATCTTAAACAATATATGTCATTTAGTTGAAAGAATATTTTTCCTCCTCACTGACACTCTCACTGATCTATCTGTCCTCTCAGCCTGCACTTTTATATTTAACCCCCCCCTCTCTCTCTCTCTCTCTCTCTCTCTCTCTCTCTCTCTCTCTCTCTCTCCTCTCTCTCTGTCTCTCTGTCTCTCTCTTCTGTCCTCTGCCACTGCAGCAGAAAACTTCTTCCCTCCTCTCTCACTGGTCCTTGCGTTTGCAGGAGTAAAGATGCCTCCCTCCCACCGAGAATGGAGTCCAGCTGTACCCCACAGGGTGACCGGGCACCGGCTCCCCTTGTCAAGCGGATATCCGCTTTTATGCAAAAAATTTCCGGGTTGGGTTACTCTTGCAAACCTTCCGGATATGGAGGTCATTTTAGCAAATTTGCCTCTATTTTATCCACGTGTCATCATATGTGTCCATCTCATAACTTACAAAATCAGTCATTTTACCATGAGTTATTGTATAAATATTGTACATTGAATTATTTCATCTTTAATCATTATGGTTGATTATTTCAGTTCATTATATCTAATGATAAGATTTCATTATTAATTAATTATCTATTAATAATAAAATCTTATCATCAAAATATTTATATTAATTCTCAACCTTATATTTTAAGTCATTACAAAACCTATTATTTTTATAATTGTTTGAAATTTTTTATTAAAAAATTTCAAATAAACTATTTTAATCTTCACATAAAATTTAATAAAAAAATAATTTTAATATAAATATAATTAATACTAAAAATATAATTTATTAACAAAACGTACAAAAAAAACAGGTAACAAAGACTAGTTATATTTATAATCTGTACTTTTTGTAGGGACTTTTTCTAATCTACTCACATAGGCGTTTAGTTAGGAACTTGAATTTCCAAGTATAACTTGACACTTTTACAAGCAACTACTTCCATTGAGGAATAGGCTATATTGACTTTTCTTTTTGCTTTTCTTTTTTTTAACCAAGATAAATTAGCGTCATTTCAAACGAGAATACTGAACTCTGGATGTGAAGCAAAAGATTCTTAGAATTGCAACAAACATAGGTGCACCAATTTGTTTGCAACCTGATTGGTCTTGTGGAACACATGGGCGAAAGAGGTGTTTTCATACTCCTAAAGAGCGATCAACAAGTGCGCAATGACCATTTCAATCTCTCACAAACACTTTCGTAGCCCTTTGATTGAGTAAATGATGATCAAACAGTCTCATTCGACCTCAATCCACACCGTCAATCCCATATGGACAGGCAAAGCCACAGCCGACAAGGTTGAAACAGATCCACAAAGTAAAGCGTCACAAGCTCTCACAATGCCCTCATTGTCTTAAATGACAAAGGACGTCGCAGCATCACCAATGGACAACTTAACTATGTTGACATTGATCTTGAACGAACCTTCCGCACGAAAATTTTATTTTTTCAAAACAAAATTTTATAAATATATAAAAACAAATGCTTGGAATATAAATATAGTACTAGAGGATCCTATTTGCTTTGAAAGCTTCTCTTGTTTGCTCCACGAAAATGGTTTTACTGATCCCACTAAAGTGGGATAACCTCATAATCATGTTGCTAGACATCAAAAAAGGCTAGCATTGAGATTTTGCCTTTATAAGGTCCCTAACCTAAAGAAAATGTTACATAATCAATTTGTCAACCATATGTTATATAATAAAGTTAATTGCATAGTATATGTTAAAATAAAGTACAATTGGTCCTAAACCATATTGATATGATTTCTTCTCTTTTTTTTGGATGAAGATATGTCAACGAATTCTATAAAGTTCGACAGTAACATTTTGAAAATATAAATAAAATAAATAAATAAAAACGAAAAAGAGAACACAAGAAGTGGTAGCTCCCAACTGTGAAAGGAGGCTCTAAAAACCATAGCCAAAGAAAGCAGCAAAACTTGGATGGGACCAAAGAAAATCCCATTCTATCTGCACACAGTAAGGAATACCAAAACCTCCATTGGAGGCCCCCCCTTGGCCCCCTCCCATTTCGATCCTGTTCTTGGTGGACACTTTAAAAGGCGACGGACCCTGGCTTTTTGGGAAAAAATTGGAGAAAGTAGTAATAATAGAACTTTTTCGATAATTCAGAGGTAAAACTTGCATCCCGCTGCTGAATTTCGTCATCAGTTGCGCCACTTCTGGATTGTTTTGTGGTTTCAGATGGAGACATGTACGTTGAACAATCCGTTTTGGACTAGCCATGGATCCGAATTTAGGATCAACTGGTCCCGAAAAACATACACCTGTCCGAGAGGGAAAGCAACAAAGCAGTGTCAACTCTCGGATCAATCCCAGCCATGGTTTCAGCCAAAACAATCCAATCTCTTATGGTTGCATCACAAGACAAAGAAGACTAAAAAGGATGGGAGGAACTAATCCGTACCTCGTGATCTATAGATGCTCATCCATGATATTTACACTAAAGAGAAAACCTGCAGATCTCCTAAAAAGATAGAATTAGATGGGTCTAGTTGAAAACTTACCAGAAGAAAGAATGCCCACTTAAGAGACAAAGAAATAACTAACCTGTGTCGAAAAATGAAGAAAAAAAGAGTCAACAGCAGCATCTGAGGATGACATGAGACATACAAAAACACCAAGCAAAATCCTTGCCCTGAATATAAGGCGATGCTATCTGAAGACAAGGCTCCCGTTCTGCTGAAATCTCATGTTTTCTACAACAGACTGATAAAATGATCTAAGAGCCTTGATATCATTTCCCTGTAACAAAGTGAGTGTACATTATCAGCCAAATAAAAAAGCAAGGGCAAATTTGTTAAATATAACATCTATTTCCCCCAAGAAAGCGGGGAAAAAATCTGTTTTGACACAAAATAGAAAGTTAGGCACATTCCTACCTGCAACTTCTGATGGTATTGCTCGGCCAGATCCTGAGAGCAGTGTGCTGCAAGAAACCCTTTTGAGACGAAGTGTGCTAGAAACTTGTCACCGAATTTCTCGTACATGACCTTCTGTGCTGTCACTATTTCTCCGAACAACAAATGCTGTATGGTGAAAAAAAAATCCACTTAGTAGAATGAAATTGTCAGAGGTAAAGGATAGATTATGAATAGACACTACAAAGAAGGTTAATGTGTGTCAAGGGGCCAGGTACCATATATCTTCATTCAAAGGTGTATCACTTTATTATTATTCCCATATTACAAAATATACAGGAATTATTGCATTCGTGATCTTCTCTTTGAACTTTTAAACATACAAAAATATCACAATTATCCTGTACACGGCTTCATTGTGCTCAGGGTGTCACAAAACCATCTACATCTCTTTTCATGTGCACAAAGTACAAAGAGGATGCATCTATTGTCTTTTTGAGTTTGAGAAGTTCAACAGAAATTACAACAGGGAAGTAGTATCGGTTATGAATTGACCCAGATAAAAACAAATAAATGTAGGACACAGAAAAAGGCAGGTGTTCTACATTTTGATCATTTATTCGGTTAAAGGTTGAATTATACAGCTAAAGTTTCAATTTTAGCTTTACATGTTCCTTACTCCTTTTGACAACAGCTTCATAATTAGAATAAAAGTTTGACTAAGACCAACCCAGAGACTTAACACTTCGGGAAATAAGAAATATATTTTATAAGATAGATATATTTTAGTAAAATAGGCCAGGGAAAAAAAAACAGGGACTAAAAAAAGGAGGATATATTTAAGCTTAGAAAATCGTATCTCTAAAGATGTTTCATATATAATATTTATGAAATTGCTCCATCGTATAAAGATCAAGTCTGTTAAGAGTAAAGCCACTTACGGTGTTTGCATCACGGAACTCAAAAGACTTGTCCAGAACACTATACAAGCAACAATTCATCGCAAACACCTCAATGACGAATCTCTCAAAGCCTGGTACCTGTAAAAATCAGTCACTAATTATAACTCTACGAAACAGATTTGTTCAAACTTCAAAGAAGAATAAAGGACAGGCTACCTTTTCTTCTCCAAAAGGTCCGTTGCACCAATCCTTAATTAGCCTAATGAATATCTGCACACACGTCTGTTTAGCAAAGAGATGATAATGTCAGATCAACTCTACTTCCAATAAATCAACCCTGATAAAAAAAACTATCAGTAAACCAGAGAATATAGCATACCTTTCTTACAAGAATATCTTTATGGTTACAACATGCATAGAGTAGGAGCTGCATAATTGGGTCCAAATAAGGCCTACTTCTAGGCAGAAGGAAAATGGAAGCCAAGTCATGTGTTGCGATCACATGAAGAAACGTATACAAGGTCCGCTGAAGCTCTTGCAATTCTCGAAGTTCCTACAACAGCAATATGTTAAAAGACATAAATCATATACATGGGCAAAATGCAAACTATTTTAACACAGAGCTTCTCCTTTTCAGTTAATGTTCTCTGCCCCCTTAATAGTATTGTAGCCTACAGAAACAACTCGTCAAACACTTGCTACATAGCTACACAGCTACTCCGTAAGGAAATCAATTAATACAACAGTCCATCATCTACTCCGTTTAGAAATAGTCACAATAAAAAGGAGATAAAACCTTAAAAAACATAAGAAAATTAAATATACATATATAGATATATTCTGTACAAGCCAATTAGACAGATCTAGAAGTCAGATTTGACTAGCATTATGTTTACAAATCCACAACAAATTGAAAAAGGAAAAAAAAACATTTTTGGGATGCTCACGAGGTTTAAAAGAGAAAAATAATAAAATAAAATAGAGCTCATATATACAGAAGTGTCAATACCTCTGTATTGCTTCCGGGTCCAGAAGGAAATTCTTCACGTGGTAGGACACCAAATATCCTACTAGCTAAAGCAGGAAACACTTCTTCCAATATATCATGCACTGATGTACTGAACTTGCATATAAGCTGATTTAACAACACCAGAAAACCAACCATCTCCTTCGGCTGCCAAGGAAAGAACGATAACAAAGTCAGCTCAAATTATTAAAAGTGACTTATCATTGAAATGTTGATAGCAAACTGAGAGCAATTAAAATTCCTAAAAAACTAGGTATATGATACTCCAATCTAGAGTGTTACAGTTACCTTAAAATTAAAATCTCAGCACCCCATTTAAGTGCGGGGTATGCTACAAAGTTCACAAAATTCATTTTTCAACTAGATACCCTTGTATATATTTTAAGCCCTTGGGCACTAACTACAAGTTTAGTTCAGAAAACACTGTAAATATCACACCCATCGTGTAGATGTAGTGAAGTATCAAGTGAAAACTGTAAATTCCTGGCTTTGCTAGGTGCAATTCAAATGAATGGCAAAACCACGAGAGAATATCATTGACAAAGAACATTGAGCAACTATCCTAGTAGGATGTAACATAAGAGATTTTCAAGTCAAGATGCACCCCCTTCTATGAACATAAAACTTTGTCCTAAATATGTGTGGCAAATTTTCTAAAAAGAAGCATGAAAAGAATGGGATGAAAATATATCTTACACCTCCATAAGCATATATCCACTGTACCTAAGCAACTAACTTAGCTTATTTTTTCATTTCACGAAGAGTTCGCCGATACTGAGCAACGTGTAAAATAGATATGAATCCATCACTCACGACAAAAGGCAATTACATTAACCAGACACTGCAGATTTGCTAGACCAAACTAACACAATGCTATCTGATTCAATTAGAAGCCAAATATTCTCTATGGTCCCAGGACACCCAGGGACTTAATTACGCCAAATAAAAACTTTCTAGGTATATAAATGGAATCAGTTCTGAAAGCCTCTCTCATAAGAACAGGAGGGCAAGAATTTAGATACACCTAAGGTTTGGCCAAGAAAGTAAAAGACAAGTGGAGAAAAAAGAAACTGTTCTTTACCTCACTTTCTGCAAGAAGCTGCTCCAATGCCTTTGGCAGGTAAGGGAAAATGGATGCCCCTAAAGTCTCTACCATACGATGGATAAATGATGTGACCTGTTCAATCACACTCCAGGTTAGGCATTCAAACCTCTTATCATTAGCTTTTTAAATTTCAAAAAAAAAATAAAAAATTAGCACTAACCTTGCTCCGCAAACTCTCCACTTTTGGAAAAACGACAAGTATTTGGACTAACACATCCAGTGTCTATAGAACAGATAAACAGACATACATGAAGAGTTAGCTGTGATATCAAAGATTAGAGCCACTAAAGGAACAGACTAAGAATTTGTCAATTGAGAAAACCAGCTTATTAAACTACATTAGCAAAGAAAAGGAAAGCAGTTGAACACCATGAAACAGAAAATCCAACTGTAATTAACCAAACCATAATAAGTGGAAATGAAATCAACAAAACAAAATATGTAGGTTTTTACATCAAATGGTGTCATCCTAGCTTCAGAAGTTCCACGTTTAATATTTAAAAAAAATTGATCAATCTGTTACCTATTTACTACTTGAAAAGGGCCAGAGAGGAATGTGATTGTTTTTACACGAGAGGAATATGATATTTTGACACAGGTGAGAAATGCCATTTAAAGCTAATGTACGAAAAATGCATAACTTCACCACTCCCCATTGGAGACAGAAGAATGAAAAGGAATGAAACACCGCAGATTCAGATGGGAATCAAATTAAGAACAGAGTTAAAAGGAAAATATAGTCCTCCACCAACCTTCTTAAACATATTGCCAATTGCAGGACGATTGGCAGTTGCAAGACGCTCACTGAATCCCTGCCATAATGGACAAGTTAGAATCACAGAAGCAAAATCATAGAAAAGCATATAAAACCTTCCGTTTAACCAAAAACAACACGGAAAATATACTTGCATTCCCACTACAGCACCAACATATTAGAAGTTTAATGAGGAAACATGAAGGAAAGAACCTTGCTCAGTGCATTGATTGCCATAATTATTTGTTGGACAACCACAAAATTTCCTGGAGTATTATCTACATTCTGTGCTTGGGCATTGACAAGGAAGGCTTCAACCTGGACCAACAAGAAACCATCTTACAACTCATAGATCCAGCACAGATATCAAAGTATTAGTTAAGGTTCTAATAAAACTAGTACTCAACCTGTCCATATAGGGGAGTGAGCAATGAAGACAGATAATCAGTCTGCCTTTCCAAGGGTACATCTTCCATCCCGATCAATATACCAATTGCCTACAAAATGTTCACGGTTATGCACAGAACAAGAAGGAATAATAGATATGGAATACCCCATAAATACCACACTTATGTCTAACATGAAATCATTAAGCACACAGAAGAAAACAATTACCTCAAATATATGACTTCCATCTTCAGATCCAGAGATCTCCTTCACTGCAGAACCCATGATAGTAAACTGAGCAACGGTATCTTGCAAACTCTGACAACATATGAATAGATAGTTCAGGGGGAAAAATATAGTCTGTAATGATGTCGAATAATGAAGCATAAAAGAGTACAGAATTAATGCTTATAACAGACCTGCAAAATTGTGTCTATAAAAGGTATAAGCTTTGATTTCAGCAATTTTACAACCCTCATGAAAAGATAACTTGCCCTCCGACTAACATTGATATTTGGATGGTGGATGCCCCTTTCATCGAGAAAAGCAGCAAGAGCCATTGGTATATATTGGGCGTTCTCCTGAACGAACTTTATAAATCTCGAAATTGTCTCCAAATATGTTAAGGCAACCAGCCTATTAGACTGGCAAGGGGACTTCATAGATAAAAGCATGGGCATCAACTCGCCCAAGAGTCCACCCCCAGTTCTCATTGCCTCATCGCTCATTGACTCTCCAAGCGCAAAAAGAAGAGAGAGGGCAGCTTCAACCTCTTCAATATTTCTATCAGATGAAGATGAAACAGCACTGGCTAATGAATTCCTGATAAACATGTGTGTAACATCAGGTGCCACACGCCCCACACTCCGAAGTAGAACAAAAAGGTCTTTCCTATGCTCAAGCATCCTCTCTTCTTCTTCTTTACCAATCTTATCCAAGCTATCAAGGTGATCACGATAATCAGGATCATAACATATTTGGGACCTAATCACTTCCAATATTTGGCTCACATGAACAAGCTGTTTTTCTGTCAAAGTTGGGAGGCTCTTCATAGTAGACACATACCCAGAAAGAAACTGTACAATACTAAATGTTGCATCATCCTCAGAGTTCCTCATCACAAAGAAAACGGAAGGCAATACCTCATCTAGAAGATCTGACAAAACACGCCTCCCATCTTCACTAGTGAGCCGCTTGGAGCATTCTAGAATCTCAGTGGCATAGCCGGTAAGCAATGCAGCTATGCTGGATACCAACTCAGAGTTTGCATCATCAGCTATCAATCCAAAAACTCGGCGAATCTGCAAACTCTGCAGAAGGGTAAGCTTTGCTTGTGGATCCATACGCTTGGAAACCACTGCCAATAGACAGTGGGCTGCACCGCCTCGAAGCTGCTCAGACAAACCCTCTACCAAGATGAGCTCAAACAATAATGGGATGAACACATCATTAGCAACCAGCCCAATATCGATCCAAGAAATATATCTCCTCATCGAATCAAGCACACTAGCACATAGCTCGGCATCTGAATTCTTGTACATAGACAAAATGTTATACCATGCATTAACCATTGTGTGCACACACTGCTGCCTAATAGCATCCTTAACCCGCGCAGCAATGGTCGTCTCCTCGGCATTCCTTGGATAATCCAAACTAATCAACTCCTCATCAAGGGCATTCAAAACTCGGCAAAACATGTCAATAACAACAGCACCCTTGTTTAGGTGCTGGATGAAATCAACGAATACCGAAGACCAAACAGATGGATACTCAAAGTAAATCAAAGCAACAATAACCTGCGCAAGTTTGTTCCTAACAAACACAGGGCTATCCAAAACCCTAACCCCCGATTTCTCACCATCAACACTCTCATAACATGCCATAGCAAACAAAGATTTACGAATAAAGGTCAGTTCCTCCTGGCTCATTGAAGAATATCGAAAGTGTACCCCTTCATGGAGACACTGCAAACACCAGAACTGAACCTGGAACCAACTCGAAGACCACAACCGCTCGATGCAAACAGTGGAAATCGTTGGAGACTCCTTAATCCTGCGACAGAACTCCACAGCTTGCGATTTAAGGGCAGAATCGACAGTTCCAGATTCATCAAAACTGATAACTATTGCCTTCTCAAGGTCATCCATTTTGGATCGGTAAAACCCTAAATTCTCGTCTCAATCTTAAACCTTTCCTTGTCCGCCCTCCACTCAAAACGAGAATTTAATAAAATTGATAACAATAACCTCCGTTAGGGTTCACCCGAACAAGCTCATTTGATGATTTCAATAATGCTCCAAATCAATCGAACTGATCCAGATTCTAGATACGCATAAAAATACAAAAGCGGTGGTTTGGGGGCGGATTCGTAGAGCGTACCTGATGATGGAGCCAGATAAAATTAAGAAATTTGGGTAGGGTTTTTGAATGATTCGAGTGTTTCTGTGCTTGGAAGAGCACAAATTAATTGAAACAAAAACGAAAAGAAGCGCGAAATAGGGTTTATGGAGCTTCTGATTGAACGAAGTTTTTGCTTTCAGGAACACAGAGACCGTAGTCGTTCGGAGGAAGGCGAGGAAGACACTGAAATCCGAGGAGACGAGGGTATGAAGGGAGAGGAGTTTATATATGGAGTCAGATGACGAAAATGCCCCTGCGTTGTTGAGTTTATAACGTGGGTTGTTGCTGTGGTTATTTCGTAAATAATGGCTTTTGTGAGGTTATATTTGTTACAGTGACAAACCATCAAAATGTGTTCGAAGTTCGAACAATTCATTTTTTTTATATTTATATTTTATAGTAATATTTTAATTTAATTTCTGAAGCTCTGCTTGCAAGCCAAGGTTGAAGAATGAAGAGTTTGTCAAGGAAATCAATAAATGAGTATATGTTTTTTTGGTGCAATAATAAAATCATAAATGATGGAGTACTATATATATATACTATATGTATCTTGTTGTTCAATCTTGTTACATTTATGATGATACGAGAGAACTCAAGATATATAATATGTACGTTATTCTTTCTAACTATTTTCATTTGTCACTTCATGTATATATTTAGGTGCATAAAGCGATAAATAAAATGAGTAGGAAGAAGTACTATTTAGTAGGTTCTAAAATATTGTATGTAGTATATATTAGATTGTTAAGTTTTGCTGATTTATTTAATAAGAGCGATATGTAATGATCAATATAGCACAAGTATGATCCTCCTCCTTGTAATAATAAACGTACTAGGAATCATTCCAAATCATTCATAGCAATTAATGTAGAATTCTATAGGGCATTCGTGATCATGATCGGTCTAAAAAAAAGCAAAGTTTGAGTTATTTTTGACACTTTATAAAGTTCGTGGTTCTTTCTGCTTTTCCCGTCAAAGTTTGGGTTATTTGAATTAGGTTTCTCTATAAAAATGAAAGATATAAAAAAATCAGCTTATCTTCTCCCTGGAAAAATGGACCAACTAAATTAAAGATACATACAATATGTGCAGTGCAACTCAAAACAAGGATTAGACGATTGAGTTATACGCACCCTTTTCTCGACTAGGTTGAGAGGGTGTTTTTAAATTTTTTACAAAATAATATGGATAAAATTAGCCTTCTATAAGAGCCTTGATTGATTTTTTTTTTATTTTTTAACTTTGACTTGTAGGATTACAACATTCGTAAACATGACAAATTGACAATGCAGTAGTAATGTAGTATGTGTTGATAACGTACATTAATGATTAATTATTGAACTTCTGTATACAAGGACTTGTGGGTAGTATCCATAAATCCCCGGTTCGAACCCCGGAACGACCGCTCTTTATTTACCTATTCAAAGAATATAAATTAAAACCAAAATCCTATGTGATATGGTCCATATGGAGATATAATATGACCAATTAAGCTGATTCAATTTAGGTTGATCCGCATATATTTAAATTTTAAATGCAGCATAATCAATGAATGAGATCTTGAAACTTGTAAATACATGCATGATGATGATGCATGGTATGGTCCAGATTAAAAAACAATTAGAATAATGTTCATAATGGAAAAAGTATAGAATTACTAAAAGAAGTAAAAAAAATTGTTTAATCTAGATTGGTAGAGAAGGAACATTTCATCCATAAATTCATGAGTTAACCTTGAACCTTTGATTGAATAGTGATAGTGGTGACAATACCATTTTAGATGGCTTTCTATAATACCATGTAACAATGAACAAAGTCACAAACACTATGTCAATTGTCAAGTGTCAACCAAATAGATGACATGTTAAACACAATCATCTTGCATCCATAAAATATTGGGCCAAGAACAAAAAATTCAAGAGGCCCAAATATAAGATAGCCTGTCATCTTGTAATACGAGAGGCCCAAATATTCTAAACGCTATCATCTTGTATCCATAGATATTGGGCCTGATATGAATATTCGCTTTTGAGTATCCACTTCTTGTAGCACCACATCGATTCAAACGTAGCACTACCGTAATTCAGATTTGCGGTGTATCTAACAACACTCGATCATCTTTTTGAATTTTGCAATATCAATTGGAATTAGGTGGTTTGTGACCAAGGGGAAAAAAAATTAAAGACATGTATATATAGGGGGAATTTCAAGAACTCGAATATATTTTATATATTAGCATGCTACTACAAATGCTAAAAATACAATCCATAAGGGTCCAAGTCTTAATCAAGAGGGTATAGCCATGCCCTTTTATTTCCACAAGAAGTGTTGCACAGAGTCTTGCCAAGAGAGCACAAGCAACAACATAACAAGAATGGTAGCCAGCCCCCAAGATGACCCCCAAATCCTAAGCGCCCACGAGGGATCCGTCTCTGCAACCTTAGACAGAGACGGGGAGGAAGCCAAGGAGGAGGAGGTTGTTTTGATTGCTATTATGAGCCCGGCTAGCACCACAGGTAGAACGAATCCGGAGTTCCATCTAAGATCATGTGTAGTGTCATTGTTGTGCCGGCTCACATACAAGGGTGATAGCACAACCGCGGAGACCAAGGCTAGGGCCATGGCTAGGGGCCTTTGGGAGGTGTTTTGGGCGCCCATCGCGTAGTCTTGGGTGGCCATCCCGGTGGTGGCACCGTGGTTTGTGTGGTGGTGATGGTTGTAGGCCAAAGGGGATCAAGTGCATATAGAAGGGTGATGTGAGTGGGGGTATATATGGAGGAGGCGAGAAAGAAAAGGAGGCAAAGAGGAATTGCAAGTTGTAAAGGAGATTGGAGGGTGTGGAAAATAAAGAACCGTCCAAAAAGTGAAAGGGAGCAAAAGTTGTGACATTGGATACAACTAGATTCCAAAGCTTGCGAGTAATATTGGGATTGCCAAAAGGGCTTGAAGAAATAAGTTTAGGGTTTAGACTTGGAGGATTACCAAGTAAGGTATCTTAAGATTATTCATTAAGGGCATTTGATATGCATTCTTTATTCTATAAAAAATGAGAATTGAAATGAATGATTCCGCTTTTAAGTATTTAGAATGATAAAATTTTGGAATTGGAATGATTCCCTGGAATTATCAACTAGATGTTGCAAAGCTTGCAAATTTGGAATTGAAATGAATGATTTCACGAACAATATATCTATTAATAATTATAATAACAATCATGATTTTTAGGATCGGGATCCTAGTGTGGGATCGAATCCTAAGAACCTAGACAAAAATTTAAAAAAAAAAAAATCATCCTAAACAAATACCTTAATTTTAAAATAAAATTAAGCTTTTCCTCCATTAAACAAATTAAGTAACTAATATAGTCCAATAATAAGCCCTTAACATTCATAATTTGTCAAGAATAATGTCTCAAAAAGACAAGGATAATGTCTTAAAATATGAAAAACATGCGAGAGATAAATCACACATCTAAATATCCAATGTCATCTCTAGTTTCAAATGTCATCATCACAATTAACCACATCATGAGCAATTTCAAGCACTCGGGCGTGGATTTGTCGAGTTGAGTAACGAAACGAAGGGCTTAGGATTTCAATTCAACGTCTTCACTCTTCTGCCTTCAATTTCTAATGAGATGGGTTGCCAAAAAAATAAAAAGGCTCATCGTATCCAAAAGGCCTAATATCCAAACAAAACACGGAGCAAATCCTCTGCCCCACTTTGGTGCCCCAACACCCTATCCCATGTAATTATTTTACCTTCAAATTAAAATTTAAAAAATATATTTAGCTTTTACATACTTATTATAACATATTTGAAAAAAATTCTTGAAAATCGAATTGTAATTTTTTAAAAAAATCTATAGTAAAATCACATCTTTTTAAAACTTTAAAAAATCTTTATATCTCTTTTGAATTATTATAATTTTTGTAGGTTGATTTTTTAAGATTTTTTTTTCAAATATGTTATAATAAACATGTAGAAGCTAAGCAATTTTTTTTAAAAAAAAATTAAATTTTTTTTAATATTAATTTAAAGGTAAAATAATTATGTGGGATAGGGTGTTGGGGCACAAAAGTGGGGCAGATGATTTGCTTTGAAAAAACAAACACAATTGCACAAATATGATTTTTTTTAGGATCGGATATTTTTTCTAGAATCGGTAGATCCTAGATAGATCCTACCGATCCCACACGATCCCATAGGATCCTAGATAGATCCTAGCACGAATGAGTCTATATGCCCGATCCGGATCAAAACCTTGCCTATAATCGTAGGATCGGAAGATCCGGATCGGGATCCTAATAACCATGATAACAATTTTATAAAATAAATACTAAAATATTTAAAATAACATCTTTTTGAGATAAGAAATACACTTTTTTTTTTAATAATGGAGGGAGTGCCATTAATGAATAGCTCAAAGTGCTAGTCATTAATAGAGTAATATTAGAAGTAATTATATTACAAGAACTTGGCAAGAGATTATTTTTGTTTACCAAAAAAAAAACCTAGAGATTATTTTTCTAAAAAGATTATTGGGTTAATTTTGATTCTCAACTATCATGATGAACGAACTATAAAAACATCTCTATAGATGATAGTTGGTCTCGAATAAATGTTCTTAATTACCTTGGGGTATGGCTTGAATTAAATTAACCTATATTCAAACTTTCTAATAGCTAATAAGAACTTAAAGAACGATACCTTGTTCAAGCTGTACTAATAGCTAACAAGGGTTTAACCTACTTTAACCATTTCGGAATGGCTCATCGGAAAGGACTTGTGGAAAATACTCATTGGTCCTCGGTTCGAACACCGGAATGACCGCTCTTTATTTACCTATTCAAGGGTTTAACCTACTTTATTAGAGCAAGCTCAATAGCTTTGCTAAAATAGAGAAAATAAGAGATTTTAGAGAAAAACGTGTCATTTTTTCTCATCAACAACTTCTCCAAACTCATCTCTAAAATAGAGAACTGGATGGAGAAAGGGGAAAAATCTCTAAATTTGGAAGAAGAGAAGTTGATCTCTATAATTTAATGCTCATTTGTCCCTATACAGAATTTAATGACACATCCCCACATTTTCACCCATAATATAGAAAAAAAAAATCATATTTATTAGTAATAAAAATATAATTATTTTTAAAAATTAATTAAAAAAATTGATATGATTTGATATAATATATAAATTAATTATGTTAAATCAATATACATAGATAAACAAAACATCATAATTCTATGTTAAATTTTATAAATAAAATAGCATAATTAATTTCATCCAATTTAATACTATAAAATTTTCACTTCAAAAAATATTCACTTGGACTCATAACTCATATTGAAATGATTTTATTTTTATAAATTATAAAGTAAGCCTTATTAGTTAATTAATTTAATTAATTAAGCAAATATGATCAATCACCAATCTAATTTCTAATAAAAATATATATTAATCAATTGAAAATAATCAGATTAAATTTGAATAATATTTTATCCAATTTTATGATAACTTTTATACTAATAAATTTGAGTCTAAATGTTAGAATTAAGTTTAAATGAAGTTTTTAGAAATATAGAATTAAATATTTTTAATAAATGCATTTATTTATTATAGTCTTTAATAAATGTAAAAATCTGTAAAATAGAGAAGCTGTTAGAGTTTGAGTGATTTTTTTTTAGAGATTTTGACATTTTCTTCTCTAGTTTAGAGATTATATATAAAAGTTGTTGGACTTGCTCTTAGGTACTTTAGTCATACGAGTTAATCGGACAATAATTAAAGTGAGCTTGAATATCCAGATGATTCAAGAAAGAATGCTACCTCCGATCCAAAATATAAGTCGTTTGACTTTTGAACACGTATTTTAAAGAGCTAAAAACTATATAATATATTAACTTTTTTATTTTTATTTTTTTATAATTTAATACTTATTACCGACAAATATTAAGTTGTAAAAAAATAATTTAAAAAAAGTTGATATTTTAGATAATTTTTAGCTTCTTAAAATACGTGTTGAAAAGTCAAACGACTTATATTTTGGATCGGATTGTTTTTCTTTCATTTTTATTGTTTGAAGAGAGCCGAAAGGCTTTCAGAATTTCAAACACAATGATGGACTATACAGCAACGAAACAGCGGTAGACTTTCCCTTAGACCACAGCACTCATGCGTAACCACATCCATCTCTCTCCTCGTAATATTTTGACACATAGGATAAAACTTATAAATTTTTAAAGGATGGGGTGTCTCTACCCCATCCTTTAAAAATTTATAAGTTTTATCTCACATCCATAAGTTTACCCCATTACTATTTTTTAACTATATTTATACATCACTACATATTTTAACCAATCAAAATTTAACACACTTAATAAAAAAAAAAATATAACACACTTTTATAATTTTTTTTTAAATAAAAAAGAGATGGGGAAGGGATAGGGTTACCCCATGGCACTAAGGTTGCCCCTTCCCCTTTCCATGATGGGTTTTACTCCACGTCCATAAGGGAGAAATAAGGTAAGAAAAGGGGTGAGTTAAACCCATGAGTGTTGATGCTCTTAGTATCATCCTCAAGAAATGAAAGTGAAGCCGAGTTCACCCATTAAAGCGGTGATCGTGATTCACTTCTCTGAAAATATGACAGAACTAAATCTCTCAATTTCAGCTAAAAATTTCTCGACACTTGCGAATCAAACTAAGAAGAGGTGTTTAAAGGGATTGCTAAGTAACGACCACACTGCGAATCAAACTAAGAAGAGGTGTTTAAAGGGATTGTTAAGTAGCGACCACATAATAATTTCCGTTCTTCGTGATTGGGCTTCAGATCACCTATTTTCAACCTTGTTCCCTTCCTATCCGCTAACCCCCTCTCATTTACAAGCCTTTATTAAAAAGAAAAAGAAAAAGAAAATA